>OU823247.1:19777500-22247500 GCA_917490735.1 Dryobotodes eremita | reverse complement strand
GAGGGGAAAAGCTCTGACAAACGAGGTGTTATTTTTTTTGAGCCTGAGTGGTTGTAATGTCGGGGTATATTTGAAGTAGACAAATGTAGTTTGCTGGGGCTTTGGCCAAAAGGGCGGCGTGAGTCCCATTGGTGGTTAATAACAGTAGGGAGTTACGAGAACAGTATCTTAATACTACATTCAGACTATAAATAATTTTTGGAAGCTGGAAGAGAACTCTCGAGTATAAACTTTATTATATCCCTCTAATTAGCTTTAAATTCTATCAACGATAATAACAGTTCTCGTTCGTTTTTATTTCCAGATAAAGCAATAACGTTGTTATGGCAACTTGAAAATTGTTTCAGAGCTAAATAAAAACATGATTAAAGGAAAGTTTGGAAAAACAACGAGAACAGATGTAGCAATTACGTATTGTGTCGCAATTTCGAGACTGAAACTTTGTTGTTATGTCTGAAGGTAACTAAGTTTATTAGTTTATAAAACTTCATCTGTTTTGAAGTTTCTTGCATTTCAGACAAGACTTAGAGGTTTCTTACCTCGAGAATGTAAAATAATATTTATGGCTCATCTTTCTCGAAAATTGCAGCGTAAGAATATTTCTCAACTCAAAGTTAGAAGGAAGTGATTTTGTGATATAATTGTTTTTCATATTTTCGCTTTTCGTCCATTAACGTAGACTATTAAAATTGGCCCTCCCAATAAGCTATAAAAGCCCAATATTGCCACTTTCTGATACTACAATACTCGCCAAAGTTTACTAATATCGGAGCGAGAACGTGTAGCTTCCGGCTTCGTATTGGCACTACCGGCTGAATAAAACTTTAGGATACATACAGATTGGCAATTTAACACGTGAGCATAACGTTCAGCTTCCAGTGAAGCTCAACATTTGCAAGAATCATCGTCGAGCTTTCGGCATGCGTCAAAAAGGTTCAGCAACTTCTTTTCCCCAGTGCGTGCTCACCCTTAACACTTTTATTAGGAAAATGTTTACTCAGAATATTCTCCTTCACCGGGCTCTCATAGAATACTCAATTAAGCGTGTAACATGTATTAGGAAAACGTGCGTGTGGGCAGTGAAGAGATGTGAAATAAATTAATGATAATGCCGGCTCCTTTATAGAGTAAAACTTTATTGATAGCGAAGAGGGATCATTACTGAGAAATACTTTTTTTTATTACAAGTTTAGCTAACTTTTGTCTTAGTCGGTAATATGTATAAAACTAATGATATTATATTGAAACTGGCTGAAAGCTTTCATAAAACTCACCCTCACAGTTTTATTTCTGTCAAGGTATGAATCAGTGGAGCATCTAATTCGGAACAGAGTAAGCAGTCAGTCATACCCCGGCGAACAATAGCGTGAAGATGAGGGGATTAACAGAAATGGGTCAGAGGTAGACGTAGGTCGCATTGTGCACCCCAGGTGGTGGAGTGGTCCACTTGCCAACACAACCAAGAGAGGCTTATAAATCGCTATAACGATAAATCTTTGCTGGGATTATGCTTTTGTAATCAGACTTGGTAGATGGATTGGTGATCAAGGTTCCATTATTCCGAAGGAATATATTTTTCAACTACCTACCTAATTGCTATAGTGCTAAATGATAAATGATTTTATTTCTGTAAGTAGGTTTGTACAAACACTTTTACACGTCAATCATATTTTAAAACTAGATGAGGTCGGCGTTTCCTATCTGACTGCTCTGAGAAGAATGGCCGAAACAAAGTCAGAGTTCACAGTATCTTTTAAAGTCCAGACATAATCTTGGTCAGATCATGTGAAGACCATGTAGATTTGTATCTGAAATGGTCTTTTCAGGAAAAACCATACAGAATGAGTGGACCTGTCTAGTCAGTGCACGCATTTGTCAGTAATCCTGCAGCTCAACTCAAAACTTAAGGTTGTATCCTCAGACGGTCAATATTCTAGAAATTTATTATATGTATTTTTTACGTAGCCAAAAGAAAATCTCATCCCAACATGACGAGGCGTTTCTCCATTCAATAAACAATGTACTTAGTCTAGTTTGGGGAAAAAAATATTCTCGACAAAACTTGTTTCAATGGATGTCTATTGTCTAGGAAGCTATTTAACCTTTTTTTCTCCCTATATTTTTAGAGCCCAGGCTAACTGGAGAATATTACCGTTCTTTTTTTTACACAATTAATACAATTTGTGGGGAAAAAGCCTAGCAAGAAAACAGAACTTTTTAGCTGCTTATCTCTTCGATCAATTGATCGAAGGCTTATCTCCTGCAAATTAGGTTGGTACACTCGGGATACCTTATAGGCTGAATTTTAGACGCTGCATCACGCACTTTATGTAACGTAAGGACTTCTAGCTTATGTCTTTCCAGTCAACCTTGGCATAGAAAAACAGGACTGCTTTCCATTCAAGGATACTACATACATTTGTTGAATTCTACCAGCATAACCTCCCCTTCAAAACCACCAACATACCTGGAACAAACAAAAAACGCATACATTAACAAGTGACCTGTGTTAAAACACAGCACCCTACTCAAGTCTCCCCAAGTAACCTACAAACAAAATATTTTGCGACTACACGCCACGCCGCCGCCGGTTGGCAACAGGAAGCCAGGGGGTGACTGAGGTTGGGGGGGATGGTGACGTCAGCGCGGTCGTCGCCCTCCAAGGTCACGCCTCCCGAAGACGCCACCCTCAGCCAGACTACGTTACCCACGCGGTATGGTGCCGGGGTTATGTTGCCGAGTTTATGTTTAGTGGCACACGCTGTCGGCTGAATGTTTGATGAGTTAAGTACGGAGAATGTGTTCAGTGGTTCAATAAAATAGGCAGGTATTAGAATCTTATGGATTTACTGAAACTGTGGATTTGACAAATAATGATAGACAATAACATTTTTGGAATATTTGAAATTATAATGTACGCAAAATACGCGCTTTGAACGTCACATAATCGTATTAATTACAATTCTTGCAAATAAATTTAATTTCTTTTTCAAGGGATTCATATGACTCAGTCTTAGACATAAAAAGGATATGCATTAATATAAAAAATCGCTACATTTTTAACCACAAAGAACTATCGACATTTTGAGAACCCCGTAACAAATCTCTACCATCTTCGAAAATTACATCATTCCCGCTCCAGTAATCGAATTGACATTATCGTATCGATTCCCAACCGGGGCATCGCAGTTTTTTGCCAAATAAAGAACCTGTTACTGGAGAAATTTATAGTTTTCCGATGTAAATGTCGTTCACTCCGAACATGGCCCTGAAACACAAGCACTTGAAAATATATCGACTGACGGAAAATTCGGAACACGCAAGGGTACATTTTTAATAACTGTATCAGTTTATTTTATGAGTATAATATTTTGTTTTATTATTACTTCCACGGATAAATAAGGAGACAGCATATGAGCTGCAGAAACGAAGCAAATTGCTTATAAAGACACTCCTCAAGACTATCAAGCATAATTTTGAAGACAATATGCGAACATTATATACAGCGGACCGGATTTGCAAGAGAAATCCATAAAAACTCCCAACAAAAAACATCAGAACAACTCAAGGCCCAAAACTCAGAAGGCTGACTTATATAAGATCGGAGATTTTCGGATAATGTATCACAAACCTGCAGCCGTTCATCTAAACATACATCTTATCTGTGAAATATCTCTTCAGCTCCATATTGAACTAAGAACCAACAACATAGCAATTCAATCGTTTCCTCAATCGCCAATGACCATAAAACCCCATTTGAATCTGCAGACATTCCACAAACAACATAAATATAATCATGATGAACTGCCTTCGCTATCAGACGCAACCTTACTTAGCTTCAATGTGTGCGTGCCTCGCAGGTAGGTACGGGTGAAAGCTGTGTATGTATGCGTTAGATCTGAACTGTCTGTAGCTTTGGATTGCCGCAATGTCTAATGCTTTCTTGTAAGGGTTGACGTTTCCGCCATCTATTTTAATCATTTCTTGATCTGGCGTTTTTGGAATTTTAATGCGATACTGACTAGTCAGTCTTAATAAATTATTGATTCTTTACCAAAAACAGAATTTGCTTTAGGGTAGATAATAGCAGCAAATATTAAAATAAATATTCAGTCTGTACCACGTGCTATCCAAAAGGGAATACTTATCTCCTTTTCACTACCGTTCAGCGAAAATGCAAAAACAAGCCAATCTCAACAAAATTTGCATTTGAAAATATCACTCACAAAAAAATATTTAAAAAAACCGACACAGCCCTACATACATTCTATTTACATAGCCAACGTGTTTGTCCATCGCCGTCCCATAGCCGTATAAATTGAATCCTGTTTGTCCTGCCAGTGCAAACACTTCATTTGAAACTCTAATGCTATATGCTTAGAGCTGACTTTTGTAGGATAGTTGGCTTAAGGGTTGCCTGGGATTCTGGGTGTTATTCAAGTTTATGGATTTGTGAACACTGAGATCTGTGCAGCGTGCGATGGTACAGATGGTATTGCACATCGTTTTGAATAATGTTTTGCAATATTTGTAATAATACTGCCCAGTACTGAATTTACTTGCATTGATGAAGGGAGAAAAATTATTATTATTAAGTCGGCCTTCTCTGAAACATCCTTGGAATTTGATTGAAATGATTTTCTGGTCTCAATACAGAACAAAAGGATTTCAAATAGGATCGTTTACAAGACCTGTCACGACCCCAATCCTGTTTGATGGTAATCAAAGCGAAAACGTGGCATAAGATGAATCACCTTTATCTAGCAGAAGATGAATATTCATATTTGTAGTCTTCAGACAACGAATTTAGATTTGTTGAACACGTATTCTATTGCTAAGCACGACTTTGGATTTGTCAGACTGTTAGGAAGAAGTCCTTAGCCTAATGCGTTTTAGTTTGAGTCTTATCTTGTCTAAAGCAAATTAATCTGACCCCAACGAAACGAAGTCAAGATAGTACTTATCAAGTTCCCAAATGCGTAATCGACTGGGACATCTTAGTTTACAACATACATTCCAGTCAAAGACAGAATTGTAAGTGAAGTTAGGACTTAATATTTAGGATACAGGATAAACTAAGTTAGGTTCCTATTTAAATCCCTAGCGTTAGTCAAACTACTGCTATAATTTAAGTTTGTTACATCATTTCTGTTTGAGATTTAGAATAGTTTAGTTTCTCTAAGGATTTATACACTTTGAATTTTGTGAAAGTACAAACGCCACTTAAGTCGCTGTGGATCCGTATGAGACAGAAGTTACAAAGTTGGGTCTGACCTTATATTTATTCAAACTGTTTTTTTAAATCTGCTAACAATTATGTAAGGAAATTGTTAACATGCTTAGCTCTAAGAAGTCCCGAAAGAACTACGACGTAGGAAGCATTTTATGCAGTTCTACACTTCAAAAGTGAAAGTATTCTATCCTAATTGAAGTCAAGGCAAAACTCCTTGGCACAGCAGTAAGATACAGGATAACAACAAGCAGTAAAGCAGGTAATCAAAAAAAATGTTTACCTACAAGGACACTAAATAAATTTCAGGCAAATAAATTACTTACACACACGGTTCGTACGTCATAGTTATTTGCGAAACTGATAACCATGGGTTGCCGACTTGGGTGCGTAAACAATGCTATGATGATGACGTCATGACCGTGCCCACGTCACCCTATGTGTGTCAATATGAGTCAATGATTAGTTAAAATATTATACCTACATATGTATGCGTCTTGGAAGCGCGATAAATAATACATGTCTCGCCTAGAAGCTTCTGATATTCGCGCAAATACCATGGAAGTTGTCAATATTCTGATTGATTGGAAACGGATTACTGATTACATAATCGATGAAGCATAAGGATCGAATAAATTGACTGAAGAAGCTCTTAAAGCAGAAGTGGATGAATTATTGATATTTGAAGTAACAAACGTTTCTAATCTTGAAGACAAACAACAGCAGTGATTTCATGAAGTGAACAGTACTCAAGCAATCAATTAAGACAGCATCTATAAATCCAACCGCATTTCTCTAACACGTAGCGCCGAGCGTACTACAAACAGCCTTCTAGCCTTCAATACCTAACGCCCAGAGAAAAAGGCCTGCCACAAAGAAAAATCCGCCATCTTGCAAACAAGAATCTCAAAGGCTAGCAACATCCAATTAAGTCTATGTCAGTGCTACAGACGTCCAAGTGGGAAAAGCTTTCATTGCTTCGAATCCCATCGTTGCGGACTTTGAAGCTTGTGAAGCAAACATTATTGATTGCGAAATAGGAACCGAGATAACTACCTTTCAGTTACACTCATCAGGATTTTGAAGCAACGTGTCAAAGGGAACTTTTATAGTTTCGACAAGTCCATCTGCACATAGCCTGATGCCGAAATTTTGTAACTGTCCGACATTTTAGGAGACTTTTTGAGGAGCTAACAGAAATAGGGTAGAAGCAGTGTATTTTTAAGCCTCTTACGTCCGGTCTGATTAATGAAAAAAGTTCCGAGACCTAGTGCTTCCCCAGGGAGGAACAAGCCTCATTAAGTGAAGACTGTGGATCCTGGTTGTGATATTTGCGAGCATTCCTACAGAAAAGGACGGTATTATGAACGTCTTGTTTTATTTTATTAAGAAAGTAAGCGGTTGCTAATTATATTTCCTTGTTATCTTTCTAATATGCTTCCCATGAGGTCTTAACGTTGAAATTAAAGAGTATTATTACATTAACATAATCTTAAATTATCTTTTTCTTTTCTTAATGTTTCATTACATTTCTGTCAAAACAGTTGGTCATATTTATCGTGGAGTGAATGTCCTGGAATATTATTAAGAAGCTCATCTTTTACCTTGAAATATTCAAAGGAAAAATATTTTCTCCCTGTGTCTACGTTTGCATTGAAAAAACGGATATTGGCTTTTACTTGAAAGAAAATTCAAAGGGAATAAAAACTAATAAAAGCAGCTGCAAAACTATGTTTTTAGCTATCTAGAATCACGTTCACGGAAAGCAAGAGAAATGTGAAATTATATATTTCCTTCTCGTTTCTAGTTAGATGAGAGCAGCTTATGAAAGAGTGAAATATATCTGTGTTTAAAAAATTTGCACATTTTATATACAGACTGTGGAGCGAAATGTTATGTTCAGTGATAATGACAACATATGTTAATATTGAATATCAACAACTAACAAAATTTTGCCAGCAATTCATTGAAGCATGAAAACGTTAAACGTTTAGCGAGTGATATTTTCTGCTTTGATGAATGAAAGCACAACTCATTGGACAAAATAAGTGCATGATAAAACGCCTTCACAGTTATTAAAGAAAATATATCAAGCTAATCTGACGCATCTAGTCATTGGCACGCTAGCTCTGCTCACCCCGAAATGGCAAAGCAGCGTGCAATTATTTACAAAACAAAGATTATTTCAGTACTGGACAAAATTAAACCTTGTAATATTCCGAAAATAGAGAACATTTGCGTAGACATCAGACGTAAACAATGACGCGGTGTGACGAATAATATTTGCATACATACTTTGGAACTATCCAATCAAGAGGTTCTTGATTAAATGGCGGCTAACAGATCGATCGGTCTGCGTTGTCAAGTAACGTTGGTGAAAACAAGGGGAAAGCTGATGGATTTTCGGGTAGTAGCACTATTTGTAAAACCAATATTCAACCGTATTTAGGCAGGCTGGAAACTGAAATCAAATCATAGCTGACGGACGACGATGGTCATCCAACTATGCTACGTTAGATGTCTGCATGCCAAAATTGTGACTCAGTATTGCACAAGGAAACAGCCAATGACCTCTGAAGAAATTCTAGAAGGCAATCGTAATGGACGAGTTTGTATATCGTGTTACTTTGTCCACTTTGCGAGAGTTAGAACCACCATTAGATCTTGCGACAAGCATTTTAGAGATTTGGTTACAGCGCCATCTGTTTCGATGTTTATGAAGCTTATCGATTAGTATTACGAATAGTGGATCGTTCTACGATCAATGGTTGTTCAATATCGTTTTGATTCTAATCTGTAGATTCCGATCGGCATGCTTTATGAATTAATTGACTGACGATTACCATAACTAGTGAACTTCCTTCCTGCCTTGTTACACAAGGAAGTAATATTTATTCAGCCGCATCTGGTTCGAGAGCCTACTCCAACTTTCTAGGAACAAGTAAAAGATGCTGATGAAAAAGTCCGTAGTACTTTCGCGAAACCAGAGAGCATTTCCACATCGACATGACAGTTGCCGCCATGCCCTGCATACCCATTTGCGCCTACAGACACCAGCCCTCCACAAAAGTTGCCGAACAATTTGCACACAATATGAGCACCGCACGACCCATACCATTGACGTATGAATGGACGGATGGCTGACCAAAAAAATACTACAAGAGTATTCTATATCCTATTTATATGAGTGACGTCAGGAGTGAGTCAGTTGGCGGCACGTGGGGCCCATGTCCTGTCGCAAGGACCTTGGCGCATAACAGCGCTAAATTACATTCAGTCATTATATCGATGCTCCGAAAATTTCCAAGCCAACACTATCTCGTCTCGTCTGAAACTTGTTTACTTAAAGCTCCCTGGTTGAAGGCAACGGTTTTGTTCACACGACTCGGAATTTATGGCTGCATTTCGTCATTCACTAAGATGAGAGTGTGCGCTATTATGGTAATCCTAAGAAATAAAGACTCAACAATCTTAATAGTCAGTTTGTTATTGTTAGAAGTAAGAAGTCCTGGAAAACGTAATAACTTTATTTCGATTTATAGTCAAATGATGTAGGGACTGGTGCCCAGTTGCCATCACAGAACACTTCATTTATTTACAATAACCATTACATGTAATTCAACCTCTTTGATTCTTTAACCGTAAACGCTTTCCCCATAAAGTCGTCAACCGGCTTCCATTAAAGGCCAAAAAGGCACAAAAAACCCAAAGTGTCCGCCAAAAGGCTGAGCAAACTCCGCCGACAGTCATATGCTCCCAGACAGACTAAGATTGATAATAGGATCTGTTGCTAACCGAGATACACTCAGACCAAAAACAGCTTTAACACCTTCATGATAAAATAGCAAATCCTTGCGAGCTCTTGCACGTGTATTTCATCAGATCAGGTTGATCGTCAAAGTAATTTCGACTGTGAGACAAGACATTTTTGGGTTTAGTTTCGATCTGGCAGCACTATGCTCCACTTTGCCTGGGCATGCGACTTGATTGTACGTCAACGCCGCGGGACTCGTTACAAACATTATGTTAAATGTTTGTGTAAATAACGTGCAAATAGTTAGACACTGTGTCATATTGATTTCACTGCTTTCTGATATTTAATATAGAACATCACGATCTGTTATGGTGACTAGACGTCACACCAAAGAGCATCTCCAAGAAGAATTAACTTAATGAAACCCAGTGAAACCCACAAAATTAACAACTTGCAAGATTCCTAAGATTCTTCAACTAATTGTTTCCACAAAAACCACGAAACAAAGATAAACCACGTTGCTAAGCAAACCCATCAGAGAACACCAACATCCAAAAATCTGGGCCATAAAACTATTCCTCAAAACAGCATATCTGGATGATCTTTTGGAAACTGACCATTTCGAATGGCACAGTAATGTGTAGTTAAAACGAGAGGACATAAACATAAAAACACATTGTTTAACCCCATGCAGACATTAGACAGGCAATAAAGACACCGCGTGGCGTCATGTCGTCTCCGGGGAGCAGTGACCTCCGTCGCGAAAGCCATGGTGGATAAAGAATGCGTAAGTCCATGCTGTTTCGTACTCTGACTTGTGAAGGCTTTAGTTTTTATGTGAAAGCTAACAACTAAACCTAATTGTTTGCTAACTTAACTGCAGTAGATAATACTGCAGTAGTTTAAACACGGCTTTTACACTACCACGGCTATTGTGACGGCTTTTCAAGAATTATATTTTTAATCATCAAAAAAATCCTATATATGATGTTATCATGAAATGCCGGCATTTTTTATAAGCTATATAGTTAAAGGACTCATAAAGATACATTTATAAGCGGCAATAGAGGCCCGCCAGCAATTTTGCAATCGCAAAATGAACGCCAAATGTTTGCCAAAAACGTTCAGCTCTGTCTTCAAGGACTACCCGAAAGCAGTCCTGAAGTTAATCCCGTTTCGAGTATGTTTATTAATATTTTATAGAAAAATAGATTCACTCAACTCAATAGAATTTCGTTGAATTAGATTAAAATGCTATTCAAATTACCATCATAACATCAACAACTTGTCAAGGGCAACAACGGGTGGCCTCTTTTCAGCTCGAACCAAATTCACTGTAACGGTCTCTTTCATCCACTGAATATCTTCCTCAAACCAGATCCCCGTGTCAGAACTAGACACAAATCATACAAAACGGACACAAACGTCAATCTCGAGACATTCCTTTGTAGCGGACCCTTTGTAAACAAATCATACGGGACTGAGCGACAAAAATAGGTCGACGTCGCGCATCGCAAGCCGTCACACAGACGGTACGTATTTTTGGATGTGCACGGTTGCCAGTGACAGATAGATACAGAAACAGATACTAGATACAGAAAGAATATTTGATACGTATGTAAAATTGCAGTGACAGGCGATTTTTGTTTGAATGTTTTCGGGGCCGAATCAGTGGCTCGTTTGATATACAAACAATGCTGGCGAAAATTGCGTTTGGGGTTGGAACCAAAATTCGCATGTTTCCTTTTTGAGGGTTTGTTTAAGCTGAGTAGAACTGTTTTAGTTGAAGATGTGATTTCTTATTTGATGACTCGAAGTATGAAAAAAGCACCATACGGTGATACCGTGCGCTTAGATGATACCGTTTGCAATGGTGTAAGAATTAATATTGGTGTATTTTATTCATGGATTCGTACCCCATTTAGGGAACACAAAATTGCATGTACTTGGAAGAGAAATCAAAAACTCTTTTAAAATCCGCCAAAACACCAAGAATTTAATAAAGCTACAATTAAATCAAATTTATATAATTTATTTCATAACAAGACTATATAAAACAATTTTCGTGTCCACTAAAACATTTCATGCCGCTAAATAGCTAGTATTTCATCTACATAACCGTTGAAAGGCGCATTAGTATTCAGCCTAGATCGTGTACAGCCGCTGAAAACGTAAATAAATACAGGCGATACTGTGCCGTTGCATTTGTCTCGCATGCAATCGTTATGGCGATGGTTTTGTCATAGATCAACGGAGAAATTGAAAAGTTTGCAGAGCAAAACTAGATGAAACAAAGCCATTTTTGGTAAGATAACATAAAAAGAAAGAACAGAAAGAAAATAACACAAGCATTAAGCATTTTTATGAGTGCCTATAAATGTAAAACTGGGAAATTCTTCATTAAAATATTGGTGGACAAAATTTTATAAACCAAACTTTCTGTAAATGCCAGAATACCATATCGATTTAATAATCGATCGTTTAAACAACAAATCAAAGCCAGTGACATTAACAACTGGAAATATCACATAAAAAGAAATATGACCTTGCGTAATTTCCACATGTTTAAGTCATCGACCGTTCGTTACTTCTCAGAGCCTAGAAAATAATTTTAATTAATTCCTGGGGCCATTAAAACAGCATCCACAAGTGACAATGCGCATTCTGGACAGTTAGTGCTACTAACAACCTTTAACAACAAAATATACTCTAAAGAAAATTTCGATTGTAAGGATGTAAGGATCGCAGCAGGTGGCGTTTAGTAGTTTCTGCCTACCCCCATTGGAAGAAGGCGTAAATGTTTGTATGTATGTAAAATTTCGATTGTCAGATTTTGGGGAATGTTGTTGGTAAAAATTGACGTTCAAACAGCCTTGTATGAAATATAGCACCTGCACCCTGTACAAAACATGCACATTCCCATTTATAAAAAATCTCAAAGAATATTCAGACTATCTGCGCGCTACCTCGTCTTTGGCTGTCAAAACATGGCGTGTATTCGGCGTCTACCGTTTCATTGTTCTATAAATCGGTCACGTTACGTTTCCTTTCTCATTGTGCACCATATTATTTAGTTATTGTTTCTATACACCCGTTTGAAATTAAATATGTATGATTAATTATTTCTTGTGTGATGTTTTTGAGACCCAAACAAGTAAGACCAATTTTTTTGCCGCGATAATATTTGGTCATCATTCCTTGCCTTTATCCCAATTTATTTTGGATCGGCGCAGTATGTCTTTTTAACCGACTTCAAACTAAGGAGGAGGTTCTCAATTCGAATGTATTTTTTTCTTCAATACTTCTCTATTAGCCGTCATCTCGGTAGTCACCACCTTTCTAACTATTATAATCTTTAACAAAGTCCATCCATCGTTTTTCTGCGATAATATTTTATGTATTTACAAGGCAGATGTGAGTGGAAACGCCGGGACGAGTCGCCTTAGGAGGACATATAGTGACCTTATTGGTGATGTTCTTTAGAAAGGCCAGGTGGGTAGTACTCGCAACGGGCGTGCGTGTATGACCAGCGAGGTAATTACGTAACACACTAACAGTAGGAATGGGTTTCATTTTGACAGTTCAACAACATTCATTGCGTTATTTACGTTGCTGAGCAGACAAATTTTTCGAACATATGAATCAATGGATTAGCAATAGGCTTCAAAATGATTCAGATTGTGATAGATAGTGTGTTACGTAATCAGGGTGCAGATGTATGAACGTAAACGAGGCAAAAGGAGGATGTAAGGATCGTAGTAGGTGGTGTTCTGTAGTTTCTGCCTACCCCCATGGGAAGAAGTCGTAAGTTTATGTATGTATGTAATATTTTGTGTTGTGTCCAAATTAAGGAGAGCCCTACGGGACACCTGATGGCGAATACCAGTTATCAGCTTAATAGGCATTTTAGAGGGAAACAAAGTTTTTGGACAAACTGGACAAATAGAGAAGACGAAGGACCCTGTTTTACAATATCCGGGAAGAATAGAGTTTTCATCTACTAGACAATCTATGGCCTTAATAAAACGAGTCTCAATATAACGATTTCCTCGATTTAACAAATTTTTCAAAATCCGCCCGTAAGGGCTAATATGCCAAATATACCTTTACATTACAAATACATTTGTCAAAAACCTGTTTAATAGAGAATATAAATAGAAAGTATTATTTAACTCTATTTAACGAATTTTGTCAACTTATAACGTTTACATAATGTATTGTATCAATTATTATTCACACTATATTTAACGCCTCGTTGGTCTAGTGGTCGCAAGCGCTACTGCTGAGCATGAGGTCCTGGGTTCGATTCCCGGGTCGGGCAAAGTGTTACTGGGTTTTTCCTTCTGGAATTTCTCAGTAGCAGCCCGGAGTCTGGATTTGTGCCCGGTTCATGGCAATAGGCTCTCCCCCTATTACATGGGACTTAAACATAACTGGCGAAATGTGAGTGTACTATAGGTACACCTCTGCCTAACCCTTCGGGGAATTCAGGCGTGATGTTGTTATGTGTTATTTATCCATAATAATTCATGTCTCGACAGTTTCAGACACGTTAAATTTTTCAAAGACAATCATTATTGTTTGATGTTGATGCTAAGTAATTAATGTAAACAATGCTAATCAAGACAAACAAAATGAAGTCTAAGCTACCATAACCACATTTTTGATTTTATATGTTTAGGCGAATATTGTCCATTGAAATTTAACTACCTACCTACTTTTTACGGATTTCATTGCATTTCATTTTGATTATTTTGTGACAGAAAACTGTGTAAACTGCTCTTAAATAAAAAATACAGTTTTTATTCAAATGTGTTTTCATTTAATACAGGAAATTGTTCGCTATAATACAGAAAGCAGATGAGTACCTACGTAATTTTGAGGTTAATAAAGAAGTTTTTTTTACCTGGTTAAAACGAATCGTAGTCCAACCTAACCTCTAAAGGATAAAATTTTAACCAGTGCGCAAACTATAACCATGAATTCAGCACATGATTCTAGACCCTCTAGCGCAGAAATTTCTCGTCGGTTATTAAAAAAAAGTCTGCTGTTTCATAGAAAAGTGCAATACCGACGCGGTCAAAATGTATGCAACATTTATATAAAAAAAATATATAATGGACGAAAAATTTCTACGCTAGGGGGTATAGAATCATATGCTGAATTCATGGTTACAGTTTGCGACTGGTTATAAATTTATCCTCTATATAACAAACCTCATTGTAACAAATTGGTATAACGCATATTTTCTAATTACCTTGAGTTTTGTAATATGGAGGTTGCACTGTATTACTTATGTTAGTCTATGTTTGTAGTGTATTTTTGTGGATTAAGTATCTAATTTTGTCGCAGGTCGAATTTATATTAAACACGATTGAATTTAGTTAATGAAAGAGGAAACCATCAATTTAGTTTAGACTTTCTTTAAGTAAGTAAACTTTGTAGTCCACTTTGATATCTAATTAAGTAAATGCTTCAGACAAATTAAAGCTTTCTGTAAATTTTTGAACAACTAACTATTACTTCATCTATAGCAATATTAGAAAGAGGTAAAATTTGTTTGGTTTTATGTAGGTAGGGGGTAATCTCTGGAACTACCGGACGGATTTGAAAAATCTTTTTGCGTTTGATAGTCCAATTCTTGAGGAAAGCTATAAGCTATTTAGCATCACGCTATCACCCTTAGGAGCCGACCAAAGAGAAAAAGAGACAGAAAGAACGCTAAGCAAAAACGAAGTGATAGCGCGAGCAGGTGATGCGATGCGATGGGGTGAGTCGGGGGATCAAGAACTTTCACGCAGGCGAAGTCGCGGGCAGAAGCTATTAACTGATCAAATCAGCTCGTAGACGTCTTAAAACTCCTCATATACCTATTTCCAAGGAATGAGTTTGAGGAAGACTCAATCAGAACGTTTGTTAAAGTCATTAGTAGTTTAAGGATGAAATTGGCGTACATGAAAATGCAGCTGCACATTTAACACCTCTATTAGCCATTTTCAACTACACCCATCAGTGTTGGGCTGTTAATAGTTGGAAGCCATAACAATAAAATCGAATAAGTACACAGCGGAAAATATTCAACCTACAGGTATAATATACAAGTAGATATACATGCAGCTGATACCGCCTTTCACCTATTTAACAACACAAATACCTTGAAAGACTTCCGAACCATTAAAAGGTCATTAGATATTGATCCTGGAAACGATTTCAATCGGGACCATGATAAACCAAATCCATTAGAGAATCAACGGGTCTATTCATCTATTGTGGGGTTTCATTTCCCTTACGAAGTGAGAAGTACTTCAAATTGTGGTGCTCTAGATTATGAAGTTACCTATAGATATAACATAACATAATATCACGCCTGTATTGCGCCGAAGGGTTAGGCAGAGGTTTACCTTAGTACACCCACATTTCGCCAGTTTAAGTCACATGTACCTAATAGGGGGTGAGCCTATGGTCATCAACCGGACACAAATCCAGACTCCAGGCTGTTACAGAGAAATTCCTGATAGAAAAATTCAATAATACTTCCCGACCTGGGAATCGAACCCAGGACTTAAAGCCCAGCAATAGCGGTTGCGACCACTAGACCAACAAGAGGTTATAGGTACATTTATGCTGATACTGTTTCTATAATACTGAGGCGCCACATCCAATAGAGTATCTACTCTGAAAAATTACTATGAGAAATGTAACTTTACTTATCAAGATTAATAAGTAAAATTACATTTCTCATAGTAATTTTGCAGTATTCATTTCAAAGACCTAGATGTACCTACAGTTGGATCTCTTCTCATAGGAGAACCAGTCGCAAAGACAGAAGAATAAGTAGAGCGAATCTTTTTCAGTGAAAAAAAAAAAAAAACGGCAATGTAAATATAGCCAGTAGCCGTACTATGACGTGTTAATACCATCATGGTTCCATTGCGAAAAAGGGATAGTGCTATCGGTCATATATAGCTCCGACTCTCTTTCACGCTGAAACAATGATGGCTTTAACACGTCATAGTACGGCCGCTGACCGCTTAACTGAGACCGTTCCTAAGGTAACTGCGCGGTGCGGGAGGTGTGACAGCTGTCACAAGTTGACCTATCAGTGAGCTCTCGCGGCGCGTCACCACAACCCTCCCGCACTGGGCAGCTACCTCAGGAACGGTCTTAGATAAGTGGTCGGAAATAAGTGATAAAATCTAATGCAGCAAGACAACCTAGTCCATAAGATGCTTCTAGTCTAATCTGTTACTAAACAAAAACCTATAATATTTCAATCAAGCAAAACCTAGTAGAAAATAACTCACAACAATTACAAGCCACAAATCTGTAACACAAAATCTGAACGAGATCGCTCTGTTATCAACGAACACAAATACCGTATTGTTTATCAACGTAGATTAGGCGCCGTTAGATCTAGGTTATGATAACGTCGTTGGCGTGCCACTGCCACCGTGGCCAAGACTTGTTGGGCTGAAGTCAAGAAACTAATACGTCGGATTTCTTTAGTAAGTAGGACAGGTAAATAGGGTAATTTGCCTTATGCTTCTTTGATAGCAAACGGTTCGGTAACCCAAAACTTACGAAAGAAGAATAGATTAGCCGTCCAAGAGTCCAAGGGCAAAAGTGCTGATATAGAATCTGAGATGATTTCAAGGACTCGGGCCACGTTCACACGGCGCTTTCCTGTACGATATTTGACGGTAAAAAGTTGAGATCACACGACAACATCCCTCTGTCCATACGGTAAAAAACAAATGCAGTATGAAACTGCCATGTGATCCCAAAATTATAGAGTCAAAAATATCGTACTGGTCGCCCTGTATGAACGAGGCCTTACCTTAGGACTCAAAAGCAAACATGATGCACACATCTCAATATAAGTAAAATATAATATCATGCACATGCTTAAATTCTAAAAAGAAAATACAAATAGACATCCTTTAAAACATAAATTATTTCTTCCTGGCACCGGGTCCTGTTCAAAACATCATACTAAACCAGAAAACATCAGTCAAATAAATCCACAAGTCCCAAATGTCCCAATATCCTGTCTGTCTAGCAAGCCAAGATTATACGGGATCCATCTATTTTCTCCCATCCAATTATCTGTCTACATCCCATCCGTTCTATGACGAATCTAGTCAATTTACTTCTTCGGAAGCGTCACCTTGGCAATGAATTTCCGCGCACTTTCCGCCTGCCTTAATAAATAATGCCACTAGGCGTTTTTCGAGGTCAAAACCACTGCATTAAGTTGAATGGTAAAAGCTTTTCCATGTCCTTTTGTAGGCTAGGAAAGTAAATTTGAACAAATCTTGAATGAGTGACTAAGCCCTTGAAGTGATTAACATTGTAACTCAATCTAAAATCTAAAGAAATCGCTTTTCGCTATTAGAGCAAATTCTGATGGTTCACTACAAAATGATAGTATCATGATATATTTTTTTTGCAAACCAGTAATGTAATTCTCCGTACAGCACCACAAGGACTACTTTTAATCTAGATACTAGAGCACTTTACAATTTAACCTAAGAATTTTAACAGGAGACAAATTCTAGGACAAAATCTCAACAAATGCTTTCACATACATTTCGCCAGAGAGTTTTCAAATCCTTTTTCCTCATCGTGCGTACACTCATACAGTAAAGAGCTAGATTCAAGCTAACGTCCCTAGCCAGTTGCTACGCGGGATGCACCAGACCGGTAGAATGTTGCTGTCTATTTGTTCGTGTATGAGCAAATACGAACGGCCGTAAGTATTCGAGTTTGTGGGTATAATATAACGGTTAATATAATAATTCTTTGTTTGACAAACGCCGTATGGGAATTCAAAAAGCTTGCTCTTTTTACCTATGCCCCAATATTAGTTTCCTTAAAAGAAAAACTGGATACCCTCAGCCAGAATCCTTCTGAATGATTATATTAAACTAAAGCTTTGATCGAATATTCTATGATTATCCTAAATCGATGGATTTAAAACCACCTAAGAGCGAAAACGTGCCTTTAAGTTCACCCAAAAGTATAATACACGCATTACAGACAGTCCTAGATTCTGCAAGTTCCTTTCTTTAATTCCAGTATGCATAGGAACATCATACTCTAACCGTATCAGTACTGGAGTACGATGCACTAGACCGGTAGAATGTCGCCGTATAGCGCATGCGCGCTTGACGGTGCGTGGGCGCAAGGATCAGTGCATCCAGGAATACTTTTGTACGATTTAGAATTGAAACTATTCCAATAATGTAGAACGACTTTGTCATTATTTTTAACGGGAGCATTGATTTATGAAGATTTATTATAGACAACAGTTTACTCGATCAATGGAATCTTGAATTATTTCAAAGACAGCAGTTCTTATGCAAAATAAAACAGAAGAGAAGACTTTTTGAGTACCTAAAGGAACTCCTGTCAATGCCTTGCAAAAGCAGTAGCCAGCATACATTAGCGGGGTAATTGCGTAACACACTAACAGTAGGAATGGCTTTCATTTTGACATTTCAACAACATTCATTGCGTTATTTACGTTGCTCAGCAGACAAATTTTTCGAATATATGAAGCAATGGATTAGCAATAGACTTCAAAATGATTCAGATAGTGATAGATAGTGTGTTACGCAATTAGGGTGCTGGACTGGACGTTGAACAAATAATCGTAACAACTTAACTTCAAAACAAAGTAAATATTAGTCACACTAGAATACTAAATATAACTACACAGTATATTTTAAACACTGCCCAACGTAAATAAACCCTAGCTCGTTCATAGGGTACCTGGTAAAGAGACTGGCGTTATCTAAATTACCCCTTGACAATAACCCAGTTACACTTGTAGCCATAATCTGTATTACCCTCTAAAATAATGAGTGTAAACTAAGACAAGCGAGTTAAATGGAGTAGGTGACAGCCCTGGTTAGGGGTGTCGCCCGTCAAGTGACGTGTAAAATATGTGCCAAGGAAAAACATGTCAAAGTAATATTGTAGTTTTATGGAGTTGGATTATTTATGAAACCTTGACAACCCTTAACATTTAAGTCATAGTGTCATACGTTATAGAATTTTAAAAGAGTACACCTCGATGAATCAGCAACACAAAAATTCACAAAAGTATCTTAGATTCGATATCAACCTATACCACAAGGCAATACAACCTTGTTGATAAGATAACACCTTCAAAACAGATGACTGCCAACCCTACTTTATCATTATCACGGTAGTAAAAAACAATAGATATCGTAATCATAACATTTGTAATGTGACAATCTTTTGTTGAGGAAACTATAAAGTATAAAAAATTAAATTAAAAATGTAAAAACCCCTCGACACAAACAAAGACCTCTAAAAAGAAAAAAGAATTGGACCTTTAAGTTTAATGTATGTTGTAGGCACGGACCAGAAAAAAAAGAAGGACTCTGCGCTACGCGTATCGAAAGTGAAGCACTGTAGATATGCCGGACCGTTTGTACAAACATGCCTCACGCACACATTTACATCATAAGATGCCGACTAAGAGACGTGCCACTACGGCGTCATTGTAGGTACTGTTTACGTCAAGTAATAAAATAAAATAATGCGGTCTTGTGTTGTGAAATGGTATAAAAATAATTCTACATCCCAGAAAAAGTGTCAAGGAATAACATATACATATAACATATCACGGAATAACATATCATGCACACATAGATTGGTACGGTGCCTCACACTCGATATGCGTGGCACGGAGTCCTTTTTTTTTCTAGTCCGTGGTTGTAGGTTTGATCAAGGGAATCAGTCGCGTCGGGGGACGGCTAACGGAAATAGGAAGTTAACAGCAGTTATCCTTTCTACAATAGCATAAATTCAGTATTACTGGGCCTCGTCTATTTGGCGTGTTGTTTGTTTGAAAGGTGACTTTATAGAAAGTGTTCTTATACCCTCGTTTAAGTCACCTTTCAAACAAAACAAAAAAAAAAACAAAATCAGGTCAGCCGTTTGGGAGCTACGATGGCGCAGACAGACACAGATACACACTTATAACACCCCTCTTTTTCCAAAATATTTTAACAATGCAAGGCCAGAAATGTACTGTGATATATACAAAACGTTTCATTGTGTTCTTTGAAAATTCTAGAATGGGCAGAACTCCAAACTTATGTCAACACTGGAAATCACGTGATGATATCATCGAAGTAAACAAACTATCTGTACTATCTGTAATTATTCCCAGGTGTTAACCCTGAATGAAGGAACATGTCACCTGGGGAAGACCTGTCAAAGCAATGAAATATCCTGGATAGGTATCAAACCCATGAGGGATATTTACGGCTTCCATGACCATCTGATAGAACCCTTTTGGTAAAGCAACTGCAGCGAAAGCACGACTGGTAGGTACTAGGCGGACAGCAGATAGACGAGGATAATAAATTAGCGTGAATAAAGAAGATAAAACGCGTGCGAGCGAGACATGATTATCAAACACAGTCCAGCCAATAACGCCGCTTATTGTTTATTTATTTACACACATCGATCGCGTGATCTCGAGTGCCGAAACGTGTTGATTGTTGATGATTACAACTTTACTCATCATCGTCCAACTATTTTGGGGCCGGCTTCCAAATATAGTTGATACTAATCAACTCTAGTTTATCTAAGTATTGATGAAGACTGACAGATAGCACTAGGCAGTCTGGCTGCGTCTACATCGTGCATACGCCGAGTATGACCCGCCGCTTTATGAGTGAGAGTAGGCCGAAGAAAAAGAATAATAGTTCGGGGTAGTCCTAAAGACTATGATAGGCGTGAGTAGATTACTCTAGAACTCTAGTTAATATTATCAACACGACACGACTTGATGAGACATTTAAGTCTCCCTAAAACATTCGCACATTCTCCCGGTCTATTTCTAACATTAGCAAGATAAAATGTCCACGCGATAAGAACGTATGTATTACAACCGTCGTGGCACATACGGTCAGACAAGCGTAAACCATTATCTGTGACGTTCACTAGGTCGCCAAACCTGTATTTAATGATAAATAGTACACAACAGACTGCTACACTAACAGCAACTTTATCATTAATCAAATAAAGATTAATATTGTACAACAACGTGTCGGGCCAACCTTCAAAAGTTATGCGACTCGAAGCGATTAGCAATCAAAACAAATAGAATTTTAAAAAGTATGGTAATAAATACAATGACATAATACGCTGTTAAGTGGCGGCTGATACGATTTGTAAAGAAAAATGGCTATTTTTATACTGTACGTTGTTCGTAAAAATGAGTTCTGGAACTAGAAACGGAAAGAAGAAATCAATGATACCTTTTCGACCGTATCATCGGTTATAGGGTAAGCTGACATATTTAATCAACTCACTTGTAGGCAGGATGTGTCCACATGCCACTTCCCTAGCTCGTCCCTACCGTTCATCCAATTTGGTAATTGAAACCTTAAAAGTTCCTGTTATTAGGAACCTAAGCCATACCATGCCGCGTAATCAAATCCGTTGAATCAACATGAGTTTGCGACAAAAGACACATTGGAAAGGGAAACCTTTTCATCACTTTCGTCGATGTTCACACGACCTCATTAGTCCCTCCCTCTTGGCTTGCCTGACCAATAAGCTACAACTTGCCGAGCCTCCACACCAGTTTCTTCTAAGCCTCGACTAGTATTTAGATCCTCTTTGTTGTTTACATGTCCTTGCGATCGTTTCATCGCATGATATTATCTATTTATTGCACACAAACTAAATGTATCCCCCTCCCACTTCATGTCAATGAGGTTGACTTGTCGTTCGGCGCGTAAAGATCCCACTTGTTTACCAATACAAGCCGTGTGTCATTGCGCAACGGAACGTTGGCACTGCACCGCCGCGCCTGCGTGGCCTACGGAATATACGGGAAGAGACTGCGTTTGGGCACGCTTTGGTAACTGTTGCAGTCGGAAAAAGTTTTCTAAAGAGAAGCTTCTATCGGTTTTGGAATATCGGCAGCCTCGCATTGAAGAATTTATGCTGCTTAGGCTGGTGTGGAGAAGACTATTAAACTTTAAAGACACATTATTGTAAATACATACTTAGCTAAAAATACCATATCTTAAAACTAGTGGCCCTGGAGCTGTAGACCTTGCGAGTCTGTCTTTGCATAGCTTAAAACTGAATAAATGTTCAACGCGCACCTTAAAACAAAAAACGCGCGCAAAGAGCGCGAAATGGCTGAAATATGTTTTTTTTTTACGTTTTCAACCCCCATATCTCCGCCATTTTGAAAAATTTCGAAAAACTGAATCGACAAAAAAAATCTAATACTAACTATCGAACCTGCTCACAAAATGTCACAAGAATCGGTTGAGAAATGCGACCTGCAGAGGAGAACAGCCGGACATTCGGACATACGAAAGTATTTTTACTCAAGCTGAAGCGGAGGCGCTTCGCTCGGTAAAAAAAAACTCTTGTGATTCAGATAAGTTAGTTGCAAAATAAGTACCAAACAGTTTTTTTATTTTTTAATTCCAATCTAACCTACAATTAAGTTGCCAGTGGAAAAAACTAGCGATTGTTAAATATTGATTAAGCAATCGCGTACACGTGTGATAACTTAAGCGATTAAGTATTCCGAAGCTATTTCTGTACAGTATTCTAATTCAATATTCATAACAAAAACGTGATATTGTCGACTTGTCTGTTTTTGTTCTTTGTGCTGACTTACTACTTTGGTGTATTTATGGAATTGATGAAATAATTTATCTAAAGCACTTTATTGAAACGCTTTCGTTTACTGAAATATGATTATATTCATTAACATCAGTTTCTTAAGGTGAATCCTCAGCTGTAACCCGCCAAATTCAAATTTTCTTTGGTTTTTTGCAAATTGCAGTACTGTTTTATGTCGCATGTAGATCAAAATGCAATTCGCGACTGTAGGAATAATAATATATTTACTGAATAATAATCACCAATTTCATATCAATCGTCAAACTCTGGAATATTGTTCCACCTAAGAATTTTTCAGAATATTTCATATGAAACTTCTTATGTGGAAGAAATTGCCAAAGTTTGACGATTGATATGAAATTGATGATTATTTATTATTCAGTAAATACATATATCATTCCTACAGTCGCGAATCGCATTTTGATCAACATACGACTTAAAACAGAGCTGCAATTTGCAAAAAAACCAAAGAAAATTGAATTTGGCGGGCTACAGCTGAGGATTCACCTTAAGAAACTGATAATTAATGAAGATATTCATATTTCAGTAAACGAAAACGTTTCAATAAAGTGCTTTAGCTTAATTATTTCATGAATTCCATAAATACATCAAAGTAGTAAAAGAACAGACAAGTCAAGAATATCACGTTTTTGTTATGAACATTGAATTAGAATAAGGTTATTTTTACTTTTATTACTACTTAATTTTGACCTTAAGGTTATTTTTAATCAACTGCTGCTGTGGGTACGGTCTTTTCTACGTTCATGGGTTTTACTCATGTCCTTGAACCTTCTGGGTTCAACTATGACTCACATAATTTATGTTTTTTAATTATTCCTATCAACTAAGAAGACTTCATATTCATCAGATAAGCAATTTTAATTTTAATGTATTCGAGTACCGGTTCGATCAAAGTTTCCTGTTAATTCCATATTGCCACCATAATTTACTAACCAAATACTTTATTTTAGTTTATCATCTCCTATCAGAGTCGTACTAAAGTTTAAAAGTATAGTTTGACGTCAGTCACCCATCACCTCGAATTATCAATAAAATAATTAAAGAGTATATCGGTATCAATATGGCAACAATGAACCGGTATAGATTGGTAATAAAAACATAACAAGAGGAGTGTGTAGACGTTCGGTATTCGCGTGATTTGGTACCGTGTGTTACATAACGACGTAGATTGATGCAATTGAAGAATATTGATTGTAATCAGTATCGCCCTTTGCATTTCTGACGTACTTGTACAAAAATTAAAACGAACAGCCAGTAATTTGGACAAAGGTATTACTTCTGATCACTCCGCAAGAAATGCCAGCACAATGAATGCCCGAATCTTTTAACACATCCGTTTTTTTAGGGTCTCCTTTGCAGTATAAAGGCTCCCATAGACAGGCGCGACGCGACAGCGCGACACAAAGGCGCCGACAGTCGCGCGACGAGCTGTGCCTTTGTGTCGCGCGCGATTCGCATCGCCTGTCGCGTCTGTTTGTAGGAGCCTTAATTCTCAGCGCCAGTTATGGGCAGCTGATTCGATGTCCATAGGACAGATAATCATAATATTATTCTATCACGTCTGAATTTGCGCGAGATTCGAGACGAATGAGCCAGAAGACAGATCCGGAAATGCCAACCCAAGTAAACTCTTAACTAAGAATGAGTAAAAGAGAGAAGGTTAGAAATGCCTAGCTCCATCCCACTCTCTCTGATAGCAACATAACTACTCAGCAGGTACCAATCAGCCACGCTGCAAAGTGCAAGCCGTCAAAACAAACAACCGCGGCGCGCACGCTCGCCACACAAACCCGTGTTGGTTGCGTAAGCGCACTCACAAACACAATTCGTCACGCCGAGATGTAAACACGTGTACAAGGATACATTTGTTTAGTAGCACGGTTGTAGTTTTTAAGAGGTAAGATGAACTTTGAATGGTGTCAATGTCGGGATGAAGACAGGTCCGTTGGTGGAGCGGTGATGATAAGGTCAGATAGGGATCTGTGCCGTTTGTGTGACCTTATTTAGAAAACCATGTAAACGTATTGAGTCGTGTAAACTGAATTGATAGAAAAATAACAGCATCTACTTCTACATTAATTGAAAATATATCCACATCAGTCCATCACAAAAGACATCCACTGCTGGACTCAGGTCTCACCCAAAGATTGCCACTACGAATGGTCCTGCGGTACTTGTACCCAGCGATTTCCACGATCTTCGCTAGGTTGCTGGTCCACTTTGAGAGGCGCCTAACCATGCTGCACCTTTCGTCCAGCACTGAATGTCTTTCGACTATAATGATAATCATAAATACATCCAGGACAAAAACAAGGCTGTCTCTTTGAATTTGCCTATAAACAATAGTTACTCAGGGATAGCCAAGACCTCATTTGTCGAGGCTAGCAGATACGTCAATGAGTTCCAGACAATCTCAGACAATATAGCGAACAAATTAGGCCCAGTTTAATTGAACAGTGACGTGCTAACGAGAAAGAGGCTAATAGATCTATAGAAGTAAACAATGCGTTATGAAGGCGAGTCTCCGCAAATGTACATGTATTAAATCATGATGATTAATGGACTTGTGATAATAATCTATTAATATTAATTGGTTAGGTACTTTGGGGATGAACCTATGACCTATCTCGTGTGATAGATGGTAATTATATACGGTAGTTTAGTGCACTAATTAGCCTCCTATTTTATATACGTCCTTGATTATGATGGGAGAATTAAGCCTGTGAATCCCTATTTCCTAAGTGGCCAGACTGAGAGTGAGAGAAGAAGAGAGAGAGAAGTTTATTATGGCCCACAACAGGTATCAGGAAATCTAAAATGACATCCTAGATCTGGTAGACAATTTGAAATACCATCGAAATTGGGACCCTAAGATAGTAGTAATCTATATTGTAGTAGTGACCCTATAAAAAACGCACATTTTATAGCAGCTTCATTGTATACATGTACATATAATACATATACATGTACATATACTTTATCATCATCTGCCTGCCTTTTCCCAATTATGTCGGGGTTGGCTTCCAGTCTAACCGGATGTAGCCGAGTACCAGTATTTTACATGGAGCGACTGCCTATCTGTCCTCCACAACCCAGTAACTGGGTAATACGATACCCCTTGGTAAGACTAGTCGTCAGACTTTCGGGCTTCTGACGACCCGTAACGACTGTCAAAGATCCATGATTGACAGCCGGCACCAACGTCTTAATGTGCTTTCCGAGGCACGGAGCAGTCTTGGTATGTAAAGTCACCCATCCTCGGGCCAACCGCGGCAAGCATAGCTTAACCTGATCGACCCGTGCGGCTATTATTACATAGCCACAATCCCCATACACATGTATATAATACTTATTCGATGGAAAGTTATCATTCATGAAAAAGAGTAGGCATGGTATACATGCTCCATTCATCTATGCTGTAGAGTACCTGTTTAGCATTGAGACCTATAGCCTATAGTATATCTAGATTAGATCGAGTGACCTAGTTTGTAATACTATCAATACAGGCGAGCAAAACATTCAGAGCGACATTAGCGAGCATAGGTGTGTGTGAACACAAAGATCTTTACAATATGTGGGTAGTTTTCCATTATAGGCGAAGGAACCGAAAATAACCTAAGGAAAACTGAGGGGAAATTATATAATTCATATTTAAATTGATGGGAGACTATAGCAGTGTAATGCTGGATAAGCAAGGGGATACAAGAAAACCTGTCAGGTAGGATATGTTCTTTTAGAGCAACATTATGTCAGGTTACCTCTAACCAACCCATCGTATCTTCCGATTACCTAATATTGTTCACCTGTCTGACCCAAACCACTATTTCTACTTTATAAATATAATATAAATATAATATATCCTACATTATTCCAACTGACCTCTATAGACACCCACAAAGCTATTTTTATCAGTTCAACAGCAAACTGCATGGATGTTTTCCTCCGCAATCCCAAGACTTGCATAGTGACAGCGCAGCACATAGCCGCAACAAATCATGATAAATCAATAAATAACCCAAAACAGGAAAAATACCGACAAAACCAACTGAATGATTCACTTGAAATGAATGTGTACCTTGTACTCTCGTAGTCCTTTCACTTTTTATCCACCTGCCATCATACAGCACCTTTTCCTGTTACACTTTCAACATTCAAATAAATCAAGTTTATTGAAAGTTCGCGTTACTAAAGCAATGGGAAATTGAGAGCGGTATGCTTCAGTAACGACGTGGAAAAATCATGAGAATTCCGATGTAACGGAAAAAGAGAACAGTTGGTTATGTTGATTAAAGACAAGGTCGTAGAAGGTTGTCGTTGCCCACTAATTAAATTGAATACCAATAAAAAGACCGCAAAAATAACACATGGTTATCGCAAGATTACAAAGCATATGTATTCTGCTACCCATTCCTATGGTATTATTCGACCCATGTTTTAAATATATTACGTCCCAAACACGCTGGCAGTCAACCCCCAGCCCTTTCTCACTAGCTATTTTCCCCCACAACTTGATAAGTTTTCAAACGACATAAGAATATTCCAATCCATCAGCACGCTTAATGAGAAAGATGAGAAATATTCAGCCAGGAACACGAAAAATACCTCCATCATAAGTTCCTAAGTCCTACTTTCCCAAAGCATGACATCACCGGTTCTCATCTAATAGAATCGGCTCTGATAGCCATGTGCATTACGCCCAAGGCCGTACACCACATGTGACATACATACTTAATGCAACTGTACATGGTGACGCCTAGTAAACAACATTTTGTGGCTGCGTTTGTGACGGATGGCTTTTCTGATCTGTGGATTGTGTTGAAAGTGTTTGTATGTTGGATTGTGTGGGAGGTACTGTGAGATTGATGTTGCACTGTATTTCGTGAAATTGTAGGCAAAAATCTGCACGTAAATGGCAAGAGAGAGATGCGGGGCGTTTTTTTATTTTTTATTTTGATGGGAAATCATCAAATGACTTCTCCCGGTCTGGGAGGAGCGGAAGAGCGTGTCAGACTCTTACTGACTAAAACCCACCCGTGTTCCTTCAGTTGCCTGTGCGCCAGGGCCACGGTAACGCTTTCGAACAACCCGCGACTCCGGCAGATGGGGTGCGTTAAAACGGGATTCATAAGAAACGATATTAGCCTTCCTGGTTGGCAAAGCTAGTACAGATTGTTCTGGAAAGCTCGTGTCGACACGAGAAAAGATAGGATTATGATAGTAATAGAATAAGTAGACAAATACAAGGAAAAATTCATCTACGAAAGAATAAATTTTGGGTTTTACCTTTGGAAAAGCATTGCAGCAGCTGCTATACAATGAACTTATGCGCTACGCTGAATTGTATGACTCAAATGTAGAGATATTGGATTTTGAAAGCCTTCCAAGGATCCTATACTCCATCTTAATCCGTTAAAGTATCTGAGGAGTCTAAAGCCCTATGGGATGATTGCAGATAAGGAGTAGGTACGCTCCCATAAGCGGTTAGTCTTGACCCAAGACATAAATAGAATAGGAAAACGGGTTACTATGACTCGAATAGATTACGAATAGGGCGATTAAGTAAATTATAATTTTACATAAGACCCGCTTAATTACGTAGTTATGAGGTAATTTGCAGTGTAAGTTGTAGGTAATTAATGACAATGTGAATCTCATTGGACATTACATTACCACAGACGAGTTTGTACCTACTATAAAGCGACAAGTAAATGCCATCCCATCCTCCCTTGTCCGAAATTCACCCTATTCAATTAATTAATTAAAAAATCACTTGCAAAAATGACGATGTTTTGAGGGAAGCTCATGTCCAGCAGGGTACGTCTTTCTGCCAGCACTCTTTCTGAGCCACAGTCCGGTTTCACCCACTGCTGGGCACAGGCCTCTCTTTTCTTGTACCAGTCCCCACGCTCCTGTGCCAGCCTCATCCAGGTTCTACGCGCGATGGCAACAATGTCGTCCGTAGATGATTAAGAATGCAAAAATGAAAGGAAAAGTACAGCACAAGTGACACACTGCAGTGCATGCGGACGCAATGAACCAATAAAACAAAAGCGTCATCAAAAAGAATTCTATACTAGGACATTCAACTATCTCCGAAAAGTGAATCACATGTGAGTCGATGACGTCACCACGCATCATGGACACAACAACGGTATCAACATCGATATTTAGTTAACTGCTTAGTCACCGTTACGAGGAATATTATGGACAGGTAGCACCCATATTGGCTTACCATGTGGAAAATTTGGGAAGGCCAACCTGACCATGAATGCCAAAACTGTTTTGATTTGTGATTTGCCTTTAAAAGGTCAAACTTCACCCGTTGTTGCTGTGTTTTTCAAGGTCAATCCAACTGATAGTTGATAAAGAAGAAATAAAAGTCATTTATTCAGTAGTAAACCTACGACGAAGAGCGTTTAAAAAAAAAATGTTTTTGCCAAGAAGCGCAAAAGAAAATATACACTACACTACTAAAATATACCTGGGTTTATACCTAATTAAAAGGCCTAATATCCCCACATCGCCCTATTACGCCGGTGGCGATGCCGCCTGTCACCAATTATACACGTAAGTCCCCCTAAATTGATTGAACATTTATTACAAAACGTCCCAAGTACAGGTAAATATTATTAAAGGTATTCCATAACAAACATCACAGAATGTATCAGGTTATCAGGTGCCTATTACATTACAAGTAACAACTCAATTGGGTAATGCCCCTCATTAGTGCTACTAGCTTTTGCCCGCGGCTTCGCCCGCGTGGATGTCGGAAATTATCCCACTGGAACGTACTACCGGGATAAAAAGTATCCTACGTGTTAATCCAGGTTATAAATTATCTGTGATCCAAATTCCATCCAAATCCGTTCAGTAGTTTTTGCGTGAAAGAGTAACAAAAATTCATTCATCCTCACAAACTCACATTTCTAAGACTTGTTGGATGTCGGCGATGGACTAAGCCGTTACTGGTGATCACTTGTGTAATATACCCTTACTTTGTAAATACACTGTAATGAGCTAATGACTCAGCAAAGGCTAGTTTACCCCTTCAACTGTGTTACTAACAGGTTTGTACTAGAAGCTTCTTCCTATTGCCTTATTGCAAATGACCGACTAAATGATTTTTACTAGAACATGCAAGAAGCGATGGATGGACTGTGTGAAAGATGATATGGCTAGAAAGGGAGTGATTACCGAGATGACAACTGATAGAGAAGTATGGAAGAAAAATAATGATAATTACAAATGAATGAATTAATAATCTTAATATTTCATCAAATCATGATATCATAGTTTTTTTTATTATTATTTACTAGGAGCTGATCACCTGATTTGACCTGTGATGGATGAGGATACACACAGAAAAGAAAATCTTATTTAAGGCTACTGCCGAGCATGAGGTCCTGGGTTCAATTCCTGGGTCGAGCAAAGTGTTATTGGGTTTTACCAGCTGGAATTTCTCAGTAGCAGACTGGTGTCTGGGTGCCCGGTTGATGGCAATAGGCTCGCCCCCTAATACATGGGACTTAAACATAACTAGTGAAATGTGAGTGTACCATAGGTACACCTCTGTCCAATCCCTCGGGGAATACAGGTGTGATGTTATGTTAAGCCTGAAGCAAAATTATGTTATTTTTTGGCTCTGCCGAAAAACCTATTGTGGGTTGACCATCTACAGGTACCTACTTTGTAAATCCTATCTAATTAACTGTTCTCCTAGTACTATTATATTTACGTTTACACCTAATTAGCAAGATAAATAGATAACAAGTGATAAGTTAGTAAGTTGAATGACCATCAATGACAAAACATTGCTTTAAAATTAACCTGTATACTTAATTAAGTTAATCAGTTATTTACTTGTAGGTCAAAATGTTACTCTCGACTTTATGTTAAGAACATTAATCATAGAGGTAATTAAAACTCTTTGAAATAATAGAAACTGTAAGCAAAAATTTTTTAATACAATTCTAAAGGAATTTCTTCTGGATGCGAAGGCGGAGGACAGGGTGTTTTGCAGCCTGGGAGAGGTCTAAGTGCAGCAATGGACTGCGTTAGGCTCAGTTGATTGATTGAGTTGTAAAGCTCAAAAAAAAGCCTTCATAACACAACATAATATAAGAGAATTAACTTAGTTGAAGACTAGCAACAAGTAATATATTTATGATGCTTAAACAATTAGTCTGGTTGGTTCATGCAATACACATACAAGCTTATTTACATAGATTGTGCATCAGAACTTGAAAAATAACAATAGTTAAGATATTATTTCATTTTAAAAGGAATCTTGGGTTGTATCTTACAGAACGCTGTTATTTTTTTTATTACAGATTTGCACGTGTTGTGTAAGTGTACCTAAGATTAATTAATTCATAATAATTTTATATTGACTATAGTAAGTTGCTAGCAAACGGTTTACACCATAGGCTTCCTAATGCAGGAATTGCATGAAACACTTTTGCCTTCCTATTTAGATTACACAACCAAATAGAATCATGAAAACTGTAAACCCTAAAGTGCATCATTAAAAATTTTAATCATCAACTGTTGTTTAATATTGCCATAACATTTATTATAATTAGTTAAATAATAATAATCCCTGTAATTAGTTAATGCTAATAACAATGGAAACTCCTGAAGCATTTGCTCACATTGTTGCATACTTCCCTTTATTATTTTCCTTCCTCTGACTTATTATACTTTTGGAGACCAAGGTGTTGATATTTAGCAACATAAATGCCAAATGATTCATATTATTATGCAAATTAATCTGTACCAAGATATTCCTAATTTATTTGGTTTTATATATCAATGTACCTTTATTATTATTATTATTTCCGTCACCTAGACAAAGATCTTTCTATAGCCAGTTTCAGGCTCTTGCACTCTGCCTCAGATTTCAGAAATTATGGTGAATATTTAGGTCTTCTTACAAACCAATCATACATATTTTGCATATGAATACTTTTATCATGCATTTATTAATAAGACAAGTGGTGCCACCTATTGTCTTGATCAAGAGGTAGCAGATCATTATATTCAAAATTGATTAATCTACAAGTGCAGAGGCATTTCCTTACATTGTTTCAATTTCTATTTGTCCACTAAATGGGTTATTTGCAATGCTTCTATCAAAGAGGAATAGAGGAATCGTAAATAATTGTAACACTTATGGAAACAATTACAACAATTCTAAAATCAATATAAATAAAAATGAAATGTTGTTAGTTGGTAGCGCATCACTTGAGAATGTGTTGACCGATTTGGCTATTTTATATTTTGAAATGTTCGTAATAGTCTGAATTAGGTTTTCATGGAAAAAAAAAGTGGAAATATTAAACATCCTTTTTTGTATGGGATTTTTGTATGACCTATTGAAATTTGGACAGGACAACGTCAGGTCAGCTAGTAGCAAATAAAGTTGCATTGTATTGATGTAACATTTTGAATTTGCGGCTAGATTAGAAATGGTACACATTTTTTTACACCAATACTTCCATTTGGCTCACTTTGTATTCAAAATAGAGACATGGTCTTTACTTTAAGAGTAATAATTTGATATAACAAAGCATGCTTTTTGAATCATTGCCAATTCAAAATAGGAATAAAAAATCTACTTCTGACATGAACCCAATTTAATTATAGCTAATCAATATTTATTTCCTTTATGAATAGAAATGAACACAAAGATGGCCTTGGATGTTCATAAAACTGGACAGACGTTAATTTTGCATGTTGAACATGTTCAAAGCACGTGTGAAATGCAAGTTAGGCAGAGAACAAAAAGATTAGATTAACCAATAGCTTCACGCTTAAAGATGCAGAATTCAATGAATTACTTTCAAGTTGCTTGATGAGAATTTGAGAAAGAATAGTATTCAAGTGCATACGGCCACACTGCATTTGTCATGAGTGAGGGACGAATATGATGCAACTGAGTGGCAATATGAATAAACTCATTAAATAACATTTTTATGTCAACAACATGTAATATTAGAAGCGGTTTTGATTGCTTTAAATAGTCACTATTCCTTAAAGTTATTTTTACTGCTATTCAGCTAAATTTGTAGATATGAAAAATTTGCAAATTCTCTATTTTGCGAGTGTCACAAAATTAAAAGTAACAATGACTTGCGAAATCTCACAAATATCAACAATCACATTTCTATGTATTGCATCATGCAATCAGCGTACAACCATATTGGATGTATCTTATCTGTAATATGCTCAAACTAACTAGTAACAAATGATAATCATTATCAAACTATTCATTAAGCTTGGACATTGATCGTAGAAATTGCAAGATTTTGTTTTTGTTTACCACTTGTAGATAAGGCGTAGAGAATGTTTGCAAGAATATTGTTGACGGTATTTTCTTATAATCAGTTAGCTCTGGTGACTAATTAAAATTCTGTGAATTTTGTCAGAAAAGAAATGTTATTATGATGCATACAGGGCATGTTATAACAAACTGGCATGCATTATAAACTACAAAATAGATGTGTGTTTTCATGACATTAAATTCTTAACAAAGCCATACATATCAAAGTGGCCAGGTGTAAGTCTGTGTTTCTTCATTTCAAGTCTAGGAACATGATTTACGTAAGCCACATGTGTCAACAAAGATTATGAACACTACCATTTTTTTTAAACAAAAATACAACAGGTGGGTTGAACATAAACAATATGATTTGTTTACAAACAAAAGCTAGTGAGTGCATGTAAATGTATGTTGTGATAGCCGGCGGCGCCGCATGCAGACTCACCTCTTGGGCAGCAGCATGGCAGCGGAGCCCTTGCGCTGGAACACGCCGTCCACCAGCACGCCATTCTTGCTGTTGCACGTCAGGTAGAACTCTGGGTGGTCGTAGAACAGTTCGAGATGTCTACGCGATATGAAACTCGAGTGTCCCATGTTAACGTCCACTTGGCCTCTACTAGAGTTCCGGCCGATCACGACACGTTTCTGCCGGATGAGGTACTCGAAGTCGCGGCCGTCGAGCCTCGCGATCGCGGTGGGGGCCGGCTCCTGGGCCCACTGCACCTTGGAAGGCGACGGGGGCGCCGACTTCAGCGAGAGCAGCGCCCACGCGTCGCTCTCCGAGCTTCGCGTAAACTGTGCCTGGGCCATGGCAGGCGCGCGCGGACCGATATCACCAACGCTGTCCACACGCGGGGCGCGGACGCCTTGCACGAGGGCACATCACAATACCGCCGCGAGAACCGCCGCCGCCGCGTCGCGACCCGGATATCCGGAGCCTGCCGAACCCGTGCCTTTACAATTTGAGGTTACTGACGGGACGCACATGCGCAAAGTTTCTACTTGTGCGGTAAACAAGAATTATATAAACCACCACACCACCACGTGATAATAATGTATACATATACCTAGTCCGGAAGAGCGGATCGATACTATAAAGTACGGATATGTCTTATATGAACGAAATATTAACCTTTTGGTTGTTGCACAACAGAATTTTCGCAATTGGACCGAAATTAGACACTAAAGTAAACACGAGGCGAGAACAAAAATAACCAAAAACGTCAGTTCGGCATACGCAGTTTACAAGTTCGCCGCGCCATCTATGCAACATAGCAACAAATTGTAAATAAAAAGTTCCGTTCCAAGTGTTACGCTTACGCAGAAAAGCATTTTTTTAGGAATTTTGCTATACAATGTGTGTACTTATTAATTTTTAAAACTTTATCGAAAGCTATTATCAATTTTCAAGAATTTCTATACTCTTTAGGTTATTTATTAATGAATAATTATGATTTACTTTGAAAGGGGATGTGATAACCGATGACTGATACGTAAAACGGAATTATATGTATAGTGATACGCAACGGACATCGATTGTTTAAATATCGATTGTTTAACGGCAAAGCATATGAAACAAATAAAAAAAAATATTCAAATCTATAATTAAATTAACTAAAATCAAATTTATATACCGTCTTTAACTCTTGAAGGACCTTATTTAAGTTGAAATCGTTATTCCATGTTAACTTTCTTCAAATCTTGAATTTAGTTTCCACAAAGCGTATGGCTGTTCCAATATGATTGAAATTTATTATCAAAAGAACTTATCAAAATAACTTACGTTAAAACAAGGTCACGAACAAATACATTTTTTAAGATTCCCAAATAAAAATAACTGCACGTTCGAAAATAATAATCGATTGATTTGTCTATGAATTTTTCGGACAACACTACAGGAAAATACGCTGACGTCATCGACTCTTTGTAGTCTATTGACTTTGTTGACATTAATATTTGAGTTTGTATCGCAAATTGTGTAAAGAAGTGTTATAAAAAACGTAGCGATGAAAACAATAACGTACAATCAGAAGCAATAAATAGGCGTGCATTTATTGTTGCAGGCGATTCCCGCATCAATCACAGAAATAAATGTGAGTTTTATTTCAAGATTACCGCGAAATTTAAATTTTTATCTATTCATATAATCTCTGCCACACGAATTGTCTTGTAAAGGTACTAAAGCATCGTATGTTTAAAATAATATCACCCACCGTCCCCTTTCGTTTCATTCCGACTAAGATGTTTTACATTCAACAAACGAATAGTTCCCACACTTTCTTTTCATTGTTTTTTAGAAAAGAGGTTTACGTTTCTTTTGGAATTACAATTCCACGTCGCATTCATAGTTTTGGCAATGGACATTGTTTCTATAAGGCCTTATACGTGCTTACATGAATTCAAGTACTTTTCGACCTACCTCTGATTGATTAAGCTTGGAATATTGCCAAAGTATATAGTAATAGTAGCCAAAGTAATAGTGCCAAAGTATAGTATTTCTCATTATTGACTTCATGTATTCACTTAGAACTTTGCTGTGCCTATAGCATGCTAATAGCGCTTATTCTGAGAAATGCCTAGATATGGATAGACAGAACAGATAGATTAAAGAAGGCAATTTGTAGAAGGCTAATTGTTCTGTAATGCCCGTTAATGAGTCGTTCATACTTGTCTTTCAACATAGTAGGTAATGTTATGAACGTAAACAAGGCAAAAGGAGTATGTAAGGATCGTAGCAGGTGGCGTTCTGTAGTTTCTGCCTACCACCATGGGAAGGCGTGAGTTTATGTATGTATGTGTAAAGTTATGTATTTTTTATATATCTTTATTTTATTGCTAGCTTGGCAGATTCGCTGCAAGATCTTGTTGTTGTTGCTGGCATGATACCTGATTAAACACAAGTGTTTATTTATCGTGCCTTCTGTGTATGAAGAGGCCTTTGCCCTGCAATGGGACAGTAACAGTCGTGTATTATTGTTTATTTATTATGGTACCTAACCATTACACCCGGCACAGATGTGAGGACTGTCCCTGATGTGCCTTGGGTTCAGAATGAGTGAAGATTGCCTCGGCATACATTATTTTTTAATAAGATACCTGGATTGTACAAATTGCTTTTAGTTTGTTGCACATTATGAAATGTGTTTATTTGTTCATTATTCATTTGTTTGTTCAGTGTTTTATTAAAAAGTATGACAAGGGCTATGCTTTATCTATTGTCTGGGTTTTACTGCACAGTATGTCCACTTGTAAAGCTTGTTCTTCCATGCATGTTAATTTAAAAGGACCCTCCTGTTGGATGGATAACACTTTTTTAATTTCTGTTCATCCTGAGCAAGTATCCTCTTATCCACACATAACTCTATACTGCACTCAATTTGCCACATATGACAATACTCAAAACTGCAACCACATACTATCAATATTATGACATTTTAATGTTTGTTTATGTGCTTCACGCAAGGAAGGAAATGACAATTTAAACAATAATATTGTATGAAAAATCTTTATTTGGCAAATACTTGATTATGACTAGGCACATATCACAGTAAGTAATAATTACATACATAGAAAATACAATAATAGAAGTGACTGTTGCAGAAGTTAATACAACACTGTCCGGCTAGAAAATTGCAATTTCACTAACCTATGAAGTGTTTTCATACTCTAACACATACATTTTCAAACTTCTTCCATAGACCAGCTTGAATTTATAAAAATACTTTATCTACTCTCATAACGTAAAATTCGAATTATAAACTTCAAAACGAATTTATATTGACATACTTTGTAAACACAATACATACCGACATTTTAAAATAGAGAACACTTTTTCTCTGATAATGTTATAAAATATTTTTTTTTACCAATACAATACAGAGGAAATCCCAGAAGTTAACGTCACCAAGGAGTTTCCATCAATTATTTTTTTCTAATGGAAAGCGCCGCGCCATTATTATAGCATTACAAAAAAGTTTTGCTCCTAATTTTTACTAGTCTGTGGCAGCGCCCGCTTTAGCGCAAGTGCGGTGATATGCTGTTTTGGCGCCGTTCATACGTTTTGTTGTACTGAATAGAACATAATACTCTTTATTACGAACACCATAGAATTTACAGATATAAATGTAAGAATTTCGTGGGAAACTTTGATCTTTTATTTAGTAGGTTCAAACTCAATGTATGAGAGTAGATAGTGTATGAAACTGCACTTAACTAGGTCTATCCATTATGCAACAGTTTCATAAACTACTATTTTAATTTACCTCTCAAAACCCTATAAGGAACTCACCTGCCAATTTTTTTTCTATCATAAAGTCAGACAGTGAGGATGACAAATAAGATAATAAATAAGTACTGGGTGAACTTGACTGTTCTAATCCTTATTAGGAAAGAAAATTAGTCTGGGGTCAATGTCACCATATATATGGTGAAGAGGACTTTGTACAGTAGTATAGGTTATAAGTACTTACAACCAGAACATTACTTCTTTACCTTTCGAAATGCAAGGCATAAGTAACATAAGGCGTCCGTGATTATTCATAGATTCACAAGGTGCATTTCGAATAGCAGTATTAGCTATTTGATATACAATCTTCACCCCAGTGTTGCCAATGAATTAGGCCACTGGATAACTAGAAAATAAGGTGCTATTATGTGTACTGAATCCTGGCAGCTTGTGTTTGAATACAACATAAGAAAAATAGTACCACAATACCATTCTCTACTAATCATCCAACTGGGTCAAGCTAGCAACTCCTCTATTGATCCAATGCTGTTCTTTCAAGTTCGTGTTCAGCGTGATGTACATGACAAAGTTGCTGGAGTGCCCTGTGGTTGCTAGCACCCCCTTCCTCTCACTAGTCTTGTAGATAGGACAGAAGTAGCAAGGAGGGGGCTTGAACTCGGCTATGAGAGCCGGTTTAAACCAGATTATAGGAATCGTGTCAAATAGGATCTTCGGGTAGGATTCGTCCATTAGCATGGTTTCGCGGTTCCATCTTGCGCCTTCGAGGTACAGGCCCTGTGTGGGAAGGTTTGTGTTAGTATTCAAGTTTTAGTCATTTGAGTGTCATTCGGAAATCTCTAATTAATGGTGTAGTTATTTTCATTTGGTATAAAAACGCAATACATATCAAGGCCGTTAAAAAGCCCGATTGTATCTATGGGGCTTTAAGCTAGCTGCGTGAGTATGTATTGAGCGATCATACGCGCTTTCGATTTTGTTCGACGCAAAAATGCAAACCGTGCAAATCATTAGTTACGCGTACGTGTCACGCATGCGTCCAAACTTCTAAAGCGTCACTTTATTCGTGGCGTTAAGCGCTAAAAGAGCTCCTTTACCACAAAGCACGGAATCGCGGCGCCGGCATCGTTAGAGAGGGCAGTACTAATAAAATTCGTGGCGCCAAAATTGCGTTGAGCGCACAAATTCTATAATGACCGCCATTCAAAGGCATCAGTTTCTATACGTCATTTGTGTCTTGCGTGAACGGTGACACGCTTGGTTTGTATGGAAACTGTTGACAGTGCCGCCTCTAGGAAGGGCCGCCGCCGAGGCATTTCCGTGCTGTGTGTACATTAGCTACACAAGACACTCCCATGCATATTCCAAAATACATACCCATACAAATACGCTGTGTTCCTGATCCTCTTTATCCATTTCGAATGGTTGCTGCTTGCGATTTAAATGAATAACATATATAGTATAAAAAACACAGAAAACCCTGAAGATGTTCGTCTGAATTGATCACATTGAAAATCTTTTTTACCAAGTTTCCATATGTATTTTCCTGCTGTATTATGCGACATAAGATATTAAACGAACCTAAACACCAGTTTCTAAATAGTCAATTCATTAAAATCTGTCGTCAAATCGTATGCGATGCCAGTCATTCGTTGCTTCGATTTTATGATAGGTATGTCACCGACAAGAAACTTTGATCGTGTAAATGGGGCTTTACATGAGATTTGATAGCAGACTCCGGATCAGGGTTTCTAAAACCGGATATAGCTGGTCCAAAATAAAGATTTTTTTAATTGTCAATTTGGTCTGCTTTTGACCTCGACCTTGCCTAATGGAAAGCGATGACTGAGGTCTAACGATGGAACAAGCATGCCCAGAAGGGGCCTGTTCAGTCGTGCTTAGAAGGCTGACGGATTATAGGTTACTTCGTTAGTAATGGCTTACACCAACCTTGCAATACACCCCAAAAGTGGGTTCCTCCTCAGACTCTGATTCCAAATGGGTGATGGTGAACTCGAAGTGGACCTGGTCGATAGGTATCTTATTGTGTCGTGAGTAGTTCTGCAGCACGCCAGTCAGGAACGACTGCGTGAAGTAGAAGCCAGAGAGCCAGAAGACGATTGGAGGGCCCTCGTCTATCCAGTCTTGTAGAAAACTTAGGCTGGGAACGAAATAGTCATATTAATATTAATTAGTGTGGAGTGGTCGGCAACAGATGCTTCGTTTTCGGTGTCCTGAAAATAGTTGTAATGCCAATCAATGTTTGAAAATATATCTAGAAGGTACAATGATATACAGTATAAACTCAATCATTATAATAAATGCATATATTGTCTTTCAATTTAGAATAAGTAATTAAGGTGACCTTTCCCTGAATATCCAAAAGTTGCAGATACGTTCAATAATTAATCAAAAGTTTCCTTTTTCCAGACAACCACCATGTCGGAAAAGGTCCTGGACGAGAAAACCTGGCCGCAGGAGGCAGAAGCAGCCATCAACGATATCCGCAAGCACGTGAAGAGTGCCTGCATATCCCCGAGACTGCACAGCAACAACCAGCGGATCTTCATCAACCTGACTACTCTGGAGAATTCCGAATATTGCATCGAGATGTCAGCTAACGGCTATCGAGTCGTTGGCAGGAAGTACGATGACACTACCCTGTCTAGTATAGAAAACATGAACTATGAGACTCCCTACGCTCTCCTGAACAATATCAGCCAAAAGTACAGGGAGTCTTTCGGAGGGGAACTCATGAACAAACTCCTGGACCTGGCTGCTCGGAACTCGGAAGGTTGAATCCTCGTCAACATGATGTAGTCCTGTGTTGAACGTAGGCCTATCCCAAGCCCCATGACAAAGTTGTTTGCTTAAGCAAAATTGCGGTTATGTTTACGTTTGAAATAAAACTAACTTTATCATGTATTGATCTGTATCTGTAATCATTTGTATAAATAAGTTATGTGTGTATTGTTAACGTTAAGTAAGGTTAGTTTTATTTCATTGAATAATATTCACAGAAATATCAAAAGTATTATAAATAAGAAATCTTAACAAATCAGGGTTAAACGCGTCGATTTCTTAAAGATTTATTGACAACTTTGTCGATTTTTGATTGTTGAATTTTACAGTGGAAATGTGTCAAAATATATCACCTGTCAGTATTCACATGTGCTATAGTAAATGTTTATGTAACTAAGTTTATATAACTGTGTAGAACTTTAGTATTACTAACGTGTTTCTAGTGGTGGATGCGATCTAAAACTATTAGCATTATAGCGATCATCTCTCTCGGTATTAAAGATTATTGAATATGTATGAGTTACTTGCATGTTCAATGTATGTTTTCTAAAATTGTTATTAACACAAAGTTCCCCTTAAGTATTTGGTCGAATTGTTAAAGACTGTGAGCATCGCATACTTGTGCTAGATTCGTGTTAGATCCAGTGTTATCACTATGAGCTCTGCAAACTGAATGATATATTTGTAATAGTGTGAAGTGCACTTCAACGCATGCTGTAGCGACATGACATATTAAATGACAAAATAGAGCACGCGGTGGCTTACAAATTACTCGCTTCCTGCGTTACGTAAAACTATATCGTTCAGTACGCTGAGATCCTTAGTAACTTATAGAATTTTAAGAAAGATTCGATTCACTCATATCTGTCTTGGGGCATCTTATATAAACAATACCATATTTCCCCAAACAATTGTCGATAGATTACTCTTTAACAATAGATTTATCATCGTGGCCAGTAAGATTAGGTATAATACGAGCATACTTATCATAGACTAATGTGAGAATCGTCTCTTGATCAACAGTACTTGTGGCGAGGCCCAAGGTAATGTTTCCATTGTGTTGAGTGTTCCCTACACAACAAAGTACAGTACCTGGCCCATAAATATGGCAAATCGAGTTGTAGAAAAACTTCAGAATTGTAGAGCGTTGCTTCTATCTCTCATGATACTTTGTGATAGTCTCTTTGTAATACTCGATGTGTTATTACGCGGGGTAATGTACGGTGTGGCCGCCTGTCGCTTACGTTAAATGTGCAACAGCTTAACACGGCATTTTATTAAAGTACAATCGTCGACAGACTGAGTACAAACATTGTGTACCTCTGTAGTTTGGGTACATGTTATGGGTAGCTCAAAAATTATCTTGAATAATAGGTATTATTCAAGAGATTTTTTTGTAGTAGTTTTTTATTTACTTAGGTACCTGTAAGTACATGTAACTGTGCATCTCCTAGCCGTTACAAAATGCGGCTGTTGGTATAAATTGCTGTTTTAAATTAGGATTATTAGGAAGTTTTATTACAAGTTTTCCCTACTACATAACGATAGAATCGTAACCAATGCCAAATCTTTAAATCAACTAGCAGCTCTCAATTTTTTATTGCCTTTTAAATTCATGGTCTAATGTAACACGGCCTAACAATTTCAATTCTTGATAAAGTTATTTTTTTTTTTACTTAGTCCCGACGCCATGTACCCAAACTATCACCTCTTTAGACATAATATACACAATATATTATAGAGTAGTGAACTTGTTTGTGATAGTAAAATAAATTGATATATGTATTTTGCGAGTTTTATTTAGAACGAAATTCAGAAATAAGGCAGCAGGTGGTCTATTCTGAAGAAATAGCAATAGCAGGGTTTATTGACTTACTACGAAATCCCAGCAATAAAGGTGCAGATGTTTCATTTTTGAAGACATGTCAGTAGAGGGATCAGAGACTGTTCAAATGCTTAGGATTTAAATACTTACTTGCAATTCGTGAAAAATATTAAACAAGTTGAGTTTTTTTTAGATCATCCCCGTATTTAGAGAAAATAATTATAGCGTTATTTTTAGGTGTTTGAACAAACGTGTTTTATCTGACCTCTATTGTTATGGCACCTAACCGGTCTACATTGCTATTCACCCCAACTTTACATTTAGTTTCACACTTTGCAACTAGATGGCGTTGTAGCGTTCGGGGCGTGTCCTGAATCGCGGTGTTAAGATTCTCCGCCGTTGAACGACCTTCGCGCGGTTTTATAGAAAATTCATACTTACCTGGCGTAGGGGACACCGTGATCACTAAGGCGGTTCCCCCAGGGCGAGGCCTACCTTTGCACTGCGGTTGGGCTGACCCTTGTGAATATCCCTAATGTGGATATCTCGGACGCGTTATTTTTGGTAGTGAGGGACTGCGTTCGCGCTGTCCCTCTTCTTAATTCATTGAAAACAACTTATTCAATAATTTGAATAGATTCATCTTATTCTCAATGATCGTGGACTTCATGTATCAATTAAAGATTGAAGCATACAATGATACAATACAGTTTATATAGTAAACTCTAATGCAACGTAAATTAGGGAAGGGTTTGTAACTGGTTTTACAAAAATAACAGATTCAAATATCTGTTATTAACAACAGTCTGTTATTTTTGTACGGACGATAAATACGTACTTATTTAAATCTCAATTAAATATCTTCTTTATTTCTTTTCGTTTAAAATCGCAAATCGTATCTGAAGTATTACTAGGAATGACGAGGTAATGTCAAATTTTTGAATTACGTTTATTTGTTAACTTTTTTGGTAATGAATGAGGAAGAGAGAGAAATTGATAACCTTGCTATATTCCTTCCTTTGTGTGAGTATGTATGTAAGTAACAGCCGCGGTAACAATATGTGTGGGGGGCTGATATAGTGAAACAACAGTAACAGCCGTGGTAACAGTCTTTGAGGGTCTATTATTTTAAATAACAGATAAGTAATATTGGTAGGAACACTTGTTATTTGTTATTTTTAAATATCTGTTATTTCTGTCTGTTACGCTAAATACGCCTCACCTCTAACGTAAACAAGTAATAATAAACCCAGGGGGCAGAACTTCTCCCGGCCACCGTAGGCGCGGGCTTGCGGACGGCGAGCAATGGGCAGCTCGCCGTCCGGTAAGGACCAGGCCCGAGTCGACGGCGCCTCGTGTTCCACGCGCGCCTCAAAGAGATGTCAGCAAAATTGACGAGGTCCGATAGGACCGATGCCTGCCGGGGCTGCGGATTGTTCGAAAGAGTTACCGTGGCCCTGGCGCACAGGCAACTGAAGGAACACGGGTGGGTTTTAGTCAGTAAGAGTCTGACACGCCCTTCCGCACCGCCCAGAGCGGGAGAGGTCATTTGATGATTTCCCACCCAAAGAAAAAAAAAAAGGGGGGCAGAACTTATGGGAATTGTTCCCACTGACTGAAAACGTCCCGACGTAATTATGACATTAGAAAACTGTTATCCTGTTTTATTTGGTATTGCGATATTGTACCTTTTTTTTATTTTATTTTTTCGGGGGAACCTTCAAAAGGCACCCGACCTCTGGGGATGGAGGTCGGGGAGTGTGGGATTTTTGCCTCACTAAAACCACCCCGGTGATCACCATCAGCACATAGAGGGGGTCCCGGTTCCTCTTAAAAGACCAATTCCGGAACCCCCCCTGTGCAACGCCTGTAAAGCACATCCCTGGGGAGACTGTAAAGGGGCCTCCCCTGAGCCTCGCTATGCGCGGCAGCACGTGACCACTGTGCCGCCTTCTTCCCTGGGGTCACTCAGTGGGCGGACAGAGTCCCCACTCTGTGCGCCTGCGACCCCAAAGGTCCACCTACCTTGATGGGTAAGCGGGTTTCGGCATATTAGGCGCCAAGGCGGTTGCCTCCGCGACATTGTAACTAAAAGTTATTAAGTATTGCGACATTGTACCTAAAAGTGATCAAGTCTCGTCTTGTATTTTTGTGCCCAGCTATAAGTGTTGCTATTAATATTCTATATCTTAATAAATTAGATATTACTTCCTGCACTGTAAATTATTGTTTACCGACACTATATCAACATAGATAAACAAAAAAAATAAACAAACAAAACAAGACAACAAAAAATCTAATCTAATCTTTCAAATCTAATCGAAAAAATCGAATCTAATCTTACAAAGAAATATACGCTATTATTTCTGTTACCTACTGTTTCTGGAACGAAAACCATCGACGTGTCAAAATTAAACGCAAGTGATGCGATTGGCTGTTAATAATTAATTCAACCAATCACAGTAGTTTTCGCGAGTTTGACAATTTGTTAGCTAGTTTTTGTGTTGATTTTCGTTCCAGAAACCGGGCGTTATAATTTCAAATACGCCAAAAGATTCAATACTTACCGTGAAAGCAAATCCGCGACATAAGACCCCAGCGGCTTCATAGACGGGTAGGACTTGGACATCCAGACGCCTGGCACGATGCCCTTTATGAAGGCATTGTTGCACTCCTCTAGCTCTGCGCTCATGATGGCCAGGCCCTGGGCTGCTAGGTGCACGCCGAGCAGGGTCCGCTTCACCACCGCTAGCAGCCGGTTGTAGCGGATTACTTCCTGGGGGAGAACCATGCAGTATCTCAACTACGCCCTTTTTAGGGTTCCGTACCCAAAGGGTAAAACGGGACCCTATTACTAAGATTCTGCTGTCCATCCGTCTGTCATCAGGCTGTATCTCATGAACCGTGATAGTTAGACAGTTGAAATTTTCACAGATGTTTTTCTGTGGCCGCTATAACAACAAATACTAAAAAACAGAATCAAATAAATATTTAAGGAGGCTCCCATACAACAGACATGACTTTTTTGCCGTTTTTTAGATAATGGTACGGAACCCTTCGTGCGCGAGTCCGACTCGCACTTGGCCGGTTTTTTATGAAAACGCTACGCTGCAACAAGTGTTAGGGTTGTCAACCTCATTTTTTCTAAAACTGAAAACTTTACTATTGCATAGTACTCCTAACAGTAAATGCTCCACGGCTTCGCCCACATAGCCGCCATTGTGCTTTTTAGGAACTGGACCGATTCCTTTTAAAATCGATTTCTGAGTATGCTTGCGTTTCCCTAAACCAATTTTGTTTTGGCTGTCGCAAGTTTATTTATTTATTTGTTTGTTTGTATGTTTATATTTAACATGATATGGTTAGAAAGAGAGCGACTACCGAGATGACAAGTAATAGAGAAGTAAGGAAGTAAAGACATGATGCGCCGACTCCACGACCCCAAATAAATTGGATAAGGGCAGGAGAATAATAATGTTTACATTTAGTTTAACATTACCTTAAAACAGTATATCAGTAAGTTGCACTTTACTAGTTACCTGCTTGAGCACGGTGTTCATGCTGTTGTAGTAGAGCACAGGGTACTTGTCGCCGACGGCCAGCACGTCGTAGAGCGCGGGCAGGCGCTCCATCATGTCCTTGCTCATGTCCACCACGCCGCCGCCCTCGCCGCCCTCCGCGCTGCCGCCCGCCACGATGTTGGTCTGCGTGGTCAGCGTGCCGAATAGTAGCTAAGGGGAGGACGAATATATACAGCTCTTCATTTCTAGTACCTAAATCGTCAGAACACAACATACAGAAATGCTATTTTTTTTGTAGGGTTGTTGGTATCGGTATCTATTATCTAGAACTCTTAGTGTGGACTATCCAAAGCGAGTTCGTACGGCATTAGTCTCTTTGTTGTCCTTGGTGATATCCGCGTTCTCGTGCAGGCCGAACACCTCGGGCTTGGCGATCATGGGCAGCGCGCGGATGTGGTCTAGCACCAAGTAGTACTCCATGGATGGCGGCATGCAGTAGTTGCCGCTCGGGGAGAACGAGTACCTGAAGTATCAAGGGCAAAGACATCAAGGTTTTAAAAAAATATGTAAATTTGAAGAGCTTCGCAGCCAGTAAGACAAGAGTGACCTTATTTCTAAAAGGATAAAAAGTTTATGAGTATAACCCTTGAAAGTGGTGCTAAATTTAAGTTGCGGATTTAAGCCTGATTTACACGATGCGATTTCATTGCCTGTGGCATGCCATAAGTTGAAGCAACAATAAAAGTTGCGCCGTCTAAACAGTGTTTAGAATTAGATGATGCAAATCATTTGTTGCTTCAATTTTATTGTATGCCTCAGGCAAGAATCTTGCATTGCGTAAATGGGGCTTTACTTGTAGGAAGGTATATACAGATTCGAGTCCCTCATCATGTCAGAAGGAAGACATCCACGAGACAATGGATATCCAACGTCTACCTTCATCGGCAAAGCTCTGTCCTGGGGCTCCCACATAATCTTGCGATAGTGCTACTCTTTGTCGGTTAAACTCGTCGGTTTTACAAGTTATTTTTAGAAATTTAAAAGCACTCTTACTCAGGAGTAGTAGTGACTTGATCGTTGTAGAAAATAGAGAGTAGAGACAGTATGAGTCTCCTGTCCTTGTCGTCAGTCACCCTCCCTCCGTAGTTGCACTCGCCCGCTAGGTAGTTGAGCGCGTCAAACGGCGTTTCCGCATAGTCCGTCAGGAACATCTGTTGATCAGTTACTATAATGTATGTTCTAATGCACAGAGACAGTTTATAATGTGGGAGATCAAGTTTTCCATTTTGAATAAGGGGATTTGTTATTTGACTCAATTGCGATAAAAAAATATATCAGGCAATTTGGATGATAAAATTCACATACCGAAAAAAACGAAAGAACAAAAATAGTGTCTTCATAGCAAAAACCACCCTTTAAAGCAGCGAATATTAAGTGAACGGTTAAAACAAAAACCTTACATATGCCAAATAACACGGTTCAGTCTTCCCGCAACATCCCTCACACCGGCAAACTACGAGTATATCTTTCTTCCAACACGTACGAACGAGTTTAATATGACGCTACTTCTTTATGACGTGCTGACGATACTTCTTTATTTTTTTTTTATTAATTAGCGTGCATCAAATCTTAACGACGTAAAAACCGCTCTACTGCAGATTCAAAAGTGGTTCACTGCTAATAATTTAGTATTAATTGGGAAAAAAACTAAGTGCATTAGATTTTCTTTACCAAATGTCAAAAATACTAATTGTGAGATAGTGTTGAACCAAAAGAAACTAGAATTTGTCGATCAAACTATTTTCCTGGGGATCACGCTCGACTCAAGGCTTCTATGGGGTCCTCATTTAACATCCCTTGCAGGACGGCTAAGTTCCGCAGCATATGCTGTGAGAACAATCCAAAAATTTACTGATGTAGGTACCGTGAGACTAGTCTATTTTAGTTACTTTCATAGTATTATGTCGTACGGTATTTTACTATGGGGACGGGCTGCAGACGTTGAGTCTATTTTTATTCTGCAGAAAAGAGCCATCAGAGCCTTATATGGCCTCCGCAAGCGCGACTCTCTAAGGGTACTGTTTAAAAATATACATGGTACATTGTCAATATATCTATGAAAACATCATGTACGTAAGGAAAAGTCTACATCTTTTTAGTAAAAGAGGTGAAAGACACAATTATAAGTATCACTAGAAATAGGAACCAATTAGTTCAACCAGGTTTAAGGCTGGCTAACGTAGACAAATTTTTCATGGGGTACTGTTTAAAATTTTACAATAAAATACCTCCCCACATACTTCCACTTAATTAAACGAAATTTAAACCTTGTATAAAACGCGCACTATGCAGTAAAGCATATTATAAGTTGGGGGACTACATAGCTGATAAAAATGCTTGGATCAACGCTGGGCCTGCTCCACAAGGGCGCATAAACTAATTGATTAGCATTTAAAAATAATGTTGGGCCGGCTGAAGATTTTAAAGACTATCTTTGCATTGTATAAATTCAATATTTTAGTAATGTATAATTGCATAGGACGTGTGTGAGTACTATGTACCTACTATAAAGCTACCATTTACTGGGTTCGTCTTCCATTGACTTGAATGTGCCCTGGCGGCTGAGAGTATGTCATGCTCTCTCTAATGTCTCGCTGATGATGGCGCATGTGTTGGATCATTTAGCTCCATTTCGAGTGGTTGAGCTGAATGGTGCTAATTCATGCGTCATGTTCCTGAACGGGCGCCGTCAGTAGGGACTGGTCATCTCTTAGCTGTCACGGCTTATTTTAATTTAATATTTGAATTGTTTTTGTCTTTTTATTACGGACGCTTTTAACTTTCTGCATCGTTCTCACATGCATAATTTCAACATGAATGATGTAACCAATATTTTATAATCATATTTTGATTTAAAAGAGTGTCCGTGGAGTTTCTTGCCCGTTCTTCTCCATAGGTACCTACTTCGCTTAGGAATGGGCAACTAGCTTCACCTTTCTGACTGACCGACCCCTTGACAATTCAAAAGTGCCTGTAATTGGTTTATTTGAAATACTTAACTGCTTTGAATTTTGAGTGACAAAGTCCAAAAGTAATCAACGTTTTTTAGGTGATCGTACCTGCAACTGCATGATACAGATTCTGGTGTACGATTATTTGTCCCTCTTTGTAAATACATAAGGGAGCTGTTATATTTTAGGTGGTTACCTACCCCATGCCAAAAACAAAACTTTTATTCCACCTCGTTTAATAGCCTGATTACAAAATCACGCATCGTTCCCCCCATTACTTTCCCTTCCAGAATTACACACAAAACACCTGCAACTGCAATGAAATAAAATGAAATTGTTTATCCCTGAAACATACGGAAAAACTACATTTTTCTTCTAGAAAACGTACCTGCAGCTGCATGATACAGATCCGCAGGTCGCTCTCGTTGAACTCGTACTGTATGTTCCAGCCCAGCGGGCCGAAGGCGCGGCGCTCCTGCACGATGGCGTGGAAGAAGCACAGCGCGAACAGCAGGCGTCGCCAGTCCTCCGTGCGCGGGCACGAGATGTAGAACTCGGGGTCGCAGATAGGGTCCGAGATGTACGAGCGGTAGATGTTGTTTTTTAGCCCTTTCGGGGCTTCGTTTGTCATTTTTACACCTGGAAAGAAAGAAAGAAAAATGTTCATTTGTCCCAAAACACGAACTTAAACGAAAGATAAATTGGAAACTGGACTGGAGCCTCAGCTCCAGTTTCCAGTTGGAAATGTTGGTAGTTTCATCTTGTTTTTCTAGCAGGGATTGTGAAAATGGTTGTGAGTTTATTTAGGAAATGCTTTAAACAGTTGCTACGTGAGATTACAGCAAGCAGAAGAGAATGCTGCATACAGCAGTAATTTTGATACTTTTTACCTCTCGTGACGTGATTGAATAAATTGTTGTCATATGAATAACTTTGATGTTCGTAGCATTAATATAACAACTAGTGTCTGACCTGAAGGGTAAATAGGACAGTTATTTTCTTAATTTCCCGAAACAATTTTTTACTGAAATAGTTGCAAGTCACAGAATACATACCTATTCATCTCTTTACGACCCAAACAATAGAAAAAGACTGACAGTCTTGTTTATAAACGTCTCTTAAATTTTAATCAATGGCTTAGCAACTGATTAGCAATAGTAGATTATTTTAGAACTTTAAATCCTATTCAAATTCCATATAGACCCAATGCAAAAAAAAAATACGCTAGGGGGTCTAGAATCATGTGCAATTCATGGTTACAGTTTGCGCGACGATGTCCCTGCCACCCTGTATAATTGATATAGTAGATTGTTATAAAAGGGTCGAAAGGAATCAATTCCCATACGAGGTATTCAGACGCCCAAGCGCAGCGAGGTCGGCTATAATCCGACTAGGAATGAATAACTTTGACCCGTGTTAAACACTCTACTTTTCATTTCAAATTAAGGAAAGTAAAAAAAAGTAGTTTGTCTAAAATATTTATTGATAATAATAACATGAGACTCATTTTTAATCAAATATTAATTTATAAAACTGATATTTTAAATTTCGGTACAGCTTACAAGTTAGTACCTTTCCCACCAAATTATATAACATAGTCTTTTTTTAATTTTAAATATGGAACACCGCGTTACCGCCGCGTGCCGTCCCGCTTAATAGGTATTTTTTTTAAATTCACACTAACTATTTTTACACTCACAAGACTGCAGCATTTTTATTTGATTTTAATCGATATTTTTGATATGTAACTATGTAAAATTTTTCGTAGCTGACTACCTAACCGAATTTAGTTCTATTTTTAAAATTCATTCCTGCCCTAGAGAGGGAAGCAATTACTATGAGTTTTCCCGCCCAAACATGGGGTGCAGCGTCTTTCGCCCGCTACTCGGATCAAACAAATACTACTTTCCGAGTATGAGAAATGAAAAATTCTTATTTATGAACGCTATTTAGCGCTAAGATGTTGCTAAGCAATTCATTACTAGCGATCAAAATTAAACACCACCGCGGCACCGGTGCACTGTTAAGAGGGTACTAAGGGGGCAAGTTAGCCGATTTTATTTGAATTAGCTGATCGATTCAAGAGGATTATTGTGTGCTTCGAGTTAATTTTGTTCCTAATATCGAGTTATGCCTTAGTAAATATGGATTTCAACAATCTTTTACAGGATTTCAGAATGACGTAGAAGAATTAAATAATTTTGAAACGCCGCCTAGTCGGCGGGAAGTAGACAGAGAAAGAACTACAAAGCTCCTTTAAATCTGCTACGAGAATGATTACATAGTACATAATCTTCATTAAAAGTACACATGATGAAAGGATTTATAGGGAAAACTCAATCAGGAGGAGGCTCAGTAGGTGCTCAGCAGGTTTGAAGAGAATGAGTTTGTGAGAAAGCTGATCGGAGATAGTGACTACACAATGTAATATCCCATGTGCCCCTCATCTTATGACGCCAGTTCTAAGGCCCAGAACTAAAGAAAAGCCACGATGTGACATAAATAACAAGGGACATTTTATAGAAATCAATTTATTTTGATGTACAATAAAGCTACATTTTCGTTATAAATTCATTATTTTTTATTTCCAATATTCTTCGTCCAAAGATCAATCCAAGCAGGAGAATTATGACTCTCATTCCTCAACTTTTTAACGTAGCATGGTCTCGTCCCTCGCCGTCATTGCGAGGTTGAATAGTATTGGTGCTAGGTGCCAGTGGCTTGCATAGCAGCAGTCAAACTTGTACCTGTAAACAACCATAATAATTGTTATTAAAAGACACTGAAACCCAAAGCGAAAGCAATAGATTATAAATACATTTCTAAAAGAGTATATATTCGTGTTAACACGCTTATCGGACATGAAAATACATAGCTATTATCGGCTATTGCTTTAACATTCATTTAAACAGTTTACATTAGCAAGTAGATATAAATTCAGAGATAAATACCTTTTCCTGTTTACTCCAATTAATGAAGCTTATTATTTTTATTGCTAACATCACACACACAATAAAATAAAACTTAATAAATTATTTTATTCAAATTCAAATTTTCCGATATTTTTTTTGACATTGTCTGTCAAAGTCACGACAGATACAAAAATCATGAGTTTGAAAAATTTATTCTTAAAATTCTGTTTTTGAGTCGACTTATCTATACATCTATACAAATAAATAAAATTGAAGTGTCTGTTTGTAATGTCAAAATAAAAAAAAATTACTAAATGCATATGAAAGTATATACGGTACTAACAAAAAATCAATTTTTAATATTTTCTGTCTGTCTGTTTGTTCCGCCTAATCTTCGAAACGGCTGGACCGCTTTTGACGGGACTTTCACTGGCAGATAGCTGATGTTATAAGGAGTAACATAGGCCGGGTATATATTTGTCCGGGTAGCACGTTTCCGTGGAATAATTTCCGACGTGCACGCGGGCGAAGCCGCGGTCAGCAGCTAGTTTTGAATATCTCTCCATAGAGATCTATGTTTTGGAATGGGCAACTAGCTTCAACTTTCTGACTAACTGACCGACTCTTTGACAATTCAAAAGTGCCTGTAAATGGTTTAATTGAAATAAATGCTTTGAGTTTTGAGTTTGAGTTTGAAAATATAATCTGTGCCGAACGCATAATTTCACCTCTATTTCATTTTGCAAATCACCTGCTAACTAGCATTTATAAATAAAGAAAAGTTAATCATTGATGGAGAGTGTGATGGATAAATCATATAAAATGAAAGGAATGCATATAAATATGAATAAGACGAAGCTCATGGTGTTTGAAAAAAAAAAGGATGTATCGGTATGTAATAAATAATAATAAATAAAATTTATTCAATTATAAAATAAAATAATGATTTACATTAATTACAATCGTGGAAATTTTTAATTCTAACTGTAATGTAGACCTGAAAACCCTGACCTGAAATTAAATGATAAGAGTGTGGAGCAAGTAAGTGAGTTGGTATATTTGGGGTGTCTGTTTACAAGATATGGGAAGATTGATGGAGATGTGGAAAGAAGAGTAAATGCGGGAAATAAAGTGAATGGTGCTACACATGCAATTGTGACCAACCAGTTGATGCCCAAAAAAGCACGACTGGCTGTTCACAATGGTGTGCTGGTGCCTACGCTTATGTATGGAAGTGAGTGTTGGGTGTGGCAAAAGAAGCATGAAAGTAGAATAAATGCTGTGGAAATGCATTCCTTGCGAAGCATGTGTGGTGTGACTATGAATGATAGGCTGAAGAATGATGTGATAAGGCAACGGTGCGGTTTAAAAGGAGATGTAGTGACAAAAATTGAAACGAGTATGCTGACATGGTTTGGTCATGTTGAGAGGGTGAATGAAGGGCGACTAACAAAAGGTATTTACAAGACAAATGTGAACGAAAACCCCGAATGGGGACGCCCTAGGAGGACATATAGTGACCGTATTGGTGATGTTCTTCAGAAAGGTCCGGTGCGTAGTACTCGCAACCGGCGTGCGTGTATGACCCAGATGTACCTATGAACGTAAACGAGGCGAAAGGAGTATGTAAGGATCGTAGCAGGTGGCGTTCTGTAGTTTCTGCCTACCCCCATGGGAAGAAGGCGTGAGTTTATGTATGTATGTTAATCATTGATTAAGAGCTAACTAATGAGTTAGCTAGTCAGTGGCTAACCAGTGATTAGCGAGATTTTTATAAATAGAATAGAATAGAATACTCTTTATTATGTACACCATAAAAAATAACAGATATAAATGTAGACATTTTACACAGGGTGACACAATGGGCGGTCTTATCGCTAAAAGCGATCTTTTACAGACAACCTTTGGATGGATTCAAGGGAGAAGGAGAGACAATAATGCAGGTAGTCAGTGGTGTACCATTTACATATACAACAAATACATACATACATAAAACATATACTTATCTACATATAATATATACAATAATAAACATGAAACAAGAGCAAGGAAACTAAATGTAATGATGATGTTTAAGGAGAGAGGAAGTGTTTTTTAACCATAATTTTAAAAGTGGACAAAGATTGAGCACGCCTTATCGACTCGGGCAAGGCATTCCATAACCGTACTGCTTGAACTGTAAAAGACTTGTCATAAAAGCTGGTGGAATGCATCGGCATCTCTAGTCTTAAGTTTTCCGATGACCTAAGATATCTATTATGTGTGTCATGAAGGAACTTGAAAGCTGTGAATAACTAAGCATTACTAAAACAGTCATCATTTTTTTTATTTATTTATATAAAGGTTTATTAACCTAATACTACTACTCCTACTCTCCTTAGTTTTACTTAAGTTTACTCCTAGTTGGCCGAAACATCTCAGCGTTGATTTGCTGAATTCGTTTTTCTCCTCTACCGATCGTTATTTCTCCTGACAAAGTTTATTTTGTTTATATGTATGTATGTATTAGTATTTATGTATTAACTTGTATTTTATAGTTATTTCCGAGCTATCTATCCCGTATATTGCACCTGCCATGTTTAGTCTCTGCATCGCCCTAAGGTTGACTGGTAGAAAAGGCCTCAGGCATTAAGTCTGCCTTTGTACAGTATTTTTTTACTTGTGCATGAAGTTTTAATAAATAACTAGCTTCTGCCCGCGGCTTCACCCGCGTGGATGCCGAAATTATCCCACGGGAACGTGCTACCGGGATAAATTGTCCCACGGGAACGTGCTACCGGGATAAATTATCCCACGGGAACGTGCTACCGGGATAAATTATCCCACGGGAACGTGCTACCGGGATAAATTATCCCACGGGAACGTGCTACCGGGATAAATTATCCCACGAGAACGTGCTACCGTGATAAATTGTCCCACGGGAACGTGCTACCGGGATAAATTATCCCACGGGAACGTGCTACCGGGATAAATTGTCCCACGGGAACGTGCTACCGGGATAAATTGTCCCACGGGAACGTGCTACCGGGATAAATTGTCCCACGGGAACGTGCTACCGGGATAAATTATCCCACGGGAACGTGCTACCGGGATAAATTATCCCACGGGAACGTGCTACCGGGATAAATTGTCTCACGGGAACGTGCTACCGGGATAAATTGTCCCACGGGAACGTGCTACCGGGATAAATTGTCCCACGGGAACGTGCTACCGGGATAAATTGTCCCACGGGAACGTGCTACCGGGATAAATTGTCCCACGGGAACGTGCTACCGGGATAAATTATCCCACGGGAACGTGCTACCGGGATAAATTATCCCACGGGAACGTGCTACCGGGATAAATTATCCCACGAGAACGTGCTACCGTGATAAATTGTCCCACGGGAACGTGCTACCGGGATAAATTATCCCACGGGAACGTGCTACCGGGATAAATTATCCCACGGGAACGTGCTACCGGGATAAATTGTCCCACGGGAACGTGCTACCGGGATAAATTGTCCCACGGGAACGTGCTACCGGGATAAATTGTCCCACGGGAACGTGCTACCGGGATAAATTATCCCACGGGAACGTGCTACCGGGATAAATTATCCCACGGGAACGTGCTACCGGGATAAATTGTCTCACGGGAACGTGCTACCGGGATAAATTGTCCCACGGGAACGTGCTACCGGGATAAATTGTCCCACGGGAACGTGCTACCGGGATAAATTGTCCCACGGGAACGTGCTACCGGGATAAATTGTCCCACGGGAACGTGCTACCGGGATAAATTGTCCCACGGGAACGTGCTACCGGGATAAATTGTCCCACGGGAAAGTGCTACCGGGATAAATTATCCCACGGGAACGTGCTACCGGGATAAATTATCCCACGGGAACGTGCTACCGGGGTAAATTATCCCACGGGAACGTGCTACCGGGATAAATTGTCCCACGGGAACGTGCTACCGGGATAAATTGTCCCACGGGAACGTGCTACCGGGATAAATTAGCCACGGGAACGTGCTACCGGGATAAATTATCCCACGGGAACGTGCTACCGGGATAAATTGTCCCACGGGAACGTGCTACCGGGATAAATTGTCCCACGGGAACGTGCTACCGGGATAAATTGTCCCACGGGAACGTGCTACCGGGATAAATTGTCCCACGGGAACGTGCTACCGGGATAAATTATCCCACGGGAACGTGCTACCGGGATAAATTATCCCACGGGAACGTGCTACCGGGGTAAATTGTCCCACGGGTACGTGCTACCGGGATAAATTGTCCCACGGGAACGTGCTACCGGGATAAATTGTCCCACGGGAACGTGCTACCGGGGTAAATTGTCCCACGGGTACGTGCTACCGGGATAAATTGTCCCACGGGAACGTGCTACCGGGATAAATTGTCCCACGGGAACGTGCTACCGGGATAAATTGTCCCACGGGAACGTGCTACCGGGATAAATTGTCCCACGGGAACGTGCTACCGGGATAAATTGTCCCACGGGAACGTGCTACCGGGATAAATTGTCCCACGGGAACGTGCTACCGGGATAAATTGTCCCACGGGAACGTGCTACCGGGATAAATTATCCCACGGGAACGTGCTACCGGGATAAATTATCCCACGGGAACGTGCTACCGGGGTAAATTATCCCACGGGAACGTGCTACCGGGGTAAATTATCCCACGGGAACGTGCTACCGGGGTAAATTATCCCACGGGAACGTGCTACCGGGATAAATTGTCCCACGGGAACGTGCTACCGGGATAAATTATCCCACGGGAACGTGCTACCGAGATAAATTATCCTATTATCCAATTCCATTCAGCCGTTAAAGCGTGAATAGGTAAAGCACAGAGAAACAGGACACAGGAAACAGAAACAGGTAACGACAGACGGACAGATAATAAATGCATATATAAAATCTTTTTTATTTTTATTGAACACGTTTTTTTTATTCTAAATGTCTAACTTTATAAGTAACTAGCTTCTGCCCCCGACTTCGCGTGGAATAGTGGGCTAACGCTAACTTTAACCCGCGACTTCGTTTACGTAGAGGGTGGAAATATTTTAAAATAATACGTACGTTAAGGAGCTGTTTTAGGTACCTACATCACGCTTTTACGCTTTTTTTATTTTTTTCACGGAGAAATAATTTCTTAAAATATTTCTGGGGAGTTTATGAATTTTTACTGGGGCTCTGCAGTAACGCGGGACCATAATATGTGCAAATCCAAGAAAATTTACCGGGTTACCCAATACAAATTCTAGAACAATTTTTTTTTAAGGTTTTAGAAATTTTACTGGGTTACCGATTCAATTTTTACTGGGGTACTGAACGTCATTTTTGGTATCTCGCAGAGGTAACTGGGGCCACCGCCCTTCCCCGTCATGACCACCCGCCGCCGGCCTTGCACCATTATTTTGCTGCGATGTTATTTTAATACTGCGATATCTCCTAAGATATTCATTGAAATCAAATGATGTAAAGGGCAATTTTGTTTTAAATTAAATACTTGTGATGAATAACGTATTTATTTGGATAAGGATTAATATCATGTTTATAAAAACACCTTCGCAAATAATGCATTATTTTAGAAAAGATTTGGTTAGAATAAAAAAGTTCATAGTGAGCCAACCTTAAAAGATAGACATAAGCTGTCGCAGACTTTTTTTTAGGACTTTTAAAGGGGAACAATTCTGTAATACATGATTTTTGTGAAACTTTAACCGTTTACGCAGCGCACGCAGCGGAAGCTCTCAAAAGGAAAAAAATAACCTACGATTTTGAAACATTGCTCATTGATGCTCCGTCCCTATTGGTCTTAGCGTGATGATATATAGCCTATAGCCTTCCTCGATAAATGAGCTAGCTATCTAACACTGAAATAATTTTTCAAATCGGACCAGCAGTTCCTGAGATTAGCGCGTTCAAGCAAACAAACAAACAAACAAACAAACTCTTCAGCTTTATTATTAGTATAGATAAATAATACATACACATCTCTAACACGCAATCTTTGTCATGATTATAGACAGTCGTCCGTGTCGTCGTCGTCAGTGTAGTTTGTGTTCACTCACCATTCTGCAGCACAGTAACCGGAAACGACGTGCTCGGGTAGCTAGTGAGCCAGCAGCGGAAGTGGCTGTGCGTGTTTTGAGGGATGATGACCTCGGCGCATATGCGCTCCAGCTCGCCCATCCATGACTCCATCACGTGGCAGTTCTGCAGCACCACCCAGCCGCCCGTCACGATCGCCAGGTTTATCATGTTCGCCGCTATTGGGCCCTGGGGATGGAAAGATATAATTTGTCATTCAGGGCGAATTTTATCAATGAAACTGAACGCAATCAGCAGGCTTAGCATGACGCTTTCTATTTCTACGAAGAATAGACACAGCTCTTTCTATATGTATTCAAAGTGAGATTTCGTTTCTCCATTTTTGACATCGCACCGTCGAAATCTTCTACAATCCGTAATTTTCTCTTTCGTTTCTAACGATCTTTGTCTAGGTCCTTTTTTATGTAGACTATTTCAGAAGAAAGTTTTCTATCCCAAACTGTCAAAATCATACTGGCAACTGAAAGTTGTCTAAGGTAGTGAAGACAATTTAATTTTGTAATCGCCATGCTAAAGACAATAGAAAACTTTCTACTCGACGGCCATAAAGTATATACGGTTATCTACAAAATCATGATTTTATAGGAGAGCGTTTTAAATGCAAAACTGTGATAATTAATAGAAGAACAAAGCTATCTTCTCCTATTTTACATCATTTAGTTAATAGGGCTTTACCAAGGAAATTAACTATTTTATAAGTGATCAAAACCGGCAATATGTATCGATTGGGTTTTTTTGGATGTCAAAATGGGAATAATTAGGTTATCGATTAAATACATGACTACACTGAAATGCTCCTCCGGTGCAATCTAGACAGTAAGCCTTAAATGATAAATGATTTTATTTCTGTAAATAGGTTTTGCAGTATAATTCCTGCAAGTAGATACTTTTTGTTGTCATTTCGATTAAATTCTTTTTACGAGTCATTCGGTCAGCTTTTTTACTTTTTCGTTTTTTTTGAAATATTCAAAAAAATTGACAATTGTTCGGTACATTGTCAAGAAGAAAAAAATGCAACGCATTCTGTCGTTGGAATTCCTATTGTGTGGATATTTTATTCAATAATATTTAATCTTTCTTCGAAAGTTAGTTTCAAATTTTAACCACCACTATATGTGAGTAGTCAGCGGATACGTTCCCTGGAATTTCTCGTCCCTTTTTTCTTTGGTGAGTAATCCCTTTATAGGTTCCGTATTCTTGTTACTTGTGCCTTCTTCTTTAATCTAAGAAGATTTCCTTTTTCTTAGATTGTTTGAAAGGCCACCTTTTTTTGGCCTTACCCTGCCATTTATTGTTCGCCTGTCTTCTTCCTTCGTCTGCCGGCCGCAGAAGTCCGAGCGAGCTTGCGGAGAGAAGCGCAGGATCGTTGCCGAGCAAGGTCGACGACACAGGTGCCTAACGGACACATCAGGTGCTAAATAAGACATTAGTGTGGCGCAATAACGCCCAACCATCATATAATAGAAGTGTTCTGTGTTATACCGTCGTGTGACATTTTAATTTTAAGTTGCTTTCCTAAATTCTTAATATCAGATCTTATTCTCTTTCAAATTTATATTAACGAAATTATGTAAAGAAAAACCTTTATCTTGAGCTTATTTGTGTTAAATAATTTATAGAGCGGCACGAATTTCGTACGATTGCAATCGAATTTAAATTCGTCTATATACTTAAATTCCTAAAAATTTGGAAACATCCATAAGTTTTTTCTCCAAAAATCTTCTTGTGATATATTTTTTTTGGTAGCCTTATACAATTTCCAACGACTAAATATTTAAATTTTTTGACTTATTTCTTAATTATTTCGGTTGTTCTTTTTATTAATAAATTTTACGTGTACCAGCTGCGTGAGTTTGATTTTTTAGCTAGCTCACGTCGGGGTTCGAGTCCCCGGCGTGTTAGCAGCCTGCTCTACGCTGCATTATGGCGCCCGATTTTTAAAAGTAAGTACTATTTACTTATTATTTTTTTCGTTATATCGTGTGTGGTGCTCCCTCTGAGCAAAAAATATTTTAATCCCCGTGTCACCATTGTTATTTACAGATTCTGGAATCCGACTAGCTTGGATACTGTTTCTTTCATTCGAATCGGCACACTCCTTGCGTTCGCTCAGCAGAAAGTGGATATGCTCCGTGAACTTTGCGCTGCGCTGTGCTGTGGACAATACTTCGACCAGTTTGCATTACTTACCTGTTTATTTTTGAAGTGTTATTTCTATAAAATAACCCTGTAACTATATCACATAGCTGACTATTTATTACTCTCCCCACAAATATATTTTTATCCTGACTTTAATTTCTCCCCTGTAACTTAGCTGTAGTTAGTTTCCCGTAGTGTGTGTCTGAAGTGTGAATGTTTTAGGCCTCGTGACCAAAGGTAAGCTTTTTTATGCTCGGTTGTTTGCTTGTATCTATTTCATTTTTTTGATTCTAGTCCAGCTGTCCATTGATATTTTTTTTGCTAGTGTCTATTTATTTTTTGATGCTAGCATACCTTTTTCTTTGGCGGTTGTTTGCTATTATCTATTTGTCTTTTGATTACTAGCCCAACTTTTTTTCTTTGTTGTGTGGCCATAACATTCCTTCATCAGCCATAAACCTCAACATGGTCACTTTCCAGCTTCGTTCAAGGAGACTGCTCTATTTTGTTTGTTGTCTTTTTGTGATCTAACAGGGTAGACTATGGCTTCTTTTTTTTTGCCTCTTTTTTCCACGTCTGTTCTGTGCCTGATCCAGTATCAACAAATAACATGTCTTTTATATTTGTCCACATTGTTTCACGGAGGTTCGCATATTTAGAGCTTGTTTTACCTACCAATTTCCCTTCTATTAATCTTATCCCTTTTTATGCGTTTAGCACTTACCTAATTATCCGTATTTAATCGGAATATTAGTTTTACATATAATTCTAAACCGGGATACCAAAATTATCTCAATACTTACGTAAATAAAATTTTCATTTTCATTTTCTATTTACGTAAATATTCTTCTTCCAACAGTAATCAAAAAATTTTACAAAGGATAACGCCCATTTTCGTAAATCCTTTCTATAAAGGATAATGGTCAAAATTGTTACGTACTATATCTCAATTCATGCATTAACTTTGCCACCGGTTTTACACCAAACTTTCTTATGTTTGGTAAGAAATTTTTATAGATTCTTCTCATGCTAATAGTCAGACTCTAAGCGTTAATTTAGCTGAAAGTCGGATTCAGCATGCGTTGATTTTTTTTATTTCTTCTCCATCACTCTACATCTAGGTTAATGGTATTCTATGGAGACGTAATTTTTTTCTCTAGATTTTTTCCACTGGTTATTTTTTGGTTGGCAAGCTGGCTCCTCGCTTTATTAAAAACCGTATGTTGACTAGTTTTCTTTAGCTCCACCCACATATTATTTCCTCTAGGGTTTCGGTTATGGTTTATGTCAATCTAAGTTTCTTTTGACTTGAGTCGTCTGACTGAAGTCCCTGTTTTTGACTGAAGTCCCTATTTTTGACTGAAGTCCCTATTTTTGACTGACGTCCTATTTTTTGACTGACGTCCTATTTTTGACTGAAGTCCTATCTTTGACTCAAGTCCTATCTTTGACTCAAGTCCTTTGTTTGACCCTTTGATTTCCAGTCTTTTTTGTGTCAGAAGCCGTATCTTCTACTGGAGTTATCACTTCAACTTGAGTTGTGACTTTGACTTAAGTCGTTACTTTTAACTTAAGGCTAAAAATAGACAGCGACATCTAGTTGTTAAAATAAACTTTTTGTTGACAACTTCTTGTTTACTGCCACTATTTTGACCACGCCTACATAAGGCGTTACTTTTAGTGTTTAGTGTTGGGACACTGTCGATAGATTTTTGTCGATGATTTGAATTTCTATAACAAAGTGTTTAGTGTTGGGACAATGTCGATATTTTTTGTCGATAATTTTAAATTGCTTAACGAAATGTTTTCTTACTAAACCTTTCATCTTTTATCATCAAAACTTATCATACACTCTTTATCATCCTGTTATTTTCTTACTTCGTCTGAAGAAGTTTTTTTTTTTTTCACAATTTATTATTAGTTCTTTGACTGATGTTGTTAATTTGTGTTTGGTGGATATTATGACTGAGGTCGTATTTTATTCTTTGTTTTTGAATTTATCTAAGGGATACTATGATTTAATTAGGCTAGTTAGGTACTTCTAGATTAATTTATATCCTTTAGTTCCTAAGTCGTTAGTTTTTAGGTTATTCATAGGTTTAGAGGACACGTCAGGAGCTCGCATTGGTAACGTTTAGATTGGAGGCGCTTCAAATTTATTCTTTATTTGCTGCACTTCGATGCTGCTTATTAGGTTTATGTAACTTATCTACTAGACATATTTAATTCCTTTTTTTTTTTCTTTTTCTTTTCTTCCCTCTTTCACATACTTCGTACACATTCTTCTATGGTATTGTCACTCTTATAGTGATATTCCTATTTTTTTCATAATAACAATCCTTTGGTGTTGTTCCTAATTTTAGTGATGCGACTCATATTGAGTTGTTGTTCCTTTATCGACATATATTTTTTTTTTTTTGCTGGAATGGGTGTGATGCAGTATAATTCCTGCAAGTAGATACTTTTTGTTGTCATTTCGATTAAATTCTTTTTACGAGTCATTCGGTCAGCTTTTTTACTTTTTCGTTTTTTTTGAAATATTCAAAAAAATTGACAATTGTTCGGTACATTGTCAAGAAGAAAAAAATGCAACGCATTCTGTCGTTGGAATTCCTATTGTGTGGATATTTTATTCAATAATATTTAATCTTTCTTCGAAAGTTAGTTTCAAATTTTAACCACCACTATATGTGAGTAGTCAGCGGATACGTTCCCTGGAATTTCTCGTCCCTTTTTTCTTTGGTGAGTAATCCCTTTATAGGTTCCGTATTCTTGTTACTTGTGCCTTCTTCTTTAATCTAAGAAGATTTCCTTTTTCTTAGATTGTTTGAAAGGCCACCTTTTTTTGGCCTTACCCTGCCATTTATTGTTCGCCTGTCTTCTTCCTTCGTCTGCCGGCCGCAGAAGTCCGAGCGAGCTTGCGGAGAGAAGCGCAGGATCGTTGCCGAGCAAGGTCGACGACACAGGTGCCTAACGGACACATCAGGTGCTAAATAAGACATTAGTGTGGCGCAATAACGCCCAACCATCATATAATAGAAGTGTTCTGTGTTATACCGTCGTGTGACATTTTAATTTTAAGTTGCTTTCCTAAATTCTTAATATCAGATCTTATTCTCTTTCAAATTTATATTAACGAAATTATGTAAAGAAAAACCTTTATCTTGAGCTTATTTGTGTTAAATAATTTATAGAGCGGCACGAATTTCGTACGATTGCAATCGAATTTAAATTCGTCTATATACTTAAATTCCTAAAAATTTGGAAACATCCATAAGTTTTTTCTCCAAAAATCTTCTTGTGATATATTTTTTTTGGTAGCCTTATACAATTTCCAACGACTAAATATTTAAATTTTTTGACTTATTTCTTAATTATTTCGGTTGTTCTTTTTATTAATAAATTTTACGTGTACCAGCTGCGTGAGTTTGATTTTTTAGCTAGCTCACGTCGGGGTTCGAGTCCCCGGCGTGTTAGCAGCCTGCTCTACGCTGCAGTTTGTACAAACACTTTTACACGTCAATCATATTTTAAAACTAGATGAGGTCGGCGTTTTCTATCTGACTACTCTGAGAAGAAAGGCCGAAACAAACTCACAGGTCACAGTCTCTTTTAAAGTCCAGACATAATCTTGGTCAGAACATGTGAAGACCATGTAGATTGGCATCTGAAATGGTCTTTTGAGGAAAGAACCACACAGATTGAGTGGACTTGTCCAATCAGTGCACGCATTTATCAGTAATTGTGCAGCTCAACTTAGGACTTAAGGAGCTCAACCACCACCTTGCAATGCAATGTACAACAGTACTACAAACATTTTTTGTGAGCGCGCGCGCAGGCGACTTGGAGGTGAGGGTGGGAGCGAGACAAAACAAAACACTAGATATTCTAGTGTAATATGGATGGGAACATTGTTTATGCACGCACAGAAATACCTACAGATTAATATTTTTTTATGTTATTTCATAATATTTATTCATATAATTGGTTGTTTATGTGGTTGCTTTGTATTCTTAGTGCTTACTGTTTGTTTTACTTTATTTTGTTATATATGTATTTATTATTGTATAGTACCAATAATTAAACCTGACTTGGCTTCCGTACGTCTTTTTCGGGTAACCACTGAAACTCAGCGCTGTGCTGTGGGTCCCCCATAGCACAGCACTATGCTGAGTGGAAGCCTTCTTGTCACAGTCATGACGCGCAGTTGTCGAGTATTTTTGTTTTATGCTCGTGATTATAGATCTATTTTTGTTTATTTTTATTTTTCATTATTATCAGAGCTAATTATCTTTTTTGTATGTACGTGTTTCTGTGACAAATAAACATATTTTTCTTTCTTCTTTTTCTTTCTTGCTGACTGCATAGTATTTTTAACATGGCATGAGTTATAGTGAATAGCGCGTGCGGATAAGAGATAATCATACTTCATAATCATAATAAACAACAACAACGACCAACCCCTCAGGAGGCTCTCACTGCGCAGCTGGGTCAAGGGCTTGATTAAGAGAGCAGTACTTCTGGATACGGCACGCATAGTGAGGAAGTTCCTCTCTCTAGAGCCCTGACCACCGGCACCTTGGACCCTGTTTCTGATGCCAATGGGCCACTATTTTTTATATTTTTAAATGTTTTGGTACGTTTTTTGTAAAAAGATTTAAAAATGTATTCAATATGTGTTAAGAAAAATAAACGAAATCATAATAATAATAATATCAGACGTCATAATCGTGTGCTTGACGTCCATATGTCACTGCAGGGATCCAGCAGAATATCAGCGTCAGGTATATTTGCTTGTCACAAGCTGAGCTGGACTCCCACTTGGTGCAACCTTGAGACGCATACCGCACTTTGTATATATTCGTTATTTGATTTAAAGTATGTCATAGTGTCACTTTATTTATATATATTCATGTAATTTGTTATCATTTAATTGTGCTTTTATGTGCACTGAATAAATGGTTTATCTATCTATCTATAATATCGATTATTTATAGATAGATAGATAGATAAACCATTTATCTCCAAATAATTGACTTGGTTCTTCTGCGTAGGTGTCAAAATAACAAGTCGCAACAAAACGGCAACTATGGCAACGAACCCAATCACACAACATTGGTACATCGTATGGTAGAAAAATGTTAAGTAATATTTCGTGCCGATACGAGAGAAGAGATACGAAGGGCTTGCGGCTAAGTAATAACAGCCGTAAGGGTCGATCGATCAGGTTAAGCGACGCTTGCCGCGGCTGGTCCTTGGACGGGTGACCATCTTTATACATCAAGTCCCCGCCGTGCCTCGGAAAAGCACGTTAAGCCGTTGGCTCTGGCTGTTATTCGTGGATCTTTGACAGTCTTACGGGTCATCAGAAGCGCGCAATTCTGACAACCACTTACCAAGTGGTATCAATTACCCAGTAACTGGGTTGTGTAGGTCAGATAGGCAGTCGCTTCTTGTTAAATACTGGTATTCAGCTGCATCCGGTGAGACTGGAAGCCGACCCCAATATAGTTGGGAAAAAGCAGGCAGATGGTGATGATGATGATGACGAGAGAAGAAGAAAAACACAAACGATGAACTCACCTGTCCCTGCCCCAGCGAAATAGTCTCGAAGCTCACAACCTTCTTTTCCATGGCGTACTTGACCAGGCCGGACATGGGGTCAGATCCCGGAGATAAGATGAAGATGAGCGGTGAGCAGCAGTTGCTGTCGTTGTAGGACTTGTCGAGGTCGAAGGGGGGCGGCTCGATGTACGGCCGGCCCATCTCTTGTACTACGTAAGCTTGGACTAACGGGATGAGCTTGTCGGGGCGGATGCATCTGAGACAAGAGATAGTGGTAATAAGTACATTACCCGGTATTATACATTTAGTTTTAGAAAGAGGCACGTCACACAAGTCACGACTCTACAAAGTAGACGTTTTTCGAAAATTCTCTAATGAAACTACACTCGACGGGGCTGTTACTCGAGGAGTACCCGTGACCTTCCGGCTCCATCACCAGACCCTGGACACCAACTAGTGAATCAAAATCAGAATGCTTTATTTGTAAACATACGGCAAATTACAACACTGTGCGAGATGTTACAGATTGGTAGATCCTCTGTTTTTCCCAGTGGCGTACAAATATATTTACTAAAGACATTAAATTATTACTTATATCTATCTTAAATCTATTTCATATTTAATTAACAGTGTCGAATTTTTACTTTTAAACATAAGTTTAACTTTTAAGATATCATAATGTGGTGTAATAAGGTGTTATGTAAACTTTCACATTAGTAGTAAAGTCAATATTAATATGTTACATGCGTAACAATAAAAATTTAAAATACAATCAATGAATGTCAAATAGATTAAATTAAATGTCATATTAATGCTAATGTCAAACAGAATTCAAAATCGTCAAATAGGTAAGGTGATGTACAATTTTCTGAAGCAGTAATTATAAAATTATCGCCCAAATATTCCTGTGGTGAGTAATAGCATTTATTTATCAAAATTCTTAATAGTTCTGTTTTGAAATTGTCCAGATTTAACGTTTTTATTTTTTTCTAGAAATAGCTCTTGTCAAGACAAATATGAAACCAAACACGACGGGGCAATCAGGTTCACTTGTGGAGAAATATGCCATATTACAGCCACGTAGGTACTGTAAGAGTGAAACCAGGAACATCGCGTTTTGGAAGTGAATTTATTTCTGCAATTGTAATGGGGTTACTTGTAGTTCTGTTCAAAGTTACGAGGCTTATGCATTTGAAAAGACCTCAACATATGTATACCTCGGTACTATAACAGTCATTTTGTAATTTTTAGGGTTCCGTACCCACGTGGTGTTAACGGAATCAGCTTATTACATGACTAAGCAATCAAATTTTCCGACGAAATATTGGGAACAGTGCCTTATGCTGGAATGCTTCCTTAACTGGATGACTTCTTGCATAGCAGAAGTCTGTTTTAGGGCAAAATTCATAAGTATAAGTTTTCTGCAATAACTAACGCACGACTACTCCAACTATTGTCAATTGTAGTCTTGTTAAAATTGTATAAAAAATATGTGTAATTTCAGTACTATTAATTTTTTCTATCTTTGGTACAATATTGATTTTACATGCTGTGTATATCGCTTAATATTGTGCACTTGGCTTGTATGTTGGATTGCGTGAATAGGTTGAACAATGTAACAATTGTAGATAAACCAATAAATAAAGTAACAAATAACCTGAGAATGATGAGCTTGGCGATGCCCTCGACCTGGTCGAAAGGCTCGGGCATGGGGTTCTCGTGCGGCGCCGACAGGTCGTAGTACGCCTTCCACTGGTCTATGTTCTGCTCGAAGTGCTCGCGGAATCCTTTCAACCTGATAAGAAGGAACGATTTGCCGTCGAATTACAAAGAGTTCTAACATAGTCAAAGCTTAAGCTTTCGAGCCATTTATTTTATTTTGAACTTTATTCCGCTCACGATAAAGTTCTGTGACTTAGACTCGGGCTTAACGTCAGTTTTTGTATTAGAACTTTGACTTTGTCGGAATAAAGTTCGAAATTCTAAAATTGCTGGCTGGTTTAAACCTGGCTCTAAAGATGAACTTTGTGTTGTAATAAGGCCATTAGTGTAGAAATAAATTTATTAAACAAAGTCGCTTATCGTGTGTTTGTTTGTCTGCTTAGTTCTATAAAACTACAAAATGGATATTAATGCAGTTTTCGCCATCATTTAGAGTATTTATTCCGAAAAATGTATGTCTATAATCTATACAAATAAATACAATTGAAGTGTCTGTCTGTAATTTCAAAATTACAGCTTTTTAGTAAAAAAATATGCATATGAAAGTATATACGGTACTTATATATATTTTTTTTTTATATTTGTCTGTCTGTCTTTTTGTTACGGCTAATCTCCGAAATAGCTGGACCGATTATGATTAAATTTGGTATGGGGATACTTGATACACTGGGGAAGGACATAGGCTACGTACTGATAAGTTTATATTGACAAACCACGCGGGCGAAGCCGCGGGCGGAACCTAGTAATACCTAAATTAATATTTAATTTCGATATAGAACAGAAATCTCGATGTTTTGACAACATCAGTAGATGGCAACCATGCGAAACAGGGGCGGGTCGCTCCTCGACGGGATCACAATAAAATGTTGACAATTAAAAGCAACGTATTAAGTACATCGGTGAAAGAAAACATTGTGTGGAAACCTGGAATTATAATTATTAGGAGTCTGAAACCGCCAACCCGTCTTGAGCAAGCGTGGTGATCAATGCTGATGCCTTCTCTGTAGGAGAAGAGTCTTTTTGTCCTGCAGTGGGACAGTAATAGGCTGGTATAAAGTCCAGGATACTAACTGGCTCAGTAAGCTGCTCCGCACGATCTCAGACCAGGCCTTCTCCGTGAGCCAGCCGGGCGCGGGGTTCTCGTGCGGGTTGTCTAGAGCCACGCCGCCCGTCAGCAGAAAGGCTAGCAGTTCCTCGTCTAACACACCCTGGAAACAACCGAAGCAAAATGAATCTTATTTATTCTTCTTCTTTTTCTTATTTATTTATTTTTGCATATACTTTTAATATTTTTATAATTACCCTCGTTATTATTGTCATCAAATCATCGAATGTTCAAAAATACCCACTTAGTATCTGTATTCTTATAGCCATACTTATAATTCAGTGTTTTATTTAGCTGTCTAATGCAATCATCGTTAATTGTGTGGAAGTGTGCGAGTGTTTGTGAAGGAGGAAGACCGACCTGCCGTGATACAGTTTTCACTAGTACGGAGGTCGGTGTAAATTAAGCTCAATCAACCGCATAAACACAGGCATTTAATTAGACCTATGTAATTATTGTTATTTTGTACTAGTAGACACAAATTGTTATTTGTGTCTACTAGTACAAAATAACAATAATTGTTGGGATTTTTGTGTAAGGTTTGTTCTTTTATATTGTCAATAAACTTTTTTACTTTTTACTTGTATCTTTACACACGACATCATCAACCCCCTGCCATTGTCTCATGCTACTTGGGATCGGTAACATTTTTCCTTCCATTCTCCCTCTTGACCAAATATGGAAAAAGCAAATCGATACAGCAAAAGTTGAATTAAAAAAAGCATGAACGGAGAAGAATTCAACTTCCAAAGTAAAATGTTGAATGCGCCTGGCAACGCTGCTTGGCTAAAGAACTAAGAATATAAACTGCCCATTGTGTCACCCTGTTTAAAATGTCTACATTTATATCTGTAATTTTTATGGTGTACATAATAAAGAGTATTCTATTCTATTATATTCTATAAAATTTTTACTAGACCAAAACTTTAACAATGAATAATACTTGTCATCAGCATAATGAGCTGAAACATCCGTCACTAGGATTCCCGCGACCTTTTCTATAGTCTAAATCGTCAGCCAATCTCTACTACTTACTGTAAAACTAATTTCTTTTGTGAAATATCATCCTAATATCTCACCTTAGCCCTCAGTATCCCGAGTGTGAGAACAAGAGAGAAGATAAGCTTGTCCTTCTCGAACAGGCTGCGGCACACGTTGCCGTAGATGCTCCGTGTGAAGTACGCATTCAGTCCTTCGATGCGCTCGTCCAGAATGTCGCTCTTAGGAGAGTTGAGGATAGCTTGGTTGTAGAGGTTTATGAACCTGCGAACATTCAATCAAATCAAACGTTTATTTGCTAGAAATATATTGTTGTTACAAAGGTGGGATCTTATAGCCTAAGTTTTACTGTAATCTGCCTGCAAGCGAGCATGCTATTTTGTATTATGTTTATCTTTATTATTATACTACTATTTCCTTTATTTCATTATATATGTACATACAAATTATATTTTTAAATATTAGAATACAAAAAACATAAAAACATTTAAAAATATAAAGAATAGTAGCCCACTGGCACCGGGGACAGGGTCCAAACTACCGGCGCGGCGGTCAGGGCTCCAGAGAGAGGAACCTCCTAACAATGCGAGTTGTGTCTACAAGTAGCGCATTCTGAATCGAGCCCTTGATCCAGCTGCCCATCGAGTGCCTCCTCAGGTGTTGGTCGAGGCTCCTGGCTATTAATCCATTGGCTGTCACGACTATTGGCACAATGATCGCTGAGTCCACTTCCCACATGTCGACAACCTCGCGAACCAAGTCAAGATACTTGATTATATTATATTATACTACTACTATTATTATATACTATTATATTAACACACGTTTATAATTACTGTCCTTGTCGTATTCATAAATACTAACTTCTATGTTCCATTATTAAGCAAGTGATGATTTTTATCTATACATACAGGCAATATTTGTATAACTTGAGGTTATTGGTTTTAACGGTTTCTTGTTTGTGCATGTGATCAAAATGATAGAGTTGATATATAGATATAAAATAAAATATGAAGGGCGTAATCTTGTCGTTATGATACAATTTTCTCAATATACGCATTTTACTTTATGCGTTCACGTGGAAAGAGGTCACCTTCACAATGAAGAGGTCACCTTCACAATGAAGAGGTCACCTTCACAATGCTGTTAATAGTGATGTACCCTGTTGAACACAAACTCATGTAACAGTCTTACCTCCGAAATCTCAAACGACGCATAACCTTTATACGTTTAATGTCTTTTCGTTGCTACAGAGTACCTTAAAGTGATAAACGACAGTATGAAACTTAACAAGGACTTAAATAAAGTTACGTCTAAAGCCGTTAATCAAGCCCCTTCAGTAGAGAACAAAAATGTGTACTCACCACACCAAAGAATACTGGTACATCGGATCAATATTCGCCAGATCCGAGATACAGAAGAACAGCACAGAGCTGTGCTGTGACACGGGCACGTACAGCAGGCGCGCCTGGTCGATCTGCGCCTCCGTGATGGCGGCCGCGGCCTGCTTGGCCTCGATCTCTATCGACAGCACCTTGGATGATGACAGGATCAAGTTCGCTGACTCGTCTTCTAGAATGTTGCCGGCGGATGATAGGACCTGGTGGATTCAAGGGTCGTTTAATAGTTATTTATGCAACTATTGTATAATAAGGGGTATTACAACACGAATGTGGGTTTATCACACGAGGCGAAGCCGAGATAATTGTATCACATGAGTTTTTTAATACCTAATTATGTACAGTTGCATACAAGACTTCATATACACACATGATATGAATCCTCTATAAAAGGTTCTGAAACCATAAGGTGTTGAAATTATGGTTAAAAAACACTTCCTCTCTCTTTAAACATCATCATTACATTTAGTTTCCTTGCTCTTGTTTCATGTTTATTATTGTATATATTATATGTAGATAAGTATATGTTTTATGTATGTATGTATTTGTTGTATATGTAAATGGTACACCACTGACTACCTGCATTATTGTCTCTCCTTCTCCCTTGAATCCATCCAAAGGTTGTCTGTAAAAGATCGCTTTTAGCGATAAGACCGCCCATTGTGTCACCCTGTGTAAAATGTCTACATTTATATCTGTTATTTTTTATGGTGTACATAATAAAGAGTATTCTATTCTATTCTGTTGTAAGGTGTTTTCTCGACTTTTCTGGTAATAGTTTGTTAGAAATGTCGTTTGCTGCATTAGAATTATCTGGTGGTGTGTTATCAAAGCTTGTATCACTCATTTTTGTAAACAACAAAGTAATTATTTTTGCAATAAAAATGGCGGGATACGACGTGAATTCGAATAACCTATAAGTTTTTTTTAAATTACGGCGTTGTGGTAGTGACACGCGCGTACATGACAATGTTCTTTTTTTGAAAAGGAGTTGCATAATGAAATTTAGTACAACATTATAACACTCGTTTGGATGACGTTATGGTTACTATGACACTGGTTGTTTTAATGTTGGCAATAAGCTATCTGTTTTAGAAACTTTTATAGAGGATTTATAGCATGGGTGTAGATAAAAGAGTTTATAATGATCGTAGATAACGACTCGATTATTGAATTAAATGGTTTAACTGCCAGATGGTTTCTTATTACAGATAGCTTCCTTACCTTTCTGTTAATATCTGTCCGAAGTGTTTTTAAGCGCAAGTGAATTCAAGTTTTTTGTCTATTCAAGTAGTTTGATACAACAGGGTAAGTTATTCATATTAATATTCAGATCTTTATTTTTGTTCCAAAATGTTAACAAGATCATACAATGGCTTAAATAGAAGCTTTAATTTCATTAAAAACAACCAGTTGTAGTCCGAAAATAATCCACTTTTATTTTGGCATAACAACGGGTAGTTTCATAATACGAGTGACGAAAAATTGCTTGAAAATGGCATGGTTAATCTGAAATAAATCAGGTAATCGAAGGGGCTCGTGGCTAAATGATAACAGCCTCAGCCGCACGGGTCGATTGAAGGTCAAAGGATTGAAGGATTGTGGAGGTCATCTGACCTCCACAATCCTGCCTATCTAGGCTGTCGCTCCATGCAAAATATTGGTATTCAGCTGCATCCGGTTAGACTGAAAGCCGACCCCGACATAGTTGGGAAAAGGCAGGCAGATTGGTATTTTATTTATTTAGTAAAAAAAAACGTACACAACATTACAGACCTAGATCCAAGTTATTGCACAGTTAGAATTGCAAGGAGAGAGAGCAGTGTCAGCAGTTGACAGCAGTGGTGGCCCAGTGGTATCGGCCCCGACTTACGAGTTGTAGGTTGTGGTTCGAGCCCAGACAGGCGCTTTACTTTGTGTAAATAATTTCATCACCACTGCTCTCAAAACGATGAAGAAAAACATCGTGACGACACCGGCGTGTCTAAAAACCAAAAATTCGACGATATGTATTGTGACATCTACCAACCCGCACTGGGCCCGCGTTGTTGATTACAGCCCACTCCCTCTCGAAGAGTGGAGGCCTGTCCCCTAGCAGTGGGAACATTATAGACTGATTATGCTTATGCTATGCTTTCAATAAAAACAAAACAAGTAAAACTAACAAACAGCAATCAAATAATATTGGGACAAAAAAAAAGCTTATCTATCGTCCATCATCTCACAGAATCTCAAACATGCACGGCATACGTCTATCCATCTCGCGGCAACAAATCACACTACTGTGTCGATGCCACAGTAGAGCATTCAGCATTGCGAGCGCTTGAACTAAAGTTACTCCGCGTTTATATGTATAAGGGGATAAAATATTACAGCAAAACGCCGTGTGAACATAGGTATAACTTTTTTTCACTTATTCAAATATTTATTTACCTCTAGGATCTGATCCTCGATCTCCTTAAGCGTCCTCTTGTTGTGCGCGCCCTCCACGATGAGCTGGTTCTTCTTCAGCTCGAGCTCGGGTCTGTCTTGTGCCACCACGATGCCCAGCAGCTGGTCCTGTAGCCCTTGCGGGGTTATCATGAAGTTCAGCAGGGTCACCTGGAAGAACGCAGGCGTTAGTCACGAATGCTTTAAAAGGTGAATTGATATTTACTTTAGAAAAATTTCGTTAGCATTCTAACATCAGTCTCAATCTGTCAAAATTACCTCTGATTTACCTAACTTTTTGACAAGGTTTTGACTTTAAGCGTCTTTGAGATGCGATGAGATTGCGATTAGATTTTGAACGTCTTGAATACCCATATTCTAAGTCGTAACCTCGAACGCTACTCGACTCACGACTCTGTCGAGGACACCTCAAGGCGTGCCTCGGAAGACCCTCAAAATCGGTATTCATAGATGTCAGATTAGGGAAAATAGTGGTCCCTCGAATGAGTGTGAGTCGAGGCGATACGTCACGAATACGTCATTATTTGGAACATTGCACCGAACCGCCAACGCCCTACGCTCCCTGTCCAAATCTACATCATCAGAGAACTCCTCCATGACCACTTGTCCTAGGTAGGTATTGTAGAGGTTATCTGCATGTGTCAACCTTATATTGACTGGCCGCTAATATATTATTGATGGTGACTCTCGAACAGTCAAGCAAGTTTGAAATAAGATTTAGAAGGAAAAATGATGGTAGTTTGTTTAGAAAGGAGATAGGCAGGGCTAGGGCCTGTCAATGTAATTAGGGAAATTCCTTGATAAAATATAATAATTTAGTTAAATATTAAATATAGTTTCTTTTCTCATACGCCCTCACTTTCATATATTGAGAAAGGTATAACAGTACTTCACCTGAGCAACACGCTGCAATGGTGTTCCGCTTATAGTCACTGGAGAAACGTTACCTAACGATGCATTTTTGCCATGGAAAATCACCATTTGAGATTTCTTGACGTTGCAACGTAAGCCCATGCCTCTCCGCATAGGATTCACATACAACAAGCAATTTCCGGAGTGCACTGATTGATGGGCTCAGCAGCACCATATCATTTGCAGAGCTCAGATTATTAACCATGACACCATCTACTGAACAGCCGACATTGGTTCTGCCGTTTCCGATGGGCCTGTATTGTAATTGTTTTTGTCGGAGACATCACCGGTTTTATTTTTAATTACGGGTACTATCGCACTTTCTACTAAATTCGCTGGAAAATGGGTATGATGGACGCAAAATGTAAATAGCATCGCAAGTATGCGGTGTATATGAGGTCCAGCGTACAGCAAGTGCTCAACACTTTGTTCGTCATGCCAATAAAAATAAAAATATAATGCCAATGCCATGCATGGCCTTTCATTCAGCCCTTTTGTGGCCCAACCTTCTGATCCATACAAGACAGCAGGTCTAACCATTGTTTTATAAATCTTCCCGTTATGTTTAAGGGAAACGGTGGAGTCGCAGATTGTTACAGTGTTAATTCCGTGAGTCATACCAACTAAATACATTAACGGCATTAACCCACAATCTTGGTCATATTTATAAATCTAAATGTTTCTAAATTACAGGAAAGCGCGGCACATAACTAACGTACTTGTACATTTTACAAAAGAAAATATAGTTTTCTTAAATATACCTAATTTACCACAAACAAGTAAGTCGCAGAGAATCAGGACATTGCATATTCTGAGGGTACAGGAAAGGGGCGCATTCTATCGACTGAATTTGATCGAGAATGGCCTATAATGTTGAACTCTAGGGGACGGTCTAATCACGGTCACATTCATGTCCAGCTGACCCACAAAATCTGGACAATCTACGTTTTGATTCACAACTTTAAAATAACAGTCGAAACATTTTTGTAGTAAGGCTGTTACAAAATATACCTTATTTCTATTCACATAAAGTTCTACAATAAGGCTAGGAGGATCAGTAGGACTGACCTTGACGGCCACTTCCGGTAAAAAGTGTGGGTTGGAGAGCCGCGTGGTGATGTAGAACCGGAAGTTGTGGTTGTACTCCAGGATGTTGTCGCCCAGCTTCAAGCAGTCCACGCCACCAGACCTAGACACACCGAAAGACACAATTACACAATCATAATAGTGTAATGAAGTGCTACCAACTATTTTCCGTAAATGACGTAGAATTTATCTATATGTTTTAGACCTTTATCATTTGAATTTAACCGAGGAAAGCAGGCGTGATAAAAAACAATGTCTGCTATAACCTGTACACGTTCCTCAGCAGCACAGGCTCCAGCAGTGCGTCCAGGTGCTCTCGGATGTTCTCCATCATGACGGGCAGGCCCAGCTGGATGGCGTTCTCCAGTACGCGCGCGTAGTTGGCATCTGTCAACTTGATCACCTTCAGCTGGTTCTCACGCTCCATGTTCTTCACCCATTTGTTGGCTTGCTCTAGAAGAAACAAGGAAAGAAAATATGTTTACTTGAAACATGTCATAAGTGCACACAATATTAAGAAAATTAACAGAGAAGAGGAGTTGGAGGTGGAGCATATGGGTAAAAATACGTACTCGTATATATATAAGTACGTAATCTCCAAAATTTACTGTTAAACATCAGACACCTAATATAAACGTCGAGATGCCGCCATCTCAACATTTATATTAGGTGTCTGATGTTACGATACGATTATTTCTGATTTTGGCCGCGCACTGACTTATTTAGCGCGCACTTTAGTGATTAGATGCTACGGCTCAGTAGTAAAAAGGAACGTCATTAAAACCGGATGTCAGAGCGTTATCCGCCAAATAAGTTATAATTTGGTGGTTTGTGTACCTTTCAATACATTGTTTACACAGCGTACATGCCGGGAATGCTTTTGTTAGCTTAAAAATACTACAAAAGTAACTTTTAAGAGTACAATATTAACAAAATATCTTCAAATATTTTCCTTCACCGTGTCCGACCGCGTCTAAAATGGCCACCGTAAAAACGCGCGTTTATTTGTAATCGACATTTCGTGAACGATCATTTTGGGAACGTTCCCGAACATGATGATACGTAGCAAGAGACGTGTCATCATGTCCGGGAACGTTAGTATGGGCTTTTCATTTCAATTTTTCAAAAGCGTTCCCAAAATTACCGAAGTCTCTGTTCAAAAGTAAATTAAAAAATGAATTCTATGCTCTACCTACTAAAGTTTTATTTAAAAACAAGTTTAATGACAATTATAAAATATTTGGCTTGTAACTTGTAAACGTCTAAATTGTAGCTTGTAGCGGTAAATTTGCCCAGTGCAGGTATTCAAATAATGTTACAAATAATATCGATACTGTCGATAACTTTCATGTCACATCACTTATTTCAATGACAAAAATTACTTTAAACGAGACAAAAAAGATGTCGCTCGTTTGACGTTTTATATGAACTCAAAACCGTCCCAGTTTTCGGTTTTATTGATTAAGGGGGAAGCGCAAGGGTAGCCCGCGAAATTCAAATTATCTTACGTTTTTTGCAATTTGAAGGTCAATGTCAGGTTGTATTTTGATAAAAATATGATTCGCGGCCGTAACAAATATAGCTTTACAGAATTATAATCATTAGAATCAGCAAGACAACTCCTTAAGTTAGAATTGGTGTCAAATGTCATGATTTCATGAAATAGTCATCCGATTCTTAATTTTATTTTGTTTAGTTTTAATTATTTTGTGTTTTCATTCAATGTACTTTGCATGCCGAAAGGTAAAATATGGTGATACCCAGACTATGTTATACAAATATTACATGAATGTAAAACATCTGCATATTGTTTACCATATTTGCAAATAAATGAATTTGAATTTTGGTTTGTTGGCACTAAATCCAGTTTAGTAGACGTTACCTTGCGGGTCGATCATAAGCGCCCATCTCCTGGCCTTCTCCACGATGATGCCGTTCTCGATGGAGTACGAATCCACCGGCAGCCCGGCGATGTTCCACACGCGGATCACCACCGGCTCGCCCAGCGTCGTGATCAGGGAGAACGACTCCGAACATGGGATATCTGGACGATAACTAACGGGTTTAATAGAGCACTATACTCCATTTGAAATAAGAAAAGAAATTAAAATATAACTTTTTTACAGTCCGTTCAACCGATTTTGACTTCTATTGTGTTGGTGGCATGACAAATGACAACTACAGTGAACAGTTGGTATTGCGACCACGTTTTTGCTTTTAATACCATCCTTATGCCTACGGAATAAAAGTCAAAATTGGTTGAATGGACTGTAAAAAATGTTTATTTAAATTTCTTTTCTTATTTCAAATGGAGTATAGGCACCGCAAAATGCCTCTTATTCAACAGTAAAAAAGTTCTTCAACATTGCTTCAGCAACATAATTGTATTTGTGTTGTGAGAATCGTATTCATTGGAAAACAAGAGCTGAGTAACATCGTTTCCAGCCCCTGCAGTCTCGACATAGATAGCGACAAAAATCGGTCGTTAAGTCCAATCGAATTCAAATTTCTTTAATAGATTTTTAACCTTATGCTTTGGAAATAAAGTTGAAAATCTATTAAAGGAATTCGACATCGATACGACTTAGCGATAGATTTTTGTCGCTATCTAATGTTGCTGAAGCAATGTTGAAGAACTTTTTTACTATTGAATAAGAGGCATTTTGCGGTGCTATATAGAATAGAATAGAATAGAATAGAATACTCTTTATTATGTACACCATAAAAAATAACAGATATAAATGTAGACATTTTACACAGGGTGACACAATGGGCGGTCTTATCGCTAAAAGCGATCTTTTACAGACAACCTTTGGATGGATTCAAGGGAGAAGGAGAGACAATAATGCAGGTAGTCAGTGGTGTACCATTTACATATACAACAAATACATACATACATAAAACATATACTTATCTACATATAATATATACAATAATAAACATGAAACAAGAGCAAGGAAACTAAACAAGCAAGGAGACTACTATATTCCATTTGAAATAAGAAATATTAGACGTTGCGAACAATAATGTTATGCAATTGTTTCTCAAACTTATTTTCAATGAAAACGCGACATAATTAAACAAACCATAAAACATAATTTGCATTTAACCGAATATGCAACTCTGCTCCGCAAAGAGTCAATGTGTAAAGTAGTTCCTTGTTATAATGAACACCAACTGTTTATCAATTGTATCTTCTTAACAGTTAGTTAAGTCAATTTTAAGAAGGAAACGAGGACTCACCCAGTTCTATGGCCCGCCTGTTCCATACTTTTAATACCTCTCGCCGGTAGCTGACCGTGTAGGGGCCTAGGTAGGCGATACACCCGGCCGACAGAAGCACGTCACCTGGAAATACCAACAGCAAAATCAAACGTTATTTATTCGAATAAGGCTGAGAATCAGCACTCTTTGAACGTCCGAATTACATAAGACTGTCCCCAACGGTCGCGCCCTTCACCACTTCCTAGTGTTTTAGTTGGGATGAAGAAGTGGCGCAATGAACTCCCCAGCATAGCTACATGCATGACGTATACATTTTTTTATGTTGTGTTATCAAAATTTAAAGCCATTGTAATTACAAATGTGCTATCTATGCAACGCTGCGCGCTGATTTGAAAATATGCTGTTGAATAGGCATCTATTTAATAAACATCATAAATCCATTCCTTCATTCACCGTTTCCTATTGTAATGACACCATAGTTACAGTTACACTGTACCTTTCAAAAAGGGCGGCTTAAACTATAGTGTATTCACGGAGACGAGTTAGTATAGCGCCTTCTCTATCGCACATTATCATACAAATGACAAAGACAAAAAAAACTTTTTTAGGGTCAGTGGGCGTTAACAATACCTTAGAAATGTAAATGTGCGTTCACACTGCGCTTCTTAAAAGTTCGCTTAGTTTATTCCTGCGGCTTCGTCTGTCGTATAAATTGAGAGACATTTATTTGATAGAATTTTTTTATGGGTACCTACTTTTTTATATATCTGGATGGATATGAAGGAAAGAAATAAAATCGAGAGTTAATGATTAAATTTTCTTTATTATATTATAATATCTACATAAACAAGTTTATAACATATCATCATCATCATCACTCTCCGTACTATCACTACTGTCGGTCGTTTCCTACATTTATTATGAATCTTTCAGTCATTGCTTCTACATTTCTGTCCATGGCATCCATTTTGGGCTCAACTTTTTCTATGACATGCTTTATACATTTTTTCCATTTCTCTGCGTCAATATTATGAATTGATTCGTTTAATACAATTTTTAATTCTGCCATTTTGTGTGTTTTCATGTGTGAAAAGAAAGCAATCAATCATAAAATCCAATACACCAGCCGATTCACAAGTTGAGCATACAGTCACAAGTAAGAGCACGTCTGCACAGTACGGGAAGTATGAGTAGACTAAAAAGTACTCGTACTGTGTACACCGCCTTAGCGTTTAACACTGACCAATCGCAGTTAAAAAATTGTGTGAGTGAGATAGCGCTCTACTAACTCGTCTCCGTGAATAGAGTATACAAGCTTTGTATTTTAAACTTTGTGAGTTCACATTGGCTCAATAGATGGCGCTGTACATTTACGTCACGTTTCCTAATCGCGGTGTCAAGATTCTCCGCCATTTCGTTGGGTCCCTTGTACTGAACTTGTTTGATATCTCTGGTTTCCCTTCAAAACGTATAAATCTTTCGCCTTTTACTAAAGATTTCCGTGGAGGGGGACACTCAAATGAGTCTTATGCATTTTTGAAATACTCTGCTTCGGCAGAGTTTATAATTACTGTGTACTGTGTGTACCTATACCAACCTCACGGGAACCTCAAACCTTTGAGTGGGATAGTGGGAACCATGGTATAATAATATACTTCGCCAGGTATAGCATTCCGAGACACAGTGGTCACGTGGGAGACACAAGCCTACGTCATTACCGCTAAGTTACCAGTAGTGTGTAATAATAACTCCCAAGCCGCCTTTATTACATGTGTGAATCTGACAAAACAATGAGGTTTTAACTAACAATAACGTTGGTATATGTTTAAATTTAATTACTTCGTTTAATTACAAAAACGAAACGACAATTTAAATGCTTTATATTATTTTTTTAACAGAATGGTGACTAAAAATGTTTCCATAATTCGTGTTTTGTTGCAATAAAGTGGCAACTGGATATTGACGTAAGCATGTGTCACTCTCGGAATGCCAGACCTTGTTTTTTAGGCCATGGTGGGAACGAGAACTGTGTAGATCGTATTATTTATTATCTGTTAATTTTCTCTTTCTGCTCGAACTCAAAGATTGCTTCCAACCTTTTTTTTTTTTTTTTTTTGTTGGATGACGTCTCCCGCTCTGGGCGGAGCGGAAGGGCGTGTCAGACTCTTACTGACTAAAACCCACCCGTGTTCCTTCAGTTGCCTGTGCGCCAGGGCCACGGTAACTCTTTCGAACAATCCGCAGCCCCGGCAGGCATCGGTCCTATCGGACCCCGTGAAATTTGCTGACATCTCTTTGAGGCGCGCGTGGAACACGACGCGCCGTCGACCCGGACCTGGTCCTTACCGGACGGCGAGCTGCCCATTGCTCGCCGTCCGCAAGCCCGCGCCTACGGTGGCCGGGAGTCGGCAATCGACTCCCGACGCCCAGGGTGTCTCCTCCTCCTGCGGCGGCTAGGGGCGCGAGGGCGTAGAGATTGCCTCTCCCTCTCGCGCTCCGCCTCCTCCTTCGCGAGCATTACTGCTTCGCAGAAGGAGGTGACGGCTTCCCATTCCCTCTCGCTCCGTCCCATGGCCTGAACCAGGGCCGGACGCGAGAGGTCGCCGCCGCCGATCGCCGCCACGAGGACACGGCGGTGCTCCGCCCAAGCCGGGCAGACCTCATTGCTTCCAACCTAATACAGTATTTATTCTCATTGGACCCATTGGAAGATTGTGCATTTTAATTATTCGTGTCTGTAATAGGTTCTGACTACCCCAATAGGAAAGGCTTGAGCCACTGTATGCCTATAATGTGATATTGAAATAAATAAAGATTTAAAACTAGGCTCATAATATCCTAATGTGTAACTAGGGCAAAAAAGGAAAATTCGAACTGTAGTTTGTTCTTACAGCAGGCTTAGCATGACGCTTTCTACTTCTTGGATGAATCGACATAGCCATTTCTACACAAAGTGACATTTCGTTTCTCCATTTTTGACATAGCACCGTAAAAATCCTTCTACAATCTGTCATTTTGTCTTTCGTTTCTGCCGATCGTTGTCTAGATCCTTTTTTATGTAGACTATTTCAGAAAAAAGTTTTCTATCCCAAACTGTCAAAATCACACTGACAACTGAGAGTTGTCTAAGGTAGTGAAGACAATTTGATTTTGTAATCGCCATGCTAAAGACAGTAGAAAACTTTTTACTCGACGGCCACAATTTTTCATTTTTGCATAACAAATGTGAAAAATTATTACCTACGTGTGGAGTTTTAGGGGTTTAAGAGTTACGTAAAGAGGGTCGTTTTTTTTTTTTTTGCGATACGTTAACACCATTTCCGAGATATAAGCAAAATAAAAGAAAAACGTGAATAAACTACTGAATTTCGTAAAAAGTGCAGCTGACTCTTTCTACTTAACTGCCGTCGTACTGCCTTCACGGAACGTCATTTTTGTCTATTCTTCCGTCAACAAAACGGTGCTCGTGCTAAGCCTGCAGATAGATATAACTTGGGAGTTTTCAAGTCACAATTCACATGTATCCTGTCGATAGCATAACTTTACGTGTACCTATTATTTCTTATTGTATTTCCTTCCTTATTGCAAAATACCTCTTTTTTATTGAAATTTAACTGTAAGTACAATTTCTTGGATTAATGACTGTAAGTACAATTTCTTGGATTAATGTCTGTAATGTTGTGATGGTTTAATGTTTTCTGGGATGTGTGGCGTTACTCGAGAGGATAGAATAAGACATGAGTATACAGGGTGTCAGGGACATTGACGCACAACTGTTTACCATGTGGATTCAGTACTGTCAGGAGCACTTATATGTATACACATAGCAACTTCTAAATGTGATTTTCTCCTACTGCATTAAAATTTTGCTAAGTGTATACATATTAGTGCTCATGATTGTACATGATTCTGAACCCCCCTACGTTGAAAAGCTTCGATGGTTATTAAAAAAAAAAAAATTGCTCTGCCATACATTTTGACCGCGTAGGTATTGCAGTTTTTTTATGAAACAGTATTTTTTTTTTTGATAACCTTCAAAAATTTCTTCGCTATGGGGTCTAGAATTATTTGCTGAATTCATGATTTCAGTCTGCTCGTCGATGTGCCTGCTACCTCGCAGAATGTCTGAAGGTGACACCGGTGACTGAAAAGTTGTGTGGAAATCAGTTGTATGGGCAAGCGATGAGGAAAAGTTTTGAATATCAATGTCGAAGGCTATAAGAGTAGGGGGAGACCAAAGAAACGATGGATGGACTGTGTGAAGGATGATATGGTTAGCAAGGGGGGGACTACCGAGATGACGACTGACAGAGAAGTGTGGAAGAAAATGACAGGTTGCGCAGAGCCCAAATAAATTGGGAGAAGGGAAGGAGAATGATGATGATGTCTGTAATGAGGTGCATGTTTTTCTCAATTAATAAAAACACATGAATAAATTGCTCAATATAACCATGAGATTATCTTCAAACGTGTGCGTATCCTCTGGCTAGGTCGGATCGAAAATTGGGCTTCGTCCATACTGATCTAGGGATCAGTATGGACGAAGCCCAATTTTCGAAGACTAGGGTCCGGTATTGCCGGGTCCGTATATAAGGATAACTGCAAGGCGCGGGCGAGTTGGGAATGGGGATCAGTATGGAGGAAGCCGAAAATTGAGCACCATTTTTGCTCATTGCGTTTGATCGATTTTATGGTAACTACGTTGACCAAGAAAACATTTGCTACATTAGCAGATATTATTCAGCGTTCTTAAAATTTTCTAATTTATATAGTAATTTAGTTATTATTAAACATAAGCACTCCGGAATAAATTCTTTAAATGATGGTGAAAAACTGATAACCGCATCAAAATTCGCTTTGTAATAAATTTAAAGAGCTACGGGATACAGACACGAAAAGCGACTTTGTTTTAAACTATTTATAGAGGGTCAAATTAAATTAGCTAGCGAAACTCCGCAAACGTGATGGGTATCGCTATATAAACACGATAAAACAAAAAAGAAATTAATTTGATGATTTTTTTTGTTGGGTCATCGACCGAAGACACTTGAAATATCAGTTAAAAAACACAGTTTTTTTTGTGAAAACTTCACTGACATGATTGCTTTCGAATGTTTCGATATCTAAACACGATAAAACCTATTTTTTTACTCATACTTCATGTAACAAGACTACCAGCGGTTTTAAACCCCTAAAAAAACAACAAATCTTTTTTAGTTTAATGTTATCGTGTTCAGATATCGATATCCATCACGTCTGCGGAGTTTCGCTAGCTAATTTTATTTGACCGTGATAGATGTACCGAAGTATTACCAATAATATTGCCCAGTAGCTCCTGCAGCTGCAGCGCCAGGTCGATCCACCTTGCTTTCTCCCCGCCCAGGCCGCCGATCAGCTGTTCGGCTCGAGCCAGCTTGGTCGAACACAGGTCTATCTCGTCCTCTAGACCTTTCTTCTTGCGAGTCATCTCCGCAAACTCGTCGTTGAGAGTCTAAGAGTAAAGCGTTTTTTTTTAAGACTGATGATTGAATAAAGTTCCGGCTACATGCAGCAACTTGCATGTGAAAACAGTGTGTGCGCAAGTGGTTTGCGCATGCACGGTGCTGTGTGGACGGAGCTTTAGGCCCGTTGTACACGGCGTTTTACGCGCTAACCACACCGCACAATAATCGTGTGAGCTTGTATATGACACGGCAAATAACCGGACGAAGCATACGGCGGCGGTGACGCGACAGCGCGGCGTCGTGTGTCTGTTAGTTCTTTTTTTCAATTTTTTTTAAAACCTTGCCCCACTCTAGGAATTTCTCCTGTATTGTGGATGCGTTTACAAACATTCAAACTCACATACACAAACAGGCAAACCAGGAACAACTACTTGTAGGTCATACAAATATTTGTTCCGTGCGGGTATCGAACCCGCGACACGCAGAGCAGCAGTCAATCGCTTAACCACTGCGCCAACCGTGCCATGCGTGTCGCCGTGTGCCTGTCAAGTGTCAACAAGCTTCCATAGTGATTCATACAACACTGACGACCGTGCCTACACACGGGCTCACACGGCGAATCAAACGTAGTTTTTCACGGCAAGAAAAACGTGTGTGTACAACGGGCCTTAGTGCAAGTGATAGCTAGAGTGTTTTATTTTTGGATTTTAGGCATAAGATAAGTGAATTGGGATACTGTAATGCTAAACAAAAGCATGTAAATAAGTTAAATCAATAGATACACTTTCCTGCCTAATCCCAAGACTCGTTGAGTGACAATATGGTGAGTAGAATACAAAACTTGTTTTTTTTTTTTCTGATTCAATGTTTTTGTTTTGAAGTAATACGCACCTGTAGCTTGTCGAGTACTGCCTGCAACTGAGCTCGCTTGGCGTTGAGCGTGTTCATCTGCGCCTGCAACTCCGACTCCGCCTCGAACAACGCGGCTTTCTTAGGAGCTACCACCTGTCAACAAAAGCAGTTTTGTATCTCATATATGTATCAAGTGTCAATAAGAGAGGCTGTTTGTTAATCTCGAATTCAAATAACCAGAACCACCAAAGATAACCAGAAGAACCAAAGCACACGGATATAAGATAAATTACACATAAGTACTACTTACCTTTTCTCGAAGGATTTCTTCGTATTTTCAAACTCTTATAGCTTCTGCCTTTTTTTTTTTTTTTTGGGTGGGCAATCATCAAATGACCTCTCCCGCTCTAGGCGGAGCGGAAGGGCGTGTCAGACTCTTACTGACTAAAACCCACCCGTGTTCCTTCAGTTGCCTGTGCGCCAGGGCCACGGTAACTCTTTCGAACAATCCGCGACCCCGGCAGGCATCGGTCCTGTCGGACCCCGTCAATGGTGCTGACATCTCTTTGAGGCGCGCGTGGAACACGACGCGCCGTCGACCCGGGCCTGGTCCTTACCGGACGGCGAGCTGCCCATTGCTCGCCGTCCGCAAGCCCGCGCCTACGGTGGCCGGGAGTCGGCAATCGACTCCCGACGCCCAGGGTGTCTCCTCCTCCTGCAGCGGCTAGGGGCGCGAGGGCGTAGAGATTGCCTCTCCCTCTCGCGCTCCGCCTCCTCCTTCGCGAGCATTACTGCTTCGCAGAAGGAGGTGACGGCTTCCCATTCCCTCTCGCTCCGTACCATGGCCTGAACCAGGGCCGGACGCGAGAGGTCGCCGCCGCCGATCGCCGCCACGAGGACACGGCGGTGCTCCGCCCAAGCCGGGCAGACCTCCACCGTATGCTCCACCGTGTCCTCCGGTCGATCCACACAATGGTAACACCCGGGCGTTTCCTCCCGCCTTATCCGAAACAGGAACCTCCCGAAACAGCCATGTCCGGTGAGGACCTGCGTCAGGCGGAAGGTGAGGACGCCGTGGCGCCTCTCAAGCCACTCCTCAAAGAGGGGTCTTACCGCCGCAATTGTGGCGTGCCCTGCGCTGGGTTGCGACAGTCGCACTCTCCATGCCGCCATGAGATCCCGCCGGAGCTCTGTCCGCTGTGCCGCGATTACTCGCGGCAGCGGAGTTACGCCCCGGCGTTTCGCCTCCTCGCGCCACTCCCAAACGTGCGCGAGGACCTTTGCCTCCAGATCCCACGGCGGTAATCCGGCAAGGAGGCTCGCCGCCTCGCAGGAGACCGTGCGGTATCCCCGTACCATCCGGATGGCCATGACCCTTTGGGACGCGTTCAACCGGCGGGCTGGCCGGAGCCTCAACGAACGCGCCCACACCGGTGCCCCGTAAAGGGCCATGGACCGCACGTATAGCTTCTGCCTGGATAGTGCTAGAGAGCTCAAACTCTCAGGGTAGGATGTAGTTAATCGACTTATAAAACGAACTAAGTTTCATTTGTCTGGCTTTTATACTTTGGATTTTATTAATAACTAAAACACGTCGTTTTCGATACTGACTGACTGACTGACTCACTCATCAAAACCTCTCGCGCGGGCACTTCGCAGTCCTAGAAAGACGAAATTTGGTATGCGATATGCAAAAATTTTGTAATTTTCACCTTCCAACTCCCTTAAAGGGAGGTGCAAGTCGGTATTTCTTACGGTTAATAGGTCAGTACAATACATTCACACATTGTGCGACGCCCGCGAAACGGCCAGGCAGTACATTTTCACAGGTAGTACGCGGCAGGTTATATACATGCCCCATACAATTATCTTCTAACCATATAACTGTTTACTGTTGCTAACCTTGATAACCCTGTCGTACACATCCATGGCGCGCACCCAGCGACACAGCCCCTCGCACGCGGACGACACCTTCGCGATGACCGCCGGGTCGAACTCGCGGTCTGGGATGAACCTGGCACATAATGATACGACCGTCAATGTTGTTGAAGTTATATTTTTTATATTTTGTTGAGTGCCTGTTACTTGTTGACAGGCCTACGCTGTCCTCTCATACCTATCAACACTGTAATTTAAAACATTGTAAAAGCCCCTTATTTTTAAAAGAGTAACCGTGGAGTTTCTCTCCGGCTCTTCTCCATAGGAAACAACCAATTGGAACCGTGCACCTAGCTTCTGACGTTTCATAAATGCCCATGTTGGTTTATGTGAAATAAAATATTTTGATTGAAGTGCTATTAACTTGCAACTTTAGCGAGCCCAGAACTCGTTTTTTATTGGAACTAAGTTCTTTAAAGCAGCTTGCGGTAGGAATAAAGTTGTAGAAATCTTCACGTAACGAAAAAGCGTTATGCGCTCCATGCGACTCCTTATTATATACAATAGAAAGAGACAGAGAGATATATATAGATTTCGTGATTTTCAAGGGTGTTGAAGCCAATAGTGTGGTCAGACTGAAAATCCAAGATGGAGCTGCTATTCTTTTTTTTTTGGTTTTCATCTTGTGTATCGTTTTCACGGCTTTGAAGGGTGCTGAAGCCGATAGTGAGGTCAAAATTAAAATCCGAAATGGCGGCTGCGAAAATCTAAAAAAATTTCTTTTTTTTACTTCGTTCCTGATCAGGCTCCCCCACATGTTTTTTTTATTGGTTGGCATATCTCCACCTGATTTTAAGTGGATCTCACCACCTACGGGCATTACCAGACGTATCGCATCGGCGCCGGACACCCATACCCTTTAAACCAGAATTCAGCAAAAAGTACTTCAAGGTGTACGAGGTGCTACACAATGAGCTCTAAGTACTATAAAGGGCTCTGTTATAAAAACACAAAGTTAAGTACGCAAGTATACTCCTGAAACATTATTATCTCCGCCTTATGTACTATCGACTAACGAAAATCATAACTATACTTAGAAGTTTATCATTTTAAGCGATGCAAAAGGCGACGTCAGTCATTTGAAGCGTATTACATCCCTTGAATGTGATAAAGTCCAAAAGTGATCGATGTTTTCGTAATGCGATTGTGCCATATTTATACAGGATAAAATTGAGCGGTGAATTGGTGTGCCAAATTAAAATATATTGTAGCGGCATCTACAAACACCACATGCGAGCTACACGTCATACTGACGTCACGCAAAATCCTGCATCGCGCAAGCAGAGTTTACCGCGCAACTAGCATATATACAACATCCCGACATCAATCGTCGGGCAGTTGCCCCCCAGACACAACACCCGTCTGGTCGGAGGATCCTCCCTTTTCCATAGAGTATGAGTGAACTTTACACCCTGTTCCTCATACCTCTATACTACTGTCTGCGGTGGTACCCCGACGTGATACGTGACGTGTGTGACGTGTGGCGTTTGTATATGCCGCTACAATATAATTCAACGTGTTATAAAGCAAATTTAGAGCATGTCATTCGGCCGAGGGAAAGGAAAGGGATGCATATATGTGCGCGTACGCAAGCGATTTGGCAACGTCATCTCTCGCCTTTTTTTTCGTAGGAACGCGAACGGTCAAAATTAAGTAAATGACCGCTAGCTCAACGCTTTGCCAACTTGCTTCATTTTGTGAACTCTGCGATGAATACTCTTTGGCCGCGCGCTAAAACTGATAAAGCAAATTTAGAGCATGTCATTCGGCCGAGAGAAAGGAAAGGGATGCATATATATGCGCGTATGCAAGCGATTTGGCAACGTCATCTCTCGCCCTTTTTTTCGTAGGAACGCGAACGGTCAAAATTAGGTAAATGACCGCAAGCTCAACGCTTTGCCAACTTGCTTCATTTTGTGAACTCTGCGATAAATACTCTTTGGCCGCGCGCTAAAACTGATACTTTAATTTTCTTATTTGTTTTGATATATTATAATTATTATTTTTTACTGGAACGACGATAATTCGTGTCTACTTAAAGGTAATAACTTAGTTTGCACTATCTAAGACGATAATTACACCATTTTTTTTTTCAAGAATTTTTGTTTGAGAAATATCAATTTAGGAATGATTACGTAACAGTTACTGTACCTCCTTTTTAGAGAAATAATAAATTTAAAAAAATCTAACAGCCTTTATCAGTATGAAAATATCAGCTGTACAAATCTTTACATCTTACTTGTCTCTAATCTTCTTGATGGTCGCTGTCGGTATATTATCCTTGTCGTAGTTCCGCAGGCTCTCGAGGAACTTCATGTCGCCCAGCATCTTCTGCGACGGGCCCCAGTAGTCTTCGAAAGCTTTACCTGTCAAAACAAATAAACAGATTTTTTACCTCTAAAAAAACCTCTTTTTTTGGAACTGGCTGTGCCCGCGACTTCGTTCGCGTGCATGTCGGAAAACAAATTGGGTGATTGAAAACGTTGTAATAATTAGAATCAATATTATATTATGTAACTAACTGCTGCCCGCGGCTTCGCCCGCGTGGATGTCTGAAATTATCCAACGGGATCATGCTGCCGGTACAAAAAGTATCCTATGTTACTCCTTATAACACCAGCTATCTGAAAGTCCCGTCAAAATCGGTCCAGCCGTTTCGGGGATTACCCGGAACAAACAGACAGATAGAGACAAAAATTAAAAAAAAATGTATTTTGTTATAAGTCCCGTATATACTTTCATATGCATTTAGTAAAAAGCTGTTATTTTGACATTACAAACAGTAAATTTTATTTATTTGAAGGTATAGATGTATAGATTTAATAAATTGATACAAAAAAATTGCAGTGCCCTTACAGGGTGCATGTCTGAATACTGTGTCATGATATTTTGATGCATGCCTACTAGCCAGTGTTTAACGTGTTAGCAAATAAATAAATATCTTTCAAAATGTTTTAGATTGTGATTGATTGTGGTGCGTTACGCAATTAGGGTGCTGGGCCTATCTGGCGCAGCCGTGAGGCACATAATATTTTTAGAATTCAGTTTTTTCTTTATTTTTCGTATTGTGTCATTTTGTGTAAGTACTTATGACATGTGCCAAATAAAGATCTTACTTTCTTTCATTTGTAACGAAACGTAAACGGTAAAGGAAGACATCGTTACGCAAGCAACATGTCCTGACCAACAATTCGAAGACATTATTAATTGTCATAAGTATTATTGTTATATGTACCAACCCGCACTGGGCTGGCGTGATGGATAACGCTATATGCCGATTATGCTATACAACAATACAAACTTAACTTTATCGATTAGCAAAAGCTTTCAATAATGTTATGTACAGTCGCCAGCACATCGTTACCACAAAATGTCAGATTTTCTCATTAAATTTTGAACTTAACCATCAACATTTTAAGGTTTAAAACCGTTTGGAGAAATTTGACAATTTCGTGTAGCTGGACCTGCTGATGACTGTACACTCATATCGTAAAGTTCTTATTTTGAATAAAAAATGGTACCCTAATGTAAAGACAGACTTAAGGAACGTACAAATAAAACGTTTTATTAAAACACGACACGACAACTGTGTCGTGTCGTGTTTGTCGTCACTTCGTAAACAAAAATTTATTATAATAAAAATATGTTTGTTTAGGTTAAGTTATTTATCTATGGGCCTGCGTCGCTTAAAATAAATGGATTATTATTATTATTAAAACACATTTTCTCTAACAAAATAATGCTTTAAAATAGGTACCTTTTTTCTTATTAAAGTTCAGTTTTCATTGCTGTTATCTGCGGCGGAAACTGCTCGCGTACGCACGTGGTGTAATTTGGGTTCGGGCGCCATATTTACGAGGGTATTTAATGTATTTTTGATGAAATTGTATGAGTTTAGATGATGTAGTCTATGAAACTGCATATAACTAGGTATTAAAACACTCGTGTGTTATACGAGTTTTTTTAATTAAATTTTAATTATAAACCCAGACTCATGTTTTAATAAACCCTGATAGTAACAGTTTCATAAACTACTATGAAAAATAATAAAAGTACTCGCAACCGGCGTGCGTGTATGACCAGATTTATGAACGTAAATGAAGCAGAATTATGTAAGGATCGTAGCAGGTGGCGTTGTGTAGTTTCTGCCTACCCCAACTGGAAGAAGGCGAAAGTTTATGGATATAGGTATATGAGAATTAAAAAGCAAAACAAACCATTAGCATCAATCTTTCGGTCCCCCTTGATGCCCTTCATAACACACACAGCCTCCATGACAAGCTTGACTCCAGCCGGAGGGTTCTTCATAGACTTGACGAGAGTAATGTCCGCGGGCTTCAGCGTGTTTAGCGCATCCAGCGCTGCCTCCAGCGCCGGCACCGCTTCAGCCAGGTCCGACTCGCAGTCGTCTTTGATCGCTTGAGCCGCTGCAGCCGCTTCGTTGGCGAGGGCTTCATCTGCGCCTACTATCTGTGGGGGAGATGAAGGTGCTAGTAAATGGATTCTACTCATTGTGACACTTAAGCTTGAGTTTACTTAAACAGCGGTGGCTGCTACATGATGCCCGCAGAGCCGTTATCAAATAATAGCACGTTATACTATTATAGTGCCCATCATTTAATGATGACTGTCATGGAAACGGCCACCGTCTTTTAACACCCGCCGCAATGACAACCGTCTTAAAAGTGACGACACCGCTCTTACCACCCCTGTCAAATGACGGTCATCATTTTAACGTCCATCGCCGTGTAATGTGGCGGCAACGTTTTAGCTCGAGATAGTTAGCGCTGTTCACATAAACCTAGGCTCAATTGAATTTTAAATTGTCACCCGCCACAACTTTACAGTGCGTTTATAACTTCTCAATTCGCGTCGACTTAGTTCGGCAAAAGGAAACTACATTCGTCCTACAAAAAACTAACATCAGCAGGCACTTTTAATGTTCAGTATAGACCAGGTGTTAATGTGTACTCATATAGCAGATTAATATAAGACTAAAGTGTCATGTAATCTTGTACACACGGCTACATATCAAGCTATACATTTCCAGTTTTAGCCGACCTCGCATTTTATAGGCTTTTCGTACAATAACAAATCAGCTTATACTGGAAATGTATAACTTGATATGTGCGAACGACGTGCGATTAAACTACCTGCAAATGATTATGGTAGCCCAGTTACCTCTTTCTGCTTCTCAACCACGACAGTATCCTGTTCGATCTTGATCATGAGTTTCTCGGTCTTGTCAGAGGTTTCCACAAGTTGAGGCTGCAAGTCTCTCAAGTTCTGCTGCATCACGGCCACCTGGCCTGCCGCGAAGTCCAGCTGTTCTAGACCAGTCTCGTATCTGGAGAGGTAAATCAAGATCACGGGTACATTCCTCGAAAGGGTAAGGAGAAGTGTACAGGACACACACTTTTCGCCAACTATATTATTGGTCCCATTGCCAATAACCGGGCAAAAATGCAGATTCCCAGGCTACTACCTGCTCAGTTTTTTTTTTTGAATCCCAAAATAATTTCCGATCTGGACATTACACTGAAACTTCACAGTCAGCAGTTTGCGAGCACTAGGTCCACGAGGTACTGGATAGGTACTACATAATTAATGCATAGGTATGTATTCACGGTATAACATTGAATTGATCAACGGATTAAAATGGGGAACTACTTATAGCATCCTAACCTTCTCTCATTTTTACGTACGTACACCTACATATCGTTATGTTTCAATTTACCTATACTTTTTCTTATGTTTCGCCCACATTTCTTTAAGTCCTATAAAAAAACAATCCAAAAAATTTCATAAAATGAGAGTAGGTTCGTTTTTCTGTAAACAGCAGCCTAATTACGTAACATACTATCTATCACAATCTGAATCATTTTGAATCCTATTGCTAATCCATTGCTTCACATGTTCGAAAAAATTGTCTTCTCAACAACGTAAATAACGCAATGAATGTTGTTGAATTGTCAATATGAAACCCATTCCTACTGTTAGTGTGTTACGTAATCACCCCGCTGGTCTACATTTACTGTCTACTGAGTTTAAACTAGAAATTTGTTTTTTTTTTACCTGTTCCTTGCCATAGTGATCTGATTCACTTTCATAGCGTACAGGGACATGAAGGCTTTGATCAACTCCAGGTAACTCGTTGGCGTCACGTACACCATTCTCTTCTGTTCTTTATAGAATCTGAAACAAACATGATAATGAGTCTATGTTTCATGTACAAGTAAACCAGAAAAGATATGCGCTTCGGTAATCGACGTGTTTCCAAGTTAGCACGAACGTTGTGACACAGAGTAACCCCCACAAAGGCAAGGCTTCTAAGTTTTGTACTATCACGCTTTGTAGTAATGCACCTATCATTGCGCGTTTGCATGAAAGTTTCTCCCTGTCGAGTTACTTATTCCGTTCTCAGATCGTCATTTGCCACTTAACAAGTTTTTTGGAATTGCATAGATTTGTTAATGTATAATTTTGTAAACATGGTAATACAAAATCGGTATGAATTTCCATGGTTCCAAAATCCAAAATCAGTCGCGCAGTTATGAAGAACAACGCTATCACACAGACAGACACGAAAAGTGACTTTAATGTGTAACAGATGTGTGTCGAAGACGCCGCACTTGTCGCTGAGCTGCACGACGCTCATGTGGAACAGCTGGCACATGTCGACGCAGGCCAGGCGCAGCTCGTCGTGCAGGTCCGGCATGCGGTAGATGTATAACATGTGTCGAAGACGCCGCACCTGTCGCTGAGCTGCGCGACGCTCATGTGGAACAGCTGGCACATGTCGACGCAGGCTAGGCGCAGCTCGTCGTGCAGGTCCGGCATGCGGTAGATGTATAACATGTGTTGAAGACGCCGCACCTGTCGCTGAGCTGCACGACGCTCATGTGGAACAGCTGGCACATGTCGACGCAGGCCAGGCGCAGCTCGTCGTGCAGGTCCGGCATGCGGTAGATGTATAACATGTGTTGAAGACGCCGCACCTGTCGCTGAGCTGCACGACGCTCATGTGGAACAGCTGGCACATGTCGACGCAGGCCAGGCGCAGCTCGTCGTGCAGGTCCGGCATGCGGTAGATGTATAACATGTGTTGAAGACGCCGCACCTGTCGCTGAGCTGCACGACGCTCATGTGGAACAGCTGGCACATGTCGACGCAGGCCAGGCGCAGCTCGTCGTGCAGGTCCGGCATGCGGTAGATGTATAACATGTGTTGAAGACGCCGCACCTGTCGCTGAGCTGCACGACGCTCATGTGGAACAGCTGGCACATGTCGACGCAGGCCAGGCGCAGCTCGTCGTGCAGGTCCGGCATGCGGTAGATGTATAACATGTGTTGAAGACGCCGCACCTGTCGCTGAGCTGCACGACGCTCATGTGGAACAGCTGGCACATGTCGACGCAGGCCAGGCGCAGCTCGTCGTGCAGGTCCGGCATGCGGTAGATGTATAACATGTGTTGAAGACGCCGCACCTGTCGCTGAGCTGCACGACGCTCATGTGGAACAGCTGGCACATGTCGACGCAGGCCAGGCGCAGCTCGTCGTGCAGGTCCGGCATGCGGTAGATGTATAACATGTGTTGAAGACGCCGCACCTGTCGCTGAGCTGCACGACGCTCATGTGGAACAGCTGGCACATGTCGACGCAGGCCAGGCGCAGCTCGTCGTGCAGGTCCGGCATGCGGTAGATGTATAACATGTGTTGAAGACGCCGCACCTGTCGCTGAGCTGCACGACGCTCATGTGGAACAGCTGGCACATGTCGACGCAGGCCAGGCGCAGCTCGTCGTGCAGGTCCGGCATGCGGTAGATGTATAACATGTGTTGAAGACGCCGCACCTGTCGCTGAGCTGCACGACGCTCATGTGGAACAGCTGGCACATGTCGACGCAGGCCAGGCGCAGCTCGTCGTGCAGGTCCGGCATGCGGTAGATGTATAACATGTGTTGAAGACGCCGCACCTGGGGCTGAGCTGCACGACGCTCATGTGGAACAGCTGGCACATGTCGACGCAGGCCAGGCGCAGCTCGTCGTGCAGGTCCGGCATGCGGTAGATGTATAACATGTGTTGAAGACGCCGCACCTGTCGCTGAGCTGCACGACGCTCATGTGGAACAGCTGGCACATGTCGACGCAGGCCAGGCGCAGCTCGTCGTGCAGGTCCGGCATGCGGTAGATGTATAACATGTGTTGAAGACGCCGCACCTGTCGCTGAGCTGCACGACGCTCATGTGGAACAGCTGGCACATGTCGACGCAGGCCAGGCGCAGCTCGTCGTGCAGGTCCGGCATGCGGTAGATGTATAACATGTGTTGAAGACGCCGCACCTGTCGCTGAGCTGCACGACGCTCATGTGGAACAGCTGGCACATGTCGACGCAGGCCAGGCGCAGCTCGTCGTGCAGGTCCGGCATGCGGTAGATGTATAACATGTGTTGAAGACGCCGCACCTGTCGCTGAGCTGCACGACGCTCATGTGGAACAGCTGGCACATGTCGACGCAGGCCAGGCGCAGCTCGTCGTGCAGGTCCGGCATGCGGTAGATGAACATGTGCGCCACGCGCTCCAGCGCGCCGGCCGGCCACGCCGTGAACCTGCCGCGACATGTCAAACTTTATGCTTCAGGCAAACAAAGATAAGGTTACAGGTTACCTTGCAATACATTTTACAAAGATTTTGAGTTTGCTGACAAGTTAAATTTCTGCCACCTTAATGAATATCTTTAGTTTAAAAAATCATTATGCAACAATATAAAAAATGAATACCGTAACTGTGGTGGAATTATTAATATTTTTGCCTTTATTACACTATAGTCTTTTGTTGACCATACTCATTTAGGGAAAACAAGCAGGCGGTTCTCCTAAGGTAAGTGATTACCCCGAACAACAGACGTGTGCATTGTTCAATACCAGCACCCTAACTGCGATATTGCTAATCAATTACTTCATAATTATGTTCGAAGACTTAGACTGCTCAACGACGTAAATAACGCAATGAATGTTGATAAATGAAAGCCATTGCTACTTATAGTATGTTACGGAATTACCCCGCTGAGTGCCTTTTATACTTTAACCGATTATGTGTTGTACCGAATGAACGTTTTAACTATCTAACCCCCCCCCCCCCCCGCCCTAACCACAATGTATTCAAAGTCAAAGTCAAATCATTTATTTCAAATAGGCACATAAAAGGCACTTTTGAACGTCATAATTTCCAAAAAAATAGAATTGTTTCTAGTTGCCCCTTCCAAAAGGTGGTTTCGTATGGAGAAGAATGGGCACGAAACTCCACCGTTACTCTTTTAAAATGTTTTACAATATTATGTAGGTTCACATTAATTATATGTGAACACGATGCACCTAGAATAAAATTACTATACCACAATAGGTAAAAAGAATTAAATATAATGCAAAGACAGGTAAATTAATTATGTGATAGATACATGGTGCTCACATATTTACAAATATTGAAAAGTAGATGATGTTTCCAAAATTTTTACAAGTACTTATTAATTTAGTGTGTGAGTTAAAGTAGTTAAGTACATAATGTAACCATCAATGTCATAAAAAATATAAATTATACATATAAATTATTATATATATATATATATATATATTATTATTATTATATATTATATAAAAATATAAATTATTATTAAATTAGCAACCAGTTTGATTTTGTCTACGCTATAGATTGTCCTATGGAGCTGGACCAGCATGTTTCCAAGCATTCTTATCTAGGATATAATCCTCTAATTTGTAATATGCTTGTTTACAAAGTGTACTTTTTATATGAGTTTTAAATTTTCTTTAGGTTTTAAGTTCTTAAGTCTTAAGTCTTTTAAGTTTTATTTAGGATATGATCACCTTATGGTAATGTGGATTTTGTGTCATTGAAGCTTCGCCATTTGCCCAGTATAATATGACAAGGATCTACATGTGGTTACTGTTTTCGTAAGATGCACCATAAAGTCGTCAATTCAGAGTTCACTTCTTTCCTAGCGCTCATCTTTCACACAATCCGTCCGTCTATATTGTCATTTCGGGATCCCTTCTTTTCGCATAACGTTCTTTGTCCTAATATACTTCGGCATAACGATTTTGGCACAATTTGTTTTGGCATAATAATACTTGGGCATAATTTTTTTAGGCATACATTTGATGTTGGCATAATCATCTTAAAGACTAATTTGTTTTGGCATAAATTTGATTCGCATAACGTTAGTAGGCCTAATGACTATTAGCATAATATTGTTGGTTAAAAATTGAATATGCTGTGCAACAAAAGTTAGTGACAGAACCGAATTGCTGCAAAACCGACTCCACGTAGTCTTGTTTGTCCTACCCCTAGAGTGTAATTTAAAATCGCGTAGGCGCATAGGGGCGACGCGGCCCGCGGGCTGAGGAGCAGGCGGCTGCGAGCGAGCCGCCGCACAGTGGATCGTCCCCATACAAGAGGTCGGACATAGAATTAAAAATTGAAAAAGTATTTAATTGAAAAAAATGAAATATACAGTTGCATTACTCTATTATGGAACTACAAAAAATATTACTACAATTTTTTTATTTGACCAGTACTTTATGAGCAATTCGATGAAAACTGTTATTTTTCTATGGAAATGGTCACAAAAATGTCTGTATCTCATGATTCCCTCCTTGTTTCGATTTGCGGTTTTCACTACTGTTATTTACCCATTTTATGCCACATTTTCTTCAAGGACACATTGTGCCCCCCTTCCGAGATATTTTGCTTTTAGTAACTATACTTTTTATTGTATAACTGATGAAATGGAGGTACATTAAGTATATTCATTACTGAGAATAAGTCATCCCTAAGTAGTTCCTTAAATAACAGGTGCATTTGCGATTACTTTAATGACTTATGAACGCTTCTGTTGCCATACAACAAAAGCGTTAATGAGTCCTTAAGTAAAGATTACCAGTACTTGCTTAATCTAATTAGTTATTGTAATTACTATGTTAACAGTCCTTAATCTCTGCATTGTGATTGTCTAATGTCATCATTAGCTTATCAAATTCATTGCTAGTTGCCTACTTGCTGCCCTATATATTTGAGTGTGTTTAGCAAATGTAATTCAGTTGTAATTATAACGTCTATCAAGTGTTGTCATTATGGCTTTCCGTGGGTTTTCTACTTATCTAGATCTTTACGTTGCTCTTCGTAATCATAAAGATCTTCGTGACTATGACAATTTATTTAACACATTGAAGTCGAGTACTAACGTCCAGTTAAGTGAAAGTGATGTGACGGATCTCAAGAACTGGTGTCGACGATTTTGCTATAGGGTTTACACCAAATGGGTGCAATCAAGAAGGACAGTCGACAGGTTCATTAACAAGAACGGAGAGTGGTTAAATTCCGATATCGTTTGGCCAGATTGCTTTAAAGAAAATGTTGTTGACACTGAAGAAGCAAATGAAAATGAGGCAGAAGAGGTAGTCAGTCCATCAAAATCAGATGCATCAACTTCAACATATACATCTCCTCGCAAACGCTTTGAAGATTTATCGACTAGACACAAAAGAAGACGTGTTAATGAAAATGTTGCTAGTTGCAGTCGTCCGGATGAGCTTTTGCATACTGTTGAAAGTATACTTAAGTCTGCCGGAAAAAATGATATGGCCAGAATAATGAAAAATTTGCTGGAAAATCCTGAACACGTCTCAACAGTTTTAAATGTCCTGGAAACTAAGCAGAATCCTTCGCTTCGTGAAGTTCCTACTCACAAAGCACTTGCTCTTTACGTTCACTTGCAGTTATCCAAGTGGCGTTACATCACACTTCGGGACTTTAGTTTAAAAGAAGGTCATGCGAAATACCCAAGCTACTACTTGTTAGTTAAAGAAAAGCTTAAATGCTACCCGGCAAAAGAAGACATAGCTGTGACTGAAACTTCCGCAAAGATACGGATCCAAGCCCTCCTTGATCTCACAGTTAGGAGGCTGATCGATTCACTTGAATCAAATTTTGATGCTGGTGAACCACTTGTGCTTCACAGTAATGGGGTTTTGATGGAGCTTCAAGTCAAAGCATTTACCATCAAACGACAACAAAAAGTGAACAAGACTTATCCAGTGTATTTATGGCAAGTCTTGTACCGCTTAAGTTAGTGACTTCTAGTGGAAGTATAGTGTGGCAGAATGATCGGCCATCGTCAACCACATATTGTCGCCCGATTTCATTTACATTTATGAAAGAAACGGAAGCGAATGTTAAGGCTGAAATGGAAATATTTGAGACCGAGATTCGTGAACTGGACCCGACTGATTGCGGCAATGCTACTGTTACTCACAATCTATGGCTAACCATGATTGATGGTAAGGTACATTCAATCATATCTGGTACATCGGCAGCAGTGTGTGATTTGTGCAAAGCTCGCCCAAGCGAAATGAATAACTTGGAAGAAGTGAGAGCTAAACCCATGAATACAGATTTATACAAGCATGGATTTAGTTCATTGCATGCTTGGATTCGGTCTATGGAGTGTTTATTACACATTGCTTACAGAATGGACATAAAATCATGGCAAGCAAAAGGTGACGAAAATAAAAAAAAAGTTAAAGATAATAAAGAAGCCATTCAAGAAGCTTTCCGAAGAAGCACAGGCTTACTTCTAGACGTTGTTAAGCAGGGTAGTGGCAATACAAACACTGGAAATGCTGCAAGAAGGTTTTTTGCAAACCCTGAAACGACTGCGGAAATTACTAAATTAGACGTTAATTTAATTAGAAGACTCGCCGTTATTTTGCAATGCATTTCCTCAGGCGAAAAAATTCAAGTCCAAAAATTTAAATTATATTGTGATGAAACAGCAAATTTATTCGTGGAATTATATCCATGGTATAACATGCCAGCAAGTTTACACAAATTGCTGATTCATGGATCACAGATAGTGGACCACTTATCAGTAGTACCTATAGGTTTTTTGTCTGAAGAAGCATCTGAAGCAAGAAACAAGGATTTTCGTAAATTTAGAGAATATCATACACGAAAGCATAGTAGCATCGCCACTAATGAAGACATTCTTCATAATCTGCTATTATCTTCCGATCCTCTTCTCACCAGCTTACGACCGAAGATGACAAATAAAGCCAAAAAGTCTTCATTTAGTGAACTAGACGATTTACTCATAGTTGATCAGAGTGAATTGGAGTTCACTGACGTTTCAACTGATACACTTGCTGCATGTAGTGACGTTGAAGAAGATGATGACGATAATAATGATCATGATGTCGTTATTGATGAAGATGAAGAAAATATAGTGTAAGTCTTATAGTACCTAATATTATTATTAACAAGCAGTTTCTTTGTTAATTTCTTGTTTTTGTGTTTTTTTTTTTTATTCTGTTCTTTTTTTGTTTTGTGTTATGCCACCCATCGGCCAATAAATGTTTCTTTTTTTCTTTCTTTTCTATTGTTGTTAGTAACTAAATGGTCGTGTTTATTAATTAATTTCCTATTATAATTTAGTTCTTAGTAGTTGTTTAATTTTTTAGTTTGTTTTAGGGTACATAGTTGTTTTATTTTTAAATTATTTTTACAGTGTTATATTATTTAAATAAAAAATATTTTTATACCTACATATTTTCTTATTGATCATAAAACTCTATTTCTTTTCGATGTGTTATTGTAAATTCGACTCAGTCATTACTAAGCTAATGATGACATTATCCAATCACAATGCAGAGATTAAGGGCTGTTAACATAGTAATTACAATAACTAATTAGATTAAGCAAGTACTGGTAATCTTTACTTAAGGACTCATTAACGCTTTTGTTGTATGGCAACAGAAGCGTTCATAAGTCATTAAAGTAATCGCAAATGCACCTGTTATTTAAGGAACTACTTAGGGATGACTTATTCTCAGTAATGAATATACTTAATGTACCTCCATTTCATCAGTTATACAATATAAAGTATAGTTACTAAAAGCAAAATATCTCGGAAGGGGGTCGCTGGGGGCACCATGTGTCCTTGAAGAAAATGTGGCATAAAATGGGTAAATAACAGTAGTGAAAACCGCAAATCGAAACAAGGAGGGAATCATGAGATACAGACATTTTTGTGACCATTTCCATAGAAAAATAACAGTTTTCATCGAATTGCTCATAAAGTACTGGTCAAATAAAAAAATTGTAGTAACATTTTTTGTAGTTCCATAATAGAGTAATGCAACTGTATATTTAATTTTTTTCAATTAAATACTTTTTCAATTTTTAATTCTATGTCCGACCCCTTGTATGGGGACGATCCACTGTGCGCCGCGGCTGAGGCTGGCCGGCTAAGCCGGCCAACAAGCCGAAGCTGCGGTGGTGAGCGAAAGCCGTCTGCGACGATTATCACGCGTGGGGCCGCCGGAGGCCCGCAGCGCCGGAGCCGTGACAGAAACCCTGCCTGCTGCATGCTGCATGCTTGCTTGCATGCTGCATGCTTGCTTGTTTGCTGCATGCTTGCTTGCATGCTGTATGCTTGCTTGCATGCTGTATGCTTGCTTGCTTCATGCTTCCTACAGCGAAAAAAGAAACCCACAAAATTGTTCATAAAAAAGTTATGCTTTAGAACTTTATGCTTAAAAAATGTATGCTTTAGAATATTATGCTTAATCATTATTATGGTAAGAGAAACTATGCTTAAAAAAATTATGCGTAAGCTGTTATGCGTAATTATATTATGCGAAAATATAATTATGCCAAACAAAATTATGCTAAGTTATATTAGGTCTTAAAATTGGGTCTACCCTTTATAGCAGAACTTTTTATGTCATAATATTATTTTGCATAACAGCGCATAGCATAAACTTCATTTCGCAGAAAATCGTTTGGCATACACTCATTTATAATACATTAAAAACGCATAATTTTGTAAGTCAGAATCATCTTTAGGCATACATTTCATATCCATAATAATTAAAAGTAGAACCATCATATTGCAGAAAGTTCACTGTCAGAATCGTCTTTTGGCATAAGTTTCATATCCATAATAATTAAAAAGTAGAAAGAACCATCATATTGCAGAAAGTTCACTGTCAGAATCGTCTTTTGGCATACATACATTTCATATCGATACGAGTAATCATTAAAAGGTAGAACTATCATATCTCAGAAAGTTTACAGTTACAATCATCTTTTGGCATACTTTTCATATCCATAATAATTGAAAGACTCATCTATCACATTGCGGAAAATTCATAGTTAGAATAATTTTGTATGAAGCATGAGAAAGCATGCAAACATGCAAACAAGCTTACACCTTGCATGCATCAAGCATGTAGCATGCAAATATGCAAAAAAGCACACACCATGCATGTATGCATCAAGCATGTAGAACGCAAACATGCAAAAAAGCACACACCATGCATGCAGCATGCAAGCAAGCATGCAGCATGCAAGCAAACATGCAGCATGCAAGCAAGCATGCAAGCAAACATGCAGCATGCAAGCAAGCATGCAAGCAAGCATGCAACATGCAGCAGGCTTGATTTCTGTCACGGCTCCGGCCGGCGCTGCGGGGCTCTGGCGGTCCCACGCAAGCTTCTCGTCGCAGATGGTTGTAACGCTCACCACAGCGGCTTCGGCTTGCTGGCCGGCCTTGCCGGCCAGCCTCAGCCGCCGCGGCGAGCGTTAAAACCACCTGCTCCTCAGCTCGCGGGCCGCCTCGCCACTCCGCGCCTACGCGGGCTTAAATTACACTCTAGGGGTAGGGCAGACAAGACTACGTGCAGTCGGTTTTGCAGCGATTCGGTTCTGTCACTTCACTAACTTTTGTAGTACAACAACATATTGACTTTTAAGACAATATTTTAATTTTAATGTAAGGTTAAGAATATGATTACATTTTATAGAAATGACAATAATTATGCCTAATAAAATTATTCCAAATGATATTCTGCCATCTTCTTAATATGCCAAGTGAAATTATTCCAAATAATCTTCGCTCTAAATAAACGTTATGTGAAATGAAATTATGCGAAATTAAGCTTTGCCAAAAGTAATTATGCCAAATAAAATTCTGCCATGTTAAAAGTATGCCTTTGCAAATTCGGACATATAAACAATAATTATATTAAATGATTTTTATGCCATATATATATTCGTTTAAAGAAGATTATGCCAAGTGGGTTATGCCAAATAAATTTCGGAGCATCAAAATTCTGCCAGATAGAGGGAACCCCTTAAAATTTTATGCAAATGGATAGGGAACCTGTCATTTCATCTGTTTCTTACTAACTAGTGTTACTAGACTCTCTGTTATGTTATTAGTGATGAGTCTTGTAACTTAAATAAATGAAATGTAATTTCTATAAAAAATTTACCTCTCTCTAATGTCTTACCAATCAATAGTGGCGCAGTTGATGAGTGACGGGAACATGCGCAGACGGTTCCGGAAGGAGTCTCCGATGGGCGACATGGCCAACACGATGCGGAGGTTCGCTTTCACTCGTTCCACGTAGAAACCGAACATGGCTAGAGGCGTCGTCTCGATTTTTCTGCCCTGTGATAAACAGTTATTAAAATAATATGTCGAAGAAAAAGTTTTTTCGTATTTAAGTTGTATTTTTGTATTTATTTTTAAATTGCAGTAAAATCTCAATGGCTGTACTGTTTATATCTGGCTGGTTTTTATACCATTAAATAGATGGCATTTTAAAAAACAAAATATAAAAACGATTTCCCGCCATTTTTGAATTGTTTTTCTGTCAGGCAAAATGAGTGAAGCTAGTTTAACGAAGAAATTCTATACATTTTGATGTTTTATTACAAAAAAGGGAAATATGCGACATAAGCCACGAAAAAGTATGTGACGTTTATGGAGTTAACAAGAGCAGCACTAAGTTGGTTCAAGCGTTTTCAGTTCGGGAATTTTTGTCAAAGATGCAGCTCGCTCTGGTCGCTCTGTTACGGATAAAGTCTATGCTATGTTGACCCATTTGGAAGTGTCGGTAGACAAAAATGCTCGATATTTGGATGCCACACGAGCTCTTAGTCTTGAATTTGTATATATAAAATACGAAAGAACTTTCTACCCTGACCTAATATTATTACTGGATTTGTGGTGAGGACGTTGAAAAAACGCACATAGGCGTCGCGAAAATTAATGACCTGATTTGCTTTATATACAATACGTATATTTACTTCAAGCCTTGCTTCTGATTGGTTACAGTCCTAATATAATTACAAGCTTTTGCCCACGGCTGCGCCTGCAAATGGCGTATGTCACTGCACGATCAACAACAACAACAACAACCATCAACAACAACAACAACCATCAACAACAACAACAACCATCAACAACAATCAACAACCATCAACAACAACCATCAACAACCATCAACAACAACAACAACCATCAACAACAATCAACAACAACAACAATCTGTCACAGATTTCCACAAAGTAACGACTGATTCCATAAATTATCAATTTCGCTGATTTGAAGAGGTATAATCTTCTTACGAATTAAGAAGATATGATGTCACGCTTGTATTCCTCAAAACGTTCGGCAGAGGTATATCGCCAGTTACTGCCTGAAGTAACGTCACTCACCGATTCCCGCACAGCAGTCTGCATCTTGTCGAGGATCTCCACCTTCTCATCCATGCCGTACAAGTTGGGGATGTCGCCCGTGTTCAGCAGCATGTTGATATCCTCCACCATGCCCTCGTACATTATCTGGAAAAAACATTATTATGTTGAACGAGTAAACCTTGACTCTTGCAATCTTAATCAATAAGACTGCTGTCAATTCTCATGAAACATGCTATGATAAATGTTGATAAATTATTTTGTTTCTGCAAGTAGGTTTAACAAACTCTTTTACATGTTAATAATATTTTTTAAACTGGGTGAAGTCGACGTTTCCTATCCGACTACTCCGAGAAGAAACACCGAAAAAAACTCACAGGTCACAGTCTGTTTTAAAGTCCAGAAATAATCTTGGTCAAATCATGTGAAGACCATGTAGATTAATGTTTGAAATGGTCTTTTGAGTCCATTCCGTGAACGCGTTTGTCAGTAATCGTGTAGCTCAACTCAGTTGTTATCTATCTAAAATAATATTATAAAGAGAAAAGATTTGATGTTTTGCATGTTTGTTACGCTTTCACGCTACGACGGCTGAACGGATTTAGATGACATTTGGCACATAGGTAGACGATGACCTAGATTTAGACATTGGATACTTTTATCCCGATATTCCCACGGGATCGGGATTTATGCGGTTGAAACCGCGGCTCACAGGTAGTTGGATAAATAAAATCAATATTGGCTATTCAAATAGTCACCGCCACCTTTGGACATCTGCAATACCAGAAAAGTTGCAGATGCGTTGCTATTCCAAGCTAAAGCTGAAATGACTCAATCAAATTAAATTTCATTTGAAAATATTCATCGGTTTCTTACTATACTTCAACTATATCCGGCGATTCCGGATACTTATCTCCTTTGCTGACTGTACATTTACACACAAATCACGTAATAAAGCAAAATATATTAAGATAGAAGAGCACAAAGTTACTGCTTATTTCAACAGTTTTTTTTTTCAAGCAGAACTGCGACAGGAGAGTTGGAAAGAAACGTAGACACAGTGTGTAAAACACAATAAGTACAGGAAAACTGAAACTAGACTTAGTGACATTATCTCTATCTTTTCCTGTCACTGTCACAGATAATTCCACCGTTACTTCTTGAAGATCTGTACCTGGTTGTCAGCGAAGAGGAAGACTAGAGGCTTCCCAATGATCCCAGCCTTCATCAGCAACCTCCTGATGTCTTCGCGCCATTCGTTCTGACCGTAAACTCGAGATATTTCTATCTGTAAGCATTAGATTAGTTTATACTAATAAATAATAATGTTAATACTAATATTCCGTTTACCTTATTTCTTTGCAGAAAGCTAATACTGTTTACTCTTATTATTTTAGTAGGCACCTGTGCGCCACGCACTGTTATAAGCTTTTACAAAGAGATATTAGAGATTTAATATTAATTGAGTTTTATTTAAATAAACATGTGTTTTAAGAAAAAGCTATTGCGTATTGGCGCCTAGATCGTTTTCTCTTAGGACTCCGGTTTATGCAATCGATGACCTTAAAGCTTGAGAAGTCTGAAGTTCTTATAAATATTGCTGACAATCCGCCTTATTACAAAACAAGCCATTCTTTTAATTTTAAATTTTACTCCGACAAAGTTAAAGTTTCAATACAAAAAAACTGAAGTTGTACCCGAGTCTCAGTTGTCAATTTTGTATTTAGAATCTTACCTCAGTGGTCATAAGGTTGGAAGTAAAAAACCAGGCTGAATGGTTCAAGCTTGGACGAAAGTTAGAACTCGTTTTGGAATAAAAAGGTATGAGTTTATTATGATATGTGTTACCATTTCACTCCTAATTTTAGGGTTCAATGTATGTTTATAACAGCACGTAAGTAACGAATTAGGTGTTAGATCGAACCTGTACGACATTCATCTCCAGGATGCTGGCAGCCAACTTGACGGCACTGCTCCTGCCGCTGCCACCCACACCGACCAGCAGTAAGTTACCTGAAATGAAGTGTAACAAAACAAAGATACCATGCCAGTATTTCTTAGTTCTGCGGTGTTTAATATTAATAGATCCACATTTCCCCAATTTTGTTTAAGGCATAAGTAAAAGGGGGGACTGCCTCACCGCTCGTGTCGGATTGCCGTCCCATCGGACTATGAGAATAAAGGAACAGAGAGTGCACCTGCGTTTGCGCACACACTTGTGCACTATAATATCTCCTGCGTACTTGGCTAACCTCCGTTGAGATTGACCGCCGTGACCGAAATTCTGTCGGGAGGATAGTATGCGGGGGATTGCTATTAATCAAACACAAATCTAGACTCCAGGCTGTACCTGTGATCCTGATGTCAAAACCCTAATAAAGTTTTGCCCGACCTGAGACTCGAACCCAGGATCTCACGCTCAGCAGTCGCGTTTGCAAGCACAAGACGAACGAGGCACAAGCAAGGCGAGTGTGAATACAATTAATCATTCCATTTTTTTGAATGCCGTAATCTTTATAACAAGGAATACTGACCGTTATCCTGTAGCAGTACTCTCGTGCACCTAGAGATGTGGTCGAGCGCATATCTGAACATGACCAGAGCCATCGGCGATGAGGAAACCACGTTGTACTCTTCGAGGTAATACTCCATCTTGTCCGCCATGTCGTCCAAGCTCATCACCTGGCCAGCACACAATATATTTTTTTTAGTTAACCTGTGCTGTACCACTGCTAAGCGAAGGTCTGCCTCATATTTTTCCAATGTCCTTTATGCTTTGCCTTCTCCGACCAATCGGTTAGGAATGAGTCTAAATCGTCACACTAGCGTTTCTTAGGCCTGCCTCAGTGACGACGCCCGTCTTCAGGCACCTAAAGTGAACCATCCTGGCACATCTGTCTGGATGCATCCTTTAGGTGTGACCCGTCCAGTCCCATTTCAGCCTCGCAGACTTATCGCCGATATCGGTGATACCTGTTTTTAAAATGCTACGCTCCATCGCTCTTAGGCAAACCTTGAGTTTAGACATCTGAGCCCCGGTCAACGATCAAATTTGGGCGCCATAGATTATGATAGGCAGGATACTCATGTCGATGAACTTGCGCTTTACTGAGATAGGACGGTCGCCCTTCATTAGCGCCTTCATAAACCTCTACCTCCTCCAGGCATTTTCGACACGACGGTCGATCTCTTTATCCGGTCTGTTGTGGAAGGAAACTAACTGACCCAGGTAGATATATCGTCGACATAGTGTACTTTCTGCCCATCGATCTCCACCCTTTATTTAGCGGCATTGGTCATGATCAATCGATCATGACCAATGTCATCGTCAGTCCAACCTCAAGGCTTGTAGTGCTCCAGTGATTGAAGCATTTGACCTACCCTAGAAGAAAAAAAAAAGATACCGTCTGCAAAACGAATGTTTGATAGCATTTCATCACCGATTGGTACGCCCTTCGTTGCCCAGGCGTCTGCGAGTTGTTTAAATACTTTTTCGAGGGTGCTGGTAAATAGTTTGGGAGAGAGCGGCTCACCCTGCTTTTTATCACTTTAAATATTTTTTATATAATAAATGTTAATAATTTATGTGTTTAAATGGAAATGAATAGCTCACCTGATCATAAATCTTAGGATCAGCATCAGGCTCCATGTAGTTCCCAAAGAATATGTTACAAGCGTGTTTATTTCCGCAGTGCTCATCTTCTGGAATGAACCCCATCTCTTTGAGGACGGCGTCCATGTGGACCCGGAAGTTGCTGTACACCGCTTTGTATACCACCTCGTACAATTTCTGCCTAAAGTACAAGAATACATGATTAAAGACCGGTTTCTGGAAAACTGATCATCAAAAAAACTTGCTATCGGACTGTAGACGCCAAAATATATAAAATAAAATAATTTCACTCTTATAGTCTAAAAAGGCTCGTACTCAAATTTATGATTCTATTAAATGTTTACGATTGTCATTATGAAAGCATTTCGGTTGTTTCATATATATATATATCTGTCCCTTCCCCTCCCATAATCATTGAGATACGACATATTTTTACGAAGGACACTTCCCTTGATGACACCCCTGAAGTCACATATTCATAATTACGTGCGCGCGCGCGCGCGCAATTTCTGGAACTTTTATAATCTTAATCACCATAATGTACGACTGCTAATACTGCAACCTACTAACTTCGAGTGAACATTATACGTGAGTAAAGTGCAGTGATCTCGTGCCGAAGAAAACACCGACTAATGAAGCCACGTGGAGCCAACTAGCTAAACAGCCCACACCAGTATTCCAGGTCACCTTACTCCCTTCCTCAGCGACGGATGCTCTCTTCGAAAGCGTCACGTAATTAGTAATAAATCCGAGCACAATACCTAAAAGCACCGCAAACGCAATATTAGCAAGATAATTAACCCACCACCGACTGTCAAACTAAGAAGAAATAAAAATAGTATAATCTGAACAAATAAAAATCTCTCGAGCCAACAGCACATGTCATCAGGTCAGCTCAAGTCTGGATTTGACAAGATCTTGTTATTTCAATCAGCCAATCACAGCAGGTAACGTGTGTATGAGTCTGTATTACTTACTAAGTTCTGCCCGCGACTTCACCACAATCTACTAAAATAACAACCACCTTTTTATAAAACTTCCCTATAAACCCGCCTAAACCCCTAATGGCACAAAACTGATACACTGACTGATGCATTCTTAACAGATTATTCCTGACGAACGGCTATCACTAAAATAATATAACAGTAGATTATAAAAACGGGATTTCTCATTAACAGTCAGCTAACCATAGATAATTATTTTTATTATAATCCTGGATGACAGAAGAAGCCTAAACTTTATTTTTCTGTGTACGTTCTACGAACTAATGATAGTATACAAAATGTATAAAATAAATAATTGGAAATCATGTTTACAATATTAAAAATACTACAACAAGACACGACAGTCACATGGTCATCTCGGATGGGTTAAAAACTATCGAGTTGTGATGCGTTTTATTGTAAACGAACGTATCTGTTCACAATCTGTCTACAGTTTATAATCTCGCAGGATTTATTATAAATTGACAGTGTTTACATCCGTTGACATAATGATGTCTGAAAACGTCCACTGCTATTCACTTTTACAATTTTATTTTTATACTAGCTGCGCCCCGCGGTTTCACCCGCAGCGGTATGAAATATACTTTACGACCTATTCTCAGACCTACCAAATATACTCAAAAAATTTCATACAAATCGGTCAAGCCGTTTCGGAGGAGTTCGATAACAAACACTATGACACACGAGATTTTTATATATTAGAATATTATTTTACTATGAAAACTTACAGTAAATAACAAATAATGGTTACAGTTTTTAGTAGAATTAAGGCCAATGACAAGGTTCCACTTATAATAAACCCCTTTTTTATATATGTCGCCTAAAGTTAAGAGGCGTTTAAGCGTCAAAAATGTATGGTTAAACAGTCGCTAATCAATACTTAACGTTTTTAAATAAACCCTAAAATTGTCAAAACATACCGATCAGAATCATCCACCAGCCGATCGTAGAAGACTCTATACGCCTCGTGGATCCAAAGGATGACCAGCTTGTTGAGGTCCTTCATGTGGGTAGAAGGTACCAGCAGGACCCCTTTGATGACCCTGGCGAAGTCGCGCAGGTTGAAGAGGTAGTGGCACTTGCTGGGTGTCGGGAGGAACTGCAGGGTCACGGCCTTGTATACGTCCATTGTTGCGGATACTACGGCCTGTGAGGTAGATGAGAGGAATCACATCAGGAAATGCCTTAAGAGGCATTAAGGTCGACTTTGCACGGTTATAAATAAATTAATGAAATAATTTTTGTTTACTAAAGCTACATACATATTCCTTGCAAAAACGTGTTTTTGTGTTGTTAGAAACATGTTGCTGGCAGATTGCTTGCAGTTTTCTTCATAGAACAATCTAGAGTCGAGACAACAATCAAACTGGTTGCTAATTTAATCTTATAATGTTTTATTTTTAAATCATTGGTTTACATTCTGTGATGATTACTTGAACTCACACACTGACTTATTAACACATAACAACATAACATAACACCACGCCTGTATTCCCCGAAGGGTTAGGCAGAGGTGTACCTGTAGTACACCCACATTTCGCCAGTTATGTTTTAAGTCCCATTGTAATAGGGGGCGAGCCTATTGCCATCAACCGGACACAAATCCAGACTTCGCGCTGCTACTGAGAAATTCCAGATGGAAAAACCCAATAACACACTTTGCCCAACCCGGGAATCGAACCCAGGACCTCATGCTCAGCAGTAGCGCTTGCGACCTGTAGACCAACGACGGCTGACTTATTACTTGTTAAAATTTTGGGTAAATCGTATACTTTTACAATGTTTGTAAATCTGTGAGCACCATACAATGCAAGCAATTCATTTATCTGTCAATGCTTCATTTTTAAATTATTTTTACCTATTGTATAGTAATTTTATTATAGGTGCATCGTCTTCACATATAATTGTATAATTAATGAAAATAAAAAATATTTTTAAAGATTAACGGTGGAGTTTCTTGCCCAGTCTTCTCCATACGAAACACTTTTGGAAGGTGTGACTAGAATCAATTTTATTTTATTGTAAATTCTGACGTTCAAAAGTGCCTTTTATGTGCCTATTTGAAAGAAATGCTTGAGTTTGACTTTGTTTGTGTGTAAAACATATTCATGTAACAATGTTTTGTTTACTATTGAAAAAATTGATACAAAGGTTGGGTTTTAAGATTTTTGTATTGAGAATAATAAAGAAATCCACAGAACCACGCAGCGCCCGATGTTGTCAATGTCGAGTTTTGAGTTAACAAAACTGCAATATTACCTTTATTTTACTTACTGCATACTGTCTATAGGCCTTTGCCCTGCAGTGGGACAATACATGCTGATTATTAATATTATTATCTCCTAAATTTTATTATATACATATCATGTAAATTATATTTTTAAATATTAGAATATAAAAACATGAAAGAATAGTAGCCCAGCGGTATCGGGAACAGGGTCCAAGCTACCGACGGTCAGGGCTCCAGAGAGAGGAACCTCCTAGTATTGCGAGCCGTGGCCAGAAGTACCGCTTTCTGAATCAAGACCTTGATCCAGCTGCCCAACGAGAGCCTCCTCAGGTGTTGGTCGAGGCTGCTGGCTATTAAGCCATTGGCTGTCACGGTTATCGACACAGTGATAGCTGAGTTTACATCCCACATGTCGACAACCTGGCGAGCCAAGTCAAGATACTTGATTTGTTTATCTTTCTCGGCTTTCACGAGGTTCCCGTCATGCGGGACCGTTATGTCAACAATCATTGCGCGCCGCTCTAATCGATCCACCACCACTATATCAGGCTTATTGGCAACAATAGTCCTGTCAGTGATAATGGATCGATCCCAGTACAATGTGATATTTCCATTTTCGAGAACTGGGTCGGGCACATACCTGTAGTACGCCACTTCCGATTTCACAAGGCTGTATTTCAGAGCAAGTTGCTGATGGATAATCCTGGCTACAAGGTTGTGTCTATACAAGATTCCCATTACTGGGCAAAGGCCTCCCCAAGTCCTTCCAGGAACTCTTTTCCCGCGCCACCTCGAACCAGGTCTCGCGGTATGCGTCCTGGTCGTCTCGCCACTTCTTCCTGGAGCGGCCTGGGCAGCCCCATCCATCTCCAGACACCCATTGTATGGAGACTTGTCCAGCGGTCATCCTGCATGCGGCTGATGGGTCCCGCTCAATCCGCAATTATACTTATAGCACACTTTTTTCTGCTTATCGGCTGTCTTTGAGTTTAGTGTAAACGCTTTCTAGCGCATACAGGTAAAATACTAGTATTCAGCTGCATCCGGTTAGACTCGAAGTCGACCCCAACATAGTTGGGAAGCCTAAGAAGACGATAATGATGAACGCAGCACATACCCTGCTCTGCCTCTGTAGCGCCTCAATGAATCCCTTAGAGAAGTGCCAGTCCATGATGGTGCCGAAGATCTTGTTGAGCGTGTTGTCTTCGAAGGAGTCCACCGTGACGACCAGCATGTGCCGCGTCAGGCGGGATGTGATGACGTTGGACCCGCCGCCAGGTGGCAGCATTGCTGAGACTAATAGCTGAAAAGAAGATGTCGATTATGTCTGGTCTTTAAAAGAGACTTTGACCTCTGAGTTAGTTTCGGTGTTTCTTCTTAGGGCCCGCTGTTTGATAAATATGACCAATAGTCAATTTAACCATCAACATCATTAGGCAACACATAAAAATGACTAGATCCTACTGATTGAAGTAAACATTAGTCCTGGGTTAGGTTCAGCATTCACCATTGAAAGGTACATAATGATTTTTGTGATATCGCCAAAGGGCTAGTCAACCATGAGGCCGTACGCGGCAGACCCTCATGTTGGCAAAGACGCCATAATTAGTCACTTGACAATAGTCAATAGCTGTCAAGTTTAACTATTAAAAAAATATATATTACTGACGTGTTAAAGTGTTTGTAAAAACCTACTTAAAGAAATAAAAGCATTTATCATTTGAAAGTGTTTTTTTTTTCAGGTTTCCGCGAAAGGAAAACCATCGCAGCATCGCATTTTTTATGGATAAAGAAAATATTAGCCACGTCGAGTTGCCACGGTGTTCTTTTCGTGCAAATTTCATGCAAGCAGATTGTAGAATTGACAAAAATCTGCAATCTGCTTGCCAAGCGGTAATCCGATGACTGGCAGTGAATATTTTTGTGCTGATATGCAATCTACAAAAAAAAGGGAAAATAGTATGTGTCGCATCTTTCAGATCCCTGCCAACATGAGCACTGAAAGGTATAATACTGGTCTCGTAACTGCTGTGTTTCGTATTGTACAGTCACGACCATAAATATATTCCAATGAACAGCTCGGCAATAATATCTGACTTCATGATTGATCCATTAACACCTGTCGTCAAGATGACGGAAAATATATCATGTCATTTGTGGAAGGCATACCTAATTATATACAAGTGGCAGAACAAATATGTGATATCGAAGGAACCCCAAAACTATCTGACGAGACAAGCGACGCCACGTCAAAATATAGGATGCTGGATCAGCTTTAGAAATATGTGTTAACTCTTAGAATGCTGAAAACTGAGCCGATGTCGACTATTCTGCAAGTCTCAAATACCATCTTAAAGTAGGTCAGTATCAATTTCATACTCGATACTGGCAGAAAAGCCGACATTGGCTCAGTTGCCAAAACAGAAAAAAAAATCGCTTATTATTGACATTTCTACTGTCAAACATTACCGTCAGATATTTATGCTGCCAGTGAGATGTAAGATTTTTTTTTTGCAATATCGGCGGCACTGATTGCGATATAGCTCTCGCAGCACGTGTTCCGTTGGTCCTGCTCCCGGTCGTGTCGGATTGCCGTCCCATCGGGCAATGAGAGTAAAGGAACAGAGAGTACACAGGTGTTTGCGCACACACTTGTGCACTGTAATTATCTCCTGCGTACCTGGCTAATCTCCGTTTAGGCTGGGCGTTGTGGCCGAAATTCGGTCGGAAGAATGAGTTATAATAATACTCACGACATCCACGACCTCCTGGCGCACCATGTCCCGCAGGTCGTACCAGTGCCGGTGGTCGATCCACTGCCGCAGCAGCTCTAGTGGCGGCTGCGCTCCGTAGCACTCCTTCTGCGGCATGCTCAGGTCGTCCACGAACAGTACGCACTAGGGAAATAAAGAAATAACTACTCGATGGCTTATTAGACATTTCACTCTAAGGGCTCATACACACGAGCTTCAGGGTGACGTCAACTACAAAATGGCACCACATTTTAACATAGCATTTTTTTTTTCATATTTTATACATATTTGCATTGTTCCAAATACGAAACAGTGGAGTTATTTAAATAAGTTACCGACTGATTTAAAATTATTAATGAATAGCTCTCACTCATTTAAAACTAAATGAATAGCCTTCGTGTTGGAATAATGTTTATACTCGGTATTAGAATTTATGTCAAATGATGAAAGTATTCACTTATTCAGTTCACAGCAGTGAACAAGCTTTAAATAAAATTATGTTTTGACTTAAACACTGTGCTCATCACAAGGTCCTTGATGTAATTGTCTTAATATTTTGACATTATACCTGCTATTAATTTGACTTTGTTTTTGTTTTGTTGACATATTTTTAATTCATTGACTCTTGAACTAAACATTTTACATCAGTTTTAATTAGGCTTTTAAATATATTGTTTTTGCATGTGATAATTTTATTTAATATGTAATCTTCAGCACAATTTTAATTCTTAATGAACAAATAAATCAAATGAAAACAGATGTAGAAATCGCGCGTTTGATCCATTTTAGCTACTTCCACAGCATTATGTCATATGGCATTTTACTGTAGGGTCGGGCTGCTGACATTGAATCCATTTTTATTTTGCAAAGAGAGCTGTCAGAACCATTTACAAACTACGTCGCCGCGAATCTCTCAGGGAACTGCTTAAAAATAATAATATTATGACGGTAGTACCTTGCCAATTCATTTATGAAAATATTATGTATGTAAGAAAAAATCTACATCTTTTTAATAAAATAAGTGATATACATAATATACTAGAAATAAAGATAAAATGGGTCAACCAGTTTTCAGATTATCTAAAGTACTGACATCTTTTATGGGGTACTGTGTTAAATGTTACAACAAAATACCTTGTGATATATTGCAATTAAATTAAACAAAATTTATAACCCATATTAAAAGTACACTTTGTTAACAAGCATATTACAATTTACATGTTTATATCTTGGATAAAAATGCTTGGAAATATGCTGGTCCTGCTCCATAGGACGATCTAGAGTCTACACAAAATCAAACTGGTTGCTAATTTAACTGTCTAATTTATTATTATTATGACATTGATTTTACATTCTGTAATTACTTTAACTCACACATAAAATTATTAATCGTAAAATTTTTAGAAAAATCATCTATTTTTACAATATCCTACCTTCCTAATCCTAATCCTATTATAACTTAATATTATAAATGCGAAAGTAAATTTGTTTGTTTGTTTGTTACCTTTTCACGCCTAAACCACTGAACCGATCATACTGAAATTTTGCATATACGTTGTCAGGTTTACAGAAACGGACATAGGGTACCTTTCATCCCGAAAAAAACTACTGTTCCCGAGGAAAACAACAATAACGTTCTTATGATAATAGATGGCGCCACGTGTCTTACGATCATGATTGAATTATAATCCGAATTGATAGTCAAAGTCAAAATTAACGCGAGCGAAGCCGCGGGCAATAGCTAGTTTGTAAATAAATATGTGAGCACCATGTATCTATCAAATAATTAATTTATCTGTCATTGATTTTGCATCGTCTTTACAAACAATTATATAATTAACTAGTTTTTGCCCGCGGCTTCGCTCGCGTTAATTTAGACTGACTATCAATTCGGGTTATAATTCAATCATGATTCGATAGACACGTGGCGCCATCTATTATCATGAGGACGTTATTGTTGTTTTTCTCGGGAACAGTATTTTTTTTGCGGGATGAAAGGTACCCTATGTCCGTTTCTGTACCCCTGACAACGTATATGCAAAATTTCAGGATGATCGATTCAGTGGTTTAGGCGTGATAAGATAACAAACAAACAAACAAACTTACTTTCGCATTTATAATATTATATATATATATATATATAGTTAGGAAGTTAGGATGTATACAAAATATTGTAAACCATTTTAAATGAGTAACGGTGGAGTTTCTTACCCATTCTTCTCCAGATGAAACTACATTTTGGAAGGGGCAACTAGAAACAATTCTACTTTTTTTATGTTTTCGTTCAAAAGTGCATGTTATGTACCCATTTGACACAAATGATTTGACTTTGACTTTGAATAAATAGATTTAAGGCCATAAGTAAACCTACAAGGAAACAGTCACGTATTCTTTCTTCTGTTCAAATTAATATGAAGCAATGTGCCCGACATACCTTTTTACCCATTGAAGGTCCGAAGACACCTTTACGTCTCCTGTCCACTTTAGACATGATGATGTCTTGGGTCTGAAATAAGATACAAGTTTTTATTATTTATTTATTTACTTTAATTCAGGCACATTAGCCATAGTTTGTTAGTATTTATCACTTAAACTATGTTAGTATAATTAACGAATAGTCAAACAAACAAATTAGAAACAATAATAATAACCCCACCGCCGTATCTTTACGTTGACGTCATGGTGGGGCTTGCGCGCTCCCAACTCTAGGTGTATCCGGTAGTTTACTTTGCCGGAACAGGTCTAGAGTGAGGAGCCAGACCAAGAGAGATACAGCAACCCGCAGGGCAGCATGTGGCGAGCTGTTGGGCAGTAGCGACCCCACGGACCCTATCTCCCGGGAGAAGTCTTGTTCCTCATCTCTGGCTTGCCTTTATTAGCCGGCTATAGTGAACACTGACGAGGAACAGCGCTCCCACCTCTTTCTTGCCTTTATTGGCCAGTTTCAGTGGCGATTCGTAAAAGCAAACGTACTCGGAGGAAGTAAGTATTCCAGTAAGTGCTGGTAGGGATCTTGACTATCTTCCGGGCTCTGGGATTGTTCTGATAGCCGTGAAATACCTCTGCATTCCTCAAGGACCTCAAGACATGTTGCCCCCTTGTCACTACATCACTATGTGCTAGCGACAGTTTCCGGGGCCCATTATTGAGTGTGCAAGTCACCCCCTGCCATTTCATTTGTGTATTTTACATAGAACATTGGTCAGGCAGGGGCCATAGTCTTGCCATAGTCCTAGATAACCAGTTCACTTTAGCCACCGAAACCCATAATCCAATATATTTGTTTCCATATCCTGCAGTAGTCCTACAACCGGAGGTTGTCCGTGGGTGACTTGCATAGTGCGTATAGGAATAATCGTCGGTTGGTGCCTCATTCCATTAAAAGCGTTTAATGGGCCTCTGTGAGCTTCGTTGTGTGTGTGTGTGTTGGCTTCGGCCCCTCGGACGCCTTCCCAAGGGCCACGACACCATGGTCCCGAGATAAGGTAACATAAAAATAAAATAACAATAATGTCTAACAGTTCCGATTTCGCCATAGTCTCGGACGGTAACGAGAGCTCCTGCGCTTACACCGACATTCACAGCGTGTTTGTACAATTGATAACCACAAGTAAAGCGCGCGCCGCTTCCTGAGATAAAAATACTGTAGACTGTTCATACCCAAAAGAAAAAGCAATGGTTTTTTATAATATGGTATAACTTTCCAAATACAATGCCCAACCAACAACCAACTAACCCAACCCAACAACCGACCAACCAATTAACGATCCAACAATGCCAATCTTGGGCGGACGCTCACGCACAACAGTTGCGATTCTATGGGGTTAGCACGAACGCGCGGTGTAAACGTAAGGTAATCTAACGGTTTTATAGTTGAAAATACTCGTTTCGCACGTAATATTTGTTAAGTTTTAAAACTTTATTCATATCTAGGGGTGATTTAACCAAAATGTTATAGGATATTTGTATTTTTAATACAAAAAATAGTCGAATCTACGTTACGTTTACTTCGCGCTATCGTGCTAGGACCTTTTAATAATTTATCAACACCAAATAATAGCATACCAAGCACTTCTGCATTGTCCTCACCTGATTAGCAGTGGTCCTGGCGGAGAAGTTGATGGTGTTGGTAATGTACTTCTCCTTGGGAAGCGACAGCAGGAAGTCCAGCACCATGGACGACTTGCCGGTGCCCGTGGGGCCCACAATGAGGATCGGGATGTTGGCCCGCACCATCTTCCTCACGAAGTAGCGTAAGCACGCGTTCTCGTTCGTCAGGATTATCAGTTCGTTCACCTGTGTTGTTTGGGTTTAGACATTCGAACATTTTAGCGCAGTTTCCTGAAGTAAATTATGAAATTGAAATAAAGTAGAGGTAATACGATTACATACATCACACATTAATGAATTACATATAGTTAACACAATTACTATTGCCAGTGAGCCCCAGACTCCACAGTTATGCTATATCTTGGCGCTCAGAAAATTTCCGACTGCGGTGGAGCCCAAAAGGGAGAGGAATGTTTTTTACTTTTGCGTTTTAGGGTTGTTTCTTTTTAAAGGCAGGTTTCATAGTGTATAGGCGGACTTGCAAAAATAGATATTCATCGCATACGTGACCTTAACACACCAAAGAGAAGGAGTTTTCTTTATCGGAAACCACGCAAGCAGGACATTTTTGGAGAGGCCTATGTCGAATAGTGAATGATATATGCCGATAACGATACCTTGGCAGGCAGAGGAACTTCCTTCTCCAGCTCCATCCAGGACATCCAGGTGCCCTTGGACCTCTTATTGTATAGGTAATCAAAGACGGTATGCTAGTCCAGAAACAGCTGTTCTTAGGCAGTTTGACCATGATACATACCTTGGCAGTAGCCGGCAGAGGAACTTCCTTCTCCAGCTCCATCCAAGCGAGCCAGGTGCCGTTGTTCCGCTTGTCGTACAGGTAGTCGAAGCAAGTGCCTTTGTCAGGGAACAGCTGGTTTTTGGTCACTTTGAAGGACTTGGGCTTCGGATAGTTTGCGTTGTTGCCGTCTAGCAGCTTACGTAGGAACGAGTCGAGGAGCTTGCGGCTTTCGCCTGAATTAAGTAAAGGTTTGAAAAGATAAAATACAATCATTTATTTAATGTTTGTGAAGTTTTATAATACAAAATTACAAGCTATATAAATTTTTACTATTAAAAAATTCTTGTAAAATTAAACTAGGATTGGCCCAGGAGAGCGTAATGCGTGTAATGCAAAATGAGATGCCTAAAATACATTGTATTCTGTTACATATATTATTAAGTTTCGCAGTTTCGGTTTGTATTGTTAATTTATGTGTAAAATTTTGCATGCCCAAGTGACGGCAGAGCATGGAGAACATTATCAAAACATGTATAACATCTATACCACTACCCATGTTGGCAGAAAAATAAATGATTCGATTTGATTTCATAATCGACGGTCCGTTTCTCAAACGAAAAAGCAAGTGTTATGAGCAAATAAAGTTATCTGAATCTGAATCTGAATCTATGTCATAGTGTTATATTATTTAACTATACTTGAGGGTATTCAAGTATAGTTAAATAATATAACACTATGAATGAAAGATAAATGTATTCAATAAATCAACTATCTACTTTAGCTTTATGTAAGTTAATTTTTGATTTACCGGTTTATAATAAACATGTCCTAAATCGATGGCAAAGAAGTTTGAATTATGTCATGTATGACATAAGTTATAACCAGAGATCGGATATTCGGATGCATATTTACCTAAAGTTAATTTTTAGCTATAAAAGTATAGAAGCAGCTTCTTAAAAAAAATGTTTCGTATTTTTTTTTAACCCCCGATGCAAATATGTGTATGTAGGGTGTAAAAGGAGGGGTGGTGTGTGTTAGATAAAACAAAATTAGAATAATTATTTTTATTAAGTACTATATCCTGATTGTGCCAAAATATTACCTCGGCTACAACAACTTTAATCACTACCATTCGATCGCTATGATTTGGTCCGGTTTGGTCACTGAAATCTGACGTTAGCGGGATTTTTTCTACACAAAAGCGCTTTCCATATTTGCCAACATCTCAATTTGAGATGAATATGCATCCGAATATCCGATCTCTGGTTATAACTAAGAAGTGTTATTTTATTGGGTCCTTAAATATGAAATTGGCGTTTTATATGGAAAAAGCAAAACGATTTTTTTAAATTACATTATTTATTCAATCAATCAAAGTATGTCTACCACTGTCATCTATGCACTTTCGCTATTTTCTAGGTACTTCATTGATTCCTTTGCAAAAAAAATTGTGGGAGCGAGAATCAATAAAATATTTGAAGGCTGTTTTGACTGCCTCATCGGAATTGAATTTTTTCCTTGAAAGAAATTGTTCAAATTCCGGAAAAATTGGTAATCTGTTGGAACAAGGTCCGGGGGGTATGGTGGGTGTCGGAGACATTCCAATCGCAGCTCCTCTATTTTAGCGACTGTCTGTTGTGCAGTAAATAGTCTAGCGTGGTCCTGAAGCAGCAAGACTGGTCAAACCCACTGCAGTGGGTTAGAGCAAATGACCAGTCTCCGTAGTTTAACGGCTAACTTTTCCATCATGGTTTGCAATGGTTGACAATACAGATCTGCCTTAATCAACTGGCCAGATCTTAGGAAGCTGTAGTGGACGACACCAGCACTGGTCCACCGGTATCAGTACCTTTTTTGAGTCAACTTTCGCTTGAGGCAGAATTTGGCCAGATCTCCTGGGTTCAACCATTATGATGAGCATTTCTGATGATCGTTCAGGATCCATTTCAATCAAAAGTAACGATACGATTCTCCCCTCGTTATTGTGACGGTTGTGTAATGTAACGCAGCACTCGGCGCGTATTTGTTGGTGTGCTTCACTCAATTCATGCATTACCCATTTTTTCGAGCTTTTCCACTTTTCCAATTTGTTTCAAGTGAATTAAAATTGTTTTATCACTCACATCGAAACCTGCCGGTAACTCTGACATGGTTTGCGATGGACCCGCTTCCATGATCACTTTTAATTTTTCATTGTCAACTAGGGTCTCCGGTGTTTATTCTGTAGGTCAACATTTCCAGAACGTAAACGTTTGGAACCAAAACGTGCCACATCTTTAAACCTTCGAGCTGTTTCTGCAGCGCTGGTGCTAAGGTGGAACTCATATTCGTAAATAACGCGATATTTTAAGTTTTCCATAGTGTGAACAGAACGATGTCAAAAAAAAAACAAATGGCGCGAAAACAAATACACAGGCTAAATTCTAAATGAATTTGGAATTCCTATTTAAGCACCAGATATTTTAGATCAGTGGTCATTTCGACAGAACGCCATTTCATAATATGAAATGGCGATTTGTCAAACTGTTATATTAGGTCGTTACACATTATGTAAAGACCTAATATAACCAATTAACCAATGTATGTTCCGGTCTTGTCGAATTGCCGTCGCATTGGACTATGAGAGTGAGGGAAGAGTGAGTGTACCTGTGTCGGCGCACACACTTGTGCACTACAATATCTCCCGATGGATGCATCGTCTTCACATATAATTTTATAATTAATGTATACCTATATAATATTGTAAAACATTTTAAAAGAGTAACGGTGGAGTTTCTTGCCCATTCTTTTCCATACGAAACTACCTTTTGGAATGGGCAACTAGAATCAATTTTATTTTCTTGTAAATTTTAACGTTCGAAAGTGCCTTTTATGTGCCTATTTGAAATAAATGATTTGACTTTGACTTTGATGGCTAGTCTCCGCTGAGATTGGCAGCCATTGCCGAAATTCGGTCTGGAGAAACTATTATGTTCCAAAAATATTTGATGAAAATGTAAACAAACCTTGTTCAGGTTAAATTCTTACGCAATCACTCACTAAAGGGAATTATTAATACGTTCATCTGTACTTGCCTCGTCAGTCTAGTGGCCCCAAGCGCTACCGCTGAGCGTTAGGTCCTGGGTTCGATTCCCAGGTCGGGCAAGGTGTAATTGGGATTTTCCATCTGGAATTTCTCAGTAGCAGCCCGGAGTCTGGATTTGTACCCGTTTGATGGCAATATGCTTGCGCTCTATTACATGAGACTTAAACTGAAGAAAATTTGGGTATACATACTATTGGTAAACCTCTGCGAAATCCTTCGGAAAAACTGGCGTGATGTTATGTTATATCATATGTATTTAGAAGGTTTCAACTTTTTAACTCACCCTTTTTTCTAACAACTGTGTTTGAATAACATTATTGAATTATAATAGAAAAACCATCGACGAGTATTAAGGTTATAAAATTAACCTCAATTGTCAAAAAAAAACATCTTTAAGGAGATTTAAAATTGGAATTTCGGGCACTAGTTGGCATCCATTTTCTGATCCTTCTGTTTACATTTTAACCAGATACTTTTGGAACAAACCATATTTGTGATACATACCGTCGACGGTGGCGGCCAGGCCCCACAGCAGTGCGAACACGAAGCTGCACTGCAGCCACAGCGTGCTGAACTGAGACTCCGCGTCCAGCAGCACCGTGAACAGGCGCGTGAATGACTGCACCACAGAACAAAGAAATCAAGTCAAAAAAAGAACAGAAAGAAAGGAATAGTAGATTATTCACTGAGGGGATAAAGCAGTGTATAATGCCATGGACGCTGCACTCAGGATTGTAGTTTTAACTCTCTCGCTTCGCTCAGGAGCACTACAATCCTTCGTTACCTTAAAAAAATATACTACTGGAGAAGCCTTATGAACACTTTCCCCTCTGTACAAGTAAAAAAACATATGTTCTAGTACGTTCATAAAAACTACTTTTAAATCAATTCCAAGGCGCGCGGAGATGTAAAGGTGTGATATCACCTGACCACTTCTTCCCATCAGATAGCTTAGACCTGAATCCTCCAGCAGTGTGCTTAGAGGATAAGCAAAACCAAAGCGGACTCAAACTATCGCCCTGGAATATTACTCGACATAAGAAGGTGCGTAGAGTTGAATCATACGCCTGCTCAACAACACGCATCCAATCACCTTCAGTGTGACTGACGTGCACCGACCAAATGCTTCGCTAAAAAGCACTCATGGCGTCATTATCCGGTGGACGCACGTCAGTCACACCTTGAGTGGGAATGGGTCGCTCCCAAGCTCTGTATACCCACCTTTCATCGCTCTGGAACATGCGGTTCTGAGTGTACCGATCCACTCTTCGTCTATACCGACGGATACAGTTTGCCCATGCATAAACTTATTGAGATTATTATTTTTGTTACTTTTATTGAATTGTAGTTACATTTTCTTATTCATCATCATCATCATCATTTCAGCCGAAACAACTCCACTGCTGGACACAGGCCTCCATAAACCTCAGCCACTTCCAGCGGTTCTCTTATTATTAAAACTACGAGGGGCGTTCAATAAGTACCTAGCCTCATCGCCAGAGGGCGCTGTAGTTTCAAAAGAGTTTTACCACAGTGTAGCACATTCTTTTTTAATTCTTTTTTCAAATTTTCATTCCAATCCCTTCATTTGTTTTAATTTGACAACTTATGGAAGCGAACGTGTCGATCGGTTTTACAAAAATGGAAAAAGAGCAATATCGTTCGGTGATTCGATTCCTATTTTTGGAAGGGAAAACGCGCATCGAAATCAAAGAGCGCTTGGATGCTGTGTACGGTGACTCTTCTCCATCGATGGCCACCGTCAAGAATTGGTTCAACGAGTTTGCACGTGGCCGTACGTCGGTTTTTGATGAACCACGTCCAGGTGCACCGAAAACAGCTGCTACGGAGGAAAACATTAAAAAAATCCATGATCTCGTATTGGCAGATCGCCGATTGAAGGTTCGGGAGCTAGCTGAGACTGTAGGCATTTCAGAAGGAACAGTGCATCATATTCTTCACGAGGAACTCGGCATGAGAAAGCTGTCGGCGCGATGGGTGCCGCGTTTACTCACACCAGAAAACAAGCGCAACCGTGAGACCACATCGGAGACGTGTTTGGCGCTGTTTAAGATGAATCCAGCGGAGTTTTTGCGTCGTTTTGTGACCGTCGATGAAACCTGGATCCACTGGTACACACCAGAGACCAAGGAGCAATCAAAACAATGGATCCAGACCGGGGAACGTGCTCCAAAGAAGGCGAAAACTGTAAAATCGGCCGGAAAAGTTATGGCCACCGTTTTCTGGGATTCACAAGGTGTGATCTACATCGATTACCTCGAGAAGGGTAAAACAATTACAGGGCTTTACTATGCCGATTTATTAGGCCGATTCGACGCCGAATTAAAGAAAAAACGACCCCATCTGGCGAAGAAAAAAGTGCTGTTTCACCACGACAACGCACCGGTTCACACGTCTGCCGTTGCCATGGCCAAATTGGTCGAATTACGCTACGAATTGCTGCCCCATCCACCGTATTCTCCAGATTTGGCCCCTTGTGACTTCTTTCTGTTTCCTAATCTGAAAAAATCACTCGCCGGGAATAGATATGGATCGAATGAGGAGGTCATCGCCGCCACGGAGGCCTATTTTGCAGAGTTTGACAAAAACTATTTTTCGGACGGGTTAAAAAAGTTGGAGCATCGCTGGGCTAAGTGTATCGAACTAAAAGGAGACTATGTTGAAAAATAAATTGCCACTTTTCCAAAATTTTCGTTTACTTTTTGTAGGCTAAGTATTTATTGAATGACCCTCGTAGCACTTCACCTACGACTTCGTCCATTGGATTTTGTATTAGCTCCTACAAAATGTAGCATTCCCTGGACCCCTTTAAACCGTTACTTTTGGAAAATTAATGATGACGATCATTTTACTTCCTTTGGTTTTATCCAGGCACGCAGAGAATTCCTCCCCCAACCACTTCATTACCGCCTTTTGCTGGTCCATTTTCGAAAAACCCAAAAACTTGTAACCTTCTTATTTTCTGTAAAAAGTACCGTTATTCGAGGTAACCGGACAGCCGTACAAATTTAAGCACCGCTGAGCTCCTTGCACCCTAAGCATCACGGTTTTGAAAATCCCCCCCCCCCCCAGTACGGGATGCAGTAAGTAATAATCGACTCACACAGGGAACGATACACAAGTTAAGCTAGGCTGTTTCAATATCGGCCGAATATCTGAGCTGTTTAAATAAATAAATTATTATTTATTTACAAAGCTGGGAGCATAGAGTCCGTATGAACACGCCAACCCAGCCTCTCGTCGTTATGAACACCTGAATATTTAATATTAAAAACCATAATTAGGCAACCTTCGTAACTATGACCATGGATCTGCGCACCGATGCTTTTAAAATGGTTACCCATTCGTCAGCGCAAACATGTGAGGGCTCTGTCTTTGTTGTTTTCTATTCTCGACAAACCCACTTCTCCTTCTCACCTGACTTCCCATATTCAATATTTAGGCTCTGGCTATAGTAAAAATCTTCGTTCCACCAACAATCATCTTCTACCATAACCTTCTTACCCCTCTAGGTTTATTCACTCTTCTTTCATTGTCCAAGCGGTCTTTCTTTGGAATGCGCTCACTCTGAACATCGGGACGGAAAGCAGTCGGTTGGATTTTTAAAGTGAAGCCACGTGACCATTTACGTAAGAAGTTAGCAGAAACATCCCAGCGCTGATTTGCTGATTTTTTTTTCTCCTCTATGGATCGTAATTTCTACTCAAAAATTTTACTTTTTTATATGTATGTATGTTTGTAATCTATGTATTTATTTTTAATTTAATTTAAATCACTCACGTAGAACTGATGTATCTCGCCGACCCTGACGAACGTGGTGCACTTAAACTGTATGAAGTCGAGGATGGGCTGCACCAGCCAATCGATCAGCTCCTGGATCAATTCGTACTGCTCGGGGATCAACTTCCGAGTAAGGTACACGTTGTACGATGTGAGGAATGCTCGCCAGCCTGCGTTTGTAAGAAATGATTCGATTTTTAGCAAGGATACGATATAGAATAAACTCACTCGACTCAAGCAGGTTATTTTTAGAGATAAACAAAATTGGTTCTCGCGTCTCGATAAGGCAAGATTTCACCTTAGCAGCGTCCGTGTAAAAAGAAAAACGTATTTTGAGTTGTCAATTTAAAAAAATACAGGCGAACCTCGTTTTTGTACAGGATTGTAACAAAACCCATCACAGCCGGTATCTACGTATTCAGTACATCAAACTAAGTAAACATTGGGCAAAAATATTGCTGGAAAATGAGTTTTATGTTTGGTGTGCAAAATCGCTGCTTAGGGCAGCACGCAATGTAACGCACGCAAACAATTGTGCTAATGGGTGCATGCAACTGTACGGGAGTTGAGCAGGTATTTAGAGTTAAGTTATAACCAGGGATCGGATATTCGGATGCATATTAACCTAAAGTAATTTTTTTGCTATAGGTTCATATTTTTTGTTTTTTGGATAAAAATCCCTGGATTCCAAGAACACCGGGAATGCATAACTAGTGGGGTATATATTATATGCTCAATATAGAATTCAAATTATTTTTTTATTTATTTTTATAAAATTAAGTACTATATCCTGATTGGGCCTAAATATTACTTCGGCTACAACAACTTTAATCACTACCTTTCGATCGCTATGATTTGGTCCGGTTTGGTCACTGAAATCTGACGTTAGCGGGATTTTTTCGATACAAAAGCGCATTCCATATTAGCCAACATCTCAACTTTAGGTGGATATGCACCCGAATATCCAATTTCTGGTTATAAAATGTAAAGCTTGTTTTGTGAAAAAAAGTGAACTTTGCCCTTCAATATATATAACCGGTAAGTTCCCTGCTATGGTCCAGTACAAAAAAAATATATCTTAATCTAAATATAAGTGACTTTCGGCTTGAATCATATTCGTTATATTCAATCATATTAAGTAGAGTACAATAAGAGGCTAGCGAGGTGTTTGCGTAGTCAGGCACTACCATCCCTCTCATGGCGGCATGGAGAGTGCGACTGTCGCAACCCAGCGCAGGGCACGCCACAATTGCGGCGGTAAGACCCCTCTTTGAGGAGTGGCTTGAGAGGCGCCACGGCGTCCTCACCTTCCGCCTGACGCAGGTCCTCACCGGACATGGCTGTTTTGGGAGGTTCCTGTTTCAAATAAGGCGGGAGGAAACGCCCGGGTGTTACCATTGTGTGGGTCGACCGGAGGACACGGTGGAGCATACGGTGGAGGTCTGCCCGGCTTGGGCGGAGCACCGCCGTGTCCTCGTGGCGGCGATCGGCGGCGGCGACCTCTCGCGTCCGGCCCTGGTTCAGGCCATGGTACGGAGCGAGAGGGAATGGGAAGCCGTCACCTCCTTCTGCGAAGCAGTAATGCTCGCAAAGGAGGAGGTGGAGCGCGAAAGAGAGAGGCAATCTCTACGCCCTCGCGCCCCTAGCCGCCGCAGGAGGAGGAGACACCCTGGGCGTCGGGAGTCGATTGCCGACTCCCGGCCACCGTAGGCGCGGGCTTGCGGACGGCGAGCAATGGGCAGCTCGCCGTCCGGTAAGGACCAGGCCCGGGTCGATGGCGCGTCGTGTTCCACGCGCGCCTCAAAGAGATGTCAGTAAAATTGACGGGGTCCGATAGGACCGATGCCTGCCGGGGCTGCGGATTGTTCGAAAGAGTTACCGTGGCCCTGGCGCACAGGCAACTGAAGGAACACGGGTGGGTTTTAGTCAGTAAGAGTCTGACACGCCCCTTCGCTCCGCCCAGAGCGGGAGAGGTCATTTGATGATTTCCCACGCAAAAAAAAAAAAAAAAAAAATGCACTACCATCCCGCTGAGTAGCTAATATTGCACTAATACAAGCTATTCCGTACCATTTCGAAAGATAAAGTTGTATACCTAACATCTCTGGCTCCATGTAGATCATGCCGCAGCGCGACACGGTAGCCGGCGACGCAAACTCCAAGTCTGCGGCCTCGAAGATCAGGTTCATTTTGTTCGTCATCTGCACAAAAAGAACGTAGTAGAAGTGGAAGGAAATTTATCTCATTTCTTACGAAACATATGGGAAAAGTTTTTTGCGATTTCTGACTTTTCTAGTACTCAAACCTCAGTTGCTCCAATAGAGGTTTTTGATCCTTATATGACACATGATCGATTGGCATAAAAAAAATATTTTGTGAAAATTGCCCATTTTCCTGCAGCCTATAATATTTTTTCAAAGTCTGTGAATGCAAATCAAAATTTCTCAAAAAGTAAAGAAAAGTTTCCTAAGACCGTTTTCCTGTAGCTACAACGGTTAAGGTAGCTGCCCTTGCTGCCCCATCTCAAAACTCCATCCTGTATATGTCGCACATGGATTGTCGAATCCGCTATTTTACAAAACAGGTCCGTTATGTGAAATAGCTGAACGACGTTTAGCTATTTTTTACAATTACTGAACTTTAACATGCAGCTGTTTTACATAACGGAGCTGTTTTGTAAAACAGCTTGTGGTTATGTAAGAAGCGGTTTCGGCAATCCATCCGCAACAATTATATCAAGCTGGTGTCCGCAACTCAACGTCCATGTGCGTACTCGTATTAAATACGAGTACGCACATGGACGTTGAGTCAAAAACGTCAAATTTTGACGTATCGTGTAATATGTTAAGGGGCTTATAAATTTTGTGATATTGCCAATGGGTCTTGATCTACTGACCTGAATAATCTCGCCGCTCATTAGGCACAGCTTCTTGTTGTCATCAAGAACAGTGTTCATGTTTTCGATCCATACTGCATCCACAGGTCCGTCGAAGATGATCCACTTCCGGTCTCGAGTGATGGACATCGCGTACTCTCGGAATGCTATCGCGAGAACGCCGTCTGACCTGGAAGTGAAAGATAGGTAACTATTTGTAGAAAAAATACATTCATAAAAATATACAGCATTCCCAAATTAATAATGCGCATGCAGATCTTCGCTAATTGTCGTATTCCCGGAAACACCCGAATGATTGAATCGTAAGAGCCCTAAACAATGCACTTGCATTTTGCACCTTGTTCGAAAGATATAGGAGTCAATATCATGTGTACACAATCGAAAACAATTCGGGCGGTCGGCGGCGGTCGCCGGTCAGTCAAAGGTCCGTCAGTCGTCTTTATATATTGGTGGTGACTGCACGTGTTCTCTCTGTGTGGAATTATATACACCTGCTATTACACACTCTTCTTGGTTTTGTTTTCAAAGGTGAATTTAATTTCAACTTTAATGACAACGCCCCATATCATAATAAGCTGTCTGTGAAACTATTGGAGGTCGTATATATGGTATGGCAACTACACTGGCCTGTATGATAATCATATTTACACCTGTCTGTCACCGTTTTTTAAATAAGCATAGTTACGGTTCTGTTTATGTCTGTACATTGTCACTTGTGTGAAAAATATTGACCACGAATATATATAGTAAACTATTAGACCACTGCTGCTGGTTTTATTGCTGCTATTTTCCAATAGGTTATGGGCCCAGAACATGGCTTAATAAGTTGAGTGGTTTAAATATTAATTGTGTGCGTCTAAATCTAAACTTACGAAATCTCAATTATGTCAGCTGGAATTGGCATAAGTGGAATTAAGAAGCTGAAAGGATCGTCCGACTACCCAAATTTGAAGTTCTTGGTGAGAAATTACTTGGAGAATAAAAACTGGTGGGGAGTAATTTCTACAGATGTAGTAAATGCTGACATAGACCGGCAGGCACGAACAACAATATGCTTGTTATTAGAACCAGAGTGCTTTACCCACGTCTACAATGCGAAGACTGCGAAAGGAGCCTGGAACAGCTTACAGAAAGCGTATGAAGACAAAGGTTGGGGAAGACGAATACTTATTCAGCGAGAGCTTTTCAACTGTAAATTAGAGAATTTCGAATCTATGGAAAGCTATATATCCAAAATTACATTCCTGACACAACAATTGACCGATATTGATGCTCAAATCCCTAATGATTGGATCATATCGATTTTGCTGGGTGGATTGACCACTGAGTACAGCCCTCTCATCATGGCTGTAGATAATAGTGGACAAGAGATCACGTTAGAGCAAATAAAAATGAAATTGTTACAAGAAGGAAGTAGACAGAGTAAGTTGAACACAGAGTACGAACAAGCCTTAATTACACGTAAAGTACAGAACGATGCAAAAGTTCGTCTACAAGTGTTTTAAATGCCACAAGCAAGGACATAAGGCGTCTGAATGCAAGGAGCGGATCAAAACCGCGAATATCTGCCTGAATACGAAAGAGGCGATAAACAAAGATAAGTGGTATTTATACAGTGGGTGCTCAAATCATATAACCCACGATAAAAGCAAATTGTTGTCTTATACACCTGAAAAAGGCAACATGAAGATCGCAGTAGCAAACGGCGAGAAATTATTGGTGAAAGGACGAGGAAATGCTGAGCCACGAGTCAGCGAAAACGAAAAATTAATTTTAGAAAACGTTTTACATGTTCCTGATTTATCCATGAACCTAATTTCGGTGAGTGATTTGACCAAGAAGAATTATTGCATAAATTTTGACAAAGAAGGTTGCATGATTCAAAATAAGAATCGGATTGTTGCAAGATGTCAGGAGGTCGACGGAATTTATGAGTTGACAGAATTTAAAAATAACGTCGTGAATTTGACACTGTCAAAACAAAATGAAAATATTTCGAACATTTGGCATAAAAGATTAGCTCATTTATCGCGTAATTATATGAATAAAATGAAAGTTTTAGTAAGCGGTATGGAATTTAAGAGTACCGATTTATGCGAGCCATGTATTCCATGTATCGAAGGAAAGACATGCAAAAGTTCCTTCAAAAACCAAGGTACGAGAGCGAACGAGGTCTTACAGTTGGTTTTTAGCGATGTTTGTGGACCAATCGAGGAACCGTCGTTCGGTGGTTCGAGGTATGTTCTTCTATTTATCGACGATTATACTCGGAAGACTCATGTTTATTTTTTGAAGAACAAAAGTGAAACATTCGACAGGTTCCGTGAATACAAAGCGGAAGTTGAAAATGAGACGAGTAAATCTATTAAATGTCTGAGATCTGACAACGGTGCAGAGTACTGTAATGGTAAATTTAAATCTTTTTTGAAGTCTGCAGGTATAAGACACCAGACGACTGTACCGTACACGCCGGAACAAAATTCTGTCGCAGAAAGAGCGAATCGGACTATAATAGAAAACGCAAGAACATTACTGTCAGAATCGAACCTGAGCAAGAAGTATTGGGCCGAGGCTGTAAATACTGTTGTTTATTTAAAAAACAGAAGCCCCACGAAAGCATTGAACAATACGGTACCAGAGAAGCTTTGGACTGGAAAAGATGTTGATGTCAGTCATCTGAAAATCTTTGGTTGTTTGGCGTATAGATTGATACCAAAACAAAAGAGACGCAAACTGGACATGAAGACGGAACCGATGATTTTTATTGGATATCCAAATAATCAGAAGGATTATCGTTTGATGAATCCTAAGACAGGTGAAGTGACAACTGCGAGAGATGTCAGATTCCTGGAAAACGTCTTTCTCCAAAAAGAAAATGTGGAAAAGTCGGAAGTAATCATAAACCTGAGTACAGATTCTGTTCCTTCCAGTTTACCCAACGGATCTACAAGCAGATCTGAACCCTTGGAGGCTCACGATGATGTGTACCGTGATGCTGTAGATGAGAACGTAAAAGTATCGGTGGAGATAGAACCTGAACCAGTAGTACTAGAGCAAGTACCTGATGACATATTGACTGAAAAGGAAGTGACAGTACCTGAATCAGAAAGAAGGTATCCTGTAAGAGAACGAAGACAAGTCGATCGATACGGATGCAATGTTATGTATGCCAAGGAGAGCAATCTTGATGGTGATCCATTGACTATTAATGAAGCGTTGGCGAGATCCGATGGTGACTTATGGCAAAAAGCGATAGATGATGAACTCATGTCACTAAAGGAGAACCAGACTTGGACATTGGTGGATCTTCCAGCTGATAAGAAGCCTATCCAGTGCAAATGGGTGTTCAAAATCAAAAGAGATAGCGACGGCAAGGTAACGAAGTACAAGGCTAGACTAGTAGCAAAAGGTTTCACACAGGTATGTGGTATAGACTATACTGAGACTTATTCTCCTGTAGTTCGAAGCTCTACTCTACGATTGTTGTTCTCGCTAGCTGTTGAATACGGTTGGTTTATTGACCAGTGGGATGTCACAACTGCCTTTTTATATGGCAAGATTAAAGAGGACATTTACATGCTTCAGCCGAAAGGAGCACTAGTCAAAGGTCAAGAGACCAAAGTATGTAAGCTGCAGCGTTCTTTGTATAGATTGAAACAAGCTTCGAATGCTTGGTTCAAGGAATTAGACAAAGAGATGTTGAATTTAGGCTTTTTACAATCAAAAATAGAACCTTGTTTGTATCAAAAGCAGCTTAAAAATAATAAGAAGTTAGTTGTCGTTATTTACGTAGATGATCTTTTCATTTTTGGAAATTGTGAACAAGAAAAGCAAAAATTAAAAACCGGTTTGCTTGACAAGTTTAAAGTTAAAGATTTAGGTGCGGCTAGGCATGTTTTAGGCATGAGGCTGAGGAGAGATAAAGATATTATTTGTCTAGATCAGCAACAATTCATTACGGACATTTTGAATGAATTTAACATGACAGATGCTAAGCCAGTTTCAACCCCAATGGAAGTCGGTATGAAATTAGAAAGATCGACATATTCTCATAGCGATCTGCCATATCAAAGTTTAATAGGGTGTCTAAACTATTTGGCCTGTAATACGCGACCAGATATAGCACATGCGGTAAGTGTGCTTTCACAATTTAATTCATGTTATGATGAAATACACTTTAAATGTGCGAAACGGGTCTTAAGGTATTTAAAGGGTACGTCTAACCTTTGTCTTACTTTTAGGAAGTCGGAAGATTTAGATTTACGAGGCTACGTTGATGCAGATTGGGGAGGGGCACTTGATAGAAAGTCTTTCACAGGATTAATTTTCAAGTTAGGTAAAAATATAGTATCATGGGAAAGTAGGAAGCAAGCGACAATATCCTTGTCCTCCACAGAGGCAGAGTACGTAGGATTGAGTCAAGCTTCGAAGGAAGCGCTTTATTTACGTAGTTTACTAAACAGTTTGACAGCTGTGGATAGTAAAGCGGTATAGTCATTTATAATGACAATCAGTCGGCGCATAAAATTGCAGCTAACAAAATGATGCATAATAGGACAAAGCACATAGATATCAAGTATCATTTTATTCGTGAGTGTGTACTGGCTAACAAAGTTGAAATAAAGTACATGTCAACTGATAAGATGATAGCGGACATCTTAACTAAAAGTGTTCACAGCCCGAAACTTAGAGAATTTTTAAAGGATTTATCCCTGTCAAATTATTCTATTAAGGGGGCGGATAAGTAGTTAGATGTTTTGATGTATTTTTTTTTAAAGTGTTTTGTGTAATAGATAATTTTCTCGTTATGCATGCTTTATTTTGTTAGATTTCTTCTGTTTTTGTACTCTATTTTTGGGTACAGCGTAGTACAGTTGAACACAGAAGTGTTAGTGATTTATTTAGTTTTATGTACCGAGTACTGACAGATACAGAAGTGATCACACGCATGTGTAATAGATTAAAGGGGCGTATTGGAGGTCGTATATATGGTATGGCAACTACACTGGCCTGTATGATAATCATATTTACACCTGTCTGTCACCGTTTTTTAAATAAGCATAGTTACGGTTCTGTTTATGTCTGTACATTGTCACTTGTGTGAAAAATATTGACCACGAATATATATAGTAAACTATTAGACCACTGCTGCTGGTTTTATTGCTGCTATTTTCCAATAGAAACCACCAAACTCAAACACACCTAAACTACAAATGATAGCTTGGTTACAACAACACAACATTCCGCAAGACCGAAAGAAACTGAAACCCGATTTGTACGAACTTATTATAAAAAGACATAAAGAAAAATACACAGAATTTGCCATTGACCATATAATGGAGGAACATGGGCATAAAATTATACGATTGCCACCATATTATCCCGATTTTAACCCCATTGAAAATATTTGGTCCCAAATAAAGCAACACTTAGCCAAAAAAAAAATTTGCAATGACTGTCATGTCAGTTAAAGATGCTATATTAGAAAAAAACAATAATATAGGACCAGAAGAATGGAAAAAAGTTTGTGATCATGCTGTTAAATGCGAAGATGAATATAGAAAATTTGACCCAAGAATCGATAGTTTTTCCGATGAAATGATTATTTACACAGGTGATAGCAGTGGGGAAAGTGTAAATGAACAAGAGCATAATGAAAGTTCTGATGAATCTACGATGTCATAAATAGAGATCCTCCCTGATTCTGATTTTTTTTTTTTGTAATTGTAATATTATTCTGGAATGATCAGTGCTGTAAATACTTTTGAACTGAGATTTTAATGATTAGATTTCTAAGATTTTAATGTAAACCTGTGTTTGAAAACTATTTTTTCTTCTTCTAATATAAACCTTGTGTTATTTAAACCTTCTTTTCTTCCGTCATTACACCAGCTTCAGTAAGACACTTGAAATACTATAAAATTTTCGAAGTAAATCAATCCAACAAAGATTGTAGCATATTCGCAATCGTGTGGATTTCCTCGCTATTTACTTACATGGAATTATCGAATCAAATTTCGTTACGGATAAATCAATATTTATCTCTTTTAGCACAAAACACATAATTCTACTAAGTTATGCATGAAGAAAATGCACTTAAGAGGGCGCAGCAAGACAGAAAAAAATCAAGTTTCACCCGCGCCTCTTTGCCTACCCCTCTCATCAAACACGACAATAACAAAACACAATCCCTTCCCGCCAGCAGAAACTTTTCGCCCGGCGTATATTTAGGCATTTGAATTTGAATGTTGTGTGTAGTGTGTATACGCAAAATAATCAGATGAAACTGTTTTATCCAATTTACCTATGTGTACAAGTAGGTATATTATTAAATAATATTGTATGTCCGTGAATCTGTTACCGATGCTGGTGGGATGTTAGATTGGAGATTAGACTGAGTTAAATGAAATAAAGACTAAATGTTACTTCAAGATACGGCCTATAAATTTTCGATTCCGAATTGGAAGACAAACCTAACGTTGTAGTTGAAAAAATATTGTTCCATACATTATGGAACATAACTACAATTGAACAATTTTCAGATACTTTCCTGTACCTATTCCTGTACCTTGCTTCTTGTCAAATTTCAGGATTCTAGGTCAACGACATGTATCTTATGGGTTTTAATTTATTTGCGAGTGGCAAGATATGCGAAATGAATGGCAATTTAAAAGTGAAAGTCTGTGAAGTATATGAAAGTCAACGTTTTAGAAGCTCGTTTTTTTTTTACAGCTCCAAAGGACCGTTTATCTAAGTATTTGATATCAATTTCAACTTGATACCCCCACGCATTCCTGAAATAAGCGGTCAGATAGATGGAGAACAAAGTGATCCCATAAGGGTTTAGATTTTTTATTTTGAGGTACCGAACTCTAAAAAGCAAAGCACTTGCATCAAAGTACTATAATACTACATACTTATGATACTACCTACATGATGGTGAAAACAATTTCGATAAAATGGCTTTTTTGACGTTATAAAAGCGTATAATTATAATCGCATCACTTACCTTCCGCTTTTTTACTTTAAGAAAGTGAAATCAATTGAACAAAAATGTCAACAAAATAAGAAAATAAACATTCGCAAATAAATTAAAATCCATATGATACATTCCGTTGACCTAGAATCATGATTTTTTGGCAAGAACCAAGGTCTCACAGCACCAATAGCACAAATAGGTACCTTGAATGGTTTTTCAATTAAAATATTTAAACGAAGTATGACCATTGTCCACTCCCTTTATTTTCAATGAAATTCTGCAGTAGGTAAAACATCTGTTTATTTTGCCTACACTATACACTAAGCTTGAATTCATAATCTTAGATCATAGTCATGTTTTGGAACTAGAAACTCAATGCTGGCGTGACAAAGTTCAAATTCCAATGTAACCAAAATTGATTTAGGGCCTTGTTCAAGTTGGACCTCACTACGTCTTCGTGGAAACCAGTGTTAACCAATTAAAAAATAATATTGGTATGGTGGATTTTGCACTGTATTGTGCAAAGTCAAATGGCATGTGTCATGAAAACCTATCCTACGCGGAGCGCGAGTAGACAAAAGTGCTCGCTGAAAACATTTGTGATAAACAGGCCAATTTCGGAACAAATAACATTAGTCGGCTTTACCGACAAAATAATTGACATCCATTTATATGGATGCCAAAGAAAGTCGAAAGTTTATTAGGTTCCTCTTTTGTAACTGTTGAAACTTTAGCTTTGAAAAGCAAGCCGACAGTCCCAAACATTGTGATCCGTCACAATCTTTACTCATCCCCACCATAAGAAGGGATCTAGTCACGAGAACACTATTCGTATGAAAACTGTCATGTCCCGTGCACACCGTTTCGTACTTGTGTCCGCAATAAACCCTATTTTAGTTTTCCGATTTATTTATTTTGTAAACTACAATAATATTATTATACCAATAACCTACCCATATGTTAAATTTCGAGTTTCAACTTGATTCGGGGGTTTTGGTCAAAAGTCGCTCGAAATGGGTCGTCTAAGGTTACCCTTACACGAAGTTTGTCAACGAAAGTGGGAGTAAACGAATTTGGTTCTTTATTTAATAGTAATAAGATCTAAAATCTCCAGCACGAACTCTATGTTGTAAATTTTCTCCGCAAGAAAATTGACTGAAGTGGAGAACAATGGCGCTAGTTGTACTATACCAGTCAAAAATCTGTCAAATAATTGTGTCATCTTGAGTTTTCAAATATCAACATTCAATTATTATAATATTTTTATTTTATAGTTTAGCCGTGGTATTTATTTAGTTTATCAATTCTTAACGATTTTAATAATCGTTTCGGAAGTGGTTTTAGTGATTTTTTCATGTTTTGTATTTCACAGTTTCATTCCAACAATGTGATAAATTACGAAAATATTATTTACGCAAATAAATTAAATCGCAGAGCAGCAGAAAATCCAAGCGCAGTCCTCTCGTTTCAATAGAGCGACGGCGACTGATTTGTGAAACAAAAATATGCTTGAAGTTCCCGCAACGTGCGACGGAAGATGACTTCTTCCACGAACTAAAAACGTCGTAAGTGCTTAAAGCTTGTAGTCGTAATAATACCAAAAATAAAAGGAATTTCAAAAAATGCTTGCACAATTTTTTTCGCTTTGTCTTGATACAGATAATCATTAAAAAAATATCCTATTAGTCATTAGCATATTAAGTACAAATTGAAAAAACGTGAAAATTAGGGGTAACTTCGCGATGATATTTTATCGAAAAAATTTTAACGTATTGTGTTTCTGTTCCACAAAAAGTTTCAAAATATCATGTAGTTACTCATATTATTTTTGGTTTATACCTAAGTCTTATGAATTTCATGAAAAATTAAATTGAAGATAGGCAATTTTGGTTACTACCCGCTCTTAACCACTCTATATACATATCGTCTTCCGACGCTCGGGGAATACGACCGTTGCCGAACAGTGACGAAGATTTTTATGCCCATTATCACTTTGGGAGACCTGTAAATACATTGTAAGCATTTGCCAAATTTTTTGACAAGGGTTACAAGCGGAATCCAAGTTGTGAGAAAAAAATATCCCTGACGTTACCACTCGTGTGACGCCGGGTCGAAGCAGCCATACAGCTGTCCCATAGTAATAGCCTTCGGGTTCATGATGCGGTAGATGGCGCCGAACTCCTTGTGGCGCGGCGGCGGCTTGGTGAGCTGCAGCGTGCGCAGGGCGTCGGCCAGCGCCTGGTAGGCTTGCGTCTTGCCGCCCATGGGCGCGCCCACGATCATGAACCCGTGCCGCACCAGCATCATCTCGTACACCTGCAGCAGCCATAGTGCTCTGGGTGCCATTAAACTCATTGGCAGCTTTCTAGGGAAAATGTACGGTCGACTTACGAGGACCTTAACCAGACTGCGAGGTAATTGCGTAACACAAATGATATGACAATTGATCGCATTTTCTTTCATTTTGACAGTTTAGCCACGTTCATTGCGCTATTTACGTTGTTGAGCAGAAGAATTTATTAAACCTAGAAGCAATGTATTAAAAATATCCTACCAGTCTTACCGAGGGGTATCGTGTTGTGGCGGTTAGATAGGCAGTCGCTCCAAGTAAAATACTGGTATTCACCAGTATCCGGTTAGACTGGAAGCCGACCCCAACGTATTTGGCAAAGGGTTAGGCAGATAATTATAAAAAAAAAACAAGTCCGTACCTCTTTTTTAGAATCTAATAATAGTAGATTAGTCACTAAGGGGATAAAGCAGTGTCTTAAGTCACGAGCGCTATATTGAATTCCGAACGTAACGAAGGGTTCTAGGGCTCCCGAGCGCAGCGAGGGATTTCTGAGTTAACTTCTGAGCCAAGGGAGGGAGTTCAAACTAGAATTCTGAGTGCAGCGAGGTATTCAAGCTCACCTAAGACAAAGACACCTTTATCCCCGAGGAGAATATTTATTTATTTATTTGTGAAAATGTTAAATAACCGACGAATACCTAATTATATGCAATTTCATACACAATTTTATCTAAACTCATGCAATTTCATCACAAACACAAAAAGTATCATCGTAAATATGACGCCCAAATCCAACATTCAACGCGGGGTATGCGCCACAGCCGCTCAGCTGTTGTGAAATAGCGGTTGGGCGAGTCTATTATGCAGATTATCGAATAATTTTGGACTTGCTCATATTCAAAAAACAATTGGTATTATTGTTGTTATCCTTTTTGTTTTATCTACTTAATTTATACATTAATGTTACATATTATTCCACTATAACATCTCTATTAAATTGCGTAATTCCATTATTTTATTCGTCGATGACAAGTAAAACCTATAAAGTGAGAATTCTTTGGTCGAGCTATACATAAACAAAAAAAAATACATTTTTTTTTAGTTGAGGTTCCAAATTCAAATTACATTATGCGATAGCGGGTCATAATGAAATCCAGTACAATATGAATGCCCAGCAAGAGCCTATAGAACTTAAATGAGTTGCTTGAGATTAAGTTTGCATGACATATAATTTGACATTAGTGAGCTGGTGGGGTGAAAAATAGTATAAACAGTCACCTGTATGATCTTCTCAAGGTACCAGTCGGTGGCTTGTAGGTTCCTCTTCTCCAGGTCGCGCAGCACGCAGCGCGTGAGCTCGGCGCGGTCGGGCTGCGGGATTTCCACGCCCGGGAACAGGTCCGAGTAGATGCCCGCGAACAGCGGCACGTCCTGGGGCAGAGAAGTGCGAAAACCTTCAATGTACAGTTCAACCGCACAACAGAGGTAACAGTTGCACTACAAAACCACTCTTACTGCAACGACATAGAGGCGCTGTTCATGTCACATTGTTACCCAGAGGTAACAACAATGTGACATGAACAGCGCCTCAGAAAACATCAGAATGTTTTCTTTTTTTCTCCAAGGATTTGAACTACAGTTGACCTCGTAACTGTCACATTGGTCTTTAAACAAAAATATACCTTGACGTTTTGACTTGCAACAAGTGGCATACAACCTAAGAATGGTTTAGATTAATTTGTCAATATTACTAAATTAATTTATGAAATATCACTCCAGTGCACTAAAATATCGACGGCCGCAAAGTAATCTACAAAATCATGATTTTACAGGAGAGCGTTTTGATCGCAAAACTGCGATAATTAATAGAAGTACAAAGCTATCGTCTTCTATTTTACAACATTTTATTAATAGGGCATTACCAAGGCAATGGTTAAGGCCCATTTTATTACTGTAATATATTTTTTTCCAAAATACGGTAGGTAAATGTCTTTATCTACATCGTACTTAAAAGTAAACTAAATGAGTCAGCTGCGATATATCCGTCTTAAGTAGGGCTTCCTAATTGTTTAAACTTATTTAATTTTAAATATTAAAACAGTTATTACTATTATTTTGTATTTTACATTGTTGATCGCTGTAATAAATAAAGGTACATAATAATTTTCCTTATTTAACTATGATTTGTAACGCCCACGCGACTTATTATTGTTGTTGCACTAAAATAACGAAATTAAAACGGCTATATGACCGACGACATCTTTGTTTACAGCAGCATGCGTAGCATAACCACTTCTATTTCTTCTACTCCTACGAAAAGAAGACAAATCACTTTCTTAACAAAAAGTGATTATTTTCTTGAATTTTGACATTGCGTCGTAGAAATATTTCTACAATCTGTCATTTCGTCTTCCGTTTCTATAGTGACCATGCTACACATGCTGGTGAACGCGGCGATTGTGCGACGTATAGACGGACTAATGGTATATGTCCGTGGCTACTTCGTCACTTCATGAAAAATAGGTGTCTATATACGTGAATTCATATTAGTAAAAATTGAGAATGAATCAGAAAAAAAGTATGTTATGATAAAATTAAGAATTCTGAGTCAAATTATGTAAAAAAGCGATTTCGTGAAAAATGTAGTTGACTTTTGTACTTTGCTACCGTCGATATTGCTTATGAATTGCAATACTTAATATTCAGTGTAACGATATTAAGTATTGCAATTATGATACTTAATATTCTGCGTAACGATATTAACTATCGCAATTATAATACTTAATATTCTATGTAACGATATTAACTATCGCAATTATAATACTTAATATTCTATGTAACGATATTAACTATTTCAATTATAATACTTAATATTCTGTGTAACGATAGTAACTATTTCAATTATAATACTTAATATTCAGTGTACCGATATTAATTATTGCAATATAAGTTACAATCAATATGTTAGTGCACTGTAGAGCGATATTTCATACATTTATTTAGTAATATTGACAAATTAATCAAAACAGATAACTTTTTGAATAAACTCTTAAGAAGCCTAGACTCAACAGGGAACTTCTTCTTCTTCTTCTACGAATAGATTATTTAATTACCTGCGACAAGAACTTAGGCATATTGACATCAATAATGGCTCGCAACACGAGTTGAGCCTCGTCTTTCTCGGGGTAGTTCTTCTTGAGAGCCCCTGAAGCTAACAGCACGGACTTGACGGCTCGCATGCCGTAATCGTAGTGGTTCTGAGATGATAGCTGTTCCGAGCAGAGCTTGTATGCTTGCACTATCTTGCGAGCCAGGCTGCGGAAGTGGAAAATACTTAAACTGAAGATAAACTAATATTAATAATAATATTATGATTTCGTTTATTTATTTTTTATAAAAACATTTAAAAATATAAAAAATAGTGGCCCATCGGCATCAGAAACAGGGTCCAAGGTGCCGGTGGTCAGGGCTCTAGAGAGGAACCTCCTCACAATGCGTGGCATGTGCAGGAGTACTGCTCTCTGAATCAAACCCTTGAGCCAACTGCGCAATGAGAGCCTCCTGAGGGGTTAGTCGAGGCTCTCCGCTATTAAGCCATTTTCTGTAACGATTATCGGTACAATTATTGCAAAGTCCACGTTCCTCATGTCGACAATTATTATTATATATTTTTTTTTATTGTGAAATGACCCAATTTCTTGCACTGTATTTTTTTTTCAAAATCTGTTAATCATATTAAATCAAAATTTCTCAAAAAAATAAGGACAGTCTCCTAAGACCGTTTTCCTGTAGCTACAATGGTTAAGTTACCTGCCGTTACTGCCCCATCTCAAAAATCCACTCTGTATACTTACGGTCCAGCATGCACGAACCCGTTGGAGTAGAGCGTGATCTCGCCGATCATGGCGTAGTCGGGCACCATCATTGCCACGGTCCTGAACAGAACCTTCAGATTGTCTGGCAGCTCCGTACGACCAGCATACCTAATAAATAAAAAGACGTAAAAAAGTACTAAAACGACAGCAAATGCTTGCTTTTATCAAGCGGTAAATTTTGTCAAGTACGCTCTTAAATTAAAACACAAATAAACCAGAAAAGGTTTGCGCTTCGGTGATATTCGTGTTTCCGAATTAGTACGAACGTCGCGCTACAGAGTAACCCCCCCACAGAGGAAAAGTTTTTAAGTTTTGTACTGCCACGCTTTGTAGTAGTGCCCCATCATTGCGCGTTGGTGTGAAGCTGTATCTCTGTTGGGCTATCTACTCCGGTCGCAGATCGTCATGTGTCATCGAAAAGTTTTAAAAAGTTTTTTGGACATGTATAGAGTTGTTATTCTCAAATTTTGTAGCCATGGTTCACCATCGCACATTCGTATTTCCGAAGATAAAATATAATTGCCGAAACGCGTACTTTATCTGTACATACTAAGTGTCGCAGATTTCGTATTGTGTGCAAGTAGTTCTACAAAATTCTTTTCCACTTGAGCAGAAGAACCTCCTGCTTAAGGTACTGCGTGCTGGATAGCACGACGACATATCAACCTATAAATTTCCAGTATAAGCTGACTTCTCGTTGTACAAAAACCCTATACAATGCAAGGTCAGCTAAATCTGGAAATATATAGCTTGAATTGTCACCGCGTGTACAGAATAGATAGTAATATGGTGGTGGTAGTAACAAGGTGGTTATAGTAGCAAATCTTGCCGATACTGACAAACAAAAGACATAATTGGCAAAAGCCAATCTAGAGCCGACAGTTTGCAGTACCTGTTTTATTTGCAAAATGTGCTGACTTTCACCATGAAATATTATATGCGACCTTACCCAGGATTCATAGTAATAAACACAGAGCAGGTGGGGTTGAGGCAGATCTCCGTGCCTTCGAAGACGAAGCGCTTCTCGCGGCGTAGGATGGCGAGCTGGATGGACAGGATCTGCTGCGCTACCACAGAGAGGACCTCCAGTTCTATGCGATTGAACTCGTCGAAGCAAGCCCATGCGCCTGATTGGGCTAGACCCTGCGGAACGCAAGTGGTAACATTTTTATTATGGTTTTTAGGGAAAAGTTAACTAGTTTTATTTTAAGATCCCCGACTTTTTGGATTTTCTAAGGTAAGAAAAGGGGTCCAAATATTCTAACTTCCTAATCCTAACTAATAGTAGAAATGCGAAAGTAAGTTTGTTTGTTTGTTACCTTTTCACGCCTAAACCACTGAACCGATCATCCTGAAATTTTGCATATACGTTGTCAGGTCTACAGAAACGAGATAGGGTACCTTTTATCCCGAAAAAAAGTACTGTTCCCGAGGAAAACAACAATAACGTTCTTATGACAATTGATGGCGCCACGTGTCCTTCGAATCATGATTGAATTATATTACTATAGAAACTTTAGTGGTGTGTTAAGAGCTTTTTTATTTTCATTTAAGTACTTAATTCATTTTGTGAGTCTAGAGTGTCGATAGACCGGTTTTTCATCCTCCTAACTACAATTCCCCGAACAACCTGAATTGATTGTCAAATTCTAAACTAACGCGAGCGAAGCCGCGGGCAAAAGCTAGTTATTATTATATTCTGCTGCGAGCAGTCCCTGAACTATGAGCACATGTCGTCCGATTTGCTAGCGCAGAGTGGTTTCCCAACGACATTTCCCTCTTTATACTTTATGGCAGCATGTTCTAGTTGGCATTGGCAAAGTCCATTGTGGTTAACCTTTTCAGACGCTTTTTATGATCCGACTTTGCAAGAACTTTCGCCAAACGATAACTTAACAAACAAAGCATATCTCTGCTGTAAGGTGTAACTATGAAAGTCTGACAGCCAATATATCTTCACTAGCTGTTGCCCACGACTTCGTCTGCGACCCAGGATGAAAAGAAGCGTATATCCTTCTCCTGGAGGATGCACCTGGATACCAGTATTTTACATGGAGCGACTGCCTATCTGACCTCCACAATCCAGTTACTGTGTAGTACGATATCCCTTGGTACGTCTGGTTGTCAGACTTTCGGGCTTCTGACGACCCGTAACGACTGTCAAAGATCCACGAATGACAGCCGGGACCAACGGCGGGTCTTGGTATGTAAAGATAGTCACCCATCCACGGAAAAACCGCGGCAAGCGTAACTTAACCTGATCGATCAACCCGTGCGGCTATTATTACTTAGCCACAAGCCCCTCCTAATATTACTACTTTATAATATTATTTTAGATTTCGGACAACAAAAATTAAAGAGGATTTACCTTAAAGAATTTGCCCAGAGCCTTATAATCAAGCCCATCTGAGCAGTTGAACACGACACACTTCTTGGCGACGGCCTTGGCCAGATCCTTGGTGGTCTCCGTCTTGCCCGTGCCGGCCGGGCCCTCGGGCGCGCCGCCCAGGTTCAGCTTCAGAGCACTCATGAGGGTCCTGGACAGCACAGATTCGTTTAACACGGGCTAAAAGTAATTGACACAATCGAAGCGAGTGCACCCCGCGCATGATACGCTTCAGTGCTGTAAAATAGAAGCTTTCCAGGGCTTAGGTGTCATGATTTTTTTTTAGAATTCGTGCTGTTGGCAGTGACGGAATCGTAAAACTAGGTCCTATATTTAGAAGTTCGACGTCGAAAGTTCGACGTCGAAAGTTCGACGTCGAAAGTTCGACGCTTTATTGGTTTTTCGGATGTTTTGTAGTGATCATTGCACCTGCCATGTTTAGTCTCTGCATCACCCTAAGGTTGACTGATAGAAAACGCCTCAAACATTAAGCCCGCCTTTGTACAGTATTTTTTTACTTGTGCAAAATACTTACTTGTGTATAAAGTTTTAATAAATAAATCATTACAGCACTCACCTAAAGCAGCGGTCAGTGAGCGGCGTGGCGACCAGGCGGCCAGAGTTCCCAAGATACTCGAACCCGTAGTCCACGTCTGTTGTTATCATGGAGCAGATCATCTTCTCTCCGCGCCAGTAGTACCGCAGCTGTGAGATCCAGTTGAAGTCTGTGATCTCGACCACGTTGCGCTCCAATAGCTCCTCCTGGATCGAACGACCTGCGGGTTTTTAAGTCTCAAGTTAAGGTTACTTTTAAGTGAGGCTTCGGGACTTTATGCACTAAGGACACCAGAGTTTGGTAGTGACTGATCAGGTCCACTCAAGTCTGTGTGGTTCTTTTCTCAGAAGACCATCAACATAGTCCTCATTATGATCTGACCAAGATTATGTCTGAACTTTAAAAGAGGCTGTGACTTCTGAGTTTGTTTCGGTGTTTCTTCTTAGGGTAGTCGGATAGGAAACACTGACCTCATATAGTTTTAAAAATATTGTTTTAAAAATATTGCAAAAGTATTAGTTAAAACACATATTCAGAAACAAATATCATTTATACTCATTTACTTCAAATTTATAGACCGGTGATCTACAAACTAGAGTGGACCTTATCTCACACACACTAGGACTACATTAAAGTGCACGTAGAGCACGATGAGCGCCTCAATAGTTGTGCGGTTGCCAGGCTTCTTCAGGTCTCCTTGTACGAGTACTAAGTAGACTATGATCTACAAGCTACAGTGAACCTTATATAACAGACACAGGGGCTACATACCGTGCACGTCGAGCACGATGAGCGCCTCAACAGTGATACGGTTGCCGGGCTTCAGGTCTCCTTGTACTAAGTAGACGAGACCGGTGATCTGTTGTGTGCTGCGTTCTATCAGTTCTGGCAGTGTTTGTGTTTCTATTGCTTCTACGGTCTGGGGAGAATTATGCTTTATAAACACGTAATTAAGATGGAAAATCAAATGGCAGTGTAGGCCCGTAACCTTGTCCTTAGTCATCGACTTCTTACAATGAAAGTGTAGAAGTGCGAAAGAATCGATGACGACAGTCGCCGTCGCCCTAAAAGATGCCACTTATCGACTCAAAAATCTGTCTAATTTTGTAACATAAAGGGTGGATGTTTGAGACGTGTAGCTAGAGGAAAACGTCCTCAGGAGAATGTCCTTAACTTTTCGAGCAATTGGTAACTGAGATTTTGGAAAAATGGTAAAGTCAGCTAGAACAACGTCAATTATCACGTTTTATTTGTATGATGCAGTTTCGTACAGGGATTCAAAGGCACTTCTAGACCAACTGAGATCAGAAAAGTACTGGAAAAGTCCTCGGCGGATTTAATATTTAAAAGTTTAACTTTAGGTTTACCTCTAACTCTTGTTGGCCCAAGATAAATAATTTGATAAACCCTGAGTTAGCTGTTAACTCCGAGTTATTTAGGATAACCCATGAACGCGCAAATGGGCCTAAGAAGAAACAACATGAATTATTTATAATATTTACGTAATATAATAAATATGTCGGAAATACGTTAAATCAATCGTTTGACTAATCGGGACGTCTGCGCCAACAGGTGACACTCGACAGAATCTATAACCTAACGCCTGACAAAAGTTAAAGCAGAGTTTGTTGTTGGCGGCTAAGCAGTGAACACGTTTAGAAACTGTCGCGCGTCCCGTATGGTTGTGTCGTGTACCTACAGTGTGTGATTCGCTAGTGTGATTAATTTGTTCGTAAATTATAATTTGATTTGAACTGCAAACGGTTTTTCTATTGCGCAATTACCAACGGAAACTATATTTTCTATCACCAAAATTTATATTTGTCATCAAGTTGTATCACCTAATAAATAGATCTATCGCCACGAAATATTTTCGTTCTCAGATAAACAAAAATTGTTCCCAGGTATGAATTATCAAATTAATTCGAGACTCGGGGCACCCCGACTCGGACAGGTTAGGTTAGAAGGGGATGGCGGGGTCTGAAAGACCCCGCCATCTCCTTCGTGGTTATTTTTTTTCAAACCACCCAGAAGTAGGAGCCCCGCGAAGCGGGGCTCCGTCGACTACGCCTTATCGTTACTATCGCCATTCAGAAATAGGAGGCCTCGCCGAAACAAAGGCTCGGTGCCTGTTAGCAACACAATATAATACATACAAAAACATTTATTTGGTACTAGACCTTATATCTCAGGATTTTAGGTGATTTATTGTGGAACTGATTTTGCATTGTTTGGTGACTACATTTTGGTGACAGATCTACTATTTGGAGGACAAACCCTATTATTTAAGAAACACAAAACTAATTAAATTGGTAATAGCTTAAATGATACCCATTACCAACACTTCCCATAGTACGCCCACAGTAGTTAAAATATGGCCGATAATAACGAGAGAGACATACCTTCTCCGTCAAATATACAGGGTGGCCGGAACATTGACGTCCAAAAATTAAATTTAGGTCCCTCGTATCGTGGGGTATCCGAATCACCCCCATGTATGTTCCGCGACTTTTCATAGTTTTCGAGTTACGAATTTACCGAACGTAATTTTTTCACTTTAGACCAACTTTTTCATAACTTTCATCACAGTTACGAAGCTGATTATTTTATGCATAAAAGTACTACTCACGAAGATTCAGTTGCAAAAAAAAATCTCGACAAAGCCACGTACTTTTTTTTTTAATTTTTTTTTAGATTGGTCAGGTCGATCATTCTCAAAAAATCAGAAAAAAATTCGTAACTCGGATACCCCACGATACGAGGGACCTAAATTTTATTTTTGGACTTCAATGTTCCGGCCACCCTGTATATTATATTAATGTAATTTTTTTTTTTCATCTCATGTAAAAGATAATATTAATTTGAAAGTTTACGTAATTTAGTGGTCACGAACCTAAAACCGATTGCGATCGATTCCCTAGTTCGGAAACCAAATACGTAACAAAGATTTGTCATCCGATGTACCTAAGTTGTCTCGTAATTTAGGCCTAATTACCTGTTCCGCAACTGTTTTAATGATATTTAATTTTAACTTTTTTATATCTTTTTGATGCGATTCGTTTGTAAATATAAATAAATTATTATACGTGTTAAACTGGTGACTTTACATTTTAATTTCGCTACAATTACCATTAGTAGCTTATAACGTTCCCACTGCTAGGACACAGCCTCCTCTCTGTGAGAGGGAGTGGACCGTAGTCCACCACGCGGGCACAGTGCGGGTCCGTGGATGTCACATGTCATTGAATTTTTGTTTCTAGGACATGCCGGTTTCCTCACGAGGTTTCCTTCACCGTTTCAAGAGCAGTGGTGATGAAATGAATTACACAAAGTAAAGCGACTGCCTGAGTTCGAACCTACGACCTATAACTAGTAAGTCGGGGCTGCTACAACTGGGCCATCACTGTTTCTTACCGGACGTCTCAAAAATCCACCCTGTGGGCCTATGTCCAGCCGTGGAGGTCTTAATGATGATGCTGGTGCTCAAAACTACCTCAATGGTATATTCGACGCAAGAGCCGGACTGCACGATCTGTCCGGGCCAGATGAGCACCCACTGCTCGCGCCTGCTGGTGGGGTAGGACGTGATGGCCTCGTTGGCCACGTCGCGCAGGCTCATCACCATCTGGTTCTCCAGCTGCTGCAGCCAGCGCTCCACCATGCCCTGGGGAAGTGGGTTCGGCTAGCTTCCATAGAGGCGAGCATTGAGAATCCAAAAGAGCGCATCTCAGCGCGTCAAGCAAACACACTGTTGAATTTTCAACTCTCGTCGCTAAGCAGTGCGCTAAACTACCTCTTGGAAGGGCCAACTAGAATCAAGTATATATGTATTCTCATGAACATTTTGTATTCAAAAGTGTCTTTTAAATGTGCCAAATTGAATTGACCTACTTTGAATTACCTGCATATTGGTTATAGGTGACTTATTTATTCATATTACTCTGTTTCTTTAATTAAAGGCAGGTTTACAAGAAGGCAGCGCTGGAATGAATAGAGCGTCCGTCTATTTGTCTAGCCAGTGAGCTCCAGCCGCGTCTCCCTCACCGCCACGCCAACAGTTAGACCCGTGCAATGGCATCGGCCATTCGCTGGCCGATCTCCTTAAAGTGCGCGTTTTTTTTTTGGTTTCTCAACTCTTCTCGTAATAACACAAATAAGTTCTTTAGAAATTTCTTTTTCAACAGACGAATTTGTCCGGAATTCATTTTTTACTGAAACGAACGTACACACGGTGGTGTAGAAATGACTGGCCTTGTGTAGACAACACCGGCAAGGCCAGCGCAGGCAAGTCTGTACAACTAGCGCCAGCGCACTGGCTTCGTGTAAACCTGCCTTAACTTAAATCACTATTTTTAGTTGAGTTCGGATATATATTATACTTGTCCTTATCGATCGGTGGCAAAAAAAATAGCCGATGTAATATTTCCCGAAAAAGGTCAATTCAATTCTCTGGAAAAGCAGAAAAAAGTCACGCAAAAAGTATTTTCAAAAAGGATCCAATACAGATGTATAACCATAAATGGTGCATGTGGTGCTAGCTTGTAAGGAATTGTTGCCCTTATAAATGTATATACAAGCAATTCATTGTAAATGTATTGTGTAAACAAAAGTTGGCTATTAAGTTAGCTATTATCAATATTTAAAGTACGTACCTTTACACCCACCCATTCCATCATTTCCTTCTCCAACCTTTTGTATTGTATTCAAATATTAGAATTAAAGACGTCTAAACAAGTCAAAAGCCTTCCTTTACCATGGCATCAGCCGACTGTATGGAAGACGAAAGCTTCACGACCTCGCCTTCATCCGGCGCCATTCCGACGATGTCTTTGATGTAGTTAAAGTCCAGCGTGTAGATGCCGGCTGCATAGAGCCGAGTGGCTAACACTAAGCGTAAACCCTTTCTTTACCTTGGCATCAGCCGGCTGTATAGAGGACGAGAGCTTGACGACCTCGCCTTCAGACGACGCCATGCCGATGATCTCTTTGTTGTTGTTGAACTCCAGCGTGTAGATGCCCTCGAAGCACTTCTTGAGATGAGGCTGCACGCGCATCGGATCCTTGGTCTCGGAGAGTATTTCGAGCAGCTCGTCGTTTGATAAGAAGAAGAATCTGGAGAAAATAAATGTTTTTTGATGATAAGAAGAATAAGAAGATAGATAAGAAGAATGATAAGAAGAAGAAGAATAAGAAGAAGGCTACAAAGATATTTTGATGTAAGTTCGTCAAACGAATCATGAATCCTATAGAAAAGAGCCGGCAAGAAACTCCACTCCAGTTAAATTAGTGTATTAAGGTCAAAGTCAAAGTCAAAGTCAAATCATTTATTTCAAATAGGCACATAAAAGGCACTTTTGAACGTCAAAATTTACAAAAAAATTGAATTGATTCTAGTTGCCCCTTCCAAAAGGTAGTTTCGTATGGAGAAGAATGGGCAAGAAACTCCACCGTTACTCTTTTAAAATATTTTACAATATTATGTAAGTTCACATTAATTATGTAATCATATGTGAAGACGATGCACCTAGAATAAAATTACTATACCACAATAGGTAAAAAGAATTAAATATAATGCAAAGGCAGGTAAATTAATTATGTGATAGATACATGGTGCTCACATATTTACAAATATTGAAAAGTAGATGATGTTTCCAAAATTTTAACAAGTAATAATTTAGTGTGTGAGTTAAAGTAGTTAAGTACCTAATGTAACAATCAATGTCATAAAAATTATAAATTATACAATTAAATTAGCAACCAGTTTGATTTTGTCTAGACTCTAGATTGTCCTATGGAGCAGGACCAGCATGTTTCCAAGCATTCTTATCTAGGATATAATCCTCTAATTTGTAATATGCTTGTTTACAAAGTGTACTTTTTATATGAGTTTTAAATTTTCTTTCATTTAATTGCAATATGTCACAAGGTATTTTGTTGTAACATTTAACACAGTACCCCATAAAAGATGTATGTACTTTAGATAATCTAAAAAATGGTTGATCTATTTTATCTTTATTTTTAGTATTCAAATTATGTCTATCACTTATTTTATTAAAAAGATGTAGATTTCTTCTTACGTACATAATATTTTCATAAATGAATTGACAAGGTACCGTCATAATATTAATCTTTTTAAATAGTTCCCTAAGAGATTCGCGACGACATAGATTGTAAATGGCCCTGACAGCTCTCTTTTGCATAATGAAAATGGATTCAATGTCAGCAGCCCGACCCCACAGTAAAATGCCATATGACATAATGCTGTGGAAGTAGCTAAAATAGACCAAACGCGCGGTTTGTACATCTGTTAATTGTCTTATCTTCCTAACAGCATAAGCGGCCGAGCTTAACCGCCCCGCAAGAGATGTTATATGGGGTCCCCATTGTAATTTCTCGTCTAGCGTGATTCCCAGGAAAACCGTCTGATTAATAAATTCTAGTTTTTCTCCATTCAATATGATGTCACATTCGCAACTTCTAACATTAGGTAATTTAAATCTAATGCATTTGGTTTTTTTTTCATTTAGTACCAAATTATTTACCATAAACCAATCTTGGACCTGAAGAATAGAGTTATTTACATCGTCAAGATTTTGTGACCGTCGGTCTACTTTAAAGATCAATGATGTGTCATCTGCAAATAACACCATCTTCGGTTGATTCTGCAGTTATTGGGGTAAATCATTAATGTAAACTAAAAAGAGGAATGGACCCAATATCGAACCTTGAGGAACGCCCATTGTCATTTCAGACCCTAATGAGTTCATGCCGTTTACTTGAACTTTAACCTTTCTATCTTTCAAGTATGACCTTAATAGATCAAGAGCTGTATTCCTAATCCCATAGTGCTCTAGTTTCAGCAGAAGTGTCTCATGGTTTACGCAATCGAACGCCTTAGAGAGGTCGCAAAAAATTCCAATGGCATCCTGTGCTCCTTCCCAGGCGTTAAAAATGTTCTTCAGTAGGGTGACACCAGCGTCAGTGGTACAGCGCTCTTTGGTGAAACCGTACTGTTGTTCATGAAAGATGGATTTTTTATTAAAGTGACGTAACATTTGATTAAGCATTAACTTTTCAAACACCTTACTGAGAACTGGCAGAATTGACACAGGCCTATAATTGTTGGGTTCTTTACTATCACCGGATTTGAACAACGGAACTACTTTACTGTGTTTCAAAAGATCCGGAAAAACTCCTTGGTCTACACTGGTGTTAAATATGAAAGCTAAATAGGGAGCAATGGTTTCGATGAGAGATCTACAGACTTATACAGACATTCCCCAGAGATCCTCTGTTGATTTAATTTTAAGATCTTTAAAAGCTTTTATAACAGCTTGGGGGTTTGTATGCTGAAACCTAAATTTCAAAGGGCATGCCTTTACATTCTTTGTAAGTAAGGCAGCAGAAAGCGCGGGTGAGGAATTTAAAGCTTCAGTAGTTTTAAGGGGAATATTAGTAAAAAAGTTTTCAAATTCCTGAGCTATTTCTACATCAGAGTTGATGAGGCCATGTGCAGTCTCTAAATTAAATTCTGTATTACGCTGTTTTTTCCTGCCTGTTTCATTATTTATTATTTGCCAGGTAGTTTTTATTTTATCATCAGCTGATTTTATTTTATTGCTAATATAAAGAGCTTTTGCTAGTTTGCACACACTTTTAAAAGTTTTTGATTATTTTGCAACATACTGATGAAATCTTGTATTATTCATATGTTGCTTTAGACCATAAAGTTCAAATAGCTTTTCCCTGCTTTTACGAATACCTGGAGTCGCCCAATCACTAAATAAAAACTTTGTGTAAATAATTATGAATAATAATAAGGATATCATTACTAGCCTTTTCACAACTATGTTGGGCCGGCGCCCAGTCTAACAGGATGCAACTGAATACTTGCATTTTACATGGTACGACTTCCAGTCTAAACTCCTTAACCCAGTTACTGGTTAACTCGATAGCCCTTGGTAAGCAAGATGAAGAAAAATCTAATACGAAAATATTTTTTTTTTTCTAGAATGAAGTTTTTCATTGTTTATTTCTTTATTTTGGGGACTTATGACTTGTGCCAAATGAACAAATAAACATTTACTTTCTCACTAAAAATAAGTGTCTAACCTGGGGAAGAACAGCCTCTTCTTCTCCAGGTAGTCGTTGAGGCCGCGCTGGATGTCCTCCAGCAGCGCGTTGTTGTACTTGAGCGCGCGCAGCAGGCCGGGGTAGTCCGTGGCCGGCAGCACGGCGGGCTCCTTGCTGGTGGCCGACATGATGGCGCGCCACTCCTTGTCCACGTCGCGGAAGTTGCGCGCCTCCGTGGGCATCTGGCGCATGATGTCCTCGGAAGAGAAGATGGGTTCCAGATACATCCAGGTGGCTTGGCACTACGGAAAGGCAGGTTTCAAATTTCAATAATTCGCCTGCTAAATATGCTTGCATATTTGAATTCAGAATCTCTGATTATTATTACTTTTAATTTATTTTTATTTAGAAAATTATTTTTATTTAGAACTAGCTTTTGCCCGCGGCTTCGCCCGCGTGGATGTGGTTTTATAATATTATATTACGATAGTAGGATTAATTAAAATAAACTTTGACTTTGTAATGTCAATTCAAATGAATACTATCTCGACTTTGTACAGAGGCATATTTTGTTTCAATTTGTAATTCATATTACTTCGACTTAATAATATGTCAGAATGTTTGATGTACTCAAAATAAACCTAATAGTATTCGAAGTAAGAAGAAGGAGAAATATAGCTTGATTGAATAAAAGTCTTTCTGGTTATCCTTAAAGCCCCTATTCTATCTATAAAGACGAAGAATTATTAACCAAATCGAACAGATTTATATGAAAGTAACTTTTTCCAGCGGCTTCGCTCACGTGAAGGTCGAAAATTATCCCACGGGAACGTACAACCGGGATAAAAAGTATCCTATGTGTTAATCCAGGTTATAAACTATCTGTGTGCCAAATTTCATCCAAATCCGGTCAGCCGTTTTTGCGTGATTAAGTAACAAACATATAAACATACAAACTCTCATATTTATAATATTAGTAGGATTGTAGGATTAGTAAGATAGGATTAGGCCCTTTTTATTACTAATGGTCACTTAAAAATTAACTTAGAACACAACGCTAACGTAGATTATTATGGGATATTATTAACTGCACATCAAATAAACAATCACCTATCAATTTATTTCCATCATTTATATACTGACTGCACATCAAATTAACCAGCGCACATAAAATACATAATACTCATAGCGTGTGAGTATTATGTATTTGTCTCCGATCAGCCGTTAGTCGTAAAAATTATGTCAAAAGTCAAAAGTCAAAATCATTTATTTCAAATAGGCACATAAAAGGCACTTTTGAACGTCAAAATTTACAAAAAAATAGAATTGATTCTAGTTGCCCCTTCCAAAAGGTAGTTTCGTATGGAGAAGAATGGGCAAGAAACTCCACCGTTACTCTTTTAAAATATTTTACAATATTATGTAAGTTCACATTAATTATGTAATCATATGTGAAGACGATGCACCTAGAATAAAATTACTATACCACAATAGGTAAAAAGAATTAAATATAATGCAAAGGCAGGTAAATTAATTATGTGATAGATACATGGTGCTCACATATTTACAAATATTGAAAAGTAGATGATATTTCCAAAATTTTAACAAGTAACAATTTAGTGTGTGAGTTAAAGTAGTTAATGTGTTATGTCGAAGGGATCGGCACAAAATGCAATATTACTGTACTAGGAGAATTTAGGATGCAAGAGCGAGCGAAGCGAGCTCGGAACTTGGCGCGCCCCGACACGGACAGGTTAGGTTAGAAGGTGGTGGTTTTTTTTTTTAAACCACCCAGTAGTAATAGCCTCGCCAAGCGGAGCTCCGTCGATTACGTCTTATTATTATTGCCATTCGGAAATAGGAGGCCTCACCTAGTAGATAGCGGTCCGCCACACCAATAAAATTGTTGCTTATTTTGCGTTGAATATTTTGCTGTGCAATCAGTAATTTTGATTGAAATTCGGATTATTTTTGCATACAAAAAATTTTCTGTTTTAGTTTGTGTTTGAATACTACCCGATTATTATTATTAAATTGAATAAGTAGTAATGGAATATAAATTAACTGAGATTATAAATTCAAGTAATTGCTTGCATTAATATTTTATTGGTTAGTCATATCATTGGTCATTTTCCGATCTGATCAGATCATGGAAACATTGCGGAAAAGATGGTATTTCGAGTAAATTGTCATTTCATCTACCTACCGAAAGTAAAACTATATTTTTTTAAACGTTTCCCCACAGTAGGAATTTCTCCTGTATTGTGTGTGCGTTTACAAACATTTAAACTCACGTACACAAACAGCCAGACCCGGAACAACTACTTGTAGGTCATACAAATATTTGTTCCGTGCGGGAATCGAACCCGCGACACGCAGCGCAGCAGTCAATCGCTTAACCACTGCGCCAACCGTGCCGTCAATTTGCCAAGAACTTCCTACAATCTCACCGTTAGCCACTGGTCCAGTATATCCTGCATGCTGATCAGCTTCTCCTCCCATCCGACCATTTCCGCCTCGAAGGCCTTCACGTACGGAGAACCGCGCATGGTCTGCGACTTGAGGATGTGGTCATCCAGGAGTTGCTGAATGTCATCCAGACCAGTCAGGATACCCACGCCGGTGTCCCTGGGTCATGGATAATGGGTGCGTTTAATATTAATTAGTATAGGTTTAGTTTGTAAAGCTGCATACAGATGTATGCAACCTCGCATGTAAGCTTTACAAAAAAAAAAAAAAAATTGTTGTACCAACATTTCCATACTTCACTTTGGCAACACTGAGAAAATATAATCCCAGTAATAAAATTACCTGAAGCCCTTCAATTACAAAATCCTGTCTATGAATCCCCAACAGACAGGGTGATAGTGTTAAGATGGATTTAGACCTAACAACTATAGAACCAGAAGAAGAGTATGACTATTCTTTGTTTGTTATAATACTTGACATTAATGTATGGATAGACCAACGAAAGAAAGCTTTATCCCTCTTTATACAAAAATAATTTGGTAGAGTGGGCACTAGGGATAGGATGTACATTCGCTCGTTGGGTCTTGAGTATAATAGAAATGAAGGGACGACTTGAATTCGTTAAAAACAGGTTGACCAAGAAACGCAATATAGAAAGATGTGGAAAAATATGGGTAAGACATCAACGGCCTTATTACAAAACAAGGCTTTTCTTTAGACATGGTTTAAATAAAACATCCAGCCGGTTTTTGAAATAAGAACCTAACAGAAATCGAAACACAGTTCCTTTTATAAAACTGACAACTTAGTTCGGTCTTAGGTTGTCAATTTTGTATTAAGAACTTTACTAAAGTCGGCGTAAAGTTCGAAATACAAAAACTGGCTCGAAGGTTTAGGCTCGGGCTTAAGTTAGATCGTGTTTTGTAATATGACGGAATGTGTCTGTAGAGGTGTGAGGAACAGGGTGTAAAGTTCACTCACACCTCCATAGAAAAGGAAGGATCCTCCGACCAGACGGGTGTTATGTCTGGTGGGCAACTGCCCGACGATTGATGTCAGGATGTTGTATATATGCTAGTTACGCGGTAAACTCTGCTTGCGCGATGCAGGATTTTGCGTGACGTCAGTGTGACGTGTAGCTCGCATGTGGAGTTTGTAGATGCCCCTACATGTCCAGCAGTGATTTTAAGCCATTTAAACAAGAGCTGTCAGTTATAACTTTCACATCCCTTATTATTGAGATGCCAACGCGAACTGCGATGCCTGTGGTACTGCAGATGTCGGAGACCACTTACCAACAGGTGGGCTACCACTGCTACCAGCATGTTTATCAGAAAACAACATTAAACTGCTCTGACAGCCTCGCTGGTCTAGGGGACGCAAGCAAGACCGCTGAGTAGGGTCCTCGGTCCGATGTGCCCGGTTGATGGCAATAGGCTCGCCCCCCTTTACACGGGAGTTAAACATAACTGGCGAAATGTGGACGTACAAACTATACAGTTCTGCCCAACCCTCTGGGGAATAAAGGCGTGATGTTTTGTAACATAAAAAATGTTACCTATAAGGCACGACCTCGAACTTGACGCCGACCCACTCCTCCTTCATCTTGTTGAGCGCCTTCTCGAGCCCGTACTCCTTGGAGGCGTACTGCTCGATCTCCTCCAGCTGCGCCGCGAACACGTGCACGCCTTGCTCCACCATGTCCGCGAGAGTCGTCTCCGGAGTGTGGATCACTTCAGCACCGATTAAGTCACTGATCTTCGCCCAGTGACGGTCGCGCATGCCCTAAATGAGATGAAATTTTTTTGTTAAGTCCTTGTACCAGTATTTCAAACTCAAACTCAAAGCATTCATTTTAATTAAACCAATTTTACAGACACTTTTAAACTGCCAAGGAATCGGTCAGTCAGAAAGATGAAGCTAGTTGCTTATTCCAGAGCGTAGTACCCACCTACGGTGAAGAACGAGCAAGGTACTCCATGGACACTTTTTAAAATCAAAATATTGCTACAAAATATGTGTTAAATCATTCATGTTGAAATACTAAACCTGTACTGTCTTAAGTAAATTATGCGACGGATATTTCGGCGTGCATTAAATCGATTGATTTTGATCAATTTAGTTCAGCAATTGTGAGAAACAGAAAATAAAATTAAACAAAATTGTTTGTGATTTGAAAGTCGAGTTCTTAGTTTTACAGGTGGCGCTTAAAGGGATTTTTTAAATAATTTTAAGTCCTAAGTTTAAGCTACGTTTGCCACGGTCGGTTCGTGGATGGGTGACCATCCATTACATATCGAGATTCCTCCGTACCTCGGAAAGCACGATAAGCTGTTGGTCTCGGCTGTCATTCGTAGATCTTGACAGTCGTTACGGATAGTCAAAAGTCCAGAAATCTGACAACCAGTCTCACCAAGGGGTATCGTGATACACAGTTACTTTGTTGAGGAGGTCAGACAGGCAGTCGCCAATACAACACTGGTCAATGCCAATACTCCAATACAATGCAATAGTCTGTCAATACTGGTATTCAGCTGCATTCGGTGAGACTGGATGCTGACTCCAACATATGTAGTTGGGAAAAGCCTAGGCAGATTAAAAATTTTATTTAGCAAACCTCACGAAATTAAAAAAATCCACATTTGTCTTTAGCTATCCTTGAAATAAAATCAAAACTTTATTATATGAAAATACAATATCTTCACTAAGTAAATCAAAACCGAAATTAACTATATTCAAAAAAGTAATAAAATAGTAATACGTACTGTGACTAACACGAATGGTTTTGTGCCACAAAAACTGTAGTTCTATAGTCATGTTTCAATTATTTCAGGCTTTCTCACAATTAGATAAGAAATTGACAAAATATATTTTTGGAACGAAGCTCTTTAACGGAGCTCGCGGTAGGATTACAATTTTAGAAATCTTCACTTAACGAAAAAGCGGTATGCCCCCTCCATGCGACTTTTTATTTTATATGACGGAGAAGGTACATCTCGTTATCATCAGCCATATTTTAACTACTGTGGGCGTACTATGGAAAGTGATAAATTATAATTTACAAACAAACTAATCACACTAGCAATTTGCCCACTGAAGGTACACTACACGACTATACGGAAGGCGCAACAGTTTCTAGAAGTGTTCACTGCTTGACCGCTGCCGACAAACTCTGCTTTAACTCTGGTTGAGCGTTATGTTGTAGACTCTGTCGAGCGCCGCCTGGTGGCGCGTCAAACGATTGATTTAACGTATTTCCGACAAATAATAAGTGGCGCGGACGTTATCACATTAAATTATACCACGTATAACGTACCACGTGGTATACTTAGAAGGTATACAAAATTTTAATGAAATCCATTCATAAAATAATCTGATCTTCCATACATTTTGTCGAGCTACGTGTAACATAATGTAAGGAACGGGAGCTTTTTTTTTGTGGGTTGATTTAATACAAATTGTCGTTTTCACGGTTTTCGAGGATGCAGAAGCCATGACAACATGATAATTAAAAAGGGCGGCTGCGAAAATTTAAAAAAAAATCATCACATGTGTCGTTTTCACGGTTTTTGAGGGTGCTGAAGCTAATACTGAGGTCAAATGAAAATCCAAGGTGGCGGTTGCGCTGCCGGGGTCGCGGATTGTTCGAAAGAGTTACCGTGGCCCTGGCGCACAGGCAACTGAAGGAACACGGGTGGGTTTTAGTCAGTAAGAGTCTGACACGCTCCGCTCCGCCCAGATCGGGAGAGGTAATTTGATGATATCCCATACAAAAAAAAAGAGGTGGCGATTGCGAAATTTTTTTAAATGTTCGTCATACAATCTTAATCTTCATTACGAATTACATTCGGAGTTGAAGAAAAAGCGTAAGGAATCTCGTTCCTGACGGGGATCACCCGACCCACGTTTTTTCTTTGTGCACGGACCCTTAACGACTATCAAGCTTTTCAAATGGCCGAAATTACTTCGCGTTATCGTATCATCACAAAAAACAAAGCACACTGAATTTCCGTCGCGTTATTGCCAGATGTGTATTACGCGTAGCCACGAGCCCCTCCAAGAACAACAGTGACCCACCTTGTTACAGATGGCGCACAGCACAGGCATGAGCACTTTGAACTTCTCCAGCTTGTTGCGCACCATGTCGGCGATGCGCTTGGCGCCGGGGTACTCATACAGCTGCCTGCCCAACTTGTACAGTAGCTTCCACCACCCCTCCACGTCTTCCGCGATCAGCTCCGCGTCCAGCCCTAGGAACGGGCCGTGATACCTAACAGTAACGAACATAATGTACATGAGTCCACTTGAGTCCGTCCAAGTGCTTTGAGTGGCATTTAGATATAATTTGATCTAAATAAATTCGACAGACAAGCAATGTAACCAATTATCGAGCCAAGTTCAACCCAATTTTAACTGCATTTACTGTGTTCTGATGCTAAATCAGATTATCCTAAGTTTAAAATCTCTGTTTTTGATGACAAAAAAGTAATGAAATAAATCATAATATCGTCTGCACAAGTTGTAATCTGTTTGCTATACTTGCGGTGGGTTCAATGCCAGAATCGTCTGTAGACCCTAGAAGACAGCATGGTCTAGAAAAGTTCAATTTATAAATATTGTTACAATTAGCGACCCGCCCCTGCTTCGCACGGGTGCAATTTACTAATGTCGTGCCATGTCAAAACATAAAGGTTTCTATGCTATGTTAAATATTCATGCATTATTCACATAAACCTCGGAATAAATTGTCATGACGGTGAAAACCGCATCAACATCCATTGTGAAATTTAGCATCTTTGTGTGATACTATTCATAGATTTAGATTATAATGTGTAAGCAGCTCACCACTTCTCATATCCGGCGTAGAAATCGTAAGAAGTATGCCACAGCTTGTGGAAGGGCTCTATGCTAGTCAACATGGTCTGCAGACTGTAGTACACTGACACTTCTTGGTCAAGTAACATCTCCTCGTTGATGATGGCCTCCGCTTCGACCTTGTCATCCTGTTGGTGAAAGAAAAAAAAATAGTTTCGACTACAAACAAATACGAAATTAACAAAAACCGGCCAAGTGCGAGTCGGACTCGCGCACGAAGGGTTCCGTACCATTGACTAGGTAAACAACAGTAGGTACACAAATTAGGTGCCTACCTGTTACCATTTATTGATATCGAGCCAAAATAGGCAAAAAATGGCGATTTTTATATGGGAGCCCAACTTAAATATTAATTTTATTATATAAAAGTAAAAATACAACTGAGTATTTTGTGAAAATTTCAAGTACCTACCTGTTGCCATTATTGATATCGAGCAAAAAATGGCAAAAAAAATCGCGTTTGCTGTATGAGAGCCCCCCTTAAATATTTATTTTATTTTGTTTTTAGTATTTGTTATTATAGCGGCAACAGAAATACATAAACTGTCTAGCTATCGCGGTTCTTGAGATACAGCCTGGTGACAGACAGACGGACGGACAGACAGCGAAGTCTTAGTAATAGGGTCCCGTTTTTACCCTTTGGGTACGGAACCCTAAAAACCAAGCAGATTCGTTATGGTCTCTATTTGGAGAATATTAAAACCGGATTTTTGGTTAAAATCAGTGCAGTCTAGTTGCATACAGTACATCAATCACAATCGCTCTCATTTCAACATCCATTTCGTTGAATTTATTTATCGTGAACACGGATTTTAAAGCATCGCTAATGCTGCAAATGAATGGTTTGTGGACAATCAAAGAAAATGGTTATTAATTTTACCTAAGCAGACACCATGAAACCTCACGCAATACGCTACCATGACCCCGGTCATTGGCCGCACGACCAGCCATCCGACCAGCTGCGGTCAAGTCTTATTTACTTTATTATAAAAGAATCTTCATCATCTGCGTCATCATCGGCATCTTGACCGAAGCTTCTGCGACAATGATTACGTAGTGCGCGAGCTCTCTTAATGATACGGTAACACAAGTCAACTTACCAACAAATGCTTAAATATTCCATCCACTCTATCCACCACATCCTTCAGTAGATCAAGGTTGAGCAGCGGCGGATCAAACCTCCGGAACACCTCCAGATCCTTCTCATGCTTCTTCAAATTATCCTCGAAGACCGCCTTCCGACTCCTCAGCTTGTCTTCCGCCATATTTTTCTTGGTATTGAGGGTTTTTAGCGTCAGGTCTATGGTTTCTTCCATGTCTAGTGGCCAGAGGAACACTCGGGTGTTTAAGTTTACATCTTCAACTGGAATTTGAAAATAGTATATATAATTAAATATGCTTTATTCTTCAATACGAGCCAGTGCAGACCGGGAGAAGAGCAGCTCTGACCTTCGATCAAGAATATAAAACGGAAAAATAGAAAACGGCCCGAAAAATAAGACAACGTGACTTTACGTTGTCCGATCAAATAAATAAATCAATTTTTTTTTTTCAACCCAGTTTCTTAGGTTTTCTGTTATTAATGACGATTGACAAATTATAACTATGTACATAAACAACAACTTACATCTAATTAATTAACCTAACCTAACTAAAACTATTAACAAACTAAAAAATGGCGTCAAAAAATTCCTCCTCATCGCTGTCGACTGGTAATGTACCCAAGAGACTGGCGGCATTGCCACGTTGTATGGCAATGCTTAGCCTCTCTCCTCTTTTTCTGTTTTATTTTAGAATAACTTATTTCAAATGACTTTATTTTCAAGCTTCAAACGAATTTGTTTTACATTTTTCCCGATGACAGACAGTTGTTAAGATTAACATATCTCAAACATTATTCAACTGTATGTTCGAGTATTAAGGTTAATAATAATGTGAAGTTCGTAATATTTAAAATATCTTTTCACACCACCAGCTGGATGTCAATAGTAGATTGTTATACAAGGGGCTAAAATTACCCATTATATACGAGGTAGTTTTACTCCCAAGCTTTAGCGAGACCGAGTTAGAATGGGTTTTTACCGCCGTGTGTTACACTCTACTTTTCACTACGATTGCGAGAAAATGAAATAATCCAATACAATATTAAATAGTTTATTAAAAATTAAATGTACAGTTTGTACAATTCTGGATATTTAACGAGATGTTTTTTCCCGGAAATTAAATATCAGTCCTCTGTGAGGATGAACGTTGAGTTGTCTGTGGGGTAAAAGTGGGAGATACACGTACTTCCAGGTTTGAGGGTCCCTCGTTCGAATGTTCTGAATAGAGAATCAGCTGATTTGACTCATCCCTTGATGTCGATGGTCGTGGGCTAGTTGGGGGAATATTGATGCGTTCTGTGATACGCTGGGTGATATCAAATTTGATTTGAATGGAGTTCTCTATATAGCCTTCCGCCACTTGATCGAAACTCCATCCACTGTCGCGTTTTAGCGTTGTTATTTTTGCACCAAAATCCGCCAAGAGAGTGGCGGATGTTCTTCGAAAACAATGGCCAGTGTACTGTTCCAGATTAGGAAAATTTTAATAGGTGGCGATAACTTTCGGCATGTTGCTTAACACGTTCACTGCCACCATAATTTTTTTGAAGTTCATAGCGATGCCGCCCTATAAAGCCACGCGGACACGCCAGGCGTGTCGGCGGCACTGCATTTTGTTAAGCGTGTCCAGTGGCACCTCGATAGACTTAAATTCTAAATCTGTCTTTTTTTCGGTTTAGCGATGTGTATTAGTTAGTTTGCCATTCGCTGAGCAAGAATAAAGGTGATTCAAATACGGTAGTGAGATTTAACCTGGAATTATGGCTGAAAATAGATTTTTAGGTAAGTAATTATCGTAATTTTGTAAGAGATGATAAACATTTTGTGGTTATTTTGAAATATTTCATAATAATAACTTAGATAAGTCAATTATTGCAAGTTTACGGAACGATACCTACTTTAGTTGAAGATAGCGTATTATATTTATATATATATATTAGTTTAGTTTAGTTTGGTTTATAATATAAGTTAATTTAAGTTTTTAAATGTACCGTTTGTGCACGTAGGTATATCCTCTTCTACAAATCTCGCTATCGAAGCAAGGTTTGCTGTAAGAAAACCCAATTCTGGGTTAAGCTCGCCGTTGTACAAGCTTTAGATTGTAATTTTGTGTGTATAATTTTTTATTTTGTGTGCAATAAAAAATAAGAATTAAGGGAGGCATAAATACGCAACTATGCAGCCGGCTGCATGGCTGCGAGTAACAGAATAAATGATAATAGCAAATAAATATTATAAGCGGGGACGATTATGGAAAACAGTATTAATACAAATTTTAATGATGTTATGGCAAACAAAAGATTACCCTCCTAAATAAAACTATCTATTTCAAACTTCGTCAAAGTTGGAGAAATAAAAACGAACAGTAGGTAGGTATTTTAGAAACGTAAGCGGTACCTATTTAGTTGTTTACAATTATTTTATCTAGGTAAGTACTTTACCTAGATAAAATAATATTAATAATAAAATAAGATACATATTTTTATGGTTTTTGATGCTCAAAAAACTACCGGTCATAAAAACAGTAAGTATTTTGATTTTTTTCTTATAGAAGAACAATTAACGAGCGAATTACAGTAAAATACCTACTGTTTTAACAGTACGTTTGTCAATCCAACTACTTGTTTGTTTACCGATAGTACCTACCGTAAATTATTTTGTACATTATTGGTCTGACCGAGGCAACGCGAGTTCACACAGTAGTTATCTTTCAGTCCTACTCGCCTTCTTATTTTGGGCTTCTACCTACTTGACATTCAATAAATGATCTTCATATTTTATTGATTTTTGTTTATATGTACATTATTTTAGCTGTATTTGACGTCTTAGTACAAAGGTTAACAATCTATGATTAACTTGTTTAGGTGGACACGCCTGGCGGGTTCTCGGCATTACATAATCACTTTAAAAAAAAAATACAAATTAATTGATTTTTCCGGGGGCCACCTCAAAAATCCTTAGGTTATTGCTAGAGGATTATGTACTGAGAATTCCAAAAGGCAACTTTGCTTAATTTTCGAAATATCACTGAAACATTTAGGACACGACTGGCATGTTCGAGGCGTAGTTATAGAAATTCGCAAGAACACGCTACGCGTGTCGGCGGCGTTGAACGTGTTAATTTATTTTTGCCTATAACTTGCCTTGTGCATTTTTCGTTATGATAGTTCAGAAAAAATCTAGGCGTGCCCACTCCACTCGGCCGTAAATCTTGGTAGGCTTTGACAATTTTTTGAAATTCTACACTTATAACGAATTTCGTTTCCTTATTTGTCTTTGTATTGGGCAGGTTTTGTGACTTGAAGATGGGTATCAGTTTCGACATCTTCCACTGTTATGTTAGCCAGTTCTATCCCTCTGCAAGCACCGCTGATCCTAAAAATTAAAGTAACCTGTAAATCAAAAAATAAGTGTGTTAGAAATGTATTTTGGTTGATACCTACCAATGTCGTGAACGGGCGCCGCCAGTTGAGACTGGTCATCTCTTAACTGCCACGGCTTATTTTTATTATTAATCTTATATTTTGAATTATTTTTTTATATTTTTTTTTCATTGTTCTCGCATATAGAAGCAACACGAATAATGTACCCAGGATTTTGTAATATCTTGATTTAAAAAGAGTGTCCTTGGAGTTTCTTGCCCGTTCTTCTCCATAGAGATCTACGTTTTGGAATGGGCAACTAGCTTCAACTTTCTGACTAACTGACCGACTCTTTGACAATTCAAAAGTGCCTGTAAATGGTTTAATTGAAATAAATGCTTTGAGTTTGAGTTTGAGTTTAAGTTTGAATTTAGTTTGATGAAAATAATAGAAAAACGTTTAAAAATGTAAGTAGGAACTACCTTTGTTGCCAATTTTTTTTCATTTGGAGCCGTATTTACGAAATTCTCGATATCTTTCCTCGTGAAAACTTTGGATTTCTTGGCCTTGTAGCCGGTGGATAATTTCTTGAGAAATGCCGTCAAATTTACATATTTCTTTATATTGACATTATGTCTTGTCTGTATGGCTGTTACATTGATTATTTGCTCCAAAGGGTTGAACTTTGATATTTTTTGGAAAGTTCATCAAAATACGTAAGAAAAACTCCTTCCGTAAGCAAATCCACTCGTTTTTCTGTCCTCCGCTTCATAGACTTTTCGTAAGTAGTTTGACGGCAACAGATTGAAAATTGTTTCTTTTCCTTTCTCTTCCATCTGCAAATTAGGGTCGCCATTCTCACTAGATGATGACATTTTCACTGTTGTAAAATAAATTATTACGGTCACCAATTTAATTTGTAATTAGAGAGAAAATCTAAAGATTTCGCGCCAATGCCTTTTTTTTATTTCATCTGTAGCGGTAACGCAATGCACGCATTCTACTGAAGAGATCGCCGCTTTTAGTTCTATTTTCAAAAATAAAATATTCTTCTATTTCATGAAACAGTAATAAGTCGAGTCTTTATTCATGATTATTCTACTTATGAATAAAGACTTTTTCACTTCAGTAGCTCAAACATGTAGGTTTTGCTGCCTGAAATCAGTGAGCAAAATGCGATTTTGCTCACTGAGTGAGACCAAGTAACTTTTTAATTATTTTTTTCAGAAAGCCGCGAATATCTTATTCATCCTTGGGTTAATCATACAATTCGAAACTTTCACACTCTATCTCTTTCCCGCCATTAGAAAAAGAGAGAGACAAAGACCAGCCCTTTCGAAGTTCCGATTTGGAATTCGACCTCAAAGACAAACACGTTCGGAATTTCGTACTAACTAAATAAATTTTTCAAAAAGATAATTATGTCTTTTAATGTAATTTATTGTATTTTTAACTTATTGTTGTATTTAAACGAAAATAAGTATTTACTACAAATAAAACTGATATTTAACATGTACATATTTATTTCTAGTTTCAATAATGTTACATAATATATTTTGAATAATAAAATATCATGGGTGCTATTTCCGAACACGCCTTAATTTAAATTAAAGAGCGGGTTACTTTTAATTTGCAGAATTGCAGTAATTTTACTTTTAACTTTTAAAATGTTCCATTTTATTGAATTGGTACCTCTACCTACAATCTTAATTATTTTGATTCACAATAAATAGTTATTTCAATCTATTCCTGTTTATTATTTTATATCCTAAAGTGTTCTCGCTGCTGAAGTGAAAAGTTATGTGTGTTACACGAGAGCAAAGTTTTTTGCATCTCGTGCCTTTGAATCCCTCGCCACACTCAGGATTCAACTTTAGAATCACTCGCTACGCTCGTGATTCAATCGTTGAATCCTTCGCTTGCTCAGGATTCAAAATCAGCACTCGCAGCAAAAAACGACTTTGCTCTCTTGTTGCACAAATAACTATTGTATCATGCAAACCTAACTTAAAGTAAATCATTAAAATCCTGAGATCTAGCCCGGCAATGATATTGTACTGAATTTCATTGTAACCTGATGGTCCATAATGTGATTTTAATTTGGAACCTCAAGTAAAATTTCGTATGAAAATTTGTACAAAAAAATATATTCGGAACTCGAACTGCTTTTTACAAGCTTATATTTAACTTGCCTTGTTAGTTAGTATGTATTGGCCAAATCTTGCAAGCTGAATTAAAGTCACTTCCTCTTATCCTATTGAATTGAAATTTTACATGTTGATTCTGTTTCAAAGACAATGCATTTTTGCATGATGCTTGACGTGATTCTACACCTAGGATTGGCTCCAAACCAGGGAACTCCTTAACGGTCAACAATAAAGACACGAAATTAAATATACGCATTTAATTATGAAATTCCGCTCCAAAGTCCACCATGACCTGGCTGCTGCACACAGGATTGGTTCCAGACGAGGGAACTCCTAAACGGTCAACCGCACAGACACAACATTTTATCTACGCATTCATACACCATGACCTGTCTGCTGACCCAGGATTGGTTCCATACCAGAGATCTCCTCAGTGGTCAACATCACAGTCACGAAATTTGGTATATGCATTAAATTATGACAGCCCGTTCTAAAGTATGGCATGACTTGGATAGTGCAACTCGGTTGGCTTCACACCAAAACTTGTGTAAAGGCGTGTCTGGGTTCGTTGGATTTGTCTTTACCAGTATTTCTCAAGTGAAGGTAATAGAACGGATATTTAAACAAATTCTAATGCTAAAAACTACAAAATAAACTTTATGTAAAAACCTTTTTGAAAACAAGCTTTACTGAACTCAAAAGTACAAAATAAAACTTACGTAAACATACAACTTTAATATTTTGTTAAAAGCTTGAGGCGTGAACGTCCTTCTTACACTTTAAGATAAGCCTCAAGCTTTTAAGAAAATATTAAAGTTGTATGTTTACATAAGTTTTCTTTTGTACTTTTGAGTTCATTAAAAGTTTATTTTAAAAAGGTTTTTACATCTCGCAGGAGTGAAAAATAGAGAACTCTCCTCGGGGAAAAAGGTGTGTGCGTTTTGGGCGAGATTGATTCAATATAACGCGCGTTACATAAGACACTGCTGTATCCACTTCGTGAATAATAATACTTATTTTTTGTTTTACTCACAATTTAGATGCGCATGGTCCATCAGGAACAGCACATGCTCGGCAGTGGTGCGCGCCTGCTCCCGCAGGTCGAACATGGCGCTGTCGCGACAGTCCATGATGTAGTTGATCAGTTCCACCAGCTGGGCCGTGGTCTCCGGGCTCTCGGAGGCTCGGGCGGCCATCTCCTCGTAGATGTTGCAGATGCTGGACAAAGGAGCAAGGTTTGAGGGCAATATAACTGTAGAACGTAAGGTCTTAGCTGCGATCCCACGCTGGATATAATAAATTAGCTTTTGCCCGCGTAGTTCGGAAATTATTCCATATGAACATATTTCTTTAAAGGTACAAATATTATGTCGACATTTGTGCCAATTTTCATCGATATCCGTTCACCAAGACGAATATAACAGCCAGACATATAGAATTCTAAAAGATACATTTAAAATTAATTTTAAGCTGTCGCGGGTAATTTAAGTAGGTAATGCCAAATTATTATCAAAATGAATTTGCTTACCGTCAGGAACTTTTATGTAGATAAAAATTACGTTTTTCTAATTATATTAAAAATATACGTTTTTCGTTTCTTAACTTTCTTGTAAACAGACATGTTTAAATATAAATTATGGCAATAACCATAGAATAATGACAAGCAATAAAAGTGTTTTTTTTTTTGTTGCGCTTATTGTACAGTCAGCAAAGGAGATAAGTATCCAGGGTCGCCGGATATAGTTGAAGTTTAGTATGTAATCGATGAATATTTTCTAATGGACAAATTGGAAATATTTCTAGGACGATGCGTCAAAACGTCCCCCTAAACCTTACACCGACCAACAGATTTAAAATGTATCTCAGTCAAACCATCTTGGTAAGGTGATAATTTTTTACTATGACGACATCTCTCAAAAATACGGGATATTCCTAGAAAAATCATGTTTTAATGTTATTATTTTTGGCACAAAATAACATGTTGTAAACCATAATCTTTGATTTTTTAAGTATTATAATAATTATTATATTTGTTATTGTACCTAAAATGTATTCCTATATCTTTAAAAAAACATTTATGTAAAATCTTATTGGTAGTTTGAGGTCAAACAAAAATACTTAGTATATATTTATCGGCAATGACTCTCTTTACTGAAATCAGTAAGAAAAATATACTTACGGTCAGCTGCAGGTGGCGTCTAGAGCAGCACATACGCAACTCAAAAACACGATATCAGCAACCCCCTTCTACCCCGCAAACGCTGTTATCCATCCCTCTTTTACAATAATAATCTTTGTACCTGAAGTTAGTCGTTCGTTGTCCACGACGCGATGTTGTTATTCTGTGCACTATGGCATTGTTTTACTTAGACTGACCACTGCATGTTTATTGGATCTGATTGATAGCTTCTCGTTTGACCCTGCCATGTTAAAACACTTTGTTTTGTTAACTAAAATGGAAACCGGACGCCGATGTGTTTTGTGTCCGCGATCTATATTACGGCAAAGGCGACATATGCTGCAGGATACTTTGCCCCAAAGTAGACCTGATTTAGCTGAATATATTATTCAAAATGGACTTATACAGGTATGTACCCACTTTTCATTGATTATTGTAGCATATAAAGTGCACTAGTTAATTTTATTAATTCTCGTCATGTGTATTATATATGCAGTGGACTATTAATATCCGCATTAATAGGCTAACTGCAGCTGTGTACGTTCTTTTGTTTGTTATTTTGTTACTTTATTGTGTAGCATATATTTACCTCGACTGTCGGCATCATACGTACCGAAGATTCTAAGAAATTCGTTCTTTTGTTTGATGTGATTATCTTGCACGTGGTTACCTCGGCTGCTAGGCTGTCGTTAGGTTGTTATGCATTGTCTATACGTTATCATATTCTTAGTTGCTCACTTTATTATTCATATTGTAATAATAAAATAATATTGTTTCTTTTTTCTCTCCATTTAACGAAAACTCTCAATAACGCCATAAAATGAGCAGTCCCTTAAGTGTCGCTATATATACTGTAATACCTATAGATTTAATGCCGTATAACTACTGTACGTGCTAAAAAAACAACATTGTTTTTAATTAGGCATTTTTTCAAAATGGATTTGCAACTTTTTAAGGGTTATCATATCCATAGTTAATCTCTCTTTTTCCTTTTCTTTTTTCAATTGTGGCTGGCTCTTTTTTTACACCCTGTAGAAAACGGCTCTGTGGTCAATATGTAATGCAGCGAATTATATGGCTTCAACATGTAAATTGTACATAGGGTGAAAAATGTGCTTTTTCAGCGTGTAATACGTTTTCTTTCGTTTCAGATTGTTTTCAACAACATTATGGCTGTATGCCATAGTTGCTGGCAAAGAGGCCACAGTTCCGTTGATCGGAGAGGGCGTGATCAGGCCAGGGTTTTGAATGATCCCGAACTTATAGCAGAAACTGTGTCAGAACCCGGTCCAGGACCTGTGCCCGAACCCATTCCAGGACCAGTGCTAGAACCCATCCCAAGACCTGCGCCAGAACCCGTGGATATTCCAGATGTAGATCAACAAGGAGCTCAGATTTTCATGCCTGATCATCATCTCGGCGCTGCATTTATAGGCAATGCGATGATGAAAATCTGAGACGAATCCCAGCTTCTATAAAACTGTACGCCATATGTAACTGTCACTTATATGTGCCACCGAGTGCCCGACTATGTGAAGATCATATAGTGCATTTGGAATTTGAGGAGTTGCTTGATACTGTCAACGTGACCCATTATTTCAACTCACAGTTGCTTACAGACATAACAAATATGTTGATACAAGCAGTCAATAATAGCCCAAGGTTCGATTTTGAATCCTTTACGAGATAAGATGAAAATGAGCTACATTTTTGAACCGGTCTAACCAGTGATCAATTTAATAATATACTGGAATAAACACCGTCTCTGCTAGAGAGAGATCGTCATCCGCGAACTGTTCTTGGCATTTACCTGACAAAACTAAGGATTGGCGAAACTAACGAAAGGCTGTCAACATTATTTAAAATGTCACGTAGTCATCTTGAAAGAAAAATAAAAATAGCGAGGGAATGTTTGTCACATGATTTTGTTTCAAGACATCTTGGAATGGATCACATGACTAGAGACAGCGTTCTCGAGAGAAACCTATTAATTCCAAAACGGATTTTCACGACGACGACGACGAGGACGACGACGTTTTTCGTCATTAGACGAGAATACAAAGGCCATTTTGATTTGTGATGGAACGTATACATACATAGAGTAAAGTGCGAATTTTTTGTTCCAACGTGCAAGCTATAGCCATCACAAGTTTAGGAACCTGTTGAAACCATTTTTGATAGTGTGCAGTGATGGATACATCGTAGATGTAATTGGCCCATATGCCGCAACTACTTCTGGTGACGTTTTCATTCTGGACAGGGGATTTCGGAACAGCATCGATGGCATAGAGTCATACTAATATGAAGCCCACATGCCTCCCTCAAAGGACCGGAACAATACCCAATTGACTACTGAACAGGCAAATAAGTCCCGCTTAGTCACAATTTGCCGATGGGTAGTGGAAGCGGTGAATGGCAAATTCAAAAATAGATTTAAGTTGTTGAGAAATAAATATTTTAATAAAACGTTACCTAACATGTTCGCCGATTTTAAAATTGGTGCGGCCATAATAAATGCATTTTATCGTGTCGCTGTAGACAATGTGCACGCTCCTGAGATTGTCAACATAATCCACTCTCAAATCAACACACCTAATCTATTGAAAGGTTATGTATAAATTAAAAACTTGAATAGACTAAGAGTGGCTTTTGTACCAATGGAAGCGAATATTCTTAATTTTGAAGAATTCCCTGGCTTATCCGAAAACGATGTTTTCGTTTTTGCTTTAGGAAGCTATCATATCAAGCTTGCGAAATCATATTGTGCGAAACACTTACGAGATGGACTGTACCACATTTAATTATACAGACAAACTGAGCTGAGTGATTTACCACTATGTAATATACTACAAAGAAAGGTGTGGTTGGTCCGAGTTCGCGTACAATCGCGACATGTAAGGTCACGCATTTATTATTCATATATTTTAATAGATCGCAATTCGTCTAATAGAAATAGTATTGCTCACTGGTATTGCACGTGCCTACAGGAAATTGAACTGTAGGAAGCTGCGCACATATAATTTCAATTGTGTGGTACATGGGGCTAGGGCGTTACATTGATTTTAATCCACCGGCCGAACTGCTCAATAGTATTATAATTGATGATAATTAATAATGTATAGCCAATAGGCCTATTTTCCATATTTTTTAAATATTAAGGTAACCCAAGTCATACAATAATTGGATTTACAATGTTGCGCGCCGTATGGCGTCCAGTTTATGAAGCTTCATAATACGTTTACCATTGTTATTTTATTTTTTTATAACATATTTGTAGCGAATTAGAAAAATAAATAAAAATATTAAAAATTATTTTATTACTAAACCCCATGGATTTTGAAGTTAAAACTGGTTGCTAGTCTTTTTATAGATCTTTATGAATCTACTAACACATACAAAATATCTGTTGAAGGGGGGGGACGGGTCTCATACAAATTTGGTCATCGTCCTTTAATTTGATAAATTACCAGTTTGTTTTCTATTAATTTTATTATATTTTATTTAAAAAAAAAAACATCTGTTTCTTACTAAACTTCATCTATATCCGGCGAACCTAGATACTTATCTCTTTTGCTGACTGTACATGCGCGAACTTACTCTCACTACGCCAAAACCTTGCCAACAGCGGGATTTGCCCTCGAATTTTCAAACATCACTTAAGTTAAAGACGTTCTTTAAAATGTTTTAGTCGGTACAATAAGCCTCAGTCACAGAAACAGCCACTTAAGGGGACTACAGGACCTAAATGTAAGTTTTATAATGCCTAAAAGTATATGATCTACTGCACTAAACAAAATCAGAAAAATATATGTTATTCTTCAGGATATTTGCTAATTAGATAGTGTGTTGAAAACATAATACAACTAATTTGATACGATAGAAAAAAATCAAGAAGATACCTCTAAAAATTTCTTATAACGATTAAAACCATACTACTATGCATTAAATCATTCTGTTTTTTTGTCAGATTATTCTACAAGCAACATACTAAAGTAATAGTGTTTTAATTTTTTAATCCAATCAATAGATTTTTAGTAAATAGATAATTGCTTCGTGTTTTGCAATAAATTACCAACGTTGTGACATCGCGCTTCTCTTTCTTTTCTATGCAGTCCGACGAGACCGCGCTTTAGCTCTTGTAAGCCTCTTAAAATGGATTCGCGTTTAAGATTTAGCCGTTACAGTACGAGGTACTGCTCGATTTTTGCGACCAATTTTATACCGAATATATTTAATCTGCAGTAGTTGTTTAAAATTCAATAATCATGCATGTGAGAGTCACTCGCCGCACCCGCGGGTGGGGGGGGGGGGGGTGAATCCAAAGTTACAGCTTGTCTAAGCATGTCATTTCATAACGCGCCAAAACCTTCCCCTTCTGGCAACCGTCCCACAAAGTTTTGGCGCGGTATAAAATGACTATTTTTAAAAGTTTTTTTACAGCTTTGAGATGCTCTAACTTTAGACTCCCCCACTACTGGAGCAACTGACTCTCAGATCTCCTAAGGGAAAACTATTTTTGATATGTTTTTCAGCCGGTACAAAATTACTTTTGAAACTAACGCCACTGCCCGTTCATCATCTTCATAGTTTAAATAAAGGCTTTACTAACAACAGTCTAAACATAAGCAGTACCTCAACTCTTCAACTCTTCGTGGAATAGATGCTACGCTCCAGCGAATGTTAAGGTCGACGACCTTACCAAACTTTTTGTAAAACTGAAAGCTTAATATTGAGGTGCTAACTACTGTTAGCAACTCTACTACTCTCTCTACTCTATTCTCCACTCTCTCTTGTCCACAGCTTCGCCCACATAGCGGACAAGTGTTTATCTAAAGCAGGCTTAAATTTCGTGAAAACGCCTTTGCATGTGTGAGTCTAATGGAAAAACTGTATGTTAATACTAATAATTATATCTAGTGACTATACTCACGCTCTGTTCCACTTCCTGTTGACGGCTATGAAGTGGTCGACTATGTGCTGGCGCAGGCCGTTGACGATGTCCCAGAGAGTATCGTTGATGGGCCCACAGTCCAACATGATCATGTTCAGGGGTATGTCTCGCCGGAGGAAAGCGATCTCATCGCGAAGTTTCTCGTACATGTATATGCGCTCTGAGAAGTCCTGGGGTTGAGAAAAGTTTAGTTAGGTGAATCGTCAGCTGCGGCCCACCAAATTCAAATTTTCTTTGGTTTGTTGCAAATTGCAGCTGTTTTACGTCGTAATCTATGTTGATCTAAATGCGATTTGCGACTATAGAGGACATATTTACTGAATAATTCTTAATCATTTTCATATCAATCGTCAAACTTTGGAAATTTGTTCCAAATAAGAATTTTTCAGATGAAAATTCTTAAGGTGTTCAAAGTATATTATTATTATTATTATATTATTTATAATTATGTAACAACTTAGAATCACGTGATTAGTTAATGTAATTAGCATCGAAATAGTAATTCAGCGTCAAAATAGTAAATAAACATTGCAAATCTCAGTCAGGTGGGCTATAGAAGTTGAAATACATAGTTTTTTGATGCGTCCAGGTACCCTAGCCCGAGACCTAGCCCTGGACCTAACATTCAGATACTTAGTCCATAAAAAAAGCCTTCTTAACCGCGATAACGAATTATATCAATCATTATTGATACAATTCGTTATCTCAGTTAAGAAGGCTTAACAAGGCCAATTGGATGACCAATTTTACATCATTATGTAAAATTGGTCTAACCAACCCACATTCAGAGGCGCTTCACACCCTGAAAAACTAGAATATAGTGTTAGTAAATATTGTATTTCTGTAGGTCGACAGACCAGCCTTAGTTTTTTTTTTTTAGTTGCCTGTGTGCCATGGCCACGGACCCGTAACCCTTTCGGACAAACCCGCGACCCTGGCAGGCTCCTTACCACCCTGAACTAAATGCTGTAGAGAACATATGGGGGTTCTTAAAAACTATGTAGCTTTAAGAAACGTTGAGCAAAATATGACAAATACAGAAAACCTAATTCAAGAAATTATTGAAAATATAATTAACGAAGCCTGGCGAAGCACATGCAATAGTGTGATTAAGAAAGAAGCAAATGAAATACTTTAATGCCGCCTTTGAATTTATCATTAATTTGCAAGATGATAGTGACGATGAAACTATCACAGAGGAGTCCAGTTATGATTCGAACTAATTCTTTACACTAGTAATTTAATTTGTAAATATTACATATACAAAATATTGAACACGAAAAATATTTTTATTTCATCACTAAACGAATCACAAATCTAACTACCTACTTATATTATTTTGTTGAATAAAGGCTCGTACACACTGGCGCGACGCGACGCCCTACACAAAGGCACCGCGTGTCGCGCGACGAGCGGCGGCGGCGCCTTTGTGTAGCGCTATCACGTCGCGCCTGTTTGTGGGAGCCTTAACGATGAACTTGCTGACGCTACCTGCAGTTACGCACACAAGAGCGCGTGTCTATACACATCACAACTACAAGTATTGCTCACGCGCCGTCGAGAGATAGAACAACTGTAATACAAAATAGGCAGATACTTCAATGGTAGTAACAGGTCTATATTAGATCTCAACACCGCGCGTACGTATTAGACCGAAGATAGACGAAGATTTCCGAAGCGCATACTTTTCCTTGGAGATCCGTATATTACAACAAAGATCTAAGTTACCTTCAAATATGGCGGCGGCTCTAACTTCATGAACGTCAGCAGATCCTGCTTGGCTTGTCCGTTGAGGATGTAGAAGTAGTCCTTGTAGCGGCTGAGGAAGCTGCGAGGTCCTGGCTTGTTGACGGACACGTTGTGCAGTGTCTCCTGGATGGCGTCCAGCATGTAACGCTCTTCGGAGTGCACCGGTATCAGGAACGGGTGCGGCCGGCTTGCGGCTGGCCACACAGACAAACATAGTAATGGAGTATTTGACCAATACTTTCAAAAATATCAGATCCATAGAATGTGCTCGTATTTTTTAAATGATGCAGAAAAAAAGTCTGTGCATAATTATATGGAGAAATTAAACTTTGGATTCCAATGGAAGCGGTGAACGGTCACACAATGAGGGCTGTACAAATACAGAGCGCTTTTTGACACCTAATGTCAAATACTAACGAAAATGACAGATTTTCATGAATGCCGTTACAATATGACAGAACCGCTTTCCTAGGAAATCAAAGCTTTAGACACTTTAGAAGATACTATTCTATCCTTGTCACGCAATTCGGTAATTGTACGGAATGGTGAAAAGTTATTATTTCTTTTTTACCACGTGGTAGCATTTATTTATCTATTTGGAATGCTTATTGAATATTTACATAATACGAGGGGCGTTCAATGTATTCTCGGTATCGGCATGAAATAAAAAGTAAATTCAATTGAAATTATTTTTATTTTTCAATGTAATTCCCCATTACCTCAATGCATTTATTACATCTCGAAATTTCTATCCTCTTTCTCTGAAAAATGCACATTTATTGTCGCCTTGAGCTCTTCATCGTTGGAAAAGCGTTTCCCACGAAGGTCTATATCTATATCGAAATAATAATCACTTGGGGCTAGGTCCGGGCTATAGGGTTGGTGTTTAATTTCTTCGAAACCACTATCTCGCACAGCAGCCTTGGAAACAGCCGCCGTGTGGACCGGGGCATTGTCGTGAAGAAGCAACACACCGGTGGTCAGTTTAACTCGTCTTTTTTCTTTAAATGCTTCCCATAAATTTAGTAAAGTGGATGCGTAGGATGCTGCATTTATTTTTTCACCTTTTTTTGTGTACTCAATCAGCAAAATTCCCTTTGAGTCCCAAAACACTGGCCACGATTTTTCCGGCAGACGGAACGACTTTGAAATTCTTAGGGAGCGCAGTACCCTTCTTGCGCCACTGCATGGAGTCCTGCTTGCTTTCAGGGTCATAATGACGAACCCACGTTTCACCAGCAGTAACAATTCGATCGAAAATACTCGATGGAACTTCACCACAGAGCTCTAAAAGCTCTACAGCACTCGATTCGCACTTGTTTTTGAGGCGCCCGCCGTGAGCATTCGCGGTCCCATCTTGCACCGACTTTTGAAAGCTAAAGAAGGTGATGAAGAAAACTGCACGGTACCAACGGAGAGGTGTATCATCTCTGCTATCATTATCATTTTCATTCCGGCATCCTCCAGTATAAGCTTCTCAACTATTTTCACGTTTTCTTCCGTAGAGGCAGTAACCGGGCCGCCCGAGCGAGTGTGGTCTTCAGTACTCTCTATGCCCTTTTAAATTCACTTGACCACTTTTGAACCGTAGATAAGGAAGGTGCAGAAACTTGGTAAACCGCCACCATCTCTTGGTGAATAGTTTTTTGACTTTTCCTTATTTGGTAAGGAATTTATTAACAGCGTGGTGCTCGATTTTCTTCAACATTGTCACGTTAGCCATTCCAGTTGCCTGCCTGCGTCGCAGATTGTTCGAAAGAGTTACCGTGGCCCTGGCGCACAAGCAACTGAAGGAACACGGGTGGGTTTTAGTCAGTAAGAGTCTGACACGCCCTTCCGCTCCGCCCAGAGCGGGAGAGGTCATTTGATGATTACACAACCAAAAAAAAAATGAAAAGCAAAAAAAAGCCATTCCAGTTGTCGTTGACTAAGGATAACTAGCAAACTAATGATGACAGCTATATGAAATTTTACCTTTATCTTTTTTTCTTAGATAATGTCATTAATTAATTAATAAGTCAAATTACCCACATCATTAGTAAATCACCCTCATACCGAGAATACATTGAACGCCTCTCGTACATAGACGCACGCCTTCTTCCCATGGGGGTAGGCAGAAACTACAGAACGCCACCTGCTACGATCCTTACATACTCCTTTTGCTTCGTTTATATTCATAAATCTGGTCATTGAAGTATATTTATAACTACCTTCTGCTCGCGACTTTGTCCACGTGAAAGTTCGGCCCCCGACTCACCGCGTCGCATACCATCGCCCGCCCGCGCTGTTACTTTGTTTTCGTTAGCGTTCTTACTGACTTTATTTATTTTTGCTCGGCTCCTAAGAGTCGTAGGGTGTTGTTAAATATACTAAAACCTTCCTCAAGAATTGGACTATCAAATGCGAAAAGATTTTTTCAAATCTGACTGGTAGTTCCAGAGATTAACGCACTCAAACAAACAAACAGACTCTTCGGCTTTATTATTATATTCCTATTGCATGGTAAACTTATAAGCTCCCAAAAAAATAAAAATATTTTGCCTGGTTTATTTTGTCCTTAGAATGCTCCTGTATCTTGTAAAATATTAAAACGGGAATTAAATTTCTTAAATTAAGTATAAAACTATATTTAGCTTTTTGGCTCTAAAGTATAATTAATATTATGCGAATGCAAATAAGGGTGGGCGCTGATACCTATATTACAAGATATTAAGTTATCTTAGCTTAGGTATTAGTTGCAATGGTTGCTAATTGTCTGCGATCTAATTAATAAAAAAAAAAAAAATATTATTATTGAATTATAAAAATGTGTATGACGGCGGCAGCTGACATTGAGTGCAAGAAAGAGACAGCGATATCAAGCGCTAGCAGCACGTGCACCGGACGTCATCACCCCCACCTTCCCCCCACTACGCTTGGAGTTTATAAAAGGGGCCGCTCCGTTGTAGCGGCACGCATTTCTAACGGTTACGTCGCGGTGCACGGACTGCAGTCTCAGTACGAGTCTCTGCCTCCCTCATTGCCATTATTCGTTGCTTTAGTGTCGGATTAGTTATTAAGTAAATTAATAAGATTTAAATTAGTAAAACTATTTAAAACTATACCGATCCTTGTGTTTTACTTCTGATGTCTGAGCCTATCCCGACATCAGAAGTGGGATTCGAAGACCACCCCACTTCTGGAGATTCAGCTTCCAATACCATGCAAAACCAGATGCTTTTGTTTAGTAACGGCATGGAAGCCATATTTTCTAAAATCGCTGAAAAATTATCATCTACCTCCTGTACACTAAGTCCATTAGTCTCATTCGACCCAGACGACCCCAATTCAGATATAGAGGGTTGGTGTCAGCTATCAGAAATTATAGTCGAGAATAAAAAATTAAAAGGGGTAGACCTAATAATGGCTCTAACACATTGTCTAAAAGGGCGGGCTGCAACATTTTTAACGAAAATCCGTCCTGATCAATTCGAATGGACCAAAGTTAAGGAACTTTTAAAGGCTCAATTTGCCCGGCCTTTGCTTATACAAGATCATTTTGATCAAATTATGAAATTTCAAATAAAATCTGAAGAAACTCCAGCCCAAGCTTGCGTACGTCTGTGGCAACTTATCGAAAAAATTCCCGATGCTAATTTGTCCGACAAAGTGATAACTGGCTTCGCGATCTCTGTTTTATCACAATGCGATGCTATAATTCGCCGTGAATTAAATTCCACTGTTGTAAGCGATAAAACACAACTTTTTCGTGTATTGCGTGGAATTTCCTTAAAACGTAAAAGCGAATCATCTGATCATTATGAATTTGATCCAAAACGTCCTCGGAACACTCCGAGTTTCCGGGGAAACTGCAATAATTGTGGTAAAATTGGACATCGAGCTTCAGAGTGTCGGGACAGAAAGAAAAACCTTAACCCAAGCACAAGTGTTCCAGACAAACGCCTCAATCAAAAACCTCAAGTCACATGTTACGTGTGCGGCGAACCGGGCCACGTGGCCTCCAGCTGCCCTACGAGGACCGGCGGCGCAAAGAAGGAGCAGCCGGCAGCAGGGAACAAGGAAGTCAACGTGTGCTCCAAGAGTGTTCGTGGTATTATGGACTGTAGTGGTATGAGTTTACAATTTATTTTTGACTCTGGTTCTGAGTGTAGCTTAATAAAAGAAAGCTGTTCGCATTTAATAAATGGGCAAAGATCGCATGACCTAATCAATATGACTGGTATAGGTAAAAGCAGCGTGAGAAGCACTGAGCAAATTACTAGTACGGTTAAGATTGGAGATATTTCGACTGAAATTACTTTCCACGTCCTTCCAGACAATTATTTGAGAGATACTGTCTTATTGGGTCGAGACGTGCTTCAAAATAACATTTGTGTTGAAATTTGCGAAAATAAACTGAAATTTACCCGCCTTAGAGAGACTAATATATGTTCTAAAATAAATAACACTTTTAATATCGATTCTATTAATACTGACCTAACTGGAACTGACTTAGAAAAACTGTACGATATCTTAACTAAATATTCGGGTAATTTTATTGAAACTTTACCTATGACACGTATAAAGACGGGCGAACTAAAAATAGACTTGATCGACCCCCATAAAACAGTACAAAGACGGCCCTATAGGTTGTCTTTAGAAGAATCTAAGATCGTTGATGAAAAAAGTTTGTGAGTTATTAATGGCTAATATTATTAGAGAAAGTATGTCCCCTTTCGCAAGCCCTATAATACTAGTAGAAAAAAAAGACGGTACCAAGCGCATGTGTGTCGATTTTAGAGAATTGAACAGTAATACCAAACCAGACAATTATCCCTTGCCTTTGATTAGCGAACAGATAGATAAGCTACATGGCGCTCATTATTTTTCCACTATCGATATGGCTTCAGGATTCCATCAGCTATCTGTACATAAAGACTCTATAGAAAAGACGGCTTTTGTAACTCCCAAGGGACAGTACGAATATCTTACTATGCCTTTCGGTCTTCGTAATGCCCCTCCCGTTTTTCAGAGAGCAATTAATAATGCACTTAAGCCATTGGCTGATGACAGGATTCAGGTTTACATGGATGATATACTCTCTGCATCGAAAACAGTCGATGAGGGTTTATGTCGTTTAGATAAATTATTAAAAACACTGTCTGAAGCAGGTTTTTCTTTTAATATTAAAAAATGTTCTTTTATGAAAACTAAAACTGAGTATCTCGGTTATGTTATTTCGGCTGGCGAAATTAGACCAAATCCAAATAAAATCGTAGCTTTAACTAATGTTCCTACTCCAAGTTCCGTAACACAAGTCAGACAACTTATAGGCTTAGCTACCTATTTCCGACAGTTTATTCCAAATTTCTCTCAGCTAATAAGACCATTATATCCATTAACCAAAGGAAAAGGTAAAATTCAATGGACGACTGACCATGATCGAATTCATAAAGAAATCATTAATATACTGACCTCTGAGCCTGTTTTAAAAATATTTGACCCTTCCTTACCAGTCGAACTCCACACCGATGCCAGTTCCGATGGCTACGGTGCAGTACTCATTCAAAAACACGACAATAGACCTCACGTAGTTGCATATTTTAGTCGTAAAACAACTGATGCAGAGAGTCGATATCACTCGTATGAGCTGGAGACGTTAGCTGTTGTAAGGGCAGTGGAACAATTCAGACATTATTTATATGGCCGAAATTTTACTGTTTTCTCTGACTGTAATTCGCTGAAAGCCTCTCATTCAAAACGAGATTTGACTCCTAGGGTGCACCGGTGGTGGGCTATACTTCAGGCATACGATTTCGAGATAGTGTATAAAGAAGGTCATAAAATGGCCCATGCAGACTTTTTATCCCGAAATTTGTCTAAAGATAATTCTGAACCCAGAAAAATAAATTTTCTCGAATTAGATAAAGGTTGGCTGATTGTTGAACAAGAGAGGGACTCCGAAATTTCTGATTTAATATCTAAATTTCGTAACAATCAACTACCAGAAGATACAGCCCATACGTATGACTTAAGACAAGGCATCTTGTACAGAAAAATCGTGCGCAGGGCAGTAACTTGTTGGCTCCCTATTATACCCCGCTCTCTCGTTTGGTCTCTCATTAGTTATGTTCATAACGAAATTAAACATTTAGGTTTCGATAAAACATTGGACAAGCTATACGAGTTTTACTGGTTCCCTGACATGTCTAAATTTGTCAAAAAGTTTATTAATTGCTGTTTTGTTTGCAAAACCTCCAAGGGTCCTTCAGGTGCTCAGCAAATGCAGCTTCATCCAATTCATAAAGAGCCAATACCATGGCACACCATTCACATGGATCTTACTGGTAAATTGAGTGGTAAAAGTCATCGAAAGGAATATTGCTCTGTCTTAGGGCCTATGCACACCACGTTTTTTAAACGCGCCGTCGACGCGCGTTTGTAGCGATACAGACGCGATACGCACGCAAGTCAGACGCGGCCTGTAGACCTTTGCACACCTGTATAAATTCAAACACGCGTTTGAATCGATACAGACGCGCGTGTGTAGCGATACAGACGCAATGCAAACGCGCGTGTGTAGCGATACAGACGCGATGCAAACGCGCGTGTGTAGCGATACAAACGCGATGCAAACGCGCGTGTGTATCGATACAAACGCGCTGGCATTTTGCGTTTTTAAGCAGAACCTCATCAACAGTAGCAAGATGGCGTCGGTCGACACAGCATTGATTGCATGCGCTTTGTTATTAATTTTTAAAAAAAGGAAGAAGAAAAATTACCGACGTTTTTGGGTACACCCATTTACAAGGGAAGGGAAGGCGCGCGCGCTAGCGGTCGCATCAGTGTCGCGCGTTTGAATCGATACAAACGCGCGCGTGTATCGATTCAGACGCGCCGGTGCAGCGCGTTTGAATCGATACAAACGCGATGCTAACGCGCGTGTGTATCGATACAAACGCGCCGGTGCAGCGTGTTTGTATCGATACAAACGATAACAAACTGCTCTGTAGGATAAAAGCGCGCCGTCGACGCGCGTTTCTAAAACGCGCGTCGACGGCGCGTTTAAAAAACGTGGTGTGCACAGGGCCTTAATAGACGCTTTTACAAAATTTGTTCTTCTCGAATATGCCCCGACTTTAACTTCCTCTCATGCAGTAAAAGCCATTAAAAATGCCGTTAATCTTTTTGGTGCTCCAAAACGTGTTATAGCCGATCGAGGCCGCTGCTATGATTCTAGTGAATTCAAAGATTTTTGTAAAGAAAATAATATAGAACTTCATTTAATAGCTACAGGATCCAGTCGTGCTAATGGGCAAGTGGAGAGGGTCATGCGAACTTTGAAAAATATCCTTACTATAATAGAATGTAACTCTAATAATACCTGGCAGGATCAACTAGGAGAAATTCAGCTAGCTCTTAATAGTACTCGCTCCCGTGTCACAGGTTTTACACCTACAGAATTGATGTTCGGTATTCAGGGTAATTCCTTGAATCTAGCTAGAATATCTCCTGGTTCATCTGAGTCAAGCAGGATTAATGTTGAAACGGCTCGTTTATCTGCATCAGACAACATAAAACGATTGGCTAGTGCTGATACTGTTCGGTTTAATCGAGGGAGGGCGCAAATAAAACCATTCAAAGTAGGTGATTTCGTCTTTGTCAAATGTGAGGAAAGACACCAAAAAAAATTAGATAAAAAATTTAAGGGACCTTTCAAAATTATTGCAGTTTTAGATAACGATCGTTATGAACTGAAAAATATGAATGGTTCTAATAGGATTTATAAGTACGCACATGAAAATTTGAGAGAAGTACCTAGAGGACAACAAGGTTTTCTTGAAATTTCTGAAAACTATGAGTCTGATGACGATGAACGATCCGTGATGGTGGATGATGTACCTAGTAATATAAATGATGATTTACATAATGCTGCTTCTGGTGAATCAGTGGAAAACTATTTGCCATATTTAAGAGATCATAGTTCTCAAAACTTAAATGCCAGTCGTGTCTCAGAATCCGAAGAAACATTATCTATTGGTTCACAAACAGTAACTATTAATTCTGAAGATACTTTATCTATAGATTCTGAGGCAACTGTATCCTGTGATTCTGTTTTGTTTAACCCAGTATCGGAACAAGGTCCCTTGCTGGATGACTAAATCAGTTTATACTGTAGGGGTTGCAAGAGTTGTGACCTAGCCCAGTTGTAGCTGAAGGGGTTTCACCTGCTTTTGTGGGTTGATAACCTAGACCAGTGTTTTGTGAGCTGCAGGGATCTCATCCATGGGATGATTATCTAGACCAGCAAATATGAGCTGTAGGGGCATCGTCGTATATTTGAAAGACGATGACCCAGTCCAGCAGTACAACAGTATGTCTAATAACTAATTTTTGAAAATTGTCTTTTGTCTAGATTGAAGAAACTTTTGCGCACGAGGACGTGCGATTGTCAGAATGGCCGTGACGGCGGCAGCTGACATTGAGTGCAAGAAAGAGACAGCGATATCAAGCGCTAGCAGCACGTGCACCGGACGTCATCACCCCCACCTTCCCCCCACTACGCTTGGAGTTTATAAAAGGGGCCGCTCCGTTGTAGCGGCACGCACGACGCATCCGCTTGGCCCCACGTCAAGCAGATAGCGCCCTGGCATGCGCGCCCCCCCGACGCGAGACCCCTGCCCCGCGACCTGTTAGCGGACAATTGACCCCATCCCCCGGACTGGACTCCCGAGTAAGCTGCACACAGGTTACACGCGGCTTACTCGACTCAACTGAACTCCACACTCACCTACATGCACCCGTTGCGTAGCGTGTTCTAAGTTAATATAGGCACGTTACGTCATCGCACCACAGACAGCACGTCTAAACATTCGCCTAAACTCACACGCGAAGGCGCCGCGCGGGCGGCGATTCGCGTTGACACTGAGCGGTGTTACACACAACACAATACCGCTCACACACGCACGACGACTCCTTAGCCCGGACCGTAACCGGCTAGCTCTGGAAGCGGGGCGGGCGGGGGTCATACACCTACTCTGTAGGAGCGTCGAGTCGGCACCTTCGCCGCTGGTCGTCTTCGTCGGGCCTCCCCCAGGTAACTGGGGGTCTCACCTGGCGGGGACAGACCGCCGAGGTGTCGTGAAGAAAGCGACGCTACGTTATTAGCGTCGCGGCGCGCCTACAGAAACACATTAGCAATCACACATATGGGTGCGCGTAGCTACGCGCACCTAATAAGCCGCAAGCATCTGTTGCGCACACTAAGAGGGGCCCGTATTGACGGGCCCAATACATGCTGCCGCGGCCAGAGGGCAAAGCGCCCTGGCACCGCTCGCCACGCCCCCTTGCGGGGGCGTCGCGACTTCCAAGAGCGGCACGCATTTCTAACGGTTACGTCGCGGTGCACGGACTGCAGTCTCAGTACGAGTCTCTGCCTCCCTCATTGCCATTATTCGTTGCTTTAGTGTCGGATTAGTTATTAAGTAAATTAATAAGATTTAAATTAGTAAAACTATTTAAAACTATACCGATCCTTGTGTTTTACTTCTGATGTCTGAGCCTATCCCGACATGTATATATTATTATTTTAATGAGTAATACTAAATTATTGAAATTATTAATGTAAAATCGTGACAATAGCACAGTTATTTTAATTTTTAATGTTAAATAACCCTCAAATTTGCGATGCCTGGAAAAGGCCGCTAAGTTGTAAGTACCTACATTATAAAATAACACCAAAATGTACACTTAGTTTGCAATTAAACTTTTGACTTTGACTTTGTGAATAACTACCTTACGGCCTACTTTATTTGTAAACCTGTTTCTTTGTGTTAATTTCGAAGGTGCACTAAACATGTAAATTTATATTATTAGTATTAAGATATTTTTGTGCTAATAACTAAAAAAACAGCCTGTTGTTTTTTAGTTACTAGCCTAATACCCTAAACATTCTCTACTAGACAAAAAGGGTGGCGGAGATCTCATAGCAGTTGCATTATGTTAGAACGAGAGTTTTTACATCTAAAACTTCGTTTTAAAAATAAACAACCGACTTCCTAAAAAAACACTAAACGTGAAAAATAACTACAATTTCGGAAGTCGGTGTCTTTGGTTTCGTATTTTGGTTTTTCGCACAGACTTCCAAAATTATAGTTATTTTTCACTTTTTAGTTGTGGTACCTACCCCACAGAAATGTGTTTACCACTACTTGATATGTAAATAACAAATAATAATTAAAACATCATCTATGTATATATTCTTAGTGGAAAATATACGCATTATTAAGGATAACTCTAAAAGTACTGCTAAGATCTTGATCAAATTTATATGGGAACACATGAGAAACACCAGCTTTCAAAAAAAAAATGAATCATCAAAATCGATTCATCTAGAAAAAAGTTCTGAGCTAAAAACTTCTTTTTTATTGTCGAATTGAGAACCTCCTCCTTTTTTTGAAGTCTGTAAAACATAAGTCCTCGTTAGCTGTTACATTGCGTACTTACTTGGATACATAATCTTATCGATAGATGGTAGCGCCTTGGACACGTTAATGATGACTTGGAAGCACCTAACGACGAAGCTCTTAAGGGAGTCCAGATCTGGGTCGAAGGTGATGTTGTTGGTGCCGGGGTGTGCGATCACCTTTATGCGCAGGATCGGCCGCTTGATGAACATGTAGTCTTGGTACGGATCCTCGTAGTTGTTACCTTCCTGGAAGACATTAATAAATAAACTAAAACAATTTCTATTATCTAAATGACTATGAATGAATACCCGAATGACAAATTTTACATAAATTACATGTTTTATAAAAAATATGTAAGGATTGTAGGGGGCGTTCTGTATTTTCTGCCTACCATGGGAAGGAAGCGTGAGTTTATGTATGTATGTTTTATAAAATCCTAAATAATATATAGGACCAACTAATTAATTAAATGATAAATGATGATAAATGATTTTATTTCTGTAAGTAGGTTTGTACAAACACTTTTACACGTCAATCATATTTTAAAACTAGATGAGGTCGGCGTTTCCTATCTGACTACTCTGAGAAGAAAGGCCGAAACAAACTCAGAGGTCACAGTCTCTTTTAAAGTCCAGACATAATCTTGGTCAGATCATGTGAAGACCATGTAGATTTGAGTCTGAAATGGTAATTTTGAGGAAAAAATACCACACAGAATGAGTGGACCTGTCCAGTCAGTGCACGCATTTGTCAGTAATCGTGCAGCTCAACTCAAAACTTAAGGAGCTCAACGATTCGACGAACAATACCAAAGAAAGGACATTTGGGTAGGCCGCATTAATTACTCAAACTGCCAGACTTTGGTTAAAACTAATCAAGAAAGAAAAAAAAAAAAAAAAAACAATGATCTACATAGTCTTCACATTCACAATAATTAAAATAATATACTATTTTACAAAGTAAATATTCATGTCAATCTAATATATAAAATTCTCGTGTCACAGTTTTCGTTGCCATACTCCTCCGAAACGGCTTAACCGATTTTGATGAATTTTTTTGTGCTTATCCGGTATCTATGAGAATCGGCCAACATCTATTTTTATTTTTTTTTTTTTATTTTTTTTTTTTTTTTTTGTAGGTAGGGTAGGTAGGTAGGGTAGGTAGGGTAGGTAGGTAGGTAGGGTAGGTAGGTAGGGTAGGTAGGTAGGGTAGGTAGATAGGTAGGGTAGGTAGGTAGGGTAGGTAGTGCAGTATAATTCCTGCAAGTAGATACTTTTTGTTGTCATTTCGATTAAATTCTTTTTACGAGTCATTCGGTCAGCTTTTTTACTTTTTCGTTTTTTTTGAAATATTCAAAAAATTGACAATTGTTCTGTACATTGTCAAGAAGAAAAAAATGCAACGCATTCTGTCGTTGGAATTCCTATTGTGTGGATATTTTATTCAATAATATTTAATCTTTCTTCGAAAGTTAGTTTCAAATTTTAACCACCACTATATGTGAGTAGCCAGCGGATACGTTCCCTGGAATTTCTCGTCCCTTTTTTCTTTGGTGAGTAATCCCTTTATAGGTTCCGTATTCTTGTTACTTGTGCCTTCTTCTTTAATCTAAGAAGATTTCCTTTTTCTTAGATTGTTTGAAAGGCCACCTTTTTTGGCCTTACCCTGCCATTTATTGTTCGCCTGTCTTCTTCCTTCGTCTGCCGGCCGCAGAAGTCCGAGCGAGCTTGCGGAGAGAAGCGCAGGATCGTTGCCGAGCAAGGTCGACGACACAGGTGCCTAACGGACACATCAGGTGCTAAATAAGACATTTGTGTGGCGCAATAACGCCCAACCATCATATAATAGAAGTGTTCTGTGTTATACCGTCGTGTGACATTTTAATTTTAAGTTGCTTTCCTAAATTCTTAATATCAGATCTTATTCTCTTTCAAATTTATATTAACGAAATTATGTAAAGAAAAACCTTTATCTTGAGCTTATTTGTGTTAAATAATTTATAGAGCGGCACGAATTTCGTACGATTGCAATCGAATTTAAATTCGTCTATATACTTAAATTCCTAAAAATTTGGAAACATCCATAAGTTTTTTCTCCAAAAATCTTCTTGTGATATTTTTTTTTTTTGGTAGCCTTATACAATTTCCAACGACTAAATATTTTAATTTTGTGACTTATTTCTTAATTATTTCGGTTGTTCTTTTTATTAATAAATTTTACGTGTACCAGCTGCGTGAGTTTGATTTTTTAGCTAGCTCACGTCGGGGTTCGAGTCCCCGGCGTGTTAGCAGCCTGCTCTACGCTGCATTATGGCGCCCGATTTTTAAAAGTAAGTACTATTTACATATTTTTTTTTGTTATATCGTGTGTGGTGCTCCCTCTGAGCCAAAAAATATTTTAATCCCCGTGTCACCATTGTTATTTACAGATTCTGGAATCCGACTAGCTTGAATACTATTTCTTTCATTCGAATCGGCACACTCCTTGCGTTCGCTCAGCAGAAAGTGGATATGCTCCGTGAACTTTGCGCTGCGCTGTGCTGTGGACAATACTTCGACCAGTTTGCATTACTTACCTGTTTATTTTTGAAGTGTTATTTCTATAAAATAACCCTGTAACTATATCACATAGCTGACTATTTATTACTCTCCCCTCAAATATATTTTAATCCTGAGTTTAATTTCTCCTCTGTAACTTAGCTGTAGTTAGTTTCCCGTAGTGTGTGTCTGAAGTGTGAATGTTTTAGGCCTCGTGACCAAAGGTAAGCTTTTTATGCTCGGTTGTTTGCTTGTATCTATTTCATTTTTTGATTCTAGTCCAGCTGTCCATTGATATTTTTTTTGCTAGTATCTATTTATTTTTTGATGCTAGCATACCTTTTTCTTTGGCGGTTGTTTGCTATTATCTATTTGTCTTTTGATTACTAGCCCAACTGTTTTCTTTGTTGTTGTGTGGCCATAACATTCCTTCATCAGCCATAAACCTCAACATGGTCACTTTCCAGCTTCGTACAAGGAGATTGCTCTATTTTGTTTGTTGTCTTTTTGTGATCTAACAGGGCAGACTATGGCTTCTTTTTATTGCCTCTTTTTTCCACGTCTGTTCTGTGCCTGATCCAGTATCAACAAATGACACGCCTTTCATATTTGTCCACATTGTTTCACGGAGGTTCGCATATTTAGAGCTTGTTTTACCTACCAATTTCCCTTCTATTAATCTTATCCCCTTTTATGCATTTTGCACTTATCTAATTATCCGTATTTAATCGGAATATTAGTTTTACATATAATTGTAAACCGGGATACCAAAATTATCTCAATACTTACGTAAATAAAATTTTCATTTTCATTTCTATTTACGTAAATATTTTTCTTCCAACAGTAATCAAAAATTTTTACAAAGGATAACGCCCATTTTCGTAAATCCTTTCTATAAAGGATAATGGTCAAAATTGTTACCTACTATATCTCAATTCATGCATTAACTTTGCCACTGGTTTTACACCAAACTTTCTTATGTTTGGTAAGATTTTTTTATAGATTCTACTCTTGCTAATTAGTCAGACTCTAAGCGTTAATTTAGCTGAAAGTCGGATTCCGCATGCGTTGATTTTTTTTATTTCTTCTCCATCACTCTACATCTTGGTTAATGGTATTCTATGGAGACGTAATTTTTTTTTTCTAGATTTTTGCCATTGGTTATTTTTTTGGTTGACAAGCTGGCTCCTCGCTTTATTAAAAACCGTATGTTGACTAGTTTTCTTTAGCTCCACCCACATATTATTTCCTCTAGGGTTTCGGTTGTGGTTTATGTCAATCTAAGGTTCCTTTGACTTGAGTCGACTTGAGTCGTCTGACTGAAGTCCTATTTTTGACTGATGTCCTATTTTTGACTGATGTCCTATTTTTGACTGATGTCCTATTTTTGACTGATGTCCTATTTTTGACTGATGTCCTATTTTTGACTGACGTCCTATTTTTGACTGAAGTCCTACCTTTGACTCAAGTCCTACCTTTGACTCAAGTCCTACCTTTGACTCAAGTCCTACCTTTGACTCAAGTCCTACCTTTGACTCAAGTCCTATTTTTGACTGAAGTCCCATCTTTGACTGAAGTCCCATCTTTGACTGAAGTCCCATCTTTGACTGAAGTCCCATCTTTGACTGAAGTCCCATCTTTGACTGAAGTCCCATCTTTGACTGAAGTCCCATCTTTGACTCAAGTCCCATCTTTGACTCAAGTTCTTTGTTTGACTCAAGTTCTTCCTTTGATTCCCAGTCTCTTTTGTGTCTGAAGCCGTATCCTACTGGAGTTATCACTTCAACTTAAGTTGTTACTTTTAAGACTAAACATAGACAGCGACATCTAGTTGTTAAAATAATCTTTTTGTTGACAACTTTTTGTTTACTGTCACTATTTTGACCACGCCCACATAAGGTGTTACTTTTAGTGTTTAGTGTTGGGACACTGTCGATAGATTTTTGTCGATGATTTGAATTTCTATAACAAAGTGTTTAGTGTTGGGACAATGTCGATAATTTTTTGTCGATAATTTTAAATTGTATAACAATGTTCTCTTACTAAACCTTTCATCTTTTATCATCAAAACTTATCATACACTCTTTATCATCCTGTTATTTTCTTATTTCGTCTGAAGAAGTTTTTTTCATAATTTATTATTAGTTCTTTGACTGATGTTGTTAATTTGTGTTTGGTGGATATTATGACTGAGGTCGTATTTTATTCTTTGTTTTTGAATTTATCTAAGGGAAACTATGATTTAATTAGGCTAATTTGGTACTTCTAGATTAATTTATATCCTTTAGTTCCTAAGTCGTTATTTTTTAGGTTATTCATAGGTTTAGACGACACGTCAGGAGCTCGCACTGGTAACGTTTAGATTGGAGGCGCTTCAAATTTATTCTTTATTTGCTGCACTTCGATGCTGCTTATTAGGGTTATGTAACTTATCTACTAGACATATTTAATTCCTTATTTTTTTTCTTTTTCTTTTCTTCCCTCTTTCACATACTTCGTACACATTCTTCTATGGTATTGTCACTCTTATAGTGATATTCCTATTTTTTTCATAATAACAATCCTTTGGTGTTGTTCCTAATTTTAGTGATGCGACTCATATTGAGTTGTTGTTCCTTTATCGACATATATTTTTTTTTTTGCTGGAATGGGTGTGATGCAGTATAATTCCTGCAAGTAGATACTTTTTGTTGTCATTTCGATTAAATTCTTTTTACGAGTCATTCGGTCAGCTTTTTTACTTTTTCGTTTTTTTTGAAATATTCAAAAAATTGACAATTGTTCTGTACATTGTCAAGAAGAAAAAAATGCAACGCATTCTGTCGTTGGAATTCCTATTGTGTGGATATTTTATTCAATAATATTTAATCTTTCTTCGAAAGTTAGTTTCAAATTTTAACCACCACTATATGTGAGTAGCCAGCGGATACGTTCCCTGGAATTTCTCGTCCCTTTTTTCTTTGGTGAGTAATCCCTTTATAGGTTCCGTATTCTTGTTACTTGTGCCTTCTTCTTTAATCTAAGAAGATTTCCTTTTTCTTAGATTGTTTGAAAGGCCACCTTTTTTGGCCTTACCCTGCCATTTATTGTTCGCCTGTCTTCTTCCTTCGTCTGCCGGCCGCAGAAGTCCGAGCGAGCTTGCGGAGAGAAGCGCAGGATCGTTGCCGAGCAAGGTCGACGACACAGGTGCCTAACGGACACATCAGGTGCTAAATAAGACATTTGTGTGGCGCAATAACGCCCAACCATCATATAATAGAAGTGTTCTGTGTTATACCGTCGTGTGACATTTTAATTTTAAGTTGCTTTCCTAAATTCTTAATATCAGATCTTATTCTCTTTCAAATTTATATTAACGAAATTATGTAAAGAAAAACCTTTATCTTGAGCTTATTTGTGTTAAATAATTTATAGAGCGGCACGAATTTCGTACGATTGCAATCGAATTTAAATTCGTCTATATACTTAAATTCCTAAAAATTTGGAAACATCCATAAGTTTTTTCTCCAAAAATCTTCTTGTGATATTTTTTTTTTTTGGTAGCCTTATACAATTTCCAACGACTAAATATTTTAATTTTGTGACTTATTTCTTAATTATTTCGGTTGTTCTTTTTATTAATAAATTTTACGTGTACCAGCTGCGTGAGTTTGATTTTTTAGCTAGCTCACGTCGGGGTTCGAGTCCCCGGCGTGTTAGCAGCCTGCTCTACGCTGCAGTAGGTAGGGTAGGTAGGTAGGGTAGGTAGGTAGGGTAGGTAGGTAGGGTAGGTAGGTAGGTAGGGTAGGTAGGTAGGGTAGGTAGGTAGGGTAGGTAGGTAGGGTAGGTAGGTAGGGTAGGTAGGTAGGGTAGGTAGGTAGGGTAGGTAGGTAGGGTACGCCGTAGATAAGTACCGCAACCCGTGCGAAGCCGGGGCGGGCAGCTAGTATATTTATAAAAATTCATCAATGTCAACAGGTATAAAAAATCCTGAAATAATCTGGGTCAGATCATTTGAGGACCATGTAAGATTGGTGTCTGAAATGGTCTTTTAAGGAAAGAACCATACAGATTTGAGTGGACCTGTCCAGTCAGTGCACGCATTTGTCAGTAATCGTGAAGCTCAACTCAGAACTTAAGGAGCTCAACCATTAGACGAACAATACCAAAGAAAGGACATTTGGGTAGGCCGCATAAAGCACTCAAACTGCCAGATCATCATTGAAACTACCTGAGAAAGTGAAAAAAAAAAAGAAAAATACTGCCGCACATAGTCCTCACATTCACAATAATTTGATACTAAAGTTATACTTCAGAAAGTAAATTGTCATGTCATTCTATATGTAATAATTATCAAATGTCAAAGTTTATGTAAAATACAAATTACAAAAATAGCAAAAATAAAAATAACAAAAAAAAAACATTCAGTATGCAAAAAATTGGAGCAACTCAATCCCAAGCCTTTTTGTCCTCAATATAATCTTTAATGGTATAAAAGGCTTTCTGGCACAACTTACGTTTAATGAATGATTTGAATTTATTAAGGCTTAGATCTTGAACGTGGCTTGGAAGTTTATTATAAAAGCGTATACATTGACATCTAAATGAGCCACCTATTTTCTTGAGCCTTGTTGTAGGTACAACAAATTTGTGTTTGTTCCTAGTATTTATACTATGGATATCACTGTATTTTTTAAACAATTTTATATTTTTATGGGCATATAAAAGATTTTCAACAATTAAATTGCCAATTAAATTTCAACAAAAAAATTAAATTAAAGCCATCTCCCTCTCACCTACTTTGCATTGCCCGACACGTTCCAAAATGATCATGTCTTTGTAAATCCTACCACCTAAGTTTACATTGTGGAAGGCAATAAATATATTGAGTTCTAGTTTCTGCCCGCGACTTCGTCCGCGTGAATTGCTCGGCTCCTAAGGATCCTAGCGTGATATTAAGTAGCTTATAGCCTTTCTCAAGAACTGGGCTATCAAATGCATACAGAATTTTTCATATCCGGTAGTTCCAGAGATTACCCCCTACATACAAACATACAAACAAACAAATTTCACCTGTTTATAATATTATTATTAGTATAGATATAGAAGACAACTTCGCTTGTATTTGTCGAAGAAATAGGCATAATAATACACAACAGACGAGCCTATTGTCATCAACCGGGCACAAGACAAGACTCCTGAGGGCCTAGACAAAGTAACATTCGATTAGCGATGACGCTAGTAGAAAAGCCAAAAAATGTAGGGGGTTGACATAAGCTATCGAAATGTCATATGATCATAGGTCAGTGAATAGAAATTAGCTAGACATGTTAACATCATTCGATTCTATGAAACGAATCGACAGCGTCGAAGGATTACTCCCATAGAGATGCGTAGCCAAGTGGCACTTTTTGACAAGCGTTATCGCTAGTTTTCGATTCGTATGATAGAAACATTAGCGAAAGCGATAGCGATTGTAGAAATAGAATCGCGAATGCTATTTATCTAGGCCCTCTGGCTGTTTTTGAGAAACTTCTAATGGAAATCCGACAGCACTTTGCTCGACTTGGAGACCGACCCCAGGACCCCCTGCTCAGCAGTCGTGCCAGACAGTCTTCGTAAAAGATATCAATGGAAATAAACTTTACATATAATTTTAAGATATTTAACCAGACCATTTTTTGATTTTCTGAATTTATGGTGAGAATATCTAGAGCAGAGTAATATCAGAACAATCACTTACAAAATAATAATTGAGACGTTTAGCGAAATGGATGACGCTCCTCTCGACGAGGTCTCGAACTTGGTTCGACATCAGCGCACGGATACACCTGTAACATAGGTTTTCTTGTTGGTTTATACTTATGGTAAAATTAAAAGAGACTAAAGTCCCCGCCACGAGAAGCTATAAATTTTGTAAATAAAGAACTTCTACTAAGTTACGTAGCGACAATTCAATCAACAACAAATAATCCCAAATTCAATTAACTCAAAGTAACATACGTGTAATACGAAACTAACAAGCAATTTCACTTGGTCGGGTTATATTTTAGCGATATAAAGCGCTGTCGTCTAATGTTTTGTGGTACTGGAACGCGTCTGACTCATGGAACGTAAACATTTGGGCCGCCATTTTGAAGTAAGTTCACGCTGATGCTGTCAATGCTGTCATTCGAGTTTCGAATGCGTCTCAGTTTGTTTGTGTTGTTTTCGCGATTTAGGTTATATTGTTTGTTATAATACTTATATCCCTATATAAAAATAAAAATTATTACAAAACTGTTTCTTTTAAGCTATTGCATAGCTTTTATCGCGGGCTTTGAGCGCGGCGACCGAATCCAGAAATTCCGTAACGAAAATAAAACCTAACACCCCCCCCCCCCCCCCCACTCCGCCTACCATGTAGCTCGGCTGAGCGTTCGCTTAACGTGTATGTATATGGTACGACTGTACTTAATATCAAAGAAAAAAAAATACTGCTAAAATAAAAAATAAATAAATAATTATAATTGCATAAGTTGATAAAAAATGCTATGCAATAGCTTTACCGCAGCAGTCCCCGAGTGCCACACGTGTTTTTTTTTTCATTTGATCTAAAGGTTGCGAATCCCTGAATGTGTGTTTACAAAATTTATAGCTTCTCGTGGCGGGGACTTTAGATTGAAAACGGATTTAAATGATGCGAAGTTGTCAGAGCGATGGCATAGAAAGTCAGTGGTGGTAGATTTGATTCCCATTCATGTGAGTTTATATTAATCTCTTTGAAATACATATATTTAAATCGAATATTCATGCAAAGTATGCGCCAGGGCATGCGCAAAATTTAGAGCATTTGGCGTCACGAATAAAAAGGAAGTTTAATTAGCAGGGCTGCCGAATAACGATTGCAATGTGTAAAAGAAAGCGCGTAAGCAAAGAATATTTTTCTGCCTTACTTTTCGTCTAAACTGCATTCGCATGGCGGCCATAGATTTATTGAAAGGTATATTTTGTTTTTATACTTTTCTGCCCGCGACTTTGTTCACCTGAAATATTCTGCTTCCCCGACGTACCCCGTCGCATCGCATCGCCTGCACGCGCTATTTACTTCGTTTTCGCTTAGCGTTCTTTCTGTTTTTTATTTTTATAAAAAACAGAAGATTTTTACTCGGCTCCTAAGGGTCCTATCGCGACGTTATATAGCCTTCCTTAAGAATTGGGCTATCGAATTCAAAAATAATTGTTCAAATCCAATTGGTAGTTCCAAAGATTAGTGCGTTCAAACAAACAAACAAACTCTTTATCTAATACTTAATATAAAAAAAATCTCATGTCGCAGTATTTGTTATCGAACTCCCGAAACGGCTTGACCGATTTTTATGTTTTTTTTTGTGTATATTTGGTAGGTCTGAGAATAGGTCGTAAAGTATATTTCATACCGCGCGCTGCGGGTGAAAGCAGTTATTTATTAGTATAAATAGAGATAGATACATAAATTAGTCGGTTCACAAATTTTTCACCAAAACACCATTGACAAATTTTTAGTTTACAACCAATATTTCGTATACTATTTATTTCACAAACAACTTATTCCACAAATGTTTTATTTTAGAAACACACGCTTTTTACAAACATTTATTTGGCAAATGCTTCTCTTTACCAATGTTTCGGATGATATTTAATAATTTGTAAATTTCTCATTTAATATTTAGATTCTATTGGAATAATCACGTTTTTACTAAATATAATTTTATGACACATTTTTTTTTTAATAATTACCCTAATCTAACTAGTTTGGTTCCGGGTAGCTTACTAAAAATAATCGTTTTTTTTTCTATTAGCGCATCTCGTTTCTGTCATATAAATTTGTGCTTATAGAAAACATACCCGGGCCTATATTTTTTTATCAAAGAATTAATTTAAAAAACTATAAGCAATGCCAATGAGACTGAACAGGAAATATATGGTGGCCCTCCTGAGAACAAAACGAAAAAGCCGATCCGCCGAGCTGATTAAGTCCGCCTTTTAATATGTTTTTGTGTGCGAGAAGTTTAAATAAATAAATAATAAAAAAATATACCTCGGAAAATGAACGCATTGCGAGAATATTGATGCAAAAAGAAAATTATTCGAAAATTAAGTTATTTAAATCTTTAGCAAGCCACTTGCAATTAAGATAATTATAATTAGTAACACAATTAATTAATTATAATAACAAAACAATTCATTCATAAAAAAATTTAGATACAATATAATACTTGTACAATATTTAACACAACTAACTATTTACACTAGGTACTAAATTAAATGACTAACTAACTTAATGCCTATTATTTGCCGATTCAATGAGTTTAATTTTTGGAAAATTTTGTAATAATAAGTTAATATGTAAAACGTTTTTATTCCAAACGTTGTTTTATAAGACAAAATGAAAATAAAAATGAATTGTTTCTCAAAAAGAGTTTATTGGATACTTTTTTCTTAAGTGAATTATTTGGCAAACTTGTTGTTGTTTAATGATGAAATGACAAATCATGTTTTTGCCAATCGTTGCTTGTCAAGTAAAATTTTGTAAATACATTTTTGGTGAACTAACAGGACACCAAATTAATCATATTATACCAGCCTATTACTGCCCCACTGCAGGGCAAAGGCCCCTTCTCATACAGAGAAGGCATCCATGACAGAAAACGTATGTACACACGGCTACATATCAAGCTATACATTTCTAGTATAAGCTGATCCCTCATTGTTTAGGATTTCGGTACAATGAGAGGTCAGCTTATACTGGAAAAATTTAATTAATCGGGTGTAGGGTTCACTCTAAAGTTTCAATCTATTTTCGGACGGGCCCGTATCTTCGTTGACGGACTTAGAGTAGGCCCCCGAAATGCACGCGGACACAAATTTGCATGATTGGAAAAACGCCTCAAACACACATGGATCCTTTTGTCAATAAATATCGAAAGTCACAATACAAGTGTGAAAAAAAACACTTGTAGTATTTGACAAACCTAAAGAAAGTCTCCACTTTGAAGGTGGACTCGCTCCTCCTCCTGGCCACGTATATGGACCAGTGATGCCTCATCTTGATCATCGTGTCTGCCACGTCGATCAACCAGTTCTCTTCGAGTTCTTTCTTGGTGGCCGCGGACAGTTTGTTCAAGTTGTCGAAGAAATCAGTCGTGTATTGTGGGAAGCGGACCTCAGCTTGCATTTTTTCCATGTCCACTATGAACATATTTTGGTATCTAAAAGGAAGAAAAACCGATTCATTCCCATATTTCTAAAATAAATACATTTGGTCCTTTTGCGGTCATTAGTATATTTGAAAGTAGTTGGTGCCGACTGTATTCAGTTCATTATGAAAATAAAATATGTCTTTACCGGATTCCAATTACAAACATTTTATTTCATAGGAAATAAGTATCATCATCATTTCAGCCGCCAGATGTCCACTGTTGGACATAGGCAATAAATATTGTGATGGCCAGGGTATTGTCATGCACGAGGTTGTGGATTCAAATCGTAGTACCGGTAGAACAGCGCCTCCTTGGCCTTCAACAAGTTATTAGCAACAGTATGTTCATACCTCTCCTGCCACATCCTCCTCAGCTCCAACAGCACAGGGTTCCCGAGGTAGTACCGGTAGAACAGCGCCTCCTTGGCCTTCAACAAGTTATTAGCAACAGTATGTTCATACCTCTCCTGCCACATCCTCCTGAGCTCCAACAGCACAGGGTTCCCGAGGTAGTACCGGTAGAACAGCGCCTCCTTGGCCTTCAACAAGTTATTAGCAACAGTATGTTCATACCTCTCCTGCCACATCCTCCTGAGCTCCAACAGCACAGGGTTCCCGAGGTAGTACCGGTAGAACAGCGCCTCCTTGGCCTTCAACAAGTTATTAGCAACAGTATGTTCATACCTCTCCTGCCACATCCTCCTGAGCTCCAACAGCACAGGGTTCCCGAGGTAGTACCGGTAGAACAGCGCCTCCTTGGCCTTCAACAAGTTATTAGCAACAGTATGTTCATACCTCTCCTGCCACATCCTCCTGAGCTCCAACAGCACAGGGTTCCCGAGGTAGTACCGGTAGAACAGCGCCTCCTTGGCCTTCAACAAGTTATTAGCAACAGTATGTTCATACCTCTCCTGCCACATCCTCCTGAGCTCCAACAGCACAGGGTTCCCGAGGTAGTACCGGTAGAACAGCGCCTCCTTGGCCTTCAACAAGTTATTAGCAACAGTATGTTCATACCTCTCCTGCCACATCCTCCTGAGCTCCAACAGCACAGGGTTCCCGAGGTAGTACCGGTAGAACAGCGCCTCCTTGGCCTTCAACAAGTTATTAGCAACAGTATGTTCATACCTCTCCTGCCACATCCTCCTGAGCTCCAACAGCACAGGGTTCCCGAGGTAGTACCGGTAGAACAGCGCCTCCTTGGCCTTCAACAAGTTATTAGCAACAGTATGTTCATACCTCTCCTGCCACATCCTCCTGAGCTCCAACAGCACAGGGTTCCCGAGGTAGTACCGGTAGAACAGCGCCTCCTTGGCCTTCAACAAGTTATTAGCAACAGTATGTTCATACCTCTCCTGCCACATCCTCCTGAGCTCCAACAGCACAGGGTTCCCGAGGTAGTACCGGTAGAACAGCGCCTCCTTGGCCTTCAACAAGTTATTAGCAACAGTATGTTCATACCTCTCCTGCCACATCCTCCTGAGCTCCAACAGCACAGGGTTCCCGAGGTAGTACCGGTAGAACAGCGCCTCCTTGGCCTTCAACAAGTTATTAGCAACAGTATGTTCATACCTCTCCTGCCACATCCTCCTGAGCTCCAACAGCACAGGGTTCCCGAGGTAGTACCGGTAGAACAGCGCCTCCTTGGCCTTCAACAAGGGCGCGTGCCACGGCACCGGAGCCCTGACCACGTGCGCCGGCCACAGCGGCGGGATGAACGGGATCTGCAGGCGCTTCTGTTCAGCGGGGTCGTTTATGATGTACACTAGGATACATCTGGGGAGATCAAAACATCAGTGTTAAGTTCGTTGCAACTAAAACTATATTAAAACTAAAACGAACGCAAAAAGCAAACGTAACGTTAATTCGAACGATTTTTTAATTGATAATACTCCTTTCGCACATAATAATTTATTTGGTTTAAAGACTTTATACATAATATCTATGGATGATACTTATTGGGCTTGTCTCATAAATTTAAACCAAAATGCAAAATGATCGTTGCACTTTTGATTAAAAAATCCAGTCGAATCGAATATGTTTACGCTAGCGCGTTCGTGCTAAACTTACGGGTTACAAGACACCTAACAAAAGGGTAAGTACAGAACGTGGCCATGTACATTGCACTTTGCCTTTTAGAAAGACACTGCCCCTGCATGTATTATTGAAAGAGACGAAGCAAGTGTTTTCTTTTCTTAACTCGATTTGCGGCTTCGATCGTCTGTTGTTTGCTAACACGTCTACCGAGTATGAGTTCATGGATTCATGAGTCAGGAACAGTGTTATTGAGTCATCTCATTAGAAATTCATATTACCATACCAGGTCAGTGTCCTGTATTACCCGACCCCACTTACAAAGAAGAAGAGGGGAAGACGGGTCAGGAAATGCTGGGCAGTTAGTTAAAGATAAATGTATAAAGAAGCACCTCTTCATGGCCATCACGAAGAACTCCTTGATGTCAGCCTCGCTCTGGCGCACGTTGGCCTGCCACGTCAGGATGAGCATGCGCTTCTTGATGTTCGCTGTCTGCTTGTCTACGGCCAGCCGTGCGCGTTTGTACAGCTCTTCTGGGAAGTCTGGGAGCTTCTTGCCTGTTAATGACTGGAAAAGAGAAATAACAGATATTCTTTATTGCACAACATACATCAGAACGGTATAGTCGACCTCATTAGTGCTTCGTCACTTTTGACAATAATTCCCGCTAAATTTAAACTTTATAAACGTTGAAACTTTCTAACTGCTTAGTCAAGGGTCATTCACCCTTAGGGTGGTAAAGATATTACGAAGTCGACTACACAAATTATAGTCTTATCGCTAAAAGCAACTTTTTAAACTCAACCTCAAAGCATTTATTTAAATTTAATCATTTACAGGCACTTTTGAATTGTCAAGGCGTCAGTCAGTCAGAAATATGAAGCTACTTGCCCATTCTAAAGCGCAGTAGGTACCTATGGAGAAGAACGGGCAAGAAACTCCACGGATTCTCTTTTAAATTACAAGGTACAAGAATAATATTGAACTTCCGATTGCAAGTGTTACCCAGAAAAATTACACGAATATTATTCTGTATATTAAATCTTGAAGCACATGATTTAACTCTTATTTTTCTAATTTCTCTCTCTCTCTCTCTATCTCTTATTCTTCTCTTTCTCCTTTAATTTAAGTTATTTTTTAAATAAAATCTTTGATTTAATCAAATAGTTTTTTATTATAATGTTATTAGTCGATCCAATCAAATTAGTAACCTTAGGTAAGTCTTACAAGTAATAAAAAATAATACTTTGTGTTGAATTTTATAATATTTAAACAAAAATTCCTAGTTCCAAAAAGTGAAAATGACAATTTCTTTCTGCTGATGCTGAGGAGGCCACGACACCAAATGATAATACTCATGCTATGGCGCGATCCATTTTATCCATTACGAATTACAATAAATCTATTTTAAAGGCATGCTTTGATCAAGAAAATGCCGTGAGGAAAGTTTTGAGTATGTCGATGGCTATAAGAGTAGGAAGACCAAAGAAAAGATGGATGGACTGTGTGGAAGATGATATGGTTAGAAAAGGGGGGGACTACCGAGATGATGACTGCTAGAGAAGTGTGGAAGAAAGGGACATGTTGCGCCGACCGCAAATAAGGGCAGGAGAATGATGAAACTTCGATCAAGAATATACTAGATGCAGTATCATGAATAAAAACTTTTTGCGCAACAGGCCGTGATTGATAGTATGTACTACACATTTAAATTCTTAATAAAAAAAAAAATTGTAATATAGTTTTTTTTTTTAATTAAACACCTTAATATGACATTAAAGAGATAAGTCCTTTACTCTACACAAAAAAAAACCTTAAAGCACCACATCTTGAGAGATTTCTCACGATTTTAAATCAATTACCTATTTGTAAACTCAGTGTTACTTCTTCTACAAAATTAAATAATTACTTATTTAAAATACATAAAATACATTTAGGTACTAATTGATCTTCCCATTTTGAAACATTAAGAAATTAAAAATACTGACAGCTTGCCTAACAATGTGTAATAGCCATTGACTTGCCATCGAGAAACGATGTGTAATACTGCCGCGCTAACAAAGAATACAGTAACTCGATTTTGACGCTTCCGAGAAAAACGCGCCCAAAGTTTTGAACTTTCATAGTGAAATATAAGTTATTGCATTCTTGCTTACTGAAAAACCCGAGTTCCTGAAGGATTCATAAAAAAATACTTAGAGAGAGTTAATAGATTTCGATTCGCTGATTCCGAATATATTATAACTCAAAATAGTCCAAAATCGAGTGATTGCTTTCTTCGTTAGCGCGGCAGAATAGTACTCTCACTTTTTCTTGTTACCGACACAAAAATGTTATTTTTTTTTGCATCGACTACTTAATATATTTACGAGTACCTGCTGTCCTTCATAAGTTCGTGTATATTTAGTATTAAGATTAACTTGTATTTCTCATGATAAGTGAATTGTATTCTTTTCGAGAAATAAATGTCTTAAACCGTATAATATATATTTATTTTAAATTAAGAAATAAGATCATGGACTTCAGAGTATTATTAACCTTATTAATACTCGAACATAGTAACACAACCAAGTAGAATTATGTTTGCGACATATTAATGTTTAGGTTTAGGTAATTGGAGAAAATGTAAAAACAACTTCGAAATGAGTCTTCGTCACTTTGAAACAACTTCAAAAATATTTATCCTCAAATAAAACTTCAAATCTAAGCAATTGGGATGAAAAAATATGTTGGTAATAATAATTTGTGTTTATACTATTTTTGATCGCACAACATAAGGCCGCGTTGCCTAATTTTTTGGGCTGTTTTTAAAGCGCTAACCCTGAATCTCTTATTCTTGATGGAAGGGGCTAAGCAAAAATCTAATAATACATGATATTTTGATGAAAATAATGTAAATGAAAGGCTAAAACGCACCACACTCAGATAATAGTCAATTTTCTTCAAGGTTTCCGGGGCGATGAATTGATAATGCTCTTCCTCGGTGACAGCCAGCATCTCTTTCTTCTGCTGATCCGGGTCTCGCGGCTCCTCGAACTCTAATTTCGCTAAACGCCTGCAGAAAAACGAAAAAATTATAATAATATTTTTTATTTTCACTTCAAGACAAACATCTCTGTAGCCCTGGCTTTCGACTAGGAGTTCTAGTATCAGCAGACTTCTTTTGGGTTGGAAATCATCAAATAACTTCTCCCACTTTTTTACTGACTAAAACCCACCCGTGTTACTTCAGTTGTCTTTGCGCCAGGGCCACGGTGACTCTTTCGAACAATCCGCGACCCCGGCAGGCATCGGTCCTACCGGACCCCGTCAATGGTGCTGACATCTCTTTGAGGCGCGCGTGGAACACGACGCGCCGTCGACCCGGGCCTGGTCCTTACCGGACGGCGAGCTGCCCATTGCTCGCCGTCCGCAAGCCCGCGCCGACGCCCAGGGTGTCTCCTCCTGCGGCGACTAGGGGCGTGAGGGCGCAACTATTGCCTCACCCTCACGCGCTCCGCATCCTCCTTCGCCAGCATTATTGCTTCGCAGAAGGAGGTGATGGCTTTCCATGCCCTGTCGCTCCGTACCATGGCCTGGACCAGGGCTGGACGCGAGAGATTGCTGGCACCGATCGCCTCCACGAGGCCACGGCGGCGCTCCGCCCAAGCCGGGCAGACCTCCACCGTATGCTCCACCGTGTCCTCCGGTCGATCCACACAGTGGTAACATTCGGGCGTTTCCTCCCGCCTTATAAGAAACAGGAACCTCCCAAAACAGCCATGTCCGGTGAGGACCTGCGTCAAGCGGAAGGTGAGGACGCCGTGGCGCCTCTCAATCCACTCCTCAAAGAGGGGACTTACCACCGCAATTGTGGCGTGCCCTGCGCTGGGTTGCGACAGTCGCATTCTCCATGCTGCCATGAGATCCCACCGGAGCTCTGTCCGCTGTGCCGCGATTTATCCCGGCAGCGGAGTTACGCCCCTGCGTTTCGCCTCCTCGCGCCACTCCCAAACGTGCGCGAGGACTTTTGCCTCCAGATCCCACGACAGCAATCCGGCAAGGAGGCTCGCCGCCTCGCAGGACACCGTGCGGTATGCCCGGACCAGCCGGATGGCCATGACCCTTTGGGACGCGTTCAACCTTGCTTTGGTAATTTATACGTCGGTATCTTGTGTCCATACTACATAACATTATGTTACTCTAGAAATAAGAGTGTTGTACTTTTAACTAAAAAAAATAAAAGCTAGTTGAGATACTAGTTCATGTTTTTGAGAAACTAGACAGTTTTGAGTAAACATAATAATACCAGTGTATTATTGTCCCACTGCAGGGCAAAGGGTTCCTCCTCTCATACAGAGAAGGCATTGATCACCACGCTTGCTCAAGACGGGTTGGTGATTTCAGATTTGAGCACTTTTGAAAAACCGGTTGAGATACTAGTTCCCAGTTGAGATGAACGTTACCTTTTAAACTCCTCCTGTGCCGCTAATTCCGCTGCTTCCTTCTCTAGTTTTCTCTTCTCGATTCTTCTTTTCTTAGCGTCTGCTTCGGCAGCTTTCTTCCTATCGTATGCACCGGTAACTAAATCTTCCAGCTTAACCAAACCTGTACAGGAAATAATATGTTACAGTTAGTCTTTTGTGATGCCTCAACACTAAACCCTAATCCATAATGATATTGAAAGTAGCTTTTGCCCTGTCGGAAATTATCCCACGGGAACGTAATACCGGGATAAAAAACATTTATGTCCTAACCTGGGTCATGGTCTACCTGTGTGCCAAATTTAATAGAAATCGAAATCCGTTCAGCCATTAAGGAGTGAAAAGGTAACAGACAGACAGAGTTACTTTCGTATGAATGGAAACACGAGCACAAATACCTTACACTTACGCAAGATTCGAAAGCGTTTCTCTCATAATGTTGGTAATATTTGATGGTGCTACGAACATAGTCTTATCGAAACCATGTACTAATGATCTGACTAAGACTATTTCAGGATTTTTATAAACCTATTGACATTGATGAATTTTTATAAATACATTGACATGAATATTTACTTTGTAAAATAATATATTATTTTAATTGTTGTGAATGTAAAGACTGGATACTTGGAGACTACCTGGAGACTGTGGATACTTGTATTTTTTTTTTCTTAATTATTTTGAATCATAGTCTGGCAGTTTGAGTAATTTATGCGGCCTACCCAAATGTCCTTTCTTTGATATTGTTCGTCGAATCGTTGAGCTCCTTAATTTTTGAGTTGAGCTACACGATTACTGACAAATGCGTGCACTGACTGGACAAGTCCACTTATTCTGTGTGGTTTTTCCTTAAAAGACCATTTCAGACACAAATATACATGGTCTTCACATGATCTGACCAAGATTATGTCTGGACTATAAAAGAGACTGTGACCTCTGAGTTTGTTTCGGCCTTTCTTCTCAGAGTAGTCCTAGTCAGATAGGAAACGCCGACCTCATCTAGTTTTAAAATATGATTGACGTGTAAGTGTTTTTACAAACCTACTTACAGAAATAAAATCATTTATCATTTATCACTATTATGAAATAGGTCTTTTCTCATTTTTATTTTATGAAAAAAACGTTTTTATACGTTGTCCACTTACTCACCACAAGTGGAAAAAACATAACCCTCCTTCTGGCGCAGTGGGGTAAAAAACAAGTGACACTCACCTTTCTGAAGCTTATGCTTTTTCTTCTCGTTTTCAATCGCCTTCAGCTGCTCTTTCTCCCGCTGCGCGGTGGACTTGAGCGGTGGGAACTGCATCTCCCCGTTAGGACCCATAGGTCCATACAACTGGGGCGGAGTTCTCCTCTTAGGGGGCATGTTGACCAGACGTATTCCTTTAGTAGTGGGCGTGTAGCAGTTGCCTGGGAATGGAGGGGTCTGATGTATTTTGATGGAATGTATGGAAGCTGGAGGATTTTAAGTAAACCGTATCTGGGTATTTTAGATGTGTTGTAAATAAGACGAATGAATGTAAAGTTACTAAACTTTTATTTAAGACTAGCTGCGCCCAGCGGTTTCACCCGAATAAATCTCGCAACTTTCAATTTTTTTTTCCCTAACAATCTTCTACAAAGTATTAGAAAACTATTAAAAAAAAGATGGATGAAATCGGTAAAGTCGTTCTTAAGTTATAGCGTGACCAAGGGAAATAGGGATTCATTTTTATATATGTAGATTATCAATTTTTTATAGGATACTGTTGTAATACCATTAACGTGTATTTGTCTTCCTAATTGCTTTATCATACTAAGTTTAAATGTCACTTACACGTCATAAAACGACAAGGTATGTTTGTTAACCGACTTCTAAAATGGAGGAGGTTCTCAATTCGACTATTTTTTTATTTGTGTTAGCTCAGATCTTTTTTCTAGGTGAATCGATGTGGATGATTCTTCTTTTTTCTTCTCATGTGGTCCCATATAAATTTGATCAAGTTATGACCAGCAGTTTTTGAGTTATCCTTAATACTGCGTATTTTTTCCTCTTTTTTATATTGATGATGTTTTAATAATTTTCCGTCACTGTTATTTACATATCAAGTAGTGGTATACGAATTTGTGTGGGGTACATACCACAGCTAGCGTGAAAAATAAAAAGATTTTTACAAAAAAAAAAAACACTTTTAGTGTTCGTTTTTGGAAGCCGGTTGTTTTATTTTGTATAAAAATGTTTTTTTGTTCGCATAACTTGACAAAATGTATGAAACAGCTGCTTTTTTCGCGATTTCCGGTTTAAAAAAGAGTTACAAAATTTAAATCATTGGGTCATTGGGTCACCGAAGACTTAAAGGACAGTACTGATATTGAGAGAGAGCGCAGGTCATAGTCTGTACGATGTAATATGTTAGCTCGCAGGTTTGCACGATGTACAAAAAAAGTTAAAGTAACGTTGTTGTTTAAAGCATACTGTCAGTCCTTTTACACGTGCAGCCTGTGGGTCGACTATTTGCAGAGGGCATACAGTGACCTGAGAGTGCAGTACAACAATGCATTCAGGGTGCTGATGGGGCTCCCGCGGTATTGCAGTGCCTCTGGCATGTTTGCAGAGGCCCGCGTAGACAGCTCCGCTGCAGTCATGCGCAAGCGTTGCACCTCCGTCCTATCTCGCATGCGTGCTAGTACTAACAGCATCCTACGTGTATTGTCGGACCGGTGAGATTCTCCGATGCTCGAACGCTGGATACGACTGCATGCAGTCAAGTAAACACGCGAACGAGTATCGGAGTTTCCGATAGTGTTATGTTTGTGTTTAGTTTTTAAAGTGTCTTGTCATGTCATTACGGACACTAGTTTCTTATAAGCATTTCTGTGTTACTAACAACTATATGGATGTATTTAAAAATCCGAAATAAATGAATAATAATAATATTACAAGATGTTCATAATGATGAGTGCAATGACCCCTAAAGAAGTTTAGTTCAGTTATTTTAATTACACCTTGAAACATTTACCAATGGAATCTGAAGGCTTGACGTGATTGTAGGAGTCGCGATGTGGAACTCCCTTCGTCCAGGACTTTTCCTGCATCAGCGGTAGACGTTCACTGCAATAATATGCTTCTTCGCCTGAAATTCAACATAAAAACGCATGACTTTTTGCAATAAAGGTATATATATATAGGCAGAAACTACAGCACCTGCTACAATTCTTACAAAATACTCCTTTAGTCCGGTACCCTAATTGTTTAACAAAACTATAAATCACAATCTGAATCATTTTGAAGCCTATTGCTAATCCATTGCTTCATATGTTCGAAAATATGTCTGCTCAACAGGTTTTTTTTTTTTTAATTTATTTATTCTCAACAAATTTACATTTGTGTCGAACAGTAGTTTTCACAATAAATGTAACACAAAGCCAGGAAAAAGAAACAAAGAATACATTCCACATTGGTCCCAACATTATCAGTCTTAATATTAATTATAATAATCTGATTCATTATCATTCAAAATAATTATACACTATAAATTCAATTCAAGGAAATGTACGAGTATGTCAATACAATTCATTAAGGTGTAATGTCATGATAGAATATTGGATTACATAAAGTCATTAAAATACAATCACATAACTATTAGTTCGACTACTATTATCTTTGAGAAACTCTTCTACGATGTAATAACATTTCCTCAACAACAATGACTTTAATTTTCTTTTGTTTTCTTTTGGATTCATAGAGTTTTTAAATTGTACTGGCAATTTATTGTACATATTTACTGATTGCACTCTTGAGGCATGTTTAACGACATTAAGCTTAGGCTGAATGAAATTAGGTAGATCCTTTCTTCGTGTTTTTATTCTGATATGTCTCTGTGCTTCTGCCTCAAACTTATGGATATTTTTAATAAAATGACTAAGCAGCATAAATTACTCAATGAATGTTGTTGAACTGTCAAAATTAAAGCCATTCCTACTGTTAGTGTGTTACGCAATTATTATTTTATTAATTACCCAGCGGGTACGCATTGGCAATTTTTTGACGCGACTTTTTTACTGTCGGGGACTGGATTTTCAACTCTCGGTGTTGAGCCGAGCATTGAGAATCCAACAGTTCATCCCAGAGCGTCAAAAAATACACTGGTTTTGCAACTCTCAACGCTAAGCACTGCGTTGAAAATCCAGTGCGTGATAAAAACATCCAGTGCGTGATAAAAAATCACCCGTGGATATTATCTCTCTTTATTTACTGACCAACAATAATAATTGGTTTAAATACAGACATAAGTTGTGGCAAATTGCTCAAAGATCGGCGCAAAACAAAATTATAATAAACCTTATCATAGTGCCTCAAGGTGCAAATGAGCTTCAAGGACGTTCGAGGTACCATTTGATATGAGAGTCGATATTTATACAACTTTGTACTTTATAGCACTTATTACAAATTACATTTTTCCTTGCCATCATAACGTGCAGAATGGTCTGCGCGTAGCCAAAAGGGGTAGATAATAATATATGTATAATGCTATTAAAAAAGCACTTTCTATTGTGAACACACCCCAAGCTTTTGTTGTTTTGTTCTCCCCAATGTAGCGTCCAACGAACTTCCCATTTATTTATTACTAGCTTCTGCCCGCATGGATGTCGGAAATCATCCCACGGGAATGTGCTACCGAGATAAATCCTATCCTATCGTCCAAATCCATTCTGCCGTTTAAGCGTGAAAAGACAACATACAGACAGACAGAGTTACTTTCGAATTTATAATATTAGTACGGATTATACTCAACGCAACACACTCGTCTATTTAGTTCCACATCTTAGCAACAGATGTCACTGTGCGTTTACGTCACGTTTCTGAATCGCGGTGTCAAGATTCTCCACCGTTTGGTTGGGTCTCATAGATTGAGTTACTACAGTATCTCTGGTTTCCCTTCAAAACGCATAAATCTTTCGCCTTTTACTAAAGATTTCCGTGGAGGGGGACACTCAAATGAGTCTTTTACATTTTTGAAATGCTCTGCTTCGGCAGAGTTTATTATTTCTGTGACAGTAATATACATGGCTCTTGGTGTCCATAATACATAACGAAACAAGCTTTGATCTGTGTCCAACCAAATTAGTATTGAATTTTAATTTAGACATAAGCCTTATAAAAGATGGATTGTAACATTATTTATATATTGTAGAAAATATTAAATTTATACATGTTTAGAACACATTACGCCTTAAAATAAAATGTTAGCAAACAAACGTTGCGCGCCGAAATTAATCCTGTTATATTAGGCGAACGAATGGATTGTTGATCACAAAATTTATGTGTTTTTATAAAATCACAATAAAGATTGCTAGCCTATTTATGATAATGAATGAATGCTGCTGTCCATCTTCTTGGAAGCCATATCTGACCTTTAATAGAGTTTACAGGAACGGATTAGTAACTTATGAAACTGTTGCATAGTGAAGGGGTATTTAAACACGAGTGTGTGTTAAAAACCAAGCCGTAGTTAGCGAGGTTTTTAATAGTATCACACGGGAGTGTTTTAATAATACCTATACTAGAAAGGTTTAGGTAGTTAAATAAAGGTAAACAAAAAAAAACCACGTGACTCATAGATGCTAAACCTTTTATTGCAAATGTTAAAATCTTTTTTTTTATATATTAAATATGCTTTATTCTGAATCTGAATCTAAGGAACTATCTGTCACATTAATAATAAAGCGTTCAGTGGTATGATGCTATCACCAATTATTTTGTCTAATTTAAACATTTTCTGTTCTTCTTTTATTACATGACCCTCGCAATTTTCCCAATTCTCAGCAGTCACATTAGCTAAAGCCTCTGGCAAATGAATTTTTAACTCAGCCATTTTAAAAGTTTTATTTTTCTCGGCTACAAACCCTTTAACTTGAGCCCATATTCAACTGAATGGAGCTCACAGTGGTGTGGTGGCAGCCGCAATACTGTGACACCATTTAACATTTTTTCTACAACAATACATTCATTCATTAATTCATTCACAATACATATAAAAGGCATCTGGTTAACCGACAAAACGTAATACCTGCTACTTCAGTTGCCAAACTACGTCACAGGTGTACTCTTCAATTTAGCAACGTTATCTAATTCGTTGTTTTTTCTAAAAGGTTTAGGGAACCTGACCCTTTAGGCTCTTTACAATAGACAGATTACAAAATATTATACAATTTAATAAATGTAACAAAAAAATTGTGCTCAAGCAATTACATCTACGAAGAGTAGTTTACGAATAAATTATAAAGTTTAACGTACATTAATAAAAGAGGAAACTATCGTATAAACCGAAAATAAATTTAATTTTGTTGTAACGTATTTTTAAACAAGAAAGTATCAATTATAAAAAACCCTATCTACGATTTGTTTACCTTTATTTAACTACTTAGGTACCTATATCTTTCTAGTAATGTGCAGTTTCATACACTACTCTCATACATTAGGATTGAAACTACTAAATAAAAATTGGAATCAAAACTTTTTTGTAATGCTATAAAAATGGCGCGCCCCGCATATACCTCCGTTCCATTACAAAAAAATAATTGATGGAAACTCCTTGGCGATATTAACTTCTTGGATTTGCCATGTATCGGTATTGGTAAAAAAAATGTTTTATAACATTATTTTGTTAGAGAAAAAGTTATAATAAGATTCTATTTTTAAATTTCGGTATTGTGTTCATAAAGTATGCCAATATAAACTCGTTTTGAAGTTTATAATTCGAATTTTACGATAAGAGATTAGATAAAATATCGTATGTTTCGTAAATCGCTTGGCAATTATCGTGTACGCACAACAACATATCAAGTTATACATTTCCCATATAAACTGACTTCTCGTTGTACAAAAAGCCTGTACAATGCGAGGTCAGCTAAAACTGGAAATGTATAGCTTGATATGTCGTCATATGTACCCAGGCCCCTCTTTCCCACTGGGCATTTTAGGCACGTGCCCAGGGCCCCACGATCGATAGGGGCGCCCTAGTTCCTGCCAGGACACCAAACGATAACCGATATTTATTACCAAAAAACATATTTATTTCGGCAAACTCAAATGATAATGACTGAATACAATTTTTTTTTTTTTTTTGCTTATTAGCTTTTACATGCGCGAAGCTACTTTACATCCTCGCCCGAAAATCAGGCTTTCCAATTTCAGCATGTTTAGATAAATTTAAATACATAAAAATACAATTTAATGGCATACGAAGTACACTGTTTTAAAGAAAAATCATCAGTGGACTAGTTTTTTGCCCATCTCAAATCTAGAAGGATACCTCTTCAATCAACATAGATTTTAAGCACTAACCTGTGAATGCTAAAAGATTAACTTTTGTGGATTCTATTATATTATCTATTCATTTAATGTGACTAAAAAATAAAAATAAATCTAGAAATTTGCTTATCTACTTTCTTTGTCTATTCAAAAAAAAATAGTGTTCGGTCAAGGTCCTAGGGGCCTCATTATCCTTATGTGCCCAGGGCCTTCAATAGGTTAAAGACGGCTCTGTGTGTACAATACCCGGAAAGAGTTGACCGAGGTTTGAGTGTGTGTAATACATCCACATTTTAAAAAGTTATATTATACTCCCACGTAATAAATGGCATTATATATGTAAAGAGTCTGGACTTGTGCCCAGTTGAAATCTCGCAATAGTTCGAAACCCCTAGAAATCAAAACATTTTTAGTTCAAGCACTCGGTAATAGATGTCGCCGTGCGCTTGCACAGCACTTCTGAATCGCGGTGTCAAGATTCTTCGCCGTTTGGTTGGGTCGCTTGGATCCAGTTAACACAGTATCTCTGGTTTCCCTTCAAAACGCATAAATCTTTCGCCTTTTACTAAAGATTTCCGTGGAGGGGGACACTCAAATGAGTCTTTTGTATTTTTGAAATACTCTGCTTCGGCAGAGTTTATAATACCTGGAGTTGTATGTAGTGTAATAATGGCTTGGTCCGTATTACAGAACGAAACTCAGGCTCTTTGATCTTGCGTGTTGCGCTAGATTTGAGTTTTAATTTAAGACAAGCATTTTATAGATAGATGACATTATAATTATCAATTTATAAAACTCTAATAATAATGCCTAGTTATAAAATGATAGCGAAGATATGTTGCACGCCGTTATTAATACTGTTATATTAGTCGAATATATGTGTTTTCATAACATATAAATACAGATAGAATTAATGAATGCTGTCTTCTCGGAAGCCTTAAGAGGGCGCACACGGATCCACTAGCGCCATTCCTTTATAATAATATATTATCTCATGACTGAGAAGGAATTTTGAATAACAGCTCAATTAGCTCCCTCGGTATGTGTGTATAGAATTTTCTAATACATTTTATAAACTTTCATATTGAGACACGAAGCAACAAAATTCGATCTAAAGAAAAGTGGCCACATTCCTCTAGATCGTATTTTGTTACTTCGTGTCACATTAAGAAAGTTTATAAAAGGTATTAGAGCATTCTAGACACATTTACCGAGGGTGCTTATTGAGTCGTTATTCAAAATTCCTTTTCAGTCACGAGATAATATCATTATAAAGGAGTGGCGCTAGTGGACCAGTGTGCGCCCTTTTAATTGACCTTTCAAGAAGTTTACATAAACACACAATATTTTATGTTTTTTGTCGAGAATCGCTTGGCAATTATCGTATAGCATACCCTGAAAATGTAGGGCGAGGTTTGAGTGTACCCACATTTTAACAAGTTATATTGTAGTTATATACTTATTACTCTTTGATTGTAGTACCACGTAATAGGGAGCGACACTTAAGTAAATGGGTATTTTATCATATACATACTGTAAGTGGTGATAGCTTCGGTCAAGCCCTTCCAAAATAACAAAACATATGTCCCGCAAAATCTATAGTTTTCGAGATATACAAGATTTAAAAAAAAAACTCACGTGTAAAGAAAATCTTTTTATTAATAACATTTTCCATCAAAACATTATTAAATAGTTACTCTATCCGTAATTACCTTTGATTCTCCATAAAAACTTACAAATTCAACACAAATTCACTATTATTTGATTTTTTTCCTGAAATATTTTTTGTTAATAAATTATATTAATTTTAAAAACTATAGATTTTGCGGAACATAATTATGTTTTATTATTTTGGGAGGACTTGACCAAAATTTTTACCACCTACAGTAGGTCGGTCGATTTACGGGACACCCTGTATCTATAAAATCTGGACTTGAGCCCAGTTGACTTCGCGCAATAATTCGAAACCCCTAGAAAGCAAAAAAAAAAATTAGTTCAAACACTCGGTAATAGATGTCGCCGTGAACTTGCACAGCACTTCTGAATCGCGGTGTCAAGATTCTCCGCCGTTTGGTTGGGTCGCTTGGATCCAGCTAACACAGTATCTCTGGTTTCCCTTCAAAACGCATAAATCTTTCGCCTTTTACTAAAGATTTCCGTGGAGGGGGACACTCAAATGAGTCTTTTCTATTTTTGAAATACTCTGCTTCGGCAGAGTTTATAATACCTGGAAATTGGAATTGTAGTGTAATAATGGTTTGGTCCGTATTACAGAAGAAAGCTCAAGCTGTGATCTCTGTGTCAAGAGTTTATTCTTACAGCGTTAACTGGCTAACGGTAAGAAAACTTATCTACAACTATTAGAAGATTGACCCTCTTTGCAAAAGGCCTTTCAATGAACTTAGCACAGCTCGATCAAAACAGGCGATCAAGCCGCCTCACTCCTCTTCCTACCCCCTGAAAAACAGGCGTAATAATACATGGGTATTCATATTCAACTGCAACAATGACTAACCTTCAGGGTACATATTCATAACAGCCTTTACAAGTACGCTATCTTGGTCCATCTCATGATCGTATCCGGCGCGCGGGACCCACGGCAGGGTGCGGCCGGCGACAAGCTCCGGGACGAACCGCGACGGACACGGCTTGGCATCCGGCGGCGGGGCCCGGCGCTTCTTCTTGCGGCTACTTTCACCGCTCGCCATTGTATTCTGGGAATGAATGTGGGTAAACGAAGTCTAAGATGATATTTTTGATGTGTTTATGAATAGCAGAGGCAACTAAAAGTAAATGTGTGTCACTCATACCGGTGTTTTACTAAAAGAGTATAGGAAGGACTAAAAGTTTTCAACAGTCTGAGTCTATTGTCAAAACGCTTGCTACTCAAACAGTTCCAACATGATAGAAATTAAGTGGAATGAGTGCGTGTCCAAGTCCATCCAGTCTTACCAAAGGGTATCGTTTTACCCAGTAACTGGGTTGTGGAGGTAAGATGGTCGGTCGCTCTATATAAAATACTATTATGGAGCAGCATCCGGGTAGACTGGAAGCCGACAATTGTTTGCAATGATGAAGGCAAACCTTTGTCTTTATTATAGAACCGCTTATGCTTGCTACTCAAACAGTTCAACATGATATATTAAGCACATGCAGGAAATGAGAGTTTTTAAGGAAGTAATTAAAACACTTCATAAGTACATAGTATGTTTATTACCATATGGAAGGGAATAGTAGCGAAGGGTCAATTTTTATAAGAGGTAAGCCGGAGTACATGTCTTCGATGTGATTATATTATTTATATATAGAATACTGACTGTTCCATTTTGCAAAGGGAAGCCGGTAGGATTTGAGTTGTACGGAACCTTCGCCACTGGAAGGGAATAAATAGCATAGCACTGATGTACATGCACACATACATAAACTCACGCTTTCTTCCCATGGGGGTAGGCAGAAACTACAGAACGCCACCTACTACGATCCTTACATACCCCTTTTGCCTCGTTTACGTTCATACATCTGGTCATACACGCACGCCGGTTGCTAGTACTACGCACCTGACCTTTCTGAAGAACATTACCAATAAGGTCACTATATGTCCTCCTAGGGCGTCCCCTCTCAGCGTTTCCACTCACATCAGCCTTGTAAATACCACAGTGCACTGTTGTGGCTTAGCTTTATGCGTATTTTCTGAATAGAAATATACTTTTCGCGCAGTTTCATCGACGCTACAAGGATGCAAGCTAAACTTGATATAATTGAACTCCTATAATTCAAAATAATTATATCTTACCTTTAGACTATAATCACATGTAACACTATAATAAAAGTATGATTAAATTAATATTAGATTTTATAATGAAAATAAATTATTTGTTAAACTAATAAGTTTGTGTCTTTTACAAAATATACGTTTCTATGGACGCGTTGCTATAGCAACATTTTATTTATAACTTTTGACTTATCTAAAAGTACTCTATGCTTTTGACATATATTTGAGTTTTTATGTCTTTCAACCAGTATTTACTTGTGTAATAAGTCGATACTGTCTGGGTTTAGGTCTATTGCTAAAGTAAAATCTTTGGAGCATGGTTTCGCTTTATTGCGGATTTACTCCACATAAAATATACTTATTGATTATTAGTAGGTACACATAAATAAATAATTATACTGGCCTTTTTTTTTTAGTTTTTTTATTTTCGTGGTGAAACATCCAAGACACCCGACCTCTGGGGAGGGAGGTCGGGGTGTGTGGGATTTTTACCTCACTAAAACGGTATAAAAAAAATGTATATTATATATAAGCATAAAAAAATATAAATATAACCATACTGGCCTATAAAAGGTTTTGTCACTTTGAATTTTCTTGCGTTTATAAATCAGAAAAAGGGTCTCGTAGCTAAGTAATAACAGCCGCGCGGGTCTATCGATCTGGCTAAGCTACGCTTGCCGCGGTCGGTCCGTGGATGGGTAACTTTCTATAAATACCGGGACCCCTCCATTCCTCGGAAAGCACGTTAAGCCGTTGGCCCCGGCTGTCATTCGTGGATCTTTGACAGTCTTTACGGGTAGTTAGAAGCCCGAAAGTTTGACAACCAGACAACCAACCAAGGGGTATCTTATTACTGAGTAACTGAGTTGTAGAGGTCAGATAGGCAGTCGATCTATGTAAAATACTGGTATTCAGCTGCATCTAGTAAGGGTGGAAGCTAACCCCAATATAGTTCTGAAAAGGCAGATAGTGAATAGTAGAATACAATGAGTACACCTTGTGTACCGAATCTAGAAACGTTGTTTAATACTTATTGATTGGCTCATCTTAAAGAAGTTTATTTTTTTAAAGAAATAACACATAACATCACGCCTCTAATCCTCGAAGGGTTAGACAGAGGTGCAGACACATTTCGCCAGTTAATTTTAAGTCAGTCAGTCAGTTATGTTGTAAAGAAATATTAGTTAAAATTTTCCATATTTTTGCCATCATCATAACTCTAGAGCCTTACCATTACCTAATCATTAGTGCACTCCGTGATGTTAACCGTTGATGTCCACATCAAGTACTGCTGATTAGCGGTAAACGTATTGATGTACTTACTCTTGGACAAGACAGTTTGGACTGAATGTCTGTTCAAACAATAACACAATAAAAATAAAACAATGTTTATGAATACATTTTATTTTTTATAAATAATTTCATCGGTCCGTTTGGTCCGTTTTTATAATATTATAAAATTCTTATATAAAACATAAATGCATGATAAAAATCTCTTATAATACTAGTACAAATTGACATGGATTATACTATACAGAATATTTTAAAATTGCGCAGTTTGGAGCAGTTTTAATTTCAAATTCACAATTTTAATACTGTCATGTACCTTTATCAATCTCATAGATTTTAGTTTTTGGATTAAATTTTAATTCTTACAGTAATTACAAGCTATGGATTTTCTGAAAGCATATTGTTCATAACGGGAATTCATGGTCAATATGCCCAAAATACCGCAGTTTATAACCTGTGAACACTGTAAAAGTACTATACATATTATTAAATTTTCTGACACCTAATAAGAATACTTTATAAATGCATATGTTGATTTAAATACAAATTACTTATTTAACGAAAATTAACATAATTATGTTCATTTAAACATAATTATTTAGCGCTTTGAATCATGATACAGTTGCGCTTGAGATCACTAACTCAAATCAACGAATTCATTCAAATAAGGCCTAAGCCGGGAAGACACTAGGATAAGGAAGATTAAAGTTATTTACAAACAAAATTACCAATTAAGAATAATACATTGTAATCTCTGGCATAGATATAATTAGGAACTTAAAAAAACCTCCACTTATGTGGCATAAGAAAAAACTTTCGGTTTCAAGATTTAAAATAATAGAATACAATTATGTTTAAATTTGGCAAAATGACTGGGATTTTGTCGTCAAAAATATTTTCAAAAAGTTTGGCACCCGAGTATAAAATGTTTAGTAATGTATGTTCTAAAAGTATCCGATAAAAAGTGTAAACAAACCCTGTCCAGGTGTAATTCTTACGCAATCACTCACTAAAGGGAATTAGTAACACATAAATTTGTATTTAGAAGGTTTCAACTTTATATATCACTACTTTTTCTAATAATTATCGTTTCAATTGTAATTAAAAATAATCGACGACAATTGAGGATATAAAATTAGCCTCAATTGTAAAACGAAAAACACCTTTACGGTGATATAAAATTAAAATTTCGGGTTTAAGTATTCACAGCACTCAATTTGTAAGCGGCACTTCAAATTGGCATCCACAGGTACGTTTTCCGATCCGTTTGTTTACATTTTAATCAGATACATTTGGAACAGACCATAGGTCTATATTGAATTTACAAAACCTATAAAAAAAGTCCTCTTTTCTTATCACAAAATATAAATGCAATGTAGCACCACTTTAACAATGTCATTAAAACTTACACGAATTAATTTATAAGAATAATAATTCTATATGTTACACCGTACAACAGTTTGTTACTATGTGATCACAACCCTACTATTTTTTATAGAGATTGTGGACATAACTGTAGGCCTTTTCTTAATTTATGTTTATTTCACCTTTATTTATTCTAAGAGTCCGACCGAATTTCGTTTTCGTTTTTCGGCTACTTTCGGCCGATTTATCCAGTCTCGGCAATTTTAGTTTTCGGTTTTCGGAAGAAAATTTAAATCAGACCGTATTTCAAAAATCCATTTTCGATCGGACACTATTTATTTCTAAAAAATTTGGCAAGCCCTGTAAGCCCTGATAAATTTAAATCACCATGGTTGGTTGATCCTTCAGTAAATTGGTGATCACGTAACTTTATCCGTGGTACAAGGATGATTGACCTTTCGTAGATAGAAAAGTGTCGAAAAGTATTTCGTTACAATGTGTAACTGAATTAATGCACGTTATGAAAGTAGTTTGTTCAGAATCGATTTCTGTCATTTTTAATATAGTTAATTTTTATCTCAAAATTAATTAAAACTGCGTAAATTACAGTCACACTTCCGCTGTACAATCAAAACAAACCTACAAGCACGATGTACCTACTGCGCTAGACCCTTATACGTGTGCGACTGTGTGCGTGCGTAGATTAGTAATGTAACCACAATTTTCTCCCACAATCAGAATAACTAATTTAATAAATAAACAATGTTTTATATATAGTAGTAAAATTTCAGTGTATGTATTATGATAATAACATAATATTCTAATTGGGGTGTTTGGTGGTGTGCGTTAAGTCGGGGACATGTTGTATACTAAGAATCCAGATACAGAACTCAAATTTTAAATATAATGAGCATAGACTGTCGTCAATCTCCCTATAACAGTTACAAATAGACTCGCAGTTCGTACGTCCGTATTACTACTTGGCAGTTACAAGAACAAAACTGCGTTAAAAACACGCTCTACTTAAAATTCGTTCTTTGCGGACAAAATACTTTTAAACGCCGAAAATCTTATAGCACCACTCAAGGCCACTGCCTCTCTGCCTCCTCACTCCTATTCAAATAATTATTAGACCCCTGCCAGCTGAAGGAACTATCGGTATCCCCATCTTCCGGTTTCCTCTCATTGTAGTTCGAAGCCCTGTTCTCCTTGACAAAGGAACGTGGTCGACCTTCGATCAAGGAGTGGCTGAGACGGGAGGCATCGAAGTGGAAACCAGAGTTCGAAGGTTTTCTAACCTCGCGGAGATACTTCCAGGTGTGGCTGTCAGGACCCTCGTCTGTAGGCTTTGGACTATACAGCCATTCTGGAATGGGATAAATTAGTTTGTAAAATGTGCAGGGTATAATAAAGGTTCGAACATTATTCTATACCTATCCACCCGCCGCCATTTCTTTTTGTTTTTCGAAGTTTCCGCGCACGGTGAAAGTGGTCTTTATATGAGTACGGGACACTTATAAAACAAAACAATATCAAGCAATATGGTATCCTAAAGTGTCACGTTTCGGATATATTTGGCGGTAAACATAGCCACATGAGAACTACGCCTTAAGTCCTGACTTCCTGAGTCGAGCTGCACGATTACTGACAAATGCGTGCACTGACTGGACAGGTCCACTCAATCTGTATGGTTCTTTCCTCAAAAGACCATTTCAGATACCAATCTACGTGGTCTTCACATGATCTGACCAAGATTATGTCTGGACTTTAAAAGAGACTGTGACCTCTGAGTTTGTTTCGGCCTTTCTTCTTAGAGTAGTCAGATAGGAAACGCCGACCTCATCTAGTTTAAAAAATATGATTGACGTGTAAAAGTGTTTGTACAAACCTACTTACAGAAATAAAATCATTTATAATTTACGAAAATCACAAAAAATTAATCACTACTGTGTACTACATTCATAGATCGCGGAAGGTTTACAAAAAAATCGAAATGGCGGCGGATCGGATATGCCAAAAAGGTTCGAACCCCTTTGTAATTGTTTAAAAGCATAGTCTATGATAATATCTATGGTCTAATCTAAGATCTATCTACTTCTACGACTACTATTAATTCTACCTAAACTACACAGCCAATAATGTAGGATGATATTTTAAATGAATACATACCGAAATTAGAATTTAGTTTAAAAAAAATACTATTTCAGTGCTAATGCATAACATCACAAAAAAGGATTTGGTACGCAAGCCGCGTTTCAAATTAGTTAGTGACGTGTTTTAATGAGTTAACAAAAATAAAGTTATATTGTTGATTTTATTAACTACACTTGAGTTTACTGGGTACTGTTGAGTTTGGTGAAGATTGCCTAATTTTGGCGCATTTGTTTTGTAGAAAACGCAAAAAACGAAAATCATGCCGATTTAATTCTAAAACTCCAGCGCATGGCATTGATACCTACAGATGCATATGTATAGTTTGCGAAGAATATCTTTAGATTGAAGTATGCAAACTGTAACCGCAACAAACACAATAGGTAAAATTAAAAACCCCCGACACGAAAAAGAGCTGATGACCTTGAAACGGCTGAACCGATTTTGATAAAACATGTCTAAGAACCAACACTAGAAAACCTGCTTTCAAATAAAAAAACCGTATCCAAATCGGTTCAGCCGTTTAAGGGCTACGGTGCCACAGACACACACTCACACAGCGGTCAAATTTATAATACCCCTCTTTTTGCGTCGGGGGTTAAAAATAAACATTAGTGTGGGGAACACAATCAAAAGGAGACAGTCCACGTACCTCCATTTGACACATTAGATATGGCAGTGAGCAAGAAGTCTTTATCCTTAGCTTGTAGCACTAGCATGTGTCGCAGGATGTTCACCATGGAGCGCTGGGCCAGGGCTTTGGCACGCATGTAGTATACTGCCACACTGGAACCAGGAATCAGAACACTTAGTAGAATACAATTTTAAAAAGTTGTCTTTCATTACAATTTAGTATATAGAGATTATATTATGTACGTTGGTCACTTAGAATAAGGACAGACTCACATAAATACCTAAATTAAAATTGCAAAAATTGCGGCCTTAAAGCTAAAATCGCGTTAGACTGCTAACTATTATTTACCAAAAACATATTTGACTATGTCAAAGTCAAAGTCAAATCATTTATTTCAAATGGCACATAAAAGGCACTTTTGAATGTCAAAATTTACAAAAAAATTGAATTGATTCTAGTTGCCCCTTCCAAAAGGTAGTTTCGTATGGAGAAGAATGGGCAAGAAACTCCACCGTTACTCTTTTATGAATAACTACACAGGTATAAACCATGAAATCAATATTTGTTCCTTTTCTGCCTGAGGATATGGTTTAGTTTTGAAGCTTGTGTGAAGTCGGGTGTGACATTTATCGACTTTATTGCACGCCTCATAAGCGAAGCGCGTGAGGTAGTGCTCTACTCTCGCCTTACAAAGAACAAGTAATTCCTCGAGCTAAAAATGTCACTATTTACTTCATACCGTACTTGTAGAATAATATTCATCCACAAACGTCAAGAAAAAACACTAGTCTCAACACTCATGTTATTTTCAAAAGACATTTTGCTATTTAAAATAATGAAAAAACTGTTAAAAAAATTATTCTGTGGACGTCCGTGTGTCTGTATGGATGGATCCTGGCTTCGTCACGATAATTCCCGAAAAACTTAACTAATCGAGTCCATTTTTTTTTAAACGCTTCTGTACTGTCGAAAACTAAGTCCTTTCGAAAATCATGGTCAAATTCAATGTTGTTTAATTGTAATTAGTAATATAACAATACGACTGAACTTTTCTTTCGTTTTTTGTTATTTTTTATAGAATTTAATGAGATTATGAGGCGCGCACTTTTGGATTTTCCAAATTTTTAGAATCTGTGGGCGTCACGCTATTTAGTATCATATGCCGAGAAATAGTCTATTAACTCATAACTTGAATAATCTCAGGAGCAGGACATAGCTATCGGGAAGCACATACTACAGTGATACACTAACAATCAAGTTTAATTACCCAAGGAACAGCATCAGGAATCCGATGACTCCCGGTCTGACGATGAAGGCCAGCACGTTGCGCGCAGTGTGACGCTCCCGCAGCTGCAGCACGCCCTCGCTCACGACGCCGAACACGTACTCGTAGCCGCGGAACGGGCCGCAGGCGTGGGATGATGTTCTGGAACAATTTAACAAAACGCATTTATTTCAGACTACTTATGCTCGAGTCATATAAACAAAAACGAATCGTTTTGCTTACCAATGGTAGCAATTTTTATTGCCAAACTGGGCATTTAAATAGTAATAGTAATAGTCCATTTATTTGTCAGAATATTGTTACAGAGATGTTACATCATTTTTACAGTTCATAATATTCTGCCGTTTTCGGCGTACAGACACATTTTCGGGTGTTGATTAGAATTTCAGATATCACATTGAATTAAATGAATTAAGATAATATTCAAATTGCAAATTAGTCAAATGTTAGGAAAGGAAATGTCAAAAGGATTGAATTAAGTCAAAGAGATAATACAAAGAGATAATACAAAGAGATAATACAGATAATTCCTAATATTTAAGTCTACTTTTCATTCATAAAATCATTAGTTGAGTAGTAGCATTTACTTATGAGATAATTGAATAATTTACATTTAAATGTCCCAAAGTTAAGAGTTTTAAAACGATCTGGTACTTTATTATAAAATTTGGTCGCCATACAAAATACTAATTCTTATTAAATTTATTTTTTATGTAATTTATTATTTCGTCTCGGTACACGAAGCATATGAACTCCGCGGCTAGGTCTAGATACAAGATCATTATGCAGCTCAAATTCGTGTCTATTTTGGTACACAAAAATACATATTTCAAAAATATATAGAGCTGGGAGTGGCAATATTTTATGTTTTTTAAATAATGGGACACAGCTGTCAAGTGTGTGCGCTTCACATATTCAGCGATTCGTAAGCTAATTTTACCTGTGATAGCTACTTCCATATGGAGGGTCTACTATGCAAAGCTATGAGCTATTTTATTCATTATTGGTAAAGATACAAGAGTCTTAATTTTAACCAATAACGGTCCGTAAATTATAGCAATCGGCCATTAGTAGAGGACAAAAAGTGAGTTGTTCGTCTTCCTCGTTGGTCAAGTGGTCGAAAGTATTTCTTAAGATGAGGTCTTGGATTCAATTCCCGGATCAGGCAAAGTTTTATTGGGTTTTTCATCTGGAATTTCTCAGTGGAAGCCCGCAGTCTGGATTTGTAGCCGGTTGATAGTAATAGGCTCGCCCCCTACGACATGGGACTCAAAAGTAATTGGCGAAATATGTAGATACTACAGGTGAACCTCTGTGCACCCTGTCGAGAACATAGCCGAAATGTTATAAAAATAACAATTGTTTAAAAATAATGTAGAGACTGTATGAGGCCAGAAAGGTTCCTGCCTCAGCGAAAAACAACCTCTGTAATGAAACTATACATATTCCTAACATAGCTGTAAGTGAAAGGTTCAAGATTGTTAATTAAAAAAACTATGATTAATTACATTAAATTCAGTGACCTTATTGGTGTTCTTCATAAAGGTCAGGTGCGTAGTACTCGCACCCGGCGTGCGTGTATGACCAGATGTATGAACGTAAACGAGGCAAAAGTAGTATGTAAGGGTCGTAGCAGGTGGCGTTCTGTAGTTTCTGCCTACCCCCATGGGAAGGCGGCGTGAATTAATGTATGTATATATATATATCAGTGACGTAGCTACCGGAGGGCTAGATGGGGCAGTGCCCCGGGGCCCCCAAGCTCAGGGGGCCCCTCGGACTCTGACTTACAAACTATAAATTGAACTAGTGAAAATTTCTCCCACATTCGGAATATAAATAAACCAGATTCCAGGAACGCGACTTTAATAATGGCAACTTATTTGAAAAAATCCTGTATTTTTTGACGAATCTGGAGTACGACGATTCTGGATTACGACAAATCTGAAGTACGTCGAATTCGGAACACGACGAATACGGAACAAACGATTTTAAATAGTTAAGTTGTGGCCCTAGTTTATATTTTGCCCCAGGGCCTTTGGTTACGTAGCTACGCCACTGTGTATATGATTAATTAGAATTAATTCGCGCTTGGTGAAAGACAATAAGCAACCCCTTTGTACGGACACAGTTCCTGAAACAGATGTCAAAAGAGGTGAGCCGGTTCCCCAGTCGTCCCGGACATACATGTTATAATGCACACAAGATACTGTTGTCTATCCGATGTCTTTCTCCACTTGTGGTTATAATAACAATATTCTTGTAATACGACCGTTTATACAGTGATCACACGAATCTTAAGTCAAGTAATCTGTAATTTCTTTTGATTGATATTAATGAATTATAATAACCCCTAGCTGTTACAATCGACTTCGTCTGCGTTTTTTTAATACAAATATTCAGTACGAAAAGAGACTACGTCCGTCTCCATGTCCCAGGCTACCTGTCTGTCCAATTTCATAAGGATCGGTTCAGTGGTTTAGGCGTAAAAAGGTAACGGATAGACACAGCTATTTTCACATATAATATTAGTATGGATTATGATTTATGCATGCAGATAGCACAACATTGTTTCAGTAAAATGTTTCTGTCTTGACGGGACCGTATTCATTGGAAAACAACAGCTGAGCAACATTGTGATTGTGACCAAGAACATTTATTTAATGTTGCGGGTTGCACTGCATTAAAGTCATATATTTTAACTAATGACCATTCGCAATGATGGCAATAAATTCCTCTTTTTGTTCCATAGTATTAATAAACTCTGCCGAAGCAGAGTATTTCAAAAATGCAAAAGACTCATTTGAGTGTCCCCCTCCACGGAAATCTTTAGTAAAAGGCGAAAGATTTATACGTTTTGAAGGGAAACCAGAGATACTTAATTCGCTCAGTACGAGTGACCCAACCAAACGGCGAAGGAATCTTAACAACGCGATTCAGAAACGTGACGTCAGCGCACAGTGACATCTATTGAGGACTTTTAGAACTAAACGCAACTTACTCCAACTTTTTTTACCCGACTACAAAGAAGGGTTATGTTTTTTACGAAGTCATCCCTTTCAGTGAATGTGGCAAAGGATGACTTGATGGTTGACACCTCTGGCATCATAATAATATGGTTTCCCATATCCTATTATGGTCTTATTGCAATAACAATGTTTGAACTAGGAATATTCCTTTTGTCAAATCTGGTGATCATAGGAATATTCATAAACTACCGTTTTTGCAATCATCTATTGCGAAGCAGTATGTAAACCGATGAGCTGATTAATTGATACAGAATCCCGAAATGCACGAAATTTTATTTTACACATAATGCACAGCATTTAAGTCATTTATTCTAACTAATGACCATTCACAATGATGGCTTATTAATTAATTTTTTGTTCCATAGTATTAATAAACTCTGCCGAAGCAGAGTATTCCAAAAATACAAAAGACTCATTTGAGTGTCCCCCTCCACGGAAATCTTTAGTAAAAGGCGAAAGATTTATACGTTTTGAAGGGAAACCAGAGATACTGACTTCGCTTGGTACGAGTGACCCAACAAAACGGCGAAGGGACGTCAGCGCACAGTGACATCTATTGTGGACTTTTGGAACTAAACGCAACATACTCCATTTTTTTTCCCCTATTACAAGGAAGGGTTATGTTTTTTACGAAGTCATCCCTTTCAGTGATTGTGTCAAAGGGTGACTTGATGGTTGACACCTTTGGCATCATAATAATATGGTTTCCCATATCCTATTATGCTCTTATTGCAATAACAATGTTTGAACTAGGAATATTCCTTTTGATAATGGAGGTGAAAATAGGAATATTCATAAACTACCGTTTTTGCTATCATTTATTCCGAAGCATTATTTATACCGATGCAGCGATTACCTGATTTATTGATACAGAATCTCAGAATGTACGAAATAATAGTTAAGATAAAATAAAAATGCAATACAATTACTCTGTACATGCAAGTGACTTCTAAAACACTCGTAAGTTTTTTTTTTTTTTTTGTTTTTTTTTTTAAAAGACGTTGCCCCAAACTAGGAATTTCTCCTGTATTGTGGGTGCTTTTACAAACATTTAAAACTCACATACACAAACAGCCAGACCCGGAACAACTACTTGTAGGTCATACAAATATTTGTTCCGTGCGGGAATCGAACCCGCGACACGCAGCGCAGCAGTCAATCGCTTAACCACTGCGCCAACCATCGGTATTCGTAATGAAATTACTGTAATGATATATTTTAAATCGACCTAACCGGGATCTTGACAATGTAAACATTTTTCATTTTAACTGGTAATTTAACCGGTTCATTAGATTAATATTTATTACTGATGAGTGGTTAAGTGATGACGCATTTGCATGAATGAAGTCATTAATTCTTTATTATCTTATCATTGTTTTAATAAACTCTGCCGAAGCAGAGTATTGCAAAAATACAAAAGACTCATTTGAGTGTCCCCCTCCACGGAAATCTTTAGTAAAAGGCGAAAGATTTATGCGTTTTGAAGGGAAACCAGAGATACCCTACACGCTGAGTACGAGGGACCCAACCTAAAGGCGGAAAATCTTGACAACGCGATTCAGAAACGTGACGTTCGAGCACAGTGACATCTATTGAGAACTTTTGGAACTAAACGCAGTTTACTTCAACTTTATTTTTACCCGATTGCAAAGGAATATGTTTTTTACGAAGTCATCCTTTCCAGTGAATGTCACAAAGGATGACTTTATGGTTGACACATTTGGCATCATAATAATAAGGTTTCCCATATCCTAGTATGCTTTTATCGCGATCACAATGTTTGAACTTGAATATTTCTTTTGTCAAATCTGGTGATCATAGGAATATTCACTAACGACCGTTTTTGCAATCATCTATTGCGAAGCAGTATGTAAACCGATGTGCTGATTAATTGATAAAGAATCCACAAATGCACGAAATTTTATATTACACACAATGCACTGCATTTAAGTCATTTATTTTAACTAATTCGCATTGAAGTTGTTAACTAATTTTTTTGTTCCACAGTATTAATAAACTCTGCCGAAGCAGAGTATTTCAAAAATGCATAAGACTCATTTGAGTGTCCCCCTCCACGGAAATCTTTAGTAAAAGGCGAAAGATTTATACGTTTTGAAGGGAAACCAGAGATACTGAATCCGCTCGGTACGAGTGACCCAACCAAACGGCGAAGGAATCTTAACACCGCGATTCAGAAACGTGACGTAAATGTACAGCGCCATCTATTGACACAAGGTGAACTAATCAAGTTTAAAAATACAAATCTTCTATCGAGGGGAGTTTGTGCCGCCTTTTCTAAGGGTGCAGTGTAACTGTAGCTAGGGTGTCGTAAGAATAGGGAGCGGTGAGGGGTTGCCTTTTTTTATTTTGACCTTCAATCAAAAGCAAATCAAAAAATGACGTGAGGAAAGTTTTGAGTATGAATGTCGATAGCTATAAGAGTAGGAGAAGACCAAAGAAACACGGATGGACTGTGTGAAAGATGATACGGTTAGAAAAGGGGTGACTACCGAGATGACGACTGATAGAGAAGTGTGGAAGAAGAAGATATGCGCCGACCACAACTAATAAAGATAAAAGCATGAGAACGATGATAATGTTTATACTTTTGTTAATGTTTAAGATTTACACAGACTTAACTATTTGTTTTTTTAAAGTAGAGTTCCATCGCAATAGCTTCAGTGGGCTAAAACCAAAGTGGTAATACAATACAATATAATAATACCAATACAACTCACCTGAAGAACAATGATCCAACACCGAACAGTGTGGTGAAGAGTGACAGCGTGACGAACATGTACAGTACTGTCTGTGTTTGTGCGGCGCGCCATACCTGTAATTATAGGTTTAATATTTAAATATCACTTCATACATGAGAAAAACTTCACTGTGAAACATAACATAAGTCATTATTAGAGAATTTATTTATTTAAGTTGTCCAACAAAAGATACACATGTCGAAAATACGTTAAATCAATTGTTTGACTTTGACTAATCGGGACGCCAGCGCCACCAGGTGGCGCTCGACAGAGTCTATAACATAACGCTTGACCAGAGTAGAGTTTGTTGTTGGCGGTTAAGCAGTGAACACGTTTTCGCGGATTGTTAGAAAGAGTTACCGTGGCCCTGGCGCACAGGCAACTGAAGGAACACGGGTGGGTTTTAGTCAGTAAGAGTCTGACACGCCCTTCCTCTCCGCCCAGAGCGGGAGAAGTCATTTGATGATTTCCCACCTGTAGCGCGTTCCGTATAGTTGTGTTGTGTACCTACAGTGTGTGATTCCCTAGTGTGTTTAATTTGATCGTAAATTATAATTTGATTTGAACTGCAAACGATTTTTCTATTGCGCAATAACCAACACTACCCATAGTACGCCCACAGTAGTTAAAATATGGCTGAAGATAACGAGAGAGACGGATCTTCTCCGTCATACACAATACATGCCACATAAATAACGGGCAACATCAGGTATTATGTAAGTGTACACTTGAGGGAGACCACAGCATGCCCATGCAAAATAAACTTAAAATTAAGCTAACAAAGTTTAAATATTATTTATAGTTTAAAATGTTTAAAGAAAGATTGAAACAGTTTTGATAACAGTGGCTTCATCAAAACGTTATTTCCCAGAGGCGACGTACTGCATTTAGATATTGACAATGGGTGTCTGCCAGAGAGAGCAGTGGTAGCCCAGTGGTATCGGCCCCGACTGACGAGCAGGGATTGAAAAGGTTCCTAAGATACCGGCAAAGAACCGGTAAAGAACCGGTAAAGAACCGGTATTTAGTGGTTCCGGAACCCGAACCGGAACTGGAACCTAAATTGGAACCTTTAAGAATCTTTATTTTACCGGTTCTTCTTCAAAGCGAGTCCGAACGAGTTCACACGATGCCGCTCAGCGCAGGACGAAGGTTTGTACGATAGCGGCGAGGTACGGGCGGCCGCCGGAGGGTGAAGAGGTGGGAGTTTTTGTGAGGTGAGAGGGGCACTTTTGCTTTGGTAGATCATGAGGTCGTTTTTTTCTTAGAGAGCTATTAAATCGGATGATACGGTACTGGTATATTGGAACCTTTATTTGGAACCGGTACTTTGGAACCAGAACCAAACCGTTAACTGAACCGGAACTGTACCGAAAAAATAACTTTTTTAAGAACCGAAATGAAAAACCGGAACCAAAATTCGTATCGGTTTTCAGTCGCTGCTTACTAGTTGTAGGTCGTGAGTTCGAACCCAGGCAGGCACTTTACTTTGTGTAATTAATTTCATCACCACTGCTCTCAAAACGGTGAAGGAAAACACCGTGAAGAAACTGGCATGTCCTAGAACTAAAAATTCGAAGATATGTGCCAACCCGCACTGAGCCCGCGTGGTGGACTACGGCCCACTCCCTCTCACAGAGAGGAGGCTGTGTCCTAGCGGTGGGAACATTGTAGGTTGGTTATGTGATGGCTGTCGTCAATATGAACTATACATAATTATGTGTACATGCAAAAACTCTAATGTTCATATTATTCATTTTAGAGTTTTTCGTTTGTTCGTTGAATCATGTTCTTCTAACTTAACAGACAAATTAATGTGTTGCTGCGGAGTTTGTAGCGCCACTTCTTCCGGACTATGCCTTTAGCACTAGAAAATGTTGAAGGGCGGTCGTTTTGAGGGATTGTCTTATGTAATTTTGTCGTTCAAGAAGTGCTGATTCTCAGTCTAATTTGAAAAACCGGCCGAATGCGAGTCGGACTCGCACACGAAGGCTTCCGTCCCACCGTACAATATTTAACACTACATAATATTTAAAACAAAAACACGTTTCTTCTATAGGGGTCTCTTTTAATTTTTAATTTTGTTTTATTTTTATTATTTGTTATTATAGCGGCAATACAATACACACTGAAAATTTCAACTGTCTACCTATTACGGTTCATGAGATACAGCCCGCTGACAGACAGACAGACGGATGGATAGCGGAGACTAAGTAATAGGCTTCCGTTGGCACCCTTTGGGTATGGAACCCTAAAAATAACTTGATTGAATTTGAGTTTTTCAATAGCGATAGGTGGATTAATTACAAAGGAGATTTTTTGTGTAACTGATATTGGGTTTTTCCATCAAGAATTTCTCAGTAGCAGCCTGGATTCTGGATTTGTGCCCGGTTGATGGCAATATGCTCGCCCTCTGTTACATGGGACTTAAACATAACTGGCGAAATGTGGGTGTACTATAGGTACACCTCTGCCTAACCCTTCGGGGAACACAGTCATGATGTTATGTATGTTATATTATGTGGTTAAAAAAAAAAAATCGAAGAACCTACCTTCCTAGCCGGCTGACAGGCCCTCAAGGCGCACTCCTTCTTGATGTAGAAGAGAAGCAGCAGCTTCAGGGTCACGGCCACCACCAGCAGGGGACAGAACAGCATGCCGAACCACAGCACGGCTTGGTTGTAGATGAGAGTTAGAGAGTTGTAGGCTATGTTGAACTCAGGTGCGCTCTCCGATTTGCTCCAGCTGAAGATTATACAAAGTTTTGATTTTACGTTATTCTTGTTTGTAAAGATAGTTATAGTTATTTTGTAGAAACACTGGTTAGACTGGAAGCTGACCCCAATATAGTTGGTAAGGGCTAGGCAGATTGATTGAATGTTTGTTTTTAAAGATAGCACTTAGATGGTGGAGCGCATGTAACCTTGTGGGGGGGTTATTGATTAGGCGCAGAAAAAATCACTACAAACACTCGTGATGCAATGCAAAATTAGAATTGGTGACGATTATAAATTCAAGATCTTTCGGGATGTGGATGGATTCCAGTTACTTGCAAACCATTTTCACGAGACGTTTGCAAAATCATCGACCGCTGATGCAGCCATGATTAATTAATTGATCAAGTTGATGATGGTAGTTTACCGAGTACACTTTATAAATTGTCAACTTAAATATTTCAATACAAGAAACTGTGTGATTTCTTAACCAATATTCCACAAAAAATATGTACAAAATAATAACAAAAAAACTCACTTATAAATTAAGCCTCTAGTGAACTCAAAGAGTGGCAACACAAGCAAAGATATGGCGGAGTCTAGCAACACCAGCCGGTACGCCTCCTGACCAAACGACGTTTCCCAACACTGGAATAATAATATTACAACATGGAGAAAGCAAAACAAAATATGTGGAAGCTGTTGTCACCGCGTGGTGAAACATTTTAGAATAAATTTGAGTTAACACTACAATACTCTACCGTGAGAGCCGTGAAACGGTTGTTACAAATAAAACGTACACGGTGTCAGGGGCATCGACGGCAAATTGTTACTATGCATCCATTACATGATTCTAGACCGGAAGTGCAGCAAAACATCGGTTTAAAAAAAAACTGCCGTTTCATAGAAAACTGTAATACCTATATGGTCAAAATGTATGGAACAGCAGATTTTTTTTAATAACCAAGGCGTCTATGCACTTCAATTAGCGTGTCGATGCTCCTTACACCCTGCAATGCTATAATACTTACAAGGTGGGCCACAAAGGCGAATAGCCGTGCGCATTTGATCGGGTTGAGGGGTTTTATAATGACTATTTTACGTTTACCATATGCACTGTGCAGTGCAAGGCAAAAGCAAATGCACTGTGGAAAAAAAAACCACTTAAATTGCGGACGCGGTTTAAAAAGCTTGATTATTTCGTTTCAAACTTCAAAAATGTGGCTTAAGAGCTTTCACATTGATATTGATCTTAGCATAATAATATACTTTTTGAAGCTATCATTAACGTTTACACACAATATACCTCATCCACGTGTTTTTGTGACCAGTAGACCAGCAACAGCATCAGAGTACCAACATCTAGCAACCACGTCCGCGCCAGCGTCACGTACAGCGCCGTACGAGGGTTGTAGAACTCTAACCTGGAAGTAGATGGTATCACGTCAGTAAAGATGGATACTTAAAGAGGTGGAGGACAGTACGAGAGAAGCACCTCCTCCAGACAGCAGACGCAATGGCTGTCAAAGGGATCATTCAACTTCGGGATAATCGCTAAAAGGGATCGGTACTAGGGTGCTGGATTTCAGGAAGTCTATTACGCGAACAGGTATACACCCGGGGCCGTGCGACGGGACAGCGGCCGTACCCGCGGTAGTATTCCGGTCTCCAGCCAAAACAGACTTTGAAGCAACACCGTAATATTAGCCAATAGCAGGCTGGTGAAACCCTATACGTTGCTTCGTGGACTTCTAAAGATATTTGAATCTTTAATCCTCTATTTCGCAGTGCGGCAGGCCTGCGTGCCAGCCCGGCAGGAGCCACAGGCCCACTCTATGTACAATATACCACTCACTTGACAACTACGTGCAATATGAGCGGGCACACAGTGACGCACGCCGTCACCACCACAGACACGCACAGCTCCCAGAGCGGCAGGCCGGTGTGCCAGCCCAGCAGGAGCCACAGGCCGCACTCTATGCCCACTATGAGAGCCAGCACGAATACACTGATGATCACGTTAGTCCCATACTGGGCCACCTTCGTGAGGCAGGATGTGGCAGTGTTCTTACGGTTCTGTTCGCTTAGAAGCTCCTGGAATCAAAGGAACAACAATATATGAAATAATGACCAAAAAAATTGTTTACCGTACAAGAAGTTTACCGGTGCCAAGATCACATTTGGGTCTTCTACTACATTCAGAGCATCCCAGTGGTCTCCTTCAAGTCGTCAGTTACCCAACATCTCGAAGAATATATTTTATAGTTTCGCTTTTCTTACCTTAAACTCGTTGTAAAGGCTGTTGGCATTAAGTTTGGCTGCTTCCTGCGTCACAACTCCGAAGTCCCACCCACAGAACACCTTGTTTGCGAACACGTGGCTCAAACCACCTGATGTCTCTATGAAGTTCAGACGATAAGAGTATGCTGTCCTGTAAATATCAAATTACAAAAGTTAATACCGTAATTATAAAAATATTTTCACTGGTCTAGATACTCGGAAAACGAAAGAGTAGAATACATTCTGGCTGATACAAAAAATTGGGTGATTGAAATATTATATAAATACTAGCTGCGCCCCGTGGATTCACCCGCAGCGGTATGAAATATTCTTTACGACTTATTCTCAGACCCACCAAATATACACGAAAAATTTCATAAAAATTGGTCAAGCCGTTTCGGAGGAGTTCGATAGCAAACACTGTGACACGAGATTTTTATATATCAGATAATGTCCATTTGTGCTTAATTTCAGGACTTATTACATTGTAAATAATCAGAAAAACTCACCGATAACACAGCACTCCAAAGAACATTAGATACAGACAGACCATGGTGAAGAAGTAAGCGAACGCCATATTGTACGTGAGCGTCGTTGACGTGGCTATGTCGCTCTCGTGGTAGTGCCCGTAGAATAGAAGCGAGTCCGTTAAACCACCCTGGAAACCAAAGTATCGAGGGGTGATTATTTGCGGACTTGAAGTATCTTTGAACGGATGATAGGTATAGTACAATACCCGCCAATCACAAAAAATATGCTACTAGGCATAGGCCCTTTCCAGTGAAACCACTGCAGTTGCCATCGTCCCGCATCCAGTTCATCCAAGTTTTTTCAGTCTATCGGTTCAACCGGGTAACGACGTGGTGCGTTGCATTTACCGGCTGGCTGTACTCAAGAATTCGAGTGCACCCATCGGCTATCGGGCCTTAGACATACATGGCCAGACTGCCACTTCAACTTGCTGAATTCGTTGACTATGACTCCCGTTTTTATCAGGATAATCTCATAGCTGTAGGCTTTAAAAAACTTGACATTACTATAAAAATCTTACCATCCCCGTAATAAAATCCAGGACACTCAACTGAACCCTATCAGCCTTCGCCTCATCATGTAACGCTTGGGGTACGACCACGAAGGCGATGACCAGCGTCGCCAGAAGCAGGTCGATTGCGAACAGCCAGCGGAGGAAGTAGAAGTAGGAGCCCACGGCTGAACCAAAGTGACCTTCGATCTGACGGATGGGCTCGTACCAGAACTCGAAGGAGAAGACTACGTCGCGGCAGCGGTCTCGAAGCTAGAGGGAAGTGACTATTAGCGAGTATTTTGCAGGAAAGTTGTCAAGGTAGAGACATAAAGAAAAAACTAGTTTTACTAAAAACGTATTGCTTTTCAAACTAAATGTTTATGTGAATTCTTTTTGTTTTCTTTATCATTACTTCATTAGCTATTAATGATCGGTTTCTACAAACAAAAACGAATCGTTTTGCTTACCAATGGTAGAATTTTTATTTCCAAACTGGGCATATAAATAGATTCGTAAGCTAATTTTACCTGTGATAGCTGCTTCCATATGACTATGCAAGGCTATGCGATCTTCGCTTCATTATTGGTAATGATATAAGGGTCTTAATTTTAACCAATAATGGTCCGTAAATGGATTATAGGAATCGGCCATTAGCACTTCGATGTTGGTGAATGAAAGTAATACGACTGCGAGTTAAAATCAATAACAACCACAAAATAGTATAGAAAGCATACCATAATGAACTTACCCTTTTCCATGCAAAACCTATTCGATACTTCATCCGCTTCCACATTGAGATTGGTCGTCTCTTAGACCTGAGGCTGACTGACGCAGACAGTTTGGCGCGCACGTTCCTCTTCATCGTCAGACCTTGTGGCAGATCTCTTAGTGCCTCTCTGGAAGATAATAGATGTTTGGTGTCGAATTCTAGGGTAAGTATTGCAAGATTGTTTGTGCTTTTGTGCTAAGCTATTGAACCGATTGAATCGATCACATTATACTTTGAGTGGTGAGGCAGATGGCACTTTACATGACAGAAATAAGAAGCAACAAATGAATGTGTAATTTGTTAAATACTTTGGCGTCAAATGAAGATTAATTTGGCAACGTCTTGGACAATATAAATAAAACTACAGCTTAAGGAGACTATTGTAGACCCACCTCCTCAATTCCTCAGCTTCAGGATCGTCCTCCATCAGTCGTTTATGCTGTTCCATCTCCCGTACAATGATGTCTGCCTGTTTGTCAGCAGAATCTGGAGTGTCGGCCTCCGCGGCGTCCACTTCTTCCAATAAAGCATTGTGCTCGGAGTTGTTGCGACGGAGTCTCAAAGTGTCTGGAGAAATTGCTGTTTATTTAATAACTTAATCATGGACAACCCTGTCCCTGGCGGTTCTCTTGGGAAACTACTACCCAGGGTTGCTTATGGTTATTCAGAAGAAATAATTCCTAACAATACCGAGTCGTTTCTAGGATAACTGATTTCAAGTTGCTTTACCAAGTCCTTGACGCGTTAACCTGATAAAATAATGTTCTGATGTAAGGATTAGACACAATTGGCGTTCTTGTCGCATAGGGTGATCTTATCCATACTAACATTATAAATTCGAAAGTAACTCTGTCTGTATGTTACCTTTTCACGCCTAAACCACTGAACGGATTTCGATAGCTTTGGCAAAGAGATAGATGTCATCCTGGGGAAGCACATATAACATTAAGAAAAGCCATTTTGTTTAACGGCAAAATTATGTGCAATACAATTATTTTAACCATTTTACTCTCTCTACATTCAAACCATTGAGTAATGTTTATTACCGGAAAGCGATGCTGCCCACATACCTACGTGAGTTTTACGTTGGATAAACTGCGTGACGTCAGTGAAGGTCGAAGTCACCTAATTCAACCTCCGCCGGCCCTTGAGTATGTTAACGTAATAGTTATAACTATCTCTGCTACCAATTAGATATACAACGGTAATTACAACTGGTTTTAGATATATTTATCTACATGTTACTAGCTTTTGCCCGCGGCTTTGCCCGCGTGCAGGTCGGATATTATTCCACGGAAACGTACTACCGGGATAAAAAGTATCAAATGTCTTAACTTAGATCATGGTCTACCTGTGTACCAGTCGGGGGTTGCGGAAGTATCGTGCGTTCCCGCGACCCCCAGCGCAGGTGTGAGATGGAACACCGGGGTGGTTTTTAGTCAGTAAGAGTCTGACAGACCCCTCCGCCCCCCAGGGCGGAGGACATCCATGAGGATTTGTCAACACGGAACAAAAAAAATTGTTCATCTGTGTGTAAAATTTCATCGAAATCCGTTCAGCCGTTAAAGCGGTAAAGGGTGACAGACAGACAGAATTACTTTCGCATTTATAATCTACCCGGCTTCTGCTCGCGAATTATTCGTCCCCGTGAAATTTCGGCCACCGAACCACCGCGTCGCATCCGATCGCCCCCGCACTTTTAGGTACTTCGTTTTCACTTAGCGTTCTTTCTGACTACTTTTTCTCTTTGCTCGGCACCTAAGGATCGTAGCATGATGTTAAATAGCCTATAACCTTGTTAAAGAATTGGTTCCATACGTTAGGCGCGTTACTACGTGCACTGGGATAAAAAGTACCTTACATGTTAATCCAGGTTATAAGCTATCTGTGTTCCAAATTCCATCCAAATCCGTTCAGCAGTTTTTGCGTGAAAGAGTAACAAATATCCATCCATCCATCCATCCATCCTCACAAACTTTCCAATTTATAATATTATAGTAGGAAAGTAGGATAGGATGTATTTATCTATATAAATAATAAAACTACCTACCCCTTTGTCTAACAGCACTAAGCTCTAAAACTTCAATATCATCAGCTATCACCGACATGATGATTTTTATTCACTTTTAACACATTATTTAACAACACAACACCACCTCACTTCGACACCTCACGATGTTTATAAAACCATTAAAATAATATTATTTTTCAATGTAAACTAGTGTCTATGATGAATGTATAATGTAGTACAAGGTATAAGGTAAAACTGACTGCACCGTGTATAATAACTGTATGAAATAGAGCTAATTATTGAGTCCTGGTAGAGGTGCTTGTTGACTGCAGTGTAACGTGTGCATTGTTTCACTAAGTCCCTTCAAGTGTTTTGTCGTCATTTATCCGCTTGTTTACGAGATTAGTGAATGAGTATCGGCATATCGTCTTTACTGAATGAAATACAATGAAAACCATACAAGTCTATTGCTTAAATAAAGTAGATAAAGTAAAAGTAAAGTAGGTATTGTTTAATTTACTAATAAAATCGGTTCCCTTACTATGCTTGAGTACTCGTGAACTCAGTTCATATGTACAAGTAAAGCCAATTAATTTTAAAAGTCGTTGTTTTGTATTGTCAATGCATTTGGTTTTTTGTGTAGGATTCTATCCCATGTGCCTAAGTGTATCTGTCTTACTCATAATTACGTGCAGCATGTTACACTGCAGTTGAGAGCAACGTTTATGATAATTAGCGGTCGTTAGCAATTATCATCGTTTGTAACACATATCTGAGTAATAAACCCTTATTAAATGATAATTGAGTAAACGCCCATTGTGCTCTCTGGTAACAATGGTAGTTTTAATAACTATCTCTTCTCTTCTCTCTTTCGATCTTACGAACGCCAAGATAGTTTAGCTGTCTATGGAAAATAATATTTGTATATATTAAACAGGGCGCAAGCGACCGCATTAGATAGTCATGCTTTTGTGGAAAAAATAGCAAAGAGGTTTTTTTGTTTCATCATTGCACGAGATATGCACGTACGAAGTATGATTATACGGCTAATAAAATTGATTTTAAATCATTGCTATAAATTACTATATTATGACCCATCGTTTGGATACTACACTCCAACAAAGGAGTGGAGCCCCCACCCTCCAAAATAAAATTTAAAAAACTCGAGTTTTTCAATAATGTATTGTGAAACCAAGTAGATTCTTTTAGCATATAAGAAACATATATAAATATAATCGAAAACAAGAATTATCTGAAATCAAAAACATTTCGAATCGTTTTCTTTTTCATCATATTTAAGAACAATATTATCATGTTTGTACAAAGTACTATAGAAAAAGGTAAAACAGTGAAAAAATATATCAAAGGAAAAGTTGTTTACTAGTGTTTACTCGTCGGAATTTGAAAGATTTTTTTTCCGAAGTCTCTATGGTGGGGGGCCCTCTTTTGTGGAGGCCCTGGGGCTGTAGCCCCGGATGCCCTGCCTGAAATCCGACCCTGACGCCAATTGCAAGTTGTCAAAAGATGACGCTGATTAAGGTTTTATTATTGTGATTTTTAACTTAGAAGATTGCCCAAATTAGGCAAGTACACGATTAATATCTAGCTTTATTAACTGTTGGCCGTTTGAACTTCGATATGTGTATTCTTGATCAAAGCTGTTGGGGTCTTCTTATAATACAAAAAATAATTGTCTTATATCAGTTATCTTACTGTAGGGCAGCTGTCGCGACGGCATGAAGTTGACGGCAACCTGTCTAGCCGCGTTGTTCCGCAGTGTTAAGTTACGCCGCGCACTTGGTGGCCTGGCCTCAATCTCAACTTCTTCTATTTCTTCTTCCATAGCAACAGTCTCCTGCAAGATTAAAATATTGATTAGGCCATCTTTTTTCTAGTTTTTTATAATACACTCATTCTATTCTGCATGATACAATTCCTGCAGTCTGAAAAGAAAGAAAAACGGGAATCCAAAACATAGCCACCTTTAGAATTTAATTGTGTCTGGACTAGGCCTTTAAAAAAATTAATTCCCATCATGATTCATACAATATTTTCTTTACATGGTATGGCTCTTTAAGTCACAAACATTTTTTTTAAATAAAAACAGATATTTTTAAGATAATAGTAAGTCACAGGCAACAAAATATTGTGTACTACTTAAACCTGTTTATTCCCATTGTGCACAAGTTTAATAAAATAATAACAAACAAACAGTGTTTTTTGTTATTACTTATTGTAGTACTAGCTTTTGCTCACAGCTGCATCGCCTGCATAGATGTCAAAAATATCAAATATCTAGCTGTGTGCCAAATTTAATCCAAATACATTCAGCCGTTTTTATGCCAATCCGGAACATACATCCAGATGAACGGACAAAATTATTTAAAACTATATTTTCGGCATCTGACTCGTTCCCACACCTCGTACCAAATATGTAACGTTTTTCAAAAATATTCCTTACTGTTTTGACTTTGTTACTATTTTATAATATTAGGTATAGATAGATTGTAAAAACTAAAGGCAAACCAATCAATAGATAAAGTTCTGTCATAGATAATAGATCATTATGACTATTGTTGCCATTAGTGGATAGCAGGCAAACTCCTATATCATATCCTAAATATGGGGATACTGCATTTTTTTTTAAATAATTTGTTTGAAGTTTTAGACAGGCAAATGATCTTTGTAATATTTGTTTGTGATGTAAACTCACAAATTATAAGCAGTTTTACTATTTTTTAAGCACTCCCTCTGACCACTCACTTTGTCTCCCTAAAAAATTATGATAGAAATTAGGTGAATGCTATAAATTGTTACTAAAAAAAACAATTCAAATGTGTATTGTTTATTCTAAACATGACTCATGGTGACGAATGTAATGGAACACTAGTTCTTAGTTAAATGTACTGGAAACAAAAAATCCACAAAAATAAACAAAACATACCAGTTAATCCTGTTGCTGAATATTGTCGCCGCTTGTCACTTCCTAAACAAAAATCAAACAAACGAAAAAATTATAAATGATTGGAAACAAAACCAAATCTAGAGATCTAGTTACAATATAAACAAAATATTTAATTACATTCACAATGCCTCACAGTGATAGAAAAAAAAATATTACGGAGTAAACCTTTCACAGAAAATACTTATTTTTAATACATACAATAAATACTTTTTTGTAGAAATAAAAAGTTTGTGAACAAAAGAAAATGAAAAGGAAAACTATGAACTAGTGTCAATGTGACATTTCGGATTTGATAGTGACAGGACAGTGACACTGACAAACCTGTTCAATCCAGCGGCACAGAGTACATTTATGATCAGTGCTCTCACAATGCGCGACTGCGCGCGCTCGACGCATCTTTGTGTACAAACGACTACATATCAAGCTATAATTATCTAGTATAATCTGATCTCGCATTGTATACGATTTCTGTACAATGAGAGGTCACCTTATACTGAAATTGTATAGCTTGATATGTAGCCGTGTGTATATATCAAATTTTACGTTCTCGCCAAACCGTTCCGATGAAAAGCAGCTTATTCATGGTACCTTAACTGCTTTACGCCCCGCTAAGGTCCCGAACCGATGAAAAACTTGTCGATATTGTATGAGCTAAATAATTAAACGCACCCCAGCCACCCGTTCTCATGTCAATGAATGAAATGAATGAATGTCAGATAAAATAATGTCAGATACTAACGTGAAACGCGATGAATGCGATTAATGTGATTTTCGAAGATTGTGGCTGTGGCTTTTCGTTTTGATACACAAGCCATCCCCAATCCCTATGCATTTCTTTTGAGAATGAATAGTCTTTAGAAGGATATTTTGCGTGTTTTACTCTTAAGTTAGATTGAGTGCTTGTAATATAACATAAAGTGAAATACCTATTGTAGTTTGAGAACAGTGTGCACGATAAGGTAAGACATTGGTTTTTTAAAGTTTTTTTAATACCTTTTGTATAAATGAAAAGTCACCCTCTTATCAAATGTGTGACTCATCCACTCCTTGCGTTAAACGAGTCCTTTGGTTTAAATATAGACATGGGATCCGCGTTTGATGATAAGTCGCAACCGCAAACCCTTTGTGAAATAGTTTGTACCCTTTTTTGAGTAGGTAGGTACTCAGCCAAAATTTACAGTTTTGTACGTAATCTATCATTTAAACTAACAAAACAGTTTTAATAACTATCCACAAAATACAAATGTATGCATGCATGGTGCTGTGCTGTGGGTCCCCCATATCACAGCACCATTCTGAGTGGAAGCCTTCTTGTCACGGTCATGACGTGCAGCTGTCGACTATTTCTGTTTTGTGCTCGTGATTATAGATCTATTTTGTTTGTTTTATTTTTATTTTACATTGTTTCTAGAGCTAATTATCTTTTTTGTATGCACATGTTTCTGTGACAAATAAACCTATTTTTCTTTCTTTCTTTTCTTTTAAATAACAGCCACGCTTTTAAACATCCAACAGCTATCATGAGAAGGTCTCAAGGTCAAACTTATTTATGTACTGGGGGCTTACCATAAACTCTTATAGCAGGTCAATTTTAGACGAGAAATATCCTGTCATGCTAGTTCGTACCATGAGCGCGCCAACTAGCAGGCGAGCCAGCGATCACGTGACCTAAGCCGGTGAGTGACTACGTCACAGCATTTCAGCAGGCTGACCTGCAAGTTATCCGTACCATCAAGTGTTTGTGACTTTTAAACATTCAACAATTGAACTGCCCTGCCGTCATAATTTGCAGCTTTGTGAATCTAAGTTTTATTGACCTATTTTAATTAAATTTTAATACAAAAACGTAAGTTATTGTAAAAATATGCGTACAATATAATTCTGACGTTATTTCAAAGTATTGTTACATAGAAAATCCTTTCTAAGCACAGTGTTTACCGTTTATTTTAGATGTGTGATGAAGATGAAATTTTTGAGTTTATCGAGGAAGATGCTCGTTGCAACAGTGTAAAAAAAAACCCTAAAATTCAACGAAATCTTTTGAGGAACTCAATTGAACCGTTTGACATGCTTGCAATGCTTTTGTTAAAAGATATAGGCTCATTAAAGACCTTGCACTTGAGCTCTGTAATGAGTTACAAGCTTTCATGCCACGCCCTACGAAGTCAACAGATTTGTCGATTGAGGTCAAGGTTAGTACTAATTTATACTTGCTATTTATCCGGCTAATTATCATAATGATATACTTGATGCTATGCCTACTTAATTTCAGGTTCTAATAGCATTATCTTTATACGCGAATGGCTCATATCAAAGACCAACAGGTGATATCGCTGCATTCTGTTGCACAGCAAACAGTGTCGACTGCAATCGCACAAGTAACAGAATGCCTAAATCTACCACATTTTCGGCGACAATATATAAAATTCCCAGCAAGTCCTAGCGAATGGCGAGTAAATGTGATTGGGTAAGTCAAAGACATTCAATTACATACATACATACAAAAACTCACGCCTTCGGCCCATGGGGTTAGACAGAAACTACAGAACGCCACCTGCTACGATTCTTACATACTCCTTTTGCCTCGTTTACGACAGATATTAAATTATTAACTTAAATCTCTTTGGGGTAAGTAGTTACAGTGGAAATTCTTTTGATTTCCATATTTTATTTTACTCTGAATGTTCACACAACTCTATTTTACTTATTTCAGATTTTTTAACAAGTTTGGTATGCCCGGGGTTTTAGGTCTCATTGATGGAACCCATGTAGCAATAAAACGGCCAACGCATCATGAAGAACGTTTTTATTGTAGAAAACAATATCATTCTTTAAATGTACAAGTGGTGGGTATCTTTATTATGAAATTACATTACAATCTTAGGTTAATGTAACACACACACATTAGACAAAAAATTAATAGATTGAAAAAATCATGACACTAAAATTGGAGAGCATTTACACAACAATGGTTCATGTTTTTATTTTAGCACTACATAATTGATTCTCACCAAACTCAGTTCCAGTTATTGTATTGTATTTTTATTTTGAATTATGTAAACATAGCAATGTGTCAATATAAAAAAACTATTATTAAATGATAAATGATTTTATTCTATTTCACTACTACTCGTACTAAGTAATAATAATACACATAAATAAAATTAAATGGCATCAAACAGGAACAATAGATTATTAGAACATAGTTATTTTTTCATGTACCACGGAGAAATATCTTCTGTGATCCATGAAAAATGTATCCTAGTTAGTGATATTGTATTATATATATTATATTATATTATATTATATTATTATATTATATTATATTATATTATATTATATTATATTTACTTAAAGACTACCGACAATTCTAGATATGCAACTCAAACATGGAAATAATTAGCGTAGATGCCAGCAATGGAGGAGCAACTCAGGATTCATTCATATGGACCAACCATCCGTTGAAAGCTCATATGGAGGAGTTAAATAACATGTGCCTTTTAGGTATGTAAATACGAAAATAAGTTGTTTTAAATACATGTACAAAGATTTTCAGATAACATCTAAGTCAATTATCAATTGCTTTAATTTTTGTAGGTGATTCTGGATATCCATTAAGGAAGACTCCTATTATAGATGCTCCTCCAGATTCACCTGAAGCTTACTACACTGGATTGCACGTGAAAACTCGTAATGTGGTAGAACGAACAATTGGGCTTCTTAAAGCGCGCTTTAGATGCCTACTTGTGCATAGGGTTCTACATTGTGAACCTCAAGTAGCGGCATCTATTGTAAATGCTTGTGTTGTACTGCACAACATTTGCAATAGAGCCAATGTCCCTGTGCAGGAGTTGGATTCTGAAGAAGTTTTGGGAGAAGCACAATTGCAACCTTCTACTCAAAATATGACAGACGGCACTTTAGAGGCGCATTCTTCCAGGAGGGCCCAAAATCTTGAACTACAACACGGTCTTTCTACTAGAAGGCAGCTCATTGCTCATTTGTGGGCACGCCGACATGTAACCTAGAATGTAAAAACATAATTTAAGTAGGTACCATATTTTTTTTAAATCGTTAACATATTATTATGAATAATTACTTTGTTAAAATGTATAAGTAAGTTAATATAACATTTGTCGTCATTTGTAGTTTTAAAGTAAAATGTACTAAGTCGGGAACTAATTACCTATTGTTGATGCTGTCTAATGTTGCTGCTATACGAGAAAGAACATTTACAATATTTTTTAAGTCTGTGCTTATTTCTTTCGTTGCATCTGCTCACAAGCGGCTTGATTCAGCGAGAGCACTTCTCGCCATCTCTTGAGACATAGGCGCTGACCGACGCCGCCGTCTCCGATACTGAGTAGATGTCATTGGTTCTTGAATGGGTTGTGTAGTTGCTGGTTGATTGATGTTATTTTCTTCCACAACCTCAGGCATTATCAGAATTGATGGCGACGCATCTTGAGGAGCACTTGATGTCGATGCCTGAAAATATGTAATACAAAACTTACACTTACTATTAAGCAACCAGACTAACAAGTAGGTAAAATTGTTGTTAATCGTCCAATTGTTGTATTGCATGATATGTAGATCAAGATAGGTTTTAGTTGTTGTATTTTGCTTTTAACTCTAGGTCTAATTATAGGGTAGGTAGGTATTATTGTTAACTTTCTTAGATATTGTGTATCAAAACAAAAACTCTGGCTCCCAATTTGTTTACGTTTTATTACAAATACCCTATGTTATGTTTGAATATTTTGTTAATTATGTGAGAATTATAAAGTTTTTTTATTGTATATATGTGACCTTTGTGAATAATATCTATTTTAATAACAAATTGGAGTACCTACTGACAACATTGCTACTGTAATAAAATTGGAAATTTAAATCTAATTTTATTTACAAAAATCTTACTTACATGAGTGCTTTCTGTGTCGAATGGGATCACTTGAATTCCTGGAAGACCCACACCATAATCCTCACCAAGAATTGACAGATATTTTTTTTCAATATCTGTTAAGGCAGGTGTTTCACATGGTCCCCCACCTGTGCGTGATTGTGATGTTCTGATAGTGGCACATTTTCTTTTCAATTTCCCCTTGTAATCTATCCAATACTGAAAATTATAAATACCTATGTATATAGTATGCCTTTGGTTTGTTAATAATTAACATAATTAATTCAGGCAATTATGTTTATAATTTATTTAATTATAAAACTTACAGCTGCCCAAGTTTTTCAGTCCTTGTAAGCACCACCAACAACTGAATTTAAATTTTCAGCCACCTCGGACACCATTCTTCGGGACATTTCCCGAGCTTGAGCACTTTTATTGTAGCCCATAGCGATATCTCTGTGAGAATTCAAAAAATCCCACAAAGTCTCCAATTGTTCGTAAGAAACTCGTCTTGAACCCATAGTCACAAAAGTCACTAACTGCACTTGCCTACTACTTACAGACACGGCTACAAATCAAATTTTGATATTGGTTTCAATACTTTAGGGCTGATCTATAAACTTTGCAAAAACTAGTACAATTAAATTTCAAAATCGCCTCGTAAATTCTACATTTTCTCCTTTGACATGCGTAATGCGTTCGAAAATAAATGTGAAGTGTCAAATTTGTTAAATTTTTTGTTCTTGTGAATTTGTTGTTGTAAAAAGGGCTTTCGCTCTCATAAATAATGTTAAATTCCTTTTTTGCCACAACACAATGTTTCTTTCATCACTCTTTTTATTTTGATCTGTTATTATAAAAACATATTTCATTTCTATAAAAACCGTAAAGCCGCTAAAGTATTTTAGAACGACTGTTTTTAATAATCTTGTTTAATCTGTGCTGCCAGCGTACTGACCAGCGACTATGTAGCAGGTCAAAAGTTGACATGCTGCAGGTCAGCGGGAAATGCTCATGGTACAAACACAAAACCTGTCAGGTTAACATGCTGAGTTGAACTGCCCTGCACTTGGCAAATATTTTAAAAGTTTATGGTAGGGACCCTGAACAACACAAATGCTTGACAGCACTTAGATTGGCTACATTGATATTGTCATAATGATCTCATTGCCCTGAATTAGGTTGTATTAATCTAAAAAGAAAAGACTTGTTTGTTTAATAGAAATAGAGTGATACACAAACTGTTAAAAATATATTGACGCTGTTAATTAAATTATTATTATTAAGTAGTATTAAGAAAGCAATTTTCTTTTTTCCCTAGAAATAAATGTACGTTTATTGGCATTACAGCAAAAAAAAAACACCTTAAAGCTTTAAAAAACAGAAAGTCCTGTTCATAATGCCATAGGAGCCTCAGCTCAGCATAGTGTCAGATGACAGAAGGTATACCACCTGATGCTGATTTTCAGCTACGGGCTGTAGCTGTATTATTATCGGGTGTGTAGGGTGCGGGCCAGCCGCAACAGTATCCTGAACGCTTTTGCTGAACGTTTAGACTGTCACTACGTGAACCACTGCTGCATGATTCACATACTCACTAATGTTAAGATATTATTTGAATTATGTTTATATTAATATATAACTTTCAATGTGAATGTAATTGATTAATAATGTTTATTTTAGTTGAATTGTATGATCCAAAGTTGATTGAAATAAATAAATAAATAATAAAATAAGCCTGATATTGTGGTGATAGATCGACGAGAGTGCCGTGCAATGATTGTTGATATCGCTGTCCCTCATGATGACAATCTCATGAAAGCTGAGAAAGATAAAAAAAACAAGTATCTTGACTTAACACATGAGGTTGTCGACATGTGGGACGTGAACTCTGCAATCATTGTACTGATAATCATTACAGTAAATGGACTAATAGCGGAGAACCTCGACCAACACCTCAGGATGCTCTCATTGAGTTGGGTCAAGGGCTTGATTCAGAGAGCAGTCGTCCTGGACACGGCACGTATAGTGCGGAGGTTCCTCTCTCTAGAGCCCTGACCACTGGCAGCTTAGACCCTGTTTTTGATGCTGATTGGCAACTTTTTTTTTTATATTTTTCAATTGTTTTTGTGTTTTTAGTAAAAATATTTAAAAATGTATTAAATATTTAATAATGATAAATAAACGAAATAATAATATCTGGCAATGTTATGTGACTTCGATTTCCTTTTAAGTTTTATATCAATTATACAGGTCTCTCAGTAATACTGAATGATGATGAGAAAGTTTGGAATTGCATCCACTAACTTGACCACTCTAAACTCTGTGTTAACACAGATTTATTATGATAGTATGGGTAGTGAGATATTGTGTGAATGACCTGAGGTTTGCTCAGCACGCGTAGCATGACCACCATAGAATCGGGTTTTGTTGACGGAAGAATAGACAAATTGGCAGATTGTTGACAGAATTCTAATCTTCTGTTAACAATACCTGTTTCTATGGTGGTCATGCTACGCGTGCCGGCGTGCAGGTCATTCACACTCATAATAAATCAATTTCGTCATCATTAATTATTCTCCTGCCCTTATTCCAATTTATTTGGCATCAGTGCAACACGTCTTTTCTTCCAATCTTAATATTGAATAAATATTTATTCCTCAATTTTCGCTATTGATTGCACCTACCACAGTTTGTCTCATTTGTGCTTAAAGTATTTAATGTATTAAGCAAATAAATAAATAAATCTTAAGGTTATATAATCAAAAGGTGGTGGCTGTAACACAGGAGAGTACATTCCACCATTACTATTAAAAAAAAATCTGGTAGTTTTTTATAAACAAACAAGTACTTTTCCATTGTGGTTAAACACCAATGTAACAAAACAAAGTTTAAAAAATCCAGTTCACCAAACATTCTTTCTTATCTTTCGCAGATTCTAAATGCTCAATAGAGCAGGATGGCATCGCCACAGAACATCTCAGTGGACCAGATGAGGATGATCCTGGCCGAAGTCATAGACGCGTTGGAGTCCCCGGACTATGCCTCAAAGCTGGATGAGGCTAAGGAAGCAGCTGGCAATGAGATGCTGAAGATGATGCAGATTGTCTTCCCAATGGTCGTTCAGATTGAAATGGAAACTATAAAGCATCATGGGTTCACTAATTCACGAGAAGGTAATTGTAGTTTCGTAGTTAAGATATATGTTATAATCAGCTAACTGCTGGACAAATGCCTCTCCAATTGCATCAAATCCTATCTATGTTGTTTCTCAGTTATTCTTATCCACACATTTACTTCTAGCTTGAGTAAAATGTGCACTCACTATATGGAACATGGAACCAATCGTTCAAGAAAAAGGCTATAGATAGATATACTGTCTAATATAAACTAAGTTTGTTAAGCTAGGCCATCACAGAAAGCTAACATTTGTTTACTCCTAACCACAGTCCTTCACTTCTTTTAATACTTCCAGTAATATGTGGACAATAGTGTGGGTTACATGTTACAACACAAATACAATACATACAAATAAAATAAAATGTTTGCCTTCTGATATTAAGCAAGCTTTTTCTGTCAACCCACCACAGCTTGGGTACACTACAGACTTTATATCGACATTGGAAAGGTAAAATGGCTAAAGCTCCAAAACCTGAAATCTCAAAATGAATAAATTGTCTAAATAAATTGAATAAATGAATAGGTTGTCAACCACATTGTATAAAATAATATCCTCAAATAATATCAATATTTCCCCTAATGTCCAAAAATGCAACATTGATGTTAAATGTAAACGAGTAATTTCAGCTTCAGTGAGTTTATGTAATGCCTTCTATGTTCATGAATATTCATGAGTTAACACTTGGAGGAATTTCTCGGTGGAGTTTCTTGCCCATTCTTCTTCATACGAAACTATCTTTTGGAAAGAGCAACTAGAATCAATTCTATTTTTTTTTTTTTTTTTTGTAAATTTTGACTTTCAAAAGTGCCTTTGGGTGCGTTTACAAACATTTAAACTGTCATACTTTTGCCAGACCCGGAACAACTACTTGTAGGTCATACAAATATTTGTTCCGTGCGGGAATCGAACCCGCGACACGCAAAGCAGCAGTCAATCGCTTAACCACTACGCCAACCGTGCCGACACGATTGGCTAGTACTTTCAACCCTATTATCACCTGGTAATGGAGCTAAGGAAAGTATGTTTAAGTATTGCCATTTGTGGAAGCTATTTCAGTGCTTCCATAAAAGAGTTCTGTACTGCCTGCCCAGCCTTATCCAACTATGTTGGGGTCGGCTTGCAGTCTCACCGGATGCAGCTGAATACCAGTATGTTACATGAAGCGACTACCTATCTGATCTCTACAACCCATTAACTGGCTAATACGATACCCCCTTGGTAAGACTGGTTGTCAGACTTTCGGGCTTCTGACGACCTGTTTCGACTGTCAAAGATCCACTAATGACAGCCGGGACCAACGGCTTAACGTGCTTTCCGAGACACGGAGGGGTCTCGGTAAGTATAGATGGTCACCCATCCACGGACCAACCGCGGCAAGCGTAGCTTAACCTGATCGATCGACCCATGTGGCTGTTATATCTACATCCATACTAATATTATAAATTTAAAAGCAACTCTGTCTGTATGTTACCTTTTCACGCCCAAACGACCGAACCGATTTTGATAAAATTTTGCAAGGAGATAAATGGCATCCTGGGGAAGGACATAGGCTACTTTTTGTCCCGGTAGCACGTTCCCGTGGGATAATTTCTGACATCCACGCGAGATAATTTCTGACATCCACGCGGGCAGAAACTAGTACATTATTATGAATTTAAGTCGCTTTTCATGTCTTTCTCTGCGCCCGCGTTGTTCTTCTAAACTACAGAAAGGATTTTGTTGCGGTTTATGTATACCAATTAAAAAAATAATTTAAATTTAAATTAAATGTGTTTTAAATGTAACTGCTTCCAAAGGGGTGGAGACCTGGTGTCCTGAAATACAGGCCCTACGCCTAGCTTAGGCACCAGTCTCCCACAGTATAATTAAACCAATTATGTATTGTTCTTATTAATTTGAAAATGTACTAATATATTGTGGTGAGAAATAAATCTTTATCTTATCTTAATAATACAATACAAATATATTCATCTCGATTGTTATGTTTTCAGGTATAGTGCAGTTCACACAGCTGGTTCGCGAGATGGAGACTTTGGACGGTGAGGTGGCGCGCCTGCACACTCAGATCAGAAGCCACTACCTGCCCCCCGTGTCTATCAGCTCGACCGTCGACACTTCTCTATGAACTGGTGAGGAGATATTTATTCAAACATTTAAGAGCTTCTGTGTTATGGCCCACCAAGCGTACCCCAGAGCAATGGGTGTTGCTTAACGTTATAACACCACGCGTATTACGTATTTAAGGGTCTTACAAACAGGCGCGACACGCGACGCGACACAAAGGCACTGCCTGTTGCGAAACGAAGGATACCTTTATATCGCATGCGATTCGCGTCGCGTGTTGCGCCTGTTTTAAAGAGTCTTTAAACGAATCGGCATTCCCTGTACACCAGGCCACACAATTTTAATAGATTTTTGTCGGCAATGAGGGTTACCGCGCTTGAGTTCGCCGCTAGAGGCGCTAGTGTAGAGTAAGGTCTCTAGATGTCAAAATATGTACTGAACGTTCACTGTTTGCGGGATTTTTATCACGGATTTTAACGAATGATTAATATTTTTTGTAATGGTGGTGCCATTCCTGATTAATTATGGCTTAAGATTTTAAGTAAAAATTTAGGATCTAATTTCGCAGCACTTGAAGGAAGAATAAGATTTATCTGCTTCATGCTTGCCAATTTTAGGAACATTATAATCTAAATATTCATTTGAAGTTTTAAAATGTAATAAAATAAACATAATACAAAGAGAGACAAAAATTTAAAAAACCATCTCTCTATACCCCTCTCCCCCTCTGTCTATCTCTCTCTCTCTCTCTCTCTCTTTCTCTCTCTTTCTCTCTATCTCTTTATAATAAAGAGTATTCTATTGTATTCTATAATATAAATTTATGGGTACTTAAAAATATCCAAAACATCAAATAAAAGTACAGCAACAGGACCTTACCCGCCAGTGGCGCCAACTGGTGTGCACAAAAACGATAGCCCGCATTGCCCTCATTGGCGTTTAAATAAGATACAATTCCATAAAATCTTATTTTGCGATGCAATCTTCACTTTAATTTATCGCCTTTGTTTTTTTACGGTTGACTGGCTCTATATCCGACCTGCTACCCGTAACGTACAGAGTTACCTACGCTTGATTGATAAAGTTCAGTTTATATGACCTTCAAGTACCTCCCTGCCAAATTTTATCAAAATCGACTTGCTAGTTTAGGTAGTAAATTGAACAGACAGACAAACTATGTTATATGTTAACTATGTTGACTATCCAGAATTTGACTAAAAGTCTTCTTTTCATATTCTATGTGCTTCTGAGTGAGATAAGCTCTATTATTTGTCCAAATATTTTCATTATTGTCTCAAAAATAAGAATTTTGTTTTAGAAATATTAATATTATGTTTTAGGTGACTCGGGGCTCACCAAGCAGCAGGCGCAATGAGTCACATCAAAAGCACATAAGAATAAAACTACACATATATTATTTGCTATAGAATAATAAGAGACTTAACACCGCAAATTGTATTATTAGGTTAATTATTTATGCATTTATATTTTAAATAAATTCCATTTTATGTGACATATTATTATTTTACTCCGAATTACTATACCTACTGTTAATTTTTTCTACTGTTACTTGTATTCAGCACAAGAATCTTATGATATGGAACCTTTAAAAAACTCAGTTAACATTAAAAATGGTTGCACAAACATTTAATCAAGCATGAGTGCTCAACGTGCTTAAAACAGAATCTACTTGAAATGATGAAAAGGTGAAAATTCGTAATTTATTGAAGTTAAAAACGTGGACATTGGCATTTACGCTTCGCTTTATAAGTGGAAGTTAGTTGTATCAAAAATTTTTGATAACTCATTCCGTTTATTGATAGCGCTTATCCAGTTTTTTGGTAACTCTTCCCCTTGCTCCCGCAGAAGAGAAGTTGCCGATGTAAATTCCCTTCGGACTCGGCTTGTAAATGAATAAATTCGTAGTACTTTATCAATTCATTGTTTTATATAAAAAATATCCAGTACAGTCCGCAAGATCTAAGCTGAGCTTTGCATTTGTGTGAGTGCACATATAGATAGTGTAGGTGTGACTTCGGCCTAGAGCGCGACGTGTCCTCTGCTTGGTTTAAACCGGTTTATACTGCTTTTTGGAAATCGGCCTGAAGCGCGGTGCGTCCCTCGCGCGACGCAACTTCGCCGCGCACCTCACATAAATGCAAAGCTCAGCTAAGACCTCGCGGACTGCACCTAATTCCTGCTTCAAATTAAAATACACTCGCTTTAATACCCCCTTGTACGCAAACGTTTAACAGAATTTAACAAAGAAACGTACATTATTAGACCTACTAAAGTTTTTATAGCTCGGACTCATCGCGTTATCATTCACGTAGACTAAGGTAATAAAAAATAAACATGCTATTTTGTAGTCGCTTATAAGGAATTCTTTATTCACGACTAGTAGGCTAAAGATTTTCCACTGCTTTAAACGTACCAAGACTATATGGCGTCGCAGAATCCCAATAAATCGCTTGAAAATATTAAATATTCGAAATGGCAATTTAAAATCATTGATAAAGCATAATAACCTTAGTTTTCAGGTGGTTCCAGTCCCAATGAATCTCTTAAAAATCATAAAACAAACAACAATGAAGCGAAGACACTTGAAGTATCTTGTGTGTGCGTGTGTGCTCGTGTACATATACAATTTCTTTGGTGTGAGTGACTATTTACATGCTAAAAGTTTCGAAGACGATTTCGACTACCCTCTTAATGTGAATACCAGAAGTATCGTGAACGACGTGTTAGCGGGCAAGAAGGTGAAAGTGACCCCTATTAATTACTACCCCTACAGGTTTTTAACTAACTCAGGAAAATGTTCCACAACACAGAAGTTAGATCTGTTCATAGTGGTGAAGTCCGCGATGGATCACTTCGGACACAGGGACGCCATAAGGAAAACATTCGGACGCGAGAACGTGCCGGGAAGAACTGTCAAAACGTTATTCTTCTTAGGAATAGGCAGTAAACCTAAATCAGAACTGCAGAGAGAAATAGACAAAGAAATGGCCGAATACAAGGACATAATACAAATAGATTTCATCGACAATTACTACAACAACACCATAAAGACGATGATGTCGTTCCGCTGGCTGTACGAGCACTGCTCGACGGCCGACTACTACTTGTTCACCGACGACGACATGTACATATCTGTGAATAACCTGCTCGCCTACATACACGACAGAGAGGCGACGCGCGGCCCTGAAGAGACTCTACCAGCTGCGGCGGACGTCACACCCCTCGCGATTACTGCTGAGTCAGAGAGCGACTACTTGTTCACTGGTTATGTCTTCAAGTCAGCTCCGCAACGGTTCCAGACGAGCAAATGGAGAGTATCTCTTGAGGAATACCAGTGGGACAAGTGGCCTGCCTACGTCACAGCAGGCGCTTACGTCCTGTCAAACAAAGCTATGAAGGTTATGTATGTAGCCAGTTTGTTCGTCAAACACTTTCGGTTCGACGATATCTACTTGGGCATAGTGGCGAAAAAGGTCGGTATCACACCGAGGCATTGTCCAGATTTCCATTTCTATAAAAAAGAGTTTAGTTACGAAGGTTATTTAAACGTTATAGCGTCTCATGGTTATGGAAACCAGGACGAATTGCTCAGAGTATGGAACGAGATGAACAGTAGGGTGTGAAAGTGCAGGCACATTAATTTCAATTATCCTAGAATTATATCTATGTTCTGTAGTACAAGCCATTGTTAAAAGTAAACACGAGATATTGCACCTAAATGTACGTCTGTCAACTGTAAAATCTTCTCTTGAGATTACGTTTAACGTAAATCCAGTTTGAAGCTCTGCACACATTTCCGGGTAAGGGATTTCCAGGGTCCGTGTCTGAGTACATCTGAGTATGCGTTAGAACACTGATAAGTGATAACTCGATGCGTCAGGAGCCTGGCCATAGAGAGCTACTGTAGGCAGGTGATTATAAAATGCTAAGCTTTATTTTCTCATCTTTGACGGACGTCCCAAGCCTACAAGCCTGATGTGTGTAACCCCTTATACAAATCTAATAATTGATGCTTCCATGTTACTCTAAATGCTCAAACCATTATCTCAGTAACATTGCTTCATGTTAGAAGACTGACCACAATCTTGATATTTATGTATAATGATATTTATGTAGCGATAAGTACTAATGTTAGAAATATTTCGTCACATCTATCTGCTTAAAGGTACTCAGAAGAGTATTGAGCATTTGTAAAAAGTGTAACAGAAGGGTCCAACAGTACTTACTTAATTAAATTAATTTATTCTAAAGCGATGCCATAGAAAATACAAGCTGGGCGTATTATACGCGCGATACTAAAACGAGAATATCGCTTCTATGCAAAATATCATTGTAAATTCATTGAATATTTAAGGAGTATTTTTAATAAAGACTCGACTCTTGCCAGCGACTTCGCCTATGTGGTGGTTGTAAATTTTCCCTCGGGAATGTACTACCGGGATAAAAAGTATCATCTATCCTAACCTAGGTCATGGTTAACCTGTGTCAAAATTTCATCGAAATCCGTTCAGCCGTTTAGGCGTGAAAAGGTAACAGACAGACAGAACAACTTTGGCATTTATAATATTAATATGGATGAAAATTGTTCTAGTGTAAAAGTTAATTATATTCCTTTCTGTTACACTTCGAATTACAAGTATAAATTAATTTTGTTTGTTACTTGTAAAAAATATTTGTAATTTTCTAAGATAGGTGTGGCTGAACGATAATCTATTGGATCACCTTACACTTTAGAGAGGAATTGCTCTGCTGATGAATCTTGGGCCAAACATGCAGGTCATTAGATCTCCGCCGCGCGCACCCATGGACCATGGTGCGCGTGAGTATTGTACCGGGCGACGTCGACAACGACCTTGGGCTGCGGGAGACTGCGCGCACGCATAGATTAGTATAGGGCAGGGTTGATAAAACATGAATTTAAAATAAAAAAGGTAGGAATAAAACAAAAAGAACGACGATAAGTACGATCTAGAGGAATGTGGCCGCTTTTCTTTAGATCGAATTTTGTTGCTTCGTGTCTCATTATGAAAGTTTGTAAAAGGTATTAGAACATTTTAGACACGCTTACCGAGGGTGCTTATTGAGTCGTTATTCAAAATTCCTTCTCAGTCACGAGATAAAGGAGTGGCGCTAGTGGACCGGTGTGCGCCCTCTTAAGCTTTTGTTTAGGGTAAAGTATTTACCTTGAATGTGCAATTAGATTGATATTATTAGTATCCTAGTTGTTCATATAATCGCGTTGATCGCATCTCATCTAATCGTAATGATAGCTCGTATCGTGACTAGTAAATTACTGCTAATTGTTTTATCTTTAGTTGATTAATAATGCGTCATTTGTTAACTGAAGATGTACAAGAATCTTTTGGCTCGTGGCGAAAATCCGAACTTTTATATTTATTTTTTATGTTTAAAGTATCAGCCGGTACTTTATTCCCATTACAATCTAGCCTATTAGCTAATTTAAATATAACTTAAACTGCTAAGTAATTATACAATTAAGAATTTGTCCAATAACGTCTTTCTTATTCACTATGTTAAGGGGAAGAAACTTAATTCACGTGTCAATCAGATCTACCATCGCCATCTTGTTTTCTCAATACTTCTCACAAATGTTTGCCAACAGCGCCTCCCTGTCAACGTCATTCGAGCGCCAAAAGATCCTCGAAGCACTGTTTGTGTTGTACTTAGTCATATTCATCTTTAAGTTACGGATCCGCCATTTTCAAACCTCTTTCTGAATGCTTGTTTGTTCTCTGATCGGTAAATATAGGATTGTATTGGAAAGTGTCACTCATCATTGTTCGACAGAGTAAAAAAGAGATGAAGCTATAATACGAGCCGCGGACGTATAGCGCTATCCCCTTTTCGCACTGCACCAATGATGACTGACACTTCTCTACATAATTATATGGCCTCTGATGTCAAATATTTAAAATATTATGTTATACTCTATTTATCGCTATGGCAATGGTGCCGATGTCGACAATTCTGCCAATACCACATGTGATATGGCAAAACATGCGAAGTAAAAAAAAATTTTTTTTTATGGCTTCGCAAAGGTTAAAAAAAAATGTTGATTGATCATTTATTAAAATATTGACAGCCATCATTATAGTTTAAATTAAATTGATTTAAATACCTAGACTTCTAGAAACTTAAATCTGATTCGATATTTAAGTAAACCTATGTTCATGGTATTACTATAAATCATAAAAACTTTCGTATTTTACACTTTCTTGAAATCACGAAAATAGTTTATAAGTTCAAAAACAATATTATGTACAACAAATATTATGATATTTATCGTCAATAGAGAAGTACAAATAATAATAATGTACTCTAGCATGTTAAGTTTTGTACTTGCAGTACTAATGCCTGTTTTCACGAAATGTCTACACCTAAATATAATGCCTAAATAATATTACACCGTCGCATTTTCAACTCTCCGCACTAAACCGAGGGTTGAAAATCGAACAGTGCGCTTTTATTTACGCATTACATTTAAGTGTTACCTAGTGTTCGTGAAAACGGCCAGAAATTACGTAAGATAACAAAACCATTCCTTGAATACTTTTCTAGAACTAATTATAAAATTGGCTTTTCCTCTACTTTTCCACTGGTCTGTACATCATGTCGAACAAAACTATAAAAAGTATGTATGTGGCCAGCCTATTCGTCAAACACTTTGGTTCGACGATATATATTTAGGCATAGTGGCGAAAAAGGTCGGTATCACACCGAGGTATTGTCTTGATTTCCATTTCTACAAAAAAGAGTTCAGTTACGAAGGTTATTTAAACGTTATAGCGTCTCATGGTTATGGAAACCAATCCTAGTTGCTCAAAGTATGGAATGAGATGAATAGTGATGACTAGAGTGTACATTTCTATAAGATCAGGCCCATGTATTAATAAAACAAATCGAATGTAAACAGTTGTTATTTATTAAAATCATCTTGTCAAAGGTAACACTAACAATTGTAAATATAGGAAGAGACAGAAAATAAAGTAATGACCGTTGGTCGTCGCGCTCGATAAGTTAGATCCTTGCAGACCAACTTCTCTTCTTTGAAAACTGTCTGCTTTTTTGCTTTCCATCTCTTTCTATGCCTCTTGGCATATTGTGTATCATCAATAGATACTGGCAGTAGACAGTATAATGCCTACATAACCATGTAAGAAGTAAATAAAATATTACGTCGGGAGGTCTGTCTTTTTGTTCATATTTATATCTGTTACAGCTTACTTACCTACCCTGTAAAAATATATGGTTGTAAAGTACCCTAAACGTTCATTATAGAAAAGGATCGCTCAAAGATGTTACCTTATGAAAGCGGCCATGCGGCTTATCGCAGTGCATATTAGACTAATCATAAATTTCAATGAGGGCTACCGCGCTTGAGTTCGCCGCTAGAGGCGCTAGTGTAGAGTAAGGTCTCAAGATGTCAAAATATGTTCTGAACGTTCACTGTTTGCGCGATTTTTATCACGGATTTTAACGAATGATTCATAATTATTGTAATGGTTGTGCCATTCCTGATTAATTATGGCTTAAGATTTTCAGTAAAAAGTTAGGATCGAATTTCGCAGCACTTGATGGAAGAATAAGATTTGTCTGCTTCATGCTTTCCAATTTTAGGAACATTATAATCTAAATATTCATTTGAAGTTTTAAAATGTAATAAAATAAACATAATATGAATTTATGGGTACTTAAACATATCCATAACATCAAATAAAAGTACAGCAACAGGACCTTACTCGCCAGTGGCGCCAACTGGTGAGCATAAAAAACGATAGCCCCCATTGTGACAGCACGGTTTACTCATTTCAAATAGCTTTAACATTATACAATATACTATACGTCAATACTTAATATTATAACAATGCACCTATGGTAGGACTTTATACATAATATATTTTTACTAAATATTTACTGTACATTGAGCTCATTAACAAATAGTTCAAATACTTTGAACACTTATTTTTTTTATACTAGACTAGGTATGTTTTTAAACTTGCCACATTATATTTACTCATCCCATAGACTTGTCCAATTTCAGCACAGCGTAGTTTCCACTGCCAAAAAAAATATCATAACTGTACGTTGAAATAAACTCGAAAATAAATAAACTTCATCTAGTTTGCGAGAGCAAAAAAGCAGAGAAATACACGCGGTAAAAATTATTTATTTTCGACTTTATTTTAACGCAGATAATGTTGATATTTATTGGTTTGGCAGTGTGTTTCACCAGTTCTGACACCTGTCCAGTAAACAAATACTCCTTGTTACTAAGCCTTAGCTGCAGCATCTAACTCCTTGAACACGTAGGTGATCTTCATGATGGCCAGCCATAGATCCTCGTCACTAATCTCCCGGTGGATGGTGAACCGGACTGTCTTGTTGTTGAAGTATATCGATTTCAAAATCACACCCTCGTCGTTGGGCGTTTTGCAGTCACCCTGCGGAGAAAAATTGTGGTTAAAAACTATGCAAATGTTGATGACAGTTAAGTGGTTCTCGTTAGCTATAAGTACCTACTCATTCATTTGCCAACGTATTTAGTTTCAATTACGCTTTTGAGGTATTGGACAGAGTTGTTAATTAACCACCGATCTGAGACTGATATAAGTCCTCTATTTTTTATACTTATTTCAAGAAAACCAGGACAGGAAATAGGATCTCGTGGCAACATACTTGGAATTTGGTCATACTGGGGTGATTAAACATGGGCATTTTGGTTGGAAGTCTTTAACACCACCTTTTTCAGCTGTATTATCTGGGATGCCTACAGGTAGGTTAGCTGAAATACGAGCACTTTGCACAAATTTACAGACCAGTCTCATATGGCTGTAATTTCACCCATATCGTAATAGTCATGAAAATAACTTATTACCTGTGTCTCAGCAAGGCAGACCTGTCCAAGTCTTGCCACCACCTTCTGCGCCGTCACTGAGCTGTGCTCTGGTATCCTCACGAGGACTATGTTACTGTGCTGACCCTCCACGTCCACCGTAAACGTTTTCAGGAATAGGCCTTCGATCACTAGAACATCCACAAATTTTGTGAAATCAAATCGTTAGAAATAAAAAGAAGGTTTGGTTGCTGTTCACATTTTAGGCAGGTAGTCCGGAAATCTTCGATGGTTTCTAGGATATAAGAGGAGCCCTCTTATTTATTTATTTATTAAGAACACCAACAGCATATAAGTACATTCAACATTGGTTTGCAGGCAAAAAATTAGGAAAGGTATTACTGCTAATGTATGCACAAATTACAGGTGTAAATAACATTCAAAGAAAAAATACATTGGACAGAAGCTGCTTATACAGTAAAAGTAAAATTGAAACAAAGTTGTGATGGGGAGCCCAGAGGTTTTTTAAGCAAGCATATGCAGGGCGAAAAGTTGATAGCTGATTAGGTGCGGCATGATGAGAGAACACCGAAAATATAGGTATTTGGAAAGTTCCAGATAGGAGCCCCGTGGTCCACTTTCAGATTCCCAAAAAGGACAAAAAACAAGTGTGCGGCCTGACGCTCAATGACTTAGATAGTCAAATCTGATGAAGAAACTATGGGCTGTCCCTAAAACTGATGACTGAAAACTCAGATTTGGACGATTTTTAAAGGCTATATTCAGGGCGAATAAAAGCCCTGACCACGAGGCTCCTATCTCCAACTTTTCAAATATATTTTCGGTGTTCTCTCATCACGTCACATCTACTCGGCTGCCAAGTTTCGCCCCGGTGCTTGCTTAAAAACCCTCTGGGATCCCCTACCTTCAATTTACTCTCTTTAAATACCTACCCTCTTAATTGATAGGCACTCCTCGGCCGATTTGTCTTTGAACATTTAAAATGTCAAAGTACTTTTTATTTTTCTGAAAACAACTTTTTAACCATCAGAAATTCTTTGATTATACAGCAGTGCACGCAAGGCGGTGTAGGAAAAACGGAGGTCCTTACACGGTAACAAATCGAATTAACCAACCTTTAGCCATAATATTGGCCCGCTTATGGTCCAACTTTAGCTTGGGCACCACCTCATCCAGCGCCACGATGGCAGCGGCTGCCAGCACGCCCGCTTGACGCATCCCTCCGCCGAGCAGCTTGCGCATGCGACGAGCTCTACAAAAAGGACATAATTTGGTGAATAAAGGAACGATATCGACGACTGGAATTAACAAACGGCAGTTGGTGACATCAAATCTGAGGTTTAACTAAAAAAACTGCCACCAAGTGCATCCGCCTGCTTGAAAAATGAGCTTGTTTCGCACTTTTTAGGGTCCTATCACACGTACCACAACGACACCGCGTGGACGGGCGCTAATTTGTATGAAAATATTTACAGGGACCATATTTGGCCATCAAAAACAACCGTGTGGGCGATACCGACCACATCAAGGCTACGTCGCAGCCAAAACGCAACCACAAAGTTCGGCCATAGTCCAAAAAAAAATTTTTCGTGACCTTTCTTGTTGACGTCTGAAATCCACCATTTTGGTTATTTACAAACAAACCATGACGAGTCAACAGATACCTCATTTATTAAAAATCCATCCAGCCAAACCCACATACAAAGATACATAGTTACGTCTAAAAAATAACCCTGTCTTTGCTGTCAAGCAGACGGATAAAAGACTATTGGTCTGGAGCAGCATGAAGCTGAACACGAAATAGTTTATTAGTCATGGCAACACTCATACTGCTTTGAATCCCTCGGGTGATACGCCTCGGCCTCAGTATTTTTAAAGCCTTACAGAAAAATCGTTGAGTTGTCAGCATTTATTTCAAATAGGCAAATAAAAGGCACTTTTGAACATCAACATTTACATCTAGTCGCCCCTTCTAAAAGGTAGTTTCATATGGAGAAGAATGGGCAAGAAACCACCGTTACTATTTTAAAATATTTTGTACCTACATTTATTATATATAAATTATATGTGAAGACGATGCACCTAGAATAAAACTACTACCTATACCATAATTGGTAAAAAGAATTTTAAATGAAGCAATGACAGATTAATTAATTATGTGATAGATACATGGTGCTCACATATTTACAAACATTGTAAAAGTATACGATTTTCCTAAATGTTTTAATAAGTCAGTATGTGAGTTAATGAAATCATTCGGTAATGTCATAAAAATAATAAATTAAACAATTATCTAGTTTCTTTATTTTTAGCTATCATAATTATGACGCAAACAGACACTAGGTAAAAAATTCAACTAAATTAATTCCAGTGTAAATAAATGATAAATCTTAATTTTATAACCAAAATAAATAATTATCCGACGATTCTCCCAGAGTATCACTTTTTGTTATAGTATTTTGAATTGAAAGATCTAATCGCAGGTACCTTAACATCGAATTAGATTAAAATATTTACAATTTAACGCTAGTTTGAAGGCTAGCTTAAATGCAAAAATAAATTTAATTCAGTTGTCGTTTTAACATAAATAGGTACTTTATTTATTTATTTTTATGTCCTTCAGAAATTATATCAGGTTTAGATATATATGTATGTATATATATATATGTAACTATTGTTAATACGACTAATAAGTAAGAACTGAAATAAAAACTGTGACGAATGTCGCACCCAAACACAGCCACCGAATTTATTGATCGTCGGCTTTTTATCGATAGGTACGCCTGTGGAAGTCTAGATTATAATTTTCGTGTAGGCTGTGTTTGATTGTAATCGTCTTAAAGGTTTATTAATTGTCATTACCTATCGCTCGCAGCTATGTATATTCTTGTTCAAGATCGAATTATCAGGGAGATAAAGTTGATTATAAAACCTATAATGATACCTGTTGATCAGAAGAGATCAATCATCAGTTAGATCCAATTGCTTGATTTAAAATACTGCAATAAAATTGTAAGTAGGTTCCTATTTGATTACTTACATTGCGGCATTCACCGTTCAACTATCTCTTGGCAACACGAATCATTTAGGAGTGTTGTACACTTCTTCGGCGGCAGGGCCGGATTTAGGGGAGGGCATCCGGGGCGACCGCCCCGGGGCCTCCACAAAAGAGGGGCCCCCACAATAGACTTCGGAAAAAAAATCTTTCAAATTCCGACGAGTAAACACTGGTAAACAACTTTTCCTTTTATATTTTTCGCTATATTTTCGCTGTTTTACACACGATGTGTAAGTCAGGGCTTGTTAACGTTACCAAATAACAAAATAATTACCGTTAAGTAACGTTAATTTCAATGTGATACCTTACTAACGTTACAAAAAAGTAACGTTACTTTTTTAACTTAACAGTATTTTAACGTTAATTAACATTAACGTAAAATACACAAGTAACGTTAATTTTACCGTTAATTCAGCTACGTTGCCGTTCCGTAGATTTACATTTTTGTGCGCTCGCTTTGGCATAGCGTTGGATCACTATAGATGCACTGTTGCCGCTTCGCCGCGCGCCGTCGCGCCTCATTCGTGTGTGATACCTACAGTGAGTTGGTTTGTTCGCGACGCAAAATTTTTGGTTGGGTATTTCAGACGAGGTTTCGTCCTGAAGGGCAAGCGATAACTTGCTATTGACTTTAAAATAAACTGGTTTACCCCTGATTGAGCCCATTTACCTATGGCAAATTTCAGGCATCACGGGGATAGTTTTTTTTTTGGTGGGAAATCTTCAAATGACCTCTCCCGCTCTGGGTGGAGCGGAAGGGCGTGTCAGACTTACTGACTAAAACCCACTCGTGTTCCTTCAGTTGCTGTGCGCCAGGGCCACGGTAACTCTTTCGAACAATCCTTGACCCCGGCAGACATCGGCCCTTTTGGACCCCGTCAATGGTGCTGACATCTCTTTGAGGCGCGCGTGGAACACGACGCGCCGTCGAACTGGGCCTGGTCCTTACCGCAAGCTCGCGCCTACGGTGGCCGGGAGTCGGCAAACGACTCCCGACGCCCAGGGTGTCTCTTACTGTGGTGTCTAGGGGCGAGAGGGCGCAGCGATTGCCTCTCCCTCACGCGCTCCGCCTCCTCCTTCGCAAGCATTACAGCTTCGCAGAAGGAGGTGACGGCTTCCCATTCCCTCTCGCTCCGTACCATGGCCTGAACCAGCACGCGTAACATGACTATTATAGAAACTGGTTTTGTCGACGGAAGAATAGACAAAAATTACGTTCCGTGAAGACAGTACGACGGCAGCAAAGTAGAAAGAGTCAACTGCACTTTTTACGAAATTCAGTAAAACGTTCACATTTTTCTTTTATTTTGCTTATATCTCGAAAATGGTGTGTCCTATCGCAAAAATAATGAAAATTTGGACCCCCTTTATGAAACCCTTAAACCCCTAAAACTGAACATGTAGGTAATAATTTTTCACATTTTCCATACAAAATGTGAAAAATTCAATTTTTCCATTCCAATTTTATACTTTGGGGCCGTCGAGTAAAAAGTTGTCTAATGTCTTTAGTATGGTGATTACAAAATCAAATTGTCTTCACTACCTTAGACAACAGTCAGTTGTCAGAGTGATTTTGACGTTTGGGATAGAAATCTTTCTTCTGAAATAGTCTACATATAAAAGAACCTAGACAGCGATCGGAAGAAACGAAAGACAAAATGACAGATTGTAGAAGGCTTTTTACGGTGCGATGTCAAAAATAGAGAAACGAAATGTCACTTGGTATAGAAATAGCTATGTATTGTCTTCCAAGAAATAGAAAGCGTCATGCTACGCCTGCAGGGTTGGACGCGAGAGGTCACCGCCACGAGGACACGGCGGTGCTCCGCCCAAGCCGGGCAGACCACCGTATGCTCCACCGTGTCCTCCGGTCGATCCACACAATGATAACACCCGGGCGTTTCCTCCCGCCTTATCCGAAACAGGAACCTCCCGAAACAAACATGTCTGGTGAGGACCTGCGTCAGGCGGAAGGTGAGGACGCCGTGGCGCCTCTCAAACCACTCCTCAAAGAGGGGACTTACCGCCGCAATTGTGGCGTGCCCTGTGCTGGGTTGCGACAGTCGCACTCTCCATGCCGCCATGAGATCCCGCCGGGGCTCCGTCCGCTGTGCCGCGATTTCTCGCGGCAGCGGAGTTACGCCCCGGCGCGCGGCGTTTCGCCTCCTCGCGATCGGGGGATGCCTGAAATGCGTAAATGTATGCTCATACATATGAACGGCACGCGGCGGTCGGTGACAACAGTCGACATGCCGTGGCGGTGCGTTAGACTATTAGATCCTGCATGTTTACAACGACTATTGTAATAACTATAAATAAGTAAATTAATTACTTTGATTATTGTCTTCACTCATCTTGATATTGTATAAATTGTCAGTTATCACACTTATCACTGACTAAATCAGCTCACTATTAGTATAGTGAGCTGATTTAGTCAGTGATAAGTGACTAGTGTCACGCGTAAGAATCAGACAATGTTTTTATCGGCACTGCATCACAGCGACGCGTGAGAGGGCCACAGCGGCGCGGCGAGCGGCCCGCCGCGCTCCTCCGCCGCATTAGTTCTACTTCACAAGATAACAGTTAAAAAATAACGGTAAAATTAACGTTATTTAACAATTAACGTTAATACAGATTAACGTTAATATGTGGCATAAGTAACGTTAAATCTATTACCGTTATTTAAATATTAACGGTAACTCTGTCAAATAGAGGTAACGTTACAAACATTTTACCGGTATTTAAAGCCCTGGTGTAAGTACAATGTTTTTTTTTTTTTTTGGGTGGGATATCATCAAATGACCTCTCCCGCTCTGGGCGGAGCGGAAGGGCGTGTCAGACTCTTACTGACTAAAACCCACCCGTGTTCCTTCAGTTGCCTGTGCGCCAGGGCCACGGTAACTCTTTCGAACAATCCGCAGCCCCGGCAGGCATCGGTCCTATCGGACCCCGTCAATTTTGCTGACATCTCTTTGAGAAGTACAATGGTTAAGGTACCTTGCCCTTACTGCCCTATCTAAAAATCCAGCCTCTTTAAAAATGATTGAAAAATGTGGACAAAAAAAGTATCGTCTGTTCCACAAAATTTTCGGGGCCTACACATTTTGGTTGCCCCAGGGCCTCCACACGCTTAAATACGACCCTGTTCGGCGGGCTAATTGCGTAACACACTAATAGTAGCAATGACTTTAATTTTGACAGTTCAACAGCATTCATTGCGTTATTTAAGTTGTTGACCAGACAATTTTATCGAACATGTATTGTGAAGCACTGTATTAGCAATCTCCTCTCTATTAGGATTAGAAATCCTTCAAAATGATTCAGATTGTGATTGAAAGTATGTTACGCAATTAGGGTGCGGGTCGGCTAATGGGCACGATTAGGCACAGCCGGGCGGCAAAATATGATGTATTCGATTTTTTCGCTCGGTCTGTGCCGTATTATGCCGACCCAAACATGTCTAACACCCCTTACGTAGGAACTCACCATCATCATCATTCTCCTGCCCCTATCCCAATTAATTTGAGGTCGGTGGAGCATGTCTTTTTCTTCCATACTTGTCTAGTAGTCGTTATCTCGGTAGTCACCCCCATTATTTCCCCCCCTTTAGTAGGAACTATTCAAAACAATACTAACTGGTCAATAAAATGATAAGAGCCGACGAGCGCCGACCCGACAGGAGCCGACAGTCCCTTGCTGAAGCAGACGGAAATACTGTCACAATCCCGGACCACCCTGCTGGGTTCCTCGTTCAGGTATTCACAGGCATTGAACAGCCTCGCACCGTCCATGTGGATGGGCACGTTGTGGCGCTTACAGATGACTGATAAGTCGTCCAGGAACTTTAGAGGTAATACCTGAAATGTAAAGGTTTTTGTGGGGTTGGTAATGTCGTTTTGTGCTTGATGAGTTGATGAAATTATTCAGTACTGATACCCTTATTAGTGTGGAGTTAGATCCTTTTGAAGATGTGCATCTTTATGGCGTCACTGTGGGCTGTTACAAAGCGACATTAAAATTACTTAGGTAGGTACAGGTTCCGCAAGCCTTAACTTTTGTGCCAGCAAGTAAACTCCGTTAAATTTCGAACTACTCGCAAGCATAAATTATATTTGGAACAGCACCTACTCGACCCTATAACGGATGCGGTTATTTGGATAGGTATGCTCATGGGCGCCGGCAAGTTTATGTTCAGGGGGGTGCATCTTTAGCTCCACGAATCAAGCTCGATGGTTTTTTCACTTCACCTGTATAGGTTATGTTAGGTTATCGTTTATCTATTCATACAAGGAGTAACTTTGTCGACTTATGCAGAAAAAGCGAGCCCAATAATTTCTGCATGTCGTCTCGAATGGGATAGGTTTTATTTTGTCCATGCATACAGAAAGAGGTCTAACTGTGTCAATCTTTATTATATATATAAAAATTACGTGTCACGTTGTTTGTCCGCGATGGACTTCTAAACTACTGAACCGATTTTAAATTTGATTTGCACACCGTGTGCAATTTGATCCAACTTGAAAGATAGGATAGCTTACATCTCAATTTATAGTCGCAATATTATTTTATTGCAAATTATTTGTCTATTATTTGAAAGTCACAATTATCTGTTAGCTCCAAACGATTCTAGTAGATGGCGATATCTGTTGACTGGATTGAGTAAGTATTCAATAGATAGTGCTATGTTAAAAATACAAACGTTTCATATAAGCTACAATTTAATAAAGAGAAAAGATATAATTGTTTGTTTGTATTGAATAGGCTCCGAAACTACTGAACCGATTTTAAAAATTCTTTCACTGTTGGGAAGCTACACTATCTCCGGGTGACATAGGCTATATTATACTATGCTTTGCTACGCTTGCGAAGCCGGGGCGAGTCGCTAGTATATGTATATAAAGAAGCTTAAGAATTAAGATAGAGTAGGATGCAAGAGCGGGCGAAGCAAGCTCGATAATGCTAGCACCCCGCCTAGGGTCGATTCGATTTTCGGAAATAGGACTTCGGTAGCTTGTTGACTAATGCACAAAAGCTTTAGAATTGAGAGATTGCAGATTGCGAGATCCAAAATGTTAATATCTCGCCTCGAATAGGTTAAGTTCTCTATTATTGTATTAGGCGTTTTCGGATATTTTCGAATGTTTTACATCTACATTTTATTTTGAACCCAGGGAAGTGTAAGTGCACCCTTGTGCACCGCGCTCCCGACGCCGATGGGTATGCTTGAGGCACCAAAATAGCAAATAGCTTGTTTCAGGCACGACATAGCAGAACGAAGTGATGATACAAACGGGCGGTGGTTAACGGTAAAAATCGTTATTTATTTTCCCATAGGGCAAAGATCCAGTTGGTGACGATATTATGTTTGTTTCAAATATTAAGTAAGTTTAATAGGTTATCACACTTATCACAAAAGCTTGATGCAAAATTAGTGACTTGATTTGCATGCCATTACGTTCGGCCTAGATTAGGTCCCGCGTCTTGCGTGCGAGATTAGGTGTTTAGGTTCCTACATATAAATGCTAGAGTAATAAACCAATTAGATATAATACTGAATGCATGAGCAAAATGGACGTTGCTAATAAAACATAAAGCAGTTATTACTCAGGTATATTCTAATTCTAGCAAGCTATGGAGCAGCCAATCTATTGATGGGAGCCACTGACCTTACCACCACAGACGTTGTGGGTATTCTCCACGGAGACGAGCGAGGTGAGTGGGTCGTGGTCCCTCGGCGCCTTAACCGAAGGCTTCTGTTACCCCCTCAATCATTACTAATGGTTCTTTAACATCCAGGATTTATCGGAGTACAGCACAAGGGGAATCAGTCGCAATACTCTCCGGCCTCTATTTCTGAACAAGGAAATACGGTGGAGGTACCTTAGCGTTTGGAACAAAGTTCTGAACCGCGGTTACCGTTTCCTAAACTCTTCTCCTTTTTGAGTCGATGGCAAATATAATATTTTATTATGTTCGAAGATGAGTTGAGCACAGTAGTAAACCCTGTGCCACACCTTACCCTGTGCCACAACTCACACAGATGGAACATATCGATCAGTACAGTTCGCAAAAAACTTTATGAGCTCTCGGAAGTTGCAGCGAGTGGCTGCGCAGTATGCATAATAGAGATGTCCGAGGGAACTCTATCTCACTCGCACTTAACTGTACCATGCGCGGTTTCGTTCTTGGGCCTACGTTCAGAGTGCTCATAAAGTTTTGCGCGAACTGTAGGTGATAAGGCGCAGTGAACACCATGACAAAACCATGTAGTCTATAGTAACTGTTGATGATAAGATCTCCCTAATATCTCACAACATTAAGGTAGGTATTGCTTTAATAACCACAACAGACGGCCATATTTAAGTTACAATAGCTTACTGACCTTTCCGCCGCAGACATTGTGAGTATTCTCAACTGCTACCAAGGAACTGACAGGTTCGTGGACATCAGTTCCTCGGAACCGGCTCTCCAGCTCAGCCAGGTCGAAGGTGCCGTCAGGTTTGTTGGTGAGCGTCGAGAGGAGGACACCGGCCACGTGCGCAGCACCACCTGGGTAGCGGTGTAGGAAATTGTTACAGTAGGTAGCTAAGGCTAAAGGATCAACCTAGGTCGTAGCCATTCAGAACTAAGTACACGTTGGCGGACGTAAATATATCGTGAGTGGATTTTTTCGCGCACTGAATCTTCTACACGCTGCTTAGCGCTGAGAGTTGAAAATCCAACAGTTCGTTTTTTCGACGCACGCGCTGTGATGCACTTTGTTGGATTCTCAATGCACGGTTAAACGCCAAAGGTTGAAAATCCAGTGTGCGCTAAAATCCTGCCGCGATATTTTTACGTCCGTGCGAAGGTGATCTAAGGATGATTTCCACCAAACGGACTCGCAATCGCATCGCGTCGGATCGGAAGGGATTTTACAATCTTTAAACGATATTAAATCGTGTACACAGTATGTAAAGTGTATATTACGAAGCCGCGCACAACAGCTTGACCGCGAGCGTCTTCTGCGACACGCGATCGTAGCCGAAAGTATGCTGCGACGCGCGATCGGCTCCGTTCGCCTGTCGTCGTATCTTTCTTTTCCTCTTCTGTGTTTTATGATTATTTTCTTCTAATGCAATAGCCTACAATACTACTTCAACTTCAACCATTTTCAAAAATTAGAACACGTCAACGTCAACACGGTAGGAATGAAACTATTTGCCTAGGCGTACAAAACAGATACGTTCGCAAGCGACGCGACGGTACGGAGCCGATCGTATGCGTCGACATTCTGCCGGACGCGATCGGGTGTCGCCACATCCGTTCGTATCCTTTTCGATCCGATGCGATGCGAGCCGTTTGGTGGAAAATCATCTTGTAGTCAGTCTTATTCTGGCGCCAATCTCGTGGGGTTAAAAAATACGCTGAATCGCATCGAGAAAAGAAAAGGCATTCGCCTGTAGATGGGTGAATGGTGATACCATAGACATAAGCTATTTTTTTAAATATTTCTATGGGTGATACAGTGGAAGGGCAACCTCCCAAAATACAAGTTGTACCTATTGAAATCAATGGAAAATCTCTTAAAGATATTGAAGAGTAGGCCCAATGACCACTGTATTCATCATAATCAACACTGAAATAGCGAAAAATAAAATCTGCTGTTCCCAAAGTAAAAGTATTTCGTAATGATGACTAGGTAGGTAGGTACAATGACCCCTTATGAGGTTTGCAGTTATGTCAATTGATTATACCGATTTATAAGTATCTAGTGCTTTCGCAGTACCCGCGGGTGTAGGATACTTAAGGCGGAACCTTCGAGGTAGCCCGCGAAATTCAAATTTTCTTACGTTTTTTGCAATTTGCTGGTCACTGTCAGGTTGTATTTTGATTAAAATATGATTCGCGACCGTAACAAATATGGCTTTACAGAATTATAATCATTAGAATCAATACAACTCCTTAAATTAGAATTGGCGTCAAATGTCATGATTTCATGAAATAGTCATTCAATACAGTAACATGAACTTAGAGAGATGTATTGCTGATTCTAATGATTATAATTCTGTAAAGCCATATTTGTTACGGTCGCGAATCATATTTTAATCAAAATACAACCTGACATTGACCTTCAAATTGCAAAAAACGTAAGATAATTTGAATTTCGCGGGCTACTCATGCGCTTCCCCCTTAAGTCTTATCAGTATGATAGATACCTACGGTAGCATAACAACATTACATCATTGTCTAATATTGCGCCACGATTTGAATAATTTCGGTAATCCGATCAATAACATTACCTTGTTCATATTTGTAGATGTGTGCTTGGTTGCCGACGAACGCTTCTGAGCCACGCTTGTTACAATGGACCATTACTGAAACAAACATTGATAAATAATTTACACAATTATTATCTGCCATGATCATCATGAATCATTAAATAAAAGGTCGTTTTGACAGCACCAGGATGGTGCAGTGCATGATGGGCCGCTATGCCGCGGGTCGCGGGTTCAATTACAGACCAGAACAATGAAGGTACCAGGAGATGAGACGTGTATTCATGAACTATTTTATTAGCGTTTTGGGGGTCTGTCTTACGTCATTTTGACGTTAAAATAGTGCTGATGAAGGCTGAGGCCTCATTTGAATAAATAACTTTGGATTTGATTTGATTTATGATTCTACTATCTTTTGATTTTATTTAGTTTAGAGGCTCGTGGCTAAGCAGCAACAGTTGCAAGGGTCGAGCGATCAGGTTAACCTACGCTTGCCGCGGTTGGTCTGTGGATGGGTGACCATCGTTAAGGACCAAAGGACGTTAAGCCGTTGGTCTCGGCTGTCAATCGTGGATCTTTGACAGTTATTACGGGTCGTCAGAAACCCGAAAGTCTGACAACCAGTCTTACCAAGGGGTATCATGTTACCCAGTAACCGGACCGTGGAGGTCAGATAGGCAGTCGCTCCGTGTAAAATATTGGTAGGTATTCAGCTGCATCCGGTTAGACTGGAAGCTGACCCGACATAAATGGGAAAAGTCTAGGCAGATGATGATTTGGTTTGTTTTATGATAGCCATAAATTATTATCTTCTGCCATCGTCACCAGTCAGAGCAATTGAACAGTTTCTTGTGTTACGAATAAGAAGGTATAGGAACATTTGTTCGTATGTGCGAGGAATCGAGGATCATGAATCATGCGTCAGTATGCCAATAAATAATTTACCAATATTGTCAGTGTGCATATTATTTGGTCGTCGACTACTATTTGTCAGCGTAACGGACAAGCGCGTATGTTACTCAATTCACAAGACGATTGCGAATGATTGTGGTCATCCCGTCATTCGTCAGTCTACACACGTACACGTACATAATCATCTTGTAGGTACATAACCAGGATGTCTCGAGTACCTATTGAGTGTCTGGTACTCGAGACATCCTGGTTGAATTATTAGAAGTTTTTTGATGAAAGATCTATGTTGCGGATCAGACCGGCCCACCAATGGTTCGTCTAGATTTCTAGAACATGCTAGCTGGACAAAAATAGTTTTTGTGATTTTTGATTCCCAGGGATGTCAGCACCATTGACGGGGTCCGATAGGGCCGATGCCTGCCGAGGTCGCGGATTGTTCGAAAGAGTTACCGTGGCCCTGGCGCACAGGCAGCTGAAGGAACACGGGTGGGTTTTAGTCAGTAAGAGTCTGACACGCCCTTCCGCTCCGCCCAACCAAAAAATAAAAGGGGCTTTGTTATAACCTGTTATGACTACCCAATTTTGTTGTGGTGTAAGGGGACCCATGTTGGGGGGAGAGGGAGGTGTGGTTATATACTATCTCAAAAAATCCTCTTTATTTCTCTTACTCAGAAAGTTAGTGTTTTTTGATCCGAGTAGCGGGCGGGAGTAGCGAGAAGACGCTGCTCCGCTGCTCCCCATTTTTGGGCGGGAAAGACTGGGGCGGGAATGAATTTAAAAAATAGAACTAATTTTGGTTAGGTAAACGGCTACAAAAATGTTTACATAAATAAGAAAAGTATCGATAAAAATAAAAAATAAACGCTGCGGTGTTATGAGTTTATAAACAGCCAGTGTGAATTAAAAAAAAATAACTATTAAGCGGGACGGCCCACGGTCACCACCGTGGGCCGTCCCGCTTTTTTTTTAATTGTAAATATAGAATGGAACAGTTCCATTCCATTTTTACAATTAAAAAAAAAACTATAGAATTTGTCGGGATACTAACTCTGTAAGCTGTACCGAAATTCAAAATATCGGTTTTATAGACTAATATTTGATTAAAAATGAGTCCCCAACATGTTATTATTATCAATAAATATTTATGAAAAATTTTTTTTTTTAGTTTCCTTGTAATCGAAATGTAGTGTTGTAACACGGGTGAAAGTCATCATTTCCTACTCGGACTATAGCCTGCCTGGCCCTGACGCTGGGGCGTCTAAACTCGTATGGGAATTGATTCCTTTCAACGCTTGTATAACAAATCAAATCATTTTTTTTTTTGCCAACATGGGTAGGGGTATAAATGTTATACTCGTACATGTTTTGATAATGTCCTCCACGCTCTGCCGTCACTTGGACATGCTAAATTTTACTATCAAAATACCATGCTGAATAAAAATAAATATTACAAAATTATTAAATTGGAAAATACTTTTAACCATTTTATTTTTCAATGTCAAGAAGTATCTAGTAGTCAATAATTAAATAAATGTCATGCAAATAAAAATAGTGAATAAATAAATAAAAGTCCTCGATAAACAATAATTGTGAGATATACATGTCATTTCTATTATTGAATATATGATTAATAAATTATTGGCCATAAGGATTCCCTTTTAGATACTCCTTCACACTGTAATACACTTTATCTTAGAAATGCCTTTAGCTTCCGCTTAAACATGGTAATTTATTATAAATCTTGGATGCCATGCAATATACACTGGTATCCATTAAATAAGTTCTGCAGGGCACTGTCTGAACTTAATTTCTATATCTAGGACTTCGGAATTTTTCATACATATGCATATTACTTTTAACAAAGACTGCCATCTCATAAATGAAGAGGCTAGGTAAGGTAAGGTAAGAATCTTAAGTGTTTTGAAATATGGTTCACAGTTATCAGTGGTCTTAAGTCTACATATTGCCCGTATGCACATTTTTTGGGATTTAAAAACAGACTCCCATTCCGTCGAGTTCCCCCAGAAAATTACAACATTTCTCAGCTTGGATACCACATTTGCATGGTAGGCTGTCATGACAGTGGATAAATTTACAATTTTTGTGAGCATGTATAGCATATAGGAATAACTGTTTAATTTTAAGCAGACAGATTCCACATGTGATTTCCAATTTAAATTACAGTCTACATTCAAACCCAAGAATTTCTTACATTTACTTCATTAATTTTTATTCCAGCATAATTTATGTTTAAGTCTTTTGGTGGATTAGTCCTGTTTCTGAAGATCATGAATTTTTTCTGGAAATTAATTAGAAGATTGTTTGTTTTCACCAAACGACAATGCGTACTAATGTGGTATTAATGTCATTTTCTAATGATGCATAATCTTTGTTACAAAATATGACAGTACTGTCATCTGCAAAAAGAATCATTGGAAAGTCCACTGTTTTCGGAAAATCATTAATGTAAACTAAGAATAATATGGGCCCTAATACACTGCCCTATGGTACGCCATATGTCACCTCTAAATAGTCTGAAACATAATCAGGTTTCTTGCTTTTTAATAGATCAGAATTTCGTTATTGATGTGGCTTGTTTCCTATTACTTAAATATGACACAATTAGATTTAAAGCGTTGCCTCGAATGCCATAAGCATAAAGCTTGCTTCTTAGTGTTCTATGGTCCACATAGTCGAAAGCTTTGGTTAAATAAATGTATAATGCACAAACTGGTACCCTTTTATCAACACTTTTAGTTACTTCTTCAAGAAACTTGTAAATTGCTGTATTAATATTTTTATTTCTCCTAAAACCCATCCGTTCGTCGACTAAAATTTTAAATTTTTCTAGGAATTGGTATAAGCTATATAAATAATTTTCTCAAGAACTTTGGAACATACCGGTATTAGGGCAATTGGTCTATAACATGACATATCGCCTTTATCAGCTTTTTTAAAGAACGGTTTGATGATAGTTTTTTTTAAATACTAGGGACGTACCGGACTTATTACAACAATCTACTTTAAAAACTATACAGGGTGCCAGGGACATCGTCACGCAAACTGTAACCATGAATTCAGCACATGATTCTAGACCCCCTTGCGTATATTATTTTTTGCATTGGGCCTATATGGAAGTTGAACAGAATTTAAAGTTGGGGGCTATTATTAATCAACAACATACCGTGGTAATACGTGACCGCTTTCGAGTATTATGGTATCGAAATCTTCTGCAATTCTTATTGCGCGCTTCTTGAGCTTCCTCAGAAAGCTGCCCAATTGACAACAGAACAGATTGAATGACATCTGTACTGTGTACACATCGATCAATAATAAAGAACTTCTTTTTTTTTCTAATTGTTTATTAGTGATCGATGTGTGCACAAGATTTTTTTGTAGGTACAGGCATGTAATACCACGGATAAAGATTTATATACATCTGTCTAGTATCTAGTGCCAAAGATTGAATTTTTTCGATGTAAATATCGTAACCGGATACCGGAACCTAAGATTCGGCATATGGTGTCTAAATTTTTTATGAGAATCACATCTATAGCTGTATTACTAGCAATAAGCTCAGGGTTCCCAAAAAATCTACGGGCGGTATTTCCACCATTTCTATTTCCAAACCCTGATTTCCAAACCTCATTTATCTACAATTAAGCCCATTTCGGTTTTGAATCGGTTCTGAATGTTGTTTGAACGTTGTTTTCATACTGACCTTATCAGCTAGATTTCGTAGCTGCCATTTTTTAACATCGATCGAGACGATAGCTTTTATGAAGCAAATATACAAAACAATGAATCCATGCATACAGTGTAGATAAACCAATACCAAAGTTGTCCCTGTTCACTACGTAATCCCTAGAGATATCATTCATAAGTTTTGTGGTAGCTCCACAATTATAGCACTTTTGTGATGATGAAGTTTCAGTCACAGCATTCTACACTTTATCGTCAATCATCGTGAAAAGTAGTAAGTGCTTGACAGTTATATCTTTGCCATCAACGTTACATTATTGTCGGCAACAATTGGTTTATTTCCTCAATGACTTTATTCGTTTCTGTAACTGTAAAATCAGTAGTTTCCTTGGAGAAAATAAACTTAATTGGTCGACAATACATAGTGGAACATGGCCGAGGATTCTGTCAAGCAATGTTACCACTTTCATCGAACAATTTAAGCGGCAAAAAAAAATCACAAGCAAATATTCATCAGTGGCTTCATTACTGGTGATTTTTTGGTTGTAAGTGCTGTGACCGAAACTGCCATTACAACCCAGCTGCTAATATAACAGCAGTGCTATATTGTACGAGTGAAAGATGCCCCAAGAGATGAAGTGATGAAGATTTGGGAATATTATGCTGCGCAATAACTAAACGCTCATTTTGTTTAAAACAGCTTGAAGTTTAATTTCTGCACGAGTCTCAATCACAAATAAATTTTCTTTGGAAGGGAAACATTCTCTCTTAGCTTTCCTACTACTATAAATTGATGAAAATCGTCCATTCTTCATTTATTGACCAAAAAACATCGAGGCTCTTTTTGAGAGCGTATCATTTTTTTTTTCTAAATTCGCGCTTAATGCGCAGAATGACTTCTGCAGAGCCCTCGTAGCATCTTTGGTGATACCGGATAGGTCATATTTTGAAGATAGTAGACCAAACAGTCCGCTATTCCGGTTTTCTTTGCTATGCTTGAGCCACACCTCAAAAAAAAAAAACCACAGCGGTCCACAAGCTAGATATATTAATATTTGAAAGAAGAGGGTTCAAGCTGCCATATCTAAGTTTTAGGTCTGTGACAAGCGTTGGCAATGTTTTCCGGGTCCAAAATAGATAAGAAAACAGGGTTTTTTTAAACATAATATTTGATGTTAAAAAATAAAATAACTAGTTGTGTGTTACTAACTGCGGCCGTACGCGCGTCGCCATGCCAACAACGTCGCCACCCGCTCATAACTAGTATATTAGGCTAAGCGCGCACTATGATTTTAATCGATGCGATTTTAAAACTGCGAAATAAAATAGCAAACGAAATAATTTTTCAAGCGATTTTTTACCGCAGTGCGGGGGCTCTAGTTTACTGGTATTGTTCAAAGATTTGCGATTATTACCCACAAGGATTAAAATTCATAGTGGGCATTTACCCTTTCAGTGTAGATTATGCACCAAGGGGAGAAAGCAGTGTCTTATGTCGCGGGCGCCGTATGGAATCCTGAACGTAACGAGGGATTCTAGTGTTAACTCCCGAGCATAGCGAAAGAGTTAAGATAAGAATTCTGAGTGCAGCGAGGGATTCAAGCTGGCTCAAGACGACGGCACGTTTATCCCCGAGGAGGATACTAGTTTCCACGCCATCTACGAGACAATAAAAAGCAATAGTAGGTATTAGAATCGAAGTATTTATTAAAATTACAATTACAGTTAGTAGACCTATCTAAAACAATTAAAAGTTAAAGGTAATGTTTGATACATTAGACCAGTTGTGGAAAGAGAAAGTTATGTTTTTATTCGGTTCATTTATCGAAGTGGAGGTAGTGTTTATTTGCATATTGCTGTTGAGTAAAGTTTCAGAAACTTGGGTCTGCTGAGGATCATTTTGGATCGTGAAAGTTTGTGAAGGTGGTGCTTGAAGCAGCGGGCGAGATGAATAGTGTTTTGATGTGGATAGTTGCGGTGATAAAGGCGTCCAAGGATCAGTTATCGACGGTGTTTTTAGTTTGATGTTGTCACCAAAGCAGCGAGTTATTTTATCCTTATTGTGTTCAGAATTTTCAATGTAACCCTCCGCTACTACATCAGATTTCCATCCACCGTGTCTTTTAATCTGGGTCATGTCTGCTCCTGAATCTGCCAATAGAGTAGCCGATATTCTCCTGAAGCAATGGCCCGTGTAGAGCTCGGCATTTGACAATTTCAGGTATTTCGCAATTTCTTTCGGCATGGGGCTGATCTTATTTTTGCCAATGACTTGCCTGGTGCCCTTGCCATTATTATAAGCTACAAAAAATCTGTTAGTGTTTATATTAGAGGGGCGTAGAGCTTGGTACTGTTCGACAATTCTTACGTATTATCCACTATCTACGAATGACAGTTCTTTCTTTGATTTTGTTATCTGACAAATTTACCAGCAACAAAACTGAATGTTTTTCGATAACTTCGATTATAATGTTTAAGAGTTCATTTCCACGACAAGCACCATTCACTCCAAAAATCAAGGCCACCTGTAACAAAAATAGACAGGTAGGTTAGTAAGTAGGAAGGTAAGTTACGTACTTTAATATTTATATTAATTCTTATGTATTACAAGTGTATTACTTTCTTAGATTTGATTGACACATATAATTGTAATAATAGAAACATAAACCTAACGACGATTTACAATCATATTTAAATAGAGCGCAGAAATCTCAACATTTTGGCTTGTCGAAACATTACGCAACGCTTCAGTAGATCGCACCCCAGCGATCGATGCATAAGCGGGTCGAAGTAAGTATGTAGCTATTTCATTTACTAAAAATCATCATCAGGTAGGTACTTACTTTTGTGGCAAGAAAGCTGTGGTCAGGATCTTCATTTAGAAACGTTTCCACATTTTGAGCAGTAAAAACTTTTGATTTTTTAGCACGATGTAGTTACGATTTCCTTTTTAAAAATGCCAGTAATTTGGTGTACTTATGTATTAATTTGAATATTATGTTGAATGCTTATCGTTGACCTGAGCATGGAATAGATGCACCATAGGCTACTTGAATTCTTTGTACATGATAAATGCTAGAAGTAAAGCACCGATTCAGATACAGACTGACGCCTTTTCCATTTGTAAAAATCGTCGTAGGCTTTCAAGTACGATTCCTTGGACTTTTCTGGGAGTAGATTGTTGGCAATGCCAATGGCTTCAGATTTAATATACTTCGGAGCCAAATTACTATCGTAACTCGAAATTTTTGTGAGAATTTATAGTTTAATTTGTTGTATTAATCGCGCCGTATAAATCACAGAGTACATTTTATATAGGGAGATAGAGACGTCACTCGAACATTTCATGGCGCCCTCTAGCAACAAGCAAAATCAACACTTCATGAAGCAATATAGGTACGTATAGCTACTAGCTATACGTATACAAATATTGCTTCATATAGGTATAATAGCTTCCAATCTGCAGTAGGCCCTGTCCTATTTCCTTCCGTTTTAGTTAGGTAACAGTTTTTTTATGAACTAAAAATAAAACACTAGATCCAATGTCAAATACCTACTTTATTTCTTCTTCAATATTTTTTTACAATATTTGAAGGCTAACTCCTGAATTATTACAGTTCAGCACACAACATTGCTCACGTTCATATTTTTATACAACACAATATCGGTGCTTTCACAAACAAGTAAACAGTCCAGATTTTGGTGCAGGGGTCGTTCAGATAAAGCGAAGTTGTCGGTATCAACACTTTTCCAGTTCAACGGTTAGAAACAGAATCCTAAATGTCCATACAAGCAAAGTCGTCAAGAATAATCCACAAATTAATCGAATCGCAACCATTAATTTTTATTGTCTTCTATTCGGAAAAAAATTACAACATATTTGACAAGTACGCGTTGCGTTCCTTTATTTCTATTTAAATTTAAGACAGTTTCAAAAATTTGCGTTGCTTTATTAGATGATTTTATCCATTTAAACAAACGTTGTATATTAACACAATAAATGTAAAAGCTGTCTCAACTCCTTAAATATTTTTATTTGTAAAAAAATATATTGTTATTTTAAGAAAATCTGATTAAAATGGAACATATTGTGTTTAGACCTGTTTATATAATATAGTATCTCTAACTAGTCTATGGTTTAGACGAAACCCATGAACATTTTGAGAACAGCGTCATCTACCAATAAGTAAAATCATCTTTGATATTACTCTACCAGTAAATTAAAAATCTATAGAATTGTGTAGTGTAACTCTAAAATCAAAAGCCTACTTAAACTGGTCGGTTATGATTCCCTTACTTTTGTTCTAAGCTACAGCACCGTGGTATGAATCGCGTAAAGCGATTTACATTTTATTCACGGGTTTTTTTTATTTGTGTTGTTTTTTTTTTTATTTGTTTTCGACTCTCAGTGGCCAGTTCGATTTCCGATCAACAAATTTTTTTCTCAATGGTAAATAAATGCATGGGATTAGTATGTACTATGAAAAATGTTTTTTTTGCGACTTTTACTTGAGGTTCCAATATTCCAATATTCCAAATTCTAATCACATTAATGACCAGCGGGTCATAATGAAATTCAGTACAATATTAATGCCCGGCTTGACCCCAGGGCTTTAATGACTTACTTTATGTTAGGTTTGCATGACATAATAATGTGACATTGACGAGCAGGTGGTGTGAAAAAAAAACATTGGTACAATGTATATTAAAAGTATTTTTTTTCCTAAAATAATCCAGTATATTTTGTTTTTGATTAGGTATGCCGTATTATTATATTTAATAAACCATCCTTTCAGCATATTTTCTATACAAAATACTTTCGATATTTCACATCTGCCAGGCGCGGGCATCCCGCAACGGACCAGTTTTTTTTGGTGTACCGAAGTAATTTACAAATAAAATGAGCAAAAATAAGAACAAAGGTTATACAGGCGTGATGTTATGTTATGGGTTGTAGACTGGTGTCCACAATCTTGAGAAGCTTTGTTGTCTGTGCTCTATCTTAGTACCTACTTATGTAGGACCTACCTAGTCTACCTCAAAAAGATTTGTTCCCCTAAGACCGTAAGAGGATTTATAACACACTTTCATAGACTGGACTAGAACAAACACTGCGGAAACAAACAGACGACCCGACCGATCAGTGTTGCTCTGGTATTTGTCCGTTAGCATAGCACTGGATACTGCATGCACTAACGGACAGCTTTCAGGATAAATTTTTAACCAGTGCGCAAACTGTAACCATAAATTCAGCACATGATTCTAGACCCTATAGCGCAGAAATTTTCGTCTGCTATAAAAAAAAAAAACTCCTGTTTCATATAAAAGTGCAATACCTACGCGGTCAAAATGTATTGAAAAACGAATAAAGAAAATTATAACCGACGAAAAATTTCTACGCTAGGGGGTATAGAATCATATGCTGAATTCATGGTTACAATTTGCGCACTAGTTAAAAATTTACCCTGTATACCCAAAGCTCGGGAAATATAGTGCAACAAGAGAGCCTGTGATACATAGGTAATATATTATGTATGACGGTATAGGTAGTGGTTTACATCCGTGTCCTAACTCCTACGTGATGTACGGTTGTTGTTTAATTAATTACGTCAAATAAGCCGTCAAGGGTAGCCATAATTTTAATTGTTGCAGTCATGCTAATTAAGTGCCATTCACTTGTACAAAGGATAAGCTAAACAAGGCAACCGCAGTCATGGTTTCGGATCGATGCTTGACGAAAATAAAACAATTTTTTCATTTAATACCTCAAGTAGGTTAAACTTAGGTATAATTGGTGATTATTTGGTTCGTTTCTGTAGCGATTTTGTGAAGAGTAAAAACACTTGTCGATTTGGAGTCTACAGCAGCGTTCACAAGATGTATGATTTACCTAACTTCTCATGGAAATAAATAACCTTAAAAATAAACGTAGGTAAAAATGCAATCTTAGTTTTGCAGGCATGTTTTTGTTGCCGCTACAAGCGAGCTACTTTTAGTTAGGCTGGAATTGAACGAAGAGTGGTACGGAGGACCTTTGGACCCCTAGATTAAGTAATTACTGGAGCCATATCTATCTATTTTACTTTCCTGCTATAATATCTATGGTGATGGCAGATTTTTATTAAGATCGTTACAACCATGGTATAATAATATACTTCGCCAGGTATAGCATTCCGAGACACAGGGTGACACAAGCCTACGTCATCACCGCTGTGTTACCAGTAGTGTGTAATAATAACTCCCCAAGCGCCTTTATTACCTGTGCGAATCCGATATAAAAATGAAGTTTTAACTAACAATTACGTTGGTATATGTTTAAATTAAATTGTTTCATTTCATTAGAAAACGAAACGACAAATTAAAGGCTATAAATATATTTTTTAACAGAATGGTGACTGAAAATGTTTCCATAATTCGTGTTTTGTTGCAATAAAGTGGCAACTGGATAGTGACGTAAGCTTGTGTCACTCCCGGAATGCCAGACCTTGTTTTTTTAGACCATGGTTACAACCGATACCTACATACCTACCTAGTGGCCAACGGGTCGTTATGTCGTAAACACAGGTCGAAGCTTGTTTTCAATATCTAATTTATGGGTAGGTATTATTACTAATAATGCTCTCAAGATACCAGTTTGAAGGTCATTCCCGTGAGCGGAACAGTGTCTATGTTATTGATCTCAGAAATTACTAAAATAAAGCGACAAAATTAGGAAATTGTAGTCACTTTTTTGTTCGAACTTTGTTCAATGGAGTGATAGTTTTTGTCAATATAAGTAAAATAGCGTTGGTACCTACGGTCAGCAAGAATTGATTACAAATCAGTTTTTTTTTTAGTTGTACAGTAGGTATTAAATTCAGAGCTCTTATTGGGTGTTTGATCTATCTATGTAGATAACAAATCGCACCTTTAAAGACAAACCGTTCTAAACGAAAATATACAATTTTACACAGGAGCTTAAATAAAAAGAAATACACGGCTTTTTTGCAATAGAATTTAGGATTAAGGCTCGTGCAGACTGGCGCGACACGTGATGCGAATCGCGCGCGACACAGAAGCACCGCTCTTCGCGCGACGAGCGGTGCCTTTGTGTCGCGCTGTCACGTCGCGCCTGTCTACGGGAGCCTTTATGGTGCTTTGAGACATCTTTTGAGGTCATAATGATGGGTATTTATTTACACCATAACATAAGTTCTATTGCGAAAAAGTTGTGCATTTTTTTATTTAATGTCCTGTGTAAAAATAGTGTTTTCGTTTAGTAACGGTTTGTCTTTAAAGGTGCGAAATGTAAAAATACCAGCGTAGATAATTTTAATGCAATTTTCGGAAATGAGACTGTATTGAATATTTTAATTTTATTATATGTTGACATTGTATGTCTGTCAACATAGTATGAAAATAATATGAATTATTATTAAATATACCTTTATGTATTTACTTTGGGACTTACATAATATTAAGTACCTACTACAAACACCTAATGTGGGCCAAAAGTTGTCTTTAAATAAATGAATTATAATTAATTTAATCTAGATAAGTACCAAGTAGGTAGGTACTTCTGTTGCTGACCCTAGAAAAACTATTGGGTCCGTAATTTAAGGTGTATTTCGGCTTTTTGCATAAAATCAGCGATTTCCGTAGGTATAATAAGGAACATTTTGCATAATATTTAGGTACTTATTTTTCACAAACAAACATACCGACGGACATAAGGAAGTGTTTTTAGTCAAGTTAGCTATTTCGAAGCAAACACGATAGGTATACGATAACTTCGATATTTAATTGCCTATTATCATGAAACTTTCAGCAACCACTATCGTCAAGTACTTAACTCGATACCTTCGTTCAACTGACGCCTATAGGGGGTTCGACATCAAAGTTTTTAACTGATTCATGAATAACTTCACTCTACTCATCGAAGTACTTAGTTTTAAGTTATGGGTCTTTAATATGGGGGTCTATGTTCTGATTTTTGTACAGCACAAACAGTTCTGGATCGTCAGGGATGAGGTTTTACCAAGATGTAACTTAGAAAACCCGGCTTTTGGCCAGCCGCGTCTTGCCCTGCTGCTCTTTGCTGTTTGCAGAAGAAAACCTAAATGGATCTTCTTCGTGTCAGTGGCACGATAGTTGTTCAAATTTTGGTTGGCCCAAAACTTCTAAATGGATGATAGGTACCTAAACATCCTCCAGTATAAATTAGGTAGGTAGGTAAGTAGATATGATGAGAAACTTCTCGCAAAAGTTATGCAATACTTTGTTTTTAAGCTATTGCATAGCTTTTATCGCGGGCTTTGCGCGCGGCGACCGAATCAAGAAATTCAGTAACGAAAATAAAACCTAACACCCCCCACTCCGCCTACCATGTAGCTCGGCCGAGCGTTCGCTTAACGTGTATGTATATGGTACGACTGTACTTGAATTAATATCAAAGGAAAAAAAATACTGCATAAATAAAAAATAAATAAATAATTATAATTGCATACGTTAACAAAAAATGCTATGCAATAGCTTTACCGCGGCAGTCCCCGAGTGCCACACGAGTTTTTTTTTTTTACAATAGGCACCTACTTAATACGTATGTTGTTGTTATGAATGAGTACTATTTTTTTCTTTTTAAAATTAAGTATTTAAAAACATTTAAAACGTTATTTGTGAAAGAGAAACCAATGTGTTAATTAGGTATATATTAAGCTTTGCGGGAGTCAAAAATAATTATTTTTGTAACAGTGAAATAAATCCAAATATAAAATAGAGAAGTGACATACTTAATTGGGCCAAAGAAATGATCACTCAGCCTAAGAGGTCATCACTAACTTATGGATGTAGGTATTGTATGCAATATCCACTCACTTGCTATGAGATTGGCCATGGTGCCAGAAGGCACGAACAGGGCCGACTGCTTCCCCAGCATAGCTGCTAACTTGCTTTCCAGAGCATTTACCGTTGGGTCTTCTCCGTAAACGTCGTCACCCAAGGCTGAATTAACCATGGCATGTTTCATAGCCTCAGTGGGCTTTGTCACAGTATCTGATCGCATATCTACTATGTAAGCCATAGTTAAAAACTTTAAAAATGTTTTATATAATATTAGCCGAAAAGTAACCTAACAAGTTACCACCTAGGCTGACTGAACGCCGGCAGTCGAATGTCGAATAACAACGTGAACGTTGTTGCTACATGGGAAACAAGTCTTTATAGATAAAAATTGAATCATTCTAGTTTCTTTTATCTCCTCTAGCTCATATTATCAATGTGCACGCCTTGAACTGTGATAAGGATAACTCTCCGAATACCAAATTGATTCAATAAAATACTCCATTGTAGTTTGTTTTTATTGTGCATTTATTTTTACGATTGAATAGTTACATACCTTTGCCTTATCAAACCAGTTTTATCTTTCTTTCAATTGAAACCTTATCGTTCAACAAATAAGAATCGTTATTGCTTAAAATATTTAATATCTTGAAAGGCATTAATTTTCATGATGTTGGTACCACATGTAACGTTCGGATATATGTATAGAGACTACTACCGCCATTTATACTCACTGCGAGCTGTGTAAAAAGCTTACTGCGTTCAAGCCCATTCTTCACAATTAAATTACTGTTCGACTGCTAGTGAGCTTTTTTATCAACCTTTATTGTCCCACTGCTAAGCAATAGTACCTATATATTATTTAGAGCTTATGCCCGGGACTTCGCCCGCGTGCAATTATTTCTTGTCCCCCGACCCACCGCGTCGCGTCGCATCACCCGCCCGTTCGTTCGTTCGTTCTTCGTTTTCGCTTAGCATTCTTTCTGACTTTTTTTTTACTCGGCTCCTATGGATCGTAGCGTGATGTTAAATAGCCATAACCTTTCTTAAGAATTGGACTTACAAATGCATAAAAAACAATCTAATCCGAGAGGTAGTTCTAGAGATTAGCGCGTTCAAACAAACGAACTCTTTCTTCAGCTTTAGTATATTAATTATAGATTTATTTAAAAGGGTTGTTGTATGGCCCAGTGGTTATGTCCTCGCCTCTCATGCACAAGGTTGTGCGTTCAAATCAGGGCAAGTACCAATGTGACTTTTTCATTTCATTATGTATTTTCTGAGTTTACCTTGGACATCAAAGAAAGAAAGAAAGAAAGAAAAAGTATTTATTGAGACTCGCACAGGATTATCAGATACTAAACTAAACACACTCATAAAACACAATAAAAACATAAAAATAATAAAATAAAAACAAAATGTAAAATGAAAATAACAATAGTAAGACATCACTGACATCGGTGAAGGAAAAACATCGCGAGGAAACCTAGACTTATAGTTAACTAGCTATTGCCATCCACATCCATCCATTTAACCGTCCATCCTCACAAACTTTTACATTTTATAATATTAATAATAAATTAGGATATAAGTCTGAAATCACCAACCCGTCTTGAGTAAGCGTGGTAATCAATGCTCATGCCTTTTCGCTATCCGAAGAGGAGTTTGCCCTGCTGTGGGACATAGACTAGTATTAATATTGAGGTCAAAACTTCTTCAGCCGCGGGAAAAACTTATGGGTTCGCATCACCGACATGTTAATATGACGTTTTGCGCCAGACTGGCGACGCGACGCGGAGCGGCCTGTGTATATTTTGGGGTTTTCTTTCACTTCTGTCGGTAATCCCCATGACTAAAAAGGCCTGAAGTCAGTTCAAAGTTCTACAGCGGTGTTTTATGCGATAGTTTTGAAATGCCTCTTCACCAAACGAATGGGGTTAAAATTCTGACACTTTCCATGTCAAATACATTTTAAAATATTGAAATCACAGAAAACAACGAAAAAAACCAAACTCATGAATGAAAACGAAATGGAACGAATGAACGAAATGTCAAATTTATTGTAGGCCATAGGCACCTAGATCTATGATCCTAGATCTATGACCTATGATCACGCCATCTACAATTAGCTTTGCCCGACCTTCCCGATTGTTTTGATTATGTTTACTTTTGTGTCAATCACAAATTAAACAAAAACTAGATAAATAGTATGCGGCTTGGAGTGTAGCACTAAAAGACGAGCTAAGGAAAAGGGAAGCGTCTACCACTGGTAAAAAAGCAGCTGTAGTGGAAAAGTAAATAAAATATAATAATTTTATAATTTACAAGTTTTTTCCCGCGGTTTCGCCCACGTGGAGGTCGGGGATTATCCCACGGGAACGTACAACCGGGATAAAAAGTACCCTACATGTTAATGCAGGTTATAAACTATCTGTGTTCCAAATTCCATCCAAATCCATTCTGTCATTTTTGCGTGAAAGAGTAACAAACATCCATCCATCCATCCTCTCAAACTTTCATATTTATAATATTAAGGAGGATAGGTTATTTTATGGTTCTTTTTTTGTGGAAGTCTATGGAGGCGTACGACAGGAATAATCTGATCGGAGTTGAAAACCTTCAGAGGTATTCATTCTAGCATTGATCTAATATAATAATATAAACACAGACACACACCTTTACTATAATTTATATAATATCACACAAGTGCCTGTAAGTAATAAAAACAGACTTAGTTGTCTTGGGAGCATCAGCTGTACCTATACGAATTTCTCCCAAATACGTCTTGAGATTTAAAAAGGATAGCACATAGTCTCCATGAAATATTGGATTTCCATTTTTTTCGGAGAGCCTTCTCCGACTGTGTTTGTTTTTTAACATTTTTGAGAAATAAATTTTTTTGCAGTCAACAGCTGCAGAACGGGGCATATTAATTAGTTATGCGTAAAAGAAACACAGGTAAACGCTTGTGTACAAAAAATGTATGGATAGTAACAGCTAACTGTCAAATTCTATTCTTGGACGCTGTATAGTAGCGACATCTGAAGTGAGCAGGTGGCAGTTTTTATTCCCATTGATGATGATTGAATTATTCTTGTTTTTAGCCTAAGGTCTTTCTTTCTCATTTCCATACCCCTCGATCCGTGATCTTGAACAAAGTGCATTATTACGGGGATAATTTAAAAACCAGTTATTATAGTGTCCTCGTCGTATGTGTATCCGAATTATGTGACAATCAATTTCAGTACATGTTTGGTTTTCAGAACACAATGAACGCATCCATATTTTGTTCTCTCTTACATTTTTTTGACAGCTGACATAAAGTTTTTCTCATTGGTTACTATAGAATATTTTGTATTGTGTGTATATAACCGCCAATCAAAATGGATTAGACTTAACGGTCATCATACTTTATGTGTAACCGAAATCAAACTTTGACGACAAGAAAGAAGTGTCGGCGACAAGTCGTTAGCTTATTTTTGTTGTTTTTCAACTACAAAAGTGTATTTTACTTTGTTATTTACGGTGTGAACAGGTTTAATACATGTCCATCAATCGGATAATATAAAGTTCAACTTTCTATTTAAGTAAAATATCGAAAATCGTGTTCTTATTTCGGCTAAAATCAACGTGAATCGGGCGTCGACCGGTCCATCCCTCCTACCCGTAACCGTCGCCGCCTGTGCTGTCAGTCGCGCTATCGTCATTTTGTACGTATCAGCGCCGTGCGCGGACACGGTAAACGCGAGGCAAGACTGCAAGAGAGCAACGCCGTGTGTATAGCAATAAGCAGGAACGTGTGTTGTGGTGTGCCGGTCTTAGTGACCGATTAATGTGGTATCTAGTGTCGGTGTTGAGCTGTCGTACGGGCCGCGCGGCGTGATCAGGCGGCGCGATGGTGGACATGGATAGGAACGACCCGGAGCTCCGGTACTTGTCGGTGGATAGGAACAGCTTCAATGACCCGGCCACTCAGGCGGAATGGACGCAGAAGAGGCTGGTGTGGGTGCCCCACGAGTCCCAGGGCTTCGTGGCGGCTGGGATCAAGGGGGAACAACGGGGTGATGAGTTGGAGGTAGAGATAGCAGAGTCAGGGAAGCGTATCCTGGTTAACAAAGATGATATTCAGAAAATGAACCCTCCCAAGTTTGACAAAGTTGAGGATATGGCAGAGCTAACCTGTTTGAATGAGGCTTCTGTATTGCACAACATTAAGGACAGATACTACTCTGGACTGATTTATGTGAGTATTCAAATTGTACTACTATCTGTTAAGTTATTATACACCAACAGTTATAACAATACATATATTCCAAAGAAAAACTACTGAAAACATTCATTTTATTATCTGTTACATTGAATTTAGGATGCTTATCTTATCTTCACACTTTTAATCATCAATGTAAACCCAAATAAGGTCAAAACGCTGACTAAGAGTTCATTACTCTTGCCAAAAATATGCACTTTAAAACTTTCTTACTAAGCATGCCCTACGCCCAAAAATGTCAACAAATAATTATTATTTAAGTTATGATTCTTTTAAATTAGGCAAAATTATCAATGTGTTTATGATGAAACTGCTTCAAACTTTGTCAACAGCAAACAAAAAAGTTAACTCATCATTAAGTATAATGATGAGTTAAGTTTAAACAAAACTTTACAAGGAGAAATGTTTCAAAAAGTCGAACCTAAAAACCGAATATAGAATTGAATTAATCAATAAGTACTAGGAACATAGAAACAATGTCATAATCGCCCATTTTCTTAGTCGTAACCTCGAAAGCTACTCTACTCACAACTCTGTAAAGGAGGCCCCGGAAGACCCTCAAAATGGGATTCTTAGTCGTCAGATTAAGGAAATTATGAGGTCCCTCGAATGAGTGTTGAGTTGAGGTGATATGTCACGAATACGTCATTATTTGGAGGAATCTAAATAATTTTAAAATGCATGAAATTTTAAAGCGGCTAACACTTGGATTATGGGTGGAATTGGCAATCCACATTTGTTACCACTGATATCTTAAAACAATAGCGTTAGCAACTCAACACAATATCTTTAGTAAAGCGAAATTTAATTTGAAATTCATTTTCATCATAAAACTCAATTGGATTTTCTGCATCTCGTAAATAGCGTCGTAATATGTAACCATAAGGATTATCATATAAATATTCAATAAACTCTTCAAAAGACATGAAAATCGGATAAAATGTGTGATTCGGTTAAAAGTTCCTTGTTGACTCAAGTTGACTCAAGGAAGCCTGAAGATAGATGCTGACATACCTTATATTTGACAGTTGGCTCCTCAACTCAAACTCACCTCGACTGAGGAGACTGTTTGAGATGAGGAGTAAAATTGCAACTATGAATATCATACCACCTAAGTGAGGTTGAGTCAAGTCGAGGAAATTATTAGGTTTTGACTTAGAATATGGGTTGGTAATAGGTAATACGGGCTGGTGTCCGCAACTCCAAGTCAATGCGCGTATTTTGCGTACGGAGAATATGGGTTGTAGGCAGAGGTGTTACTGTGTAAAGTTAAAATTTCATTAATTATATTATAAGTCCCATGTAGGTAATAAGGGGCCGCAAAGTAATTGCCACAACCCACGCTTTTTTTTACTACGAAAAACGAACTTAAAATATGTACCTAAGTACACAACTAAATGACACTATGCTGCTTTTACTGGTTTTTAAGAGCCAAACATAACTAACTAAAACTACCTTCGCTACCTTCCAGTTACTCCACACACCATTAAGCACATAATTACATACCAAATAACAAATCCTAATGAGTCTTTTTTACCAATAACCATATTTCAAGAGTGTATGAAGGTTAGCATGAATCATTCTTACATAAATATGAAGTCATACCTTGAACAAACCTTTTTGGTAACACTTGATGAGTTAGTAATGTTTAAAATATTTTTCAGTCATTAATTTACCTTAGTTTCTATTCTGCCTGTATTTTCTACAGTTATATATTGATGGAAACAATTTTATAGACAAAACTTGACTGAATGTATTTAGTCCTAAATAACTAACTCGCAGGATTTGATTTTTTGTACAATATTACAAGCTGTTTTTTATGCATATTATGTTTGGGTTCAATTCTAGTATTTTATTATTAGCCATTAATGCCCCCCTGCTGGGCAAAGGCCTCTCTTTTAAGGTCTCTCTTTCCACCTCTGTCCAGTGCTGCTAAGGACCAATCTTTATTAAAGGAGTCCAGCTCATCCCGTCATTTCAGTCTGGGCCTGCAGCACTATCGTTTACCATTAAGCAGGAACCACCGGGTCGTAAGTTTGGCATATTGATCGTCTGATATGCGGCAGATGTGCCCTTGTTTTGTGCCATGAGAGAGTAGGGTTTTAGATGAATTAACTCACTGCGCTTGTCAAGTGCGAGTTGGTGGGTGTACAGTGGATCGCCTGACTGGGTCCATGGGTGCCACCTTTTACGTGTCAGACGTTCATCAGCCGCCGCCCTGAGTCGATATGCTGCACTGATGCCGACTGTTCCACCTGAGCCTATTTGGGATTCTTCCTATAGCCCACAGGTGGAGTTCTACATTTAGTTCAATACTAAATGCACGACAGTTTAAAGTCATATCGAGGCTGTATTAAAAATTATAATTTTCTTAATTTTATTAAACATTTCTGTTTTTTTTATATTTATAATTTTCTACAAAATTGAGATTATGGTTATTTTTTAACACATTGCGCAATTTCCACCATTTCGATGTTCAGGCTGAAGTTCTTTCTCAAGATTTCAGCCTGTAATATAATTGAATGCAGGTGCTTTTTAATAAATACAGTACCTACACCATAAGATAAATAAAATATACTTCTTTGTATCCTAAGTTTAACCCTTTATTTTCCTTGATTTATATTTAGCCAGTCATTTTAGGTCGCCTGTATTAAAACAAACACAGGATAAATTCCACAAAAAATATCCATGACAATGACGTCACCGTCATAGCCTTGCCTTATTTGTCACTGATAACTACAGGAATAGATTGTTATTATCAGTTCGTACTCTTTATTTAAGATATATTTTTTAGTCTGATTAAGAATATAAATAAGTACTTAGTTAGTCATTGATATAAAAATTTGCCATTAATGTAATAAGCATTAGTCATAACTTTTAAGGGGGATGCGCCAAGGTAGCCCGCGAAATTCAAATTTTCTTACTTTTCTTGCAATTTGCAGGTAAGTATCAGGTTGTATGTTGATCTAAATTTGATTCGCGGCCGTATCAAATATTTATTTATAGAATTGTAATAATAAAAATCATCAATACATCTCTCTAAGTTCATATTACCCTATTGAATGACTATTTCATGAAATCATGACATTTCAGGCCAATTCCAACTTAAGGAGTTGTATTGCTGATTCGAATGATTATATTTCTGTAAAGCCATATTTGTTACGGCCGTGAATCATATTTTAATTAATATTCAACCGGACACTGACTTGCAAATTGCAAAAAAAGTAAGTAATTTTTAATTTCGCGGGCTGCCTTATCGCATCCCCCTTAAGGGGAATTTTATTGATTATATGATATTTTATCTGTTGTCAGTACACTAAGTATGCACTTGACATATATAGAAAATAGGTAGCATGATCGCTCTTGAAAAAGTTGTAAAAGCCTGTAACAGAGTTTATACAAAAAATAAGTACATAATTCTAGTTACAGGAAAGTGAAACTATGTATTAAGTTACACAAAGTTTTAATTACTCTGACTCGCACACCATTCTTTATAACTCACATTATTTATACCACACAAATTCTATTACCCACATGAAAAAATTGCATTAACTTGATTGACAAGCAGTAAAGATCAGACATATGGTCACCATTCCCTACTACAACATAGTGTTGCCAACCATATGGTCCATTATAAAATTGTCCATCGCTATTCATGAAAGCATGAAGCTTATGACACATTATAGTTCTCCTAATATGTCCAGGTCACACAAACAGGCCTTACATAGTACATAAATGTTACCAATTTACAAATTCTTATATGGCTGTCAACACTGATTACCTCTTTATGTTGCCACACTTGATATTTGAGCGGACAATTAAGTAATTTTTAAGTTTTGTCATAATTGTTGTAGACGATGTATATGCTTGCCTTGGCCCTCTTATTTTACTGTGTTAAATGATTGAATTTCTTTGATTTGAATTTATGAGGTTGTATTTAATTACTTAACCAATTCTATTTACCCTGAGTAGGTGGTGTCACTGTTGATCAGTATCGTGTACACTCGCAGTACGAAAACGTTCATTAATTTGCGAACTCACTCTTTCCCTAGATATCACGTTTTCGAACGCTCATTTTCAGTATGTTGTCGGAAAAACTTATTAAGTCTCAATCATAGTAAAAAAGCATCCTAAGGATGCTCAACTTTATCATTCTTTGACATCACATAAAACAACCTCTGCCAGTGAATATCAGACAAACTAACTTAACATTTCATTAAAGGTCTACAAGCCATGTCTCCGTGTCGTAATAGCTTGTACATACGCGTATGTACTTTATTGTCCTCCATATTTAGCTGTCACGTCCACAGTTATCTGATAACAGCTTACTTTTTGCAGCACGCGCCCAGTTCTGTAATGACCTCTTTGCGTAAATGGTGTAATTAAATATCGTATTGCACAAGCTTTTGCAATTACCTAAATAAACTTTTGTGGTTTACATATTAATTTTTATTTTCTTGACACAAAACATCGATCTATCGCCGTCACGTGCCCAATTAGTTCAATGCAATATTATTCGCTTCATAGATGAAGGATATAGAGGGGCTTGTGGCTAAGTAATAACAGCTGCAAGGGTTGATTTATCACGTTAAGCTACGCTTGTCGCGGTTGGTCCTTGGATGGGTGACCATCTTTACATATTAAGACCCCCTCGGTGCCTCGGAAGCAGTTGTTTCCGGCTGTCATTCGTGGATCTTTGGCAGTCGTTACGGGTCATCAAAAGCCCAAGTCTGACAACCAGTATTACAAAGGGGTATCGTGTTACTCAATAACTGGACTGTGGAGGTCAGATAGGCAGTCGCTTCATGTAAAATACTGTATTCAGCTGCATCCGATTAGACTAGAAGCCGACTCCAACTAGTTGCGAAAAGGCTAGGCTAGGCTATCGGAAAGCTAGTATAATTAAATTATATATTTCATTTTTTCAAGGGATTTTTTTCAATTTCGGAGGCCTTTCCCTCGCAGCTGCAAGGCATACGTTTAAAGTACCTACCCAACTTTCTAATCCTTTACGACTGGCCGATATAAAAATAGCCGAGGAGGAAAGCGCATCAAGAAATGCCTCTCCAACTTAAATCACGTGTAACACCTTTAAGCTTGAATAAAGATGCCTAAACAGTAAACGCTTAACATTAACGCCGAAGGATAGTATCCCCAAAATTGAACGTAAGTTACATTCAGTTTCGGAATCCTTTCCCTCGCAGCTGCAAGGTAAAAGTTAACAGTATTCTCTACCCAAGATTCTAATCTTTACACGACTGGCCCATAACATAATAGCCAAGGAAGAGACCGCATTAAGAAAAGCGTCTCCAACTTTTCGTGCAACATATCCAAGATTGCATGAAGATTCCTGAACAACAAACGCTCAAATCTAACGCCAAAATTAAAAATCCAACCAAAATGGCTTCCACGTCGGAATTTTCACCTAACAATAAACTCATTATTCGTATTCATAACTTCTTAAGTACCATTCCGCATGCAACCATAAGTGTCATCAATTAAAGCCGTGTTCGCGATATTAATGGGGCGTGAAATCCTTTGATTTACATAACAAAGGTGCCACCATTCATTGTCAGATGGTGACCGTCAACGATTGTCCGGACGGCCGCTAGTGACAGACTTGGCATGTATCATGCTGTCTTGTATATGCCTGAAGGCTAGATTACAACGTATTGGCATTGTCTGATTCTTATTATCAGTTTTCTAGGAGTTATCGACTTTCGTCGGTAAAGACCGTCGAATTTTTAGTTCTTTGGGACACCAAGTAAGAAATGTCCGATACAAGAGTCCTGGTTATTTCATAACGTTTCGAAATTATATCGTATTTATGCAACAGTAACAAACATCTTATCCTAACTAATCAGCTCTGGTTTAATAAAGCCAACTACAAATTGTAACGAACCTTGTTTTCATTACATGAACTAGCGAAATTCTGATGGCGTAGGAAACAAAATCGGGCACGATTTTTATTCAAAGGTCAACAAAGTAAGAAAAAGAGTCCAGTTACTTTCAGAATGAGATTCTTGTCAGGACGTATTCAGATGTCATAACATTCTTGTTCTTCTTTATAGCTAGCACAAGCTAATGAGATTCTTGTCAAGACGCATTCAGATGTCGTTACATTCTTGTTCTTCTCTAGAGCTGCCGCAAGCTAATGAGATTCTTGTCAGGACGTAATCAGATGTCGTAACATTCTTGTTCTTCTTTATAGCTGGCATAAGCTAATGAGACTCTTGTCAGGACGTAATCAGATGTCGTTACATTCTTGTTCTTCTCTAGAGCTGGCACAAGCTAATGAGATTGTTGTCAGGACGTAATCAGATGTCGTTACATTCTTGTTCTTCTTTAAAGCTGGCACAAGCTTATGAGATTCTTGTCAGGATGTAATCATAGATGTCATTACATTCTTGTTCTTCTCTAGAGCTGGCAGGAGCTAATGAGATTCTTGTCAGGACGTATTCAGATGTCGTTACATTGTTGTTCTTCTCTAGATAGAGCTGGCACAAGCTATTGTTGCTGTGGTAAAAAGGTGTCCCAAGAGCTTGTCAAAACACTAAGTAATGCTCTCTGACAAGTTATTTAGCTGATCGCCTACAGGGCCATTCTAAACTGATTCCTTTTATTAATAGTCACGATTTGCGTGGGATGATTAACGGTAAATTATGATTAGTTCCGAAATACTTGCATAAGTAATGCCGTCTCTGTTGGGCCTTGAAGTTTGTTTGCCTTATCATTCCTGAGAGTGTTGTTACTGATAATTTACGATAGACTTGAGATTATACTAAGTTGCTGCTTTTTGTTCAAACTCAAGCTATCAGATCCTCAAAAATAATCACGCAATAGCAAAATTTGCTCCAGTTCTCGCATGAGGTCACTGTTTCGCCATGCAGTTCCTCAAAACCATGGTGGTCCCAATGGAGCCATAACTTCGTATTATGACTCACATTTTTAACAATGGTGGTCTCCATTGGGCCACGTTTTTGCTTTTATTGTTCATTTTCTTTGCCCCTTAAGGCGTTTGTTGGTTTAATGCCGTTTTCCATATATAGAGCAATAATAAGTGAGCTCAGTATGAAAGCGATACACAAAATGTAAGTTAGGCAGGTTATTTGTTTTTTGGTACCTAAGTACTACTGCTTGAAGTCGTTAAGATTTTGGACGTATGGTCAATTGCGCCAGCCAGTCATGCAACATCGTCCACTCCTGATACTGCCACTATATCCACTCTTAAGATATTTGATGCACTTTGACACTCCACTTCTCCTTTTTATTGCCATTCTAAAAAATATCGAAGATCAAAATCACCAAGCGGCTATCTACAGTATGCCAGGAGCGTTCCCACAGCTTTTTCGGACATAAGCATGGTCTGGAAAGGCTTATGATGCTGGGCCGGATGGAAGGAAAACGTACTCAAGGCAGAGCATCAAGACGCGATCAAGAAGACTGTTGGAGGCAGCATATACCGAGCGGTCCACAATGCAGACCATCGAATAACTTGGAAATGCGTCATATGTGGTCGTGATCCTCAGCATTGACTGAACGAAGAAGAAGAAGAAATTATATCGATGTTATATCTTTTACTTCTATTAACTGTTATCCTTTGACCGCCCGACTGTTTTAAATTAATGTACAATTCACATGAGTACTTCATTATATCGGGGATAACGAGTTTGTGTACGTACTCACTACGAGTACTTACACGCAAAAATATTTTCTTGTTTAAAGAGTGTTGACCTCTGCTAATAGGATTAGAGGATTTTTAAGTTTGAGTATGTATGGTGACGTGATGACGTCACGTCATTACCACTAGGCCGATGTGTTTCTTCAGCATTTTTCCATGATATAAAATATTTCTATTATATGTAGATTGGTTTACATAGCTCACTCTTTGTTCGTTACTTATAATTTTTTTAACTGATGGGTCAAGTCGTCTAATAGCGATAGGAAACTTCTTCCGATTGTGACAAAATGCTCTTTACTTGCAGAAAAACAAGATTTAATTTCAATTTATTCATTAGAACGAGCATCATGTACCAGGGCAACATAGGATCGAGAAGATTGTCGCGAGTAACCAGAATGCAACGCGACCGATTCGAGTGGGCAACTGATACCCTAGAAGGGTTAATTCTAAAGCGGCGTTCGAAAGTTGTTCGAGTTAATTCAAACGTTTGGCTAAAGCGTCGTGCTCGAGATGAATGTCAAGGTGAGGCGCGCCGCCGGCCGAAACGGCCGCGGATGTCGTTGACCTGGCGGGGGCGCGGGGGATGAGGGGGGGACGGCCCACGCGAATATGTACGCTACGTTTAAACCTCCACCAACGTTCTGACATCCTGGTACTTGTGGCAAACTTGACTGTTAGTCCTTTTCACTCTCGTATGTTTTTTTTTATGTTTGTTATCGAGTCGCACAAATATTTACGTGCAGTATACCAAAAAATATTTATCTTTTCATTTAGCCATATCCAGAACAAGAATACTACGTCATATTTTCTTTATGACCGTTCTCGTTTGCACTGTATTAAAAGATATCTGAAACAGCATTAACAGACGACCTTTTACGACGAAACTGTCTTAATCTAAACTTAAGTCTACGAAATGTTGCCAGGTCTCCAAAAGTTGAAATTACGGTTATATTTGCTCACGTTAACCATCGTAGTCACGTTAACGGCCGATAACTCGTCAATACGTTATTGAATTATTTCTTAAACACTGTCCTAGCATGTCCAGACATCTAGCTATATGACAGGATTGCCGTCAAATGCCTCTTGTTCCCTGTCAATAACCTCTTTCTTGGCAGAAGGAGATACACCAGCTTATGTCTCCTCTTTCTTTTTAATTCACTCACTCTCGAACTCCCTCCATTTCCTCGCTCTCCTTTGGCCAAAAGATGTTCACTTAGCTCAGTTGTCTTTTGCACCTTGCTAAGAAAATTAAATAAACTCCTAACCTTCATAAGATGAATATGTCGCTGACCTCGGAGCTACTCGGTACTCAATATTAATATGTGATTTGATGGCAATATGCAAAATTCTAATAATACTGCATATCGAGGCATGATTGTATGTTTATTTGTTACCTCTTCTTTAGCAAACTATAAATTATACACTACTAGCTTTTGCCCGCGGCTTCGCCCGCGTGACTGTCGGAAATCATTTTATTTTTATTTTATTCATTTTAGCAAAGCTCACAGCTAATACATTTCAATATATAGTAAAATGTATAAAAAATGGCCAATTACAAGCTTCCAATAACGATTAATGTGTCTAATATTAACTAAGCGAAAACAGCGACGTGAGAAATACGCAAATGAATAATCGCACGCTCAAAAATACAATAATAAAGAGATAAAAAAAATTACATCGAAATAACAATTATTCAAACTTTTCTTTACTTCCTTAATACTACAAGTAAATACATCCAACTCTATAATCCCACGGGAATATATATATACGTATGCCTTTCATCCAATTCCGTTCAGCCGTAATGGCATGAAAAGGTAACAGACAGACTATATTTCCAATCCCTTAAATCGCTTAAAAAGAGTTTCGCACAAAAATCACATGTGGATTTTAAAATCTACCCCTATTTTACCCCCTTGGGCGATGATTTTACAAAAACGCTAAGATACGTAATTCTTTATTTCTTACCAAAAGCATATACATATTTGAATTTTCATATCCCTCTGGGTTTCCCTTACATATTTTCATCCCCCCACCCCCTTTAAGATTATGTGTGAGACAAAAAGTAGCCTATGTCCCTCAGGATGCCATTCGTCTCCTTGCCAAATTTTATCGATATCTGTACAGTGGTTTAGGCGTGAAAAGGTAACATACAGACAGAGTTACTTTCGAATTTATAATATTAGTACGGATTTTCAATCGAAACAAGGTATAGCTTCAGTAAATATGGAAAAAACCTGCTAATCAAAAAAAATTACCACTGCTCTAAATTAACCAATAGCTGTCGACAAATCTCAACTTTGTGCCAACCCAGTTCGAAATAAAGAAATAAGCTCACGAGTACCATCCCTTTCCTAAATAAACTAGGAAACGCGATTGTGCCATACATATTTCATGACAACGGCCATTCATGGATGAGTCAGGATTAATTACAACCGGGATATTATTATCATAGATATTTCATTAAGTGTCTCTACCCTCACCCTGTAACAGCTTTTTCATTAACTGTCAGGTCATTGGCTGTCTGGCATTTTATATGAAGTGTCCTGGCTGGGAGAGAAAAATTTGCAACTCAATAGAATTGTTAATAGAGTGTTTTTGGAAACGGAAACCGAAGATTTTTAATCTGCTGTAAACAATAGCTTTATTCGGCGTCTTAGTAAGTCTCGTATCCTAAAAATGGCATTATAAGTAAAGATATGAAAATACGACATCCAGGATGGTATTTATTAAAATTTGTACTAATCTTGCACGTCAGTAAATTCGTGTCATTGCATTGATAATGCAGATTTCTAATATAGCAAGGTCGTTTGATAACAATGTGATTAATTCAGCTGAATTTGGTTTTGCATAGTCTATCTCTATGTTGATAACAAATCCAATTACATGCTAGTGGAAATTGCGTTAGCCTTTTATAACGGTTTTATCAGCATAATATGTAGAGAATTAGGGATTGGTGTAGCCCAAAATGCACATAGAACACCCAAGACCTACGTTACTTACATAGATGTTTTTTTAACCCCTATTCCAGGTTTTCAAGTCATTTTACTAAGAAAGTCCGAACGCTTTTGATCATAAAATCTCCGTATCCCGTACATAATAGGCCCAAGTCATTGAAACGGTAGCCAAACACAATATCCCAACGAAAACATAAAAATAGGAATATTAGCTGAAATCCAAAACATGAATCAACAAACCCTATCTTCGGAATTTGAATCAATAATTCTACCGTCTAATTCTACAGTTAATTGCTGGACATAGGCCTCTCCCAAGTAGCGCCAGGATCCGCATGTGGCATCTAAAATAGAACATGCAGATTGTCTATAGTCGCTCCGTGGATCGGCACTCTGAACAATCGACGCTATCCACCTTATCTACCGCTTATCGCACCGATAACGCAGGAATCTCATATGAATAGAATTTTCTAATCAATACATGCTAACTCGATTTCTTTGAAGTTATAAAATGGTCAGAGTTAATGTGTTGGTTCGAATTAGAACCAGTCCAAAACCTGTCGAGATTCTTTACTTAGTTTCAACTAGATAAGAGTCTTCTCGAAGCTTTAAGGTTTTTGGTTTTTCTGTCGTTGGATTTTTAAAGTGTTAACATTTTAAGTGTCTTCGGATTCGACACTAATAACTAGCTAAATTATGTACCCAAAATTAATCTCTCTCTATTTCGCCTTAAGGCGGATGCGCTAAGGTAAGAATTAGAATCATTAGAATCAGTAATACAACTCTTAAGTTAGAATTGACCTCAAATGTCAAGATTTCAATAAATAGTCGTTCAATAGGGTAATATGAAATTATAGAGATGTATTGATGATTTTTTTAAATTATAATTCTATAAATACATATTTGTTACGGCCGCGAATCATATTTAGATCAACATACAACCTGATAATAAACTGCAAATTATAAAAATCCGTAAGAAAATTTGAATTTCGCGTGTTACCCTGGCGCTTCCCCCTTAATAAAAAGATGATTACCAAAGTCTAATTTCCTTTTCTTTAAAAAGTAAGTTCTTTAAAAAGTATAAGGTTGTGACTTGCATAATTAGCAAAATGCGTCAGTCACTGTGGGCGCTTCAATTGCCTTGTTGTTGATATAAGTGCACTAGGAAGGATGAGTAAGAGCATCGTAATGCAACTCGAATAACCTACCATTTGATGATTACTGTTACTAGGATATTATGAAAACATAAAAATGAAACGATAATTATTTAAAAAACAATAATACAGGATCGCAGGACATCTACATAACATATTATATGATTACGTAAAGCGAGAGAAAATTTCAACGAATTCATTTTCAATCCAGATTGAGTTGAAGTGAAACTTGTAGCTTTAGTACCTACTTATATAATGTAGCAATTATACTTACGTACTTTATTAAATAATATTATTATAAAAGTATTTTAATTACTTCGTTAAGTTGGAAAACCTCCTTTTTCTTTTCACACACGACGAACTGTTCAACAAGTGAAATATTTGTTGACGAATGTAATTTCACACTTTACTGTTTACATTTGACTTTTTATCTAGCCAGCCTCATCACAAATAATGCATTAGCAACAGTTAGCACTTAGTCATCCATTAATTTGCCTACCCCTACTTTGAAACCAATCAGCAGTAAAGTCTGAACGTGCCGCACCCTCGCAGACACCCCCAGGGGGTTGCACAGGGTGCAGGGTAGGTGCAGACGGGGTTATGAAACTTTCAGACGACGACGAATTGTTTGCGCAGGATATGTCCGACATATGGCTCGTAAATTGTAGGGGCTTCCCGACAAAATATTAGGGGCTTTCTTTTTGCGATTGAAAGGGTGAAAATTTTGCGGGGAAAATACAGGTACTTTAGGGAATGGAAAAGGTAACATTATATGCTGTCTGTTGTGACTTATGCCTGAATACTAAAGTACCCATGCTTACATACTATTTCCCCTAAGTATCACCAAGTAGTCAAGCTTAATCATTACGCATAGTGTCACCATATAACCAAGCAATAAATACGTCATTTAACACTTAGAATTCTATGTAGGAAACCTTGGAGGAGCCTCGGCCTCAAACTGACCATCATGTATTCAACCCACAGAGCCGATGTTTCTTCCCTATTTGTATTACATCGTACAAGTCATTTTAATACCGCAATAAAAATCACCGATCCATTTTGCGGTCGTCAAAAACATTATGGTTGACGTCTGACGAAGGAAAGTATATTTGTTTTGGCAAGCGAGCAACATGGTAATGTGTTGAAATATAACACTGATGGATTACGGCTTGCCAATGATATTGCAAGGACTTTTTTATTGCATTTGTCTTTGGTATCGGTTTACATGCATATTTGGTCTAGGAGGCTCACTTCTGGATGGATAGGAAAGTCTGAAACAATTAGTGACAGACAAGACTAGATTTCTTGCTGAGTCTGTGATAGAATTAGTTTCGGCCATAAAAACGAACATGTTGCAGCATATACAAACACAAAATATTGCTCAGTGAACTCAATCATAGAATGTTTTGCTCCTTCAAGAGTAAACAACTTTTAACTAGCGAACCTCCTTGCTCTTTATCTTCGCTCACTAACAACTTTATCTGCGCAAATGCTTTCAGCTCGTTCAGTTGCAAAAATGTTGCCTGCGGCTTTGCACGGCCGCTCTTAAGCTTAGCTATGGACGCTGATGTATAGGGCTATCCTGCACTGCGGATACCGGTGCCGCAACGGACTAGGTATCTGCATTGCTAACCATCGTGACCCAAAAATATTTGCCAATTTTCTGTCAATTCTAGGACGGTTTTGAATTAGCTATGGAGTCTATTTAAAATAACTTTTTCAGATTTTTATTAAGATAAAAACTTGGATCTCAATAAAGTAAACCAGTTTTTCTGAATGCTAGATTTACGGTTTCTTTTTATCTTATTTACTTTTACTTAGACATAAAAGCCAGAATTTACGAGCTAGATCTTTTAGAAAATTTTGCAGGTGCTTTATTTTGACGATTTATAAAATTAATTTTGCAGACCCAAAATTTTGGATAATCTTTCAAAAAGGTTACTTTAAGCACTTATAAAATTGTGAAATCTTTGAAGTCGGAAATATATTGTTATTAGCATATTATTCAAACTTTATTTATAAAGCTTAACTTTAAATCGATAGAAACTGGTTTGATTTACAAATCGTTCTCAATCGTCTAATCTTAATTAAAGTTCCGTTGCTGGACAGAAAATACGAAGTCATTAGTCAGATTTTGCCAGGCCGGGTTCACAGTCCATAGATTAGTTTAATCCATATGGATTTTCTTGGAATAAAGATAGGGGTTTTAGCATTGCTGGCTGCATTGTCATGTATTGATAGACTTTGCTCTTGAGACTAAAATAGGAAAGTCTTTTGCAAGTCGTTTAGTCTGTGAAGCTAAGTATTGAGAGGCTAGATAGATAACAATAGTGTGCAGGTTATGAGTCACGTGTGCACAACTCGGGCTAATTATTATATATGTATATCAGAGTCTTGCTATCCACGCAGGAGAGAACGCGCGACGATATAGAAAATTTATCTGTTTCTAATAGTCCAGGCGATCTATTTAAAGACGGATGATGCAACCGATGTTTTTACATAGGAGAGGTCTTCGATCTAATGTTATATTTGTACGTTACGTATGAGTTATCCTTTTTTTTTCTATGAGTTCTGGAGGAAGGTGCCAGGAGTATGAATGAATATGATGATTATTGATGATTATTATGCCAGTATTTTGAAGTAATGTGCTGAATTAGAAGCAATATCAGCAGGAGGTGAATCATTTGAAGTCATGGTTGCAATAGTGGTGTACATCAGCTTTATTATAGCTAAAGTTGTGCTGACGTAGTAACTGGTTTGCTTTGCCTGCGTGCGTTTCAATAACCTATTCTGGTCTTTTGTGCATCACAATTTACCTACCTATAAAATGTACCTATGATGTAAATCATTGCAACATTTTCACCATGGTAATTGTATAGTAAACAGCAATAAACTGAATACAGTTTTTTTTTTAATTACATTGAGTTTTTATGTTTTAAATAATAATTTTGGGTATTATGTAGTTGAAAAAAAAGGTAAACAATTAGATTTTTTTAATAATCCCGATTATTAATAAATTTTCACATAACGGGGTACAATACAACCTTACAATTTTTATGTAAATCTATTCAATTCACCCATTCTTAAACCATCTGCGACCTTCCACTAGTCGTGATCCACGATCGCCAGGCTACACGTGCGTGCAAAATTAATATGGAATAATTGACTATGAATGAAACTCCTTGTTACACTGCAGGAATAATTTCTACCATATCTAGTGGTCTATAGTTAGAACATAGTTATTTTTGGTCCAGTCACGTTGGTATGTTATCTGATATGTGCGGAATGCACAATGTCGTGACCGATTGAAATATCCTTACGCAATTTTCTGTAGAGGTAAGTAGATTTTTTAGCTAGATCAGTTTTTTTTTAATGCGGTCAAAGAATTTACAAAATCATTTTGGGCCCAGTGTAGTTTCTTGCCGAACTCCACATTATTTTTAGGAAATATTTCCTTTGTTCGTATGGTCTATCATATGAATCAATTCACTTTAAAGTCTCTAAATCTGTAAAATATTATATTTATTAATAATTAGCATTACTATCATAAAATCGTCGTGTAACAAGTAAGCTATGATGTCAGAAGCTAAAATAAAACCATTGTTTACACAATTAATGTGAAATTAGATCATCGCATCACGGTTTCTAGTTCATTGAATCAGTGAGGTTACCTACATTGTAGTTTGTTGTGTTTGGATGAAAAGCAAACATTTAGAACAGATATTGTTTTTGGTTGATTTAACGTATTCTTTGTTTATGCCTGTATGTTGAAGCAGACTTACAGTTTATTCTATGTTTCCTGTTGAATGTATGAGATTGGTAAAGCAAAACTAATACCCTTGTGTACCCTTGTATACTTTCGTTACGTTTTATGTCTTTCTAAAATTGAAATCTATGGAAAAATTTACTTCATGCCAAAACTTACTATATCCTACCGCGAACTTTTAATCCTACCGGAACACTGCAGCGACTATTAAGTAATTGCCAATACATTACAAAACTTCCGGTTTGCAGGATTTATTACTTAAAAATGTTTATGTGTCTCCATTTGTTTTACAATGTATTCATTTGTTGTGTTTGGTGTCTAGACGGCGCATCGTAAAAGCTAGACGTTATGGCTTGGCAGCTCCAAGCCTTGGGGAACGGTTTTCAGGAAAGCCTTTGCAAATATTGTTGTTGGTTGTCAAGATAATTGCATTTCTTTGTATTATGCTTTGTGGAAACAAGGATTTAATTGTTTAATAACCTACTCACTTACGGAAAATTAAAAGACGTTTGGTCGTCATGGACATTTTCTAAGGCATACATTTTGTTGTTTTTCACACTATCGTTTAATGAATATTTATTTAAGCATTGTAGTCAAAACCTTTAGAAAAATAGCTTCAATTTTGATCACTGTTTCAAGGAAACTTAATTTATAGGCTGCATTAATGTCTAATTCTAAGCTGTTGACATAGCTCACAGAATAAGCAAGCTGAAGTGGCAGTGGGCCGGCCATATTAGCCGTAGAACCGATGACCGTTGGGGTAGACGTGTTCTTGAGTGGAGACCGCGAATCGGCAAACGTAAGGTAGGACGCCCTCAGGCTAGGTGGAGCGACGATCTTCGCAGGGTGGCTGGTAGCAGCTGGATGAGAGTTGCCGGAAATAGAGCTAAATGGCGTGCAATTGGAGAGGCCTATGTCCAGCAGTGGACTGCTGTAGGCTGATTATGATGATGATGATGATTAATGTCTAATGTTTAATTCTAAGCTGCCTTGGAACCACTTCCTCGGAATATCGGAAACTCTAAAATTAAAATGTCTGGAATTTTGTGAGTGTTGAAGTATGAACATGTACGCAATAAAAGTAATTCTTGCATTTCTACAATTTAAGGAATTCAGTGCGTTTTGCCTTGTATTAATTCGGTTAATTATATTAACTTGGTTCGTTAACATAAGAATGTTGATTATTTTTATTTACAATTTTAAAGGTTATTGGTTGAGGTTATGCCCATTTTGGGTGTCAATAGTGAAATGATACGTCTATTTAGACGAAAATTTCTCAGTCTGTCTGTCCACATTATCGTCATTCTATGCCAGACGTGTCTGGTAAAAGTTCATGAACACTTATTGCTTCTTCGAAGTATGTATATATTTCTGTAGGTCTATCGTCTATGTCTATAACATGAAGCGTTCGACGTGAAAATTATTAATTTAATGTTATATTTGCTATATTTGTGTCGCTACAAATAGAAGGCAATCATAATTAGGTAGCAAACAAAGTAAAAGGAAAAATTTACCGAAGTTATTGCTTTTCTAGTCTCTAAGTCGAACCTTTAAATGATCCCTTATTTCATTAGCCAGAATTAATTCAACTAAATTATGGTTTATAGCAGTTTTAAACTGCGGGGCACTATGCTGTTACGTATAATTTATTTTTAAATAAGGTCTTAGCGATTATTATAAAATACTAGCTTCTACCGACGGCTTCGCTCGCGAGGATGTCGGAAATTATCCCACGGGAACGTGCTACCAGGACAAAAAGTAGCCTATGGTCTATGGCCTTGCCAAATTTTAACGGATTCCATTCAGTGGTTTAGGCGTGAAAAGGTGTCATACAGACACGAGTTACTTTCGGATTTATAATATTAGTATGGATTTAGGAGGTATACCTATTTTGGTTAATAATAAGTAAATTTTAATTTTGTAGCCAATGTGGATGAACAGGCTTCAAGGTGGCCACTAATTTTACGGAAGAAAACAATATTGACAATAATTATGCGTAAATTAGTACGAATATAGCAAATCTACCAACACAAGTGATAATACATCAACGCGGGAGGTGCTTCAAACAAACAAAGCACATGCTCATATTATAGTCTCTTGACCTGCCAACCGTAACCAAACACAATACAATATTATACCTTAACTTACATATAAATAAGGTTGAAAATCAACCAACAACATATCAGATAGTACTTTTGCATAATCAGTCTTTTGTCTTTGTACAGGACATCTGTTAATTAAACTCTTTATTGCTTTTTGCGAGCGAACTGACGATCTCTTATAAGTGATTGTTATTAGAGCTTCGATCGTAGCGTTTATAATATAATTCGTAGTGCTAAGTTGTTGTTAATTGCGTCTGAACGTGCTCGGACGCTTTGCAATATGGCGCCATGTCTAGCGATCAATCCAATCTGAAAAAAATATCTAATCCGTATATTCGATCAATGAATGCTCTTCAAGCATCATTATTCGAAATTGTTAAATCATTTGTATATAGCTCATCAAAAAGCTTGCCTGATCTTCTGAGACAATGTATTCCGTGCTTTGCCCTTATGGTCTGAATAGGAATACAACTAAACGTTCTCGATATGGAGTGTTACTTGGGTCATAGTTCACAATGCATAGAGTCATGAATTGCCCTTGGCTGCGAGATTAAGGTCAGCTCGTTAGTTCGTTTGATTTAAATCGTCTTAAATCATGCAAGGGCTTAACTACTGTTTTGTTTATAACTGTTATATGAAGTGGTTCGAAGCAGATCATACAGTTACTTTATAAAGGTTCCTTTCCTCATCAGCTTTTTGTTGTATGAGTCGTTTACAACTTCGTAATGCATCATTTTGCGGATGTTGTCCAAAACGGTTTCGAAAGCGTTACATTACAATCCACGTCAGCCTCATTGACTTCAATATTCGTAACTTTGACACGTCCATTCATCATGCCCGTAAAAGTTGTCACAAATGCATGTACCGCTGAATTCGTCGAACAAACCATGTCGTCCATATGTGCCACCTTATAAGGCCATGTTTTAGCCGCCATATGCCATGCCGTGTACCGTGCCGGCCACGACTGGTCATTACACATGCTGCATTGATTAACTGTAAACGGCTTTGGAGCGCAATCAACGATCGCATTGAAAGCAAAGCGCCATTTTTTGTTAGTTCTCAGCTTGATATTGATACCGCGCTTTAAATCGTGTTGTGGCATTCTTTTCGTCAATGATACGGTTAATGCTTAATTAAGTTTTGCAGTTTTTAGCTACAGTGTGGAACTTTTTACTTTTTGGTCTTGCTCCATAATAATGACAACAGTTTGCACGTAAAACCTCTGAATTATGATCATAGCACTACTGATAGCAATCTAGACAGTTCTCGCCCTTTATGTCTTTTTACCATATTTGAGTTTTACTGCCAGATTTATGTTTTAATCAAACGAAATTTACTTGCCAAATAAGGTAAAGTTTCCAACATTTAATTGTATATAATAAAATACGAACAATACGAGAGTTTCACGCAGAATCAGCGACTTGCGTAACCATGTAATGCCTTACATGGCATAAGTCGGGCCGGTATAGGACCTTCAAGAAGTGGGTCGCCGTTAATGCCATCTGGTCAGACAGGACAGGGCGCGATGCAACCACGGTGTGGTGTAATACCACCGTAACGGTACCAGAATGCCTCGTGAGAGAGAACTAAGGGCTAATTAACATTCTGACGGTATGCCATTCCGGTTTTGATCCTTTTACGATTCCTTAATTTACTACTGTTCGCTTGTACTTTATGTAAGTTGTAAGTTGTTGCAAACTTTTATTCTGTAACGCGGTGGATATTCCAAATTGTATTATTATGTAGGCGTCCTTGTGAAGGTTCAAGCATTGCCTTATCTGAAGTTGTTATTACCACCAACGTTGGCAGAACAGATTAAGAGTTAATCAGTCATGGTATATTTACCGCTTGAAACATTGGAATAGTTTTGCGCCTCATCTCAGTTATTTAATGTCTATTGCGTTAAGCATCACAGGGTCTTAAACATGACGTAGCAGATGACAAAATTAGAAACTAGGACGCAAGAAATAAACTAAGAGCTTGGAGTTACAAATTGTTTCTTGTCAGAAGTCGAGAGTCTATTTCATAAAGATTTTCCTGAAAGTTATTGATTCAATTACAAAGAAGTTTTAATAGTTTAATGCACCGGTGTATCCTCGTGAATAATAAGCAGCCTTCGTTAATTTGCAAATCGATCCACATATCAATAACACGATGACTCAACGTTACTTGGAAGTGTCGCACGTCATCGACCCAACATAAGCATTTGACTGTCTGTAGGCCCTAAGAGGCGAGCTATAACACATTGGCTATTAGTCAGTTGCTATGTAGTTGTGGCTTTCGCTAACTATCCTGTTACCGTACCATACATCCTAGTATGCTTGCTTTCTTGAATTTTTTCCTTTTGTCCAAAGAGTTTGGTTTCGGTTAGGAAGCAGTTCTATCATACCCTTAGGTTTCGATGTTCTTACCTTAATTATGGCTTCAGATTCTGTAGCCAATATTTTAATGTTTAATCTGGCATTGGCTTTGTTACTTTTGGACATTTCATCTTTGTTGCTTGTAGTCCTTAGTTTTATTTACTTGACAAAGATATATATTTATTTGATTTTTTAATGAAGGACATCATTTAGCATTATTATATTCTGTTGATTACTCCTTGAATTCCTGCATACCCATCAATCACAAATTTTATTAGTGCTCGATGTGCATACCATATATTTCATATATCATTACTAGCTTCGCCACGCGGTTTCACCCGCAGCAGTATGAAATATACTTTACGACATTATTCTCAGACCTATCAAATATACACAAAAAAATTATAAAAATCGGTCAAACCGTTTCGGAGGAGTTCGATAACAAGCACTGTGACACGAGATTTTTATATATTAGAAGATAACACATACAATATTCACCGGTGTCACTATTCTTCCTATTGTTAATATCTATTTTGTGAAGGTGACATCATGTCACCGCTGGCTCGTCATTGGTTCCCAGCATTGTGTCGTACGTGGTATACATCCTTATTGCACCGATACTTGCACTTACACTCTCTCTTTTAATATAATACTTACATTACTTACTTAATATAATAACCCATGCACGTTCGGTGAAGATACGCCTTCTCATATTGAATGATCTTGTCATGATCTTCTCGCAAATATATTGGAGCCTGAACATATGCCAATACAAAATCGCATGGAACCACAGACTTTCATCTGTCGTCTCCGTCCACAATAAATAATTGATGAAGATATTAAATTATTGTCGGATGAAAACACTGTCTGATTATTTCATAAGGTTTTTACGACATCGATAGAATAGCATGGTCTTTTCTTCACTCGCTTTGCAGCAACTTTAAATTAATATCTAAAGCGATAATAAACTACCTGGTAGGTGTTAACTACCTACCAAAAAGGTCGTGAGTTCAAAACTGACTGCGTTCAGCTGTGGTGTAATAATATGCAGTAGCTGAGCATTGACCATTAAAGTGAATGGAGCCGCGGGCTAAAGCTATACTAAATAATTTACTTGTGTAACATAAGTTTAATAAATATCTTTCTTTTTTGCAGGTAAGTTCCCGATTTTAATATACACATGATATTTTTGCACTAAAGGTTTGATGTGAAGGTAAAGTTAAAAGAGTTATAATAAACTATTACATAGTGACGAATAACAACAAAAACGTTCAGACTTGAAAGATATATCCTTAGGCAAATCGAAAGGTTGCACATGCTTCTTACAAACACAATGATACAGTAATATATCTATATTAATTGTTAGTTTTCATCATTTACTCCTTGTTAGCACTAGTTATATATTCTCCACTCTCGTTACGGTCGTCTTTCCCTATAAGATCGATATAATATGTCGAGGCGAGCGATCCACAAACCGGTATCGGTACCGTTGCCAGTGGCATTTTGTTTATGGGTCGCGGGTTCGAACCAGACGGCGGCTTTGGGATTTTTATAAGAAGTGTTACCATCCTGATTTTGAGTCGGCATTTTGAAGTGAAGGTTTTTGTTAAGTGCAAATAAGATAAAGGAAGAATCCTTACACTTATTTCAGCAGCTGCTTGTGTTACTATTTGCTACATTTCAAGTTCATCAATGCCTTAGAAATTAACTTCTTGTATATTGATATCGTCATTGAAATATGCATAACAAAGGTCATTGTGTAAAGTTCACACATTCGTCAGGGACAATAGAGTTATTTTCATTCTTGGATAAAAGAAACGCATAGTGTTCTAGTTGGTCATCTGGGTGTTGCATAATTAGAGCTATAGGTCAATCTCAGGAGTTTATCTGTGTTAAACTGTTCAAGCATAATTAACATAATTACTTGCTGTTTTTTTTTAAATCGAGCGTTTACTTTAAACTTCCAAAGCCAATTATTTGCGTCTCTATAGCTTCTTAAGTTCAAGTCTTTCCAGCATCACCTTTTGGTATATCTGAAAAGCCACCATTCTTTACTGCTGCTTCATATGTATCACCATCAGTAACCTGAAAGCCAGCTGATCCAAGTCTAACTACAACAAGTTTTCCGGAGTGAATATTGCCATAATAACCGTTTCGTATGGATTTGACCATTTCAAATAGCAAAACTCCACTTACTAAGCCAGGTAAAGAGCGTGAAGAAAAACTAAGTAAATCCTTCCATTCTCAGTTAATTGAGTATCTCATAATGGTCGTTCCGTTACGTGGTCGCCGGTCATTGTCGTCGCTCGCCGAACGAGTCGGGTCCACTGTGCTGTGGCTTTTATTTTATTTTGTTCTCTTTTCTCCGTCTACTCTGCACTTTCTTTGTTTATGCTTTTTATGGTGATAGGTTTTGAATGTTTGTTGTAGGTTTACGGGTTATTTGAAGTTTGCCAGATTCCGTCAGATATCAGAGCTCTACATACATATTTATATTTGCTGTTGTCATGGGAGTTTTATATCTCCAAGCAACCTTTGACTATGCTTAATTAATTTACATAATCTATTTCATATCTTTGTTTATTTGTAGTATTAATAAATGCGAATTATGACTAATCAGTAGTTAAGTGAACAAGATTACCTACTCTAATCGCATCGACACAATCTATCACGGATTCTCGTAGGTTTAGCATATCGTAAGCGATTGCTAGTAAACATCTGACCTCATAATTATGTACTTACAGTGGAAAAATAAGATCTACAACATCTTGGCTTGCGACCATATGGTCAAGTAGATTACTTAATTCATGGCGACCGCCATGATGAATTTTTTGGTCACAGCTGTGCTAGCCCAATAACTACCACACTTCAAGTACCCACCCATTCTGAATTCTAATGTCTAGGCTTAGCAAATCAAAATCTTGATATCACTGAATTTTGAACTCCAATACAATAGCGATAAGGATTAAACACTGTTTTTGGTGGTGATCTAACTGGAAACGTAGCAAGGTGCGTCAAGGACATCACTTAACGTTTGACTGTGGTTGTTTCAACTTTTTTTTAACCAGTTCGTGTCTTGATTTTAGGGTTGGTGCAGTCAAGTTAGGATTAGATACAAATCTATTTTGATATCCAGTATTACCTATTACCCACCTAGCTAAGAACCACAAGGAAGGATAAAATTCATTTTAATGCTTTTGATTTAGTGGACATATTGTGAGAAATTAAATTTTTCCCAATTTTATCAATAATACGAACAAGTTTCATTCTTGTTAAAATCCAACTGTGCTGTTTATTATTATCACTATCTCCTTCTTCAACTACTTCATAGTACACATTATGGAATGCAATAAAGTATTGAGTATAGATCAGTTGTTTTTCATAATTATGTTCAACAAACAATAGCAATTTTCCTGTCGATGACAGCCCTAGTCCCTCCCGCTCCTCCCGCACTCCTCCGCGTCCTCAGCGGGCGAAGGCCGGCACGCGCACCTCTTCGAATTTTGAATGGTACCAACGACAATATGGTAGCCTCGTTACCGGATGTGTCGTACGCTACTAACGATTCGCTAAATTCAAATTTTTCGTTCCATTGTTTTAGTAATTTGGCACAATGTGGAATAAAAAAGGCTTTAGTTGGAATAAAGTGTAATAATCATTTGGTTGATAATGTTTCAGGTTTTGTTACCGTTTTGTTTTTCTTAAAATAGATCTTGATTGTAATGAATGTGTTTGGATACGCTTGTTTTTGTAACGGTTACTGTCTGAACTGAGCGATGATGGTGGCGATGGTCAATCTAGATTCTTTCTTAGAAGCTGTTACATTTTGGCCGCCTTAAATACTACCCTAGATTTTTCGCCCTGATTACATAATTAACAAATGATTTCTTAAGATATTTTGCTAAGATTAAATAAATAAACATTAAAGACTTAGGAAAGAAGGGATGTGTTACATTTTAAAATAATTATTAATTCTGTTAAAAGGTCAGTGACACACAGATATTCCGTTGTTATCAGCTTCTAATTGAATAACAACATACTAGTTATTAATTGTATGGAACATGTTAATTGGACATGTTATTATTGAATCGTGACGGATAAACTTCATCATATTGACTAATTATTTAGGTACGTGTTTGGGTGCACATTGAAATTGTTATAGCAGAATATTCATTAGTTGGGATAACCGGAAAACATTTCAAATAACTATAATATTGTATAATATTTGTGGCTGAAATATTATTCCATGTTTGTATTTGAATGAAATTGCGACCACGCATTGATTTCTAAAAAATCAGACGGCGATTTCAATAATGTAACATCCAGTCTAATTGTTAATAGAAAACTAAATGTATTATATAGTATTAAAAGAACATAATAGCCCGAGGTTCTAACTGAACCAGAAATGCAACTAACTACAGTGGTCACTATACAACACCATAAAATGAAACAAAATACCGGTCGATCATACAGTTCGCACCTTCAGTCGGACAAGGACATAACTGCCAAAAAATCGAAAAATGACCTAAGTATGCCAAAGTGTTTTAAAAAGTCCCTTTTATCCCGAGGGACAAAGACCCGTACCAAAATCAGCTTAATGCCGCCAGAGGGCAACAGTGCTTTTGTCATATTGGTGCATTTTTTTGACTATCTTGGCACGACAAGATCTTAAAATGACTCTCCTGTAAAATCACTAAAAGTATAGTTATACCCTTGTCCTACCGAAGTTGCGAGTTGTCAATAGAGCAAATGATCTTGGTGACCATAATGTTCTTCGAGATTTACGTATTAGGTAATCGTTGATATAATTTTAGAGATTTTGTAACCAGCAAAATTAGAAAGAGCCGCTGTCAAACTTCATGTAAAGTTGGTAATGTGATAAATGTTGATGCGTAGGGAACTAGTCGTTTTAGCACAGCATTGAATCACAACATGGTCCAATGGACATCCTAGGTCCCATTCTATTTCATCCTCTTCTTGGTAGTATCATTTTCAACAGCAACAAAAATAACCTGCAGAAATTTCCAGCAGTCAAACATAAAATTGGACGCCACCTAAAATCTAAACCATAAACAGAACGAGATAAATTCTTATAATTAAATTTTTGTGCAGGCAGCCCACCCACTGGGTGTGCATGCTCGGCTCAAGCGCCGCTGGTTCAACGGCCGTGCTAAAATGTGCGAATGTCATTGTGAACGCCCCACATTAGAATAACAGCATAATTGTTCACTTTTTGCCCATAATTTAATTTGATTGTACTAAAATTATGAGATTTTTGGGCGTGTCTGATGGAGAAGACAGTACTGGAAATGAAATAAAGGATTTTGGGAAAGCTCGATGTCTTTGTATATGAACGAAGTGAGATTTTGTGTCTAGCTAAAAGTAGAAGCTCAGCTCCGCAAGCTAGAACGGGAATACAAATTAAAAATTATAATATTTCTAAATGTAAACCATTACCACCTATGTTATAATGGTTTTAAGTGCTCCTTCATTAAGACTTCAAATCTCAAGTGAAGTCCAATCTTATCTCACTAGACCAGCTCGCGATAAACTCAGAAACTTGACATTGTGCCTGCTTTTATCAGAGATTGTCTGATAGCAACTTTCTAATTTATAGATTAATTTGAATATAATACAGGGTCAAATTAAATAAGCTAGCGAAACTCCGCGGATGTGATGGACATTGAAACACGAGGAAACAAAAAATAAACTAATTTGACGATTTTTTTATGGGGTCGCCGACCGCACTTGAAATTCAGTTTAAAAATCAGCTTTTTCTTGTGTAAACTTCACAGACGTGGTGGGTATTGATATCTCAACACGACAAAACTAAAAACAGATTGTGTAACTCATACTTCAAGTAACAATACAACTAGCAGTGGCTAACCCCAAAAAAAAAAAACATCAAATCTATTTTGTTTTTATTTTATCGTGTTTTAAATTTCGATACCCATCACATCTGCAGAGTTTCGCTAGCTAATTTAATTTAACCCTAGATATGGAATCTTGACATAACTGCGACTAATTTTATTCATTCAGGTACGAATATCAGCTACGTAGTAGACACAATCTTTTGATAAGATTTATTTTTATCGTAGTTTTGTGTTCGAATGTATTTTTGGCTTGTTTTCTGGAAATTAATTAGTTACTTTATTTACGCATACGCTGCTAACATGTTTGATTCAAATGTTTCTTTAACTTCATCATCAGAGTTCTTCGATCTTGAATAGCTTCCAAGTCACCTTCAGTTCACCAGCAGAGAAAAAAATAATGTAGGTAATTGATAATGAAATTCTGGACATGTGTTTACAATAATTACAAGACTCTTTACTTACCTATACCCAAAATGCTTAACATTTGAAGTTTTTACCAACTGCAGTTATTGCTAAACCATACCACTCCAGTTCTACTTCATGCATTCACAAGGAAATCTGGTGTTCGATTTTGACATAATAACATGAAATTCTTACCGTACGTGTCGTGGCCACAATAGTAATAATTACTTTTTAACCGCGCCGCCCGCCGCCGCAAAGGATTGGGGTCATGGAACCAACTATTGTCTTGTAGCTTCTGAGTTATGATCATTGGCCAATGCTTCGATAGTAATGATCGGGATTATTTGTATTCTATAGGGACAAGTATGTCAGTTGGACAGCTTCTGTTTACAATCTTTTAGACATTGTTATCTAAACAATTATATCTTTTGTAAACACCAGTCCAAACCCCTTTATTTATAAACGCTGCTTAAAGTTAAGTAATAATTAGCGACTGTTGAATCATACAATTTTGACGTTTAAACGTCTCTTAACTTTAATCATCGTTTATAAATAAACCCCATAGAATCAAGTTTGGAAATCTCGCAAAGTACTATGCTGGTTTTTATTGTCCTAAATTATGGACCAGTAACTGTTCATACCAAAAATACTTTACTTACATCCTTTTAAAGTAACTTATGGCTCGTTAAACTTGGTCCACGGTCGGAGAAAGTTATCTCGTTTCTTATCATGATTACCTCATACGGTCGTAATGTTTCGTTCCTCATGTTCATAAAAACTTTAAACTCTAGTAATTACCTTGTCCCCGAAGTCAAGCAAACACGCGTGACAGAACTATTGTCATGACAGTAACTACATTAGTTTTCCGTGTTAATACCTAGCGCGAATATCGTCACTCCATGTCGAAGTTACAATTGCTGAGAAATCTTTATTTTTGCATCGTTTCCCAGAAAAATACTTGATTTCAGCAAATCCTTTACATATTGTATGTTAATTACCTATGTAAATTGTTTTTGTTTTGAACGTTTGTAAAATATAATCTAACAGGTAAAGTTGAATTATTGTGTTAGTATACTACCTATGCAGAATAATATTTTTCTTAAATTCAAAGTTGATGATGGTCTGAATGGCAGACGAGAAAAAAAGCAACAGTATTCACTATGAATCTTATACACTACTAACTATTACTTTTTTCAAGGAATAGTTATGCTTTATGATGCATTACTAATAACTGGTAATACCATGCTAAGATAAATGGATTTGTGTCGAAGTTGACCACAGTAGAAGCTGGTTCAAAGCATGACCTTCAGTAAGTTGGCTTGGATATTGTGGCTTCATTGATCTGTACGAATTTCGCTATAAGCTCCACACGTAAACGAAAGGTATTTATGACATCATAAAACTGTAATAACTGTTATTCACCTCATGAGATGTCTAAAGTAATAGCTCTCATAAACAGACACCGATTTTGCACTTTAATGTTTGTTTGAAAGTCTATGGGAGTCAGTTTGCATTCATGGACGACCCTTCATCCTAGTCTGAAGTTAAGTTTCAACAGAGCTAACGTTTTGGAGTGTAGCGTTGCGATGCTACCCCAGTGGCGCATTGCAGTTGAAGGCTGCCCACCCAGTTAACGGTTTTTCCTAACCTCGTTATTAGACTATGGTGTGTTTTTGACCAATATCAGTGAATTGTATGCTTTTGGACCGTCTATTTTAATTATGACGATCGAACAGTATTGATTCTCAGCCCACTTTAGAATTTGGTTTTGATCGTAATGCAGCAAACAATAATAAAGACCACACAACCGTAACATAGAAAGAGTCGACATATCCAAAAGTATTACTTGACATTAATATTATTCCCCAATAAATTGCTAAAAGCAGTTTCTGCTATCTACGCAATATCCAACTTGACATTTATGATCTAAACATCGCAGTTCCTGCCATTTTAGTTACCACTAAAGCTGACTAAGCCGCCACATCACTCCAACTATGTCTGGACATTCAGGAGACGGAGCCATATCTATTTATTCGACAAGTAGCGACTGGCTGACTGCCAACTGTCTAGAGCTAAGCTTTTAAAGGACCGTCTTGCAGAACTTTCAGTGTTAATAGACGAGGGTTATTTAATTAGATCTATTGTGGCATTTAGTTGTTGCGGTAATTGAGTTCCGTGGCGCCTAAGGAGGAGATAAGGAATTCGGAGCATGGAAGGTGTGTAGACAGGAAGCAAGGAGAAGAGCAGAGGATTGTTTGGTTTCCCTTTTTATCATGAGAGCACTGGTTATACCGAAAACCGTTGGGTCTGATTTTGGTCAGATTTTCACTATCGTAAAAAGTTCCTTTTTAAGAGAGATTCTTGGCTTGATTTTGCGTTTATCCCTAGCAATGTGTCTGTAAGTCAGCCCATGCTTTCTAGATTTCCCAAAAAAGACGAAAGAAACGAAAACACATTTCAGTATCAAAATCGATTAACCAATCATCCGAATAAGCGTTCACAGTTTTATAACTTATGGCAACGTGCTGTGTGTGACCTTTGCTACCTTTAGTGCTGAGCGCAGATCTTGGCGACATATTTAGCGCTGGCAACTCATGAGTCATGTTAACGGTCGCTCGGCAAGTTTTTACATAACAATTTAATAAAACTAGACAGTAACACATGGCCAGTGAATCATTGGACGTTGAGTTTGAATAGTTACCGTTTATGAACCGATTTGGGGGCCGTTTGGGAGAGAAGGAAGGAAAATTGACTATCCTGAAGCCAGTTTTGTCCCGGCGGCTAATGGGTGATTTACTATGCCAGAAGGAGTTTACTGGACGACTCACTCTATGATAAATTGAGAACTGTTTTATGCCTCCAAGAGGAAACGACTGCCGTTTTTGGAAAATTCGTTGTTCATATAGACATTGACGGGCTGTGAACCTTTTAATTACTTTCTATTAACACCCAAAAATAACGAGCTACTGTCGAAATCCTCACTCCTACAGCTTTATTGCTCATCAAGGAGCCATTGTATTTTCCTCCAGTCAGATCCGGGCAGTTAACACCTCGATCACACCACACCTGTATTACCAGAATATCGAGACAAAGGAACATTTCCTAATGGTTTCTTAATCCTTCAAATACAAGATTTATCTTTTTTTTTTACAAGTGTTAATGTGAATTGTTTAGTTAATAACAACAAACATGGAGGCATTGAACGCTGTGTTCCAGATCATTATTGCAATGTTGCAGGGTTGCTGCGTGCCAAAATAAAAATGGTTCTTTTGCACATAAAACGTGAAAGTTGATGATGCAGTTCTTTACGCAATAATTGCCAATTTGCCATTTCGTTTTTCGCAACTTGCTTACGAGTAAATTAATTTCTGAAGACAGTAAGTGAACAGATATATTATTACTGTTTGTTCGTAATACATCGAATCAATAATTATGTGTTGGCAGTTCTTTTGGTCAATTATCAGGCTATTTCCAGAAATCTTTTGCAATTCACGATATTTTTAACCCACGCTTATACGCGTAACCTTTTGATTCCAATTACAGCAATCAGTAACGTATAAATAGTGACATAAACATGATTCTTTGAAGGGAATTACACTTGTCTCGTGAACATCCGAGTTTAATTGTTGTTGGCAACCCTTGTGTCGTTTCGGCGGTCGTTACCGTTCGAACAATGCTGTGCGGTCAACGCACGGTGCGCGGTGCAAACGTCAAAACAAAACTGATTTTACAACTTGCCACGTGGGACCAATTTGAGAGAACTGGTTAATTGCACGGAATAAGGGGATCGTGTTGTTTTTCACACCAGTATTTTTTTCAAAGAAAGAGGTAGAAGAAGAAAGGTTATCTGTAAATTAAAAAAAAATACACAAAGATCCTTTCATACCACTGTTAAAGTGCGATGCTGTTTTGTGGACTTTGACCTTAACGATATACTTAGTTGTAATGCTTAAATTTTTTACCTAGAAGTATATAATACCTTGTGTGGGTAAAGCCAGCCATTTTTGATGGTTTGCTTTGAAAATTTTTGCAATTCATTTAATTTCGTTTAAAAGACGCTTCTTCATGCGTCAATTGAACTCATTTCAAAGTAATTCATTGATTATACATATACGGGAGCGATAAAAATTTAGTGTTTGGCATAAAAATGCGCTTACGCATTCAAACATTGAAGTAGTTTGCGTAATTGTTTTTATATAGAATTTATTTATTCAGGTCAATGAGTAATACCTTGCCTAGTTTGGTGATAAAGTTTTCGAGAAGCGATGACTTATCCCTTGAAAATATATATTACATACTTTAAACATTTTCGCCTGTACATAATAAAAAGGCTTCGCATCATAAGTTGCCGCGGCATAGCCACGTATTGGGAAGTTCGGAGTGTAGGTTCTTGAGTTTATATCTAAGTGATCTCTAATTAATGACGAAAGTATCTTAATTTCTTTACAGTTTCTTCCATTTATAATATACTAGCTTTTGCCCGCGGCTTCGCCCGCGTGTATATCGGAAAATATCCCACGGGAACGTACTACCGGGATTAAAAGTACCCTATGTTTTAATCCAGGTAAACAATGTATTAATTACGTAATACACTGTTTTCATATAACTATTGGTTTACGCGGCGCACGCCAGTAAAGCTGCTGGTCGGAAATGACTTTTTCTCGACATCTTCCACAATCATCTTCATATTGCAGCTAATTTACACAAAACCTTAATGGATTTATAACTATACACCTAAACCTTCCTCATGAATCACTCCGTCCATTGGTGAAAACAGTATAAAAATCCGTTCGGTAGTTTTTGAGTTTATCGCGTTCAGACAGACACGCGGCGGGCGGGGGGATTTTGTTTAAATAAGTATGTATGTAGTGATTACCCATCAACTCATCAAAGTCGATGGGTTGCTTGAAAGCCAAACTTGGCCTCATCTTGGTTTTTGAATAATTTATTTACTAGTTAGCAATTTATTTAGTTAAAGTTAGAATTATGTGATTATTCTCCGAAGATCCTCATTCTCAGTCGGAACTTGGTAACAGAGGAAATGAAGAATGCCTCATGACTCACCCTGCATATTTAAGTTTACAAAATTCGCCGAAGCAGTTTACGAATTCAAATGAGCGTGACGATTTTAAGCGAAAATAATAATAACTTTGGACTTTCCAGTGAATGATTGTGAGTTTCAGTCTGTCCCTGCAACCGTTACGGTGAATTCATTATTTAGGTGTCGATGGCCGATCCTGTTAGTACTTTATACGCTAACACTTCTAAAAATATTCTTAGAGCGAAAACAATGAGAGCATTTCCACGATCGATACGGCTTCGATCCTGATTTAATTCGGGAATAGAGTACTTTCGCCTCTGTGTATGGTAATCGGTAACTCTTTCGTTTTAATCTAATTTCGGGAGACGACCGACAGCTGATTCTGAATAACTTTCTGTCTGTATATCTTTTAACGCACAGAGATCGTGTCCTTTTCTATTGATTTTCCAATAATTTCTTTTCCGTGTCACCAATTCAATCTTCTACGCATTTGATTATTTTTTCTTATCTCCGTCTGCATAAATCAACGTTTCAGAGCTGTTACCTCCAAATCAATCGAAGGTATAGTTGTTCTAAAGGCTGTTTACTTTGGCACATATTTTCTGCATTTCCGTGTCATCAGGTAACGCAAATATTTCGCGTCTTAGTTCACCGGGGAAATGCTTCGTACCTGCGATGAGTCAAGCAAGATGAATGCTTGACCCCGATGTTATATGGTTAATTGTTAAATGAATCATTTCATCGTGTGGTTTATGAAGGGCTTGCATAGTATATGACATGTTTATAGCTGTTATGTATGGTAATGTATTCGTGTTTGTTTCTAATGGTGGTCCAACATCGTTTACTATGGGTTCCATCCAATAGTCGTCGTCAACAGCCTATTTGAAATTCATTGCTTGATCGAAAGTATTCCCCAAAACGCAACGCTGGGTTGGATGTCTACTTATCCGCTTGCTCAGCGTTGCGTTTTGAAGAGGACAAAGGTGGAATGATTTCAAACTAAGCACTACGAAGAATGTCACCAATAATATAATATTAATTACTCATTCCTAGCATGTTGTAAGTGAAAGGTATTTAAACGGATTCCGTTCGGATTTTCCCATTACGTTGTTTTAGCAGTTCCCCTAAACAGCCGGACATCCGGGCAGTGATTTTTTTATACCAAGTACTGGCAAAACCCCATTCGGTATTTAGCTTCGCCCATACTGCTGAGTATAATATATTCATATCGAAACGTAAGCTGTTACGTTTTGGTACGTCGAAAATAGAGCTTTTCTAAGATGGAGCAGTATTGAGTCATCTTGCTTCTGCACAGACATGACCGTTGTTTCCTAACACAATATTTGCAGTCTTCAAGTGGTTTTTCATATCCGATCTTGATTCATTAACCAGTTCGGTTACTAACTTATAATTAACAGTGCTTTCTTTCATCCGCTTCTGGTGTGCTGTGACTCAAATAGTTGCTTAACTCGTACGATGTGTCTGACGCATTAGTTTCGTTGTTTTTATAAGAATCCTCCGGCTGTTGTCCGAATTAACTGTTTGTGACGTTCTTGCGGTCAAAACGGTGTTATTGGACTTCGGATGTTGTCTGTCACCGTTGCAAGAATTTTGTTGTCAAATGACGTCGCTTGTGCTGGATTTAGTAATGGCTCTTAGAAATAATTTATCTCTCTCTGTGATAGTGCACTGCTTTAAGTTATTGTCTAACGACTAACAACCCAAGTTTGACCAGCAAACTGAACTAATAACACTTGTTTGTTGTTCATACTTTATTTATGTCCTTGTCCCTATTTAGTTCCAATAATTCCATAAAAAAACCAATAGTGGTTAGTTTTTGTTCATAATTTGTAACCTTTTTACGGCCTCACCGTGTCTTACACACAATACACACATTATGGTCATGTTTTTCAACCTCATATCTCTACCCATGACAATAGGTTCTTTGACGTGAGGTCATAGATACATACTACGACGTACCGTGTTTGATCGGCCAAGTAGTGCAAATCGTGACGGATCGTATCAGGCTAGCTAAATAAGCTATTTTCCTTATTTGTCTCGCAAGCAATCAGCAGAACTTCATATGCCACTCTCGGAACAGAACAGTACTCAAATGTTATGGAACTTCCTAACTAATATTACAGAACGTAATATTAGTAAGTTTATATGTTACTAGCTTTTACTCGCGGCTTCGCCCGCGTGTAGGTCGGAAATTATCCCACGGGAACGTACTACGGGGATAAAAAGTATCCTATGAGTTAATCCAGGTTATAAACTATCTGCGTTCCAAATTCCATCCAAATTCGTTCAGTAGTTTTTGAGTGAAAGAGTAACAAACATCCATCCATCCATCCATGCTCACAAACCACATTCATAGTATTAATAGGATTAGTAGGATATTCCTAGAACTGTATCTTCCACCTATGACCAAGGCAGGCCCAGGCTAAACAACGACATCATAACAGAATGTTTTCTTTGCCAGTGTCCTGATAACGAACTGTCGATGTCGTTAACTTTGGTCCTAGTAGACCAAGCATGCCCAAAGGATCAAAAACCTTCATTCCAGACGAAACCGCAGGTAAAGCCTAGTAGGACGTAAATGACGTTTGGGTCTGATCAGTATGCTAATCTGTCCTATTTCCTTTAATTGATGCTAATGAGATCTATCCCATCGGAATATTGATGATTTATTGCTTTGACTTATCTGAATGCCATTTGCAGTAATTTATCCTTTTCTGCGTAAAATATTTACAATGCAACGAGCTCTCTAGTGATGATCATTTAGTTGTCATGTAAATTTAGGAAAGATAGAACTTCACGAGTCCCTTCGTTAATTGAAAGTGGAGGGAAAGAAATATCCTGTCTCAACTTTGTCCTTACGGCGTCCGTTCAATCACAAAACTTTAGAACAAAGATGTCAAATGTCATCAACATGCCTTGTAACTCGTATCATCACGGTTCGTTTACATCCGTAAAGAATGAGGATGTTAAGAACACGCGGGGATTCCCCGCTTTCGGAGAAATGAATTAAAATCGAACAAAGACGATTCTTGTGTCTTGTATGTAATACGAATTGCCCGAAGCTTTAATACAAAAAGTTGGTTTTAACAACTGCGATCGATCGATCGAAAGATAAAAGTTAAATGTGCAAAATATCTACCTGATAAATGTGGTGCTGCAGTAAAAAAATCTAATCTAAAAAGCATTCAATAAGATATCGCACCAAAGGAAGATCAACAAGGGCACGCCCTACCGGACCGGTTCGGCGACAGACCGGAAAATTGGCACGCGACAACGCGACGCCGGCGACAAGACACCAACCTAATTGTATTAGACGCTTGCGATTATCGTGCGACTGCTATTGGTGATCGCTAATTAGTCGCTGGAAGGTGGAGTGGAGAAGGAAATTGTTTCAAATGAAATTCCGAGAGTTGAAGCGTGCAGCAAGAATAGTTTGGAGTTGTCTGATGTGTTGGTAACATTTGTATGTCTAGTTTTCCTTTGGGAATTGGAAGGAGCAGGTCATCAACTTTACATTGAGGAACATTTTGGGATAGCATTTTTAGCAGTAATTGACGACTGACGACCTTATGATTTTGCCATTATAGTTGTAGTGCAACTCAAGAGTAACCGAGTGTGATGTTGACTTTGGTGTTTGATATAATTCAGTTAAGCGTCAGACCAGAAAATTGGTGGCTAGACGCTCAAACAATTGAATTACTTTTGGATGCTATGGTCTGGAGGAAGTTGAAGAAGATATTATAAAGCACTAGAAGAATGTTTCTCAAATATAGGCGCTTATGAGAGCCAGTATTCCGATGGTAAATGATGCATAAGGTAGGGCGTATATCTGAAGTTGTTGTGCGGATCTTAGCAATCAGCCAGAAAACATATTCACTCTGTAAGAGGAGAATTAGGATACACAGTCAAACTCAAAATTAATTTTCGTCGTAAGCACAAGAGTTAAACCAATAAGTCACTTGGATAATCGAGGTACCTGTATATGCATTGATAATTATCATGTGCAGTGTTTGCCGTTGCTTTGTGGTCCCCATGAAAAGAAGATATTATTCACCAAGCCACGTGCCGCAGTCCAGATAGAGATTTAATCAGATTTAATATTATAGTGGTACAATAAGAAATAGCTTGCGTATCAAGAGGGTCTCCTGATCGGACCGGTTCGGCGTTAGACCGGAAAATTGGCGCGCGACGCCGCGGCGCGACGCGACTCTAGTCTAATTGTATTAATAATTTGTTTTTATTTTTGTTGAGGAGCAGTAGATATGATAAATTGTACAGAGGTAAAAGCTGTATTGATTGGTTTTGACGAAGAAAATAGCAATGATAAGGATCCTAGGTTGTTCTTCATTTTGGTGGGAAGTTGGATTTTTGGGTGACAGGATACCACAAATTGTCTTTCAAAGTTCTTCAAGATCATTTACGTTGATCTCGCCAGATGTTCTACGCGTTCATGATAAATGTATGTTATTGAATCTACAACCTACTCCTTGTGAACAGTAATTTAACATTATATCTATCCTGTCTAACCTTCTTACCAGCTTAATGTAAGCCATTAATCTCATAATCTATTAATCTGTCTACATTTAATACGAAACCTATATCATTCGTTCACGCAGCTCGACCTCCCAATGTTGGACGTGCTGCAATTAATAAAGAAGCCATAGGATATAAATCCAGTTTAATATTGAAATGTCTCCGAATATTTACAACAAAGCGGCAGGTGTTGCCACCCCCTCGTCCCTGGTTGGTGCAGGTGCATTGCCCCCCGAACTCGGTCCGTCTCGGAGTTTATAGGCTATGTATAATTTCAAATTCAATGTTCAAGAGTTGGTTTTATTGAACTTTTGTCCTCTTGTGTCCTTTTAAGAGGGTTTGGTTTAAATATAAGGAGCTGTTTATCTTACTTATTGGTATTGGTACGTGAGTTATAAATAATCCTTTGTTTGTTTTATTATTTAGGATCTCTGTGTGATGTGTTTTGAGTTCAACATAGAATGTTTTTTCTATTACCATTACGACCTCATGAGTAGTTGTATAGTATTTCTTCACTAGTTACATAGTTGACATTCATTTCCGGGCTTTCACCTTGTTTGCCGCACCTATCTATTACTTAAATGAGGTAGTTAATTAGTAAAGTGGATGCAATAATAATTTGTCATTCGAGTATCTAGCTGAAAAATATGGCCATACTTAGTAATAAATGGTAATGCGTACCAATACCAACCCTTTTAGCATTAGTTAGTGGGCTAGCTTGGCAGATATTTCCACATTAATTACTATGATAACACCAAAAGCGTCTAAGTTATTCGTTCTTTTAAATAGTGCTTCTATTTCCACTGCTTCTGGTTATATTGATGACATGCTGATCGATTGCGCTGTAGTCATTTTCAAAAAGGAAAGAGATGCTGAGTTGCCTACTTCTTTTCACACCTCCAAAATCTCTACCTGTTGTCACACCTTCCCACAATCCCTCTTTTTCTTGTCGACCTTTTACCAGCTTCAGAAGGTCATCCACATTGTCCATTGAACCATTCGACTAACGATTTACAAATACAAATGCCACCGTGGGATATGGTCTGACGTCAGCACGATCGCGATCACGTCATCCATAATCCAGTCTTGATCCACTACACGTACAATGTTTGTTTGATCGCTGTAAACAATTTAATACATAGTTCATTACAGGTTCTAATTTCAATTAGATGTTTTGTTTTTGTCATCTCATGAAGTAATAGAAACTAGGAACACTGCCTGTCGCTAACCACTTCTGTAAAATCGATCCATGGCTCCCCTTGATAATCTAAAAAATTCCAAAATACTAGTTTTTAAAATCCAAGAATAAGAGCTTTTTTAGAATTATTCGAAACATTGCTATCTGTGAGTACTTTAGTGGATTCAGTTAGTCAAATCGACCGCTGTGCTCTAAACCCTATGGTTTGTACCACAACGATCCTATGTGCAGTCCTATGAGCACCTATGTACAGGATGCATTCAGAAATGTAGCCAGGTGTAGAGACGACAGACAGTATGTGAAATCATAAAGCTTGAACTTAAAGGCATTTTGAAATTGAATGCTAATTTTAGTTGCAGGGTACATGAGGTAGGTACGTAAAGTACCTATCTTTTGCTTATCTAAGTGCACTCGCAGAGCCAAAGGCCAAAGATATGATAATAAAGCAGCTGATATCAGAGCAATCTTTCACTATTAATCAGTACTCCACATACTTTGACCTGCAGTCTGCTACCACGCGAGGGCTGACTTGGTGTCTATTGAAGGCAGTTTATAAGGACCTGCTAAACTGAAACAATAAATATTGAAGTTGATGACTTGATGATGGGCCATTGTGTAGGCCTGTGTATCAGCCATGTGTGCGACAGACAGACGCCACCTGCCATTTTGGGAATACAGTTGTAGGCGTAACCTAAAAACATGACCCTTAACCGTTTTTATGCCCTTTCAAATAAACCTGGTGAAACTGTTTACAATGAAGAGAAAGAAAAACAAGAAGCTATAATTATCGTTCATATAATGAAAATATATCGACATTTTATTACTGAGCATTACATCAGGTCTTCCGAGGCGCACGAACAGACCTTGAATCAGGACCGGATGACCGCCCAACGGCCCAAATGATTGATGTACTATTTATTTATGATGCCAACAACTGGGTGAGCCCGTACATACGTCTTTCGCAACTTTTAATGTGTACAGTGTAAGGTTTTGAGACAGCATGACACACATGTCACGATTGGAACATAACCAGAATATTTCAAGAGACATTGTGAAAATTACCTATCGGGTTTTTCTTGGGTTTGAGAATTCCCTAGACATCAACGATATTGCAGAAAGCCCTATTACCTAACACTAAAAATATATCTGTTTAGTGCTTTGTTGTTTTATGATTGCATTCACAGCACTGGATTACCCTTCCATTCAGAACGTATTGTAAACAGTCCGCAATTGACCTCGTGTCAACAAAAACAAGAGAGCATCACAAGAACAAAACGCACATATCGCAACGGATGCCACGATACGAAACGAGCCTATATCCTGCGCAAGCGTAGTTGAACGACCCCCGCCATTCCTCTGATAATAAACGAATTATCATCGCTATTTGTAATTGTTGAAAAATTGTTTTTATAACAGTGAATAATGCTCAGTGCTCCTTAGTTTGATAAGCCTGTTGCGTAAAGCTTAGTCACTGATAAGAGCGAAGTGTACTGGGAAGTAGATAGTTAATAAATATGGCATGTCAGTTGACCTAGAAACGGAATATAGATTTTCCTTAGTTAGGTATATAAATATTTGGAAAAGAAACGAAATATGTTGCAGGTCGGTCAAATCTTCATATACTTTTCTATTCATTATGGCATCCACCTGGTAAAACAACATAATGTATTGAAAAGAGGAGGTATATACCCAAAATTGAACGAACTTTAATTAATTTTATCTGTCATGCTTAAAGCCCTACAAACTCTAGCTCGAGACATCTGGGCTCCCAATCAAATCAATAAATAGCGAAGCCTTTACAAAGTACCGCTAGACAATCTTAATGTTATCTCCAAGCAAATTGCTGTATCTAATCTCGATCTAGGCTCATTTGAAGCAGTGTTTTACGACAAACAATAGCTTCGCCTACATGCTTCCTTTATCGGCAGCACTGTTTGGGTGATTTATATTAAAAGCTCACTGTTTGTCGTAGAGAACGTGGATTTGCATAACGTTAATAGTGATTAGCTGTCACTCATATATGGAGCTATGATCAGATTAGATTGATGTCTTAACTTGTTCAGAGTGATGGCACAACTATGATCTGTGATGGAAATTTACGAAATTAAAGAAGAAAAGGCTGTAATTATCGAGGAATTTGATAAGTGCAATGAAATTACTGAAAGAGATCTTTGTCGTAGAGACGATAATAAAGTGGGACTTGGGATAGGAAACTTTTATTAGTAAAGTTGAGACCTTAGCAATGATACACGAGTCCGATGGGATATTATTGGTAAATAGTTCCAAACAAATAATAAAGTTCAGCAATCCTCTTTGGGGCGTCTCCGAAATTATCCAATATCTGATGAAGTGATGACCATCTAAAATTGGCTCGCCCAACTCCTCTTCACCTATATTCTAACCAGTATGCAATATTTACTCCATCACTCATCATTTTATTCTTGTAATATACAGACAGTGCTGGCCACTTGTATATCAAAACACTTGAATGACCATATAAGGAGACCTTCAAGTCACGTTCATACGTGATCCAAACGTTTCTCCATAACACGTCTGTTATTTCATGACTCATGCACTGTTTACATATTTAGTCACACACGTACACGCAAAAGTAAACTAGAATTTTGAAGAATTGGTAGGTGGTAAGGATGGTTTTGGCGTGATGGTTGAGGTAATGTGGGCGTTAGATAAGGATTACCGTCGTCACTGTACTAATGCGCTGGTTAATTATATCGTCTTCGGAACTGAAGTCGACTTTCGATTGGTGGAAATTTTGATAGCAGCAGAATTTATGGCGAATTTTAATGTAACGGTGACTGATAATTTACTTACTTTATTTAATGTCCTATTTTATTTTCACGAAGAACTCAATTCAAGTTTTTATTTTCTATTTGGTGATTCATGACAAACATTGCGTTGAAAAATTCTAATACTTACCGTCTTAAGCCGTCCGAAAGATACCATAATCTCTAAATGGGTAGAGCAATAACCAAGTCTTAATATTGATTAGACCAACCAATTATAACCTAACATCTCAATACGCCATTCATTATACCAATAAAGGATCCCACTGAATCGTTAATATTTATAATTACTCTGCATTCTAACACACTGACTGCAATGAGTGTAATTATAAGTCTTATACATTCTGCTGTAATGGCTGCCTCATTTGGATCATTGATCTTGAAGTCCTAAGTTTTATCGTCCGGTCTCGGGCAACGTGTGATTTTGTTTGGATTTAATATTATGTCAGTAAAACATCCGTTGCATTTGAAATTGCATCTTGCGTTCTTGACTAATACACAGGTGGAAACCCATACTAAAATGATGATGTATTATAATAACTAGCGGATCTCACAGCTGATAGCTATGTAAAAGCTATTATCATGTCTACATTCTAATAAGAGGTAATACCAGCGTAGTTAACAGTGCAGTAATTAAAAGGCGGCCTCGCGCGGCCTTGCCTACCGTTTGTACAGATGCGCAGGCCTAGGCTATCGTGCGGCGCATGAGTCAGGATTGTGAGCGTTGAGAACTTGAGATAAAGTTATTGGATCAATATTCATTTATTGTAAATGTATATACATATCTTTTTGATTGAACAGTTTCATTTATTTGTAGGATTAATTTATATTGGATCGCTTTTATGGCCAACAATCAATTATTTATATGCATTTTTGTCGTGGAAAAAGCTAAACACAGAAAGGTTTTGAAGAATTCATCAGATTAAATTTGGTTCCACAGGTTCCATTTAAAACATGTCTTAATGTTCGTAAATATCTTCTACATTCATATCACGTCAACACAGTAACTCACCGTCAACGAACATGTGTCATGATCTTTGTTTCAATATCAGCCGATCCTTCACCATTTACTCCATGCAAAAGGCATCCTGGCAATTGACCTCGATAGCACAAGGATGTATCGTCATCACCTTGCATTTCAAGACCTCTTCAGTAATTTAAAACCATTTTATTTCGCTTTGCATTCGAGACGCGGTTGCTCAATATTAATTAGCGGGGAACCATCAATTTGTCCAGTGTCGTCTCCCATTAAAAGTTTTGTACAAGCCTTGATGGTGCTTATTAACTTCGTCGTTGTGGTATCCCAAGGTCATGATGATTTCTTGGAGCAATGATCATTATCAGCTAATATATTTTATGAATTTATTAACATTGCTGCGTACGAGAATATAATTTATACCATAATGTAGCTTAGCCATGGCTTTGACTGGTCTGACAGTTGGATTTGAATGTTTTTCAATTGTACGGACGTTGGTCCTTTTGCACTTGGTTTAAATAGAAGTTCGTGTTACGTAGAGCCTTCGAACTGTCTGTGGTTTGTGAAATTACCGCAGTTAGCCTTGTCTCCAATACTCCTGTATGCGGAGATTGGTTTGAAATAATACTTGTTTTGATTGAAAATAAATGATTCTAATCATTCATGCGTTGAAATAATCTCGGAAATCGCTGCAAATCTCTTTCCATCTTTGGATTTTAGCACTATACAAAAGAATTTCTCGAACGTGCTCGTAAACTGGTCCATAAAATATATTTGCGGCCATTTTCGTTTGCCGAATGTCGATGTGGTGAGTCATACGTTACGTTGTAACTCACCTTCCCATTGTGCGCACGCGGTGAATAGTTCCTAATGATGACACATCGGTGGTAACGACGGTTTTCAAAAATTAAGAATGTGGGGTCAAGACGTGTCGGAAAATGTTGGGTTGCTTATTTTGGGTCTCGCTTGGACGGTTTCTTAACGGTCTTCAGTCGTACGTAAGTCTTAAGTGGTGGCCAAAGTGTAGTACATTTCTTCTCACCTTGTAACTGTTTTACATGACCAATTATGGTAGCTTATTATCCCTTTGGTTTTACTTATTGAAAGACGTGTTTGCCGCTGTTTGATTAGTTAAAAAGTAGCTTTGCTTTTTCCTCAACACCAATTCTTGGAAACAGCATAATAAAGTCGCTATAAATCAGCCCAAAAAACTATACTATTCACGGCTTACCCAGCTGTCATTTTGTCACTTAGATCTTGTAAAATGTCATTCAGTCGGACTTTTAAAGCGTTCGGCGCATTACCAAAGTATTTATTAGCGTATACCATGTAAGGGTATCGTTGAACACGACCAAATAAGGCAGCAATCTCGTGGAAACTGTGTCGTATTAGTTTTTGTGGTCCTTCGTAACGAGAGGTTGCTACACACCTCACAATTGGATATACACAGCTGACTAAAGAGAAACTATATGTAATTGTAGATACAGTATGTTCAGATGGACGTTTCAGAACTGCCACATTTGATAGTAGTCAAAAATATTGTTTTTCTATTTTGGGCCAGTGAAGAAAACCCTTTTACATAATTTGCCCCTGCGCAAAATGAAAGAATGGGACTAGAAGTACCTGAGCACTAGTACCTATCTTAATTGTAGAGTGTGTATCGGAGAGTCGGGCTCATAGTCGCGGAATCCCATCAAGAATTCCGGAGCGAAATGCCTTTTTATATGAGGTCATGACAAATGCCCGTGGCGGAGCCTTCGGAATTCTTTATGCAAAATTCCAATCCTAACATCATCAGAAAATATTTTAAAGTTTAAATATACTTACGACTGTATTTGCAAATCTATATCCAACCCCTAAGATGAAGCTAAATGTTTTCTACGTTTTCGCCGAATCCTTTCATACGTGAAATTCCTTCACACCCAATTAAGGTTGGAATGAAAAATATTCCAATAAACTACAGCTCTCTTTCTGATTAACATAATCAGTGATTATAGTCCCAGAGCAGTTAATACGCGACGTATGGTCATACACCGACTCTTTACCAGAGAAAGGATCCATAATAGTTACACTTATAGCCATTAATCTACCTAGAAAGATGCATTTTTAAATCTTTACCCGTTATTAATAAAATTATGCCTAACTTAATAATAGTACCAGTCTGTTTTTGTCCCACTGCAGGGCAAAGCCTAACCCCTCAAATCCAACCCCCAAATGCCAATCGCCAACCTAACCACGTCTAACGCGTAACTTAATCTTTAAAAAATGTTTGGTGAAAGTGAAGCTAAAATTGGTTGTGACATTACTCTGCGATTATTAACAAGCGGGTATGTACACAAAAAAACTAATAAGTGACCTTCTGATAACAGATAACGAAGATATAAACATGGATTATTTCTTTTGGGATGGTAGAGATGCACTAAGAAAATAAGAATGTTTGGAAACGCAACCCCTGACTATTGTCTTAGGTAGGATAGATTTAAAAAATGCAAGCAATGCCGCAGACAAGAATAATATTATCTACTCTAATATGACATCAAAGAAACAAAATAGAATCGAAGGAATAAAAAACCAGTTAGTTGTTATCAAAAGCACATTGTTTTGCATACAAATGTCGTTATTATAGAATTGTAAACAGGTACAGCGCTATCTGTCAAGTTTCCTGTTGCATAGAACCCGCCTGTTATCTGCCGTTCATATATTTTAAATAGTTCACCTAGCGACTGCTTTGGAAACGTTTAAGTTTGTATTAGTGACAGAATGTGGTGTTATCTCGGACCTGATAATTGGGTTTTACATTCAGCACGGTTGTGAGACAAGACAACAGCATCTTAAAAACCACACGCTGAATAATTCAAGAGGTGTGAATCTGTGCTTTAAAATGACACAATTTACTGTGTAATTGTTAATCTCATCGTCATCATCAGCCTACAGCAGTCCACTGCTGGACATTGGCCTCTCCAATTGCACGCCATTCATTTTGATTCTCGGCAACTGTTATCCAGCTGCTATGAGCCACCCTGCGATGATGGTCGCTCCACTTAAAACCTAGTTAATCTCATAATATGACACAGATCTTCCGATGCTTGGACTTAATAATTTTAGTTTTTTAGAAAATAGTCCTAAGTTGATAGCTAAGGACCAGAACAACGATATCGTTTTTAAAACAGAGAATAGCTAAGTTTACTCATAAAACACATTACTAATCAAATCCAACACAATTAGTCATTAGGTAAATAAATTATAATTGGATTTATCTTTTCCGTTCGAAGTGTATTGCATTATCATTTTACACTAATGTATCTTTAATTAACATCGTTGTAGGTTTACTTGTACGTGCAGAATGTGGACGGATTTCGTTTAAAATCTAACAAGTTTGTGTTGTAAATATGGTCTATCAATGACCTGTTAAATTGACTACCTTACGACCAAATAAAATTTCCAAATATTTTGATGATATTATCATTTTTATGCTTACTCTAGTATCCATTTAACTGAAAGAAATAGACTTATAAAATTATAGAACTGACCTTTTCAATTCTCTTATCGCCCTCAACGATATGAGCGAAAAAGAAAATTTTAAAGACCAAAACATCTAACTGGTATAACATTAACAAAAACATGATCCTTAATCCCTTCAACAGTTAAACTACCATTTAGCTAATCAGAATTCAGCGCACACACTAATGTAAATTTATACTACACTTTCATAGAACATGGACACCAACCACGACACTTACTCAGAAGTGGTCTCATATTTTATAGAATCAGCCATAACTTATCGATCTATAGATCATTGGCTAGGTCAGGTGTTAATACAAACGACATTATGCTCCTGCGCAGTACCCCAGACGCGGGTCACATCGTAAATTGATTGATATAATTGCGTTTATCTTTGTGATAACGTATCTTTGATGTTGCCGGTTTGCCTACAATGTTTGGTCGATATGGTTGGCGAAATTGTGTGCCTAAAATAGTTACCAGACACTGAACTGTCAGTTATCTGAAGATATGTTGGTTATTAAAATCTGAAAAAAAAAGGGCAGACTATTTTTAGTCCTTCTGTACGTACAGGGAAAAATATTAAGTCTTTCACAAAATAAGTTGTTGTAAAGTTTGGTCTCAATATCTGCCTATGATCAAAATTAATTCCATTTTCCCATCTTAACTAAAGCTCATTCGTATTCGCATAGGACTCGAACTAACCAACACAATATTAGGTTGTTTCTCTCCGGGTATAAATTACTCCTAACCTTCCAATCGTAAGCAAGTAACCCTAACGAGTTTCGGAATCAATCTTACCATATCAATTCCGTCAATTTTACGATCCCGCCAATTAGCATCAAGTTATAATTCTGTTACTAATTACTTGTTTGCTCTGAGATATACTAGTGGTTTAGTACTATCTACTTGACCTAAATAACTTAATGTTTTAGTGTTAAAGTCATTTGCACAGATAGTAGGCAGGGCAAGTCTGATTGAATTCTAACTGGCCACTTGTGTAGAGTGTTATTTCAACTGGAATTTCAACTGTTCGTGTATTAAAATGTCATTATGTGGGCAAAGGACGAATTTTAATTGACTGCATGATAAATGTAATTTAGAACGTAGGCTTAGTCTGTCGCTCTACATAATATGAATAATTGGGATTAAGACAGGTTTATTCAATTGAAGATAAAGATGCTATAATACTTGTTGACGGACACCCAACCAAAAAAAAAAAGGCCTACACTGTCCTCCCATTATCAACACTGTAATTTGAAACATTGTAAAAGCCCATTATTTTTAAAAGAGTAACCGTGGAGTTTCTTGCCGGCTCTTCTCTATAGGAAACAACCAATTGGAACCGTGCACCTAGCTTCTGACGTTTCATAAGTACCCATGTTGGTTAATGTGAAATAAAATATTTTGATTTTGATGTACCAATTAGTTCAGACATTAAGAAAGAAACCGGCAGTGTCTTCTCATTTGCGACATGTATATGACAAAAAGGTTAAACGGAACTAAAAAGAACACGCATATACGTAACACATAACATTCCATGTAACACGAGACACCACAAAAAGTCCAACATAACAAAAGCCAATTTTCTTATAAGAAACAATACAATAGTTTATGCGCGGGCGCAGATGCGCGGATGTTTGCGATTGTTGCGCGTGATTCATTCTTGCGCACTTCTCGTTCTTGCCGCCATTTCTACGGATGCGGATACTTTCGTTTTCGTTTGTGTTTTTCCCTGTGATGTTATGACACTGATATGGCTTGTTAGTATTGAAGTTCCATGTTTATGTGGGAAAGAGGTAGTGTGTCGGTTGATTCATAATTGCTAGTGAATTGTTGCACGTAACCTTTCTACGTCTCTTCGTGAGTTCCGACGTGTAGAGTTGCCTTCGTCCCGTCTTACTACTCCATCTGGCAATGACAAGACAAGCCGTGTGGATGGGATTTCCCATCGGCAAAAATGGCGAACTTTCATTCCCTATGTAACCCCTTCAGGGGACGAATTTTCAAAAATCCTTCCTTAGTGCTCACTTTTGTCATATAAAGAATTATTGCAAAGTTTCGTGCTTCCTAGACCCTGCAGTTTAAGCGGTGCGTTGTCTGTCAGTGAATATAAGATTCTTGTTAGGTAGATTTTGCGTAGCTGTGGTCTTTATCCCGAAACCTTTTCTGGCCCTTTGATTCTTGAAGTCTCAGATATACCAAAATTATGTAAGATCCTGCCAACCAACCGATTCGGACATAAAATTTAACTTGGTCTAATCCAAGTAATGAACGCAGCTTGGTCGCCCAATAGCTGACCAGCCTATCATATAGCGCACATTCTCCACGTTAAATTAAGTTTACGATCCTTCTAATAGTCTTATCGAATTGCATTTTCACCCAAATAATTAGGACCATTTGTTTCCTAGTGACAGCTATAATTGTGGAAATGTTATGGCATTTGAAATCTTATGCGGTTGTCAACAAAATGGATAGCGGGTTTGATTAACTTCTCAATTAAGAAGTTCTCGTATTACTAGGAGTTTGAAACTTATGGTCGCGTTGAATTAAAGCTTGTCGTGCAGAGAACTTTCAAGAGAATTCGAGGCGTTCATATTTCTATTGAGATGTTTGAATTATTTCACTTAAAAGTGAACATCCTATTGACGTGAGTCCTAGATATTATTGAATTCATGAATATATTTCTAGTTATTTGGTAAATAATGACAATGACTGTTGAGATTTCTTAAAATTACATGCTTTTTAATCATAAAATTACGAAAACCACGACTGCTGGTTATTAAATCATGTGTTTCCCTCACATAGAATATGAAAGAATAAGAAGCCGTTGAGTATCACAGTGAAGTATCTGGAACAGACAAATGAAGGTTTCACAAAAATCTTTGAAAACTTAGATTACGAAAGCTCTAACTAAGGTCTTCTCTCTTCTTGAAGACACACCTTTGATTATGAAACCCCTAACCAATTCTTCTTTCTTCAACAGACATACTCCGGCCTCTTCTGCGTGGTGGTGAACCCCTACAAAAAGCTGCCCATCTACACGGAGAAGATCATGGAGAGGTATAAGGGCATAAAGCGGCATGAAGTACCTCCCCACGTCTTCGCCATCACAGATACGGCCTACCGTTCTATGTTACAAGGTTAGTTAATGTCTTTCTTATGATTTTTTTTTCAGATCCAAGTCTTGGAAACAGTCCTAGAGTGCATATGAAGGTTTTGGCACCCAACCTACAGGCCAAGGACATTTTTTGCTTTCAGCAACTTGTGCTTTGGGATTTACTAAGTTAAGGGTTAAAGGATGTGGATTTTGATGAGGAAGAAAATTTGTTTATTCTGCACAAACAAAACGCACATTACAAAAAAAGGAGGTATGACGTATTACGGACAGAAGCAGACGGTTGAGTAAATGCAGCCTTATTGATATTTATTTTTGGCGACTGTTGCCTTTAATTTTTCTGCCAAGATTTTCCTAGTACCTTTTCGGGTTTCGAATTGCGCTCTACTAATGACTATAGGATTGGCTCTGTGGTATAGACGATGTATGAGAATGTAAGTTGTTAACTCAAGAAGTCAACAGCTACTTTAGTTTTAAAACTAGAGTTTTCGACACATTTTCAACATCTAAACTATCCGTAGTGGAAAAAATACAGGTTCTCGCGATAAACAACCTCTCGCCTTGTACGAAATAAAGTGGTATGCGACAGTTGTGCCATAAGTCATTCCGTATCGGCGTCATTACAGAACAATTAGAGAACGGCCCTTATCTTTGAACTCTAGTGAGGGGCCGGTATCGATACTTTGAGAAAGTTCTTTTAATAGAATATTTTAGTTAGAGTTTATTCTCAGTTTTAACTTTTAATTTAATTTAACAAACTGTCAGTGTATGTTTATTTGTAAAACTCCTAAAATAAGTGTTGCTCCTCAAATAATGACATTAACTAGCTCGAATTCCAGTCTAGTTTTGCTGCTTAGTTCATTCGGTTTCCACCACGCTATTGTACGTCAAACGGATTATTGGTATTTACCACGAGGCAGTCTTGTTATTGTAAGAAAATGACTAAACAATTTTAGTTCTCTTAGTTTAGTCATTTTGCGCTTACAAAAATTACCTAAACCAAATAAGGGAAATTCTTATTATGTAGCTCCGTCCGTCCGTCCGCTCACAGCTGCGGTATAATTTATGTCGTATCGAAAGCTATTACTAAACAATTAGAGCGACCTAGTAAATTATCTTTGTCTAACTAAAGTACTTGCCAAGACTGGTATCGATATTTGTCTTATATTGCTTAAGTGTACCCGTATTTGACACTTAATTAAAATTATAATAATATATAGGACCAATACTCTGCCAATAATATGTACCTATTATTTTTAAAAGGTTTCCAAAGTGTCTGGATTTTAGTCTCTGCGTTACAACAACTCAAGATACTATGTGACTTGTCCCCCATGTGTCCCATCACTACGACACGACAGAACTAATGATCCCTGGTGTGCAGGTAACTGCCAACGCCCACGTCAAAGTAAACGTTTCGTAACTACCAAGTGCGACATGGCGACAGAATGACAGAATTTAGCCACACAATACAATGCAAATTCTAGGCAGGAACTATTGGTACAGGAAGGAAAATTATTTGTGTAACTATAACTAGGTACTAACTAATCAGACGGCTGTTGTTGCGACGAGTTTTTTTGATAGGGAAGCGTTGGAAGCCTGGAAATATCTGGAGAATATAAATAAAAATCTTTATTGATACAAAAACCTTTGACATTGCTTATGACTAGGATACATAACTTGGTTAACTAAAGGTCTTACGGATAAGGTAAACCTGACTCCTAAACTAGGTGATCCTGTGACTTAGGAGTCTGAATCCTAATGTACGATGTGTATCAAAACATCATCCATATAAAAACCTCTTTTGGAAGGCAAGCCGAACTTAAAACTAATATTAACATAATTAGGAAAAACCAAAATTGATTAGCCTAGGGTAATTTAGGAACAGTCACTATGTGTGTTGACGTGCTGAACACCCAAACCACCCAAAACGGATGTGGAGGTACTCATAGTCAATTCGGTAGTAGCTCAGTTAATCTTGGTGCCCAGAACTTAAACCACGAGTTGATGTTAGATATACGAGGGTCATTCAATAAATACTTAGCCTACAAAAAGTAAACGAAAATTTTGGAAAAGTGGCAATTTATTTTTCAACATAGTCTCCTTTTAGTTCGATACACTTAGCCCAGCGATGCTCCAACTTTTTTAACCCGTCCGAAAAATAGTTTTTGTCAAACTCTGCAAAATAGGCCTCCGTGGCGGCGATGACCTCCTCATTCGATCCATATCTATTCCCGGCGAGTGATTTTTTCAGATTAGGAAACAGAAAGAAGTCACAAGGGGCCAAATCTGGAGAATACGGTGGATGGGGCAGCAATTCGTAGCGTAATTCGACCAATTTGGCCATGGCAACGGCAGACGTGTGAACCGGTGCGTTGTCGTGGTGAAACAGCACTTTTTTCTTCGCCAGATGGGGTCGTTTTTTCTTTAATTCGGCGTCGAATCGGCCTAATAAATCGGCATAGTAAAGCCCTGTAATTGTTTTACCCTTCTCGAGGTAATCGATGTAGATCACACCTTGTGAATCCCAGAAAACGGTGGCCATAACTTTTCCGGCCGATTTTACAGTTTTCGCCTTCTTTGGAGCACGTTCCCCGGTCTGGATCCATTGTTTTGATTGCTCCTTGGTCTCTGGTGTGTACCAGTGGATCCAGGTTTCATCGACGGTCACAAAACGACGCAAAAACTCCGCTGGATTCATCTTAAACTGCGCCAAACACGTCTCCGATGTGGTCTCACGGTTGCGCTTGTTTTCTGGTGTGAGTAAACGCGGCACCCATCGCGCCGACAGCTTTCTCATGCCGAGTTCCTCGTGAAGAATATGATGCACTGTTCCTTCTGAAATGCCTACAGTCTCAGCTAGCTCCCGAACCTTCAATCGGCGATCTGCCAATACGAGATCATGGATTTTTTTAATGTTTTCCTCCGTAGCAGCTGTTTTCGGTGCACCTGGACGTGGTTCATCAAAAACCGACGTACGGCCACGTGCAAACTCGTTGAACCAATTCTTGACGGTGGCCATCGATGGAGAAGAGTCACCGTACACAGCATCCAAGCGCTCTTTGATTTCGATGCGCGTTTTCCCTTCCAAAAATAGGAATCGAATCACCGAACGATATTGCTCTTTTTCCATTTTTGTAAAACCGATCGACACGTTCGCTTCCATAAGTTGTCAAATTAAAACAAATGAAGGGATTGGAATGAAAATTTGAAAAAAGAATTAAAAAAGAATGTGCTACACTGTGGTAAAACTCTTTTGAAACTACAGCGCCCTCTGGCGATGAGGCTAGGTACTTATTGAATGCACCTCGTACAACCTCTTTCATATAAGCTCAATAGTTTCGCATAGGTTTATCATTATATTAATTCGGCATCCATTTTTTGTTCTGTTCTACGTAATAATACCAACTAGTAGTTTCTTACCAACGACGTAAGAATGTATTTTTATCTTCACGCCTTTTACACACACAAAGTAAATTGATAACGGTACAAGAATTAGATTGATTTCAGACTATGAGGTCGTAATCTACACGTGTATCATCTGGTAGGAAAATATTATCTTCTCTCATGTTGACACGAACCACCTTCATGAGAACAGTTCATGACGTCGTGTCACTCAGAAATAAGGTAGTGGGTCTGACTTCCCAGGGTGAGCATTTATGTATCACCACGATCATCACCATCATTCTCCTGCCCTTATCGCAATTTATCTGTAGTCGATGCAATTACATGTCTTTTTCTTCCACACTTCTCTATTAGTCATCATCTCGGTAGTCACCCCCTTTCTCACCATATCATCCTTCACACAGTCCATCCATCGTTTCTTTGGTCTCCCCCTACTCTTATAGCCATCGACGTTCATACTCTGAACTTTCCTAACGACATTTTCCTCACTCCTCCGCATCACATGCCCACACCATGACAACCGATTTCCACACAACTTTTCAGTTACCGGTGCCACTACCAGACTTCCTCTTATGTACTCATTTCTTATTCTATCCATTCGTCTAACACCACACATCCCTCTTAGGATTCTCATCTCAGCTGCATTATATATCGCCACTAAGAAGTGTATAATATCTATACTTATCATCAGCCTAGTCTTTTCCCAACTATGTTGGGGTTGGCTTCCAGTCTAACCAGATGCAGCTGAAAACCAATGCTTTACAAGGAGCGACTATCTGTCTGGCCTCCACAACCCAGGAATTGGATAACACGATACCCCTTAACAAGACTGATTCTCAGTCTTTCGGGCTTCAGACTACTAATAAAGACGGTCAAAGATCTACGAATCTGTACTTATATCCTTAAAATATAGTCACACTCACAGGTCATGGCCCCTTTCATATAATATTCACAGCTACACCAACAGTCTGCTGGTATACCGCCCTCCTACTTCAAAATGTATTCATTATAATAAAGGGTTCGTCCTGAAAACCACTGCTCCCGCGCCCCGCGGCTGCGACTATTATGTCGGGTAGATTAAAGCTGTTTGGAGAATGTGTACAATTTTCACGAAATAATTAAAGTTCTCTACATGTTTTGAATTTTTGATAAAAAGCAGCGACGCAACCCTTTCTACTTATCCACATACCTAGTTTATTTACGCTTGGGGTTCTTTTGATAAACCCTCGGTTAATCTGATGGGGATAGAATAGAAAAATATCTATTCAGTATAGAACAGCAACACAGGAAAAAAAAAAACAACTATTCCACCAGCAGATTTGGTTGTTATCGAAATATCTGAAGCCATTTCACGTAATGCTAGCATTCGTATTTCTTGCTCTACAAATCATATCTCATCTCAAAATACAATAGCAATCTGCGCGAACTTAGCACCTTCCATTGCTCAGTTCCCATAGTCAGTCTCCTGTCACCTTGATACCATCAGCGGCACATAGGTTGTCGCATACGCTTCTTATCCCAAAGATCATCAACGTACGGTCACACCCGGCGGATTTATAACATTACCTACAAATAGCTAGCGTAGCTGTGAAATAGGCGTTTGTTAGAATCGAATATTGAATATTGGTTCTCGTAGAGATGTCAGGGAAGTATTTCCATATTCGTCGTATATCTTGGATTTACTTTGGTATACGTCGCAGTAAGCAAATTATAATCAATAGCATCTCTCAACATCCTTTTTCCAAGTATCGGAAAAAACCTGCGATGAGATTGTATCATAATAAAATACTACGAAATATTTCTACTTCGTCTACTTTGAACATATATCAAACACATACGAACTACGGGAGTAGATCCAACTAGGCAAATCCGTGCAAGTATCCCAGATTGGTCATTTTTGTGGCATCCAGGGCGCTACTCCAACGAAAACCTTAGCTAGCCATTCTTAACAAGGCATCTATTATTAACATTTTATCTTGTTTTCAGACCGGGAGGACCAGTCAATCCTTTGCACAGGAGAGTCAGGTGCGGGTAAGACAGAGAACACCAAGAAGGTGATACAGTACCTGGCGTACGTTGCCGCCTCCAAACCTAAAGGATCAGGCGCGGTAAGACATTTTACTATTGATGTAGTTTCTTTAAAGATGTAGATATTGAAGTAAAAGATAGTTTCGGTTAGAACTGAAGTGCTGATTGAACATAAAGTCGACCAAGGCGTAAAGCTTTAGATTTGGCGTTGAGTATTTAAGAATTATTATTTTAGGGTGGATAAACATGAAAGTAAAAAAACGATGGAACTACTTACACAAATTCGTATTTTTTTTTTAATACTTGTTGTATTTCAAGGAGGGTTTTAGTTCTAGGGTTTTATTTGTTTTTGATTAAAAAAAGATACAAGACTAGATAGTAAGCACACATACCAAAATTCCTGTCTGTTATTTATTAATTACATTTGTTTTAGTTGAGTGTCTTAAAATATCACTTGTGTTCTTATTAAGTAACAGTCCAATCACTTTCTCAAATTAGTCTTTCATGTCGTAAATAAACACCTAAGTTAGACTCACGTTCCTAGTCGTAACGAGTAAAATAACAATGTTTAGTTAACTAATGCAGTAACTACAGTTTACGTAATTACGTGGTATCCCTTACTGGGGGACTGGCGTGGACTTAACTGTTACTTAAATAATAATTGACTACTTTGAACGTAAGTAGGCTAAGGGGATGTTTGATCCATTTTATATTTAGACGTAAATGCAGGCAATTGTATGATTATTAGGAAAACAGAATCAATATCAATTTAATGTTTCTGGATTTAGACGTCTTTGGTGTCGTTCGGGTGACTACACCAATTTCTGACACATTTAAAACATTAATTTTTTGGTAGTTTTGTTTAGTTATTTTGTAACTTAACTTCATGTTATATTATTGTTAAGCGTTCCCATGTCTACTGGTTCGACTATCGCGTTCGGGTGAGGAATGGAACCAGTTTGTCGGTATCTGGCTAGCCTCTTTACGTTTTACTGTACAAATAGCTAGAATAAAATGTTATAGGCACTTTCTCTTCAGTATTTAGTTCGTTATATGTCTGATACTGCAAGAAATAAATTCTGTAATTGCGAAAAAGTACGCATTCATTATCTAGGTCACAATGTTGAGTGTTTTTTTTGCTAGTTTACAATTATTTTGCTAATTAACGATAATTGTTACATGTTTGTATTACTTAGCATCATGTTCTATCTATATTACAATATAACACAAAACTTTCACAGCTAGATCTTCGACTGCGTATGTAAAAATGTGTAACTTGTGAGATTGGCTGTATGCTATTATCTTTTACGTTAAGTACCACTTTGACACCTGCATGTAATGGAGGTGGCATGTGTTATTGTGTACAGCACACGGTTGTATGCTATTTCTATGTGTGCTGCTAGAAAAACCAATGATTATTGTATTAAAGAAATAGTATTGTAAACAAAAAAAAATAGGTTTCTTTTTCTAGCAGCACTCTTTATAAACAAATCTGTATCTTCTACAACACACTGATGTATATTTTTTATTTTCCCTCTCTTCTTCGTGAACCTGGCAATCGATACGACAACAACAGGGACCGACACCACAGTTGATTATAGTAAGTCAAGGAAGAATAATAAAACAAAAGAATTAAATCGACTAATCGCCTGCCGAATATTGGGGATATCATTTGATGTGGTATATTATTCTTGTGTAATTGACCAATAATCTTTATCTTTGGAAGTTATATTTTCGCTTCATAAAAATCATAAAGTGAAACAAAATTAGTAAGTTACTGTATTTTCAAATAACGTTGCAGTATCCTCAATGGGAATAAACAGGAAAAAAAAAATTATTATTTGAATCATCGTCATTTATGTATCAATTATTTTTCAAACATTATTAGTCTCAAGGAATAATTTACCACAGCTTGCCTTATTTGGGTGCTTTTTACAACAGTTGGGATGAAATGAGCATGACAAAGGGTTTCTATCATCATTATTCTTCTTTCATGGTTACAGCATTTTCCTGTGTTCTTGAAAACTGTAAAAATGGTGATACCTACAAAGAAAAATTAAAAAATTAAGCTTGCTTGCTTGCACCTTTACCCTCCTGCGTTTATTATTATTTTTATATAGGTATAATTATTGGTTCTTTAGGTGATACAGTAATAATGCACGAAAGAAGATGAAACGGTGTGGCATTACAAAAAAAAAAAAAACATGTAGGCCTTTTTTTTTGTCGGGTGTATATATTTATCCCGAAATGTGTTTATTATTTTATTACATTAGGTCAACACATATTTACAAAAAGTATTTTAATTCTTTCCAATACAGACAAGTCGTGGTTTAATAAGTTTAAGAAACTTAATAGTTTGGTTAATATTTTTCTTCTAATTCTGAAAACAAATACCAATATCACCGTATTTTATTTGATCATAAATGAAAACATGTCGCTAACATAATAATTATTTATATTTAGAATTCCTAATGTCTCGTTTGGAAAAGAACCTTAAACCCACTAAGCTTTGCTTACATCATGTACTATGTGATCGTAACTTTAACATATTAAACTTGCATTATAATGGACGATTTTCACAGAAAATCGTAAATAAACCTCTTTATTGTTTGTCGTAAATAAATCTTGTTCAAAACCAGTTAAATGGTAAAGTGAAGGTGTGTTGTGTAAAATGCTGCGTACACATGATCATAGTTAAAATATATTTAAACGCTGGGTCCGTTATACCGTTTGTGTTGCTACAACGTGTCTCGCAACACATCCTGTAATAAGATCTCCAACACGTTGCACTTTAGATAAAACACTTGACATACATCTAAGGGGTATATTTTCGAAATATTATAAATGTTGTGACGTTGCTAACTTGTTGTACCCTACTAACCCTGTATCATTAACCTGTAACGTTTAATTTCACGCTGCTAACTCCTACGTAGACAAACGGACCTACTTTCGAGGTAATGGAACGCTATAACCTTGGTTTATTAAATTTGCTCAAACTGCCTTCCACAAAATTAATACTTAAAAAGGATGTTGTGCATAAAAAAATAATCTCATGAAACTTGGAACAATTCCATTGAAATAAATTAGTAGATTTTTTAATAATAAATGCGAGAATTTGTTTTAAGTTTAAAAATAAAGCTATTTGTGTGTTTTGAGATTTTGAAGATACCTATCCTGCTAACAAAAAAACAATCCCTGTTTTGTCTTTATGATTAAGTGCTTAGAGTTCATCACTAAATGCTTGTTTTCATGACCAATTTCAACCCATCTGCATGACCCTCTGATTTAGATACCGAATCAGATTAATAAAAATATTTCCTTTTATAGGGCGAACTGGAACAACAGTTGTTACAAGCTAACCCAATTCTAGAAGCCTTCGGTAACGCCAAGACTGTTAAAAACGACAACTCTTCTAGATTTGTAAGTATACACGTATTCATCAGCCATTTTTGACATGAAACGGTCTAGCTGAGTGGATACTATAACGGACTGTTATTGATTCTAGGGAAAATTTATTAGAATAAACTTCGACGCGTCAGGTTACATAGCAGGCGCGAACATCGAAACGTACTTACTTGAGAAATCAAGGGCGATCAGACAAGCGAAAGACGAGAGGACATTCCACATATTCTACCAGCTACTAGCCGGTGCGACGACGCAGCAGAGAGCTGAATACATTCTAGAAGACCCCAAGAGTTACCCATTCTTGTCAAATGCTGCGTTACCGGTCCCCGGTATTGATGACGCCGCTGAGTTCCAAGCGACCATCAAATCCATGAACATTATGGGCATGAACAACGAAGACTTCAATTCGATCTTCAGGATAGTGTCCGCGGTATTGCTGTTCGGCTCCATGCAGTTCAAGCAGGAGAGGAACTCTGATCAGGCCACGCTACCTGATAACACCGTTGCGCAAAAGATCGCACATTTACTTGGTAAGTTACTTTCTTCATGTGAGGAAATGTAGGCGCTATGGTTGTTAATTTAATGTGCCATCTTTGTGTTCCAGGGCTGTCAGTCACAGAAATGACAAAGGCGTATCTCAAGCCCAGAATCAAAGTAGGTCGCGACTTCGTCACGAAAGCACAAACCAAGGAGCAAGTAGAGTTCTCAGTGGAGGCCATCGGCAAGGCTTGCTACGAGCGCTTGTTCAGATGGCTTGTCAACAGAATTAACCGCTCGCTCGACAGGACCAAGAGACAAGGAGCTTCCTTCATCGGCATTCTCGATATGGCCGGTTTCGAAATCTTCGAACTCAACTCCTTTGAACAGCTCTGCATCAACTACACCAACGAGAAACTTCAGCAACTCTTCAACCACACGATGTTCATCCTCGAACAAGAAGAGTACCAGCGCGAAGGTATCGAATGGAAATTCATTGATTTCGGTCTCGATTTACAACCGACCATCGATTTGATCGACAAACCTATGGGTATAATGGCTTTATTAGACGAGGAGTGCTGGTTCCCCAAGGCTACTGATAAGACGTTCGTTGAGAAGCTGGTCTCAGCTCACTCCGTCCATCCCAAGTTCATGAAGACTGACTTCCGTGGTGTTGCCGACTTCGCAATCATCCACTACGCTGGGAAAGTAGACTATTCCGCAGAAAAATGGTTAATGAAGAACATGGATCCTCTCAACGAAAATGTCGTCCAGCTCCTCCAGTCATCTCAAGATCCGTTCGTGTGTCACATCTGGAAGGACGCAGAGATAGTAGGCATGGCGCAGCAGGCCATGACCGACACGCAATTCGGCGCGAGGACCCGCAAGGGTATGTTTAGAACAGTCTCTCAGTTATACAAGGAACAGCTGACCAAACTGATGGCAACGCTCAGGAACACTAACCCCAACTTCGTAAGGTGTATCATTCCCAACCATGAGAAGAAGGCTGGAAAGATCGAAGCGCCTCTAGTGCTCGACCAGTTGCGATGCAATGGTGTACTCGAAGGTATCAGGATCTGCAGACAAGGTTTCCCCAACCGTATTCCCTTCCAGGAGTTCAGACAGCGCTATGAGCTGCTGACTCCGAACATCATTCCAAAAGGTTTTATGGATGGAAAGAAGGCTTGCGAGCAGATGATCGAGGCTCTAGAGTTAGATCATAATCTATACCGCGTCGGTCAGTCCAAGATCTTCTTCCGGGCTGGTGTTCTGGCACATCTTGAGGAGGAACGGGACTACAAGATCACTGATTTAATAGTCAACTTCCAAGCGTTCTGCCGAGGCTACCTTGCTAGGAGAAACTACCAGAAGAGACTGCAACAGTTGAACGCTATTAGGATCATTCAGAGGAATTGCGCTGCGTACCTCAAGCTGAGGAATTGGCAATGGTGGAGGCTGTATATCAAGGTAAGTTTATCACGTCTTCTGCCGTATGTTCAGGGTAAGTTTTTGAGATGGGACTGTACGACAATCAAAACTATGCTAAATAGAGAGAAGTGGTGCTTTTGTATTCGACTTTTGGTTAGACCAAGATTTGTTATTTCAAAATTAAACTACACTTCTTGATTCATCCAAAATTGAACTCATGACTATTTTTCTCTATTTCTCTTAGTTTCACCTTTCGCCCTGCCGCTCCATCTCGAAAACTCAACCTGTACATAATATACTTTCTCTTTAGTTACATTATGCACATATTATAATCAATATTATGTATCTATACTATCATATTATAATCACCTATTCGCCTACAACGTACCTATAATCTGCTTGCTAAAGATACATTCGTCGCAATACTTCTCATAAACGAATGATAGATTTTCAGGAGGTGCGAATAGTGATGATTTCATACAACATAGAAATACGCAATACTGTATGAAACAATGTTCTATAATGCTAACACGTGTGCCGTATCACCCTTCACCGTACGTCAAACCTTACATAACGTGCTAGAAGATTTGTTTTGGAAACATTCCAGTTCCACACATTATGAATTTTATACAAATTACAACGATACACGCATCTCTATTGTTAATAAGTTAAACTATTGTTAACTATAAATGTCACACGCGCCTTGTGGATGTTTGATCTACAATATTATATACTGGGTCAAATTAAATTAGCTAGCGAAACTGCAGATGTGATAGGTTTCGATATCTAAGCACGATAAAATTAAAATGAATAAGATTTGATGGACTTTTTTTGGGGGTCAATGACCGCTGGTAGTGTTGTTACTTGAAAAATGAGTTGAGAAAATCTGTTTTCTTTTGTTTTATCGTGTCTACATATCCAAACTCAACCCGTATGTGAAGTTTACGCAATAAAAAAAACTGATATTTGAAGTGACTACAGTCTAAACAAACTGCGGACCATGACGCCACAAAAAAAAAAAAAATACTTTTTGTTTATCGATACCCATAAAGTCTGCGGAGTTTCGCTAGCTAATTTAATTTGACTCTGTATAAAGAGAGTGGGGAGACATCACTTTACACGATGCTTTAGTCGTAGAGAAGAGGCTCTGAAGAATTAATTAAACCAGTAACTTATAGAAATATCGGATAGTTCAGTCCTAGTGTTGGTGATAACGGGTATCGTATCAACATGTGAGCTGGGTACATCGTTCTACCTCTCACTATCCATGTACGCTTTTCCTCGGTGTCTGAAAGCCTAATCAATACGAATCTACTATAAAAAATCATGTTTACTGATTTTATTATTTTGTTGATCAACCGATAATTTCAGCTGACATGATATTTGACGGTAGATTGAAATTCATTAATTAGACTTTAAGGGGAATACGCTCAGGTAACTCGCGAAATTCAAAAATACTTACGTTTTTCGCAATTTGCAGGTCACTGTCAGGTTGTATGTTGATTAAAATATGATTCGAGGTCGTAACTAATATGGCTTTACAGAATTATAATCATTAAAATCAGCAATACAACTCCTTAAGTTAGAATTGGCCTCAAATGTCATGAAATAGTCATTCAATAGGGTAATATGAACTTAGACAGATGTATTGATGATTTTTATGATTATAATTCTATAAATAAGTATTCGATATGGCCGCGAATCATATTTAGATCAGCATACATCCTGATACTGACCTGCAAATTGCAAAAAACGTAAGAAAATTTTAATTTCGCGGCTACCTTGACGCATCACCCTTAAAAACTAGAGGCTGAAGCGGAGATGAGCGGAATGAAAACAGGAAGTACTGTTACTGTATTTCAAATTATCTCACCGTCCCATCTTCTCTCCGCTTATCTCCGCTTTGCGAACATAGGCTACGTTTACAAGAAATGGGTGCGTGTGAGGTGTGGTGCGACGTTATATAGAAATGATTGCAAATTCTTTTTACAACGTCACATCGCACGCCACACGCCCGTCGCGTAAGCGCAGCCTAAGAAGTGCACTTGCTTCTCTTTTTTTCATAATATAAGCATAATATTATGAATATATCTGCTAGTTCTTAATATCTATCAGAAAATCAGAAATACTTTTTTTTCAGCGAATGTTTTATTTATTTAAAGCTTTATGTTCATGCGAGAGCGTTTGGCGTGGTGTTTTATAGAACTGTGTGTTCGGTTTCTATAAAACTTCACTTGGCACGTTTTTGCGTAGACGTAGCTTTATATGGTTTTAGTCATTTTTTCCAGCCTTTGTTCACGAGTGAGAGGTTTCTTATTCATCTTCTTCGTATGTATGTAAACAATGTATTATTTTATGTTTTATTTGTTTACACTGTACTATATTATTCAACAGGTAACAAAACACGTCGAGTATAATGTTATGTAACTCTCTTCCATAAGAGTATTATGTATTTGACTAGGTAAGTGCAAGCAAGTACCCTGCCACGTCACGAATATTCCTAACCACATTTCCAGGTGAAACCTCTTCTGGAAGTGACGAAGCAAGAAGAGAAGTTGACGCAGAAGGAAGATGAGCTGCGTCAGATCCGCGACCGGCTGGACACGCAGGTGAAGCGGTGCCAGGAATATGAGCAGAAGTTCCAGCAAGCTAATGCTGAGAAAACACAGCTGGCTGAGCAGTTGCAGGTTGGTTGAGGACGTGGTTCCCTATTTGATCTTTAAAATCAAAACTATAATGACTATTAATGACACAAAAGTGACTTGGGAACACACTTAGCAAAGATTATTTAAATCATTTTCGACAGCAATCGATCCTCATGCTTTAGCATCCACTGTCTATGTGAACAATATCTCCCATTTTCAATGGATATTAATAGAAACATCAAATTTTGACAAACATAAACTTTATTTTACACTATCTTTCTAGAAAACGTAAATTCTAACTATAGTGAATTTTGTCAATTCTTGTTTTGACGTGGAAATCACACAAATATTAAAACCATTTAATTTATAAGTCCATAATAACTACATCAATCACATGCTACTTTCCAGGCTGAACTAGAATTATGTGCTGAGGCTGAAGAGAGTCGCGCCCGCGCTGCTGCCAGGAAGCAGGAGTTGGAGGAATTGCTGCACGACCTGGAGGGCAGGATCGAGGAGGAGGAGGAGCGTTGTAACTCGCTGCAGCAGGAAAAGAAGAGGCTGCAGCTTAATATACAGGTGAGAACACTGAAAACAGAATATGGTAGAAATTGAGCTCGAGTGTCCTAGAAGAAGGCTTGCTGCAGGATCCGATGATGATGATAATGATGAGAATGAGAAAGTCTGCTTTTGTACAGTATTTTTTTTAAATTGTGCCTTAAGTTTTAATAAATAAATAATAATAATGTTTAAGTAAATAAGAAAGAAAGAAAATACGTTCACTTATCACAGACTAAAATGTACACAACGTATTCTGCAAAATAACGAAAAATAAAAAGTTTATTCCGTAGTAGAAAAAAAAAGTGCAGGAGCGTGGGCGTCTTGGCTACGCCGAATAGGCCCAGTTCAGCTAAACTGCCAAAAATCTCGTGCCTCTTAACTATGGTTTAGTCAATAATCAAACGAACTCACCATTATCTATGGATTGCTTTCAATATAATTATACTGTACTGATTTTGGCCCCTGGCGTTCTGAGGTTCTAATATATGTATAGGAACATCAGAACGCCATAAAAAGGCTTGTCGTGTTCAGAGTTTAGTATCTGATTGAGTTTTCATGGTATGTAGGACATGAGGGTTCCACAAACTTAGAAAAAAAAAATGGGTAAAACATTTCCCATTTTCAACAAGCTTTCCCGGGAATATGAAGTTAAATACCAGAGAACTAATGAACCCCCTGTTGCAACACCAACTAACTACATTTCTTCTTCACAGGACCTAGAAGAACAACTAGAGGAAGAAGAGGCTGCCAGACAGAAGTTACAGCTGGAGCGCGTACAATGCGACGCCAAGCTCAAGAAGTTGGAGGAAGACCTGGCGCTCAGCGACGACACCAACCAGAAACTCGTCAAGGAGAAGAAGGTACGTACTATTAGCTATTCCACCCGACCTGCTTTGTTCGGTTGTTATAATTATTCGCAACCCAGTCAAAAAAATTGCAGTGCTGTAAATCAAACGTGTGACCATTCAAAAATATGCCTTATACGCTTTTAGAGTCGGCTAATAATTATCCTATCCAATATTTTTTTGCATCTTTTTGGATATTTTTTTGGTCTCCACCCAATATTTTTTTTATAAGTAACAGTATTGTTTAAACCCCTAAAGGGTAACATTATATTTTTCTTAATGATTCGACATGACAAAGAAATAGATTCACAATTAAAATCATAGTGTCATGTTTCGAGAAACCCTAATCAATTTCTGAAGACTTATTTCCCGTAGAAAAACAACAGGTATTTTAATTATTGGGATTTTTCAGATTTTGGAGGAGCGAGCCAACGACCTGTCCCAAGCTTTGGCTGAAGAAGAGGAAAAAGCAAAGCACCTCGGCAAGCTGAAGACCAAGCAGGAGTCCGCTATCGCAGAGCTGGAGGAGAAACTTCTTAAGGTACCCTACTTCATACCACATATGGCCGTACAAGGAGCTTTTGCCGCGTGGCCAAAATCGCAACTAACGCCGCAATCTTGTTTTTAGGGTTCTGTACCCAAAGGGTCCCAACGGAACCCTATGACTAAGCCTCCGCTGTCCGTCTGTCTCATCTGCCTGTCAGCGGGCTGTATCTCATGAACCGTAATAGGTAGACAGTTGAAATTTTCACAGAGTGTATATCTATTGCCGCTATAAAAACAAATAATAAAAATAAAATAATGTTAAAGGTAATACACGAAACGATTTTTTTTTAAATATGTTTTGTGAATATTGTACAGTGGTTCAAAACCCTTTGTAGGCGAGTCTGACTCGCTCTTGGCCGGTTTTTCAATACAATTTCTCAAATGTTTACCAACAACGGTACCTTACCAACATCATTCAAGCGCCAGCGCTTCTAATCTTACTGAGTCTTACTGTAGGAACAGTATTTTAGGTCCTGATTATTGATTATCGTCTAAACCGAACATGATAAGTTTTATCACTACTTGAAGCAAATGGATCAGACTGTTTTGTGTGTGTGCACGCAACCGGTCAGACCGTACATACACAGGTTCTATGTTCTATGTTAGAGGGTTTGGTTTCTGCACTTAGTCCTTCAGGTGGACCATTGTGCGCGGGCCATGGCGGCGGGCGGTGGTTATTTATGACAAACGCAGGTTAATCATTTAGATTGGTCATTCCAAGTATCTTGCTTGTAAACAATCAGGGAGTGGAAGACCAGATACTACAAACTTTAATAATATAGGAATTTCCTCTAAACCCGATCATGGTTGTTTTGGAAATAGTAGATACGATAAATGAATAATTTTTTTAAACACAATGTTTTCTTTCATCAGGATCACCAAATGCGGCAGGAGACGGACCGTGCCAAGCGGAAGTTGGAGACAGAGCTACAAGATGTGAAGGAACAGCTCACTGAAAGGAAAGCACAGCTTGAAGAGTTGCAGATTGTGCTTAGTGAGTATTACAGTCAAATTTTATAATCTTGAAGTCAAATAATATCTTACTTACCAAAAGCCTGATTTACACAGTGCGATTTATTGCCAGTGGCAAACGCATAAGTAGAAGCGAAAATAAAAATTAACAAACAAACAATATTTAGCCGATACTACTCATCTCTTGCTTTAATGTTATTTTATGTCACAGGCAAGAACCTTGCTTAGCGTAAATGGGGCTTTAAAGTTGTAAAGTTTAATCAAATTGCACTTAAGAAAGATAGGAACAGGAAGCAATCCTTTACCGTTGTCTATGGGTACCATGCTACCCCGGCGATAGCTGTGGCGAGATATTGCTTCCCTACCAAACCCATTCGTTCCTTCTGCTGAAAATCTCGCACCTGGACATGACTTGCCTTGGCTTACCTGGATGTCTTTAAATGGTCTTCGGACTCAGGTAGGCTGAAGTAAAGAAAACCTGCTCAGGTGGAGATTCACAGATGACTCCGCCCTGGAGTGGAAATGTGATGCTGTTCCACAAACAATGGGGCACTTAATATCGTGTCCAGCGTGTCCTGCTGTCTGTACGCTACACACTGCGCGGTTGACTACACTGAAGGTGCCAAGCTCGTAGCCAAATTCTGGGCTGACTCCATATAGGTTGCCTTATCCTTTCTTTCTTTCCACAGCCAAACGCGAAGAGGAACTAGCAACCGCCATCAGTCGCGCGGACGAAGAGAGTGCCCTCCGCGCGGCGGCGCAGAAGGCGGCGCGCGAGGCGGAGTCCGCGCTGGCCGACGCTCACGAGGACCTGGACGCGGAGAGAGCCGCCCGGACCAAGGCGGAGAAGCTGAAGAGAGACCTCAACGAGGAGCTGGAGGCGCTGAAGAGCGAGCTGCTGGACTCGCTCGATACTACTGCTGGTAAGTGTGTAGTAGCATAGGATAGTACATGAGGACCAAGGCGAGAAGTAAAGGACATCATTCAGGAGTTCAGAATATTTTGTACCTTAAAATAAAATTTTTGGCCTAGAATATAAAAATACTGTTTTCTTAGGGAAAGAAAGAAAATAATTTTATTTGAACTAGGTTAAGGCACACAAAATTCACACAATAAAAAATAAAAAAAAAGGAAAAAGTTAAAAACAGTGTTGTGTGTCTAACGGCTGCGCCAAATAGAACATAACATGCTTGGCGGGAAATAAACTTGTCCATCAGTGGTAAAAGGTACAGATCATCTGAATATTCGATGAAGCTAGATCTTTGCACTGCTTTACTCTGTTAGACAAAGTTTCCATGGCTTATTACACGCAGGGCTTGGAATCGGTACCAAAAGTACAGGTTCTGTATCGGTACTTGTGGTTCTTACCATTTCGGTTCCTGGGTACTGGGACCAAATTGACGTACCCGCCGCGTACTACAAACTTCATATTTGTACGAGGAACCTCATACTGTTGGCAGCTTTAAAGTTATTTTTGTAATGCCTATTAACAATGCTTTTTACTTACTATAATTATCTGTTTTCTCACTCTAACTTACGAAAATATTTGGTACTGGTACCAATAGTACAGGTACTCTGTCTGGTACCGGTACCAATAGTACAGGTACTCCGTCTGGTACCGGTACCAGTAGTACCGGTACTCCGTCTGATACCAGTCCTCTAAAATATCGGTATTTCAAGACCTGATTGACATCTATTTATATCCTAGAATAATTTTTCTTATTTTCTTATTACTGACCCTATTATTCTTATTAAGTTCTAGAGGTACGTTGAAGAGGTTTTATTTTTGTTTAACACCTGCAGCAACAATAAACAGTATTCTATTCTATCCTATTTACCAATAAATACTCATAAAATTATTTCGCCAATAGCCCAACAAGAGCTCCGAACGAAGCGCGAGCAAGAAGTAGCGGTCCTCAAGCGAAGCCTTGAAGAGGAGGCGACGTCGCACGAGGCCGTGCTGACCGACCAGCGACACAAGCACTCGCAGGAGCTACAGCAGCTGAATGAACAGCACGAACAGATCAAGAAGGCTAAGGCTGGTGAGTACCAACTGCCATTTTATGCTGGCACTTCACTTCGCGTAGATGCGCTAATATTTTTTTCGTTTATGCAAAATTAACTTTATTTTAATAAAAATAGGTTGTCTTTTTGCATTACCCAAGTAGTGCTTATGTTTCGACAAGTACACCAAGTGAAGTGGACATGGTCAGTTCAACCATCAGATTCGTCTGATAGTCTGATGTCTGGTGAGTGAGTCTGACTGTTGCGTCCTCAAGATCGATTGCCTACGACGGCCGGTAACAGTTGTTTTCACTTTATTACGTAAAATAGGTTCACGACTTTAGGTTTAATCAAACGGGTTCGAAAACCTTTTCCGTATAAACTACAAAATGACACTGACAGCCAAAAAATATTCAAAAAAAAAGTAATATTGAGCTTCTAAATCCGAACCAAATAATTCACTCGTGAAAAATATATTTTTTAATTGTCATCTACACGAATACATTTTTTAAATCAAATATTTTAGTATTTATATTTTATTATACATTATTATGGTCGTATGGCGTGCGTTCAGGAGCGTAAGCAGAAGAACGTAAAGTTTGGCTTATCTAAGGACGATAACTTCGAAGTGGAGAACTCGACGTTTCCGTGTGAGAATGTTACCTCGTTTAGTTCCGCACGTGACTACTGGCAACACATGTGCAACAGTCCCAGGCCAGAACGCAGGATCCAGGACTCTTTATTATGTAAAGGTATTCAAATGAAATCAATTTATTTGTGTACACAGGTTGTAGGGTGTTGCTAATTATTATTTGTATCTGATATGTTCTTTTGAGGCAAGAACCACACATATTTGAGTGGACCTGTCCAGTTTGTCCAATCAGACGCATTTGTCAATAGACGACCCCTTGAGGTGTAGTTCAACTCGGAACAAATAACAGAACTATAGCCTGGAGTCGCGGTCTACCCTGTTCTTATAATGGATCGGTGGTCAAGCTCTTGGAGTTTTATGAGCCCTCACTTTTAATTTCCAGCGCTTGAAAAAGCGAAGCAATCGCTAGAAGCTGAGAACGCGGACCTCGCCACCGAACTGAAGAGCGCGAGTGCGGCTCGCACGGAGGGCGAGCGGCGCCGCAAGCAGGCCGAGGCGCAGCTGGCCGAGCTGGGCGCCAAGCTGCAGGACGTGGAGCGCGCCAGGTACGCGGGCGGCGCACTGCTCGTGTTGTACTACTTAGTTAATAGCATCCTACTTTCCAATCATTTGTTAAATGCAAGTAATAATTGGCCAGTTGTCATTTATAAAGGTCTCCTGATACTTTAGAAGTGGACCTCGATGTAAGGTTCTCTCGAAGGTTAATGTATTAATGTCCTATAAATTCTAATAACTTCTTTTTACATAAACTTAAGGGTCAGGTAGCCCACGAAATTCAAATTTTCTTACGTTTTTTGCAATTTGCGGGTCAGTTTCAGGTTGTCATCATTAAAATCATCAATACCAGGTTGTATTCATAATTTTAATGATTATTGTTCTGTAAATACATCCTTGTTACAGTCGCGAATCATATTTTGTTCAACATACAACCTCACACTGACCTGCAAGAAAACGCAAGAAAATTGGAATTTCGCGGGCTACCTGGTGCTTCTCCCCTAAGTCTATTTAAAAGTAATCCCTGAAGCGGTATATTTGCATTACTATTTCTCTGTGTATACAATATGATTTTGATGTAAAAACAAAATCATTTTGGTCAGCATGAGTTTTTTTTTCACAATAGTAACCGATCTTTGGTCTACTTGGATTAGGCGCTTTAGCTTAAATATTTGTTATAATTGTTTTTTCTTTTTCAGGTCTGAAGTGCAAGAGAAATGTATCCGCTTGCAGAGCGAGGCGGAGGCGGCAGCTGGGCAGCTGGAGCAGGCCGAGCTCAAGGCCTCCGCAGCCGTCAAGCTCGCCGCTACCGCAGGCGCGCAGCTCAACGAGGCACAGGTACACACATCTTGCTGTTAACACTATCAACGTACTTTTTTAAGTTATGGAAAAGAGCGTTAATTTGGGGAAATCCATGACAGTATAATGTTATGTAAAAATATTCAGGAGATGTTGACTCGTCGACGAGTCAAATCATTTATTTACAACACAAAACTTACAGATCTGTCCCAATACTTCATTCATCTGCAAATAATAAGATTTAATGAACGTTCGCTACTAATGATAGATCTCAGAAACTGGAAGAAAATCCCGTACGTTACTAAGTATCATAAGGTCAACGAAATCTGCGGCAAATTCGTTGACCCGCAATTTTCTGAACATTCAAAGTTTGTCTTAGTTCATCGATACATTGATAATTATAATAAAAATTGTCTTATTGCAAACAGGCTTTGCTGGAAGAGGAGACGAAACAGAAGCTGTCTCTACAGACCAAGCTGCGCAACATCGAACAGCAGCTGGAGCAGGCACGAGACCAGCTCGAGGAGGAAGAGGAAGCCAAGAAGAACTTGGAGAAACAAGTGAGTACCATGAAGTTCTAAGTGGTAATAGACTTCCTTGTAAATCAGCTCCACTGGGGAAATACTACCTGTTTTTTATTGTGATGACTCGACCGAGAAGTACTATGTTCTACAGTAGCAACACTATTGATATGTACTATTTCGCCGATGTATTTATAGGCAAATATGACAAGACATTTTGTAAATGTCGTGGTAATAAATTTTCACGAAGTGGTGGACCGTCAGCTTGATAACATAATTATGAGATGACCTCAATGCCATTCAAATAGATACGAGATAGAACTTCATGTTAACGTCTATATTTTGGCGCCATAGCGTGTATCACTACTACTTCTAGCATTTAGTATACCCTTCAACGCTGCTACAAACAAACTTTATATTCACAATGACACGCTTCTAACCTCAAACCAACTTCTCAGGTCACAGCCCTTACCCAGCAAGTTGTAGACGCAAAGAAGAAGGCAGAAGAAGAAGCGGAGAACGCTGCAGCGCTTGAGGAACAGCGCAAGAAGCTTAGCAAGGACGTGGAGGCGCTGCACAGGCAGATCGACGAGCTGCAGCAAGCCAATGACAAGTTGGACAAGAGTGAGTAATCTGTGACAGTACAGTGACTTAGTGAGAGTGCGGATAGGACTCAACAACATTTTCATTCGACAATGACGAAGTTCCTGGGAGAGGTCTTTTGCCCAGAAGTGGGACACTATAGGCTGGGCAAAAAAAAAAAAAAAGACAAAATAGTTGTGCCATAAACCTAAACACTACCCACGGGTACTAAATGCTAATGGGATCCAATCTGTATTCCACAGACAAATTTCTACATCCAAAAGTTCTGAAATTCTTGAATAATACCGAAAAACTGAACCCTACTTTGTGAGAGCATAAGTTGTTGTCAACTTGTGGTCTTCTTCTGGTTTTCGTATCCACGGTACACCAACTTCTGGTAGGTGGTTCCTTTATTGAACCACCAACCACAACTGCTTGTATGTGATGTGACATCAGCGGGGTAATTACGTAACACACGTAACAGTAGGAATGGGTTTTATTTTGACAGTTCAACAATATTCAATGCGTTATTTACGTTGTTGACCAAACAAATTTTTCGAACATATGAAGCAATGGATTAGCAATAGGCTTCAAAATGATTCAGATTGTGATAGATAGTGTGTTACGTAATTAGGGTGCGGATCTGCCGATCAAAGATCACTTTCGAGATTGACTGCAGATTGAAATTGAAATTAGAGGCATCAAAATGTTTACGAATATTTGTTTTTATACGTTCTCGTATGTTTCAGGCAAAAAGAAAATTCAGGCTGAACTTGAGGACACTAACATTGAGCTGGAGGCGCAGCGAGCTAAGGTCATGGAGCTGGAGAAGAAACAGAAGAGCTTCGACAAGGTATGGTCTAAATCTAAATGCTTACCTTAGTAAAACGTACAGGTTCTTTTATTTCCCTCCCTACACGGGAGTGTGAAAGTTGAAAAGTAAAGAATACATACCAACTATAAACATTACCGTCGTTTTGGGCTCTGTCGCAGACGGGTAATAAAATTTAATTTGACTGATTTCACTGCAGGGCAACACAGGCCGATTTATTTTTATTTTCGTACTAATATTGTTAGTGTGAAAGTTTGTGAGGATGGATGGATGGATGGATGGATGTTTATTACTCTGTTACGCAAAAACTACTGAACACAGATAGTTTATAACCTGGATTAACAAATAGGATACTTTTTATCCCGGTAGTATGTTCCCGTGGGATAATTTCCGACATCCACGCGGGCGGAGCCGCGGGCAGAAGCTAGTAATAGAATTTAAAAAATATAGAAGTAGGAGAGATCTTACATTTCTCGTATAATTATTTTGTTCTTACGCTTGTGAAGAATAATATTACTGTGGAATATCTCGTTTTCACTGCCGCCTTAGCTAGAAAATTGATTGATTATGATTCTTTCAATTTAACTTTGAAGTAATAATGGCAAGTAATCTGTTGAGTAAGGTTTATATTTCAATAGTTACCCCTTTTGTAACTGATTGATTTCTACGGCTATACTGTCTGGATTGTAAACAATATTCATGTTATATTTGTACAAATTTAGAGTATTAATGTTTTTATTTATCGCAGGTGGTATCAGAAGAACGTGCGATCGCTGAGCGATACGCGGCGGAACGAGACGCGGCTGAGAGAGACGTGAGAGAAAAGGAGACACGCGTCCTCTCACTCACACGGGATCTAGACACTGCTGCTGAGAAGGTACGGAACTTTTCATAAAAGATAACTGATACGGAAGAGAAGAGAGAGATAGGTACAGAGATGTTGAAACGATGCAGCTTTCCGTCCCACGACTATGGCGCTGTATTGGGGGCTATTTGTACCTCTGGATACTATCGTCATCATCATCCACAGCCCCACTTCACCCACTGCTGAGCCTAGGCTTTTCTTGTGCCTTTTCTGTATACTATAGCAGTCTATAATACAAGTTGCCAAAATGTTTCCACTGCTTCTACTCAGACCTCCTTTCTGTGACTGCTCATTATTGTGGGAATGGGTATTATATTTCATCGAATTTTTGGTTCAAAGATATTTCGGTTTCTTCACGATGTTTCCGTTATTAGAGCAGTAATAATGAAATGAATTGTACAACTGTAAAATTCACAAACAACTCGTAAATCAAGACCTTTACCGCTGCCCAAGTAACCCCACAACAAAACGGATTCAAACATAATTTTCTCCCACAGGTCGAAGAACTAGAACGCACGAAGCGCCTGCTACAGTCCGAACTGGACGAGCTCGCCAACACGCAAGGCACGGCCGACAAGAACGTGCACGAGCTCGAGAAGGCCAAGCGAGCGCTCGAGTCACAGCTGGCGGAACTGAAGGCGCAGAACGAGGAGATCGAGGACGACCTGCAGCTCACTGAGGACGCCAAGCTGCGGCTCGAGGTCAACATGCAGGCCATGCGCGCGCAGTTCGAGCGGGACCTGCAGGTATGTTACAAGTCAAATAGAATATTTACTGCCCATGAATATATTTCACAAGAGCAGAATAAAATATGGAGAACTTTTGCTAAAACATTTGCTTGATAAAACGTAAATTGCCAAAAAAATCGTTTTACAAAACTACAGCACGCACCTTTGTGACTTTATCTTTGTGGCACTGCCTGCCAGGTGTTGTACTATGTGTTGTGTAATACACTAAACTTCGTAAAAAATTTCTTACATTCGAAATCTTGAGGGTCATTAGAGTTTTATGAACTGAAATTAATATTATTTCAAAAATTTAGTGCCTTATTTACCTTATATCCCTCATTCTCAGGCCAAGGAAGAGCAAGGCGAGGAGAAACGCCGCGGCATCGTGAAGCAGCTGCGCGATTTGGAAGGTGAACTGGAAGAGGAACGGAAACAGCGTGCCGCCGTGCTGGCGATGCGCAAGAAGTTAGACGCAGACCTCAAGGATGCCGAGCAAGCCCTGCATCTTGCTAATAAGGTCAGCTACTTAGACTTAATGCCAGGATCACGGATTATTATATTACAAAAAAAAAAATCTTCACATAAAAATCAAACACGCTCAAGTTAATAATTAACTACGCATTTTACAAAAGAGAGTAATCCGCGCGATCTATAAAATGGGTCCTCGCATGTCTCTTAGAAACAAATTCAAAGAAATTGATATACTAACTCTGCCTTCTCTTTAATCTTAGAAAGTATTTTGTATGTTCTCAAAAACTTAGGACTTTTCAAAATTAGAAGTAATTTCTATCATATAAATACACGTAAACTGAAATTGTGATACCCAAATTTACATTAACTAAAACAAGCAAGTTATTTCTTATAAACAGTATCCGCTTTTATAACAATTTGCCAAAGTCAGTTACAGAACTTAGGAATGGAAAGTTCAAAACCCACATCAAACGTATCCTTATCAAAAATGCATATTATTATAAGATTAAGGACTATGTTGAAGACAAGAAAGTTTGGCAATAATTCCTTCTGCACATCTGGCTTCCCTTTTTTTTTGTGTGAGCCTCGTACAGCTCCGCCTGAATGGCTTCCGTATCCGGAGGGTGGATACAGCCTGCGGTGCCTGGTGTACAGGCGTCGCGCGGCAACGCACGCCTCGCGCAGAGACGTTAACTCCGGCGACCACCAGTACACCTGGCGCCAGGCGCGTCCGGGCTGGACCTGGGGCATTGCCACGTCACATACTTCGGACATGGCCACCCGGAACCACTCTGCGTCGTCGTTGATATCAGCAGGCCTGTCCGGTGATGACACCCAGGTCTGCACGATCGAGACTTCCAGTAGGAACTCCCGGTCCAGTTGCTTCAGCGCCCACCGCGGATCACTCGCAACTAGACCCCTTAGGCACACAGTACCTAATGGGGAGTCATTGCCCACACCCCAGGGTGCACCGTCCCGGAGACTGGCCTTTCCCCCAGACGCATCCAAGGGGGTAACTCCAGCCCACGAGCACACAGGGAGGTTTCCTGCCTTAGCACCCCACATGTGGCTTCCCTGGTACTTGATTAACGGCATAACTATGTAAATGTAGACACTGCTCCCAAATTACGAAGATTATTTAAAAACAAAGTAATTTGTTTTTTACTTTCCTCTTTGACATAATCTTCACATTATTTGACATTTATATACCTCCAATTCTTATTCCAACTCTTTATTTATGGGTTTCGTAGACAGGATTTTTATTCAGATTTGTTACAGTTGTACTGGCAATCATGTTATTTAGTTTAAATAGGCTTTTATTTTTATTATTTTATAGAGAGAGAGAGAGAGAGAGATTGAGACTTATATAGATTCTTCTATATTTTGTGAATGTGATAATGCTGTAGGTCTAACTTGTAGATTGTAGATTTGTAGACCTTTTTCGATTTTGTTGAGTGCCAGTTACTTGTTGACAGGCCTACACTGTCCTCACATACCTATTAATACTGTAGTTTTAAAACATTGTAAAAGTCCCTTATTTTTAAAAGAGTAACCGTGGAGTTTTTTGCCAGCTTTTCTCCATAGGAAACAACCCATGGGGGCTATTGCTTTTGTGCTCATCAGTTGGCGCCCCTGTCGAGTAAGGTCCTGTTGCAGTATTTTTATTTGATATTTGGATATGTTTAAGTTCCCTTATATTTATAGTATGGTTATTTTATTACATTATAAAACTTTAAATGAATATTTAGATTATAATGTTCCTAAAATTGGCAAGCATGAAGCAGACAAATCTTATGCTTCCTTTAAGTGCTACCAAATTAGATCCTAAGATTTTGCTTAAAATCTTAAGGTCATAATTAACCAAGAATGGCACAACAACTATTATGAATCATTCGTTAAAATTCGTGATAAAAATCCCGCAAACAGTGCACGTTCAGTATATATTTTAACATCTAGAGACCTTACTCTATACTAGCGTCAAGCGGTGAACTCAAGCGCGATAGTCTTCATTGGAACTGTGCATCTAGCTTTTGACGTTTCATAAGTGCCCATGTAGGTTTATGTGAAATAAAATATTTTGATTTTGAAGTAAGTGGCAATGAATGAAAATGATCTAAGATTCTGAATTTAAGTATGCATTAATATTCTTTTGACCGAATTTCGATTACGACGACCCATCTCAACCAATTATGCAGGAGTTATTAATTATAGTGCACAAATGTGTGTGCCAACACAGGTGAACTGATGTCTGGTGAGTACATACGTCAGTCCCATTGTGAGCTCAACGATCCGACAACATTATCACCAGTAAACGCGTTTATGTTTAGAGTGTTAAATTTAACATTTTCCCTTCTAGGTGAAAGAAGATGCGGCTAAACAGGTCAAGAAACTGCAACAGCAGTTGAAGGAGGCCGCGCGCGAGGCGGAGGAGGCGCGCGCCGGGCGCGAGGAGGCGGCGGCGGCGGCGCGCGACGCCGAGCGGCGCGGCAAGGCGCTGGAGCACGAGGCGCTGCAGCACGCCGAGGAGCTGGCCGCCGCCGAGCGCGCGCGCCGCCAGGCCGAGGCCGACCGGGACGACCTGCTGGACGAGCTCAACAACTCGTCTGCCAAGGTACTACCGCGTACTACACTCACGCGCCCCCTTCAACACGACCGCACTAAACCACAATGATCTTTCACGTAGCCGAATAAATAAACCGTAACATATTTTGGGTATTTATGAGTTTATTTCAAGCTTTTGCACGCCTTTGAACCACACTTTTAGCATCAGCCTATAAATTTCTCGCTGCTGAGACGACCTCCTCTAGGAGTGGGAGGAAAAAACATGTTTGAACAGCTTAAAAAACCCATTTTTAGCTCCAGATACACTAGTGCAGTCTGAACAACGGCAACTGATTGTCGTGTACTCCCTCCACCCCTCCAAATAGTTATAAATTGCTTAACTCCAAATAAATACACTCTCACCAATACCCAAATACATCTATACAAGTTCCCAATACACCTATATAGATTGTCACTAAACCTTAATATTATATTCAACAGAGTACACTTCTCATTGATGAGAAGAAACGTCTGGAGGCGCGGATTTCAGCCCTCGAGGAGGACCTGGACGAAGAGCAGTCCAACAACGAAATCCTCAACGATAGACTAAGGAAGTCACAGGTATGGTGTCATCATCAGTTTAAATGATAAATGATAAATGAATGATAAATGATAAATGATTTTATTTCTGTAAGTAGGTTTGAACAAACACTTTTACACGTCAATCATATTTTAAAAACTAGATGAGGTCGGCGTTTCCTATCTGACTACTCTGAGAAGAAAGGCCGAAACAAACTCAGAGGTCACAGTCTCTTTTAAAGTCCAGACATAATCTTGGTCAAATCATGTGAAGACCATGTAGATTTGTGTCTGAGATGGTCTTTTGAGGAAAAACCACACAGATTGAGTGGACCTGTCCAGTCAGTGCACGCATTTGTCAGTAATCGTGTAGCTCAACTCAGAACTTAAGGAGCTCAACGATTCGACGAACAATACCAAAGAAAAGACATTTGGGTAGGCCACAAAAATTACTCAAACTGCCAGACCATGATTAAAATTAACTGAGGAGAGAAAAAAAAAGCAACAATGACCCACATAGTCTTCACATTCACAATATTAAAATAATAATCAATGTAGCCTGAATGCTACTCACATCCACAGACAGTTTACTCTTTAAAAGTCATCAAAAATACCAGAAATTATTATATAAGGACATCATTAATTCTATTAATTTGTTGCTTGGGGGTACATTGAAGTGGCTTAGTTAATCCCAAGCCTTTTTGTCATCCAAGTAATCTTTAACTTTATAGAAACCTTTTTGACAGAGTTTCTGTTTAATAAATGATTTAAATTTATTGAGGCTCAGTTCTTTAACAAGACTTGGGAGTTTGTTGTAAAAACGTATACTTTGGCACTTAAATGAATTACTAATTTTTTGGAGCCTAGTCGAGGTCACAATAAGTAAATCTTTGTTTCTAGTATTAATGTTATGCACGTCGCTGTGTTTAGAATATAGATTAATATTCTTTTTTACATACATCAGGTTCTCATATACATATTGAGATGCGACTGTCATTATGTTTAATTCCTTAAATTTATCCCTCAGTGAATGCCTACAACTAAGGTTATAAATTGCTCGAATGGCTCTTTTCTGCAGCACAAATATAGCCTGAATGTCGGCTGCATTTCCCCACGGCAAAATGCCGTACGACATTACACTATGGAAAAAACTAAAATATACTAATCTAGCTGTTTCGACATCAGTCAAATGACGGATTTTATAGACCGCGTAGGCTGCAGAGCTTAGCCGCTTCGACAATTTGGTTATTTGTGGGCCCCACTGTAGCTTCGAGTCCAAAGTAATACCTAAGAACACAGTGGTGTCCACGAGATCCAATTCCGCCCCATTAACTAGTACATTGGTTTTCACCTGCTTAACGTTAGGTGTCAGAAATCTAATACATTTAGTCTTTTTCTCGTTTAAAAGTAAATTATTAACACTAAACCAATGTACTATTTTAGCGATAGCATTATTTACATCATCAGTAATTATCTGTTGTCGTTTAAGCTTAAATAAAAGTGATGTGTCATCTGCAAATAACACTATTTCATGACTATTCTTTACAAGGGAAGGTAGATCATTAATATATACGAGAAATAAAAAAGGGCCAAGAATTGAGCCCTGCGGAACTCCCATAGTGACAATAGAACCCGGGGATCGCTTGCCGTTAACGTCCACTCTTTGGATCCTATTATCCAAATAAGAGATAAGAAGATCCAAAGTAGTGTTTCTAATACCATAGTGATGCAATTTCCTGACCAATGTATCATGAGAAACACAATCGAAAGCCTTAGACAAGTCACAAAAAATACCTAGGGCATCATGCGACTTTTCCCAGGCCTCAAAGATATGTGCAAGAAGCTCAACGCCAGATATCTCTACGCCTTAATCTACATAAGACCTTTTCACGATTTTCATACCTATTATTTATTCATTGAGGTAGTAAATAAATAAAATACAATTTTGTACAATCCGTATCTGCGTCTAACTAAACTAATACTATAAAAAAAGATTAGATTTTTTGTTTTTGTATGTGTGTTTCGTTTTCATGCTAAAACGACTGGACGGATTTAGATGAAATTTGGCACATGGGTAGACCATTACCTGGATTAAGCCGTAGCTAACTTTTATCCCGTTATTCCCACGGGATCGAGACTTATGCGGGTAAAACCGCGGAGCGCAGATAGTAAAAAATATATTTTGTCACTGTGTTACATAGGTAATAGAGGGAAATGAGTACCTATTTTCTGAAGTACCATATTTTTAAGCCAGTCAATGGGGGCAGGAAGGAAACTTCTGTTGTGGTAAAACTTCATCTTCAGCTTGTGGTGCATTTTTGTTAAAATATTAGCTGGTTAGTCTACGGTAAAATACGTTCCTTTTGTCGTTCTCGTATATTTTTTTACATCTCTGCTCATCACGAAAGCGAGTTGTGCTCTGTATACGTTTTCTAAAATAAAACTATCTTCAGGCAAAGCATACTTTCATTGCATAATTTTTTTCACATTTCATGTATAAATGTATAACTTTTTTATTTTTGTAAAATCTTTAGAACCAAATCGACCAGCTGACAATGGAGCTGGGCACAGAGAAGTCAGCCACCCAGAAGCTGGAGAGCGGCAAGTTAGTTCTGGAGCGACAGAACAAGGAGCTCAAGGCCAAGCTTGCAGAACTAGAGACAGCTGCACGGACCAAGACCAAGGTACGTCTACGTTATAGTAACGTTTGGGTCTAAGAGCCTTATAAATCTTTTGTCAAATCTCACGGTAACTTTTGTAATCTGTTGGCCGAAACAGCAGTCGACTAAATTACTTATGTGAGCGTTATCAGCTGATTGGATTGATTGTAAGTTAAAGCGCTCCCTACGTAACGTCCTAACGTAATAATCCAAGATTTGATTTTGAGCATTACGTTACAATAATGCCTCACTGACTGACGAGCATTCGCATGGAATGTAACAATCCAAGATTCGATTAGATTCGCATTCATGTTACAAATTGTGTCACGGTTGTCATTCACTACTGTTACATTACAGGTGAATGATCCCGGTGAATGTAATGTTACAAATTGTATCTTTACAGGTTGCTGTAATGCTCGGTTCTCCTCACTCTCTGATGTAATGCTCGAATCTGGACTGTTACATTACATGCCATTTTTGCAGATTATTTCTCCAGTTCGAGTTTGATGTTCATTTTTTCTTGACAATCTAATATTTGTAATTACTAATTACGGACCCGACTCCTGAATTGCATAGAATATAGAATATCTTTGTAAAAAAACGTGGCATTTTGTATAATTTTCTTGTTTCCATGACCCAGGGCGTGATCACATCCCTGGAGCTGAAGGTGGCTAACCTAGAAGAACAGCTGGAAGCGGAGTCTCGCGAGCGCCTCGCGCAGCAGAAGTCTTCACGCAAACTCGACAAGAAGATGAAGGAACTGGCGCTACAGCTGGACGAGGAGAGGAGGCATGCAGACCAGTACAAGGAGCAGATCGAAAAGGTATTTACAGACCCTTGTTGGGGAAAATGTTCAGAGGCCATGAGACATGGCCATGAGGTGACATGAGGTACAATCATTTGCAATTTAAGTGCAGGGAAAGTCAAGATGTCTGTGTTAGTTGCGCCGCCGATGGTTCGAAATCGCTTGAAACCATCATAAGTCACTTACAAAAATTTACCTGTTAAAAGAGTGTGTGAAAAAACGAACTTGTCGGTGGAAGGTGATCTCGTAATGTTTAAATGTTTGACAGTTAAGAATTGTATGTACTGCCCGTAGCTTGCTGCGCCCAGTGATGCCTACAGCCATACTAAAGTACCATTTTTTTTTGTAAATACACTGCTTTCAGACTGCACAGATTTACATTTTAGTTACTTAGCAGTTTAAGCTATATTCAAATGACTTATTAGCGAATAGGCTAGATAGTAATGTGAATAAGTTATCACTATCCGTGATACTTTATAAAAGGGAAAAAAAATACTGCCGAAATTCAAAAACTTGGACAAATTCTTACAATCTTGTGCAAATATGTAGACACAATATATCTGCCTATCATCAATAACACGTCCTATTCCCTTTCAGATGAACGTCCGCGTGAAAGCGCTGAAGCGTCAACTCGACGAGGTGGAGGAAGAGGTCCAACGCGAGAAGGTCGGCAAGCGCAAGGCGCAGCGCGAGCTGGAGGACATGCTGGAGACGCACGAGACGCTCACGAGAGAGTGCAACAATCTGCGCAACAAGCTCAGGTAAGCACGACATACTGCGCTAAACTGCGCTAAAATAAATTAAAACCAGACTCACGGTGCGGTGCGATTGTTGCGTGCCGACCCGTTTCTTATTATTTATGTATACAGTTAACAAAAAAACTGCTCAAAAAGAAAAAAAGAAACATCAAAGCTAAAACTAGAAATAAATATAGTAATACTAGCTGCGCCCCGCGGTTTAACCCGCAGCGGTATGAAATATACTTTACGACCTATTCACAGACCTACAAAATATACACAAAAAATTTCATAAAAATCGGTCTAGCCGTTTCGGAGGAGTTCGATAACAAACACTGTGACACGAGATTTTTATTTATTAGAAGATAACCAATAAAGAAACAAACACTAAAAAGCTTGGCACTCAACCTATTGAACTTAAACATCTGAAATTCAATACTAAAGGTGTTGTAAAAAAGCTAAGGCTTAAGCACTTAACACTTATTGCTGAATTCATGACATGAGGCCGCAGGTTGACACGTCCTATTGACATCGGTTGTAGATGTATATCTGCAGATCCTAAGAGCATAAATATTTTTATCTACATTTCACTGTACTGTAAGAGTTACAAAACCACAAATCGTTGCGCCGTGATTTTGGTCTCTAAACATTTCAATTTGAGTCATCTGTCTTATAAGTTATTTCTTGATGTATCATTGTGACTAACAATAACCATTTTTAATCTACTCATAGAAGTAACAATTTGTTATTTCTCTTACTTTCCGTCAATCACTGGTCCGACGTTGGTTGTGACTTATTTATAGTTACAGCGACGCCAGCTACAGAACCCCTAAACAAACGACGCCGACGGGACAAAGATTTGACGACCCATAATAATGATGCAGATAAATTATTCCATGGTATAATAATATACTTCGCCAGGTATAGCATTCCGAGACACAGTGGTCACGTGGGCGACACAAGCCTACGTCATCACCGCTATGTTACCAGTAGTGTGTAATAATAACTCCCAACTGCCTTTATTATTACCTGTGCGAATCCGATAAAACGCTGAGGTTTTAATTAACAATTACGTTGGTATATGTTTAAATTGAATTGTTTCGTTTGATTCGAAAAATGAAACGACAATTTAAAAGCTTTATATATATTTTTCAACAGAATGGTGACTGAAAATGTTTCCATAATTCATGTTTTGTTGCATAAAGTGGCAACTGGATAGTGACGCAAGCATGTGTCACTCCCGGAGTGCCAGACCTTGTTTTTTTAGACCATGAATTATTGTATGTTTCCGCTAGGCCGTCGTTTGCCGACGACGAAACGATTAGCGAGTGGGGGAGTGAGTAAGACGAACTGCGAGCGAGCGACTAGCGTCAGGTAGTAGAGTGGGCTAACTATATCATGCTCGAGATTAACTAGGCTTCACTAGGCTGGCTCTAGTTTAACTGGGCTGGTTCTAGTTTAACTAGGCTCGAGTATTAACGGACTCACTCGGAATGGAAAGCTAAATACATGTGGAATGGGGCATTCGCTTTATAATATAGAATTCTTACTGACCGGTCATATGCTTGAAACTTTTCACTCTTTACTGTCATCGACTGAACGAATGGGATTGAAATCATGGAACGAAAAACTTCATTTCATTATTGTGTTGTTTAATTTGGAATATTAGCAATGTAAGTAGACTGATAGAGGGATGATGACATTTAAAAAAAAAATATTCTCTATGTAATATTGTTTGACATCAATATTATAAAATGTGTAAAAATTTAAAAAAATACCAAGTTATAAAAGTTTTTAAATAACTGTTAGACAAAGACGGCACTATCACAAAAGTGACGTCACTACTGAGTAACTTCATACTAGTGCCATACTTCGTCCTTATCGCGCGACAAGGACGGGAATAATCCCTTCCAAAAACTTTTAGAGCGTGTAGCTTCTCCATATTTCCATCGATATTACAGATTTTCTCGATTATCTCATTTTACTATGCCTTCTTTGAAATTACATAATTTGTTCGAACATTTCTAATATTAGTCATCATCCCTATTGGCACAATTCTGTGTGTAGTAACACGTTGCTGATGTTCCTCCTAACCGGTCTGGTGAGCTAAATGGGGGTAAAACGGTGGGCTAAAGAAACATGGATGGATATGAACCTGCGCATTTTGGGGTCGAAAAGCGTGGGTTTACTTGTCGCTTTAAAAATAACTGTTTTTCATGTGTCGTCCGTTTTTCTTATAGAATAATAATAATTTTAGAGTTTGAGAATGGTTTGATATTGAGTTCACACGTCTTGGCTAACTTACTTGCACGATGTTTAAAAATGGATTTACTTTTTTTGAATTTGAAGGCTTCTCCAGTACTACATGGTGTGATAAATTATCATTTTGGTTGGTTGGTTTTTAACCGTTTTAATTAAAAGTAAATAAATGTGATTTCTTAAGGCTTTTCCTAAAATTACAACCTCATTTATTGGCAATATAAAATAGAACAATTATATCATATAATTTATATCAAACTTTCTCAACTCTTCCCCATACTATTTTAAGACTGTAAACTAATTATTTTCCCTCGCGTTTCCAGACGACAGGGCGGCGGCATCGGTCTGTCGGGCGGGTCCTCGTCGTCGCGTATGAAGCGCACGTCACTCGCGCCCGGCGCCGGCTCCGGAGACGAATCCTTCGATGACGTCAACGACACCACCAACAGCGTCGAGTAGCACACACATACAAACACACACACACACACCGACACGTCACGACGGCGACGACACCCACGCTTGACGTTACAACTGTGAAGTCAAAGCACTTTTGACGTCAGAATTGTAGCTTGTTGACGTTGTCGTAATTAAGCAGTGCGATGTATCGCTGTGATGTTAAATTCTGTATTCTGTACTTGCAATAAGTGTGCGCTAAGTCTTTGTTTAAGTGATATAACGTGCTGCTTAGTTAATCCTAGTCGTAAGCGCGGCTGTTGTCGGCTATCTGTGACGTGCTTGTTAGCGGTGGCGTCACGAAATGTCCACGCAATCACTACATGTAAAAGCAGATGTGAGGGTATGTGTTCTTTTAGGATTTTTAACTAATGTTCTAAACTGTTGCCTAAATGTATGCGTTTTAAAATTATCACAATAGCCCAACGGCTATTGTGGACGAGCGGTGGCAGTTCGAAGCCCAGCTGTGGCCTATTGCGGTGGACCTACTCGAAAAACATGTACCTTAGCTCGAGAGGTAGACCGGAATATTAGTAAAATGCTACACATATTACTAGTATTCATTTTTAATTAATAAAATAATGTCAAACGTGATTAATTTCAGTTTAGTGACTTTTTGACCTTAGACTAAGTAGTTATTTTTGAAAATTTGTTGTTATTCCTTCTTGTAACTGTACTTTCTTCAACTTTATCGACGTACTTAATTACTGGAGAATACATCTCTTCATATTACGCTCTTACATGTAGACTATACAGCAATCGTATTTTTGTACATAAAATCTTTGGCGAGGGATTATGATATAAACCCGTGTTCACATAAGCTGTCACATTGAATTAACCTAAATGTGATGTAAACACATTGTACATTAGTTTTACGAAATTACGATTGTAAGACGTGGCCTTTAAGTCAATGTAAATCGAGTTAATGTATGGATATAGCGAACAGCCGAGAACGCATAGGCTTTTGTATCTAGATATACGTTTTCATTCATTGTATAATATTATATATGTACGTGAAATTTTACTGTCATTATGAAATATTTTGAGTACATATTTTTTTTCGGTTTTAGGTGTATGAATCTGTACGCTAATTTATACGAAGATATATTTTTAAATGCATGAAAAATTCTAAACAGATCATGAGGTAACAAGCGGCCTATGGCGCACGGTGTACGTACAAGAGTTGCAGTTGGTGTACACGTTCGTACGTCTAGAACACTACATTAAATAAAGCGGGTGCTCAATTTACACTAAAATAAATTGCATTTAAACAGTCGAATCTCTGAAAAACAAGAGCAATTGGTGATAAACCCCATCCCAGTATTAAACTATACATTCCTTACAATCGAGATTTTCACTTTGCCCAGACAAAGTCGGACGGGTAGATGTGGATTGTTAAATTACTCATTGGGTGATATTCGTAATGATTTTTTTTTAAAGTATTAATAAAATGTGGCAAAATATTACTTATACTGTTTGATAATTGCATTTAAAACGCGACTGAGTAACCAAGACTGTTGTTGCGATTATTGACTCCCCTCCATTATCAGTTGTACCGTTTGCTGAGACCTATCAACCACGTTGTGCACTGAGTATGCTCAGTTCAAACTGAGCGCAGTACGTGTACTTTATAAATTATTTTTTACAGCAATTGACTCTTGTTTCCCTCAGTTTGTTGAGCGTGCTCGGTTCGCGTCACTTTCACCTACACAGTGTAAATATAATCAGTGTATGTCACTGAGCGCTTAGTTGCCATACAAATTTTAATAATAGTTGTTAAGTAAACTTGTGAGCTTTGATGTGATGGGGTGTGGCGGAGCGCGTGCGCAACTGAACCTCGTAGCTGGCACCTTACAATCTCTCGGCTCAGTTTTTGAAAATAATTTTAAGCAAGAAATACACTTACTTTCAATCAGATAAATATGAGCTTTTCCCAGCATATTCTTGCTCGAAATTCTGAGCTGCATCGAGTTGTATACTTTTTTATTACGATTTATACAAAGAGCGAGGCGCCGTCACATCTTATATTAAGTGTTTAACAATAAAGTCCTTACCATCTCCGTAACATCTTGAATGTAAATACACCTGGCCAGGTGGTGTCATGTAAATTGTTTACATTAAATACAAAACGGTATTATTTGTGTTTGCAGGCGAGGGTTTGCGCTAGAACGGCTTGCTCTTTAGACTTAGGTAAGACTCGTAGTAATAAATTGTGGCCTTAAGTTTTCTTTATTATCGACTTAATACGTAAAATGGATTGGAATTAGTCTCTTGTAACAGAGGCCTAACTTGTATCATGCGAGCATTTTTTTTATCATTATTTACCAGTCTTCATGACCACTTTTTTTTATTCATTATTATAGTTTTCTGAATAATAATATAAATTTTAAATGTAAGTAAACATTGAAGCATAAACTTATTTTACATAAATATTATATTTAATTATTAACAATATTGATAATTGTAAAATTGGCCATAGGTTGTAACAAGTTATCAGTTGGCATGCCAATTAAACAATTTTTCATGATTTTTATATCATTTGTTTTATTTGAATACCTACCCAACAAAACCTATTTTCTAGAATGAAAAGCTGCTTTTGCTTATCTACAACCTACGGAAAATAATATCCTTAGGGCGTTTGTCCACCGCAGCCGTCACCGAGAAAGAGATGGCGTCGAAGTAGCGATCAAGGAAGTTGGATCCGTGGTAGCGATACATAAATGATAAATGATTTTAAAGGCGACGTTAAAAAAAAAACTGGCAAGATTTTGTAAAAATTTGTGAACGTTGATTCCCAAAACCATAAATTTGTCAAAGTTATGGTTAAAAAGTTATTAGGGTTTGAACGTGGCTGCGCCATTGAAACGCGGAGAACCGCGCGGCCACGGAGATCTTTAAAACTAAGCGCTGCAGAATCCTGAAATTTTGTTAAATAACAGATTGAATTTGTAAAAATATAGAAGAAAATCCTAGGTTTATATTTTAGTAGCTGTAAAGACTAAAACCGTCATTGAAACGCTGAAAAACACGTTATCGCCGATATCTCGCTGAAAAAGTATCGCAGACGTCTTTGTAAAACCCAGATTTGAATTTGTTAAACTTTGTACAAAAATACAACAAAATATCCTAGGTTTATATTTCAAGAGCTGTAAGACTAAAACCCCATGGCCGAGCCATTGAAACGGTGAAAAACACGTTATCGCCGATGTCTCGCTGAAAAGGCATCGCAGAGGTCTGAGGTTTTTTGTAAACCTAGATTTGAATTTGTCAAAATTTGTAAAATACACAAAAAAAATCCTAGGCTTATATTTCAGGAGCTGTAGTACAAAAAAAACAAGTGTATGTAGTTAAAATAAAACACGTGTGGCACTCGGGGACTACCGAGGTAAAGCTATTGCATAGCATTTTTTATCAACTTATGCAATTATATATTTTTTTTATTTATGCAGAATTTTTTTTTCTTTGATATTAATTCAAGTACAGTCGTACCATATACATACACGTTAAGCGAACGCTCGGCCGAGCTACATGGTAGGCGGAGTGGGGGGTGGTAGTTAGGTTTTATTTTTGTTAGGGAATTTCTTTATTCGGTCGCCGCGCTCAAAGCTCGCGATAAAAGCTATGCAATAGCTTAACAACGTAATATAAAACTTTCAATACGGTTTAAATGTTTCGATAAGGGTGACCATGGCTTATTGTTTACAGAAATCTTTCCACCTATTGTATTACAAATTATATCTCAAGGATTCGAAATTAAATTAAAATGAAAAGATAAGATACAAAAACATGTTTATTTCTTTAAAAATCACAGATTGTTTAGTTACCCCTCCATTCCTTGATAACTGAAAATACTGTGGTTCTGAGTACCCGTGCGAGAACCGTAACAGATAACTTTGCACTTTCAACAATTTCATTTTTACTACCTGTATTTCTGTTATGGAAATCGCTTCTTATTTTGAAAAGTCCTAAGTTTTTGCGAACATACAAAATACTTTTTAAAATATAAAGAGAAGGCAGAGTTAGTGTGTCAATTTATTTGAATGTGTTTCTAGAGATTCGTGAGGAACCATTTTATAAAACACGTGGATTGCCCTCTTTTATAAAATGAAAATTGAATCTACGTCAGCTGCCGATCCCCACAGCAGAACGCCATAAGACAATGCTGTAGAAATAAGCCAAGTATATTTTACTAACCTAGCAGTGGCTATATCAGTCAACAGCCTTATTTTACATACTGCATATGCAGCTGAACTTAATCTACCTGAAAGAGCTCTAATTGGGGCGCCCCATTGCAAATTTGAATCTAAAGTAATTCCTAGAAATACAGTTTCCGTATTAACATCTAGTTTCTTGCCGTAAAGTTTTAAATTTAGACCCACTGGGGTACATTTGGTAATGAAAACTTAATACATTTATTTTTGTTCGCATTAAGTAAAAGATTGTTAGCTGCGAACCATTTCGAAAATCCGCCAGACTATCGTTGACATGTAAGACATCCGTATCTTTTCTATCTATTTTAAAGTGTCATCAGCGAATAAAATTATATTCGATAAGTTATATAGCCATCATGTAAGGAAGGTAGGTAATTACTACAAACTAGAAATAGGAAAGGGCCAAGAGTTGAACCTTGAGGTACGCCCATCTTAACTAAGGACCCCGAAGACGTCGCCCCGTTAACGTTTACTTTTTGCTACCTGTTTGATAGATAAGAACCCCAAGACCGCCCATTGTGTCAATTGTACATTTATATCTGTGTGTGTTTGTTTCTGTCTGTCTATCTGTTGTGTCTGTGTGTCTGTCTATTCTATTCTATTCTAAGAAAGAACAAGATCAGCAGCTTGTCCACGACTTCCGTAGTGGTGTAATTTACAGATCAGTGTGTTGTGGTTAACGCAGTCAAACGCTTTTGATAAGTCGCAGAAAATGCCAATTGTATCCTGGGAATTCTCCCAGGATTCCAAAATGTGACATGCGTTTTTCTCCCACGTCAGTCGTCGACCTACCTTACGTGAAACCAAACTGGCGACTATGTAAAATCCAATTTGAGTTAAAATGTGACAACATCTGGTCTAGCATGATTTTTAGCATGCATTAAACATTGATTAAATATATCTGTTAGGACAGGGGCAATTGTGTCAATGATATATAAAAGAACCTTAACGGAAATCTCCCAAAGTCTTCAGTGTTTTTTATGTTAAGAGTTTTGAATGCTTTTTTTATTGTGACAATAGAAATGGGCTTGAATTCAAAACTTGGAATGTCCTTTCTGAAGTTTTCTTTGAGAGGTGATTCAGCTAATATAGCTGATGAGGGGAGAGATTGCATAACCTCTATTGGGATGACCTCTATGGTTGCTTTTGGATATGTGAAAATATTTACGGCAGTAGTACCTATATATCGACGGCTCCTAAGTATACTGAGTCAACTATACTTCTAATAACTTTACAGGAAAGCGATAAGAAGATCGAATGGTTATATTTAAATTGTTAATACAACCAAGAGTCATAGTGAATTAAATATAATAAAGCCTTTCATCTGTACATAATAAATTTCATATTATTTTATTAATTTATGAGATACTGTAGATATACTAGTATACGGCGACTATTTTTTATTAAAAATGGATCAACTACCACTTAGGGTCGTTGTGGGAACAGTGGATCAAGTGTACACAGTGAAGCATCGCCTTATTGGACAGAATGAATGACGTGACACAGGCTATATCTTTCTCTCGCCTCGCTTTCAAACATACAGCGCCACCGTTCTAGTCAGCGCGCCTCTGCGACGTCGCATACACGTGTTGTGACGGGTTTTAGGATTCGCGAGATCAAAAAAAAAAAATACATGTGAGTATTGGTGATTTCTCTCTTCGTATGTATTCGTTTTATCCCTTAGTCAATACTTTTTCATAAAAACTATTTCTAAAGCACCACTTTCAAAGTAAGTCTGCTATGTATTGTAATGAATTTTTTTTTGTTATGATGCAATAAAAACAGTATGGCGGGAGGGTACACAGTGGATAGTTCATTACGGGTACACAGTGGATAATGATTCACTGTGAACCGTCACAGGTACGTATAGTACCTACGTATATCGACTTTCTAAAGTGTAATCATGTTGATGTTTATTTTCTTCAGAATGCCAAGGAAACCAGCACCAGAAGGCGGAAAAATTTAAAATGTGTGTAGAAAAAGCAATGAAAGATGCTCTTCAAGAACTATTACAAAGTAAATCAATTCGTCATGTATCCTACGAAAAACGCAATCTATTTGCAACCCTATACCGACATAATATGAAAATGAAGGCTAGAGATTCAATAGAAAATATAATACTTGAACCCCATTACGCCGTGAAAAATTCCTACCCAATTGGTAGTGTTATTTTTGTAACTTGTATTGTTGTTGATTGATATAATTTAATTATGCTAATTACCGTAAATGTTTGATCTCAGATACGAGTATGTTCCTGCTTAGAGACTGATTATTATAACATAAAAATAAATACGTTGAATAATACTTGTATTTTTGCTTTATTCCCTGTGTACCCTTTGATTCACTGAGTACATGTACTATGTTTCACTGTGTACCCATCCCAGTACACAGTGGATCATTTCCCATTTTTTTTTAAACACGCTATATCATGAAAATGGTTAACGATAGGTAACTGCTGTCTTGCAAAAATGTAGACCAGTACTTAACTTTTCTTGTTTTACAATTATGAAAGTCGAGAGTAATATAGTGCTATGTCTACATTGCTTTGAAAAAATACTGATCCACTGTTCCCACAACGACCCTACATTTTTATACGTCGCATTATTGAATCTACGTTTTGGGGAAAAAATAATTTACAAGTGTGGAAAAAAAAGTTTTTATTGACTTATTGGATTTTTTATATATTATACTGTCTGTCATGGACTCATATTTTGTTAAAATATAATAAGTTGACTCACTATACATGGACATAATTTTAAAAGTGAACCATACTTAAATCGAGTCAAGTGTGGTACAAAATAGTTAAAACAATCAAAAACGCCTTTAATGTTTAATATTTTAATCAAAAAGTTCTCAAAATGGTATTGGTAACATTAACACAACTTTAGGATATCTATAAAATTAACAAAAATCAACAATACTACCAATAAAAACAAACGCTTAAGTTGGTCTAGTCTTAGGTAATAAAAATACAAAATATTGATTGTATCAATTGCACGTTTCTGTAAAATAGGAGAATTATTTATTAATTGTTTGAAATCACAATAATTTAGGAACAATACAAAACAAACAAACAAAAGTAATCTTTCTGATTTTTTTTAAAGAAAATAACAATTCTTAATATCCTTATACTTAGTATTTATTGCTGAGAATAAAATCAGTCTCAAAAATTAACTTATGAGGTAAGTACTTAATAATTACGAAAAAAATCAATCTAGACAAAGAAAAAAAGCAAATGATTAATTATTCTGAATCGCTTTCATTTCTATTGCTGTCAATTTTAATTAAACTAGAAAAAATAAGTGATATTCCTTAGGTATCACTAATTTGTTGCACATGTCCATTAAATCTTTGTGTTTATTTTTATCTATAGGGATTGGCCTGTTGTAAGCTGGGCGAAGATCACAAAAATCTATATTAGGGACAGTTTGATTACGTGTTGCTTAAGGTTTATTAGCACAGTCAATACAGTTATAAGAATCTTCCATGTAACAAGTTTTAAAAAATAATTTGTAAGGATTTTTTGGCTCAATATTTATTTCAGTGACTTTATTCCATTGCATCTTAGATCCATCACAGGCAAAACTCAAGTTGTTGACCTTTGTAAGCATTGTTTTGAAGTCCATCACAATATCTTGAGACACTTCGGTGACCTTATAAGGTTTATCGTCGGTTTTAGCAAATTGAAACGCCATGTACCATTGGGCAGGCGAATATAGTATTTTGTCTTTCGTCTGTCTTTCTATTAGTGCATGCATACTATCTCCCTCGTTTTGGGTGTGACCAACAATCAGAAAACGATGACTAATTTTTAGTTTGTATTTATAACTTGCCATCATATACATTAAAAAAACGATTCTGTTCCGATTCTGACCACCGCAGTTATCAGACCAGAATCGGTAATCTTTTATACCTGCCATGACTGTTAGCTCAATAAATTTAAAAACACAGCTAGCAATTTCATTTGGTCCTCTTTTAGCAGTTTGTTGGTGCCAGGAAAAGCAATAACCCTGACGATGTCCTAGATCAAATATAGTGAAATTATAAACGGTAAGTTTTCGTTTATAATAAAATGTGCTAACGTTCCCATGGGGTACATTTAAGCACTTTTGGAGATAAGCGGCTGTTAGTATTTCTGGATTCTGTTGCGCTAATTCTTTGTCTTCTGCTTTCAATAGTCTTGCTAAATCTTTTTGTTTCAAGTGCTCTGCCTGTTTTTCTGCTTCTTGTTCTGTGTGTTGTTTATTGTTTTCAAATATGTGACATTCTTCACATACATCTTTTTTCGGCTTATGGAAACTAATGTTTATATTTTTGTTGATAATATCACGATATTGCCGCACACTAGTTACTTTATTTATGTACTTACTGGAATCAAACCATTCTTCATACAATCTAAACATTTTAGGAAACGATAGAGATCCGTCAAGATATTTTTTGTTGGAATCTTTACGAATATAATGTGATTCCACAGGCGAAAAACTTGCAACATGATCAAGTACACTTCGTTTGATGTCATCAGTTATTTTTTTCTGATGGTGAACATGCTTTCCTCGCTGGTCAGACTGTAAAGCTCCTTGTCCTTTTTCTAGTTTTTCTAAAGCTGTATAAAGGAAATTGAAATTAAATACCTTATCTATATAAGGTATTTAAAAACATGGTTTTACATACAGGAATATTCCTTATAACAACGTTGTCTGTTTCATAAATAGGTAAAGTATAAGAAATAGTACTCAGTCTTTTAGTATTCTCCTTGTCTGTTGTTATCCTCTTCTTCATTTCTTTGGTAGCATACTTCGTCAAAAAGTCCCACTGCCTGGAATGATCTCCAACGTCCCAAAACATGTGAACATGAAGTATTTTCTTTATTAGCGTCATAAGTATCATATTTTTCATTCACTAAATTAATGATTTTTCGAGACCTAGTAGTCATCACCACTTTCTATTCAATTATGACTCTAAATTTAAATAAAAATAACACAAGAAAAGCAACTATTTCTTGATAACAAAAAGCACACAATAACGTCCGCATACCGCGCTGTTTCGCCGTATAATGAGCCAGTTTGAACTTGCACCGAAATGAGCACATTCGCGTCCCGCGTATATTGGTAGCAAACACTTGATTCAGTATACTCAGTGCAAAATAAATAAATTAGTATACTTGATCCAGTATACGCTATTTTTTTTTAGTTATTTATAAAGATATAATATTTTTTTTTTACAGGTAAATAGGAAATGATTTAATTATTGTCAATACACAAAAAAGTGCAATTCTCAAAATTTGTTAGTTGACTCAGTATACTTAGGAGCCGTCGATATAACGAAATTAAAAGGAAAACTATCACAGCTAAGTAGGCTTTACAAGTTTACGAGTAATAGTCGAACAACTTACATTTGCAGTTGGAAAGTCTGGTAGAACATGTTTATCAACTACAATGTTAAATTTTTTCTTGGAATAAATTCATCCCAACTACGGAACACTTCATTGTCTTCGGACAATGAAGTGTTCCGTAGTTGGGATGAGTTGCAGGAAAGATTGCAGAAAAATCCGCAGTGGGTTCTTTATTCCCAATATATTTCTATAGTCTATGGAGCTATCCAATAATGTTTTACGCATGACTATTGGAACCCGTGTACCAAAATTTTCATTATCCTTGGCTTGTAAGGCTCAATTCTTACACCGAGACAGCAGCGGCCGGCAGCGAAGCGGCAAGCAGTTTCAGTATTGTGGTTATAAATTATAAACTCCGTGGTCAATATTGACCGCCATAAGTAAAGAAAAAAACTACGTGGTCTGGATTCATTATGTCATGGAATGAATATGTTGAATTTTGTTAAATAAAACCTAAATGTATTAATTACGGGTGTACTACAAGTATCAAATAAGTTTAAACTTTATCTTCGTTACTGAAACACGTAGTACCACTTGAATAACTCAAGAACGTCGCGCGACCGCCTGTTGCGTCCACGCGCGGCGCGGCTGGTACGACTTCCAGCGACTGCTCGCGCAGACGCTGGCGGCCGCGCGACCTTTCCTTGAATGTAAACTTTCAGTATAGTATAAAGTACTCTGTGACTGTGATGTAAACTGTGCATAGCGTAGCGCTATATCGCGGCCACGCGCAGCTACGCTTGGCGTCGCGACTACCGATATATAAAAGTACTCTGTGGTCGCGACGCTACTCTCAGTGGGAATCACAGAACATAATATAGGTATATAAATTAAGCGTATGCCAAGTTATTCATTTTGGGACGCAACTTACGTTTACTTTTGTCTGAATTTTTAGACGACACAATTCAGCCAAGGGGGAATAAGCTCTTTAGAGATTCTTATGACATTTTGCAAATCTAGTCGTAAATAGCTGTACCAGTTTTCTAAACCCCTTTATCAGAAAATTTGAATATTTCTGCATGTAACGAAGTCATAAAAAATATTGTTGCTAATGTCATGCATGACATGCGTCAGGGTATTGTGTCCGTGTGTCGAAATAAAATAAATGACAGTTCGCTGAATTCCGACTATTTTCCGTAGTAATATTCTGCCATCCACTTGATACACAGCCATCATTATCTACAGATTCGTAATACGTTTGCCGGTTCACGTTCGCCCTCAACCTCAAGTTAGTAAACGCAACTTTTCATTCAAAATGGGCGAAATAGACACATACTTTGACGTTGCCTTATCACTCGTTAAATCCGCTGGAAACCTTATAACTGAGCACGTAAATGGCTGCAAAGTCTTCGAGAAGAAGTCCTGTGATATCGACCTTGTTACTGAAATAGATCAAAAAGTGGAGGAGACGCTTATTGGGGGTCTATCAAAACAGTTCCCAGATCATAAGTTTATTGGTGAAGAATCGGTTGCCGGTGGGGCCAAGTGCGAACTGACTGATGCCCCGACGTGGATCATTGACCCAGTGGATGGAACACTCAACTTTGTGCACGGATTCCCTCACAGCTGCATATCGCTGGGTCTTGCGATAAACAAGGAGAGTGTCGCCGGTATTATCTACAATCCTATTTTGCAGCAACTGTTTACCGCCAAGAAGGGTAAGGGTGCATTCCTGAACGACAAACAAATCCATGTGTCAGATTGTACAGAGCTGCGCAATGCATTAGTTGCATTTGAAGTTGGTACGAGTAGAGATGAAGAGAAGTGTAAAGTTGTATTTGAAAATTACAAGCGTATTGTGAGCAAAGGGCACGGCCTACGGGCGTTGGGCTCTGCTGCCTTAAACATGGCGATGGTGGCCATGGGTGGGGCTGATGCCTATTTTGAGTTTGGGATCCATGCTTGGGATATTGCTGCTGGATATATTTTGGTGAGAGAGGCTGGTGGTGTCTGCATAGACCCCAGCGGAAAACCCCTAGATTTGCTATCTCGCAGAGTGCTTTGTGCCAGCACTCCGCAGCTGGCTCAGGAGTTGGTTGATAACCTGGTGCAAATTTACCCAGAGAGGGATTAAATAATTTCAATATAATTATGTAATTCATGTATGTGCTGTGTATTGATGTTTAGTTTTAACTACCAATAATTATGAATCTATAATCTTAACTCTCCTTATACTAAAATGAGTTCTCAGTACTGTCTTGGATGGATTAATTAAAGCTACATTTTATCATTATAAAATTCTTTAACAATATATAGTTTACCTATTTGATAGGTAAACTATAGGTGGTAGGTTGGAGGTGGTGGTGGTGGTAGTGGTGGTAGGTTTGGTATGTGTTTGATAGGTATATTATTTTACTTTGCAAATGGTTACACCGCAGCTATGTTACAGTTCCAGGCAGTAAGTGTGGCAGGTTACGTTGTAGGAAAAGTCATGCCCGTCACTTAGACCTGTGTTAAGACACATTTACATGGTGCGAGTTTATTTCCCGTGGCATACCATAAGTAGAAGCAACAATAAAAGGTGGTCTTTTTAAACAGTATTTAGGCAATGCAAGTCATTTCTTGATACAATTTTATTGTACACCACAGGGAACGAACTTGCATCATGTAAATGGGGCTTTAGTGTCTTTCAAATAATTTAAGTGTCATGCAGGTACTGTACCCATGGTACAAATTAGTAAATTTTAAAGCATAAGCATATAGCATAATCAGCCTATAATGTTCCCACTGCTAGGACACAGGCCTCCTCTCTTCGAGAGGGAGTCGGCTGTAATCTACCACCCTGGCCACGTAGGGGTTGGTAAATGTCATGTTTTGGAATTTTTGCTTCTAGGACATGTCGGTTTCCTCACAATGGTGTCCGTCACAGTTTTGGGAGCAGTGGTGATGAAATTATTTACACAACGTAAAACGCCTGCCTGGGTTCGAACCCACACCCTACAACTCTTAAGTCGGGGTTGTTACTACTGGGCCACTACTGCTCATTAATTCATTTAATTTAAAGTTATTTTTGTTTTATATACTGACACAATTGAATCCTTCCTGTGATTTGTTTTGATTCTCATAGTAAGTTGTATCTATAAAATCATTCTCAGAAACGTTGAAAGGCTTGTTGTGTCTATCAGTAATGTAATCATTAAGCAATTGGTCTCTGGATAATGGTATACCATTAATACTGAGTAGTGTATAGTACTGCCTCTCATATTGATAAACAAGGATTGTTTAATATCCAGCATGAGGCTATATGACATATTTATAATTATGAAGGTTATGATTATTGGATAATGAAGCTAATTATGAACTGCAAACAGCTACTCTTAAACTTTTCAATAAGTTCTCTGTAGAAAACCAGACTGTTCAATTAATTAATCTTTACCCTTCCTTTGCTGAGCCAAAGTCGGGTAAAAAGAGGTAAATATCTCTTTTCATACATCGCTCATTTGGAGAAACAACGACGTAACTACTGCTTTTAAAATTTTACAGGAGAGTGATTTAAAGTAGTTTTTTTAATCTGTTACCGTCTCGTTCTGAAATGTTGATAAATCCGAAAACTATATTAAATATTTCACAATAAATACTTCACGCCTCTGCTCCTCTGATTTTTTTTTCGACATATCGATATATCGACAACTCATTTTGACAAAATTACATTTACGTCGGTGTTTCTCCAAATGAGCGACATGACATGTGCATGTCAAGTATGAAAAGAGATATTTACCTCTTTTGCCCATGGGAAAAAGCAATTAGTTTATGTATTTATGTGCATTCATACATAAACTCATTGCTTTTTCCCGTGGGGTAGGCAGAATGTACAGAATGCCATCTGCTACGAACCTTGCATACTCCTTTTGCTTCCTTCATAAACGCATGCTGATTGCGAGGCTAAATATTCATTTAAGTAAATCTCAAAATAAACTTATAATTATTATAGTCCCTAATAGAATGGTTTTGCAGTGGCATATTATGTAATAATAATTCTGTCAAAGAAGTTTATAGAAAAAGTAAGCTAAGGCCAGACAAATAATATATACTAATTAATGATTTATAGGGAACATAATAATTATTATTGTTCAAATAATTTATAAAAAATGTTTAATGTAAATTTTAGGAAAATTAAGATCAATAACAAATACATCTTGTAGCTAAAGGAATGCTGTGAAATTAAAACAATGTAATTATTTATTAATTTTGTTTGTTTCTTTCTCAAAGTTTATTATTTATTAAATTCACATATACTTCTAGTACTATATTTATGGTTAAATCAGTATTATGTAGGAAATATTTAATTAAACAATGAAAATATCAAAGTAGTTGTTAAAAATACTGAAACAGCTTAAAATACAATACCTACTTCTTAACTTTTTCAACAAAGAAATTGTAATATCTTAATTTTATACATTTTATTTTAATACAAATATTTGAATTTGGTCACCATTACATGGCAGGAAACCACTTTTTTATGTGACAATTTATTAATATTTCCAACTAAAATAAATACACGATTACATAGCTATAGATATTTATTTATAAAAATTATATTTCTGTTTAAATTCAAACAGTCTTTAGTCGTATTATAGGTTTGTCATTTATTATTGTCAATACTTAACTAACTTTGTCATGACGAGATCTGGTATAAAAAAAAAATTTTTTTTTTGTCATAAGTTAATACCCATGTAAGTCAATGTGATGTAGTACCTAAATAAAATTATATTTGGTCCAAGTCTGTTGTTGTTTTTAGTCTATTTGTCCAAAAACTAAGTCAGTCCGTCCATTAGTTAAAGTCAGTATCTTGGTTCAGTGAGTAGCCTGTGCTACCTGTGCATCTAACCAAAATACTTAATCTAAAACTCGAAAAAGTATAATTCTTTAATAACGCTTATTATTATCCTAGGTCCAGTCAATAAAACTTTGTCAAAGTGTGTCCACAGTAAGTCTTTGTTCTTATTTTATAGCGTTAGCGCCATAAGCACTATAATGTGCTATTGTCGTAGATTCCATTCGTAATTTGTTATAGTAAGTCTACTATTATAATTATAATAATAAGATGTCGAGTCTTCGTCACAGTAGGTACCTACAGTCAATAGTCAAGTCATTGTTACGTCAGATACCAACATCAGATTAGTCGTCTTAAACGAATGTAGTTATTTGGCATTCATTTGAATCTATCAGTCAAGTACTTAGGAGGTACCTACATGGACATATTAATTATAATATGACCTTGGTTACGCATCGTTGTATTGTGAATAGATAAATACCTAATTAAGTCGATCGTCATTTTAGCTAATTTTTCATTTAGTAATTCATTAGTCAACCTTATATTTAAGTACTTAGTCAGTAACATAGTCGGTCGGTCAGTCAGTAGAGTTTGTACATTAAGTGGTCAGTCAGTAATTTGGTGCATTTTGTGGTAATTTTTATCAGTCAGCTTTTCCTTCAGGTCGGTAGTCGGTTGGTAGGTCAATGTTGTATATCATTTTAAACTAAGTGCATTCATACTTGATCAAAGTCAGTTTAAGTCACATTTTGTAGGAATACGTCGATTAAAAAATATTCATACTAAATTAATATTTTTGTGTTAATTTCAGTCATGAGTCAGCCAATACTGTGTAATTAGGAAGGTATATAGTAAGTCAGTCAATTCAGTCGCAATAACAGTCAAAGTCAAAGTTAGTCTAGTTATTTCATCTACGTAGAAAAAGTCAACATTTTAGTCAGTCACTTTCATTTTGTCAATCTCATTTAGTTGTGTCATATTCATTCTGTTACTATTCAACAATAGTTCGCTCCTACCTTTTATTAGTACCTAGAGGCGTAGAAGCATATCATACTACTTTTAATTTTTTACAATACCAACTAGAATCTAGGGCCTTACTCTCGACACCAATAAGATATGATTTCAACCCAATTTAAAAAACATCAGGGAATCATTATTTATCCGAATGACCGAGTCTACATCATCCATTATTATCGGTCTACCCAACTCATTGGAGCCAAAAGTAAGGCTGCTATTTAGAATTTCCATAAACCCTAAAATTATCACGCAGTAGCAGGACACTGTCTACAAAAAAGAATTTACTAACTAATGTCCTAAAACATAATTATCTAAGTATTTGGAGTCAAGGCAAGATTTCCTCTTAGTCTGGGTACCTATAGGTACGTCAATTCCTCCCAAGTCCTGGTCTTCGTCTTCTAAAACTATTGAAAGCGATGGGCGTGGGGATTTCCTTGAGAGCGTAGGGGTCTGCTTTCATGGCCGGCATCATGTGCTGTTCTGGTATATCCAGGTTTTCCTCGTAGACTGCCCATTGCGATGGACTGCAAAATAATAATATGTAGGTTTAGTAGGTAAAGATAGAAAGAAAGACATAAACATATACAACGGGAAAACAGTTTCCAGGGTTTGTTTAATTAGACAATTTTGTCGTAGTAACTGTCATTTTGTTATTATGTTTAATTTATCTCAGAAAACTTCATTTCAATATGCACTTGGCTTAGGTATGTAAACTTGTATGCCTTAAGTGATCTTATGTTACCAAGCACTGTTATCAAGATAGGTAATTATAATAACTGTATATTAACCATAAACTGCAATCTAAATTATATTTAAAGTGATATGATAACGAAAGAAGTGGTTAACAGTGCAACTACTTCTAATATTCATATTATATATCAGCTGTTGTAGCTAATTTTGGTAACCAAGGAGAGTTTTCCGAAGACCATGATGTTGAGTAAGGTCTAGATAGATTTCAAAACTTACCTGTTCTCACTGGGAATAACTTGGAAAGCCACTGATGGAGTCTTAGCAGGATTTGAAGGCTTCACCCTGTTTCTATGCCGATCCTCACCCTTAGACTTCCCTTCTATATCATCTAACGACGCCATTTTATCAATGGCAGACCTTTCTTCTATGTTGACCTCTTGATTACCAGGGTAGTTATAGTTGTCTGCAATAACCTCTCTCTTTTCTTCCTTATTAGTCGGTTTTGGAGTACTTTTGTCATTGTCAGAGTATTTGTGAAGAACATTCCTAATGTAATAGTATTTGTTTGTCTGTATTGGCATTTCGTCATTACGTCTTGTCGGTCTTTGTAAGTAAGGTTTAGTCGCAGTCTCGTACACGTAAAATGTCGATAGTTTCATGTCCTTGTTTTCATTATCATTTGCGTCAAACGTAGAAAAGTCTTTGCTTACAGTGTCGGCTTTATGTCTTTCAGTCACTTCTATGTCAGTCATGTTTTTCACAGTCTCATTTTTTTCAGTCTTGTTTTTGTCAGTCTTGTTTTTGTCAGTTGTGTCAGTCATTTTCTTTTCAGTGGTACTTGCTGCACCTTTGTAAGTCCCTACGTACCCAAAGGTTACTAGTTTGTACAAGTCAGTAGTGCTTTCAGTTTTAGTCTCGGTTTTGTCAGTCACTTTGCTTCTTTGTGTAATAGTCTCGTCATTGGATCTAGCAGACGATGGGTAACTGTATTTAGTTGTATGAGTCGGTCGGTTGTATCTGTAGTTGGTCAGTGGGTCGTCTTGTCTGTTGTAATAGTAAGGTTTGTTTGGTCGTCTGTATGTGTCGTCGTAAGTCTGATAGGTCACTTTGACCACATCTCTGTCTGACGTAGGTCGTCCAGTAGTATGTCGTCTAGTCGTTTGTCGCCAAGACTCTGTTGGTCTTGGCACGTAGTTTATCAAGTAAGTATATTTGTCAATGTTCTCTGTCACTGTAATCACGGGTCTGTTATTAGGTCGGTTATTTGGTCTGTTATATTGAGGTCTTTTGTGTGCAACGTTGTTTATTACAACAGACTGCACTTGGTGCGTGTCTTCGTCATCTTCATAGTCATATTCGTCATACTTATTCGATGGTCTACGTCTAGAATCAACTTTAAAGTCGTCAAATCGTCGGCTTTTGTTTTTGAAGTCAAGTTTGTCATCAATCTGTACGTCACGTCTTGTCACGGTGGGTTTAGTCGTCGTATTAGGTTTAGCAGTAGTGCTAGTCATGTCATTAGTCAAAGTCAGGTTAAGTTCGTCACTGTCATTTTCTTTTTTTAATTCAGTCACGTTAAGTTTGTCAGTCAGGTTTTCTTTTGTCAAACTTTCAATCGTCATGTTTTTAATAGTAGGATTATTGTCGGGTTTCTTTTTGTTAGGTTTTAACGCACCTTTGGGTGCAGTCTTTTTAGTCGTTGTGGGTTTGGATGTAGTTGTTGGTCTTTTAATTGGTTTCGGAGAAGTTTCTTCAGATTTTCTTATGTCATTGTCAGATTCTGAGTCTATTTCAATCCAGGGTGATAGGTCAAAGTTGTTTAGTAGTCCGTTCTGGCAGGATATTCTGTCGTTGTCAGGGTTATCAGTGGAGAGGAAGACGAAGGGCTGAACTGTTTCGATGCTGTCTAAAGTACGGCAGAGGATCTGGGCGAAGGAGATCCGACGAATTTGTTGGATTTGTGCTGGCGTGAATGACGAGTCGAAGCCTCCGTTTTCGTACCTGTAGTTTGTTATAAATAATTATATACTTTTTGATTATAGTGTTCAAGTAGCAACTTTGTGTGCGTTTAGATTGATCATATTATTACTAAGAGCTAAGAACATTGGTGATGCAAATTATAGTACTACATACGACGTACCAGAAGCGATCTCCTTTCCTGAGGTTGGTGAACTGTTGTGCTATGATGCAGGCGAAGGTTGGTCCCACCAGTCCTCCCACTACCGGCCGCTCTGCCATTCCCGCCGTGAATAGATCTATATCATCCACGTGTCTGGAAACATTACATGACAGTATTCTTCATTCAGATGTTTGGAATTGGTTTTATCTCATGCACTATTATTCGTCATGACTACAAAAGTTAATATGTAGTTGCTAAATTTCCGCCATACCTGGTGGGTAGGAATCTAATAGAAAACAGTATGCTTAGTTTTTGACGTCAATAAATGATCAGCAAGTTGCTGCTACAGTAAAAAGACTTAAAGTATTTGGCTGTTATTCTGCAACATATATGCAAAAATTACCAACCTGTACAACGCCTTCATTTTCCTCGCAGCTCTAGCCGGCATTACCCTCAGAAGATCTTCAAAGTCTACAATAGCTGTCAACCCACACGGTTCCCTCCACGACGTATACGGCGGCACTCCATGGTCCCTCCCTCTCTGAATGTTGATAGCTGCCAGGTCCATCCCGAAATCAAATTGAGGAGTTTGGAAGAGGTGGTTGGTGAGTTCTCCCGAGATGAACTCGTCTCGTTTCTGGATGGGCTGGTTCAGCATGCCGAGGAGAAGACGGTCTACTGCGCCGATAGACCAGATGTTGGAGGGGTTGGTCAGCTCGTTGTGAAGGGATACGTCTGGAAAAGAAGGATTAAATATGAATTTGTTTATGTTCTCAATGAGCATTACACGATCTTTGAAGGTAGATTGGTGCACCCTTTTCATAAGTACATATGAAAGAAATCATTCGATTTCTTGAAACAGCCAGTATTAGAACCAACCTCTGGTGTTCTATGCATTTGTGATGAAAATAGTTATTACTAGGTAGGCAAAAGGTCTGTGTTCTAAATGTACTAATTTAGAAGACAGACCTTTTGCCTTAGATGGTACTCCATCCATGATCCGTTCACGACTGAATATAAAAGACGTGAGTCTTCTCCAACAGTTGCCGATTTAGGATCTTCTCTTTCTGTCTGACATTAAATTTATATCTAGTTATTAGAAAGTACTTACTATTACTCATAGGTCGATGGAACCTATCGAAGCGCACCATGGAAGACTGCACGAGGCTGTGACCGAACCGAAAGGCAGCGGAACCGAAGGAACTAGCTGGACTAGGGTTGATCTTAATGTTGTAACCCTTGAAGAAGCCCTTCTTTTGCAGCTCCAGGTCGAAGCGGTGGATTACTTCGGAACCTAGTGATGAAAAGGTTTATTAAGCAGATTTTTGGTAGGAGTTACTAACTTTTCAAGAAAGCAAGAAAAGAAAAGAAAGAAAGAAAATACGTTTATTTGCGGCAAACATGACGCAGAGATAAACACACAAATTCAAAAAAGAACGAGTTGTAGGATTTGTATCGGCTGCGCCATGTGTTGTTGTAAATGTGGATGTATAAGTGAGTTGAGCAAAAGAGCTACAAAAATTGGCTGGGGATGAATAGATCAAATAACAACCTAAGCAATGACATATCTAGGGAGCCCCAAGGCTAAGTGAGGTCTTCTATGACTACATAGAAGCAATGACTAATCAGATGACTAGCTTGGCTATAATAACTTACCCAGCACAATAGGCAGGAACTCCCTGTAAGTGATGTGCTGTATCATTGCTCCCACAATCTTGCGCGTTTCCTGGTAAATCTTCTCATCGCTCCAGTGCGGGTTCAGGTGTGTTAGCTCTTGTGCCATTCTGAAAATATTGAAAGTCAGTATAATGCTATGCAGTTGTTGCCGAGAGAGGGCCTACGAAACGCCGGCCTGATGATTTGAGGCAAGAGTTTTCCATTAGGGGAGAGACCATTGCTCAGCAGGGACCATACAAGTTGAATAAAAAAATGCTGTGTCTCCTGTTGCAGACCGAATGAGAGTAAGTAACGAAACCTGACATTAATCTGTTAATCTTTTATGAAATTGTCCCAGGTTCGATGGTACAGTACTGTTAATGCTTCCTTACCTATTATGCTGTCTCAGCCACACAATATGAGCGGCCACCAGTCCCGGATGCTCGTTGACCCTGGCGTCTCCTGACTTGAAACAGTCGGTGGACACGGCCCCCTTTCGACAGAGCTCGTCTGTGCGCTGTGGTGGTAGGACCGGACGGCGCTGTTGCATTCTGCCGTATTGGAGCATGCCTAGTAGAAATTAGAAAAAAAAATTAAGTTTGGGGTAAAATTGTGTCAGTCATTTGAATCTAGAAAAGTTGTGCTCTTAGAGAAATGTTTGTAAATTGATTGCAGAGCTCTAAAACCTGTAGATTCGTTATGTTTAGAAAATTCACACACGTGGCGACTTGAACTTGGTCTTGAATGATTGGTCGGAATAGGCAACAGATAACGATGAATGGACAAGTATGGGGGAGGGGATACCTTTGCCCAGTAGTGGGGCAGTACAGGTTAAGAAAAAAAAAGAAAAACGAATAAACATCAGTACACTCACCATTCCTAAACAACCTCAATTTATCCGACTTGGTAGCCGAACTTCCGTATAGCGGAGACCCGTCAATGTACGCCGACACTTGGTTGAGCTGCTCCCGCCAGCCGAGCGCGCAGTCATCTCGAGGAGCTGGTGATGATCGCACGAAGTCTAGGCACCGTACGCCGCGGGGGCCATAGAACGGGTCTGATTCTGGCACCGGGATGGGGAAGCATTCGGGATGCTGTAGAAGGAAGAGTTTGATTTAAAAACTTCGGTCGAAGAAATAATAAAAGGGGTTACTAAGCAGATGAAAATTTAGCTTCGAATCCTTTACTTAATTTTAAATTACTTATTTTGAAGTAATACTTATTTCAAGCGAGACAACTAGACACAGTGTATTCATAAGCAGGATAAGCAAGACCGTTAACCAACTGAATTTGTTAAAATCATGTCGGCGGCGACATTCAATAAAAAAAACGGATCTGACAACCGACAAGTGTGAACGGGCGGTCACGGAGAATGACTCTATTCTGACTTCTGTTGGTCAAAAATCAAAGACTACACTCACCATAAACTCCTTAGGAACGAAGTCCTTTCCTCCATCCTTGCAGCACCTGGGCACTGATCCATTGAACCCCCTCGACTGCGAAGAAGAAGTCACGTCATGGTCTAAAAACTGCCCCCATTGCATCAGCAGATGGGTCACTCCTATAGTCTCAGCATTCCTGTCTTCATGTATGGTGGAACTGATCTCTCTTGCTGAGGGGAGCTTGGAGCCAAAGATGGACCTCCTCGCAGCTTGTATTCCGTCGGAGTAGGAAGGTGAGAGGAAACGTTGGACGGGGGTCATGGTAGCACCCCAGCGGGGACGGTTGAAGTTGTTGCAGGTGCCATCGTGGGTGCGATATCTGGAAATCCAACTTGGATTAAGATTGTAGAAAAAAACAACAAGAAGAATGGCATTAGCTTCAAAAACAGAATGTTAATATAATTCATGCTACCCTGCTCATTTGTATTTGTATAATTTCGTAGTTTGCTCAATAACATATTTTTTGTTTCCACGCATGAAAACGCTTTGTTTTAGCTGTAAGTACCTAACTGAAAACCAGAAGATTCTATGAAGCATTTCAGCTGACGATGTAACTGAGTAAAGCTCACATTTCATAAATTAAATCTTACTCTTTATACTATTAGGTAAGTCTACCTAGTTTTCTGACCCTCGTTATAAAAAAGTTTGTCGAAGGATTAATACCTCTTAGAAGCTGGAGGACACTTCGGCGCTCCTCTCAGAGGACAGTTCTTCATGAGAGGCGACTGCCTCATCATGTTTGCCGTCGGGAACTGCGTCTCCTCCGTGCGACCTTCCAGACCCTCGCCATTGCCACCGCTGTAACAAACAAAAGGTATAAGTCAAGACTTGAATAGCAGCGCATTTTCTAAACAATCTCAGGGTAAAAGTATCTTCATAAAAATCAAAACTACACGTTTGAACTACGCGTAGGGGTGGGTAGACCCATGGTATAATAATATACTTCGCCAGGTATAGCATTCCGAGACACAGGGTGACACAAGCCTACGTCATCACCGCTGTGTTACCAGTAGTGTGTAATAATAACTCCCCAACCGCCTTTATTACCTGTGCGAATCCGATATAACAATGAGGTTTTAACTAAGAATTTCGTTGGTATATGTTTAAATTGAATTGTTTCATTTGATTAGAAAAACGAAACGGCAATTTAAATGCTATAAATATATTTTTTAACAGAATGGTGACTGAAAATGTTTTCTTATTTCGTGTTTTGTTGCAATAAAGTGGCAACTAGATAGTGACGTAAGCATGTGTCACTCCCGGAATGCTAGACCTTGTTTTTTTAGACCATGGGTAGACCCATGTTTCGCCAGTTATTGCTATCCGGAATCAGTTTCTTTAGCCCTGTTATTGTGTATCTGCTGGGAACGTGCAAAATGATAAATATCAACAAAATGAAAATCGTTATCTTTATAAAATTGCCACTAGGTACTTGCTAATGAAAATATCAGTATTCCGCTGAAATATGGTGACCCTAGGCGTCCCAAATGAGTTCTGAAATTAACGATCAAATAGGATACGAGTATTGTTATCTCCTTGAAATTCAGATTATCGATCTCAGTTTGTGGTTTATAGCAGAAAGGAGGAAGCTGCATCCTAATGATAAGTAATTTAATCCCTAAATCGTGCCAAATGAATTATGATACAAAACACAATCAGCCTATGATGTTCCCACTGCAGGGGTGTTGAAATTGCACAAAGCAAAGTGCATACTGCATACTGCATAGTACCAGCCTAAATTCGAACTCACGATCTACAACTCCTAGACAAGAGTCGGCCCCTTGCCTAGGTGTTGTAGGTCGTGAGTCCCAGGGGCCGGCCCTTGCCTAGGTGTTGTAGGTCATGAGTCCCAGGGGCCGGCCCTTGCCTAGGTGTTGTAGGTCATGTGTCCCAGGGACCGGCCCTTGGCTAGGTGTTGTAGGTCGTGAGTCGCAGGGGCCGGCCCTTGCCTAGGTGTTGTAGGTCGTGAGTCCCAGGGGCCGGCCCTTGCCTAGGTGTTGTAGGTCGTGAGTCCCAGGGGCCGGCCCTTGCCTAGGTGTTGCAGGTCGTGAGTCCCAGGGGCGGCCCTTGCCTAGGTGTTGTAGGTCGTGAGTCCCAGGGGCCGGCCCTTGCCTAGGTGTTGTAGGTCGTGAGTCGCAGGGGCCGGCCCTTGCCTAGGTGTTGTAGGTCGTGAGTCCCAGGGGCCGGCCCTTGCCTAGGTGTTGTAGGTCGTGAGTCCCAGGGGCCGGCCCTTGCCTAGGTGTTGTAGGTCGTGAGTCCCAGGGGCGGCCCTTGCCTAGGTGTTGTAGGTCGTGAGTCCCAGGGGCCGGCCCTTGCCTAGGTGTTGTAGGTCGTGAGTCCCAGGGGCCGGCCCTTGCCTAGGTGTTGTAGGTCGTGAGTCCCAGGGGCGGCCCTTGCCTAGGTGTTGTAGGTCGTGAGTCCCAGGGGCCGGCCCTTGCCTAGGTGTTGTAGGTCGTGAGTCCCAGGGGCCGGCCCTTGCCTAGGTGTTGTAGGTCGTGAGTCTCAGGGGCCGGCCCTTGCCTAGGTGTTGCAGGTTGTGAGTGCCACTACACTAATAATGATTGATTGACGTAAATGTGATCACTATGTAATACATTATGTTAATAGCAATCGCGTGCTGCGGTGAGATCACAAACCAATTAATTATCTAACTCGGTGAACCACAGGCATTATCGCGTTGTATCAATATCCAATGAAATTGCAACTGATTAATTACCATGCTATATATAATCCTAGTTCAGAATAAGTATACTGATTAGAGAAACGTGAATGTAATAGGATGGACCTGGCAAAAGAGCGTGCTATGATAAATATTTTCTGCACTGAAAAGGATGACAAAGCTTTTTACTTACCTATTATGAAATCACACAATACAATTTAGAATGTTGCAAAATATGCTCAGAAATATCTTACAATTTAATAACATCTTTGGATAGGTACTTAGCTTTCAGGCTTTCAGAAAAGTAAAGCCGGGCAGTATCCAGACAGATTTGCGAAGTAGTAGATACAATTAATACGTTTCATGTGATAAGGCAACAAATGGAATTCCCTATGTTTTAAACCCTATAAGCCTAGTTCTATTTTATCGCTTCTATAATTTAAACATCGGTATTGTCAAAATATAGATCATAATGAACGACAGCCTAGACTACAAACTGCCTAAAATTAAATAATTTCATATTAATTAATGACGCTCTCAATAATCAGCTCTTTCTACATATTATAATGCAAATGATTGCAAATAAATAAAAACATTGCAACACCCAACCGGATCCAAAAACGGATTCAAAAAGAATCTTGATGAGCAGTAGTTCAACTATCACCTACAAAATGATCTTATTTTGCAATAAAACCCCGTATCGAAAGGTCAATCATAAATCCATAAATAAAGAATCTTTACACCAAGAAATAAGGTCTATAATCGCTTGAAATGTTCCTTATTTATATAAAAATATGCTGCTATTATATTAAGAGTCCCAAGGCTCGATATTAACATAATTGTAAACGTAAAAATTCAAGGGAAAGTGAATATGTATTATGTAAATGTTGTTTCGAAAATCAATAGAGACTTCTCTCAAGAGAAAGTGATTCAAAAAAGTCTCACGTATGTTTTGGGTATTATCGGTTTTAAATTGTCTTTTTTGTTGGTTTATTTACTATGAAGTAATCCTACGCAAGTAGGGTTTTATTTGCTGGTTAAATGATAAATAATTTTATTTTTGTAAGTAGGTTTGTACAAACACTTTTACACGTCAATCATATTTTAAATACTAGATAAGGTCGATGTTTCCTATCTGACTACTCTGAGAAGAAAGGCCGAAACAAATTCAGAGGTCAAAGTCTCTTTTAAAGTCCAGACATAATCTTGATCAGATCATGTGAAGACCATGTAGATTTGTGTCTGAAATGGTCTTTGAGGAAAAACCACACAGATTGAGTGGACCTGTCCAGTCAGTGCACGCATTTGTCAGTATTCGTGCAGCTCAACTCAGAACGTAAGGAGCTCAGAGATTCGACGAACTATACGAAAGAAAGGACATTTGGGGAGGCCGCAAAAATTACTCAAAATGCCAGACCATGATTAAAACTAACTGAGAAGGAAGAACAAACCCAATGACCCACATAGTCTTCACATTGACAATATTAAAATAATAATCATGTATTCATCGTTGCAGATGAATTAAAAAAAAAAAATACTGAGATGACTGTGATTATAAATGTTGATGCAATCTTTGCTTTTGAATTGCGAAATCAACATAATGTTGGGTTTATACTTGGATACGAGTATGTCAAGTTTGCATTCGTTTGATAACGAAATATACAGAAAAACGGAGATAATTATAAAGAACCAAAGACAAGAGTGTTTGTAATAAGAAACGCTTCGATGTCAAGAATTTCCGTTAAGCGTTTGTACCTAAATTCAAATTACACAGGATAGCTCAGATACATATAGAACAGGAACTTCTAACAGACTTTTTCAATAAACATCAGAAGACATGACAAAGCTTTGTAAAAGGATACAACTTTTACAATTGCACAGAATCGTATAGGTCAATAATTACCTACCGACGTTCGAGGACATATACCTAAGTAAATACAAAGTTAAGTACAAGAGCCTATGAATCGAAAAAGCAACACGCAATATTACCTACATGAGGGAAATGAATATTAAGTTTATTTTAATGAACAGCACTCAAGTAAATCAGGAAACGATTTTCTGCGTTTAATTATGGACGGCATTCGAATTTATTGGATGCACATGAAAAAACAGCATGTAATTTAATATCATGCTCATTTACCTACCGGCTTTAATAGTTTACAATCATGCATAGCTATTATATTTTAATGTCTTTATTACTTCTTTGGTTTCTAATAGATTCTTTAGTTTTTTTGACGAAACATCAGAAATCGCCATCCTTATGATCATCTATCTGCCTTTATTCCAATTTAGTTTAGTCTAGCGTAGTATGTTTTCGTCTTCCAAAAACTCTTCAAACGCTTGTACAAGTGGTTTACAAGTCTTTTCCAGAAATACCTGGAGCATAGTATTCTGGCTTTAAACACCAGAGTGTATATTTCTTTCTACTTAAAATAATTCTACATTGCTAAATCAAATGTAAATATTAAAATTAACATCTTCATCGCAAGAGATGCCAGTACCGCAGTAAAAGTGTGGTCTAAACACTTTAGTACCGGTTTTATTTCAACAGCAATCACTGTCGAATAAAGACTCTTAACGATGGTCAATATTTAACATTTGCATTATGGAAATCTGGTAGCTTGTCTACTTGTTTTCGCTAGACATGTAAAAGTTAATCGTTTGCAGTGTCAAGAACGTTTAAGTTAGCTTGAGTATGCAGTTGTTAATTTGCTATAATATTTTAAGTCTATCCGGTAGTCTTGTCACCCTTTTGCAGTTTTGTTAGAAACGTCATAGGTCCATCTTGGAATTAATAATTGGTTGTGGCCGTCGGTAGAACCTGGATGAGATAGTTACAGGATATTGAAGATTGGCAAAAACAAAGAGAGTTCAAGAGGCCTTTGTTTAGCCGTGAGTACTATTGGTAGTGGGTGATGATGATGCCCTAAACCAAGTCATGGCAATTCTTTTTTCAGCGCTCTTGTATTTTTGGCGAATCATTTTTCTTTTGTGTTTTCATCATCTTCCAAATATTCAGAATCACCTTGATTTTTTTCTCCTGTGAATTTTGGGAAGAGGAAACTTCTGTTAAATGCTAGAGGTGGGAAGAAGCAAAGGACTCCTTTTTAAAACTATTTCTGGACTTTCAAAACTCATCTAGTTTTAAAACATCATATATTTTGGATGTGTAAAAGTGTTTTTATGAACCAATTTACAGAAATAACTATCATTTATCATTATGATTTATGCTAAGGTAGACAATTGACCATCCATAATTTCTCATAATGTCTCTTGACATAAAAGTAAAGAAAAGTTCTGATATAAAATACCACAGGCTCGTTTCTCAATATGTGATAATATACCTTGATGTGTGACCTCGGGTGAAAGCGAACTCGCTTTCGCTCGCTCACATAATAATTAAAGATTTGCGTATGTGGGTATACGAGTATCGCTTGTTATGAAAGCGAAACGAGCGATTGTTTACGTGGTGAATTGATTTATAGGGTTATTTAGTTTATTTTTTAATTTGTGAGATTTTTGTGTAGAAAGTGCGCTGTTATTTTTTTATTATTTGTAGGTTTTGCTTTTACTTGGGAAATTAAGATACTATGGTTGAAGTAAACAGATTTTTGCTTGAAATTATAATTTCCTAAAAAAATTATTGGAATCAAAATTAAAAATAAGAATAATATTGGTGAAATAAAATAAATTCTTAGAAATTCCATACAATACTTTTCAATATTTCATGAAATAGCTCGGAGTTTGTATTGTCTGAATTTAACGTTTGTTCCAACTTCTTTTTTAAGAGTTAAAATCGACTTTCGTCGCTGACCGTACGAACTATTAATTACTACAGCTTTTGTTTCCAACAGTTTTCAGTTAGATTTTCTTAAATTGGACATTCCGTTTCCGACTGTGCAAGGTGTACTGTACTGAAAGATGGAAATATGATACTGCAGGTCCTAAAGAACCTTACGACCTATCCCTAAAGTTTAAGGGCGGAAATGGCCCTTCAATACTATGTTATTCATAATTGCTCGGTGCTTTCACCCCCTTTTAGCATGGAGGCAACAATAGATACCTACATTGCCCTCCCATACCTATCAACACTGTAATTTGAAAAATTGAAAAAGCCCCTTATTTTTAAAAGACTAACCATGGAGTTTCTAGCTGGCTCTTCTCCATAGGAAACAACCAATTGGAACCGTGCACCTAGCTTCTGACGTTTCATAAGAGCCCATGTTGGTTTATATGAAATAAAATATTTTGATTTTGAGATACATAGAATACTTATTATAAATTACAGACATGATATTAACGGGATGTGATAAGGTAGCCCACGAAATTCAAATTCACTTGCGTTTTTTGCAATTTGCAGGTCGGCGTCAGGTCGTATGTTGGTTAGAATATGATTCGCAACCGTAACAAATATGGCTTTACAGAACTATAATCGTTGTTATCATCAATACAACCCCCTAAGTTCATATAATCCCAATAAATGACTATTTCCAGAAATATGGTGCTTCCCTCTTAAACGTTGAAATTTAGCATAGGGTGACACAATGGGCGACAATGTGTTGTAGGTAATCTTTCAACCACTAAATACGAATTTGTTTTGTATCGTACTTAGGTATTTATTCGAAGTTCGAAGTTTCAGGCTCAAAAGTGTTAATGTGATATTATTTTATTATGACGTCTGTGAATTTTTAATGATGGCAATGACATACTTAACTTAGTTTCGTAATCATTATTTATGATTCAAATGTCTGCATTCTATGGTCAAGGTTATGAAATAATTAATTTTCAAGAATAAGATTCTCTTAATTTGCGGAAAAGTAGAATATTAATAAGCACTTTGTAAAATTTGTACCCTGTTTTTTTTTCATACTGCTCTACATAACCCTCAAAAGAAGGTGGTGGAAAATCATTATAATCTATGAAACAACTTTTCTTAACTTATGAATCAACTTACTTTTTAATTAAAAAAAAAAAATTGCATTACGAACCTGCATTTTCCGCTCCGCAGTCAAGTCCAGTCAGTCAATCCAAGTCAAGTCACGTCATTTTGTCACACTAGTCACTGTCACCGTTACGTCACTCGTCAGTCATTACCATGGTCTTCAGTCATAAAAAAAACACCGTCAAAACATTTATCTCGTCTATGCTAACGTTCGAAAAAAAGAATGACTAGAATTTGAATTTGGCGCGCGAGAATGTCAGTGCGCGTCGGGCCGCCATGGCGTCCGCGCGTAACTGTCGAGGGGGGAGGAACGCGCGCGCTCAAATACTACCACTACTACTCGTAAAATGTCGTAATTATAATTTTAAAAGGTGCATGTTGACATTAGCGGGTGCTACGGTACGATAAACAGTATTAAACAATTTGATTTGGAACTGATCAATTCGTTTAAGGGGATCGATGTTCTTCGGATATCGACTTTTTGCAGCAGATACAGAAAATTTGACAATGCAATCACTAGTTATGAAATTGGTTATCGAGTTTTCCCGCGTGAATGATCAGTTGATCTTATTTTTTTTTGGTAACAACATTTTCCTGATAGTACCTAGGTACTCTACATTTTCTTTCCTCATAATTTTTTTGCCGACAGTGGTACAATTTTCCTTTAATTCTTTTAACAGTACCTTCATGCAACCAGAAATCAATTTATTTAATTAACCAGCTTCTGAACATCAGGGTGGGCATCTCGTTAGACAGGAAGCTTACTCAGACGTAGTTGGAAAAAGCCTAGGCAGATGATGAACATTAATAATGTTTGAAGCCTAAAGAAGAGACAGTTAATAAAAAAATATAAGTCTCAGTATTTGCATATGCATGCATTTTTGTCAATGTGGAGGAGGAGCGAAAGGCGACGGTAGGTTGTTGTGCAAGCCGAGTTGAAAGCCAATAACCTGACCGTTTGAGGATGCTCAAGGCCGAGTGAAGTGCTTAAGACTCGACAGGAAAATAGAGCCTCGCATGAAGAGGCGATAGTGTCAGAAATAAACGAAAAGCCTACGACATTAAAACAACTCAAATGCTCATTATAATTGTGTTAATGAAGATATCTTGGAAGATTGTTTTATCATAAAATTATACCTAATGCTTGAGCCTATTTGTGACTTCCACCAAGGGATTTGCTGGGCAGGGGATGGAAAGGGTTTGTAAGTAATAAATCAATTAATATTCTTTATTTTGACCTGTTGGCTGTTATTGATATTTTATAAGGAAAATGTCAAGCTTGTGAATCAATTCTGTGTTTTAAGATAAGACTGCAAATAATATTGAATAAGTGAATGGTTCTGTGTCGATGTCTTTGCACGGCGTCAGTAGATCCGCGTGACATTATGACCTTTAACACTGTCGGGGCAAGTGCCAACTATGAGCGGATGTTTTCTTTTACCTTTGAGACAAGCTATAAATAATGAATAGATGTTTGAGGAGATGAAAGTGATTCTCTCGTAGATCTTGAGGCTTTTACTTGGGCGAATGTTTTCTTTTAAATCTTGGGATTTTAATTTTATACAAATTGAAGTTTGCCTAGCTTTGGTGTTTTGTATGTACAATCGTACACCTCAGCATTTGTTGCCTTTAATGTTCCCACTGATGGGATACAGGCCTCCTCACCACGAGAGAGAGTGGGCTGTAATTTACCACGCTGGTGTGTCACAGGTCTTAGATTTTTTGGCTCTAGGACATGCCAGTTTCCTCACGATGTTTTCCTTCACCGTTTTGAGAGTAGTGGTGATGAAATTATGTACACAAAGTAAAGCGCCTGTCGGGGTTCAAATCCACGACCTACAACTCGGAAGTCGCGGCCGTTACCAGTGGACCACCGTTTGTCGCATTGTAGAATCGTTTTAGCTTTAACACGTTATTTGTAGGTACCGAGTAAGAGTTCGTTAAATGAGTAGAAAGAAAAAAGACCTTTAGGTACGTAAGTATCTAGCAGGTTTGCCATAATTAATATTTTTTTCAGTAACTGTTGATAGTGTAGCAACATCAATATTACACTAGAAAAAAACAAAATAGGTACATTTCTCAAGAATTGGGAAGAAGGCGTCAATAGCAGATGGTCCTCAACCCAAAACAGTTGAACCAATGTTTTGACCAATTATATCACCACTTTCACGATCTCAAGCGCCTTATTTAGCGATCGTCAATAAGCACATCTACCTACTTTAGTCACAATAGCCACATTACATTGTTTCTCCTCCTACAAAGTTGTAATAAAAACTGCACTAAATGACCTGGATTGAAACATCACGTCGTATCTATGTAACCACTGTTAATCCTTTTTTTGCTGTCGTAAATCAATGGATGGCGGTGGCCTGTGACCGCAATGTTACGACACCGGGCTCTGTTGTGGGTTAATGTCAATAATGTGATATATCTTCGATAATCATGGCTTCCCTGGTACTTCATTAAAAAGAAGAAAATAGCGTCGGTGGCAGCTAGAACCCGGGCCAGTGGCAACAGCATTCTGGAAACAGTGAGTGAGAATGTGTTTTCCCCTTTTAGGAGGCATTTTGTGGAGAGGATGACCGGTTGAGAAACTGGTTTCGTCTTCTTTACAGAGTGACTCATACCCAAAATGTATTTTAATTTTTGTATGAACTAACACTAGGTATAAGGTACTTTACTAACACTACGGATCTCTGTTATCTGAGTATTTGAAATAAATTATTATTATTATTATTAACGGCACCACTATGTAAGGGACTATTAACTGCTCCCAAAGTAAGAAGTTTACTTTAAAAAAAAAAAACTTTTTGTTTTTATTACTTTCTTCTTTGACATAATCTTTTCATTATTTGACATTATTTACCTTAAATTCTTATTTCAAGTCTTTACTTATGGCTTTTGTAGACAGGATTTTAATTCAGATTAGTTACAGTTGTAATAGCAATCATGTCATTTGGTTTAAATAGGTTTTTATTTTTATACAGGTTGACTTTGAAAACATGCGACAAAATTTAAGGTGGTGTTCTACCCATCAATATGAACAACTTTTACTATGGGACCAACTTAGAATTCTCAAAAAAGAATTCGACCTACTTAAAGAAAATGGTCCAATCGGGTATGTACCTTTATACAGGAAAATCGTTTTTTTTTTTTGTGAATTCTAAGTTGGTCCCTTAGTAAAAGTTGTTCATATTGATGGTTAGAACACCACCTTAAATTTTGTCGCATGTTTTCAAAGTCAACCTGTATAGATTCTTTTATATTTTGTGAATGTGAGAACGTTGTAGGCCTAACTTGTAGACTGTAGATTTGTAGACCTTTTTATATTTTTTATAATTTGTTGAGTGCCTGTTACTTGTTGACAGGCCGACGCTGTCCTCCCATACCTATCAACACTGTAATTTGAAACGTTGTAAAAGCCCCTTATTTTTAAAAGAGTAACCGTGGAGTTTCTGGCCGGCTTGAAATAACCGATTGGAACTGTGCACATACCTTCTGACATTTCATAAGTGCCCATGTCGGTTTATGTGAAATAAAATATTTTGATTTTGATTTCTAATAATAATGGGTGATCTACTAGGTTACGCTACGTATGACGATCAGTTCGAGGATGGGTGGATGATCTTTACATATAGAGAGGACAAGACAAGCAACCGTTTCGAGCTAAGATGGGAATCCATCCTTAAGTCCTGACTTCCTGAGTCGAGCTGCACGATTACTGACAAATGCGTGCACTGACTGGACAGGTCCACCCAATCTGTGTGGTTATTTCCTCAAAAGACCATTTCAGACACAAATCTACATGGTCTTCGCATGATCTGACCAAGATTATGTCTGGACATTAAAAGAGACTGTGACCTCTGAGTTTGTTTCGGCCTTTCTTCTCAGAGTCGTCAGATAGGAAACGCCGACCTCAACCAGTTTAAAAAATATGATTGTCGTGACGTGTAAAAGTGTTTGAACAAACCTGCTTACAGAAATAAAATCAATTATCATTTATCATGCTTATAATGGATATACCCCGTCTGCTAGTGTTCCAAATGTCCGTTCACTTGCACCTTTGACGATGTGAACAATGCCTCTGACACCGGCCACCTACTGGGCCCAAACAGTATAAGAAATATAGATGTACCGCCGAAACCAAAAGAAGAATGCTAATATTGTTAATGCGAAAGTAACTCTGTCTGTTTGTTACCTTTTTACGCCTTAACGGCTGAACGGATTTCGATGAAATTTTAGGCATAGGTAGAATCTCCCAGTAAACTAAACAGGACCTTATTAAATCTCCATTTTTAAAGAATGAAATGGTAGTTACGAGTAACTTACAAAACATTGCGTGTCTTTATTTATTTCGACGCAGTGGGTCAACACTGCTATCGAAATATGATAAAAATTACTAGATCCGTATTGAATTATATCGATTTCTCACAGAATCTATGAAAGCTATGATTCGATGGATTTCGATTACTAACAATATTTTATTGGCAATATAATTTTATGGTTTCGTTCTCTATTTCACCTTTCGAGTCTACTAGACTTAAAACTTTTACAACTTGCTATTATTTCTTTCTTGCTTTAGTATTATTTGCTACTGATCGCTAGACATCGACGAAATCCAGACATCAAAGAGATTGTCTAGTACCTACATATAATATTTTTTTTATTGCTATGTCGAATTTGTTTTCGAACTTTGGAATAAGTCATTCTGTCTCTTCCTAAAAGTGTCGGAATTATGACAACATCTTAGTACAAATGTATCAGAACAATTTTATACTTATAAAAAGTCAACAAAACACAACTCAGCCGACCGCAGTCCACTGCTGGAAATAGGCCTCTCCCAGGCTGCGCCACAACACCCTGCCTTCCGCCTTCCGCATCCAGTCGATCCCAGACACCTTTTTAAGACCGTCGATCCATCTAGCTGAGGGGCGTCCCATACTACGCTTGCCGATACGCGGTCTCCACTCCAGAAGGTCTACTCCCTAAGCACTATATAAAGAATATTTACTAAGATTTAAGATTCGTTTGGGGCCCGACCTAACAATGAATGATACCACGATTTGACAGTTGTTCCTACTCCGCTGTGTTTTTGTCCGTACAAAAAAGTTAATTAATTGGGTGTAGGATTGACTTCGATTATTCGAACTAGTTTCGGAATGCCCGTATCTGCGTTGACGGACTTAGAGAGTGGGCACCCTGGATATTTATTAAAAAATAAAAGTAGATTATTATACAAGGGGCAAAAATTACCTGTTATATACGAGGTAGTTTTACTCCCGAGCATTAGCGAGGGAGTAAATAGAAACCGAGTTATACCGGGTTATCGGGTTTTTAGCGCCGTGTGTTACACTCTACTTTTCACTACGTTTGCGAGAAAACAAAATAATCCAATACAATATTAAATAATTTACTTTCTTTTTAATTTCTTCTGTAGCCGCAACGCAATGTACTCATTCTACCGGAGAGATCGCTGCTTTTAGTTCCATTTTCAAAAATAAAATGTTCTTCTTTTTTATGAACAGTAATAAGTCGAGTCTTTGTTCATGATTATTCTACGTTTTTGTAGGCTCGTTGGTAACAGACAAAAATTTAAAAAATAAAGCTTTTTCCCCTTGAGAAAAATATGCTATTTTATCCCCGCTCTGGGGGCCTAGACAAAATCCCTTTTCTGTAAGCGTTAACGCCAACGGAAAAATCAATTGTATGGAGTTGACATTTGCTTACCACGTGACATTACGTATCTTTTCCGCAGGTGATGTCATTGCCATTCATTTTGACGTTAGCGTCTGGCGTTAACGCTATCAGAAAAGTTTTTGTTTAGGCCAACAATGACGGACTCTTTGAGCAAGAGGAGTGAAAATGTATTGTTACCTACTGTCGAACCTAGGATCTCTTTAAAGACAGGTGTGCAGACGACCACTAGCTAGACCAATGTGTAGGTCATTCATAACAGAATATCTTTTAAGTGTTCTATCTTCACATAAATGCTACTATTATAAAATCGTTGAAATGAGGAAAAAACTGCGTTATATTGTAAATAGTCTTTGCAAACGATAAAACATCAATCTTTCTCCAATAACAATAACATTATAACCGAAGTTTAGTGAGCACAAGGTTAGCAAAAAGTTTAAAAACATAACACCGCACTTCCGCGGTTGGTTAAAAAGTGGCCGTTGACTTGCAACTGACCACTAACTGTGGTTTCGATCTACTTCTGTAATACTGTTACATCGATTACGGAACAGCAGTTTTTTATTCTTTTAATTCATAATATTTGTAATATCATGATAATTCAAACTTGGCAGTCAAGCAATGTTGTTGACGATGGCAGATTAATAAGATCCGACCAAAGGTAAGTCGTTAAACATACCATCATTTGTATAGGTATGCTCATGAATCAATACGCATCTCAAAAGTGAAGTAGAGAGATAAGCTTGAGGTTTGTTTGTGAGGTAGATAAGCCTCATTTACACGGTGCGATTTAATACATACCATACCATAAGTTGAAGAAAAAATAAAAGTTACACCCTCTAAATAGTGTATATGTCGTAGTCCGATCATAGAAATGGCCATATTGTGACCTGCCTGGCCCTTTCACGATACGCCGCCATTTCATGATTTGGTCGGTTATATCACGATGCGTCTAATGGAAAGTTGGGCGGATTGACGAAAGCAACCTATTTATCGATATTCCCAGCTGACCACTGGGCAAATCGCAAAGATAAGATAAGATATATTTATTTGCTCAAACATGGGTACACATACAAGAATAAAATGCATGCAGGATAACATAAAAAAATAAAGCATCAGGCATCTGTTTACCACATACATATATCTACGTAGTATGGCGTGCAAATATTATGAATAATAATGATTTTAGTTATTAATTTCAAGTCAAAATAATTTATGTTACGTAAATTAGCTAACAGTAATAAATAATAAATGTCAATAACAAAAAAATCAGTTAATGCATAAAATCATTGTCAAAATACATACTTTTGTCAGAAATTCATTAATATTATAGTAAGCTTTGTTAATTAGACACGACTTTAGCAGTTTCTTTAAATGAACGTTATTAAGCTCCCTCCAACTTATTGTAAATAGTGGGAGCCATGCAAAAACATTTTTGCGCATAAGTGCAGTCCTACTCCTATGCAGACAGAGCTGACTTTAATCACGCCTGTTTATGGGAAATTTATCTGCCATTCGCGAAAATAAAATATTATTACTCTAAACAAACGTTACTGTTTCCAGAAAATTTTATAGCAAATAAAATAGGGCTTACAGCTATCGGCGGTTTCCAACTTAAACATGCCTCTGAGGCATCTATTTTGTGAAAGAAAGAAAGAAAAATATTTTATTTGGGACACGCACAGGAAATCCAATCAAAAAATAAAATAAAATAAATAATAAAATATATAAAAAGGGAGAATTTAAAACTAAAAATAAAACATACAACATAGCAATAAAATTAAAAGTAAAAATAAAAGATCTGTGCGAGGCCAAAAAGGCTCCTATCTCAGCATAATGCTGCGAGAGGTGTTTTAAATGCAACTTCTTTATTAGTTGAGTTACCCCAAAAGATAACACCGTGTCTGAGAACAGATTAAGTTAGCCCGTAGTAAGCAGTTAATAATGCATCTATGTTAACAGTGCGTGACAGAAAGTACGCACTACTGTTTATCTTTTTAGTCAAGGCCTCGATTTGCACCTTCTAATTTAAATTTTGATCTATTGTAAGTCCTAGACACTTAGTTGTATTAATTGTATGTTGAAGTCAAGATTGGAAAAAGTCAATGCAAAGTAATTGCGTTTCACGCCGCTAGTGCACCTCGCACCTCGACCAAATGGGTTAGGTTCGGATAGAACTGTGACCAACCGCGCGTGAGCCGAATGAGCGAAGCGAGCAGTGCCACGGCAGCGGCTGGCGAGCGCTACATTCAAGTTGGTCCCAACTACTTGGGTATTTAGTATTTTTAGGACCCTCAAACAGGAATTATTGGAGTAGGGATAGGTCAAATAGGAATCCCGACCCGACTGCGCGGCATCAAACACAGTGTTATGTTTTTTACGCCTGTCTGGGTCGATATGCCCAAGCATCGCTGGGCAAATCGTCGAACGCTGAGCGTTAAACGTTTTGGCGGATGTTAGATGGTCAAATCGTGAAATGGCTTGGCAGATCACGATATGGCCATTTTACGATCGGACGATGACATATAGACGATGTAAGTAATTTTTTTCTTCAATTTTTTTTGTATGCCATGGGAGAGAAATTTGCGTCGTGTAAATGGAGCTTTATTCTAGGATTTCATAATTATCAGCATTTTAGCATCAGCAACTATCATCAGCAACCTTCATTTGGGACAAATCATTTCATCTTCTTTTTTTCTTTCTTTACCTATTATGCAACGCCTTTCAATGATTCAGTTCGCCTTCAAATCTTTTGGCAAACTTCGTCAGGATTTTGCTCTGAATCTTAAGCCAAAAGAAGAGAATAAATAATAGAAGTAGTTATTTACTTCTAAGAACTATTTATATTTGATTTTCCAAGTAACAGGTCTAGAATCTAGAAATGGCAAACGCATACATTTCTTCATTCAACGCAATTTGTGAGAGTCGGCTGAGGGAAACTGGTTTCCCTAATGGCGGTTTTTTAGCCTCAAAGCAGTGAGATGCCTTGGAAATGTTTGCAAAACTTACAGGCTACCTTCGTGTATCTAATAGATATGTAAACCCTATTTTATGGACATTAGCAGTGAGGTAGCTGTCACTAACGTGAACTGTCAGTTCACCATGAATGGCGGGAAACAGTGAAAAGTAAAGCTTGCCTTCACGAAAAGGCTTGGTGTGGTGATGAGACAGTGTGGTGATATAATCAGCTTATATAGGGGATCAACAGGATTCTACACTACTCATGACTGATGCCCAAACAGACATAGAGCATGACATGTCTTTCGAATTGTCTATACAGATTTGAGGGCAGTTTTATGATGGTTTGGAGTGTGTGAATGGCAGTGTGACCAGCCTTTAGTCCAGTGAGATAATCAAGAGCGCCGATTAAAAAAAAAAAACATGGATATTGGGTACCAGGTTTTTGCCATGATTATTATGCTCGACTATGGCTTAAAACTCTGTCTTCATCCAGACAATAACTTTCTGAGATATCTTGTACTCTTTCGATGTTTTTCAGACCAAAACCTACCTTTCTAGATAGGAAACACGGTTCAGCAGCTAGCACCAGTTCTTCCGGACTCCCCATACCTTATAGTTCATTGATATTAATCTTTTTTACCGGGAACTTTTCTATTTAACCAGCGCATAGTAAGGAAGTGTCATGCGATGTGCGCACGCGACTGATACATAACTGATAAACGCAATTAATATTGTATATCCATCGCTTTCTTCTGTTCGGGAATAGAGAGAGACAGATACAGTTTTCACTGGATTGCTTTGTCATGTGTGGTATTGTTTGCTTTCAGTGGTAAATTACTGTTTTTGACGAGGAAGCATAAAGTAACGCGTCAATATAGTCATGGCAAATGTCAGAGAATGGGCTCAACGTTACAAGTATGACGACCATTTCCGTCAACTGTGCAATGTTGAATGTAAAAAAGGAAAGTGAGAGCGTTGTGAAAAATATAAGTATTTATTTAGTAAAGTATTCGGTAAATAGAAAACGACGACATAATCTATAACGTAATTAATTTACCAGACATTGCTTTATATTTAATTCTTTTTACCTATTGTGATATAGTAATTTTATTCTAGGTGCATCGTCTTCACACACAATTGTATAATTAATGTATACAAAATATTGTAAAACATTTTAAAAGAGTAACGGTGGAATTTCGTGCCCATTCTTCTTCATAAGAAACTACCTTTTGGAAGGGGCAACTAGAATCAATTCTATTTTCTTGTAAATTTTGACGTTCAAAAGTGCTATTTATAATAAATGATATAATATATTTGAAATAAATGATTTTACTTTGACTTTGACTTTTGACGACTGGAAAAAGAAAAATGGTGGTAGAGCATCATGACTTGGAAGAGCCTGTGGGAAGTCAACTTGAATTACAAAAGGCAACGGAATGGATGTAAGAGCTTCAGGCTGATTCCATTGTTACCGGTTTGTTAAATGAAACTTATATTTAAGTTATTAGTTTTTAAATTAGGCTTATGCAAGTTTCTTAAATCTCAAAATCGACACTATAAATCACTAGAAACGCTAGTCTCCATCAAGGATCACAAAATTTAGATAGCTAATTATATTAGTACCGTCAAACGGGGTGAATAGGGACGCAGGGGTGAATTGAGACAAAATTTAGAAGGGATTTTAACATTGAAATAATGTAGGTTGTTGCCAAAAAGGATTCTAATGTGCTGACTTTTTTCTAATTAACGATTAAGCGCCCTTGTTGGCAACATACTCTATTATTTCAATGTTAAAATCCCTTTTAAAGTTTCGTCCCGATTCACCCCTGCACCCCTATTCACTGCGTTTGTCGGTATTTAATCAACAATTTATTATTGTTGTCCAACGCTTAAACAAATGATTTAAAGCACACCATTGATCTAAAACCAATTTATCTTCAGCCTCTCATTATTTTCTCGTGTTCATTTTTTGTCATCACATCCGTGGTGAAAGTTTATTTCAATACACTCAGTAATAATGCGAAAGTTGTGTGATCTCGGAAAACACCCGTATTGTTTATTAGGCTTACGTAAGCGTACCTACCTTGGCGACAATCCAATGTAAGGTTGACATTGTATCGCAAGTAGAGGTAAAGATAAGAGTTTCTCTGACTCTTGCGCACTCTGGGTAATAGTAGCTGTTGGTCTTTCAATCAATGTCGCTAATTGGCTAATATTTTTGTAATGTCATGGTATTGTGGTAAAGCAGTTGCTGATCAATATAGTATGTTAGGTAAGGTTTTAAATGTTTCTGGATATTTTTGGACCTAGGTAAAGTGGAAAATGGAGTTTAGGGCTCACGGCAATGGTCGCGGATTGTTCGAAAGAGTTACCGTGGCTCTGGCGCACAGGCAACTGAAGGAACGCGGGTGGGTTTTAGTCAGTAAGAGTCTGACACGCCCTTCCGCTCCGCCCAGAGCGGCAGAGGTCATTTGACGATTTCCCAGCCAAAAAAAGGGCTCGCGGCAATAAAACTCAGGATCAGATCAGTCTATTAATATTATACGTCAGGTATTCGTAATTGTACAATACATCTCGTATTCTTAACTTTAGTTTCAGAATACGATTTGTTTATTGAGTCCCCTATTTATTTAAGTTCCGGTTAATTCATCCAGTTTTATAAAAAAATGTGTCCAGTACTCAACTGTTAAAAAGTGCCTATCCGAACATTGTGAACCCTTTAGTACCGCTTTCAATAAACTCTAACCAAATAATCGGAAACCAGGAACAAATTACGGGCGTTAAAAATCTAAAATACTTTTTACATAACCCAGCATTGCAACATACATACCCATCTGCACGTACCGCGTGTCAAGCGGCAATGTTCTAGAGACCGCACGATATGCTCCGTGATGCAGGAGATGATACTTCATACTAACGACCGCATAGCACTGTAGTGGATGCTACAAACCTAGTTCTGGTATTTATTTACTTTTTTATATTGCCAACATTTTACAGAAGTTTCTGAAAGGCTAAACAAGTCTTAGATGAGCTAATGTCTCCCTGGGCAGCTGTTGTGCTTGGTTTACGGAAATATCAACAACCTATCAAGAGAAGGGATTCGTCGACATATTGATAGGTTTAAAAGAACGGGCGGTGGTGGGTAATTGTGTAAAGGCTCCCACAAACAGGTGCGACGCGACAGCGCGACACAAAGGCACCGCTCATGGCGCGACACGCGGTGTGTTTGTGTCGCATTGTCGCGTCGCGCCAGTGTGCACGAGCCTTAATACACTAACAACCCCAATGTCATTCATTTAGAAAATTCAGCAATACCTATTCATTGCGCTATTTGAACTTATCAAACACATGAAGCAATGGATTATTTTAATTTCCGTTGAGATTTCCTTTCAGATTGTGATAGCAAGTATGGTGATAGATTTTTCATTCCTTCTCTGTGTAATTAGATACCTATTTAACTGCAATGGGGTTATTGCAGGCCAACAACACTACCTTCTACTACTACTCGTCTTACTCTCATCGACGTGGCCCGAGGTGGTCCGCTAGAGGGCCATAACAATAGATTATTAATCAATGATGTCTCATTAGCGATGCTTGCTTAAGAAGTTGTATCTACCTTTTTATTGAACTTACCATGGTATACCTAATTACCTACGATACACTTTATTGATCTCTCTGTGCAAAAAAAAACATCTAAATCCGCTCAGCCGTTATGACGTCATTGAGTAACAAATAATTTATAACTCAAACTCCAAGCATTTATTTCAAATAAACCAATTACAGGCACTTTTGAATTGTCAAGGGGTCGGTCAGTCAGAAAGATGAAGCTAGTTGCCCATTCCAAAGTGTAGTAGGTAAATAGAAATATAAATAATATTTATTTGTATAAAACATGGTATATAAAGTTGTTTTTGAAAATACATTATTAATTTTTATAAATACTTATCTAAATTATTTTTTAAGTTATTCATGTCAAGCCATTCAATTCATTTGTCAATCATGTTGTTAATTTCTGTTTCATGGTCGTAAATTGTATTAGTCTTTTTATCGGAGGTCACTATAATGGAAATATCGTCAGCGAATAGTATGCATTTATGATTTGTTATATCTGTGATTGAATTTATATAGAGGAGGAACAATATTGGGCCCAAGACACTTCCTTGTGGGACGCCAAAATTGTTGCATTTATATCGCATGAGTATGGTATTATGACGTTGTTTTTATCTAATTTTATAATAATAACTCGTTGCTGTCGGTTATTTAGATATGACGATATCCATTGAAGTGCATGTCCCTTTATCCCGCTTACCTCTACCTATGGAGAAGAACAGGCAAGAAACTCCACGGACACTCTTTTAAATCAAAATATGGTTATAAAGTTTTAGATGATATTAAGATCCGTTTCATTTGTTATGTAAAAGTAAAAATAAATAAGTAACGTTAATAGAATGTGATGTTGTGTATGTTCTTTTATACTGTGCTGGTTTTGGTATGTGGTGAAAGCTTCGATAAAATATCATTTGAAGCCACTTCACTTTGTACTAGAGATCCTCAAGATTTAGGCACTAAGTGTCAAGTGTGGCGTCAATGGGTTTATGGGGTCTGGGGGTTTCCAAAGTCCGTCAACGAAGATACGGATCTGTCCGAAAGTAGTACTAATACATTGGAATGAACCTTATTCTCGATTAATTAACTTTTTCGGACGGGCAAATAACACCGGCAGTAAGGACAAGTTCTAGAGTGGAGACCGCGTTTAGGCAAACTTAGTGTGGGACGCCCGCCGGCCAGGTGGAGTGACGACTTGCGGAAGGCGGCTGGCAGAGACTGGATGAAGAGAGCCGAGGATCGGGCTCAGTGGCGTTCACTAGGAGAGGCCTACGTCCAGCAGTGGCTGATGATGATGATGATGAAGGACAACTGTCACTTCGTTTTGTCGTCCATTCTTAGTTCGGGCCCCGAAGTAATCTTATGCCCGGAGGATATAAGGAGTAGGCAATCGCCGTAACTTCGGCCGATACTACGGATCCTTGATACGTATATTAACTCACGCCATTTTCCCGCAAGGTGGTCTGAGACTATGGGGTTAGGAAAAAACAACGTTCCGTAACCTGCTATGATTTTGTCAGGATAACCTAATTTTGGCACTAACAGCCAGGAGCTCAAAAACATGCAAGATACATGTAAGATGGGATACTCTAACAGCACGTATGGTCTGCCAACCTACTTGAAATACCAAAAATCTGGTTATACATTTAAGAAAGAAGAAAGAAAATACGTTTATTTGCGGCAAACATGACGCAAAGAAAAAACACAAAAATACAAAAAAGAACGTGTTGGGGGAAAATATGCCTCACATCCACGCAAAACGGCAATCGCTCAGCATAATGCTACGACCCTATGCGAGACAGAGCCCCAGCGCTGGTTCAACATCTCAAAATCCAGAAACGATAATCAACATGTAAAGAAATCTCGTCTTGAAGAAACTTGTAGCGTCAAAGAAAACACGCGACGACATTAATTCCAATCAGGGTGAAAACCGAACGGATATGCTTGTAATACATCCGTATGTCACAGGCGGCTATCTCGGAAACTTGTCTTACACGCGAGAAAGTTACCGACTGCGATCGGAAACATAGTAGTATGCCCTTATGTGGTAGAAAGGGATGACAGTAAATTGGTCGTTATTTTAAGAATATGTAATGGGCATGAATGAATAGACAACTAGTAGCGTTGTGAGCTGTAGACCTCGCGAGTCTGTCTTTGCATAGCTTAAAACGGAATAAATGTTCACCTTAAAAGAAAATCCTTAGAACAAAAAGCGCGCGCTGTCAGTAAGAGTCTGACACGCCCTTCCGCTCCGCCCAGAGCGGGAGAGGTCATTTGATGATTTCTAAACCAAAAAAAAGGGCACGAAATGGTTGAAATATGTTTTTTACGTTTTCAACCCACATATCCGCCATTTTGAAAAATTTCTTAAAACTGAATTGACAATTAAATTCCATATTATTATCGAACTTGCACACAAAAATTCACGAGAATCGGTTGAGAAATGCGACCTGTAGAGGGGAACAGCTGGACATCCGGACCCGTGATCCGGACATACGAAAACATTTTTGCCCAAGCTGAAACGGAATTAGCTATTTCCTATGTAGGTACCTAAATGTAAGTAGATTTAAAGGAAATCTAGACACGCGGCAGCTAGTCAAGCCAATTAAGTTCAAAGAAAAAGGAACTGGCGAGGCAGCAGCCGTGTGGTATATTATATCCATTACTAGCTTCTACCCGCGACTTCGTCCGTGTGAAATTTCTTGTTTTAACATAAAATCTATCTATCTATGACACTCGGCAATACTGTAGTTTCCCATTAGTGGAAGTAATTTTCGGAATCAAGTTCCGAAAAATGTCAACGTGAAATTTGTGAGTTTCTTTCTAGAGGGCTCTAGAAAGAAACTCACAAATTTCACCTCTTTATAATATGAGTATATATGAAGGAGATAAATAATAGCTAAAGGGTGATTCTTGGTTATCATAAAAATAAGGTTTTGTTTGATTTGTGAATTAATGTGTATATTGACATTCTGCAACGACTTTCAAAGTGGATGAGCTTTTCGATTCGTTTAATTTATTCAATCCTGTTAAGGAAAATAAACTCGAAGTTATTGAAAAATAGAAGTCATTTCACTGATGTCATTATTTATAATTTAATTTTTAAGATAATAATTAAACGTTTTGTTCAGTTATATGCGATTTCATATAGAGCCAACATTAAATATAAACCTGTGTAAAGAAAATAATATATTTACTATGCCATTAAGCAGCTACCTCTTGATGATAGTTTAAGAGCTTAAACATAACACGGCGAAAGTCTGCACTCAAACATAATTTACTCGCGGCAATCAAGTGAGAGTTAGGTTTCAGTAATATTACTTTCTAACTAATTTGTATGTTCTCCGGTAATATAAAGGCGTCTCTCCACAGCAGCTCACGGCTCAGCTACGCACGTGTACCTAGCTTCACTTTGTATGATGCAGTTGCCGGCGACTTCATCTGTGTGTATTTTGTATAATTTCATCATTTTTAATACAAATATCCGGGAGGAAAAGTAGCCCATGTCCTTCTCCAGGTTTCAGCCTACTTATCTGTCAAATTTTATACCGATCGTTTCAGTGGTTTAGGCGTGAAAACGTTACAGGCAGACTGACAGAGTTGCTTTCACATTTATATGGGTTTAGTATTATTAGATTAGTATGGATGCAGGCGGGATTCTCCACTAAGACTTACGGTCACACTACGCATGGATGCGTGGCTGGCAATAACCGTACAGTACGTGGCGAACCTCTCCGTGCACATACTACGTAGCGGTGGACGGTCACCCTAACTATGCACAGTTGCACTTTCGTATTCATTAGATCAGCGAATTTGCGAGGATGAGCGTGCATTTGCATCGTAATGGCGGTTTAATGGACACATAGTTCGTTGATGGATGCATCGTCGGAAGCTTCCTTTGGTTAAAAACCGTGGCAGACCGTCTGATTACTTTTGTCATTAGCATAACTGAAGATTGCAAGTCATAGACGTGTAGGAAGGATGCTAGTGAGATAACGAAAGTTGAAGTTTTCAATTATGTTACGTGTGGTTCTTTGAAAAAAATAATAAAAGTATCGATGTATGTATACAGGGTTGCCACAAATCAAAATGGTAAAGAAAATACATTTATTAGTAGCTGCACATAAATATCAAGGAGAAGGCTTTCAAAAAATAATTTGTAACTGTGCAAGCCTATTGGATAGGATGATTTGGTGATCAAAGTGCACTGTCGTGCAATAAAATCGACCCACCCCGTGCTCTTCGATTTGAAACAATATAATTCAACAAAATTTACTAACAATAACCTATTATATTTTATAATAAAACCTTCCTGAAAGTATTTAGATCACGTTAGTTAAAGAATTATCAAAACTGATTTATAAGTTTATGAAAAAATCACGAACTTACAAAATGGGGGTTCGAATAAAGAACCTCCCTTTTTGAAGTCCGTTAAAAAATCAAGTTAAATTTTCATTAAACGAACAGAAATAAACAAAATTATTATTTTGTCAATTTCATTGGCAAAAAAAGTCACGCACTTTATCCGAGCAAAAGTGAGCGATGAGGAAATCTGAAGAATTGAGTCGATCTTGTCAAGAATATTGCTTGTATCCAAATATAGTGTATGTGCAAATAGACGGTACCTTTCCTACCTTCACACAATATAAAATAATAAGTTATATTCATTAAGATTTTTGAGAAATCGTCTCTCAAATTGAAAGCACGGGGTGGGCCGATTTTTTTGCACGCCAGTGTATATTGGTAGGTAGCTATATTGACAATACTGATATCTATAATTTATAGGAAAGAAGAAGAAATAAGATAATTACAAGTTCTTTTTTAATGAAATATTGCTGCAAGGTCAGGTGCGTAGTACTCGCAACCGACTTGCGTTGGTGTATGAACGTAAACGAGGCAAAAGGAGTATGTAAGGATCGTAGCAGGTGACGTTCTGTAGTTTCTGCCTACCCCCACGGGAAGAAGGCGTGAGTTTATGTATGTATATATGTATGTATGTTGCTGAACGTTTGAAATTATACACGTATTTTTTTTTATAAATAGGAATAGTGTAGCTGTAAAGGACCTTCAACTTTATTTTTTTTTGAGAACACTGTTATAAGTTAGCTGTAAGTTTCCCGAACAGAATAAAATAAAATAAACAGCACCCTAATTACTTAACACACTATCTGAAGAATTTTGAAGCCTATTGTTAATCCATTGCTTCATATGTTCGAAAAGTTTGCTGGCTCAACAACGTAAATAACGCAATGAATCAAAATCAAAATATTTTATTTCACATAAACCTACAAGGGCACTTATGAAACGTCAGAAGCTAGGTGCACGGTTCCAATTGGTTGTTTCCTATAGAGAAAAGCCAGCAAGAAACTCTACGGTTACTCTTTTAAAAATAAGGGGCTTTCACAATGTTTTCAAACTACAGTGTTAATAGGTATGGGAGGACAGTATAGGCCTGTCAACAAGTAACAGGTACTCAACAAAATAGAAAAAGGTTTACAAATCTACAGTCTACAAGTTAGACCTACAACGTTCTCACATTCACAAAATATAGAAGAAGCAAATTAAAAGATACATAAAATAATAAAAATAAATACCTATTTAAACCAAATGACATGATTGCCATTACAACTGTAACAAATCAGAATTAAAGTCCTGTCTACAAAAGCCATAAGTAAAGATTTGAAATAAGAATTGGAGTTATATAATGTCAAATTATGAGAAGATTATGTCAAGGAAGAACTAAACGTAATTTGGGAGCAGTAAATAGACATTTACATAGTGATGCCGTTAATGAGGTCACAGGGAAGCCACATGTGTAGAATGAATTATTGCCAAACTTCCTTGTCTGCAACGTAGTCTTTAATCTTATAATATGCATTTTTGATAAGGATACGTTTGATGTGGGTTTTGAACTTTCCATCGCTAAGTTCTGTAACTGACTTTGGCAACTTGTTATAAAAGCGGATACTGATTATAAGAAATGACTTGCATGTTTTAGTTAATCTAAATTTGGGTATCACAATTACATTTTTACTACGTGTATTTATATTATGGAAATCGATTCTTATTTTGAAAAGTCCTAAGTTTTTGCGGACATAAAAAATACTTTCTAAGAATATATAAGAATGTTGTTGAACTGTCAAAATTAAACCCATTCCTACTGTTAGTGTGTTACGTAATTACCCCGCAGGTTTCTATTCCAGTATAAGTTGGTCCTCACATTCTTGCAGAAGATTTACGACATCCACCAGAAGTTTCAACAGATCTCCTAATAGCCTATACCACAAGACATTATGACATAAAACCATGAATAAAAAGTTCTAACACAAAAGACCAGGCCAAAGACCGCAATGACTTAAACTATAACTAAAAACCTGCGACCAGTTTTTCTTGACACTCAACAGTAGCTCTGCTTACTATGAAAAGATGGCAAATCCAGTTTATTTTTGTAGTTCCCAATTTAGCTTTTCTATACAACTTTACCAAAAATGACGTAAGTATAGTCATTAGAAAATATTCAAATGACCTGACTGACTGCTGTCACCATTTACGGTAACAGATTCGTGTTTTTGTCTTTTTGTGAGCATTGTATATTAGTATGGAACTGTAAATTGTAGCTTATTTTGTAAAAGAAAGTTTGTTGTTTGAGGGACATTTGTGGTCATGGTTGCCAAGAGATTGAGCGCTTGGCAGACGAAAATGAAAGTGAGGTTTTGTTCAAGATAGCTTATTTAGATTCTTTGCTGAAATCGTCTTCAGTTGTCTATTACACTGCCTCGTTGATCAAGTCGTCGCAAGCGGTACTGCTGAGTATGAGGTTCAGGGTTCGATTCTCGGGTTAGAGCAAAGTTTTCTTGGGTTTTCCATCAGCTATTTCTCAGTAGCAATTCGGAGTCTGAACTTTACACATTTTAATTTGTATCTATGCTTAACCCTTAGGGATTAAAAGCGTGATGATATGTTTTGTTTTGTCTTACAGGTATGTCTGAACCAGTTCAGACTTTAACGTAGACTTTAGAATATCAGTCTTTTTCTTTACCAACTTTGCTGTGTCTGACAAGTGTTTTGTTTTTAACCCTATTATATCTTTATAGCGTTTAAAAATCTTGGTCTGTAACAGGAAGTTATCTAGAAAAGAACCGGAGTTACCGACATAGCTTGCAGAGTAAGCAAGCTGAAATGGTAGTGGGCTGGCCATGTTTGTCGGAGGACCGATGGCCGGTGGAGTAGACGAGTCCTGGAGTGGCGTCCGCGTATCGGCAAGCGTAGTGTGGGACGCCCCCCAGCTAGATAGACCGACGACCTCAAAAAATTGGCTGGGACAGACTGGATGCGGAAGGCGGAGGACAGGGTGTTGTGGTGCACCCTGGGAGAGGCCTATATCCTGCAGTGGACTGCGATAGACTGAGTTGATTGACTGTAGCATTAAATAGGATAACTGACTACAATAATTCATTTCTCATACTAATTCAGTTTTTTTGACATCCAAATTGACATGTTGATGTGATTTCAATCATATAAAAACGCTGAAAGGTCACGAAAAGGTTACGTTAGAATTTTTTATCGTCCAAGAGCATATCCGTCCGCATAATTACAAGTTCATTCATTTAGCATTAGATTTCCGTACAAAAACTGGGATAAAAAATCTGGGTATATTACGTAAGTCGTAAGTCAATATATCATCGGCACGTAACTTAGAGTCTTCGTCATCGTTCGTAATTAGCAAATATGTAATGAGCACTTTCGCTGCTAGAGAAAAGTGTGACCGGCTGTGAGACACTGGGAGCGCGGAATGATCCTGATGACAATCTACGGTAATTCTTTTGTTTTTCGTTACGATTGATTTTGACGATTGTTAAAAGATCATAAAGTATGATTATCGTAAAGTTTTCAATGTGGCACTATAACAATAACTTTTTTTTTAAATAATGAAACCAAGGGAATCTTTAAGAAATCTTAGGAATCGCTGTGTGTATGATAGTTTTTTTTATCTGTCTATCTATACACTGTATTGAATCATTTTAAATAAAGATGATGATATCCATATGCGTAGATAGACCAAAATAAGAACCTCCATTTTTTTTACATAATAATATTTTCCAAAATACCGCACCAGCTATACCACAACTGTAAATGACACAGCGTTTACGTTGTCGTTAGTTTCCGTTACCGGCGCGTACGATTGCGTAACGTTAACGCGTACGTGCGGGGACAGTCGCGTTATGATCCATTGGGTAGACGTGAGAGTAATGCTGATATATAATAGAAAATTTGATTATGAAATATGATTTGATTACTATTATTAGGACCGAAATTCAGTGTAATTTTACTGACGGGTTAGTAAAATTGTCTACCTATACGGTAGTATGATTTAATGGGCACAGGGGACGGAGGGGGATTGAAGGTTAAGCTACGCTTGCCGCGGTCGGTTCGTGGATGGGTAACCATCCATTACATATCGAAATCCCTCCGTGCCTCGGAAAGCATATTAAGCCGTTGGTCCCGACTCTCATTCGTAGATCTTAGACAGTCGTTAACCGGTCTTACCAAGGGGTATCGTGTTACCCAGTAACTGGGTTGTGGAGGTAAGATAGGCAGTCGCTCCATGTAAAATGTTGGTATTCAGGTGCATTCCACTTGGGCTGGAAGCCGATTCCACATAGTTGGAAAAGGCTAGGAAGATTTATGTTTTAATGGATGCAGGCTACTGAGCGTATTAAAAATACAGGGTTATATTAAATTAGCTAGCGAAACTCCGCAGACGTGATGGATATCTAAACATAATAAAACAAAAAAATCATTAATTTGATGAATTTTTTTGTGGGTTCATCGGCCAGTTTAGAGTATTCACTTGAAATATCAGTTAAAAAAAACATTTTTTTTTGTGTTAATTTTACTGGCTTGATTGGTTTATATTATCATATTTTTTCAACTCATACTTCATGTAACAAAACCACCAGCAGTAGTTGAGCCCTAAAAAAAACATCATATCTTTTTATTTTTATTTTATCGTGTTTCGATATTCAACCCATCACGTCTGCGGAGTTTCTTTAGCGAATTTAATTTTACCTTGTATAATTACTTCTGAGTTTAGAGAGTCTTTAAAGTAAGTAGTAAGTAAGTAAATAACACTCGTATTGTGCTAACCTGATAACTAAGTCCTGGCGTATGGATAAAATATTGTTTTATTTTTATTAAATTAAACGATCATGAACGTTAAACGCACATACTGGGCAGTTAGTTTTTTTCTTATTAAAAAACTAACGTTTGAAGCAAATTTTATGTTTAAATAACTTTTGGGGTTGATAAAATAAAAATTGACAAAAATAACTGAAATAAATTCTCCAATAGCTTAACAATATAATAGGTCTTTACCTATGAAATTGCCGTTTTGTATGAAAAAATTTAAACGAATTTTTTTCATGAATTTTTTATTTGTATTAATCGAAGTAATCACCCATGCAATCAATGCATCTTTGCCATCGCAGTGGCAGTTTATTGATGCCCTTCTTAAAGAAATCAGCTGGACGGGAGGCAACAAATTCTTCAAAGGCATTTTGTACTGCCTCTCGGGTATTAAATTTTTTTCCCGCCAAGAAGTTATCCAAATTCTGGAAAAAGTAGTAGTCTGTAGGCGCAAGGTCTGGTGAGTAGGGCGGATGACGGAGAGCTTCCAACCCCAGTTCTTGCAACTTGGAGACCGTCTGCTGTGCAGTATGAGGTCGCGCGTTGTCGTGCAGGAGCAGCGGAGACGAGCGATTGACCAATGCTGGTTGGAGATGCGCCAGCTTCTCCATCATTGTGTTCAGTTCTTCACAGTACACATCTGCAGTAATGCTCACCCCGTTTGGTAAGAAGCTGTGATGAATCACACCGGCGCTAGACCACCAAACAGTGACCATCACTTTTCTAGGGGTAAGTTTTCGTTTAGGGCATTGTTTAGGTGCTGAACCAGGATCCAACCAACTTGCTGAGCGCTTACGGTTATCAAACAGAATCCATTTTTCATCGCAGGTAACAATGCGGTTCAAAATTCCTTCATTTGTGTGTCTGTTGAGCAGTGCAAGGCACGTCTCGACGCGTACTTCGCGCTGGCGATCATTGAGTTCGTGGGGCACCCATTTGTCAAGCTTTTTTACCTTGCCAATTTGACGCAAATGGACCAATATTGTTTTGACGCTAACGTCGAAAGCTGCTGCTAATTCAGCCGTAGATTGTGTATCATCAGCTTCCACAATCGCCTTTAATTCGTCATTGTCGACCAAAGTCTTCGGACGACCGCGAGGTTCATTTTTCAGGTCGAAATTTCCAGAACGGAAGCGAGCAAACCAATAACAGGTGGTGCGTTGGTTTGTAGAGTTAGCTCCGTAAACGTCGTTGATGTTGCGTGCCGCTTGTGCCGCGTTGCTGCCACGACGGTACTCATATTCCATAATTACTCGAATTTTTAACGTATCCATGATGACGAAAAAGATTGAAATGCGATGAAAATGTAACACTAATCAATAAAGAAATGACTACTTTTAGAAAAAAAAATCCATGTTTTTAAAATAAAATTAATTTGAAATTAGAATTCATAGCCAAACAAAAATTATTTTGATTTGAAATGGCCAGTACTGCAGAACGGCAATTTCATAGGTAAAGACCTAATATCATGATTTCTTATACCATTTTCTTTCCTACCCTTATCAACCAATATCCCATGGTGATTTCGTAACAAATATTTTAACTAGATATTTTTCTTTCAGATATTTTTCCTCGTTCATATCTAACGCTAATGATCTGTTACTATGTATGCCAGTCGTTATGTATTACTCAACTGTCTAACACATGGGAACTAGCTTTTTTAAATGCTGGTAATTGATGGATATTCGTACGGTTTTTAGTGTATAACTGTTTGTGTGATTTTTCCACGCCTTTTATGGGAATTAAGGAAATGTTAGTTCAATCGATTTAGATCACAGATTTAGCTTGAAAATACACGATGAAGAGGCGTGGTAGTTAGCCTGAAGATGGAATAAAGGTACCTACAAACAGGCACGACACGCAACGCGAATCGCGCGCGACGCAGAGCACCGCTCATCGCGCGACGAGCGGCGCCTTTGTGTCGCGCTGTCGCGTCGCGCCTGTCAGTGGGAGCCTTAAATGTTAAAGCCCTAAGAATGCGTAATTAATTGTAATGTAGATACTCATATAGTAAAAAAACAATTAACTTTCTGATGTTTATTATTATACCACCAAAAACCTAATTAATACTCGTCTAAAATTAGCATTATATCTCTTGTAATGCAGGGTTTATGTACCTAGGTATGCATTTGAAACCGCTTAGGTAGGTACCTACTTTTTCAGCAACTTTGAAAACTGATCAAAGGCGCTATGTTCAGACACATTTTATAATATCACATTTTATACATAAAGTACTTGCGATGACACGTCATCATAATGTACAATGTACATGCCTTCCAGACTCCATCGCCACAATCGGCAATATCCATCTCTATAAATAATATTTATTGAGATATTCCACGGAGACAACAATAAACATAAAATAAATCAAACAACCGAATTCGAAACGCCACCATCCCACACAACGTATATTCCAATAAGATTTAACGGTGAGAATTAGAAAATACCGATTCAATCTATCGATGACACTTTTCCTATTGTTGTTAGCAAGGTTTTTATCGATATAGAAATCGGAAACTCTTGCGCAGCAAAACCGTAACGCATTCAGCCTGTTCAGAAGAGTCACAGTATTGTTAAGATGCGTGCATGTTAGTGAGAGATTAGGTAGAAAGCATCTTTGTTTCAATTCTAAGGTCTATGGGAATTCGTGAAGAAGTTGTTTTAGAAAATGTTTTGTGCGAAATGTAAGTAAGATTTTTTCGGTGCTAACAAGATTAAAGAATATCAATCAATCAATCAACTCAGCCTATCGCAGTCCACTGCTGGACCTGCTAGGCCTCTCTCAGGCTGCGGCACAACACCCTATCTTCCGCCTCTTGCATCCAGTCCGTCCCAGCCACTTTCTTAAGGTCATCGGTCCATCTAGCCGGGGGGCGCAGACGTCCCACACTACGCTTGCCGATACGCGGTCTTCACTCCAGGACTCATCTGCTCCACCGGCCATCGGTCCTTCGACAAACATGGACAGCCCACTGCCAATTCAGTTTGCTTACTCTACAAGATATGTCGGTAACTCCGATTTTTTCCGGATAATTTCATTTCTGATTTTCTCCTTTAAAGAAACTCCGAGTATGAGCCCACATGAAGCAATGGATTAGAAATTTCCTTTAAAATCTTTTGGATTGTGATCGAAAGTTAATTACGCAATTGGGGTGTCTGTTTTATCCTGAGCCAAAATGGAAATAAATCATTGATGTGATCATGACCTGGCGTCGATTTAAATGCAGGCCCAACTTATTGCTATCCCTTTGCCTTGTTTTTTCAGTCCACTGTATTTTGAAACTTTTACAAAAAATAACACATAAACTCACGCCTTCTTCCCATAGGGGTAGGTAGAAACTACAGAACGCCACCTACTACGATCCTTACATACTCCTTTTGCCTCGTTTACGCTCATACATCGGTTCATACACGCACGCCGGTAGCGAGTACTACTCGTACGAACCTAACCTTTCTGAAGAACATCACCAATAAGGTCACTATATGTCTTCCTAGGGCGTCCCCTCCCGGCGTTTCCACTCAAAAATAACTATAGTAGATTTTTCCAGTGATCAGCAGTGTTTATAGAATGCTTTGGATTCTAGTAGCAAATGCGTTACAACTTCCCCAGAACATTGGCAACAGGCATAACTATTGGCATTAAATACATAATACATATTAATATCATCTCGTCATTCTCCTGTCTACATAATAAAACCGATAAGATCAATCCGTAGCTTCACATTGTAAGATGCAAACTGAATGTGTTCAGTGAATGTACATATCTACTGGACGTGTCCTATTTACTTGATGTTCTTGACATTTGACTTGCTCCACCGCCGGTTTAAATCTAGATTTATATTTTGTATCTTTATGTAAAGATGGCCGCTTTGTAATAAAAGGTTTCCTGTATTAAAATGGCATGTATTTAATCGAACCTCAAATAATTTTCTTTTTGCGTTCCTAATGCTAAACCCGACGAAACGGGTTCAGTTATTAAAATCTTTTTACAAAAATAAAAAAACAACCGGCTTCCAAATAAAACACAAATAAAAAGTGACAAATAACTTTAATTTCGGAAGTCAGGGTCTTTGGTTTTGTATTTTCATTTTTTGCCACCTACTTCCGAAACGATGGTTATTTTTCACTTTTTATTATTAGTGTTTTTTTGGAAGTCGGTTGTTTTTTTTGTAAAACAGTTTTTATTTTTCACTTTTTAGTTGTGGTACCTACCCCACACAAATTCAAATACCACTGGTTGATATGGAAATAACAGTGTCAGGAAACTACTAATACATCACCAATATTACTAAGTGGAAAAAAGACGCATTATTAAAGATAACTCGAAAACGACTGGACAGATCTTGATTAAATTTATGTGGAAACACATGAGAAGCAACAGCTTGCAAATAAAAAAGAATAATCAAAATCGGTTCACCTAGAAAAAAGTTCTGAGGTAACACACATAAACTATAATAAAAATACAATCGAATTGAGAATCTCCTCCTTTTTTTGAAGTCAGTTAAAAATGGGAATTATTTTAGGTTCAATTAAATACATGCTTAAGACGCCTAACCTAAAATGACTACAAATTAACAGTATGGATTTCAGTGCACTTTGGAAGACTATACACATTAAAACAAACGAATCTAATGATGACTGCAATTATTCGCATGCAACCAGACCCTGCAGTCTCGACATAGATAGCGACAAAAATCGGTCGCTAAGTCGTATCGATGTCAAATTTCTTCAATAGATTTTCAACCTTATGCTTTGGAGATAAAGTTGAAAATCTATTAATGGAATTTGACATCGATACGACTTAGCGACAGATTTTTGTCGCTATCTAATGTCGAGACTGCAGGGCCTGGTTATAATCTATACTACTATAAAAAAGCTGAAGAGTTTGTTTGTTTGAATGCGCTAATTTCTGGAATAAGCAGTCAAATTCGAAAAATTCTTTGTTTTGCATTTGGTTACCCAATTCTTGAGGTTATTTAACATCACGTTAGGACCTTAAGAGCCGTGCAAAAAGAAAGAAAGGCAGAAAGAACGCTTAGCGAAAACGAAGTAATAACGCAAGCGGGCGATGCGACGCGACGCGATGGGTCGGGGGCTGAGATATCACGCGGACGAAGTCGTGGGCAGAAGGTAGAAGCTTATAGTAATGTGGGATCGTTAGTAAGATATATATATCATTTACAAAGACAGCATATAATGTACTCTCTCCATTGTCTGTCTACAACAATGTGCTTGAAAGTAGAAAATGATTTGATAAAAATATCATTTACTAAGGAATTCAATTTATTATTGTGTTTGTTACGAGTAATAAATTGTTATAACAGCTTGTGGTTAGTAATTGAGATTTTTAATAACTACATTAACTTTAATTTAATTTTGAAATCAGATATGTTTTGTGTGATTATTTTATGCATTTAGACGTTATTTAATTTTACGCTATAATATGGAGTTGGATTTTATAGTTCTGACAATTTGCCGAGTTGTAATTACGTTTTGATTTTGCAAAAATCTAGATTATTAGGTTATTATTAGTTTATCTATTCGTGAAGATTATTTCAAGACATTATTTCAGAAGCATAATCTTCGTTGATGGACAGAATATATGTATGTATCTTTATGGCACACTAGAATGTTGTAGCAGCAGTCTTGGCGGTCAATACTTTGTTCTTAAACACATGAATCATATAGCCAACTATGTATAAGTTTCATATATTTATTTACCTCTACTGATTGATAAATGATAAATGATTTTATTTCTGTCAGTAGGTTTGTACAAACACTTTTACACGTCACGACAATCATATTTTTTAAACTAGATGAGGTCGGCGTTTCCTATGTGACGACTCTGAGAAGAAAGGCCGAAACAAACAAATCTTGGTCAGATCATGTGAAGAACATGTGTCTGAAATGGTCTTTTGAGGAAAGATCCACATAGATTGAGGGGACCTGTCCAGTCAGTGCACGTATTTGTCAGTTATCGATTTCATAGTCACAATTCATCTCCGTACTTATTTGATTAAGTATGTACTTACATATTTATATATCTTCTACTTTACGTTACCGTCATGTTCGTGAACGGGCGCCGTCAGTAGGGACTGGTCATCTCTTAGCTTCGACGGCTTATTTTAATGTAATTTAATATTTAAATTGTTTTTATCTGTTTATTAAGGACGCTTTTAACGTTCTGCATCGTTCTCACATGCAAAATTTCAACATGAATGATGTAACCAATATTTTGTTTGTTACCATATTTTGATTTAAAAGAGTGTCCGTGGAGTTTCTTGCCCGTTCTTCTCCATAGTAGTACTACGATTTGGAATGGGCAACTAGCTTCATCTTTCTGCCTGACCGACCCCTTGACAATTCAAAAGTGTCTGTAATTGGTTTATTTGAAATAAATGTTGTTTGAGTTCATAAAAATCTTAAATTTATTCATACACTAACTGACAACGCCCAGCCTAAACTTCTTTTGGAATTTTGGACAAGAATTCCTTATACACCTACCAAAATTGAGCACTATTGATTAAATAGGGGTGAAAGTTTGTATAGAAGCTTGTCATTTTCGCCGGTGGGAAATCCCATCGGGCGCACGGCTTGTCGACTTGTTGACTTCAAGACGTTTTATACAGGACGGCAGGGACATCGACGCGCAACCTATACCATGGATTCACTACATGATCCTGAATCCCCCTGCGTAGAATTTGTTCGTAGGCAATAAAAAAAAAATTCTATTTCATACATTTTGACCGCGTAGTTATTGCACTTTTCTATGAAACAACTCTTTTTTTTTTTTTGATAACCGACTAAAAATATTTATGCTTAGGGTTTCTAATATCATATGCACGTGTGTATTTGTGTGTGTCTGTGTGTGCTGAATTCATGGTTACAGTTTGCGCGTCAATGTATGCCACTCTGTATAGTAAGTATTTTAAAGAGGACGTCTGCATCTTGAGAATCCGATGAATCCATCTGCATCTTGCGAATCCAATGAATCCATCTACCTATGTAGCTTTTTAATTATATATTAATGGACACATACCATATTATATCAATCACACATCGTCAATCTGATCACAAATTCACCGGAGAGTTCACTGGCCCGACCAGGAACGCATAAAATCGAAAGTGGCCGCGTGAAAGTGGGACCTTGCTCTTGAAAGCGAAAGGTGCTCACAACATATTGTTAGCTCGTTTGCATCGTAAATAGTAGACTATCATGTTTATGGGCAGTAGGCGTATGTAATTAGATGCTTGAAGAGTGGCTGGTAGATTTAACAAGAGGAACAATGCAATTACGGAATGAAAACGAACTGAATACCTCCTTTGTTTTAGATTTTACTCATATTGCAGCAAGTTGTATGGCATTAGTGGTATAGAAATACTTGAGGATTCATAATGAGAACGACAGACGGTTATAAAAGAAGACGATTTTTTTTGAAAGAATACTTGTTGAGGCAAGTTCAGCGTTTTTTGGTAGTGGAAAAGCATATGGGGTCGTGTCACCGACATGAAAAAAGATAAAGATAAAGACAATTTATTTGTCAAACATGCATTTACATAAACTGACTTAATCAGACATGCAAGGTATTGAATTAATAGATGTTGTGTACGTCCATGTTTAGCCAATAACGGTGTACTTATTTTGTAGGTATAAATTACATTTAATTGCATTTTACGTATAGTTATTAGTCAAGCTAATGTTAACAGTATAAGCTAATAAAGCTACTCTGTAGCTAAGGGTGACTACTGTTATTTCATAGTTTTAAGTTTCCACTGCTGTCGGCAGTCCCAATAGCCGGCAATTTTTTTTTAAGGGTGTTTCGCCTAAATGCTGTAATGAAGGGTTAATCAAACTCAAACTCAAAGCATTTATTTCAAATAAACCAATTACAGGCACTTTTGAACTGTCAAGGGGTCGGTCAGTCAGAAAGATGAAGCTAAGTCGCCCATTCCAAAGCGTAGTAGGTACCTATGGAGAAGAATGGACAAGAATAGAATATAAGAGAATACTCTTTATTATGTACACCATAAAAATTACAGATATAAATGTAGACATTTTACACAGTGTGACACAATGGCCGGTCTTATCGCTAAAAGCGATCTTTTACAGACAACCTTTGGATGGATTCAAGGGAGAAGGAGAAAAAATAATGTAGGTAGTCAGTGGTGTACCATTTACATATACAACAAATACATACATACATAAAACATATACTTATCTACATATAATATATACAATAATAAACATGAAACAAGAGCAAGGAAACTAAATGTAATGATGATGTTTAAGGGGAGAGGAAGTGTTTTTTAACCATAATTTTAAAACTGAAACGAGTGAGAAACTCTACAGACACTCTTTTAAATCATAATATTGGTTACATTATTCATGGTGAAATTATGCATATGAGAACGATGAAGAACGTTATAATGACATAGGTTTAATCATTTAGTATGCACCCTATGTCATTCTTAACCCTTCATTTCAGCTTTACCATTTTCGAGTAACTAACAAACTTCTTAAAAATGTATTTTGGTGCCTAATAAACACAATATAATTTTATAACGTCTGTTATAAAAGCGTCTACAAAGTTACGCGATTAATATTATAAATCAGGTAGGCGTGTGATATCCGTTACAATAAATTATAACTTATAACGGTTACGTACGTTTATTATTAAGTTAAATTGTAACTGTATTAAGTTATTTTGTTACAAAACAAAATTTCGTTTGAGTTGGGATCGGTTTCTAGTTTTTTGTAGTCAAAATAGGATAGCTTGGATAGCTCCCCAAGGCTAGGATTTAAGAAGGCGTACACTAGGGCCACTCCTTTAAAAAAATATTTTCTCGTGACTGAGGAGACGTGAGAGGAGCTGCTTCCCAGCAGTGGCAACGTTTAATGCTAGACTTTTTATGCGTTTTAGGCTGATTATGATTATGCTTTATCAAGTTTATTCAAACGCGGTTGAAAATCAATATTTTACATGACGAAACTGCATTTTAATTCATAAAAGCTATCGGATATAAGTTATAGCTGTGTATGTACAATTGTGCTTAATGATGTGTATTTAAAGCTAAGGTACACATCAGTCGGTGCAGCGGGGCGTGGCTTCCTCTTTTCTAGAGACATGTTGTTCCGTTTTGTGCAGTGTGTACTCTCCGCCTTATTATATTATGTTGAGTTGTTGATGGTGGCGTGTTCGCATTAATGTTGGCGCGTTTAGATCTTTAAGTCGGAAATATGTTAAATCAATCTTTTGACGTTGACAAATCGGGACGCCAGAAAGCGGTACTTCTGGACACGGCTCGCATTGTTAGGAGGTTCCTCTCTCTGGAGGCCTGACCGCCGGTAGCTTGGACCCTGTTCCCGATACCGGTGGGCTACTATTTTTTATATTTTAAAATGTTTTTTATATTTTCTATATTCTAATATTTAAAAATATAATTTGTATGTACATATGTATGAAATGAAGGAATAATAATAATAAATAATAATAACGATCTCTGCGCTGCCAGCTGCCACCGACGACGATGCCTTGGAAGTGGCGAAGTTTTGGACCAACAAAATTTAATACACAGTGATGCCATCGACACGACGAAGTATATAACACCAGCCAAATCTTATCCCACTGCAGGGAAAAGACTTCTTCTCGTACAGAGAAGGCACGAGCATTGATCACCACGCATGCTCAAGACGTCATCCGATTTCAAAATGGAGAATTTCTCTACGACATTGCTATCTGACTTCCTCAATATCTGACTTTCAATAAAAAACGTTTGACATAAATAAAATAAAAAGTGGATTTAACGGTGTCATTATCATAATAGTACTATATCCTAACTCCTCCAATAAACAAAACATAAAAAGTGCCAGAAAGTGTCAATTTCATAGTTTTTATAAACAAAGACAGTGACTCAAGTGTTCGACATTGCAAAAAATTCCAATTGAATGAGTCATTTCTAACCGTTCTCGTTCGTTTAAATACCTCATCTGTGCATTGCAATGCTTAATTTTGCAATAACTAATTAAGCACAGTTGGTTCAGTGGTCCTAAGTGTTGGGTCAAAACATCAATCAACCGAACCCGAGTTCGAGCCCAGCAGAAGTTGGTTCTTTTTGTGATTTCTAAAATTCCAAACTTCTATGTAACGTTCGCCATTCTCCCCAAAGTCACCATCTATATAATTATAAAACACCACGGCAGAGGGCGGTACTATAGCTTCTAGTAAAAATGGACTTCGAAAGCAATAACATAACTCACCGGAATAAACCTAGTAGAACAAGCTCGTTAACCGACCTATCTAAAATGACAGCAAATGATAGCGAGAAAACGATATTGGATGCAACGATGATGAGTGTTCCGGATAGCTTCCACGACACCACTGACGAAATTCGTGAGTTAACTAATGAAATCAAATCACTTAAACAGCAATTACTAAGCGCTCACCAAGAAATCGAGAATTTAAACGCGGAAAACGTACACCTTAAAACAGATTTACAAAATATGAATACGACTGTTAACACCTACAAGAGAATATGCTCAACGCCTGAGAAAAAGAGCACAACACCATTACGCATAAACAAAGTATCACGCCGAGTTAATTCACCAAATGACCTAACCAATAAACGTGAACCACCAATCATTCTACCAGTCTGCGCAACTAACAAACAAAACAAAGAAACGCAGACTACTAATAGTCGTAATCAGACACCACACAATGATAAAAGATTGCCTGCTTCTGTAGCATCGACCAATTCCGCAACAATGAAAACTATGATATCGAAGCCTAACGAAAAGAACAAATTGTATATCTTAAGTAGTAACAAATACAACGGATCCTTGTCCTCCATAGAAGAAGTTTTCTTCGAATACTGCGACTACTGTCACTACATAATGCCTAATAGTACCCTACCACAATTACTAAGCGGCATCGAAGAAAGATTGAAGGGATTCACCCTAAACGACTACTGCCTAATTTTTATTGGAGAAAATCATATTATTACAAATGAAAACAACTACATAAACTTAATAAACTTACTAAATGAGTCGCTTCGAAAAGTTACGCACACCAACGTAGTAATTTGTCTTCCTACGTATAAGACAGGATCACTTATATATAACTTCAAAGTTGAGATGTTCAACAACCTTCTTTACCTAGACAACCAAAACCATAAGTATGCATACATCTTCGACAGCAATCGTGATCTAACACATAAGATGTTTTCTTACACTACGGGCAGAATCAATAAATACGGAATCAAAAATATATATGACAATATTATGAGTAACATAAAGGTTGATTTAGACTTATACTGTCAGACAAGCAAACAGACGAATAATAACAACAGACAAGAATATGACGAGAGTACAACGACTCCCATTGGTGACGCACACAATTCAAGCCTAAAAGAAACCCCCAACTTTTTTCGTATATAACAGTATACATATCCTTCATCAAAATATTGCTGGACTCCTGAGTAAAAGCGATACACTTACTGTGTATTTGGAAGAACTACAAAATAATAAACAACAGATCGATACTATATGCATTACCGAACATTTTATGACACCTGAACAGGAAGGACTTCTAAATATACCAAACTACAACCTAGCAACAAGTTTCTCCAGAGATAATAGAAGAGGTGGCGCGTGCATTTTAACCAGGGTCGGTCACAAGTATAAAGTGTTAAACTTAGGGAAATATTCGGTAATCAACGTAATTGAATGCTGCGCGATAGAATTGACAGAACACAACATTATTATTGTATGTATATATAGAGTACCCCAATCTAATTTGGATACATTTTTCGACAATTTAAATAATATTTTGCATTTGCTGTGTTTAAAATTGAATAACAAAAAGATTGTCTTATGTGGGGACTTTAATATCAACCTATTGAAAAGAAATAAACAAACCCTAGACTTCGAATATACATTGTTAAATTATAATTTAAAATTACAATTTTCTCAACCCACTAGGTTAAGCAGTGGGACCTGTTTGGACAATATAGCACATAATGTAAAAGGATGTAAAGGAGAAATTATAGAATTAGGTCTGTCAGATCATACCGCGCAACTTTTGAAATGTCCTGTTAAGAAGACATGTGTCTTAAAGCGTTGGAAAATAAAAAGAAGGAATTATTGTCAAGATAATGTAGAGAAATTTAGAAATTGCATTAAAAGTCTCACTTTTTCAGACATATATACAACTAGTGACGTCAATGAGGCCTACGACCATTTTCTTGACCTATTCAGATGTTTTTACGATCTTTGCTTTCCCTATGAAATAATAACAAAATCGATTACTAAGAAAGCAAAATGGATCACGAACGGGATAAGGAAATGTAGCAAAAAGAAACGGCACTTGCTGTGGCATTATAGAACAAATCCTTCCCTAAAGAATAAACAAACGTTTAAGACATATTCTGCAAGGTTTAAACGAGTTATAACGTTAACACAAGCATCACGAAATAACTACTTCATTAAGACGTCCATAAATAAATCTAAAGCGGCATGGACCATAATTAATAATTGTAAGACCTGCTTCCCTAAAGAACCAATAACACAAATTCAAACAGGGACACAGAAAATCACGAACCCATTAAATATAGCTCAGGTTTTTAACAAGTTTTATATTAATCAAGTTACCGAACCAAAAAATAAAACTATACCGGAAATGAACGTACTCTTAAATACTCCAAACTCTTTATTTATGGAGCCTACCATACCTCAAGACATAAATAATCATATTTCCTCACTACGAAATACAAATAGTGTTGGTTATGACGGAGTATGCACTAAAGTTATCAAAGAAGTGTCTCATTACATAGCTCCACATCTCAGTCACATAATTAATATGAGTATTTCTAGCGGAATCTTCCCTGAGAAATTAAAAACGTCAATAATTGTACCATTGCACAAAAAAAATGATAGACAAACAATGTCAAATTATAGGCCTATTGCGTTAATACCCGTCTTTTCAAAGATATTTGAAAAAGTTATTTATAAGTCCCTGTACAACTACCTTGAGAAATCAAACATATTAGTAAATGAACAAAAGGGATTTCGTAAGCAGAAGACAATCAATATGGCTATACATGACCTGCTTCTCCCTATTTTGTCAAATATAGATAACAGAAATCCTGTATGTGCTATCTATATGGATCTAACTAAGGCTTTTGATTATGTGGATTATCCTATACTAATACATAAACTTGACAAATATGGTATCAGAGGAAATATACTTGACCTCATTCGATCTTACTTAACGGACAGAAAGCAATTTGTAGAAATCACACAAATATCCGCAAATACTAGCTACGAGAAAAAATATCGTTCCGAAAGCGAGATAATTAAATACGGCATTCCTCAGGGTAGCGTGCTAGGACCCCCCCTTTTTTTGCTCTACATAAATGACCTTCCGAGACAAATAAAGCACCCTATGGTACTATTCGCCGATGATAGCACCGTAATTATTAAGTGTGATGATCCCAATACTTATGAAAATGAAATAAAAATGACATTAAATAGAATTATAACATGGTTTGACAACAATAATCTAATTATAAACCTAGAAAAGACCAAAATTATGCATTTTTATCAAAGAATACCAAATACAATCTTTGACATTAGCTATTTAGGGACAAAAATAGAATCAACTACTGCTACTAAATTTCTTGGTATTAATATCGACAACAATTTGACTTGGAGACCCCATACAGAGGAAGTATGTAAAAAACTGAATAAATTTACCTATGCTCTTTATAAACTATCAAAAATAGTGAGCCTAGAATCCGTACTTACAGCCTATCACGGCTATGTTGCATCAACACTCAGATATGGCGTAATACACTGGGGCAATTCAGTTGATAGAGAACTCGTATTTAGAGCCCAAAAAAGATGTGTCAGAGCTATATGTGGCCTTAAAAGCACAGACAGTTGTCAACCGTTCTTTAGACGTCTAAAAATTCTTACCTTGCCATCGCTGTACATATATGAAACAAATATGTTCGTCAAATCTAACATTTCATCATACAAAATAGCTACTAAAAGTTACTACAGAAAATTACGCGATAAAAATAAGTCAGAACTCGAAGTGACTCATGGCAAAACTGCACTAATGAACAAAAGTACTTTCTGTATGGCCCAAAAAATATATAACAAACTACCTGAAAATCTAAAAACGCTAAACCTGGACCATTTCAAAACAGAACTATTAAAAATATTGATAAATAAATGCTATTATTCACTACAGGAATATTTGGACGATAATTCTATGATCACTGCTTCAGAAAATTGTACATAACCTCACCTATTTTGACGATTTGAAATTTTATTTGACATTAGGATTATTATGGCATGAACTTTTAACTATTTGACATTTATTTAAGTTGATTTTATTTTTTTAATGATATGCATGTACCTGCTTATATTGACTTTATATAAATTCGACAATGTTAATTAAATATTATTTGCCCGCCTCTGGGCAAAACATAGAGGATCTACCTATCTGTAACTTTTATTTTCTTAATTTTTTATTGATATGCATGTACCTACCTATATTGATTTTATATAAATTCGACAATTTTAATTAAATATATTTGTACGCCTCTGGGCAAAACATAGAGGATCTACCTATCTGTAACATCGCAAACTATTGTATTATGACCTATGTTTACAAATAAAGCATTCTGATTCTGATTCTGATTCTGATTCTGATTCTGCTTATGTATTAAAGATACAAGGTTTTAATCTGTCACCAACGGGCGCCAGTGTTATCATTTACCTTCACGCGAAGAACCTGACTAAAATACTAATTAGCCTAGTTGTTAAGTCACTGACAGAACGAATAATTCGTTCTTTAGTTGTTTTTTTTGTTACTAAAAAGTAAATATATTATGCAGTAAATGCGCCCTAGTAAATAAATAAGTGATTACATAAAGTTGCAGGTAAACTGAATTGTTGTTATGTAATACATTATGTGCTGAACTGTCGGAAGTTTTTGTCATTAGGTAATCATTATTTTAGATTAGTAAAATTATTATTTTTTATTTTTTGCCGGCATTATTTTGGGTTTGACGTCTATCTCTTCCGGTGAGAGTTTTATCATAATTGGGGTTGCTTATTTAACTTTATTAGAACGCATAGTTTAGGGTTATATTCAGATTCGTAAAGGTTCTAATAAAGTAGGATTTATGGGAATTCTGATGTTATTAAATTCTTTACCTACTAAAGGACAAACTTATCCAAATTTTTCTAATTATATTGATATTATTTTTCTCCTGCAGTAAGTTTTATTTTATCTTTAATCATTTGAATATTAATCCCTTATTATTTTAATTCAAGATTTTTTTAAAGTGTTTTACTAGTTTCGGGGCTGGTTGATCTGCTAATTCAAATTATGCTTATGCTATTAATTTACGAGGTGTAGCCCAAACTACTTCTTATGAAGTTAGATTGGCTCTAATTTTAATATCTACAGCTGTTATAATTATAGGTGTTAATTTAATAAAAAAAATATGTATCAGGAATTAATTTGATTTATAGTTTTTATGTTTCCTTTAAATTTATTTTGAATTAGATCTAGAGTAGCTGAAACGAATCGTACTGCTTTTTATTTTACTGAAGTGAACTATTTTCAGGGTATAATATTGAATATTGAACCCCGAAATAGTTTTTATAATAGTTTTATATTATACTAGCTTTTGCCCGCGGCATCGCCCGCGTGGATGTCGGAAATTATCCCACGGGAACATACTACCGGGATAAAAAGTATCCTACATGTTAATCCAGGTTATAAACTGTCTGTGTTTCAAATTCCATCCAAATCCGTTCAGTAGTTTTTGCGTGAAAGAGTAACAAACATCCATCCATCCATCCATCCGTACATCCATTCTCACAAATTTTCACATTTACAATATTAGTAGGATTACTTTTAACATAATAGCTGTACTGTGGTGAAAAGATTAGTTAATCAGCATGTCTGCTTGCCCAGGGTGCATGTCATTCCCTTACACGTAAGTATCATGGTTCGTTGAGGGTATCTTATTCGTAAAACCAGAAATATGCCTAAATATAAAGATGAAAGAATTGGTACGCTACGTCAGGAACTTGTCGGTCTTTAAGAACACAACAATCCAAGCTGAATTATTGGAGGGATAGTAAAATTAATAGTGACCTTATTGGTGATGTTCTTCAGAAAGGTCAGGTACGTAGTACTCGCAACCGGCGTGCGTGTATGACCAGATATATGAACGCAAACGAGGCGAAAGGAGTATGTTAGGATCGTAGCAGGTGGCGTTCTGTAGTTTCTGCCTACCCCCATGGGAAGAAGGCGTGAGTTTATGTATGTGTGTATACTACAATTACATAATTATTTATCTATTTTACCCATTACGATAAAAAATAATTAAAAGTGAAGTGAAACTTCACGTAATTAGATGTCATAATTTAGAAAGATTTTTTATTTATTTAATTAATGAGAGTAAAATAAAAATTAAATATTAATTGCATAAAAGTTATAAATATTTATTTTTAATTATAAAATAAACTCATAAGTAGTTTACGTAATGCCTACTTTTGCTCATAATTTAAGGAAGCGTGGCCTCCACGCTTGAAATATTTTACCAGAAAATTTAAATTAGACTTGTCTTGATAAAGCGTCATTAACTCTTTATATTTTGTATGCCTAATTAATAATTATGCACGCTTCTAGCTTTCGTTTCGCCGGTAGTGAGTATAAATTAATTGTATGTAGTATTTATTATTAGGTACTTACTTTATGATGTGCCTGTTAATTGCAGTTTTTGGAACAGCCTGCGTCAATTAGTTGCAGACAAATCCGGTATTTCAAAGGCTTCGATCGGTTCATCTAGAATCAAATCTCTCGTCAGCTGTTGTGACTGGGTGACGGAAATAACATCAGCCAATCAAACTTGACATGGGATTTGGTAATAAGCTGTCTGAACTCGGAATAACATGCACAAAATGTTGGCAAATGAGACTGGACATAGCAATTTCATTGATTCTAAGTGTGAGCTTCGCGATCTGGATCCTGAATCTCACTGAAAGTTTGATAGAAAACTGTACAATAACAGTTTTATAATCTTCACATCCCATGAAAAGCAGGAAAAGTTGAGAAAACTTCTTAAAATAACTATGGCTAGCCGTTTACACATCGTAACTGTGACTTGTCAATCCATAAAAAAACCGATAAAACCTTTAACTAACAAACAGCTCAAACACAATGCCATCACAGCGAATCTCACAAAGTTTCCCATACAAAACACCGGTTTTTGCCGAACCGGTCGCGTCGCACTGTCTCCGTGCTTTCTACAGAGCACAGCTTTCCAACCTGCGCGCGCGCCTGTCATAACACGTTTTCTTTAAATAGAAGATGCCGAGATTGTAGATTTACGTGGGTCTATGGAATTTTTGACGTTAAGTAACTATATACAATGATGTGAGAAGGCTCTGAGGCGAAACAAAAAGAAACTACGGGAGTTAATTTGTGAATTTTTAAAACGGTTCCATATAATAGTTAAATCTGAAGCTATATCTTGCAGAAAGCAGTATAATAACCCAAAACTTTGCAAACATTATAAAGGAGCTTACATTTTCAACATCATCTCAAAACATGGTCACAATAATAGATCATTCTTTCCTTTATTCTTTACCAGGAATTTTATAAAACTTTATTTCGGCAGCTAAGCAATGTTAAGCAATGTGCATTCTTTGTGAGAGATTTTTATTATTAGACATCTGGTTATTAAATAGAAACCCATGTAAGGTAGTTCAGTACAATCAGTTCAGTAGTAATCAATGGTACGTATCTACAGTTATTAATTCCAGGTGCAAACACAAACTCTTAAGAGCGGGTAGTAACCAAAGTTGCCTATCTTCAATTTAATTTTTCATGAAATTCAGAAGACGTAGGTGTAAAATAAAAATAATATGAGTAACTACATGATATTTTGAAACTTTTTGTGGAACAGAAACACAATACGTTAAAATTTTCTCGATAAAATAACATCACGAAGTTACCCCTAATTTTCACGTTTTTTCAATTTGTACTTAATATACTAATGACTAATAGGATAATTTTTTAATGATTATCTGTATCAAGACAAGGCGAAAAAAATTGTGCAGGCATTTTTTGAAATTCCTTTTATTTTTGGTTTTATTACGAATAGAAGCTTTAAGCACTTACGACGTTTTTAGTTCGTGGAAGAAGTCATCTTCCATCGCACGTTGCGGGAACTTCAAGCATATTTTTGTTTCACAAATCAGTCGCCGTCGCTCTGTTGAGACGAGAGGACTGCGCTTGAATTTTCTGCTGCTCTGCGATTTAATTTATTTGCGTAAATAATATTTTCGTAATTTATCACATTGTTGGAACAAAACTGTGAAATACAAAACATGAAAATATCACTAAAACCACTTCCGAAACGATTATTAAAATCGTTAAGAATTGATAAACCAAATAAATACCGTGGCTAAACTATAAAATAAAAATATTATAATAATTCAATGTTGATATTTGAAAACTCAAGATGACATACAATTATTTGACAGATTTTTGACTGGTATAGTACAACTAGCGCCATTGTTCTCCACTTCAGTCAATTTTCTTGCGGAGAAAATTTACAACATAGAGTTCGTGCTGGAGATTTTAGATCTTATTACTATTAGGTAAAGAACCAACTTCGTTTACTCCCACTTTCGTTGACAAACTTCGTGTAAGGGTAACCTTAGACGAACCATTTCGAGCGATTTTTTACCAACCCCCGAATCAAGTTGAAACTCGAAATTTAACATATAGGTAGGTTATTGGTATAAAAATATTATTGGAGTTTAAAATAAATAAATCGGAAAACAAAATAGGTAATGGGTTTATGGGTTTTGGTGGACACAAGTACGAAACGGTGTGCACGGGACATGACGGACATGACTTGCGGACGGCGAGCAATGGGCAGTTCGCCGTCCGGTAAGGACCAGGCCCGGGTCGACGCGACGGCGCGTCGTGTTCCACGCGCACCTCAAAGAGATGTCAGCACCATTGACGGGGTCCGATAGGGCCGACGCCTGCCGGGGTCGCGGATTGTTCGAAAGAGTTACCGTGGCTCTGGCGCACAGCCAACTGAAGGAACACGGGTGGGTTTTAGTCAGTAAGAGTCTGACACGCTCTTCCGCTCCGCCCAGAGCGGGAGAGGTCATTTGATGATTTCCCACCCAAAAAAAAAAGCCCATATTGATATTTCTATAAAATAACAGCGATTATATTGCAAATTGAGCATCTTGCTATTGACGATTTCCACTATAGAACCGATTTCTAACGCAATAACACAGCAAATTACTCCAAAATTCACAAATTATATCCACAGCTCAAGAGTATTTGACTGTTGACGAACCCAACTTTGTTACAGTCGCCAGCAGGTCAAGCTACACGAAATTGACCAATTTCTCCAGATGATTTTAATCCTTAAAATGTTGATTGTTAAGTCCAAAATCGAATGAGAAAATCTGACACTTTGTGGTAACTTGATGTACCGGCGACTGTACCAAACAGCGAGCGGATAAAATGGCGACCCGGCCGCAAATAGGTATTTCAATGACACTAGGAATGAAGAGTTGCCATTATAGTTAGTGTCAAAAACACTATTATCCTTTTTCACTTACGCAAAATTAACAAAGTTAAAAAGAGATACCAGTATTTTTATGATTTTGGCGTCGCGTCGATAGGCCTGATATTTGTATAACTTTTTTTTTCTATAGGCAAACATTTCAAGTACATATAATTTTATGTCAATGTTTTCATGACACATGCCAGTTGACTTTGCACAATACAGTGCAAAATCCACCATACCAATATTATTTTTTACTTGGTATCACTGTTGCTAATTGGCTTTGCACAATCCTGCAAAGCAATTTCCATGATATACCATTATATTTTTTTACTTGGTTAACACTGGTTTCCACAAATACGTCGTGAGGTCCAACTTGTACAAGGCCCTAAATAAAATTTGGTTGTATTGGAATTTGAACTTTGTCACGCCAGCATTGAGTTTCTAGTTCCAAAACATGACTATGATCTAAGATTCTGAATTCAAGCTTAGCGTATAGTATAGGCAAAATAAACAGATGTTTTACCAACTGAAGAATTTCATTGAAAATAAAGGGAATTGACAATGATCATAATTCGTTTAAATATTGCAATTGAAAAACCATTCGAGGTACCTTTTTGTGCTGTAAGACCTTGCATCTTGCCAAATTTCATGATTCTAGGTCAACGGGATGTATCATATGGATTTTAATTTATTTGCGAGTGTTTATTTTCTTAGATTATTGATATTTTTGTTCAATTGATTTCGTTTTCTCAAAGTAAAAAAGCGGAAGGTAAGTGATGCAATTATAATTACACGCTTTTATATCGTCAAAAAAGTAATTTTATCGAAATTGTTTTCACCATCATGTAGGTAGTATCATGAGTATGTAGTATTATAGTACTTTGATGGAAGTGCTTTGCTTTTTAGAGTTCGATACCTCAAAAGAAAAAATCGAAACCCTTATGGGATCACTTTGTTATCCATCTTTCTGACCGCTTTTCTCAGGAATGCGTGAGGGGTATCAAGTTGAAATTGACATCAAATACTTAGATAAACGGTCCTTTGGAGCTGTAAAAAAAACGGGCTTCTAAGACGTTGACTTAGTATCTTGGCATAAATTGCCATTCATTTTGCATATTTTGACACTCGCAAATAAATTAAAACCCATAAGAAACATGTCGTTGATCTAGAATCATGAAATTTGACAAGAAGCAAGGTCTCACAGCACAAATAGCTACCGGAAAATATCTGAAAATCGTTAATTTGTAGTTATGTTACATAATGTATGGAACGATATTTTTTCAACTACAACGTTAGGTTTGTCTTTCAATTCGGAATAGAAAATTTATAGGCCGTATCTTAAAGTAACATTTAGTCTTTATTTCATTTAAGTCGGTCTACTCTCCAATCTAACAACCTACCAGCATCGGTTACAGATTCACGGACATACAATAATATTGAATAATATACCTACTTGTACACAGCAATCATAGATAGGTACATTGAATAGAACAGTTTCATCTGATTATTTTGCGTATACATACTACACACAAGATTCAAATTGAAATGCCTAAATATACGCCGGGCGAAAAGTTTCTGCTGGCGGGAAGGGATTGTGTTTTGTTTTTGTCGTGTTTGATGAGAAGGGTAGGGAAAGAGGCGCGGGTGAAACTTGATTTTTTTCTGTCTTACTGCGCCCTCTTAAACCACTCACAGTCATGGCGGAATCGCCAAATTCATTGTCAATTGCGCAAAGTGACATTGAGACGAACGTGTTGTGCGAGCGAAAGTAGTACCCGCTATGGGTTGATAGGTTCTTGTGACTGGACATGGAACCATAGAGGTTACGAAAAGACTAACCGAAGTAGGGCTATCGATGTCATCATATTGGCCCTATTTAGGTGATGTAAATCGTAAGTAGGATGTAAGTAAGGGAGTCAGACGATTAGCGATGACGCTAGTAGAAAAGCCAAAAAATGTATGGGGTTGACATAAGCTATCGAAATGTCACGTGATCATAGGTCAACGAAAAGAAATTAGCTAGACAATGTTAACATCATTCGATTCTATGAAACGAATCGACAGCGCCGAACGATTACTTCCATAGAGATGCGTAGTCAAGTGGCACTTTTTGATTAGCGTTATCGCTAGTTTTCGATTCGTATGATGAAAACATTTGCAAAAGCGATAGCGATTGTAGAAATAGAATCGCTCTGAAGCGAATGCCATTTGTCTCGACCCTCAGATAAGGCAGCATTTAGGACCTAGTAGTGAATTTGAAGCTATCATGATATAAAATGATGATACTTAGTTAACCATCTTATCAACCCTCATAGGGTCACTATTTAACACGCCCTATAGACATTTGTCCAGTAATGAACATAACATATAAATGTACGATAAAAGACCCATAAATGTACAAGAGTTCCGTCGCTCGCTTACACTATTACCCAAAAACACAAATATTACAACCCTGTTCACAAACACTCAGATACAGAACAACTATCTGTAGGCCACTGAGTACTAATAAGTGTTCTGTGTGGGAATTGAACCAGAGCTTTGTAACGCGGAAGACGTTCGCAGCCTTATGTAAATTTCTACATTTATATCTGTAATTCGTGTGGTGTATAATAAAGAGTATTATATTCTATTATTGACCAATCGAGCCTTCCAAGGTGATACATTATCTAACTATCAATATACATATAAGGTATATCAATTCATACACGAAATCTGTTAAGGGGTAATTGTATTCATCATTACAAACAATTTTTACTATGGGACCAAACCTGAAATCTCGAAAAAAAAATCAGCTGCTCCCTACATTTATGTTCGCAGAACTCGTCAAAATGTATGGAACAGCTGATTTATGTTTTGCGATTTCACGTTTTGTCCTATAGTAACAGTTGTTCATAATAATGAGTACAATGACCCCTTCAGATATTTCGTATATGAATAGATATACCTTATATATAAAAAAGAATTGGTGTTCGTTAGTCTCGCTAAAACTCAGAAACGGCGTGACCGATTTGAATATGTTTATGTTTGTTTTATTCACCTCTTTAATAAGGTGGTTTAAAAGAAAAATAAAAGGAAAAACCGAAAGGAAAAATGTTGACAGGACGACGTCTGACGGGTCAGCTAGATAGAATAGGTAGGTAGGGTAGGTAGGTAGGTAGGGTAGGTAGGTAAGGCAGGTAGGTAGGTAGGGTAGGTAGGTAGGTAGGGTAGGTAGGTAGGGTAGGTAGGTAGGGCAGGTAGGTAGGTAGGTAGGTAGGGTAGGTAGGTAGGGTAGGTAGGTAGGTAGGTAGGTAGGTAGGTAGGGTAGGTAGGTAGGTAGGTAGGTAGGGTAGGTAGGTAGGTAGGCTAGGTAGGTAGGTAGGGTAGATAGGTAGGTAGGGTAGGTAGGGTAGGTAGGGTAGGTAGGTAGGGTAGGTAGGTAGGTAGGTAGGGTAGGTAGGTAGGGTAGATAGGGTAGGTAGTTAGTGTAGATAGGGTAAGTGTTAGATACTTAGTGCTACCAGTGCGAAGCCGGGCCAGGTAAAGCTAGTATGACATAACAATTGATTTTAACTTTTAAGATCCATCAACCACCGGTGCAGCAAAGGTAGTTAAACTTCACCAAAAATACCTAGAAATACCAATAGTCAATCACAAATCCTAGTCATGACAGAATCTCCATTTTCAAAGTCACTTGCGCAAACTGACATTGTGGTGTAAACGCGACGCGTGTGCCAAAACGTAAATATTGCAAGTAGGGGAGTAATATCTACAGAAGGTAAGCTCCAAACAACGAGCAAAAATAGGCGCACGCACACAAAGACGCTTCCAAACGGAGATCTCAAACAAATTTTAATACTAGTCGTGATCAGCGCGGTAACAATAGCCTTGGTGTGTTATCGGTACCAGACGTAGTACCGGTACTGTTAGTACCGGACGTACGTACAATACCTGTATTATTGGTATTTCTAATCAGGGCCCTAATTCACTATGACCACTAAGCGATTCCTTACTTCGAAACCACGTCAATTCCTTATCTAACCTCGACATCTGCTAATAACGTATTCTCTATGATACAATGAACGAAACCGTTTCTACAAGACACGATATCGACGTGGTTTGCACGTGGTAAGATTAAGCGGGAAATAATTACCATACAGCATAGGGGCTCAGTATCGGAACTCTACCTGTACCAAAACCGATGCCAAACAAATATTTCCGTAAGTTAGAGTGAGAAAATCGATATAGTAAGTAAAAAGGATATATATATACTTAGTAGGATAATAACTTCAAGCAGAAGGTAGGGAGGAATAACGTCAAGGGAAGGTTTACTAATACGAGATTTGTGATACGCGGCGGGTACCTTAATTTGGTACCGGTACTTGTCAGGTGTAGTACCGCTACCCGTCTGTAACCGGTGTCCAGGTACCGAGATGGCAATAACCGCTAAGTACCGGTACAGAACCTGTACTTTTGGTACCGGTTCCAAGCCCTGGTCGTGTGTTTGCACTCACTGTACGTGAAGCGTGTCTATGCGTGCGTGTAGTATGGAGCCTGCCTTCTGTACCTATTTATTTTGTGGGATAGGCCTGCTAGTTCATTGTCGCGCATGCGTCGTGTGTGTAATGTTTTAGAGTTATGTAACTTAGGTTAAATGTCGATTGTAAACATGGCTAGGTTTCTTTGAAGAACGAGTGAGGTGACTCTGTTGATTGTTGTGAATGATTAGTTTAAGACAGGGTTCGGGGGTGAAAGAAAAGTTATGAATTTTCACTCTACGAAGAGTGAAACATAAATAACGCTTTTGCCTCGTGGTCTAGTGGTCGGAAGCGCTACCGTTGAGCATGAAGTCCTGGGTTCGATACCCAGGTCGGCCAAAGTTTTATTGGGTTTTCCATCTGGAATTTCTCAGTACCAGCCCGGAGTGTAGATTTGTCCGGTTGATGGCAATAGGCTCGCCTCCTATTACATGGGACTTAAACATAACTGGCGAAATGTGGGTGTACCTATTATAGGTATCCCTCTGCCCAACCCTTTGGCGAAACAAGGCGATGCCGCGATGATGTTTATGTTATGTAATAACTGTTTTATAACTTGAGATCCGCAGATCGGTATAACTAATGTAAGCGGAAATAGGTTAACGGTAAGAATTTGGAATAGTAATAGAAGACTTGAACGTGCCCTGGCAGCTGAGAGTATGTCATGCTCACTCTAATGTCTCGCTGGTGGTGGCGCGAGCGTTGGACGATTTAGCCTCTTCGAAATGGTTGAGCTGAATGGTGCTAATCCATGCTTCATGTTTGTGAAAGGGCGCCGTCAGTAGGACTAGTCATCACTTAGCTGCCACGGCTTATTTTAATTTAATTTAATATTGAATCGTCTTTGTCTTTTTATTACGGATGCTTTTAACTTTCTGCATCGTTCTCACATGCATAGTTTCAACATGAATGATGTAATGAATATTTTGTAACCATAGTGTCCTTGGAGTTTCTTGCCCGTTCTTCTCCATAGGTACCTACTACGCTTGGGAATGGGCAATTAGCTTCATCTTTCCGACCGAGCCCTTGACAATTCAAAAGGGCCTGTAATTGGTTTATTTGAAGTAAATGCTTTGAGATTGAGTTTGAATACTATCACAATAGTAACCTTATCTAACTTAACCTTTAACATACATACAACCCCTAGCCTGGAAGCGTTAGCAGGACAACGTGCAACCCGATTTCTAAGTGAGTAAAATTATAATAATACCCGCCTATTACTGTCCCACTGCAGGGCAAAGGCTTCTCATACAAAGAAGGCATGATCATCGATCACCACGCTTGCTCAAGACGGGTTGGCGACTTCTGTCTTATACTAACCAAGTTTTCCTTCACCGATGTCAGTTTGTCCAAGAGAAACTCAGAAAGTATAGAATTGAATAGAATAGAATATTCTTTATTATGTACACCAAAAAAACACAAATAAAAAATAAAAATAACTTGAAAACTATCAAGAATCGTGGAATATGTATGGGGTATTTTCGGATACCCCTGGGCATGAAGCATCAATTTTTTTTATGACGTCGCTTTTTGGACCATTCTGTATAATGAATAGATGAAAACGACGAACTTTAAAAGAAATGTGCAAATAAAACTGTGATTGATACTCGTACCATTACACTGGTATTTCAATGAAGTTCTTTTGATTACTGTTATAATTATCAGACATAATAAATAATTGCTTCCACCTACGAGGCCTGAGGTACAAAAGAGCTACAATTTAGTTCATGTGCAAGACAACACAGGTTTGTTCATATCTTTGGTACTGAAACATAATCTTCTTAAGTTCAAGGTGCAGCCCACGCAAACTTCTGCTTTATTTTAGGTAGTAAATATAAAGTGCTTGAGAAAGTTGCTGCCAGTGCACTGTACAAGTGTACACCCACTTCTGTAAGCTTGAGTGTATCTTACGCCACATCGCGATACAAACATATGATAATGAAATGTTTGTTTGTTTGCTTTCAACATTCACAAACAAATAGGATATTATTCGATAGGGGATTTAATTATTTCTTGGGAATACGGAAGGATGTCTTAATAGCTTTTACGGCCTTATCACGCTGGTGATTTGCGAAAAATTTGCTTCGAATGAGGCGATTGTTTAACGCGCTCGCTCTGTGTGTGTGTAGCCAGCACGCCAATTGTGCGCGACGTATTCGCCGTGTTTGCGTAATGAGAGCTTTTGACGTGAGTTGATAAGAGAGAGTGAGACAAGCGCGTATACAATCCTGCCGGAGTCGCAGATTGTTCGAAAGAGTTACCGTGGCCCTGGCGTACAGGCAACTGAAAAAACACGGGTGGGTTTTAGTCAGTAAGAGTCTGACACGCCCTTCCGCTCCGCCCAGGGCCGGCAGTCTCGACATTAGATAGCGACAAAAATCTGTCGTTAAGTCGTATCGATGTCAAATCTCTTTAATAGATTTTCAACTTTATTTCCAAAGCAAATCTATTAAAGAAATTTGACATCGATAGGACTTAGCGACAGATTTTTGTCGCTATTCATGTCGAGACTGCAGAGCCTGAGCGGGAGAGTTCATTTGATGATTTCCCACCAAAAAAAAAAGCAAATGTACAATATTGGGAACACGTGGAGAGCATGTCGCGTAGTTTCAGCTAGCTCGTTTCACACTCGCGGAGAGCAAGTTCATAAATCGCTGCGCAGGAAACACGCTGGCAAAACGTCGCGTCGGTGTGATAACGCTCTTAGGCTCCTAAGCTAAGGGGAATTAGAGATATCTAATTTTACAATTTTGATTCCTGGTTTATCACCCAAGTTTTTAACAGAAGATTTACGATGTTTTACTTCAAATCATTTACTTTAAACTTACTCTATTATGTTTTGTATTTTCGGATCTATGACTTAAAGTATATTTCGTTTTCTTTAAAATGACGTTCTTTCTCTGTCTATCTGTCTTTGGTGTTTCGATTGTCTCCATTGCGCGATACCGCAAATCAGCGTTTCCCATCAATTCTAAAGTTGCAATAAATCCAATCTAAATTCGATTCATTGCTAAAGCGGTTGCTTTTGTTTACATAAAGTCACAGACCAAAAGAATGGACAAGTGGGTCATTAATACGGTTAGTTAGATTTGTAACGGACCGGAGTATTTCTCATATTGATTAATGTCACAACAAATTAGAGCCGTTTGATTTGAATGGGATTTGCATAATATTGTTAGTTTATTATTTTGCGTTGAACTCTTTTGTATGAACAATGTGAAAATTTATTGTTTTGACTGCATCGTTAGTAAACTCGTTTCAAGCGGTACTCCTGAGCATGTGGGTTCAATTCCCTGGTCAGGCAAATTGTTATTGGGTTTTTCCATCAGGAATTTCTCAGTAGCAGCCCGGAGTCTGGATTTGTGCCCGGTTCATGGCAAGAGGCTCGCCCTTTATTCACATTTTTTTTTTAATCACAATGAGTTCAAAAAAACTTATAGTGAATGAATTGCTGGCATTCCTAGTCCATGCCATCGACTACATGGACGAGGTGAGCATCCTGCAGATATGCCGGTCCAACTTCAAGGAGGACGACATCAGCAGCGGAAAGCTGTTACTGTTCCAGTCTCTTGGAAAATTGGACCAGATGCCCTCTCGGCGCAGAGATGGAACCGAGAAGAGTCTTCAGGATATCCTCGATATGTTGAAGAAGACTGACCCGGACGACGTGCCAGATTTCGTGGCGAAGGAGCTAAGTAAACTGCCTCCCGTCACTTTCGATCACGTCGACGTTACACGGCTGCTAAAGGACATCACTACCTTGAAAGCGCAGATGACCAAGATGCAGTCCAGAATGGAGATATCAGAAAAAACCAATACCGAACTACGTGCAGAAATAGCGTTATTGCGCAACGTTGGTTCGGTATTTGGGTCACCTGAGGCCTCAAAGGTGAATACACGTCGAGGGGCGCAAAATGCAACCATCGGCAGTTTTGAATCGGCGAACACAAGTGCGTCATCAGCTGCCGATAACGCTGAGCAAGCGCCGCCCGCCGCCGTCGTCACCCGCGCCGCAACACCGGCTGCGGATACGTCACGCGTAGGTACGTCGACCCCAAAACGTGCCTATGCTGCTATCGTCACCAGCGGAAAATCTGATGCGTCGCAGCCTAAGCGACAAACCAGAAAAGGGGAAATACGGAAAGAGGGTGGTCAACCTGCCCTGACTGCGGTCCTTAGCTCCGTGCCAAAAATGACACAAGTTGATGAGGAGGGCTTCACTAAAGTAGAAAGGAAGAAGAAGAAGCCCTGTTCTCGTAACTTGTGCGGTACCGCACCGAGTGGACCCAACATGCTGCTGCGTCCTGCTGTGCCTACGACGCAGCTGTACATTTCACGTCTGCATCACTCCACTACAACTGAAGAAGTGGTGCAGTATTTGAAAGTGAAGACCAACTGGACTCTGAGGGTCGAAAGGTTGGAATCGCGCCATAACATCAACTTTAAATCTTTTGTGGTACGAGTTCCAACCCAACATCTGCAGACCTGCATGAAGGAGGACTTTTGGCCGAAGGGTGTCGTATATCGACGTTTCCGAGGACGGTTACGCGACACCTCGCAGCGAAACACGACGCCGACAACATTACGTGTATAGTTTTAGTTTTAAATGGTTTTAAATTATGTATTAGTTTATTGTTATTTGATGTTATTTTGTGTATTTTATCTATGGGCCTTAGTAGCCTGATAATAAAATGATTATTATTATTATTAATAATAATAATAATAAAAACATTTATTTCAGGCAAAAATGGCCCATAGATAGATACCTTACAAACTAACATACATATATAAAGTATAAAACAAAACTTGTGTTAAAAAATAGCTTATAACTATGTTAGTAGCATTACACTAGCTTGTCCTTGAGCTGCCTTGTGGTCCTTGCTTGCATGGGACGATGAAATGTGGGTGACCTATTAGTTACACCTCTGCCTAACCCTTCCGGAATTACAGGCGTGATCTTCTGTTATGATTGTTTTGTGTTTGTAGATACCACTTTTTTGTTGTTTTTTTTTGTTGTTATGTTTTGACAATTAAGGAATGAGTCTCTAAATGAGCTGATGAATAGCATCAAGAATTGATAACTAGCAGACAAGTTTACACATCAGCAGATTCTTAATACTCTAAGATTTAGTGGAGTGGAGTTTCTTGTCCATTCTTCTCCATATGAAACTACCTTTTGGAAGGGGCAACTAGAATCAATTTTTTTTTTTGTAAATTTTCACGTTCAGAAGTGCCTTTTATGTCCATATTTGAAATAAATGATTTGACTTTGACTTTGACTTTGAACTTTAGTAAATAATTATTCCTAATCTACTTCCCGAGGAGGATCTATCTGTACAAATCTTTAAACCTGACTTCGTTTCCGTACGTCATTTTCGGATGATCAATGAAAATCAGCGTTGCGTTGGGTGGAAGCCTTCTTGTCACAGTCATGGCGTGCAGCTGCCGACTATTTTTGTTCTGTGCTCGTGATTAAAGACCTATTTTGTTAATTTTTTATTTTTCTTTAGTATTTGAGTCAACTTATCTGTTTACATGGACTTGGTGCTGTAAGAAATAAACCTATTTTTATAGTTTTAAAGACTGCTAAGGGATTTCATTTTTACTGTTTTTCCTAAATTCACAGTAAGATGTTGATAACTTATCTATTCATCATTCATCCATCACAGAGGACTGTCGCCACATATCCAGCTTTATCTAGCAATCAATCTGCTAGGCTTTTCCCAGCTATGTTGGTGTCAGCTTCTAGTCTAATCGAATGCAGCTAAATACCAGTATTTTACAAGGAGCGACTGCCTACACAACCCAGTTGCTGGGTAGCATGATACCTCTTAGTAAGACTTGTTGTCAGACTTTTGGGCTTCTGACTATCCGTAACGACTGTCAAAGATCTACGAATGACAGCAACCAACAGCTTAACGTACTTTCCAAGGCATGAAGGGGTCTCGATATATAATGGATGATCACCCATCCACGAACCAACCGCGGTAAGCGTAGCTTAACCTTCGATAGACCGGTGTGCGGCTGTTATCATTAGCCACGAGCCCCTCCCAGCTTTATCTAGCAGTTGACTCCAAATTACCGTGTAGTAACCGAAGATTTGAAACTCCACAAATGATTAACTCTAGAACTGATTCATGACAAATCAATCACTGCCGATATAAATGGGGCAAGAAAGTTTTGTAATAAAATAAAATAAATGTCGCAAAACCATGACCGATTGTTTTGGAGTAACATTGTCTGCGTAATATTATTTACTCGATAGTGACGGAAAAAAAGAAGATATCGATACAGGCATAGAAGCGTATTTTAAATTTAGAATCATTGATTTTTTTTTAGATATGCAGATATTGCAGTTGAATTGAGATCGTCTATATTATATTATGTACCTACTAACATAGTTCTTAAGAAAATTGTTACTAACACTTATATGGATTCTGTCCGAAATAAATGGATATTATTATTATATTATATTTACTAATCCTACTAAAATTATAAATGTGAAAGTTTGTGAGGATGGATGGATGGATGTTTGTTACTCTTTCACGCAAAAACTACTGAACGGATTTTGATGAAATTTGGAACACAGATAGTTTATAACCTGAATTAACATGTAGGATACTTTTTATCCCGGTAGTACGTTCCTGTGGGATAATGTTTGATCTCCACTCGGGCGAAACCGCGGGCAAAAGCTAGTAATATAAATGCGGAAGTACAGTTCGCTCAAAATTGTATGAGATCTCGGAAGTTGCACGCGAGTGGCTGCGCAGTATGCATAATATAGGTGTCCGAGGGAACTCTCACTCAACTGTTCCATGCGCGGTTTCGTTCTCGGGCCTACGTTCAGAGGACTCATAAAGTTTTGCGCGAACTGTAACTCTGTCTATCTGTTACTTTTTACCCCTAAACACTGAACCAATTGTTGATAAATTTTACAAATAGGCAGCCTGGGACGTCGAGAAGGACAAAGGATATTTGTATAAAAATGATGCAATTTAAATAACACCAGTAAGCTATGAAGTTATCAGAAAGATAGTCGGTAGCTAACCAAAGGAACAAATTTGAATAGTACTAAGTAATATTTTCTCAGCGGATACTTATGTTTATGTGTTTAAGTATGTTTATGGCCGGATATAGCCTAGCAGTGGATGCAACAGAATTGCAACAGCCATGACTAACCGGACGTGAGGCATCAATGAGGACCTGTTTGGTGGGTAGGCTGTACAAGTGTACACCAGTGACCAGTGCTATTCAGGAAATTAAAGATTATAAAAATCAAGGATTTCCTTTGGATAAAATGTCTGTTACATAGACATTGAATTTAAATTACAAAGATGTTGGTGTCAGTAAAGATAAAGGTTATTTGTTCTCTACGGCAGGCATGTCATGATTCTAGTCCTGTAAAGGAACAACAGCAACTTAAAATTAAACTAGGTAACACAAGATTTTACATATTTACTAAACTTTGGTTTTTAAGATACCTCTTAAGAAGAAAAGTTCGCATTGATTTTCTGATGATTTAATCTGATCTGAAGGCCCGTAATTAAAAACGTTCCAAGTGTAGGCACGATCACATTTCAGCGCTAACTAATTTCAAAAACTTATCAAACATTTAGGAAAATTAAAGGTGTTTTTGACAGATTGAGATTGGAATGCGAACCTTTTTAAAACAACGGGAATTGTCCTTGCAATCTGTGGACCACGATAGGGAATATATTGTGATAGGATTTCGGCTCCAGAATCTTCCGTGGAAAGTCCATTCTGTGCTACGCTATCTATTGGTATATCCTAGGTAAAGAGGATTCCCAGTTTCTTTATTAAAGAACACATTAGATTTTATCTATGGTAGAGCAGCAGACATATGCTGCATAAATGCATAAGTTTAGATTAATATCTCAATAAACTTATATGACATTTTACACAACTTTGTCCGGTTGTAAAATTGCTTGAAAATATTCTAGCATAAGTAAAAATATTCTAAATGCTAAAAATTGCGACAGCGTGGTCGGATGTGAGCTATCAATGAAAAACTCGTTTATAAGGTGACGAGAAATATTACTGTTTGCGAAATTATAACATTTACACAAAATGGCGATAAGTCTTGAGATTTCTTGATTCGGTACTGTTGCCGAAGAAGTAAAAAAATATTTGTAAAAAAAATATAGCTCTGCAATTTGTATTTGAATAAAACTAGTTTTTTTAATTGCTGATTGTTTTCTTAAAGTGAAGAAACGGTTAATTGGAATCATGCACCTGAATATTTAAATTGTCTAAAAGGTTTACGTAAGAAAATATTAAACTTTTGAAACTTGTGCAACAACTTGTAAAATTCTACTTTTTATTTAATTAAAGACAAGGATTTCTTAGAGAAATAATTTTTTTAGAGAATTTTTAAAGGGTGAAGAGTTGAAATGAAACCCGAAGATACCACAGTATTCTTAGGCATAACTTTGGATGCCAAGCTTCAATGGGACCCCCATATAGATAAATTGTCAAAAAAGTTTAGCACTGCTGCATACGCCGTTAGAAAAATCGTGATTTAACTGATTTAGAGACTGCCTGTTTAGTATACTTTAGTTATTTCCATAGTGTGATGTCGTATGGTATTCTGTTGAGGGGAAATACCGCCGATATTCAGAAAAAAATTGTTTTACATAAAAGGGCAATTCGTTCAGTTTATAAATAAAGTCCCAGACACTGCCTCAGATATAAATTAAAAGAGGTTAATATAATGACTGTGCCTTCTCAGTATATTTATTTTGTATGCACATAAAAATATTATATATTTACAAACACTAAAAAACTTAAACTGTTTACAAACAAACACAAATTTGTTGTTCCTACAACCAGGCTCAAGAAAATTGGTGGCTCGTTTAGATGCCAATATATACGTTTTTATAATAAACTTCCTAGCCACATTCAAGATCTAAGCCTTAATAAATTCAAATCTTTTATAAAGCGGAAACTATGCCAGAAAGCCTATTTATACTGTGAAAGAATACCTTGAGGACAAAAAAGGCTTGGGATTGAGCTGATCCAATAAATTTACACAGTGAAGGTTGTTTCTTTTTATTTATTTTTGTGGTATTTATTTTAGGTATGAATATTTACTGTAAAAAGAATAATATTATCTTAATTATTGTGAATGTGAGGACTATCTGGGTCATTGTTTCAGTTTTAATCATGGTCTGGCAGTTTAAGTAGTTTATGCGGCCTACCCAATTGTCCTTTCTTTGGTATTGTTCGTCGAATCGTTGAGCTCCTTACGTTCTGAGTTGAGCTGCACGGTTACTGACAAATGCGTGCACTGACTGGACAGGTCCACTTAATCCGTGTGGTTCTTTCTTCTTTTTCCAAAAGACCATTTCAGACACCATTCTACATGGTCTTCTTATGATCTGACCAAGTTTATGTCTGGACTTTAAAAGATACTGTGACCTCTGAGTTTGCTTCGGCTTTTCTTCTTAGGGTAGTCAAGTAGGAAACGCCGACCTCATGTAGTTTAAAAAATATGATTGACGTGTAAAAATGTTTGTATAAACCTGCTTACAGAAATAAAATCATTTTTCATTTGATTTACTTCAGGCATCTATAATATCATCCGAGACCTGAAATTGTTGTGAATACACCATTGTACGAGCCAATAATGCTCATACAGCAAAAATATGTTTATGCGTAATAAACTAATAATCACTCAATTCAGTCGTGACTAAAACTCCGTCACGTGGTGATGTGCGGCTCAGATAACTAATCAAACATAACTTTTACTGTTCCATAAATAAACTATATATTAAACTTAACAGTGGTTTGTTGTAACTTAACTAACTACCTACAAAAACTACCGGGATATCCGTCAACGACGAGAAAACCCCTAGAACCATTTTAACATACAGTTTTTGGTTTTAAATTTTCATTACTTGAAATTAAAACGTTATTTTTTTACTATTCCTTTAAAACACCAAGAAACCTATTTGATGACGCTAACAGTTTTGTGTTGTTCGATTATGCACTAGTATGCGATTCGAGAAAAATCTATTTCTTGAAGAATTGTATTTATCTATGTATAATTTTATTCCAGTATTCATCACAATTTGCTGCAACTTTCACTGAATCATGAAAGCAATAAAAGCATCTAAATCGAACTACTTCTACGAATGCAATCCTATCTAGCCTTGAAGTTATTGACGGTGATCCGACCATCTTAAATTAATCGAAATTAGATTGATTTGGTCTCGTGTGAATTTTGATCACTTGCAACACTTAGAAAGGTGTAGCATCCTAAATAGCAAGGCTAGGATCGGCTAGGGTTGTTATACATTAGCATTTCTCATTAGTGATCACCTTGAAAGTTAGTTTTTGAAAAGTATGTGTGTGTTTTGATTAATTAATTAAATTTGACTGCCTGCGGGGTAATTACGTAACACACTAACAGTAGGCATGGGTTTCATTTTGACAGTTCAACAACATTCATAGAGTTATTTACGTTGTTGAGCAGACAAATTTCTCGAACATATTAAGCAATGGTTTAGCAATAGGCTTCAAAATGATTCAGATTGTGATAGATAGTGTGTTACGTAATTAGGGTGCTGGTCCTGGTCACAACCGCTCCTGCTGCGCATGAGACCTGGGTTCGATTCCCGGGTCGGGCAAAGTGTTATTGGGTTTTCCTAGTTGGGATTTCTCAGTAGCAGTCTGGAGTCTGGAGTTGTGCCCGGTTGATGGCAATAGGCTCGCCTCCTGTTACATGAGACTTAAATATAACTGGCGAAATGTGGGTGTCTTATAGATACGCCTCTGCCTAACCCATCGGGGATTACAGTCGTGATGTTATGTTATGTAATTGTGTTTTTTTCTATGATCTGGATTTCGAATATATTATATTTATTCAGTAGTACACATACATATTATATATTTAAGTTGGTGCCAACATAAACTCATTAGAGTTTTACCGTGCACCAAAGTCATCGACTACATAATTTAGAGCATCAAAACCACCTAAGAAGGTACTTAGTAAAGAAAGAAACAACAAATAACTTTATAACGGGTATTTAAGCAAAACATTATCTAATACCAACGAGCGAACATCGGTGACCAATCTGACCGTCCGTCCTTACAATAAAAGTGGTGGAGGAATGTTTTCGAATTAATACAGATTGATCCCAAAAGTATGTTTTTAGTAACATGTAGCAATTTTGAATGTCATAGCCATCAGTTGATATAGTACTAAGAAAAATGTAGATCACATCTTCTCATCCGGTGGATGTTGCAATGGCGATTAAAAACACTTGGCCATTGCGATCGTAAACTTTGTTTATGCTAATGACAATTGACCTAATGAAATGAAATCGTTTATTCTGTAAATAATACATCGAAATTACTTTTACAATTCATATTTAAAAAAAAATAAGCTAGATGGAGTCGACATTTCCCATTTGACTACCCCTGAGACGAAATGGCGAAAGAAACTCAGGGGCAAAACGCGTCGCGGATTGTTCGAAAGAGTTACCGTGGCCCTGGCGCACAGGCAACTGAAGGAACACGGGTGGGTTTTAGTCAGTAAGAGTCTGACACGCCCTTCCGCTCCGCCCAGAGCGGGAGAGGTCATTTGATGATTTCCCACCCAAAAAAAAAAAAAAGGGGTCAAAACGCAACAGTAAATTTTTTACAAAAAATCTGCACGTCTATACTGTTAGGCCCATAATCTAGAATGTCATTAAATTCGATAAGGATAATTATTTTACGATATTCTGATTGAATAAATACGAAATACCATATGCGTAGTTTTGTTTGTTAGTCTCAGCAGATAGATCATTTTAACTTCTATGTATCATTAGCCTGTGTTTATTTTTTTGATTTAAAGATGAGGTAATGGTATATTACTCTATCGTTAACTACTGGTTTAACCGTAAGGTCCGTTGTACACGGCACGGTTTTTATACGGTACGGCGCACTAGCCGCACCGTAGAATAATCGTGTGAGCTTGTATATGACACGGAAAACCACCGGACGACGTATACGGCGAGGGCGCGGCGGCGCCGTGCCGTAGTGCCGCCGTGTCTGTCAGCAAGCTTCCATAGTGATCCATACAACACTGACAACCGTGCCTACACACGTCGAATTATCCGTAATTTTTCATGGCAAAAAAAACTCTACAACGGGCCCACGGGCCTAATAGCTCATATCCTTTAGATACCTTACTTTTAAGGCTCTTACAAACAGGCGCGACACGTGACGCGACACACAGGCACCGACTGTCGCGCGACGAGTGGTGCCTTTGTAACACGTGCGATTCGCGTCGCGTGACGTGCCTATTTGAAGGAGCCTTTATGACAGGTGGGAGGTCAAAGTATTTTAAAACTTTGTTTTTTATACTCACATAGATTCGATTATTATATGATTTATAACTTTGCGAATAGATCACCTCATAATCACTATTATAAAAGGAGGTATTAATTCGGCTATTAAAAAATATAAAACGAATGGTGTAAGTTGTAACTAACCTAATTTATTTAGTAAAGTCTCTATGTTCTTCGACGCCGAAGTCATAATAATGTCATTCCTCAATTATAACTGAATTTTTGAAATATACAAATAAGTATTATAATAAAATAGTAACGAAGAATTTTTGTCCGTTTCTCTGTCTGGATGTATAACACAATATAAATATATACTGTGTGTATGATCCGGATGGTCGCAAAAACGACTAAAAGGATTTAGCTAAAATTTACCACAAAGATAGTTTCTAATCTGGATTAACACATAATGGTATTTTTAATCCCAGTAATACGGTTCTGTGCGATATTTTTCAACATTCATGCGGCCGAAGCCGCGGACAATAGCTAGTATACAAATAAGTATTATTTCAAGAGACTGAACAGTAGCATCTAACAGAACGCAATCATCATTTAGATTGCCAATGATGGCAAGATTCGCAAAAATTGCAATGTAATCGCAAAACATTTCAAAAACCGGAAAATTACTTTTGAAATCTTTGTTAAACACAAATCCAGTTCAGAACAAGTTTATGCAAAGTTCACTGTACAATTTGAAACCGTATCATTTGAGAATGAGCAAGAAATTGCATGGATCGGAATGGCGCCTGTGCCTGCGCATCTTATTGCGATAGCCGTCTCCGCCTGGGCTGGAGATAATTACGTAAACACTGACATCCTTGGGATGGAACAACTTTGTGGATGGGAAGTCATTTATATTGTAATGGATGTTGGAGGCCGGATGGCTGGTGGTCTGGTTATTATCGTAGTTTGATTTTGTATAGACCTGCTACCGTTTTTATTGGAACGAAGTTCCTTATTGCACGGTACGGACTTGGCGGCTGGGGTCTAGGCGAAAGTGTCAGAATTTTCCGTCACGAGTTTCCGTCATGACCCTTTGAACGCGCAAATCTCAGGAACTTCTAGTTGTAATTGAAAAAAATATTTTAATGCTGGATAGTCCATTTATAGAGGAAGGTTTTAGGCTAATAACATCACGCTACGACCAATAGGAGCGGAGTATAAATAAAAACTGTTGCAAAAACGGGAAAAAATGATTCCTTTTGAGAGTTTCCATTACGTGCGCTGCGTAAACGGTTAATGTTACGCAAAAATCATGTATAACGGAATTGTTCCCCTTTAAAAGTTCTAAAAAAAGACTGCGACAGCATATGTCTATCTTTTAAGGTTGTCCAATATAACCCTTTTTTATGGTAATCAAATTTGTTCCATGGATGTTCTAAATATACTACGAAAGGAATTTCGTTCCAACCGAGTGTTCCACGACACTCACGCATTTTTTTTATCTGAGCTTCTTTTCAAAGGGATTATTAGAAATTATTTATAATTGAAGAATAGAGCAATGGAGATCCTCCTTTTTTTTTTGATTCGGCAATCATTAAGTGACTTCTGCCGCTCTGGGCGGAGTGGAAGGGCGTGTCAGACTCTTACTGACTAAAGCCCACCCGTGTTCCTTCAATTATCTGTGCGCCAGGGCCACAGTAACTCTTTCAAACAATCCGTAACCCCGGCAGGCATCGGCCCTTTCGGACCCCGTCACTGATGCTGACACCTCTTTGAGGCGCGCGTGGAACACGACGCGCCGTCGACCTGGGCCTGGTCCTTATCGGTCGGCGAGCTAATGGAGATTCTCCTACGACGTTAATCAATCTGTCTAGCCTTTTTCCAACTATAATAATAATAAAAAGCTTTATTGCAAACCACATGCTCTATAAAAAAAAAACACAAAAAAAAGTTTATGTATAAATTATGTTGGGGTCGGCTTACAGTCTAACCGAATGCAGCTGAATATCAGAATCCTCCTACGAAGTGATGATTTTTCTTTAGGTTCTATAGTTAGGTATATTATGTATACTTTTTACATAAATACCAACTAATACTTGTATAATGAATTAAAGGTAAAATGGAATTTAATTAAAACCAGTACATAGCTACACGTTTTAATTTCACACTAACTCAGTAAATAATTAAAATTCCAACGTATCGCCTTTTCAATTAAGGTATATACTCTTCAGTAAATTGCATAACATTAGGTGTCCCATGGAGGTCCATGCCCTCTTTAAGCCAATGCCCTCTTCGATAGGATTCATACGGACTGATGCTACCTACTTTAAATATTTGTAATATTTCTAGTGAAGATTGCACATTGATTGCGCTAAATCTATATATTTACCCTTTTTAGATACGTCATGTTGACATGATACAAATTAAGAGCGAAGACTCTTTAATTGCTGCCGGATTGATAAGTTGTTAGTTAATCTCTGTTGCATTTCATTAATGATTTTACTAACGCTAACATTTCGATGAATATTTTGTGATATTTATTTATTTATTTAAACTTCTCGCACACAATAACATACAAAGGCGGACTTAATGTCTTAGGCATTCTCTACCAGTCAACCAAGGGTGGTGTAGAGATAAGATGGCAGGTGCTCTGCTTAACAGGCGTTAATAATAATAAAAAATATTAAAAAGATAACACAATTCATTATAAATAAAATAGGTATATAAGTACCTAAATAGGTTATAAAATTATAATACACATACATACATATTTACTATAATTTATACCTACATTATATATATACACAAAAAGGCAAAGAGGTAATTGAGATGACTCTAAACTATTTATTTTGAAAATATCAATAACACTGCAATTTTCGCTTAAATGCATATCGACTGGTGGCCGTCCTGATATCAAGAGGAAGCGCATTCCAGAGAACAATGGACTGAATACGAAAGGATGAATCAACAAAATCAGAAGTATGAGATACCCTAAACTATCCTAGCTTGAGATGCTAGCTTACTAGCCTAGAAATGAAGCTAATTCTTTTTACACGAAGCCAGAGTAGACTAACTTAAAAAAATAGCCTCGTGTCTGGTATAAGTGTGGCAAAGATGGCTGCTATTTTGTTTTGCGACCCACGTGAAGGCTGTGTAGGAAAAAATCTGTGCCATATATTATTTTGGTCGATTTATAAGCATCGGAATTCTTGCAGCGCTGATGTTTAATCAATCTATAATATACAGGCTGTTAAAGAAATTGCGTGCCATAGTTTCAGGGTGAGTTCAGTATCGATAAAGGAAGCCGTAAAAAATAAAATGCCTTGAAAAAAATAAAACGAAAATTATCATAAGATGAACCTAATGTAGTTGGAATTGTAATTTACATACCGTCGTAGCGTTAGGGGCGCACGTCTTGAGCCATTTGTCGCGAGCCGTTTTCAGTAGCAAATAATGCGCCGGCCCTTAATATTCGGACGCGAGAAGTGAAGGACAAAATGACAACGCGTTCGATAGTAGGTAAGTAATTAAAGCATTTAAACAAATAAAAGAATTTTAATTCTAAACGATTGCTATTTTAAGTTAGTAGGTACTAAATTAAATGGATCTTACAAAAAAAAAAAAACTTTTTTTTTCCTGGGTTCCTTTATCTATACTGAACCTGGTGCTAAGCTATGGCACGCAATTTCTTTAACAGCCTGTATATACATGTTTTTATTGCATTCCACTATTTGAACTTAGGAGCGGTGGTTTTAATTAAACTTGTATGATTTGAACGGAAAGCATAACATAAGAAAATTCTTCGACAAATCATTATGGAAAACCACAATGAAATCCGCTATTCTTCCGATGCAAAAATGTATCACTAACCTGGTCAGTTGCTTCAGCTTGGTGGCAGCTTGCAGAGAGGCATACCCGTACCGGGAGAACTTGGCAGCTTCTTCTGAAGGAGCGTTGAATGCGGCCACGTAGCGAGCTGGACTGGAGTCGTCCAACCACAGACCTGGAAATTTGGAGATGAATATTAAATACATAATAGAATGAAAAAATTATGGGTTGGGCATTTGTAAATTAAGTAAAAAATGGTAAACTTGAAAGTGTGTGTCTGTGTGTGTGTATGTGTGTTAAAATCTGTATATTCAAATCTAAGTGAGCGAGAACTGGATAAGAGAGAGAACTCTACTAGTGAGAGTGTTTGCCACGTCCCGAAATTTTAACTCACGAAACCTCTACAAGTGAGAAACAGAAACCTCTATTTAAGAAGAGTAGATTTTCACTCATGGTTCTCTATAAATGAGACTGCCACTTGCCCTTTACCTCTTTAAGTGAGAGTCGAGTATATTTATTATGTTATTTATGACGTTTCTTAAATCGAGCGTTTTTGTGTCCCAGGTCATTGTTTTTGTACCGCATTCTTTTAGAACGGCCAAATGTGTGTCTGTACAGACCCTTTTGTCAATCTAATTATAGTTGAGGAGTAACAATTGCGCAGAAAGATTGGACACGGAAATATTAAAGGAGTCTATTTCTTAAACCTCTGTAAGTGAGAAAAACTGACCCTGCACCTCTTTAAGTGAGAAACTTGGTTAAGTGGAAATTATCCTTAAGCGAGAAATTATTTCGGTCCCTCGAACTCCCGTTCATCCAGGTTGTTCTATGTTCGCAGTGAAGTCGTGATGGCTGCCCTAGTAATTTTTCATCCGATTCGTAATTCGTGGTATTATTATTGTCGGAGATTTATATGATCATAATTTTTACAAAGTAATTTCTAAGTAAGAGGTCAATAAAATAAGATGACTATGCGAGTTGAAAGATCGTTTTAGTTAATAAGAATCATGAAATTTCAAATCAAGTTTACTTTCTTACTATCGTCTCGTAAACGTCTATTGCAGTATAAGAGTTTCCTAATTGAAAGGTCATAGACGCTTTAATCGAAAACGCCTCTTAAAATACTCTCTGCTTCACCCTGGGACAACGTCCTATTGTCTTGTATTTTATATTGGGAGTGCTTTTAATATATATAAACAGAAAATACTCACCCATAGAATAGAGTTTAGGTTCCAAAACTGTGTATAGTTCATGCATCTTCTGCAAGCCATACTCAGCGGCTTCCATCATCTCTTTCTTTTCTCCTATCGTTATATTCCTTGCTTCACCTTCACCTCCATCCGTCTCCAGACCCAGTTCATCATCATAGTAGTCATCATTACTGACCCCATCAGGTTTCTCATCATTTTCTTTGTCAACAATAGTCTTGTTTTCTTTTGTCAAATTGTTATTATCACAATACGTAACTATGATGGTTGAAACGTTCTTAGTTGCAGAAAACGAATGATTGTTACTATGATCTCTTTCTATGATAGTTATGTTATGTACTTCTTTTGTCAAAGTACTGTTGAATAAAGGCATCAGATGCTTTAAAATTTCAATGATGTTTGCAGACGTTGTGTTTTTGGCATGAGGATCTTTTGTAAGAATTTCAACGTACTTAGTGCTTTCTGTGGTAGTGTCTTCAATTGTGTCTATGCTTTTTGTGGTATGTTTCTTAGTTGTGTTATAATTTAGGAATATATCAATCTTGTCTTCCAGGCCACTTTTAATTTGATTTACTTTTTTAATATCATTCGTTTTATCTCTAGTACTACCTTTTGGAGATGTCACTATGATAGCTTCATTTAGTTTGTCAGATGTATCACTTATATTATTTTTAATTCTATTTATGGAAGCTATGATAATATTTATGAGATCTTCTTCTTTTCTACTTATATTTTCATTTGTAATATTAGCTATTGTACTCAGGAATAGTTTGACCCTTTCTTTATCTTTCTTGATTGAATCTTTGTCTGAAGTTTTGTTGTTGATTTTGAAAACATCTTCTATAATTTTTGAGAATGGACAATTTGGTGTGGTCCCTGTGGAGTTTGTTTTCGATTCTTCGTTACTGACGCTCTTGAGAAGTAATGATATTACTATGAAGATGTATTTGTACCTGGAAAATAAAGAACATAATATTTATACATTGCTTTTCACTATAAATTGACAAAACATATTAAAACTATATTTTGACGTAAAGAGCGAATTGAATCCGATTTTACTCTTGACTCTTGGCCTCCTATGAATAAATAACATGTAATTTATAAACTCTTTATACATACTCCTTGACCTTGTCAACTACATGGCATTGAAGTGAGAAGGCAAACAGTATTTTGGTTACAAGAAATTTATTGATAAGAGCAAGTGAGCATCTTCCTGCAGGGTCCTTCCGTGGCCCACTTGGAAGTCTCTGTACCGCCTCCGAACCTGAGAACATGTAACTACAACCTCGCAAAATGACTACCTTGACGATACGGCAGCAGGGTTTGGATGTGGAGCTGTAGCGCAAACTATATCCCACCTCTTATCCTGCACCTCCACTGACGATGCCGTGGAAGGGGCGAAGTTTGGGCCAACAAAATATAATTCACTGTCGTGCTATCTTGCAAAAAACCATGCCATTGTGACATTCACCAATCAGAAGGGGTTATGGATATTTACGGCTTCAGGTCATATTCCCGTGTGCAAGTACATTGCACTTAGTCATGCTAAATTACAGCTAACTGTCCACCCTGAGATAAACAGCACGTATTACACAAGTTCATATTACGTTGCGTGTAGTCATAGGTTACGCGCGATTGTCCACAGCACATACTTTCGACGAGCGACGGTTCGTCAGAAATGGAAAGTATGCTTTCTCTACGACTCGTGGTGACTACTCGTTATTGTAAACCATCCGTACGTTAATGTCAATGTATTATTTTGTCACGCTCTTTTTGTTGAGAAATGCATTTGTGAACTGCAGCGAGCGATCCATCGCTAAACATAGTCAATTGATAACAGTGTTATCAACGGAATTAATGGTTAGATGTGACAGTTAAGTTGAACATGTGTCTCGTTATCATGACTGTCAATTTCAGATACCAATCTGCGTGGTCTTCGCATGACCTGACCAAGATTATGTCTGGACTTTAAAAGAGACTGTTACCTCTGAGTTTGTTTCGGCCTTTCTTCTCAGAGTAGTCAGATAGAAAACGCCGACCTCATCTAGTTTAAAAAACATGATTGACGTGTAAAAGTGTTTGTACAAACCTACTTACAGAAATAAAATCATTTATCATTTATCACTAGTGCTAACAATAGTCTCCTAGGGAAAGGGACAAAAGTGTTACCCCGGGGATATTACCATGATCAACATGCTAAAGAAAGGAATTGATGAATGTCGTTTGTTGTTAGTAGAAGTCAAAGGCATAGTTCTATATTCGACTTTCGAGTTTCCCGAAGGTGAGAGGGAGCGAAATTTTCCTTGCCTTGGTTTTGTAGGTCTTACCTACGCAGAACGCGCGCTTATTACTGCCATTCCTGTGTATGATAAATAACCTTTTGGTTGAACTTAAAATCTTTAGAAACCTACTTTTTAAATATTCTGTTTTCCTTTTATCGACTCACGGAAAGAAAGATGTAAATGTAAAGAATGTATTCTTTAAAAAACTTAAATAATGACTATTTAAGTTTTTTAAAGAATACATTCTTTAAACTAATGTCGACAGATGTAGTCACCTGTCGCACTAGCATTTTAAGCCTAACTGAATTATTTTAACAAACAAAATGCATAATGAAGATCTAATTAGACCTAATTATAAGCAATCGAAGCATTAAACATTTCTCAATTTAAATTAAAATCCATTGAAAATGTCGTAAGTAAATACAAGTTTGAGATTTTTTGCGAAGATTTCTCGGTTGGGCAACTAAGGCCAGGCCATTGTTGGGCAAACTGTTGAGGAGAGACTCGTGGTTAAGAGGAGGGGCTCGTGGCTAATGGGAGGGGCTCGTGGCTAAGGGGAGGGGCTCGTGGCTAAGCAATAACAGCTGCACGGGTCCATCGACCACGAGGATGGGTGACCATTTTTTTTCATACCGAAACCCTTTGTGGCACGGAAAGCACAATAATCCGTTGTCCCAGCTGTCATTTGTAGATCTTGGGCAGACGTTACAGGTAGACAGACAGTCTGCCACCCAGCCTTTCTTACTAAGGGGTATCGTGTTGTAACTGGGTTGTAGAGGTCAGATAGACAGCCGCTCTATGTAAAATATCTACTGGTATTCAGCCGGATACAGATTCAGCTAGACTAGAAGCCGACCCAAACATAGTTGCAAAAGGGCTAGCAGATAAGATTTAGTCACCTGTAGACAAATATTATTACCAAGAAAAAAAGCACTAGCATTTTAAGCCAGCGATATTTTGACTGAAATATTTTAACTAACAAATTCAAAATGAAGATCTAAATAGACCTAATTATAAGCAATCGATGCATTAAACATTTCTCAATTTAAATGAGAATCCATTGAAAATGTCGTAAGTTTAATACAAGTTTGAGATGTTTTGCGAAGCTTTCTTGGTTAAGTAACCAAGGCACAGCCATTGTTGGCCAAATTAATGAACGTTTACTTCAACGTGCAAATTGGGTTGCCAAATATTAGTCTTTTGGCATTCAATAAAAAGTCAATTGAACGATTATTGGTTGCGATAAGTAATATTTATTTAGTCCAGCTGTGATTTTCATGTTAGATTTTTTGCGATGATTCGGCGGTAAAAACTTTATTGGTTCCTAAGAAGCGTATGATTTATTTATGAACGAAATGAGAAGCGATTGAAATTATCCAAATTAACGGTTCAGAAACTTTTTCTCAATGATTAATTTTTAAGTCTTTTTGCACTAAACAAATATCGATCGGATAGGTTGGCACTTAAAAAAAAAAGTTTTGAACTAAAACACATTAAACAAAAATACAGTGGAATAGGGAACCTCCTACTTTTTTAAAGTTCGTTAAAAACGTGATTATTTTTTTAGGCATTACGCTCAGGCGTATTTTTTGCTTGCGTATTTTTTCCACTAAGCATATACAGATGCCGTTTTAATAACTTCCTGTCACTGTTATTTACATATCAAGTAGTAGTATACAAAATTGTGTGGGGTAGGTACCACAACTAAAAGGTGAAAAATAAAATAGGTTTTTACAAAAACAAAAAAAAAAACAACCGACTTCCGAAATTAAACCCAAATAAGAAGTAAAAAATTACTATAATTTCGGAAGTCGGTGGCAAAAAACGAAAATACAAAACCAAAGACACCGACTTCCGAAATTAAAGTTATTTTTCATTAATGTTTTTTTTGGAAATCGGTTGTTTTTTTTTTGTTTATACGTTTTTTAGGTATTACATTTAGGTGTCACCTAGTGCTAGTGAAAACGGGCATTCAAAAATCTATCTTCCGAGATTGTATCAACGACGATTATGTACTTAGGTAAATACCTGCCTATGTAAAACAAAGTTCTTATAACATAATCACATCATATCCGTATGTTTGTCATCGATCTACTTTCAAGTGAGAAGACATATAACTTACATAAGTTTAAGTAACAAGTTAAGTTAGTATAAGTTCCGTGTCACGGGAAACAGGAAAGTATTGTACTGTTGTTTGTTATGTAAAATAACTTGGTTTAAGAGAGAAACTTCAGTAATTCTCGCATATATTAAAGTTTTTTATTATTATCTTATGATAAAAGGCTTGGACCAGTTTTAAATAGCCTCTACTACTGGCCATACTGAAACTCACGTCCAGCTCACCCTGCTTGGTAATTGCGTAACACACTAACAGTAGGAAAAAATGTTTATTTCAATTAACATACTTGGTTTGCATTATATGATTTGGAGTCCTGTTTTAAGCAAGGAAATGCTTGTGTTAGGAGACTCCGCCCTTCCAATTTATCTTTATTCACATTATGTAGAATTGAAAAACATGTATTTAAAAAGAACAGAAGTAGGAATAGCTTTCATTTTGACAGTTCAACAACATTTATTGCGTTATTTACGTTGTTAAGAGGGCGCACACGGGTCCACTGGTGCCACTCCTTTAAAATAATATTATCTCGTGACTGAGAAGGAATTTTGAATAACGGCTCAATAAGCACCCTCGGTAAGTGTGTCTAGAATTTTCTAACATCTTTTATAAACTTTCATATTGAGACACGAAGCAACAAAATACGATCAAGAGAAATGTGGCCGCTTTTCTTTAGATCGAATTTTGTTGCTTCGTGTCTCAATATGAAAGTTTATAAAAGGTATTACAAAATTAATTCTAGACACACTTACCGAGGGTGCTTTTTGAGCCGTTATTCAAAATTCCTTGTCAGTCACGAGATAATATTTTTATAAACCAGTGGCGTTAGTGGACCCGTGTGCGTACTCTTAAGCAGACAATTTATTACAACATATGGAGCAATGGATTAGCAACAGGCTACAAAATTATTGAGATTCTGATATATAGTGTGTTACGCAATTAGGGTGCTGGTCACTTAGACCCACTATCGCCTACTATCTACCACCGTAGACTATTCTATACTAATATTCTAAAGAGGTAAAATTTCCGAGTATGTAGGGGGTAATCTCCGGAATTTCTGATCCGATTCCGAAAATTCTTTCACTAGTGGGAAGTTACAGTACTGCCAAGTGCCATAGGGTACGTTTCTTCCAAGCGAACGAAGTCGCGACCAGTTGCTAGTACTAAAATTATACCAGCCTATTCATGTCCCACTTCGGGCAAAGGCCTCGGGCATTGATTACCACGCTTGCTCAAGACGGGTTGGTGATTTCAGACTTATATTAATTGTAAGTCTAGGTTTCTTCACGATGTTTTTCCTTCACGGATGTCAGTGATGTCCGAGTTAAACTTCGAAAGACTAATCCTACAGACTATTTTTTTTTTTACTACGACTGCACGATATATGAGTAATAAATGTAATAAAATCCGACCTCCTCGCGGGCAAAGGCTCGTCTATTATAATATAATTATATGATATAATAAAGCTGATGGGTTTGTTTAATTGTTTGAACGCGCTAATCTCTAGAACTACCAGTCGCTTTTGTTTTAATATTTTAGCCCAATTTTGAGGAGGGTTATAGGTTACTAGCTTCTGTCCGCGACTTCATTTCCGTGAAATTTCTTGTTCCCCCGACCCACCCCGTCGCATCGCATCGCCTGCCCGCGCTATTACTTCGTTTTCGCTTAGCTTTCTTTCTGACTTTTTTTGTTTTTGCTCGGCTCCTTAGGGTCCTAGCGTGATGTTTAATACCCTATAGCCTTTTTGAAGAATTTTTAAATCCGACTGATAGTTCCAGAGATTGGCGCGTTCAAACAAACAAACAGCTTTATTATTAGTAAAGAATATAGATTTATCATCATACTACGACCCTTAGGAGCAAAAATAAAGCAAGTCTGAACGAACGCTAAGCGAAAACGAAGTAATAGTGCGGGCGGGCGATGCGATACGACGCGTTGGGTGGACAGAAGCTAGTATTCACATAAAATTGTGCGAACTGATTGATACAAGAAATCCACTTTTCATGACGCTTTTGATATTAAACGAATAAATGTTTCTTCTGCATAATTAACTGTAGGATTGTTGGCAATGTTTGTTGCTGTTGAGCTGACTCATCCTAATAAAACTCCCGTAATTTATATCGAGAACAGTAACTGAGAAATACGCTTAAGGAAACTCCGAGCATAGCACATTATGTGGATAGTGGGCTATGCTCGGAGTTTCTTTGAAGGATAAAATCAGAAATTAAATTATCCGAAAAGAAACGGAGTTACCGACATAGCTTGCAGAGTAAGCAAGCTGAAATGGCAGTGAGCTGGCCATGTTTGTCGAAGGACCGATTGCCGGTAGAACAGACGAGTCCTGTGGAGATCGCGTTTCGGTACCGCCCGTGAGACGCCTCCCAGCTAGATGGGCCGCCGTCCTTAAAAATGTGGCTAGGCCAGACTGGATGCGGAAGGCGGAGGCCAGGAGTGGCGCGGCCTGGGGGTGGCATATATCCAGCAGGGAAGGGGTAGGCTGAGTTGACCTCATAATGTTACGTGAGAAACAGAACCGTTACTGGAAAAATATGGTTTTTATGAGTTTTGTGTTGTTTTGTCGCAAAGTATCAGGCGGTGATGATAAGTCAACCAGCACGCGTAGCATGACCACCATAGAAACGGGTTTTATCGACGGAAGAATAGACATAATGACAGATAGTAGTAACATTTCTTGCTTTTCTTTCTTTACTTTTTTTTTCTTTCTTTCTTTTCTTATATTTTTTCTTATTTTTTTAATGTCTACATTTATATCTGTAATTTTTATGGTGTACATAATAAAGAGTTTTCTATTATATTCTATTCTATTCTTTAGAATTCTGTCAACAATTTGTCATTTTGTCTACAAAACCCGTTTTTCCGTCGACAAAACCCGTTTGTATGGTGGTTTCTACGCGTGCAGGAGGCAAATGTTCACCGCCACCTATAGGCATTTGCAATACAAGAGGCATCGCAGATGCTTAGCCACCCAAGAGACAAAGTTGAAATGTCTCATTTGCAAGTGATTACAAGTAACCATATCCTTGATACCGGGACACAGCAATGCTGAATGGTTGCAGAAATTTATAAAGGTATTACTTTTATTCTAGGTGCATCTTCACATATAATTATATAATTAATGTATACAAAATATTGTAAAAAAAAGAGTAACGGTGGAGTTTCTTGTCCGTTCTTCTCCATACGAAACTACCTTTTGGAAGGGGCGACTAGAATCAATTCTATTTTAATGTAAATGTTGACGTTCAAAAGTGCCTTTTATGTGCCTATTTGAAATAAATGCTTTGACTTTGACTTTGGCTTTACTTATCCCGGACACAAAGTACTTCTAAAACACCACTACTCATCTACCTACCTCTCTAACAAAAACCAATCAATCTGCCTAGCCTTTTCCAACTATGTTGGGGTCGGCTTCCAGTCTTACCGGATGCAGCTGAATACCAGTGTTTTACATAGAGCGACTGCCTATCTGACCTCCACAACCCAGTTTCTGAGTAACACGATACCCTAGGACGGTAAGACTAGTTGTCAGATTTTCGGGCATCTGACTACCCATAACGGCTGTCAAAGATCTACGAATGACAGCTGGGACCAACAACTTGCGTGCTTTCCGGGGTACGGAGAGGTCTCGGTATGTAATGGATGGTCACCCATCCACGAAACGACCGTGGCAAGTGTAGCTTAACCTTCAATCGACCGGTACGGCTGTTATTATTTAGCCTCGAACACGAACTGCTGGTTTTCGGCTGTCGCTGAAAACCAGCGCTGGGCCTCTGTCTCGCATAGGGTCGTAGCATTATGCTGAGCGATCGCCGTTTTGCGTGGATGTGACGCATAAGTATTTTCCCCCGACTCGTTCGTTTTTGTATTTGTGTGTATTTTTTTCTCTGCATCATATTTACCGCAAATAAACTTATTTTCTTTCTTTCTTTCTTTTCTTTTTGACGAATAAAAACCGTCGCGATGATTTACACGAACACTGATATAATCTCACTTCCACTACTGAGCAGTTATGACAGCTAAGAGTTACCGATCTATTACTGGTCCACGAATACAGGTAGTGAGAAAAAACACCTAGTCCAAGCTGAATTGAAGCTTAACCTCTTCGAGATATAGTTAAAAGTCTTTTGTCGGACCACGGATGAATGCTTGACAAATTGCGAGTGTTGCCAGTCATGTTTTATGAATGTTATTATAGTTTTTGCTAAACGATTTAATTTTAAGTTATTACGTGCTGATGAATGTGGATTTAATTTAAATTGATTGTAGCTATTCGTTTGAAAGGTAATCGGACATAACATTATGCGTAGGTAAATATATAGTAGATCATTTCTTCAATGTTTTATAATTATAAAACAGCTACTTATACGTTTTGGACAAGATTGAGGGTAGATCACTGTTTTTGCATCACTAACTGTTATTATTGTAAATTTTTCTAGGCACCTCGTAACGTGTTAATCGTTAGCACAATTCTAAAAAACATGAATAATTTAAAATTCAAGTAAGTATATACAAACCTTAAAACTTCCATAATTCACAGTATAAATTCAAATCCAGTTCTTAAAACAAAAAATCACAGAAAAAATTCCACTCCCGCCAAATTTTGACAGTTTGACTGCGACGGATTAAAAATCCTTGTTTATTTTCTTAATTCACGTTGTGATCCAGGCGCGTGTTGTGGTTCAGCCAAGCGCCATTGGACTAGCTGTTACATAACGTCGGGAGGCTGGAATGATTAAAGTACAGTTACAAGACCTCGCATCGAGCGATGATCTCGTCTCACGTCCGCTTGCTCGTTTTGTGGCAAAATGAGCTTTTTTGGCTCGCTCACACCGTTGCGTTACGTTTTTTAAGATTCCGTTAAAATTGCCATGTTACTGATATTATGAGTACTTTGCGGTGTTTCGCCGAAATATAAATATTGATGTACATTTTGGAGATAGATGCAAAAAAAATAATTTTGATAAGTTGTACGTTTTGAGCGTGCCGTTTCCGGGGCTCATTAATTCCTGTCAGTTTTGTAAGAGCTGCTGAAGTTGAAGAACAAGCTTCAATTCGTGATGATATAAACCTCCTTTTGTAGGCACCGATCGACCTGCACATCAAGACAAGTGGAAATAGAATCGTGATCTTATAAGTTTGCAGATCGCAGCTCGAGTTTTTGCTTTAATATCGTGACGAGTTGCAGCATTTAGCGTAACTGCCCCGATTAGGGGAACTAACAAAAAGAGAGGCAAAAAAGAGGGTGCTGCGTTAACCTTGGATAGATATAGCCGTTTACCTAATCTTTGCTTTTGCCTACTTTTTTTCAAACAACGGTACAGTTCGCGCAAAACTTTATGAGCCCTCTGAACATAGGCCCGAGAACGAAACTGCGCATGTGTCAGTTGAGTGAGAGTGAGAGAGTTCCCTCGGACACCTATATTATGCATACTGCGCAGCCACTAGCGTGCAACTTCCGAGAGTTCACAAAGTTTTGCGCGAACGGTATACAAGTACCTGAATACATATTGCTAGATCTGGTAACTCATGTTGAGTGACCAGAGCCCTGTTTTCCCTCCGAAAATCTTGGCTACAGGATAGTAGAAACAGAAAACCATTAGAAAACTGTTTTCGACGGAATCCAAACCGCAGTATCAAAGATCACTTCGCCAATTTTTTGCAATCAATAATGTCTGCGGTCAAAACGTTACTTTAATTGACGCGCCCGCTATGCATTGTTATATCGATAGATACTTGTTTTATTCGCAAGAAATTTTTTGTGGTGTTTTCATGGTGAATTGGTGATGTCATTTCGGCGAATTGTATGAGAAAGAAAGAAATCTAATAAATATTACAAAGTGCTGTGGTGCTGATTTTTACTGGCCATTTTTTAGGACTTGTAAGAAACAACATATTATAACTAAAATAGAATGGAATAGAATACTCTTTATTATGTACACCATCAAAATTACAGATATAAATTTAGAAATTTTACACAGGGTGACAGGATGGGCGGTCTTATCGCTAAAAGCGATCTTTTACAGACAACCTTAGGATGGATTAAAGGGAGAAGGAGTGACAATAATGCAGGTAGTCAGTGGTGTACCATTTACATGCACAATAAATAAATACATACATAAAACATATACGTATCTACATATAATATATACAATAATAAACATGAAACAAGTGCAAGATCTTTGGTTTACGCTGTTTTGTACTTTTGATTCTGGCTAAGTAAATAGATATAATTTAAAAGTGTTTCGCTATTAAACAAGAGGTAAGATAACTTTAGTACAGGCTTTTCCTTCATTGTTTGGATTGAACAAAGTTATCCCCATAAAAGGATACCTCCATTCTGGGAACCTATCTGTTTTTCTGGTCCATTACTAGAACCATTGGATATACCTACATGTTCAATTAAATATATATACATCTTGGGCTGGTCAGGGCTGTTATTAAAAGAAAAGAAAGGAAGAAAAATTGTTTATTCTGCTATAAAAACAAGACGCACATTTAAAAAAAACTAGACAAAATACATACACTAATAAAAAGTAGCCAAAAGCCTCGTATTCAAAACGTTAAAAGTTTGACAATGTTGTCCATTGCTTGAGATTAGGATTGATTGATTGATTTGCTTGAGTCATTACGTTTCTAAAAAGCTTAAAGGTTTGAGTCGAAATTCGAACCTTAGTTGTGGGGCAGTTGTGCTTATGATCATTTGAACAGGAAGAATGTCGTCGTAGTACCGAAGATTTTTTGACAATAAACACACCTGTATTCCTCTATGGGTTGGGCAGAGGCGTACCTATGGTACACTCACATTTCGTCAGTTATGTTTAAGTTCCATGTAACGGGGGGCGAGCCTATTGCCATCAACCGGGCACAGATCCAGACTCCGGGCTGTTTCTGAGAAATTTCCAGATGGAAAAACCCAATAAAACTTTGTCCGACCCGGGAATCGAACCTAGGACCTCATGCTCAGCGGTAGCGCTTGCAGCCACAATACCAATGAGGCGAATAAACATTTTCAACTTATTCACAGAAAATAAGAAGATCATTCGCATGTTCTTTGGCTCGGTTCGGTGCAATCGCGTCAAAAGCGCCTCAGGCAAACCATTCTATTCCGTGTATATCACAATCGAGACATGAGCGATTTAGCCCAACGGTTAAAGACCTTTGCTTCAATAAAACAACAATATTAAAATAAAAAAACAAAGCTATTGTCACAAGTGGTCTGAGAATTTTGGACCAAGATTAGTTTGCGTGTGGAACGGTAAAATGGTAATTTTGTTGGAACAGTAATTTGTCATACGAATACCTATGACTGTCACAGCGGTCAGAAACCTTTTTATTTCGTGGGGAAATAAATCTTGAAATGAATACGGAACTCAAAATCTTTTAATATAAGGCGTGCTACACACTTCTTTGGACTGGCAGTATTTCTTGAACGACAAAGCCCACTCGAAATAATTCGTGCTTCGTGCCGATCGGAAAACTCTCTGCCTTCGCTGAATTGGCCTGTTGCAGTTGATTTTTTCTGCCCGGCTGTACCGATGCCGAATACCGACCCGAAGAAGTGTGTAGCACGTCTAATATTCCCTTTATAAACCCTGGCAGGTCTGCTGTCGTTAAGGGTCACTGTCTTAAAATACATAATGTAGAAGTCAGGACTAAATTGGAGCATACGGCGGAGGTCTGCCCGGCTTGGGCGGAGCACCGCCGTATCCTCGTGGCGGCGATCGACGGCGGCGATCTCTCGCGTCCGGCCCTGGTTCAGGCCATGGTAAGGAGCGAGAGGGAATGAGAAGCCGTCACCTCCTTCTGCGAAGCAGTAATGCTCGCGAAGGAGGAGGCGGAACGCGTGAGGGAGAGGCAATCGTTGCGCCGAGGAGACAGCCTGGGAGTCGGGAGTTCATTGCCGACTCCCGGCCACCGTAAGCGCGGGCTTGCGGACGGCGAGCAATGGGCAGGTCGCCGTCCAGTAAGGACCAGGCCCGGGTCGACGGCGCGTCGTGTTCCACGCGCACCTCGAAGAGATGTCAGCATAATTGACGGGGTCCGATAGGGTCGATGCCTGCTGGGGTCGTGGATTGTTCGAAAGAGTTACCGTGGCCCTGGCGCTCAGGCAACTGAAGGAACACGGGTGGGTTTTAGTCAGTAAGAGTTAGACACGCTCTCACGCTCCGCCCAGAGCGGGAGAGGTCATTTGATGATTACCCACTCAAAAAAAAAAAGGACTAAATATAAAGCTGATCCACTCGAAAAAATGTATGAACCAAAGTCATAGGCCTTCAAAATTTCCTAATCATTAACGCATACGATATACTTTTGATATGTGCACAACGTATGCTATTAACAGCCAAGGTGCGCTTGCGCAACGTGTATGGCAGTACGTGACGTGGGTTAGTAGAGATGGCCGTAACCTGTTTAGTTTGTTGCGAATTGATGACGTAATGTTATGGTGGTCCATCTTCAATTTATTATGAATGGTCTCGTGAGTCCTGAGGCTTTGATGAAGGGTAGTTTTTATATTCTTTGGTGGTAAATAGTCTGGCTGATGGTAAGTGGACAATGCTGTTGATGGACATCTGAAATACCAGAGGCGGATGCGCTGCTACCACAGAGGCACAGCTGAAATGGCTTAAGTGCCAATTTTTTTTATGGTATACTCTCATTTTGAAACGTGTGTCTTTAAAAATAACTTTAAGGATGTTTATTGCACCGAATGGACGTTTTTCTGTGAACCTTTTTTCACATAGAGCAATTATTCTGCGTTCTAAAGGGTTTTGAAATCGGTTAAAAATAAAACAAACATTCATAGACGAGATTTTAGTGTTATTTTACTGTTAAAATACAAAATAAAAAATATTCTCTCTAAAACACTGGCTTTACTGTTTAGTCCACAAAAATCTATACTTGGTTTGAGTATTCAATGCTGTAGTCCGGTCAAAAATGGTTAGAATTAATCTAATTATAATAATTCTATATTAAGTATTTCTTGAATAATAATATAATATTATTGACGTAGCTACAGACTTAAAAAGAAATACAACGTCCCACTGGCACCATAAATCATTAAATGCATTTAGCGCTAAAGGAACTTAAACCATATTTCTGTTTCTGTCAATTGTTTGAAGATGACAGCGACAGAAATATGTTTTAAATACATTTATAGTTCGAATTTCACCAATCAAACTGAATGCGAACAGTACAAAAACCACGTTTAAGAGCTTTTTTTTTCCTCTTTTTATTGGATGGGAAATCTTAAAATAACTGCTCCTGCTATGGTCGGAGCGGGAGGGCTGCGTGTCAGACTTTTATTGACCTAAAACCCACCCGTGTTCCTTCAGTTGCCTGTGCGCCAGGGCCGAGGTAATGCGTGACGGTCACGTTTAAGGGCTGTCAGGCTCATTATTTTCTGTAGAATATTGACACTGACAGCTTTTGAACGCGGTTCAGATGTGCTGATTGGGGTCAGATTCATTGGTGAAATTAGCACATAGTGATTTGTGGTGCAAGTGAGCCTAAGAGGTGCTTATAATAAAAAGTACGTTCTAAAAAAGAACGTTCTAAAAATATTCCTAACAACCAGTTAATTAATAAATAATTGTTTATTAGAAGTTCAATGTCTGATCTAGATGCGATTTCACTACAATACGACAATGCAATGAATCACCGGCATTCTGTCTGGAATTCAAAGTGTGGGTAAAAAAGGAAATTAATTCAATCGATCACTTGAAGCAACACTTTCAAGATTCAATCAATCTTATTTTCAATCTGTAAATCACGTTTCATGGTAGCTATCTACTTCTGGTATATATTTCTTTTGTAGATTTGATAAGTTGGTACCCTGTGGTGCAAAATAGAGATTTAATTTGGCACGTATGTACGAGTAATTCATAGAATTTAATTTATTACATCATAATATCACGCCGGTAGTCTTAAAAAGGCTAGGTAGGACTGTGTTGTATAGCCTAAATGTTTTGAGTATTAATTTAGCCTATATTTAGCTATATTTATGTGTAAATCCCATGTAATATAGGTTGAACCAACATATTTTTTTCATTAGTTGTGCTATAGTCAGCACAATATATTTTTTAAGTCCAAATTAATTTAAATAGACGGGTTTTGCTTTTTAAATAGTTTTGCTGTAACTAATGGGACTTAGCCACACTTCAGCTGCCATATTTCGTGTTCTGTTACTGTTTCTGTTACTATTTCTGTTTCTGGTACAGTTTTTGTTACCTGTTACTTTTACTGTTTATGTTACTGTTTCTGTTCTGTTTATGTTCTGTTTCTGTTACTGTTTATGTTCTGTTTCTGTTTATGTTACTGTTTCTGTTCTGTTTCTGTTTATGTTCTGTTTCTGTTCTGTTTCTGTTCTGTTTCTGTTTATGTTCTGTTTCTGTTCTGTTTCTGTTCTGCTTCTGTTCTGTTTCTGTTCTGTTTCTGTTTTTCTGTTTCTGTTTCTGTGTATGTTACTGTTTCTGTTTATGTTACTGTTTCTGTTACTGTTTCTGTTTCTGTTTCTGTTACTGTTTCTGTTACTGTTTCTGTTACTGTTTCTGTTACTGTTTCTGTTACTGTTTCTGTTACTGTTTCTGTTACTGTTTCTGTTTATTTTCTGTTTCTGTTTCTGTGTATGTTACTGTTTCTGTTTATGTTACTGTTTCTATTTCCGTTACTGTTTCTTTTACTGTTTCTGTTTCTGCTACTGTTTCTGTTGCCTACGAGATATGCTGGGTGTGTTTGAAGGGAAATTTTGTCACATGAGACTTTTTAACCTCGTCTCTGGCTGAGGCATTTCAGTGGCACTATACAATGTGGAGACAACACTACGACATGGAATGAAAATACTGGCTATAGTAGTGCATAGAAGTAATTTGAAACTATCAAATAAAACTTAACAACGAATTTAAGGCTCCCATAAACAGGCGCGACGCGACACCGCGACACAAAGGCACCGCTCGTCGCGCGACACTCGCTGCCATTGTTTCGCGCTGTCGCGTCGCGCCAGTGTGTACGAGCCTTTAAAGCAATATTTTTTTCAAACAACGTAAATCATAGTGATCGGCCGACTATTGATTTTGTCGATCTTACTAGCTAAAGTGACTAAAGTAATGGATAGGTGTAATTGATTGTTGTTTTGGATGCAGACTGGGGAGTCATTAAATATAGGTACGAAGTTTAAATTAATGTCGTGTGTCGTCCAGTCGTCCCCACATTGTATAAATGATAAATGATTTTATTTCTCTAAGTAGGTTTGTACAAACACTTTTACACGTCAATCATATTTTTTAAACTAGATGAGGTCGGCGTTTCCTATCTGACTACTCTGAGAAGAAAGGCCGAAACAAATTCAGAGGTCACAGTCTCTTTTAAAGTACAGACATAAATTATCCAGTATCCATAATCTATCTAATAGTCCAGAAATAATGCTAGAACAATACACAACAACAACAACAACAAGAACAATTTTGATTTGATTTGATTTTTGATTTGAAGTCCTTAGTACTTACTTAGTACTTAGTATTTTAGCCCCTAAAAAAAGTTTGTTCTATAATAATATTGTTCATCAAAGAAGGCTATTTGTCATGCCGATAACAGCACCCTAATTACGTAACACACTATCTATCACAATCTGAATCATTTTGAAGCCTATTGCTAATCCATTGCTTCATATGTTCGAAAAATTTGTCTCCTCAACAACGGAAAAAACGCAATGAATGTTGTTGAACTGTCAAAATGAAACCCATTCCTACTATTAGTGTGTTACATAATTACCCCGCTGTTCTAGTTGCATTGAACCCGCCACGGGGATGTAAGGCTTGTATCGTCTATCTCGCTAGACTGAACGTAACGGGTGGAAAAAGACGCTTAATGAAGCCGAGGCTTTTGTGCTTCCAGTCATTATGATCTTTTTTTGTACTGCCCCATACTTGAGAAATTTCTGGTTACGATGATATTGAAGGCCAAAGCTCCAACTTTTTTCTGTTTTTTTTTTTACGAAAACAAGTTTGAAACGTTATTACTTAACTTTTAAATATCTCCACGACCCCTGTACCGTTGCATGTATCCATAAGCACCATGTTTTGAGTGTGATCAAAAATAAAAGTCGGTTCCCAACCGATATTTTTGCACAGTTACTTTGATAGACCTTTTTATATTTTGTTGAGTGCCTGTTACTTGTTGACAGGCTTACACGGTCCTCCCATACCTATTAACACTGTAATTTGAAACATTGTAAAAGCCCCTTATTTTTAAAAGAGTAACCGTGGAGTTTCTTACCGGCTCTTCTCCATAGGAAACAACCAATTGGAACCGTGCACCTAGCTTCTGACGTTTCATAAGTGCCGGTGTAGGTTTATGTGAAATATTTTTTTTAGATTTTTAGATTTTGATGTACAGAATGCGTAGATGACGGCTTTGTAATGGGTATTTTTAAACCTGCAGCCTAATTACGTAACACACTATCTATCACAATCTGAATCATTTTGAAGCTTATTACTAATCCATTGCTTCATATGTTCGAAAAAATTGTCTGCTCAGCTACGTAAATAACGCAATTAATGTTGTTGAACTGTCAAAATGAAACCCATTCCTACCGTTAGTGTATTACGTAATTACCTCGCCGCCGCCGGTATGTAACAAAGGATTGTAGAAGTGTGGTCACTGTCTAGCTGTCGTTGAAGCGCTTAGAATCTACCATGAGTGTTCGTTTTTTGTAAAAAAATATTTACCACTAAATGTTTATACTTATTAAGAAAAGTCTGTGCTTTACGTTTATTTTAAATGTGTTTAATTGGTTAGTACAAAAATAAAAACTTAATTAAGTGTTTAATACATTAATAAAATCTCTAAAAAAACAACAGATCACAAATAAGTGATGTGACGTTATTAACAAAATGTTGTCCTTGTTATTGACTAAATTAAAATTAAGTTTTACTATGTTTTAGTTTTTTTTTCGAAATAAGTTTGTAGCACAATAATTTGTTTTCATATAGCCTCCAGTCTTGACGGTATAATTTTTAACTTCAATAAATAACAGGAATGTAGGAAAACAGCTAACGTAGAAAAAATAAAAAATCATTAAAAACTGTTTTTACTTTGCGGAATCAGGAAACTTATTCATATTTTTGCGTTTAAATCATTAATTACGCCGAGAGCGTCAGTCAATTTCTTACAGTTCCGGAGTTAATTAAAACCTAAAGTAGTTAGAAAAATATAAAACAATTATTAAAATTTAGATAAAATTTCACAAGGAGGCGGGAATATAGGAAACATTAAATTTCTCATGGGTTGGTACTTTTTAAATTTTACATAATCTCTTTTAACAACTATCTAAAATTATTATAATTATTTTTATATGTAACACGAATTTTAGTTTGCGTAAAGCTCAATAGATGCCACTGTATTAAATTACGAAATCAAAGTTTTATTCTAAAATCAGTGTTACGTATAAATGTGTATCTTTTCTTAATCGTATTATAAAAATGTATATAAAAATATTTATTATGGACATAAACTCTGTCTTCCGAGATCACTCCTTAGCTTCCAATAATTTCTTCTTATCACATAATCAGCTCCTGAAATTATTAAAAAAACACGTTTATTTGCGGTATTAATTTTTGTACTTAGATAAATAATCTAAGGTGTAGGTCAATTTGAAATTAAAGGTAGTACCTGGTCACACAAAAACAGAACTCGGGTATTAAGTATTTATAATAATAATTACGTAGTCTGACGATTTAGTCACGGTAATGTTTTCTAGATTTAGTCCTCGGACCAAAGGACCAAAATCGACGTCAGTGTGTCAGCCACATTTAATCCAGGTCAATTCCGAATATCTTATTTACTTACTTAAATTATTTTATTGGAACGAAGTTCTTTAACGCGGCTTGCAGTAGGAGTAAACTAATTAAATACTCTTTGAGTAAACTAGCAGAAATCGTCACGAACCGAAAAACTTAATGCTCGAAAAAGTCAGTTTCAAGTATTTTAGCAAGCTGAAAACTACACTAGATGGCTCTGTATTCAAAAACAAATACAAACATTAATGACACTTGAAACTTGAGACCACAATTAGAAGGCTCTGTTTTAATACATAATATACAGCGAAAGGAACTTCGTTCCAATCTGGTGTCCCATGACACTTACTGTTTTTTTTTATTGCTCTTTGGATTACTCCAATTTAGTCCAAAGTTAGCGCCATCTTGTGCCGTCAAGAGTACACTCAGTACTTTAAATATCTACCCACAACTCACGCCATCTGTTATCGACAAACCAAACCCACATTTCCCTCACCTGAGTCTAGATGTCGCTAGTGTGCCCGCCGCACTTCCCGCTCCGTCTTGTCCTGCCGCTTGAGGTCATTGATCGCGGGGACGCCGCCAAACAGCACTTTCGCTGTCATTTGCTGCAAAAATACAAATATTTCTTAATATCTATTGCGGTTTGATTGATTGAACACCTTGGCCTGGTAGTTCTAAAGTCAATAATACTTTTAGAATAATAAATTTGATACTGTTGGGGTAGGTGCAACCCCATTTCTTCCCTGCAGATGTAGACTGCTTGATTATTATACTAGTTATATAGATATTTCTGTATAACAGGCTACTGCTGCATTCAATGTGGGCTTAATTTAAGTGCTTCTGTGAACGATTTACCGTCCAAATGGAGAATGGTCTCTGAAATTGGTGAATTTCAGAGCTTTGATGGCTAGATTTTGTTCAATTTGATTCATGATTGTCTCCTTTTCTCTACACTTTGGAGATCGGATGGGAAGGGACAATAGGACAATTATTTACCGCAATTACCTACCAATATGTTGGTCAAGCGTGGTGACATTTACTACTACAGTTTCAGAAGACTCGTGTTCTACAGGATATACTTACTCCTGAAGCCTATAATTATGGCGATGATTGATTGGGTTAGTTACGTCACTGGAAGCAAAGTTACTTAAGATGTTGTAATATTTCTTTGTTGACAGGTTAATCCCATAGATAACTATGGGATAAGATGGAAATTAAAACTATTATCGGAAAAATTGTGCCTATTCATAAAACTATCTATCGATGAGGAAATAGGATAAAATATAAATCGGAAATGAAATGGATACTGTCAAAGACCATGCGAAATTAAATGCTGAAGGTATTGGCAGAGTTCCAAGTTACACCTGTCTGTGACAGCAGTAGCCATCGGGAATTGATGATGCGTTTGAACATTACATTAAAAATAACCAATGGAACGTTACCTGTTGGAAATTGGTTACTGCCACCTTATGGACACTTGCAAACCAAGAGGATTGCCGATGATAGAAACAAAAGAAATCTCATGTGTTTGTAGTAATTTCGGAAGCACCTTTCCTTTTTTAAAGCAGATTTCAACAATGGTGCTTAGTGCTAATTGAAGGGAAGTTCTCACTACCATAGTCAGAAAACTTCCTTGGACGAAATCCTGCGCAAGGCGCTCTTCTACAACATAAACTACTGTATGAATTACACATCATAGAATCGGAGCCCTGCTGTAGATAAATGATCAGTCATTAAATACATACAAAATACCAAATTCGTTAAAATGAAATCGCTTATTCTGCCATGCACTTATCACATATTTACCAACTACCCATCATTAACTACCTCAATACAATTCCGGATCCACATTTCGCCAAAAACATTATACATTGCCCAAGTGCTGGAAATTGGATCGTGTCGAAACGAACGGCCGCAATTAGGCATGCCATTATCATTTGTGTCCCACAGAGAAAGGGCTGTTAAGGTGTGTATCGATCTCTGGCGGACAAAGGCCTGCCCGGATTATTTCGTTTTGTGTTTAAGCAATTAGTGTTTTGGGAATTAGAATTAATAGTTATTTGTAGAGGATGTTGTCTATTTGTGTTTTGTTATGGAGACGTGTGACGCACCAGATTTGTGTTAGGGAGACGTGTGAAGTACCGGGTCTTGTGTTTCTGGGTTAGATTTTTTATGTTTGGTTGGAATGGTATTGGGTTGTGACTGATAAATTTAATAAATAAATAAATAATTAATTCAAAATAAAAATATACTACTCAAAAGTCTACATAAACATGCATATTACAGACTTCGATTGCTCAGTATGTGAACCGTACAGCAATTGTTCAGATAATGACAATCGAACCTCTGCGCGAATATCCTCAGGATGCCGTTGGAGCTAGCCTGAACCCTGCGCACCAGGGATGGAAATACCAATACCATGAAGGTCAGTAATCCAAAACTAAAATGTTATGACATGATTGTGATATAATTCAGCAAAAATATATATTTTTTGAAACACGAATTGATGGCAACATCTTCAACTTGGCAAAGTGTCCAGAAAATTTCTAGAACGAGTGCTCTACTAGACAGTAGATATAATTTCACTACTAAAAGAAATCTCACCGTGAAAACTAAGTGAGCCGTCAAATGTGAAATGACAGTTCATTTCACCTAGGTTTTCACTGTAAGGTTTTTACAGAATAGATTATAGGCAATTCATGGGCAATCCCACTAATTCCAAAATACAGTAGGAGATACAGTACAAACAATCATAAAAAAATATTATTGTATCTTTATTTTCGCTCCAGAAGCGTCGCCTTAACCGTTATATTTTAAGTGGACGATCAACATCGGGTGCTCCACATTTAATAATTACAATCTTTGGCTACATGGCATATAGCCATATGGCATGCTATAGTTATGTACATCGAAGTAATACGCTTACGTATGTAAAATTTACGAATCTGGATCATTTCTTTGCCGCAATAAAATGTTTAATGTAAATTTTTGACCGACTTTCGATATTTTTATGAGTGATTAAGATTTTTGATTTCTTGTGATAAAAGGGAAGATAATATAAATCCGTGGTTTTTTAAGAAGGGATAGTTTTATTTGTTCTTGTTAATGGGATGGCTTATTTTGCGAATATTTTCTGTCGAAGGCCCTTGGTCAATACAATCATAATCAGCATGTAATGTTCCCACTGCTGGGACACAGAACTCCTCTCTGAGAGAGGGCGTGGGCTATAATCCACTACGCGGGCCCAGTGCGGGTTGGTAGATGTCACGTGTCTTCGAATTTTTTGGTTCTAGGACATGCCGGTTTCCTCACGATGTTTTCCTTCACCGTTTTGAGAGCAGTGGTGATGAAATTATTTACACAAAGTAAAGCGCCTGTCTGGTTCGAACCCACGACCTACAACTCGTAAGTCGGGGCCGATGCTACTGGGCCACCACTGCCCCCACATACGCGTTGCTGCTATTTCACACACACGGGTATGATACAATTGCCCAGTGAAGCGAACATCCTACCTCAGACGGACAGACTTCGCAATCCGACCAGACATTCTATATTAATTAATGTATGAAAAATGCAGCGTTTTTTATGTACCTATGTAACAAAGTGGATAATTGTGTTGCTTCAATTATTGTTTCGATTATAACCTAAGGAAATATTATAATTTCAATAACAGTACTGCACTGTTACAATGAAATTGAATCGAATTAAAAAAATACCAAGATCATAGCTTTGAGAAAAAGCAAGGTTGCTTTGAGCGATATATTTACGGATTTTGTTCATTCAAATTATTTTTGTTAATGTTACAAGGTGTGTCAATGATACACAAGCTCCATGAATAGACTGATTTATTCCACATATCCAGATTCATCAAGTATCATATATACAGACATACTCATTTTCATAAAAAATAAATATATACAGGGTTACTGGTAACTCGACGTATTCCTTGCAGGACGTCATAGTAGGGTTAAAATGCAACAAATTAAGCCACCAAATGTTCTACCGAAAATCAGTAGTTTTTGAGTGATTTTTTAATAGAGTAATGACAAAAATTGCGAAAAATAAAATGTTTAATTAGTGATCTTTGCCAAAGTTTTAGGCATTTTAGATTTTTAAATATCAACAAAGATCTGCTACAGCATCAGCTACTATAATAACTTAAATTCCAGTATAGTGGCGCCGTAAATCATTTTTAAATTGGATTTTTCATAAAACAACTAAAAACCTTATTATCTTAAAAACTACTGAATTTCGGTAGAACATTTGGTGGCTTAATTTGTTGCATTTTAACCCTACTATGACGTTCTGCAAGGAAAACGTCGAGTTACCAGTAACCCTGTATAATGGGTGGCAGGGAACATCGACGAGCAACCGGTTACCATCGATTCAGTACATGATTCTGAACACCCCTGCGTTGAAATTTTTTGTCGGCTATTAAAAAAAACAATTGCTTTTCCATACATATTGACCGCGTAGGTCACTTTTCTATGAAACATCAGATTTTTAAGCTATTGCATAGCTTTTATCGCGGGCTTTGAGCGCGGCGACCGAATCAAGAAATTCCGTAACGAAAATAAAACCTAACACCCCCCACTCCGCCTACCATGTAGCTCGGCCGAGGGTTCGCTTAACGTGTATGTATATGGTACGACTGTACTTGAATTAATATCAAAGAAAAAAAATACTGCAAAAAAAAAAAATATAATTGCATAAGTTGATAAAAAATGCTATGTAATAGCTTTACCGCGGCAGTCCCCGAGTGCCACACGTGTTTATTTTGATAACCGACGAATTATTTCTACGCTAGGTGGTCTAGAATCATGTGCTAAATTCATGGTTACAGTTTGCGCACCGATGTCCCTGCCACCCTGTATGTATATTTTTTAATCGATTCACTTACGAAGAGAATGGCGGTTCTAAGAATTTATCATCATAATTTTGGCAATAGCATATCTGGTTACTATCACATCAGGTAGTATTTCCTTTGACGCAAAAGGAGAATCCTGGACGATGCAATTCATTTTTCATACTACTCATCATGTTTAATAAAACAAACGACTGATTGAATGTTATCTTACCTGATAGTTTCCATTGCTGGCAACACTGGGTGGTGCATAACTCCTCCCCCCGTACCCCTGGCCGGTCCCTCCATGATACAGCGTGTTGTTATTCGCGTCCCGTGTGGTCGCCGCCGCGTATGAAGATTTGCAGTTTTGGGACATCTTGAGTTCCTGGAATTCGAAAGAGAAAGAATTAAGTATGGGTATAAAGATGGAGTATAATTAGACAAGTGGTTGGATCTGTGGCTGTTAGTAAACATCTAAAGATTATATGAAATCTACACAATGCTTCTGAATATAAATGTTCACGCAAGCAGCCATTATTGGTAATTGTAAGTATATTTTAAGAACCAAAACTTATTTAAATTATTAGTAACCTTTTTTCAACAAAATCGTTTTCATGTCTCTACAAATATAATGTAGTACCGTCAAACGGGATGAATAGAAATGCAGGAGTGAATCGGAACGAAACTTTAAAAGGGATGTTAATATTGGAATAATACAGTTTGTTGCCAAAAATAACTCAAGTGTGTTTACTGTATTATAATTTACGATTAAATGCCCTTGTTGGCAACAAAATTATATTATTTCAACGTTATAATCCATTTTAAAGTTTCGTTACGATTCACCCCTGCATTCCTTTCACCCCGTTTGACGGTACAGCTGAAAATCACGGGAATTTTCTTCTTGTTTATTTATTACGTACAGTTTATCTGAGCAACATACTCGTAAGTGTTTCGTAGTAACTCCACGGTTATCTTGAGTGGCGATAAAGATAAATATGTGAGAAATGTGGGTAGTATTCACCAGTGTTCTATTATTACTATCATCATAACTCTTGCTAAGAATTTTTCCCCGAAGACCGATTACTCTGCGGGTTTATAAAACAGGAAAATCCATAGAAATTTTATACAGAAGACTAGATTATAGTAAAGTAACAATATAAAATTACGCCTGTAATCTCCGGAGGGTTACGCAGAGGTGTACCAATTGTTGTCCCATATTTCATCAGTTATGTTTAAGTCCTATGTAATGGGGGTGAGCATATTGCTACAACCGGGCACATAATTATCCAGACACCAGGTCGCTACTGAGGAGGCGGAGCGCGTGAGGGAGAGGTAATCGTTGCGCCCTCACGCCCCTAGCCGCCGCAGGAGGAGACATCCTGGACGCCGGGAGTCGATAGCCGACTCCCGGCCACCGTAGGCGCGGGCTTGCGGTCGGCGAGCAATGGGCAGCTTGCCGTCCGGTAAGGACCAGGCCCGGGTCGACGGCGCGTCGTGTTCCACGCGCGCCTCAAAGAAATGTCAGCATAATTGACAGGGTCCGATAGGGCCGATGCCTGCCGGGGTCGCGGATTGTTCGAAAGAGTTACCGTGACCCTGGCGCACGCACAAGCAATTGAAGGAACACGGGTGGGTTTTAGTCAGTAAGAGTCTGACACGCCCTTCCGCTCCGTCCAGAGCGGGAGAAGGCATTTGATGATTTCCCACCCAAAAAAAAAGGATGGTACTGAGAAATTCTTTATGGGAAAACGCAATAACAGTTTGCCCGACCTGGGTATCGAACCCAGGACCACACGCACAGCACTAGCACATTCGACCACTAGACCAACGAGGCGGTAATTATCATTAAATTGTCCATGTTGTAAAAAGAATACATAAAAGTATTAGGTTGTAAAGTCTAAGCTCATAATTTAGGCTGATATTTCTTTTACGATCTTTGAAAATTCAAGGTAGGTAATAACTGTAATAAGTTTTTACAGGGTCGTTATCTTCTCTTAAATTATTACTTAGATCTGCTATTATAATGTAGAATACGTAGCGTGCGTGACCAGGGGCCTATTCCATACGCACCAGGTCCGTAGTTTCGGCCGATATTACGGGCAATTCCTACCGGTTAACACTTACGGACATAAGATTAGTCCGCGGCTCGAACTAAAAATTCATGACAACACAATTTGACAGTGGTCTTTACTGCCGGTGTGTTTTGGCCCGTCCGAAAAAGTTAATTAATCGGGACCAGCGGGGTAATTACGTAACACACTAACAGTAGGAATGGGTTTAATTTTGGCAGTTCAACAACATTCATTGCGTCATTTACGTTGTTGAGCAGACAATTTTTTCGAACATATGAAGCAATGGATTAGCAATAGGCTTCAAAATTATTCAGATTGTGGTAGATAGTGTGTTATTAGGGTGCTGGGTTCACTTCTAAGTATCGAACTACTTTGGGACGGGAAGGCCCCATGTATGAACGTAAACGAAGCAAAAGGAGTATGTAAGGTTCGTAGCACTGTAGCAGGTGGCGGTCTGTAGTTTCTGCCTACCCCCGTGGGAATGAGGCATGAGTTTATGCATGTGTGGGAAAAAAAACTGAAGTCAGGATAACGCTTGATGTCTTTGGTATGATATTTCTTATACACTGAAGCTTATCCGGAACTGTGTAACAAAGCCTTAAAACTTAAGAGATAGTCCCCTTGAGATCCCTTGATCTCAATTTAAATAAAAAATGCTGTTTGAAACCAATGATTTCCGTATAATTATGAGAAGGAACCCAAAAACAAATATTGCATCATCGACTTATTATTTCACGGATTGTTTTAAATTAATTGAAGGAAACGTATTATGTGTTTCGCAATAGGTTATTAACCGCTTGTTAGTAACATAACAGAACATCACGCTTGTATTCCTCGAAAGGTTAGGCAGAGGCGTACCTTTAGTACACCCACATGTAATAGAGCCGAACCTATTGCCATCAATATACGTAGGTACAGTACGACTATTTTCTTAATGTCTCTCGGCAAACTTCGTGTTTCGTCAGTTGTCGGATTTTTATCAGTTGCCCTTTGCACTTAGTGCAGACCGGACGCTCTCAATTGACTTGGAACTGGTAGAACCAGCCAGCCAGCAGCATTAGCAGTGGTCTGGCTTGGACTGATAGAAATCCGACGACTGACGAAACACGAAGTTTGCCGAGGAACATTTAAAAAATAGTTATACTGTAACTAAATTGCAGTGGAATGTTGACAATGTCAGTTCTTGAACGTGGTTTAGAACATGGTATAATAATATACTTCGCCAGGTATAGCATTCCGAGACACAGTGGTCACGTGGGAGATACAAGCCTACGTCATCACCGCTGTGTTACCAGTAGTGTGTAATAATAACTCCCCAACCATCTTTGTTACCTTTGCGAATCTGATAAAGCAATGAGGTTTAAATTAACAATTACGTTGGTAAGTATATGTTTAAATTTAAATGTTTCGTGTGATTAGAAGAACGAAAGGACAATTTAAATGCTTTATAAATATTTTTTAACAGAATGGTGACTGATAATGTTTCCATAATTTCGTGTTTTGTTGCAATAAAGTGGCAACTGGATAGTGACGTAACTATGTGTCAATTCCGGAATGCGAGACCTTGTTTTTTAGAACATGGTTTAAAAGCGCTGGTCGAGTTTGGGTTCTTTGGTGAAACACGCACTACGATATTCTAGTTTAATCTGTGATGTACACTCCTAATTATAAATTATATTATGAAGTAAATTATAAATTGAAACACGTTTTCAGACGGATAAAAAACCTCAGCAAGCTTGATTTAGACACAAATTAGCCTAGTCTAGACATAAATCAGAGTATTAGGTCATTCGTAAATAATAAAACGATGTGTCTACGAAATTTCATGTCATTCGAGTATTTTGATACGTTTTAGTGGCGCTAATTCTGTTGAATAATTAAAAATTATATCTCCGTCTGCTCTCATTTGGGATTTGAACAGCCAGATGAAGAGCAATCCAAATAGTTTCGAGCAATCTATTAAAATGGCTGTTCATTTTAAATATTACATGTAGTTTATGATGTCCTATGTTTGAAAATTAATCCCTCGATTAGAGCCCTTTAGTAACGGTAAAGTGACATACAATAAATTAGAAAAAAATACCTAATATTTTTTTATTTTTTTTATTTTATGTCCAGAATAAGTTAAATTTAATTGAGTACATGAATAACATAATATTATAATAATAATAATATGGGTAATATAATACCTAATATTTTCTAGACACACTGACTTTCATGGCATAAAAACATGTTTTCAAAATATCAGGGTAAGCGGCTGTAATTTGAATCCAGAAAACTGTGGTAAAAAGATAAGCCAGTTAACGAGGGTAATAACCAAGGCTGACAGATATTTGTTGCGGGTCGAGAGTCCCGGACTAAGTTCAGAAGGTGGTTTATAATCAATGGAGATTCTTTTAATTGTCTCCGAGACAGAAGCTGTATCCAGCTTCAAGAAAATACCTTGGATAGTATAATATCAATCAGATGATGCATATTAGAATAAACTGTATTCACCACACTTTCAACGTATTTGTTTTTACTACCCGTTACAGATATTTTTTTATACTATTTGTCATTCTACAATTCTTATTTCAACTCTTTACTTATGGCTTTTGTAAACAGGATTTTAATTCAGATTTGTTACAGTTGTAATAGCAATCATGTTATTTGGTTTAAATAGCCCTTTATTTTTATATATATTCTTCTATATTTTATGAATGTGAGAACGTTGTCGGCCTAACTTGTAGACTATAGATTTGTAGACCTTTTTCTATTTTGTTGAGTACCTGTTACTTGTTGTCAGGCCTACACTGTCCTCCCATACCTATCAACACTGTAATTTGAAACATTGTAAAAGCACCTTATTTTTAAAAGAGTAACCGCGAAGTCTCTTTCCGGTTCTTCTCCTTAGGAAACAACCAATTGGAACCGTGCACCTAGCTTCTGACGTTTCATAAGTGCCCATGCTGGTTTATGTGAAATAAAATATTTTGATTTAAAACCAATTTCCCTATTTTATCCGACCACCGTAACTCTCAAATTATTACATCCAATTTACATACCACTTTAAACAAGAAGTACAGTCACCGTCAACGACTTAACAACACTTATATTTTAAGTAAAAAAATAAAATAAAAAAAGAACCCGATCTGCGTTGCAATGTCTTCGCGTGAACGGTGGCGGGGGTAATTAAAAAAAACAAGGAGAACCGAAACTGAGGCGGTACAGTTACTAACTGTAACACGAAACGAACAATTAAATACGCGGCGTCAGGCATGAGCGGCAGCGGGTTGGTAATTGGTAATTAATTAAGAAATAATTATTAAAGTTTTTAAGAATGGTGTCCTTATGCCTACAGTGGGTAAATAATATTGTTGCCACTGTTTTAAATGAATACTTATTTAGGAAAATTACGGTACACTTTTTCGAGAGCAAATTACCTAACTCAAACTCAAACCATTTATTTAAATGAAACCAATTACACGCACTTATTGAACTGTCAGAGAGTTGGCTAGTCAGAAAGATGTAGAAGAACCTATAGAGAAGGTCCTATGGAGAAGAACGGGCAAGAATAGCCATGGATCTGTAATGTTAACTTCAACAATTGCATTTTAACATTGATTCGTAGCATTTAACCAAACTTGAAAACATTATCAGATTTAATAAGGAACATAGCGTGGTAAAAGACTTCCTTAAGCGTTGGATACTGTAACATTATTTATAGATAGACGCATCGTTATATCGAAAAATTATTCAATTTAGTTTTCCCACCGAATTCAAGATTACCTCAACTGGTGTGTTTCAGGACTCATTCTCATAAATATTTCAGTATCAGGATGTCGAAAATTCAATACCCGTCGAATACGAACGTATTTCAGACGTGTTTTCAATTTATTACTTGTATATAAACGCTGAGAAACTATCTTAGGGAGACTGTTAGACGTAAACTATCGGCGTTACATACATTTGGTGTCACAGCAGTTTCAGGAGGTAACTCGTTTAAGAGGGTAACTGAAAGCGGTGTAGAACGAGAATATGGTTGAATTTTCAAGTTTTGGTTCATAATATGTTGAGGTTTTAGGTTTATGAAACTGAAGCGGGGTACGGGCAGCGCAGGACCGAACGTTGTGGTAACGATTGGACCTATGTCCAGTTGTGAAGATCTTCGGGATGAGAGATGATGATGATAAGTGAAACTCGAGGTTATTGCGTTTACATACTTGTAAACTTTAACTTTATATACATCAAAATAAAAATATATATAAACAAGATCTTGCTTATACCAATTTTAAAACAATGTAAAGTCCCCCGCAGACAGGCGCAACGCGACAGCGCGACACAAAGGAGCCGCGCGCCGCGCGACGAGCGGTACCTTTGTGTCGCGCGCGATTCGCGTCGCGTGTCGCGCCTGTTCGTAGGAGCCTTAAAGCGTCTCGCTACCACTCAATCAACTTCAACTTTTAAAGATAGTAAGCATCACCTTTGTACGTATTTTTCTGTTCCTTTCTTCCTGTCTGTTTATATGTGTGTACATAACTGGTTAAATAAATAAGTAAATAGTTTGATTTTATGTATTTTGTTTTCCCTTCTACTCTTACACACGTTGTCTACATCTCTTTAATATACTCTCCTATCGCAGGTATGCTGGAAGAGATTTCTTTAGAAATAAGCATCACCTTTGTATGTATTTTTCTGTTCCTTTCTTCTTGTCTGTGTATATATGTGTGTACATAAATGGTTAAATAAATAAATAATTCGATCATTCCATTATTATTGTGTTACTTTTTGGCAACGTAGACCAAGCATAACACGCTTACGACTTAACAGGCTTACGACACACACATCGTTATCGGTAACACATCGCGATGTGACCTGATTCTGATGCATTTTTTAAATTATTATGTCGATCACTTTCGGCTTGTTTCAAAAGTGCATTGGTTCATTGCAATCGGCATGTTGTTTGTGCTCAGATTTTATGTTAAGATTGAGTAGAACTTGAAAAGGAATTAAGTAATGTAATGTAGTGACTGGGACTTTAATATTGAATTGGGTATAATTCCTGATTTCAATAATGTAAGGGACCTTAATAAAGTATTGGTGATTCAAAAGCATTTTTATTAATTTGTAATATAATTTTAAGAAGGCACAAATGTGGCAAGGGTTTTTTTTTATTTGTCTTTTTGTTTTGTGCAAATGTTCCACATCATGTGACTCAAACTTACATGATTTGAAAAAAATGCCAATAACACGTCTGCTTTAAGCTAAAAAAAAAAAAATCATACTCCTTGACATTTATTTTAATTAGGGGCAAATGACATTCCCATTTTCCAATTAACTGTAAACTATTTTTAATTTTGCATGCTCACTTAATAATTGTTATCGATGAACGTTTCCATGCCCATGTGATGTCAGAAAAAGGAGATAAATTAACAGATATGTTAAACATCTATGTGCCTACTGTACCCATGTTTATAAAGGAATAAATTATTTGATTTGAGAAAGGTATGTATTATTTTTTAAATGAAAACTTTTTTAAGCGAACTTTGCGCTCTTTTTGAAATGTGAACGAAACTGAGGTTTGGTCTCTGCAAGAAATCCGTAGTTTCGGCCAACGTTACGGGCGCTTCCTACTCCGTATCACCTAGGGACATAATATTGGTTTGGGGCCCGACCTAAGAATGAATGACACCATGATGTGACAGTTGTTCCTACTCCCGATGTGGTTTTACCTGTCCGAAAAAGTCAATTAATCGGGTTTAGAGTTCACTCTAAAGATCCAAACTATTTTCGGACGGGTCCGTATGTTCGTTGACGGACTTAGAGAATAGGCCCCCAGAACCGTCACGCTCGGGGCGGTGACGCTGAATCGCGTATACGCAGTTCCAGTCGTATGTTTTCACTTCAATGGTATGGTGATAAGCGCCCACCGATATTTATTTTCATTCTACTTTAATTATCACGTTACAGAAGCTGCCACGACATTAAATAGATCATACTTGTAATCCCATATCTGGCAGGTTGAGTAATTTATGCGGCCTACCCTAATGTCTTTTCTTTGGTATTGTTCGTCGAATCGTTGAGCTCCTTAAGTTCTGAGTTGAGCTGCACGATTACTGACAAATGCGTGCACTGACTGGACTGGTCCACTCAATGTGTGCGGTTCTTTCCTCAGGATACCATTTCAGATACCAATCTACATGGTCTTCACATGATCTGACCTAGATTATGTCTGGACTTTAAAAGAGACTGTCACCTCTGAGTTTGTTTCGGTCTTTCTTCTCAGAGTAGTCAGATAGGAAACGCCGGCCTCATCTAGTTTAACAAATATGATTGACGTGTAAAAGTGTTTGTACAAACCTACTTACAAATATAAAATAATTTATCATTTATTCAATTAATTAAATGGAGTTCTTAAATCGGAAACGGTTCGTGTTGACGGATCAAAGTAACGAGACGGGTCGATTATAGGTTGATCCATTCATTCGATTTCGATGAGTGACGTAAATGTTTCGATCGTGATTTGTGTGACTTTTAAAGCATGATTATTAAAATTATAGTAAGTAGGTAGGTTAGGTTTCTTTTTATTGCCGACTCGCTGTTGCCCGCGACTCGCCTAAGATCCAGGATGAAAAGTAGCCTATTTCCTTACCCAAGTCATGGTCATCTGTGTGCCAAATTTCATCCAAATCCGTTCAGCCGTTTTGTCGTGAAAGCGTAACAAATAAACTTTCTTTCGCATTTATAATATTATTACTAGCTGCGCCGCGCTGTTTCACCCGCAGCGGTATGAAATATACTTTACGACCTATTCTCAGACCTACTAAATATATACAAAAAATCAGTCAAGCCGTTTCGGAGGAGCTCGATAACAAACACTGTGACACGAGACTTTTTTATAATAGAAGATAGATTAGTTAGGATTTTATTTAAGGATCGTTTAGATCTGCTGTAACTATAAATTATGAAAATTTATGTATAGGTATAACAGTGGGGTAATTGCGTAAAACATTGACAGTAGCAATACCTTTCATTTTGACGGTTCAACAACATTCATTGCTTTATTTACGTTGTTTAGCAGTCGAATTTTTCAAACATACGAAGCTATGGATTAGCAATTTCCTTCAAAATTCTGTAGATGTAGTTGACCATAGATTCGAATTTTGAGGTCATGATAAATTAATGCCTTTTCACCGTAGTGGGTACCTACTTACACAGTCTACCTTATTTCGCAAATACCTGTTCTCAGTACCTAGTAGGCGTTATTGTATAATAATAGTGACCACCAATGTAGCTATTTAATTTTATAATTAGCGTTGGCTCGTTAATTTAGTCGCTTCCGCTCCTAACTTGTCCATCAGACGTGGGTGCTCGAGATTTTTTTGGCGTTCCGTCAAAATGAATTACCCGTTTTCTTTTTGTTGACTGTACCGACATAGAAAAATGCCGTTTTTATGCGAAGCTTTTTATAATTCGGATGAGCATTTTTAAACAGGGGCCAAATAATGTTGCTTCTGCAACGACGTGTTGGCAAGCGGCTGTGCCTCGGCCAGAGTAATTCGATAAATCTGTGACTCTTTATGACAATTTAAATGCCTTTTTCAAGCTAGAAAATATTGTTGGAATATGAGCTAGATTACTAATTGTGTTATGTGACTTTGTAACTTTTTATTTTTCAAAGCTTTGTGACTTTTTACCTCATAGTCTTTGTTATAACACGGTGCATAATCCGTATACTGTTTAAGGTTACTTTACATACATTAAACGAGCAATTGTGGCTTTAAATGTGTACGCCTCGGTTTCAGCAAACAACAACAATGTAATCTGCTCATGCCTCGATGCCTCGCGCCTCTACAAAAGCATTTATGGAAAATCTCGGTACCCGCTACCACTCTTGAGTTTTTAACATGAAAAAAAAACAACCTTTTTTAATCATAACGCACTTGGCAACTGAGCATCACCTTGGAAAGGACCAGTTCTCGAATTTAATATAGAGCGATTATAAAATTGCAATATTAACTTTTTCACACCAAAAACTATTTTGCACCTTATTTTTAACGCGGAAAGGATATGAGTTCGTTTTTTGGTCGCAAAATATGTTTTTACCGAGACTTGACGACCATGAAACACTTGATTTTACCGCATACCTACTTTTTAAATAATATACACGAGTGCAAGTATTTATATAACGTATTTTCGATTGTTGCTCTGATTATTTGACTGGCCATGTAGGTTCTTTTATAAGCTACTAGCTTTTAGCTAGCCCGCGGCTTCGTCCGCGTGGATGTCGGAATATATCCCACGGGAACGTACTACCGGGATTCAAAGTAGCCTGTGTTAATCTGGGTTATAAACTATCTGTATGCCAAATTTCGCTCAAATTCGTCCAGCCGTTTTTGCGCCAATCCGGAAAATACATCCAGACAAACACATTTGGACAAAAATTCTAAAAACGATATTTTAGGCATCAGATTCGTTCCCACACCATGTAGCAATTACTTTATTTCAAAAATATTTAAAGTACAGCTTTGACTTCGTTATTATTTTATTATTTATTTACTATAAAAATGAACAATCTTTTATTATACATATGATACAAAAATGCAAAATAGTTTATTGTGACAAATAGAAAATTACATTACATTTGGTACATGATATATTTGGTTTTAGAAAACAAAGGAGCCTAGTACCTACCAATAAGTACCTACTAGTACCCGAGCGAGTGCTGCGTAGTGTCGGCTTCCTCCGAGATTCTCCTCGCTGAGACCAAAACAGACACTTGAATTTTTACCGAGGACGGCCGAGACCGAGACCAAGACGGAGATCTCGGTCGGACCTTAGCAATTAATAGCAAAAGAATCTTTTAAATTTATCAGTTTACAAAATCAATTTAAATGCTTCTACTCTGAAACAGACTTGACCCGTGGATACTACTGAAGCTTGGGATACCTATTGTAAATTTCCTGAAGTTTAAGATTTACCTATATACGTGCAGTAACCTTCACTAACAATAGACTTTAACTTATTGGTACTCTTGCAGATAACGTACTTGATTTTATTGAAAGTGTTGACGGTGTAGACACGGTAATTAATTTACTAACCAAAATGACACCTTACAACTATTTGCCGTGCTATAGCCATTTCATACAACTTTCAAAGAATGACCGCTATGATTTGAATATACGGACAATTTAAGTTGGCAGTCATTTGCTTAACAATTAATTTCCCTGACTTTACTTTTCGAATCAAATGTGTAACTTCGTTATTAGCTCTATTCAAGTTAAACAAAACCACTGATTACTTCTTTTAATTTTATTTTCGTCTTCACAATCGTCTTACGTCTTCCACCATTTTCTTCCTAATCGCCGTTCTTTCTTTTTACTAATTCTCCATTTAAAACATTCATTCACTATCTCTTTCAATCCTTGACTATTTCGTACATTCATCTCTGTCACTCGTTTATGCTTCATATCTGTCATCCACCTTCAGATCTCCTTTCGCTGTCCTGACATGCTCTGTCCCTACTTTTATATTATCCTACTGTCCAACACCACAAATCTCTGCAACAACTGAGCTGCATAATTATATATTCCACTTGACACTTGCTTTAATTAAAATTGCAAACCAGACTGCAAGCGATTCGTTTAGTATTTTAATAGTGCTCGTGGTGAGACATGAAGTCAGGTGAGTGTAATTCCACTTCACCATAATATTTGCAGCAAATTAAAAGTTAGTAATGGCCGATTCGAATAATTTACGGACCGTTATTGGTTAAAATTAAGACTCTTGTATCTTTACCAATAATGATGCAAATACCTCATAGCTTTGTATGTAGACCCTCACATATGGAAGTAGCTATCACAAGTAAAATTAGCTTACGAATCTATTACTATGCCCAGTTTGGCAATAAAAATGCTACCATTGGTAAGCAAAACGATTCGTTTTTGTTTATAGGAACCGATCATTACACTTAAGGCTCTTATGAATAGGTGCGACACGCGATGCGAGTCGTGCGCGACATAAAGGCACCGCTCGTCGCACGACACGAGGTGCCTTTGTGTCGCATCGCGTGTCGCTCCTGTTTGTAGGATCCTTTATTCATAACAAGCGATCCGCCCTTGCTTGCTTCGTACGGATGTAACAATGAATTAATGAGGCGACATGTTAAAACATCGAGATTTCTGTGAGGTATATGTATAAGTTAAATATTAACGTCATCAATTCATTATCTGCCTAGTCTTTTTTCAACTATGTTGGACTGGGCTACCAATCTTCGGATGCATCTGAATACCAATTTTTATACATGGAGCAACAGCCTATCTGACCTTCCTAACCCAGTTACTGGGTAATACGATACCCCTTGGTAAGACTGGTTGTCAGACTTTCGGGCTTCTGACTACCCGTAACCACTGTCAAAGATCTTAAACTGACAGCCCGGCTATCATTTGTTTTCACCAACGGTTTAACGTGCTTTCCGAGCCACGGAGGGATCTCGAAATGTAAAGGATGGTCACCCATCCACGGACCGACCTCGGCAAGCGTAGCTTAACCTTTGATAGTCCCGTGCGGCTGTTACTATTTAGCCACGAGCCCCCTTCTAAACTTACTGCTTAGTTAAACATGATCTCTCTTATTAATAAACGCGAAGTAAAGCCACAATCAGTATTTACATCAGTTTATATTTTTTAAAGTTACTAGCTTTTGCCCGCGGCTTCGACCACGTGGATGTCGGAAATTATCTCACGGTAACGTGCTACCGGGATAAAAAGTATCCTACATGCTAATCTAGGTTATAAACTATCTTTGTTGCAAATTTCATCCAAATCCGTTCAGTAGTTTTTGCGTGAAAGAGTAACAAACATTCATCCATCCTCACAAACTTTCACATTTATAATATTAGTAGGATTATTGGCATATTATAGCTATATTCCGGGTTCGGTTACAGACAAAGCGCAAGTCAAGTATTTCTATCCATTTTGTGAAACTGAAAGTATGCTTTTCTTTTCTACCCATTACATTATACTGAAGAGCGAGAGAGATAGAGAAAATTATATCTTCTAGCACCAATTAAAACGTAAAATAACCATAACTTTTGAGCTATCGTTTTTAATCTTACTTCTCATCAGACACTCGGAGAGTTTCTAATTAACATTGCAAAATACTTGTCTGTTAGTTTGTAACAAGAATCCAAATTTAAACTCATTTTACATAGGGTACCACGTGCTTTTATCTGGGAGGTTAAGCAATGTTGCTGCGGTCAAGACCTGGATCTATGACCTGTCTTAATCATACACTAGCTGCGCCCCGCAGTTTCACCCGCATAAGTCTCGATCCCGTGGGATTATCGGGATCAAAAGTATCCTCTGTCCTAATCCAGGTCATGGTTTATCCATATGCCAAATTTCATCTAAATCCGTTTAGCCGTTTTAGCGTGATAGCTTAACAAATAAATATACAAGAAATCAAATCTTTTCTCTTTATTTTATTAAACTAGCTGTAACTCGCGACTTCGTCTGCGATCCAGGATGAAAAGTAAGTAGCCTTTGTCCTTACCCAGGTCATGGTCTATCTGTGTGCCAAATTTCATCCATATCCGTTCAGCCATTTTGCGTGAAAGCGTAACAAACAAACAACTTACTTTCGCATTTGTAATATTTGTTAGGATATTAGTTTAGATGATGGAGTAGATGTCTGAATATGTATCTAGTCTACCGTAGATTATAAATGTACAGTAAAACGCATGAATATGCAAGTCAGATCTGGGAGATCTGGTAATCCTATTCAGGATTTCACGACTGGCTGCACTGCAACAAGAATCTTTTGGCGCTCAACTGACATTGACAGGGGGGCGCTGTTGGTAAGCAATTGTTTTGTGAAATGTATTGATAAAACAAGATGGCGGCGTTAGTTCTGATTTTCACCACGCGCCAATAGCTCCCTGTACGGCTATACTCTGTGTTTGAGTTTTCCAAAGATATTATAACAATAATAAATTCATTTATTTCAGGTAAATGACACCCATTGCCAGACATAAATTAATAGAAATCACACAAAAAAATCAAACCAAATTAAATGTAAACAAAATAAATCAAATTATATTTGTCTTTATTCGTATTAGTGATAGACAGATGGCACACCAAATTCAAGAGTCAAGCAATTAAACTTGGTTAATAAATCTGCAATACCTTGTAAAACCTGGTTCAGTCCCTTGACGTCTATACGTGACACGTCACAATGAAGAACTGTCACTTTGGACTGACGTTTGGACACAACTTGCCCCGGAAAACACACTAAGCCGTTGGTCTCGGCTAACTATTCGTAGATCTTTACCAGTCGTTACGGGTAGTCAGAATCCCAAAAGTCTGACAGTCTTAGCAAGGGGTATTGTGTTACCCAATAACTGGGTTGTGGAGGTCTGATAGGCAGTTGCTCCATGTAATATACTGGTATTTGGCTGCATTCCGTAAGATTGGAAGCTGACCGACATAGTTGGGAAAAGGCTAGGTAGATTGTTTGGACTCATCTTGCTACTTGAACTAAACTCGATATTCAACTAAAGCAAATATAAATCATCCTTATTCGTTAATAATTGTAGGATATGCCCATCCAATCATTGTGTTGCGCTAAAATTATGACAAGAAAGATGAATTCTCATGAGGCTGTAAATTCTTTAGCGCACAACTTAGAAACTATGGCGACAAAAGTAGACATGGTGGTATTATGTATTTTCTCGGAAGAAGTCTTCCATAAGGAGCTTCGCATACTAATAATGAAAATAATCTAACAACTTCCGTACCAAAAATGAAAGAAAAGTCGTCGGCCGCAGCTAGTGGCTACAATAAACAAGTTACAGTGTAAAACCTCCCGGGATTTGCCGGAGTAATCCCCCGCTTAGGGGATTATGAAAAATTCATTTTTCTTAGCATTTAAGCACCTACTTTTTTCTCGTTAATTCGCTAAGAAAGACGCAATTTTTAGTGAATTGTAGTATGATAGTTGGTACGTGTATGTTTGATGAAATGTCTAGATTAATTTTAATGAGTTTTTTAGATAGTTTTTTTGTTGTTTGGGTTTGGCATGATGGCCATGTATTATTTAGCAGTTATCATCAACATCATCGTGTACAGACAGTTTAGTGTATGTTCGTCCCGAAGCCATGATTATGTTGATAATTTCTGAGGTAAGATAAGGTCATAATAGAAATTCAAAATAGTCGATTTTTCCAACAAGAATACATAAAAACGGCAAAGCCTTTTAAAGTTTCCTTATCACTGTTTTGAATTGAAAGTTTCAAATTCAAATGCTTTTATCCTTGATCGAAAAAATCAACATGAGTTTCAGAAAACACGATTCCGAGAGAGCCATTTTTGTTCAAAATATAAGTTATACTCGTACCTACAGCATGCCATTCATAAACACTTACGCAGGTTATTATATCAAATCTATTTTGATTGCATCTGTCACACGTACAAGCAAAGAAAACCACAGGTCAGGAATAACCGGACCAGATTAACAAATATCTTTAATGTGCCGGAGCTAATTTATGAATATCTAAATACAAAATGGCCGGACCTGATAAAGGATGTCCGCGTTTTATTGAATCAAGGATTATTTATGTGGAATAAACGATCGTGTGCTCCACTTAAATATATTACATTGATGATTCAGAATTTAGAAGGGATTTGCCGGATTTTGTTACGGTAAGAGTAGTTCCGATAAATCTGCATGTAATTGGTACACTGCAGGGTCCATATCTCTTTTTATACAAAGAAGACACGAGCCTTGATCATCACGCTTACTCTCCGCGCTTTGGTGATTTCAGGTTTCAGGGGTTTTCACGGCGTTTTCTTTCACCGAAAGATGGTCACGTTTTTCACTCCTCTAGGATTATTTCGTCGCTGTGATAAACGATAAATATAACTTGTAACTGATTAAAGATAATAAGCGTTTGTACAACATCAGTTGCTTAATTTTTATGAAGCACATAATCTTTTTTTCTTCGTTTTTGTTCATGGTGAGATAAGAAGATTGTCCAGTCAGCAAGATAGGTGGCAGATTGGTCCTGTATAGGGTGCGGCGGACGATCTCACTGGACTACAGCCTCTTCTGGGTGCTTTTTTAATTCATCCCTTTCTTGAGCTTATTATTCCTTCATGACACACATAATAGATATCTTAGGTCATCGGGAAACTTAAGACTAGAGATGTCGATGCACTCCACCAGTTTTTATGACAAGTCTTTTACAGTTCAAGCAGAACGGTTATGGAATGCCTTGCCCGTGTCGATAAGGCGTGCTTAATCTTTGTCCACTTTTAAAATTAAACACTTCCTCTCTCCTTAAACATCATCATTACATTTAGTTTCCTTGCTCTTGTTTCATGTTTATTATTGTATATATATTATATGTAGATAAGTATATGTTTTATGTATGTATGTATTTGTTGTATATGTACCTAAATGGTATACCACTGACTACCTGCAGTATTGTCTCTCCTTCTCCCTTGAATCCATCCAAAGGTTGTCTGTAAAAGATGGCTTTAAGCGATAAGACCGCCCATTGTGTCACCCTGTGTAAAATGTCTACATTTATATCTGTAATTTTTATGGTGTACATAATAAAGAGTATTCTATTCTATTCTATCAGCCAGAACCTCATGGGTTTCCCTACACAACATTAAGCTTGAGCCACTGTCATCCATCGTCATTTTTAATACGGGACAACTTATGAAATTGCACATTTCAATCTAAATTCTCGAATAACACAGACATCGTCGGGTCATTCTTTAGAAAATAATTATAGTGCAGTGGCTAACGGGAGGACCGGACTAGAGGTGACCTAATGCTCTGAATACTTCAAACCGGTATCGGTATCTGGTATTTGATACCGGGATTATTTGTGCGCTCCACTATCATAAGTTGCTTTTGTCGGAGGTTGTTGCACTGGTTTCCGGGGAAATTTGAAGGTTATGTTGGGGATATTTTGCGCTGGTAACACAACGAATACATAACTTATAAGTTGGATAGTTTGGAAGTTTATAACCAAATAGAGGTGAAAACACTGGGGAAATATTGCGTCGGGATGTCGTCCTGCATTTGTTTAATACTCTCCAGAAATTAAAAAAAATGGATAAGTTGTTTCTTTAACGTGTTATAACTTTTATTCGTTCATTTCCGTAAAACATTATGTTTTTTTTTGTTTTGTTTTTAAGTTTGAGTGTTTACATGTTTGGTTCTTTCTGTTTATGTAGATTTTTAAATTTTATACATAAAATCGATACTAATAATAAAGCTGCAGAGTTATTTTTGTTTGTTTGTTTGAACGCGCTAATCTCTGGAACTGTCAGTCGTATTTGAAAAATTATTTTTGCATTTGATAGCCCGATTCTTGAGGAAGTCTATAGGCTATTTAATATCACGCTAAGTCCCTTAGGAGCCGAGCAAAAAGATAAAACTCAGATAGAACGCTAAGCGACAAAAGAAGTAATAGGGCGAGCAGGTGATGCCGTGGGACGGGGTAGGTCGAAACAAGAAATTTCACGCAGCCGAAGTCGCGGGCAGAAGCTAGTATGTTTATAAAAGTGGAAACTTGTAACTAGGCATGTTTGTCTTATTGTTTCTGCATACTGAGCTGTAAGTTTTTTTAATGTAATAAAAAATATAAATAAAATAAATCTGAAAATGATTTAATAAATCGCGGACACAGAATAAGCAAGTGTGCTGATCAGCACCCTAATTACGTAACACACTATCTATAACAATCTGAATCATTTTCAAGCCTATTGCTAATACATTGCTTCATACGTTCGAAAAATTCGTCTACTCATAAACGTAAATAAAGCAATGAATGTTGTCGAACTGTCAAAATGAAACCCATTCCTACTGTTAGTATGTTACGTAATTACCCCGCAGTTCTTCTTTGAGAAGAGAAGAAACTGATGACTTTTGTAAGAAGATTAATAGTGAGAAAATTACGAGCTAATAATATGTAAGTTCTTAAATAAAAATATTTCGTTCTGAATTTTAGTTTACCACCCGCAAATAAATATTTTCCTCTCTAATATTAAACCTGACAATTCATAACCTTGCACGGAACTGAAAATCCATTCCTGAAAATTCTGAGAGGTACTGTTGTTAGAAGTTTTAACGCGTAAGCAAGTACAACAAAACTTTTCCCAAAGAGATTTCCTTCTCGGAAACTTTAGTAAAAAGAATCCTGGAGATTAAAAATCAATAAGTAATTACCTGAAAACTTGACACGGCCTAATTTCACCTACCTACTAAATTTTAACTAATTTTAGAAACAATTATTATGAGATATATTGGGCATTAATGTTAGATCAAAAACGAGATTCGGAAAATGCCGGAAGCGCTGCAAAAATAAGGAGTTTCACGAAAGATCGAACAAAATGTAAATCGAAATCTCGACAGAAATACACCAAAGTCTGGGACAAACCGTATACCTTATTAAAATAAATAAGTAAAACCGAAAAATTATCACTGCACTAAGTTTCACGAACCACTATCTATAAACTTCATTAATCACCAATACTGAAAGAATTACGAAAGAAAAATAAATAAAAATATTTACTCACAATGACCCACAAATTGACACGCAGCAGAGTAAATGTAATACTAGTTAAAAATTGTGTATGTCTGTGTATATATATTGGGTATACGGTGCCACTGAATGATATAACGGTAGCTGACCACATCCGGGTTCGCGTCACATAATAGGGACATCCGTTAATGCTGCTACAGATTGGATAGGGAAAACCCGGAATTCAATGGGATTTTAATATTAAAAACCTTGGGACTTAAGTTTGCTGATGAAAACCTCAGACCTTAAGAACGTTCTTAGCCTGTTAAGTCAAAGGGAGGACTTGAATTCCGCTTGTTTTGTGCCTTGAGGTGTTAAATCCGGTTATTTCCGGATCCAACACGTGTATAAGCTTAGTTGAAAAAACCTGTTATTTTGAACCCTGTTGCTTGATTGCGTTTTCGTAACGGAGCTTACACTTTCAATAACTGGTTCATCAGCTTATCATTAGCTGTCAGAAAAGCTGGTTAAAATGAAGGGAATGGTCGTAGTCAGCTGAATAAAGAGTTAATTAGCTCCTGCAGTCAGGAAATATTCTGAAATCTTTTTTTTCGTATCTATAAAATTCGTAAGAGTAAGTTAAGACTGCTTTGTTGGCCTCGTGTTCGCAAGCGCAACTGCTAAGCATAAGATCCTGGGTTCGACTCCTAGGTCGGGCAAAGTGACATTGGTTTTTTCGGGTAGAAACTGGATGAAGCTGGCGAAGTCAAAATCAAATAATTTATTTCAAATACGCACATAAAAGGCACTTTTGAACGTCAAAATTTACAAAAAAAATAGAATTGATTTTAGTTGTCCCTTCCAAAAGGTAGTTTACGAAACTACTTTTGGAGAAGAATGGGCAAGAAACTCCGCCTTTACGCTTTTAAAATGGTTTAGAATATTTTGTACGCATAAATTAAGTATTATAATTATATGTGAAGACGATGCACCTACAATAAAATCACCATACAACAATAGGTGAAAATAATTAAAAATTAGGCAATGACAGATAAATTAATTATATGATAGATAAATGGTGCTCAATATTTACAAACATTGTAAAAGTATACGATTTTCCTAAAATTTTAACAAGTTATAAGTTCGTGTGTGAGTGAAACTAATCACAGAATGTAAATCAATGTCATAAAAATATTAAATTATACAATTAAATTCGCAACCAGTTAGATTTTGTCTAGACTCTAGATTGTCCTATGGAGCAGGACCAGCATGTTTCCAAGCTTTCTTATCTAGGATATAATCCTCTAATTTGTCATATGCTTGTTTACAAAGTGTACTTTTAATATGAGTTTTAAATTTTCTTTCATTTAATTGCAATGTATCACAAGGTATTTTGTTGTAACATTTAACACAGTACTCCATAAAAGATGTCAGTACTTTAGATAATCTGAAAAATGGTTGATCTATTTTATCTTTATTTCTAGTATTAAAATTATGTCTATCACTTATTTTATTAAAAAGATGTATATTTTTTCTTACATACATAATATTTTCGTAAATGAATTGGCAAGGTACCGTCATAATATTAATCTTTTGAAATAGTTCCCTAAAAGATTCGCAGCGACGTAGATTGCAAATGGCCCTGACAGCTCTCTTTTGCAAAATAAAAATGAATTCAATGTCAGCAGCCTGACCCCACAGTAAAATGCCATATGCGATAATGCTGTGGAAGTAGCTAAAATAGACCAAACGTGCGGTTTCTACATTTGTTAACAGTCTTATCTTTTTAACAGCATAAGCGGCCGAGCTTAGCCGCCCCGCAAGAGATGTTATATGGGGTCTCCATTGTAATTTCTCGTCTAGCGTGATTCCTAGGAAAACCGTTTGATTAATAAATTTTAGTTTTTATCCATTCAATATGATGTCACATTCGCAACTTCTAACATTAAGTAATTTAAATCGAATGCATTTGTTTTTTTTTTCATTTAGTAACAAATTGTTTACCGTAAACCAATCTTGGACCTGAATAATAGAATTATCCCCGTCGTCAAGATTTCGTGATCGTCGGTCTATTTTAAAGATCAATAATGTGTCATCTGCAATTAACACCATCTTCGGTTGATTTGATGATGTAAACTAAAAAGAACAATGGACCCAATATCGAATCTTGAGGAACGCCCATTGTCTTTTAAGACCCTAATGACTTTATACCTTTTACTTGAACTTTAACTTTTCTATCTTTCAGGTATAATGTTAGTAAATTAAGAGCTGTATTTCTAATCCCATAGTGCTCTAGTTTCAGCAGAAGTGTCTCATGGTTTACGCGATCGAACTCCTTAGAGAGGTTGCAAAAGATTCCAATGGCATCTTGTGCTTCTTCCCAGGCGTTACAAATGTTACTTATTAGGGTGAAACCCGCGTCAGTGGTACAACTCCATATTGTGAAACCGTACTGTTGTTCATGAAAGATGGATTTTTTATTAAAGTGACGAAACATTTGATTGAGCATCAACTTACCACCACCTTAAAATCACCTTACTGAAAACTGGCAGAATTGACACAGCTCTATAATTGGTCGCCCAGAGCGGGAGAAGTCATTTGATGATTTCCCATCCAAAAAAAAAGGCCTATAATTGTTGGGTTCTTTACATCACCGGATTTGAACAATGGAACTACTTTACTGTGTTTCATAAGATCTGGAAAGACTCCTAGGTCTGCACTGGTGTTAAATATGAAAGCTAAATAGGGCGCAATGGTTTCGATAAGAGATCTGAAAAGTTTTACAGACATTTCCCAGAGATCTTCTGTTGATTTAATTTTAAGATGTTTAAAAGCTTTTATAACAGCTTGGGGTTTGTATGCTGAAACCTAAACTACAAAGGGCATGCCTTTACATTATTTTTAAGTAAGGCAGCAGAAAGCGCGGGTGAGGAATTTAAAGCTTCAGTAGTTTTAAGAGGAATATTAGCAAAAACGTTTTCTAAATACTGAGCTATTTGTACATCTGAGTTGAGGGGCCGATGTGCAGTCTCTAAATTAAATTCAGTATTACACTGTTTTTCCTACCTGTTTCTTCAAATATTATTTGCCAGGTAGTTTTTATTTCAGCATCAGCTGATTTTATTTTATTGCTAATATAACGAACTTTAGCTATTTTACTCACACTTTTAAAAGTTTTTGAGTATTTTCCAACATACTGATGAAAGTTTGTATTATTCATATGTTGCTTTAGGCCATAAATTTCAATAATTTTTCCCTAATCTTACGAATACCTGGAGTCACCCAATCACAAAAAAAAAAACTTATTACATCTACATATTACATCAGACTAAAACATAACAGGCGAAATGTGGGCGTGTGGTTTTTGCGTGATTTTGTGTATTGAATGAATAGCTCATGAAAAAATTATGAAAGCAAATATTATTAGGGTGATTGCCCAGGGTGCGCGCTTTTACGAAATTCTATTTCAATACACGCCGTTTTAGAGACATTTTACTCGAGATTAGGCACCTAATGGTTTCGACTTTATTTAACTAAGAAAATTATAAGAAGACCATAAAAGATGTTTTAGCTTAATGGACTTGAATATGCAAAATATGATCGGTTCTGTTTATTAATGTCATATTATCTGTATCAGCATTTATACCAATAACATAAATTTTAACGAATTAACATGCATTAATTATGGTAATGCTTTGTCTATAATGTATTATTTTAATCTCTTACTAACCCATTTTGATTTCCAGTTTCTGTTATGTACGATATGTATTATGTATAGTCTGATCCAAAAATATCTAATGAAACTGTAAACAAACCCTGTTCAGGATAGATTCTTACGTTATCACTTTAATCCCTCACTTAAGGGAATTAGAAACATATTCATCTGTTTTTAAAAGGTTTCAACATTATTATATCACCACTCTTTTCAATAATAATTATTGTTTGAATAAAATGACTATTTTGTATTCGAAAATCATCGACGAAAATGGAGGTTATAAAACTAAACTTAATTATCAAATGAGTAAACATTTTTAGGGTGATTTAAACGTAAAACTTCGGGTTGAGGTATTCAAATAATCATATCAAAGTACTCAACTTGTAAGTGGCACCAGAAATTGGTATTCACTGGTAAGTTTTCTGATTCATTTGTTTACATTTACATTAGATAGTTTTGAAACAAACCATAGAGATACAACATGTATCAAATAGACATTTTTGTAAACCAAACATTTTCCTGGTATTTAAAAAAAAATACTGAAAATGCTGTTATTGTATTTCAACATTCGAACTTTATTTGTTGAGCGTTTTGTGTATTTTGATAAATGAAAATTGGATTGCTAACAATGTTTTATATATGTAGGTACCTACATAAACAAACTATCGTGCATTTTTGTTTCGAATTTTTCATTAATTCATTTATCATTTCAATTAAAATTCTGGGAACTGGGCAACTATGTCCGTAATAACCGAGAACACAAAAATAATTTGTAAAAATCATCGTTCATTCATTCGTTTCAAAATGGAAAATGTTCAGTTTCAAACATAATTGGATACAGAAAATATTTTATATATATTGCACATTCAACTACATATTTATACACTAGGTACTAAATTAAATCACTAACTATTTTCAGACCATATTTAGTTAGATTGGCTGTGGTTTGTTTCCTACATCAGTTTCTTCTCTTGATTGAGATGATCTTCAGAATTCTTCCTGCTTAAGGCACGTGTCCCATTGTCGACGAGGAAACAACTAACTATCAACGATTTTCTCGCTCAAGAAATGTATAAAGGATTTTAGGGCCCGTTTACGTAACAGAGAAACACTACTATTAATATGTATATTAATAGTTTATCGGTGACTGTTCGCAGCGCCGTCGAGTACTCGTTTGTCGCAGCGACAAGAGCAATCAAAGAGAGTATTCGCTCAGCGACGGTCACATGGTGAGTAGAACAATCGCTTGGAGAGATTGACGCTTGTTACATACGCTTAATAACGAGTAATCGCTAGTCTCCATCGCAAACTCGCTGCTCGTTTCTCTTCAACTCGTTTTAATTTGCTAACTCTACTCACTTTTCGTTATTGGGCGGTGGGACAGCTGCCATACCGCCTTATAATAAAGCCTTTTGTTAATGTCAAATTACTAGAGCTCTACAAGACATGACTAAATTCCTAAAACTGTAATTTTCAGTTCAGACATTCAGACTACGGTACCTAACCATTGAACCCAATTCTGCCTAACGTCGTCTGCTACTGGGAAATCTAAACAACTTAATACTACATTTCTAGGGCGACTGTCGGACAGTGTAAGCGCCTGTAGCAAATACTCGTTATTCTGCCTGCTTAGTGAGCTGGTTCGCTACTGAATATAGATAGTTAAATTACTTGGTGTATTTGGGGCTGTAAGTGTTATACACACTAACACCACACACGCAACACAACACTAACACTACAACAAACACCACAACACAACACAACACACTACACACACACACATACACCACAACAATAAGTAGTGTGTGTGTGTGTGTGTGTGGATGGGTGTGTGTGGATGGGTGTGTGTGGATGGGTGTGTGTGGATGGGTGTGTGTGTGTGTGTGGGGATGGATGGATGGGTGTGTGTGTGTGTTTGTATGTGTGGATGGGTGTGTGGGTGTGGGTGTGTGTGTGTATGGAGGTGTGTGTATGGAGGTGTGTGTATGGAGGTGTGTGTATGGAGGTGTGTGTGTGTGTGTGTTTAGTAGTATGTATGTGTGTTGGTGTTGTGTGTGTGTTTTGTACCTCTGCGTATGGATATTACCATGTTGAAAAAATTAATTTGATTTATTTTTGTCTTTATGATGTTAAATGGTGCGAAACTTCTGAATAAGAAGAAAAAGTGACAGTCAGTCACTCATAAAAAGTGTAGAAATGCGATCTAACAGTATTAAGGTAAATTGAAATAAAATCATAAGTGCACTTGAGGAAAATGGCAAGAAGTTTTAAAATAAAAATACCCTGCAGCAACAATTCCAATTAGTACTACATCCGATAACTTCACTTTAACTCTTCGATCTTCCCGCAAAAACACATTCAGATAAGAATTAACTGTCATGGCCGCATGGTAATCGTATCGTGTTCGCCTCAACCCTTACATCCACCCTTGTGGTGCATTTACGTAAGCTAAGTAGCGATAACTAGCGCTTACAGATTTTCGCTTTAGATAAATTGCTACTCCAATACTGATTTTATTAAGGAGTTGGTCCAATTATAAGCGGGAAGCGATATTTTAGATGTGTCATTTTAGTATTACAGTTTCTCTCTTTTCGGCACGAGATAATATGACATCATAATACATACATACAAACTTAAACTCACGCCTTCTTCCCATGGGGGTAGGCAAAAACTACAGAACGCCACCTGCTACGATCCTTACATACTCCTTTTGCTACGTTAACGTTCATAGATCTAGTTATACACACACGTCGGTTGCGAGTACTACGGAGCTGATCTTCTGTAGAACATTACCAATAATGTCAGTGTATATCTTTCTAGGGCATCTCCTCCCAGCTTTGGACTAGTAACGTTCCGATTTTTTATACTATATTGCTCGGGTTCACTTCGTCTGTGGTGGGGTCTATGTTCAGAAGTAGTATAGTAAGGCCAGAAGCAGTAGCTATGGTGGCGAATCCCACTTAGGCGCCTAAGGATCATTCACCTGTTCTAATGACGTCACCCTTCGAACAATCAGTCTGTCAGTCAAATGTAGTCATTACAATGACACGCTCTCTTGATTATAGCATTCTGTGGGGAAAGCCTGAGTTGTGACGAACTGCTATGGTAGGTATAGAATTAGTAATTGAATCTCTGAATTAAGGCTCCTACAAACAGACGCGACACGTGACGCGATACAAAGGCACCGCCTGTCGCGCGACGAGCGGTGCCTTTGTGTTGCGTGTCGCGCCTGTTTGTAGGAGCCTTTAGTAATTGTTTAAAAACACTAATAAATGCTTTAGAGTTAGTTTTAGTGATAATTTAACTAAGCAGTCTCGTAAAGCTATTATTTTTTATATTTATACTCCATTTGAAATAAGATTAGAATTTAAATAAACCTTTTCTACAGTCCGTTCAACCGATTTTGGCTTCTATTCCGTAGGCATAAGGATGGCATTAAAAGCAAAAACGTGGTTACAATACCAACTGTTTACTGCAGCTGCCATTTGTCATGCCACCAACGCAATAGAAGTCACAATCGGTTGAACGGACTGTAAAATAGGTTTATTTAAATTTCTTATCTTATTCCAAATGGAGTATAGATGATGCATAAATCGCAGATTTTTAGGTTATCCAGTAACTAGTTTCTGTTCCACCTATTCGCGGAAATGTCAATCAATAAAGTATCCAATATTGTTAATTTATAATTTGATCAATTTAATGTTGTGTTAATTTATTGCACTAATACACAACTAATGGGTTGGCATTTTGACTTAATTGTTTCCTTTATAATATAAACCGTTACTCGTAAGTTTTCCGAATCGGTTATTTACAGAAACTGCAATTATTGAAGTGAAAACTTCTTGGCGCGCTGAGCGATTTTTGGTAGGGGATAATCTTATAGGGTCACGACACCGACTTGCTAATGTTAACAATATTTCTGTAGCTAGCTGAGTATGACGTGTTGCGCTTGGCCAGCAGTGAAAAAGATTTTTTTATATACAAATTATGAACATTTTATATTTGTAACTTTTTAACTTTTTTAATTTCTTTAAGTTCGAAAAAAGAAAAAAATATTAACACTGTTCTTTCATAGTTTTAAGTTGTCACTTCTGTTGGCAGTCCCCATGACAGCAATTTTTTTTTTATCAAACATTCATTAAATTTTTGTTAAATACAGGCTAGTAGGATATCGACGTGCAACCTGTTACCATGGATTCAATACATAATTCTGTAACCCTTGCGGTATTTTTTTTTATCGGTTATTTAAAAAAAAATGCTGTTCCGTGTTCCGCGTACGTATTGCACTTTTCTATCAAAAAGTAGACTTTCTTTTTAATAACCAACGAAAAATTTCTACGCTAGGGGATCTAGAATCATGTGCTGAATTCATGGTTACAGTTTGCGTGGCGATGTTCCTGCCACGCTGTATACTTTTCGCTAATCTCTTTTCGCTAATCTCTTTACACTAATCTCTTTTCGCTAATCTCTTTTAGCTTGCAGTGTATCCTAGAAAGTGTTTTCTATTTTATTCTATGGTCTGTCCTCTTTACTGAATTAGCATCAATAACACTAATGGATTGAGTTTATTTAATAGTAAGTTAGTACTAATATTTTGTGCATTTATATTGGACTGGTTTAGGTGTAAGAAAATACCTAAGGAATGGACGTGCAAGGGCCGAAGTGAATCGAGTCTCCATTTGTTACGGAACCTACTTATATTACAATGGCCGTAAAGATGATCTCTAGCTGTTAATTTCATTGGCATTTTCTAAGAGGTTACAACCTTAACAATACAATGGCTTGGAAAAACCTTTGAACTTCAAGGCAGTAGGTACGAAGCTAAATAAAACAATTTTAAAAAGGCACTAGATAGTCGGCATGCCTGTAAACCGCGGGTTTACCTCGACTGCCGAGGTCAAGAGCTGATCAAAATGTAACACCTAAATATATATATCTGTAATGATTGACGTAGGCACGTAGGTACAACAGTTGGGTTCCTCATTTTGTTATAGTTAGGTGTAAGTTTGATATTTATATACTTAATATACCTAACATTTATGGGAGGAACTTCGCCTTTTGCCCGCGGCTTTGTCCGTGTGGAGGTCGGAAATTATCCCACGGGATCGTAGTACTGGGATAAAAAATATACTGTATCCAGGATATAGACGCTTTAGTATCATAACTTAGGTTATGGTCTATCTCACCGCCGCGTCCTCGTGGCGGCGATCGGCGGCGGCGACCTCACCGTTACCTAGTTACCGTGGCCCTGGCGCACAGGCAACTGAAGGAACACGGGTGGGTTTTAGTCAGTAAGAGTCTGACACGCCCTTCTGCTCTGCCCAGAGCTGGAGAGGTCATTTGATGACTTCCCACTCAAAAAAAAAAAGAAATTTTAAGGCCTATCTGTGAGTGAAATTTCATCCAAAACCGAAAAGGTAACAGACAGACTGACAGACAGACAGACAGGCAGACAGACAGATTTCGCATTTATAACATTAGTATGTAATCCTTTTTCGTTTTAACGTAGTATTATAGTAGGTACACCAAACATGTTTAGTACTCGTATAACGTACCTAGTGCTTCAGTAATTAATTTTATCAGAGTTTTTCATGACAAATAGCACCGTTTGAATCCTGATCTAGTTGATCAATACTGAAACATACAAGACAGAAAATAGACAGTAATCGTAGCATAATATTTATGTCTTTAATTTTTTCAGAAAAATACCGCTAAGTTTACAAAATCAATTTTCCAACCTTTTGAAAACCTTTTTCTTTAGTAAAGGCAAACTAACGAAACAATCATTGAGACCATGGACAGTACCAACATAATAAAACCGACAGTTTATTTTAATTATTTTATTACTGTTGGAATTCATTTGGCAAGGTCAAACATGTCGCTACTTACAAATTAATAATAAACTAATGAGTAATGCTATCGCAGTATCAATGTTTAGTCACTTTCTTTGTCAACGAAGGCCGCGAATGAATCACGATTCATTACCTGCATCATTATTCATGATTGCTGTAATGTTTTGTAATACTTTGGTAAGAAGGATTTACAAAGTACCTATAATATTACCATTAAGAAGATATTAAGTTCTGAGTTGAGCTGCACGATTACTGACAAATGCGTGCACTGACTGGACAGGTCCACTCAATCTGTGTGGGTATTTCCTCAAAAAACCATTTCACACACCAATCTACATGGTCTTCATACGACCTGACCAAGTTTATGTCTGGACTTTAAAAGAGATTGTGACCTCTGAGTTTGTTTCGACCTTTCTTAGAGTAGTCAGATAGGAAACGCCGACTTCATCTAGTTTAAAAAATATGATTGATGTGTAAAAGTGTTTGTACAAACCTACTTACAGAAATGAAATCATTTATCATTAAAGCATTTTTTTTGTAACCAGAAAATAAAAATACATCGTCATCGAAAAGCTAGTATACAATGCTTTGACTTGACAGGTCATGAGAAAATTACCCAAAATTAGCTTGCAAAAATCCATCTAAACGCATTACAAGCGAAATTAAGGAAAAGTTTGTATGAAGGACGAGCAAAATAGATAAAGAAATACACCAGAATAGTCATAGCCAGTTTACAACTTACCTACATAATAAGGTAACTTATGTGATGGAACTAACTGTTGGCCAAGCCCTGGTGGTAAGCGTTAACTTTTGCCTATTAGAACGGCAACACCTCGATGGGTTCAGCCTGTTCACCAAAGACAAAGTTGAAAAGTCTATTTTAACTCAATTTTACTAACATCCGCCACCTTCTGAATCACTGAATGATCTTGCTAGCAAAACTCTACCTACCTACCTACCTACTACTAAATTTTTACACTGTCAAGATTTAAAAAAATACTGTTTTTTTTTAAATAACTGTTTTGCTGTCGATATTGCACGATATAGAGGTCTGACAAGCGGGAGGCTCAGCAGTGGAATAAACCAAAGGCTAACAAAAAGAAATTCAATTATAAATATTACAATGTGCTTATAAATATAAGAATTATTCTACTTGAAGTGTCTTTGTATTTTATTTTTTCAATAAAAGAATAGTCAATTTACCGTCGACAACATTATTGATTATATTGAGATATATATTATTGAGATTAATATTACAAATCTACACGATTGCCCAAAACTAGAAAGCGCCCAAAAACTTATATATTTGTCGGAAATACGTTAAATCAATCGTATGACTTTGACAAATCGGGACGGCAGCGCCACCAGGTGGCGCTCGACAGAGTCTATAACATAACGCTTGACCAAACAAAAAGCAAAATTTGTTGTTGGCGGCTAAGCAGTGAATACTTTAGAAACTGTCGCGCGTTGCGTATAGTTGTGTCGTGTATCTACAGTGTGGGATTCGCTAGTGTGATTAATTTGATCGCAAATTATAATTAGATTTGAACTGCAAACGGTTTTTCTATTGTGCAATAACCAACACTACCCATAGTACGCCCACAGAAGTTAAAATATGGCTGATAATAACGAGAGAGACGTACCTTCTCCGTCATATTTATCTATATTTTTCAAGACAGAACAACTTACACGAAACGCTAGCATCTTACAATTTCCCCAGTGGTTTCCTAGTTATTAATAGATCTCAATCTTCATAAGAACTTGACAGTCGATATATCCACGTTCAGGGAAGAAATTCCAACAATAATATATAATATGGTCAAGAAAAACATTGCAAAACAACCTTTCTCAGTAAAATAATGACGTAGGTTCGAATGTGCTGATATATGGGAATTACATGAAAGAAAATGTTTTTATTGGGCTATGTATTTCTCCGTTTTCGGGTAAACTGAAGCCCAAAAGTCTGAGAACCAGTCTCACCAAGGGTATCGTGTTACCCAGTATTGGGTTGTGCCTTGGTGAGATAGGCCTTCGCTCCATACAAAATACTGATATTTAGCTGCATCCGTTTAAGACTGAAAGCCGATCGCAACCCACACATATCAAAAGTGTCTAGGGATCAAGCACGCTTTTGCTAGTTACTAAAACTCCGATTTTTTTTATTATATTATTTGTAAGTTCTCCTATGGATACTTTTGAGTATAGTCATTTGAAAATGGAATTTAATTTTTGAATTTCGGTCAAAAGATGAAAATCTTCTGTTAAGTCGTATTCCTATATAATCCTGCAACGGGTTCGAGGCCAAATCAGTAAAATTTCTGCCACACTTCTGAGTGGAATCAATACAAAATAACGTTATTATGGAGAAAAGACGTCATTGTTGACGACGTTCTTTGAGCCGAGAAGAAATGATCAGAGCCGTTTGAATGTTGGAAGCTGGTTCTCGGCAACGTGCTGTAGCATTGGCTCTGGGCACTACGCAGATTGTTATAAGTCGATTTTGGACACGTTACTGCATCACTGGTAGCGTGGCAGAGCGACATGGAGGACTAGCTTGCATCACCACACGCAGACAATATCGTTACATACAAATTACTGCTCGACGAAATTGTACAATGACCGCGATGATGTTGGTTACGAGGGTTTATAGCTCTTCAGGGATGTTAATAAGCGATCAAACCATAAGAAATCGCCTGCATGATGTCAATCTCCTTTCTCAAAGGCCGCTATGTGTACAATATATTGAGCTCCGTAATCGCGGAGCCCGTTTACAATGGGCTCGTGAACACATAAATTTGGCAAAGAAGAGTGGCGTTCTGTGTGTTTTTCTGTCGAATCTCGTTCTGTTATAAGGCTAGGTACTAGACATACACGGTATTGGAGGATCCCTGGATGCCGAGAGCCTGTAAAATCATGCCAGGAAGTCCATGCATACAGTGGTGGAACAATCATAATATAGGCGGGTATTTGGATCGGCGAAAGAACCGTACTGTTTTGGATCACAGGCAATCTCAATGCACAAATTTACGCTGAAATGATTGTATCAGATGTTGTCATTCCTTTGCAAACCAAATTTGATGCTTCATTTCTGTTTATACATATTAATGCACGTCCACACAGTGCCAGGGTCGTTGCAAACACACTTGTCGCAGCTAATATCAACATCCTACCATGGCCTGCTCAATCTCAAGACTTGAATCTCATTGAACACGCAGGAGATATGCTTCAAAGAAGAGCTCTGCCAAATATGGATGCCGTACACACACCAGAAAATCTTTTATGCCTGCTACAACGGATGTGGGTGGCCTTTCCGCAACGTGATTTGGATGAGCTCATATTGAGTATGCCGAATCGCTGCCATTTTGTTAATATAAATAAATAAAATAAAACCTTTAAAATATTTTATTTTTATCTTTTTATCACATTTTAATGACAGGATTAACTAAAATGAAAAATACAATAAAACAAAAATCGCTAAGTCTTTATTAATGCAAAAGCAGAGAGTACTTCGTCGATCTACACATACGAAAACATTTTGTTTAATATAATTATTCATTTTAATTTAATTTCAATAGGATAATATATATATTTTTTATACTTTGATCCCTGCAGGCTTAGCATGACGCTTTCTATTTCTTGGAAGAATAGACATAGCTACTTCTATACAAAGTGACATTTCGTTTCCCCATTTTTGATATCGAACCTTAAAAATCCTTGTACAATCTGTCATTTTGTCTTTTATTTCTACCGATCGTTGTCTAGGTCCTTTTTATGTAGCCTTTTTCAGAAGAAAGTTTTCTATCCCAAATTGTCAAAATCACACTGACAACTGGCAGTTATCTAAGGTAGTGAAGACAATTTTTATTTTGTAATCGCCATGCTAAAGACAGTAGAAAACTTTTTACTCGACGGCCCCAAACTATAAAAATGAAATGGAAAAATGGACATTTTCACTTTTTGTATGGAAAATGTGAAAAATTATTACCTACATGTTGAGTTTTACATGTTTAAGAGTTTCATGAACGGGATCGAAATTTTCATTATTTTTGCGATAGGACACCATTTTCAAGATATAAGCAAAATAAAAGAAAATCGTGAATAAACTACTGAATTTCGTAACAAGTGCAGTTGACTCTTTCTACTTTGCTGCCGTCGTACTGTCTTCACGGAACGTCATTTTTGTCTATTCTTCCGTCGACAAAACGGTGCTCGTGCTGAGCCTGCAGGACACTATGGATGTGTGTAGTTGGGAAAAGCCTAGGTAGATTGGAATCGATGTCAATCTTCATAAGAACTTGACAGTCGACGTATCCACGTTCTGAGAAGAAATTCCAACAATAATATACATATATGTTCAAGGAAAACATTGGAAGAAATCCTTCCTTAATATAATGACGTAGCAGTAATAATGACGTAGATTCGAACGCGCTGATATGTGGGAATTACGTAGGTGAAGAGAGAAAGACCTTTTTATTGGGCTATGTAAAGTCAGGGAAATTAATTGCTAAGCCAAATTGAATACCAACTAAACCGGGTGAAGGACACTGATTGAGACACAATAGAAGTTTTATTGTTATTTGGGCGTTTACTCTCCCAAGTGTTAAACTGACAACTGTAATTCTAACTCGAATCATAACTGTAATTTTGACAGTTGTATAAAATGGCTATAGCACGACAAATTGACGAAGGGTGTCAATTAATTTCCCTGGCTGTATTACTCCGTTTACATCTTTATATATATAAAAATTATGTGTCACGTTGTTTTTCCGCGATGGACTCCTAAACTACTGAACCGATTTTAAATTTGATTTGCACACCGTGTGCAATTTGATCCAACTTGAAAGATAGGATAGCTTACATCTTAATTTATCATCATCTCATCACATCTTTCACTGTTGGGAAGCTACACTATCTCCGGGTGACATAGTCTATATTATATTATGCTTTGCTACCCGGGCGAAGCCGGGGCGGGTCGCTAGTAAATTATATAAAAGAAAAATGATTTTATTTCTGTAAGTAGTTTTGTACAAACACTTTTACACGTCAATCATATTTTAAAAACTAGATGAGGTCGGCCTTTCCCATCTGACTACTCTGAGAAGAAAGGCCGAAACAAACTCAGAGGTCAAGCAACATATATACTCGTAGTACAAATATACATAGGTAAGGTCGTATTTTATGGGGTACCGTATTTCAAACTTTAAAAAACCTTGCGATGGGAACTAATTAATGTCTGTCTCAGAAACTATTTATTACTTGGTTAATTAAAAATAAATGTTGATTTATTACTACTTAGATTCAGAGCAATGAACATTACATCTATTTATAGTTTTTAGTTATTCACCTGCTTAAAAAAAAAAAAGAATACAAACATAAATTCCGATGCTGTTTTCTGTGGTTTCTTTTCCATTTCTATTTGATGCCTACCACAGATTTAAGGCTCCCACAGACAGGCGCGATGCGACAGCGCTACACAAAGGCACTGCTCGTCGCGCGACACGCGGTGCTTTTGTATCGGACGTCGCGTCGCGCCAGTGTGTACGGGCCTTTAATTCTATATTTTTTTAACGTTTTATTTTCTTACTATGTTTAAACGTGATTTCGCTCATATGACTCTATTCTTTTGTATATATATTATATGTTGTTGATTATGTGTTCTTTTAGAAATATATTGGAACGTGAAATCTTACCCCCTTATTCATAATAAAGCTATTAGCTTCATAAACCTATTTTAGCTATCGAACTGTTTTGTCATTTTCTGTCAAACTTCATTTTAATTTGACAGAAAAGGTCAAAATAGTTATATAGCTAAAATATGGAGCGAACGGCTTTATTATGAAAAAGACGGTTAGTTTATTCATCATAAAATAATCCAGTGACATTTGCAGCCAGCATTATTGTTAAAAACTAAAACTTGCTAGTACATCTTTAGTTTTAATACCTATATGAACAAAGCAAATAAAGTAATTCAAATTATCTTTTATCTATTCCTCTATATTGTATTACATTATACCAATGACACTTCTACTTTCCTCATTTTACACCTTACACAACCAAGTCTGCTTACCCCGTCTCACACAGACGCTATCTTGAAGATATCTAGCTTAGGCATCGCGAGAGCATCACTAGACCTAGGAGAAAGCTAGGTCTTTGAACCTAGAAAGTACTAATAAGTTTCTCGAGCGTGGCAAACGTTTTGTAGTCATTAACTTGATACGTTGCTTCAAGACTGGATGGAGTATTTAGTTATTAGTTACCTAGGTGTCGCTTTCTATCTTTAATGAAAATGTAACTATGGGAATAGAATTAATTAATAGTAAAGTGCGTACTGTATATAATAGAATAGAATATAGAATATAATTAAGTAATAGTAAAGTGCGTCCTGTGTAGAACAGACTTTAGAATAGAATTAAGTATTAGTAAAGTGCATCCTGTACAGAATAGAATTAAGTAATAGTAAAGTGCGTCCTGCATAGAATAGCATATAGAATAGAATTAAGTAATAGTAAAGTGCACCTTGTATATAACAGAATATAGAATAGAATTAAGTTATAGTAAAGTGCAGCCTGTACAGAACAGAATTAAGTAATAGTAAAGTGCGTCCTGTATAGAATAGAATATAGAATATAATTAAGTAATAGTAAAGTGCGTCTTGTTTAGAACAGAATATAGAATAGAATTAAGTTATAGTAAAGTGCACCCTGTACAGAACAGAATATAGAACAGAATTAAGTAATAGTAAAATGTGTCCTGTATAGAATAGAATATCGAATAGAATTAAGTATAAGTAAAGTGCGTCCTGTATAGAATAGCATATAGAATAGAATTAAGTAATAGTAAAATGCGTCTTGTATAGAACAGAAAATAAAATAGAATTAAATAATAGTAAAATGTGTCCTGTATAGAATAGAATATCGAATAGAATTAAGTAATAGTAAAGTGCGTCCTGTATAGAATATAATATAGAATATAATTAAGTAATAGTAAAGTGGATTCCGTGTGGTGGGAGGCCCTTAGGATCGGTGGAACGACGATCATTGCAGCGCGGCTGAAAACAGCTACTCTGGATTTGGTTTGCGAGGATCGACGAGGTGGGAATTGAAAATGCGGTTAAGGAAAGTCAAAAGATTAAGCAGCAACATTGCCCTGTCTGCTAAAGGGCTAGCGCAGATTAGAGTGGGCCGCACCGCAACGCAACCCAAACCGTCAAACGGGGTGAATAGGGATGCAGGGGTGAATCGGAACGAAATTCTAAAAAGGATTTTAACATTGAAATAATATTGGTTGTTGCCAACAAGGGCACTTAATCGTTAATTATAATACAGTAAACACATTAGAGTCCATTTTGGCAACGAACTATATGACTTCAATGTTAAAATCCCTTGTAAAGTTTGGTTCCGATTCACCCCTGCATCCCTATTCATCCCGTTTGACGGTACCAAAAATCCTCCTGCATCACTTTCGTACATTTTTTATGAACCAACTCACGCTACATGCGGGCCACACCACACTTTTTTGTATGAAAATGCGTTGTGCTGCGGCCCGTTGGGTGTAATGTACGATTGACTTAATGCTCTTTCAGAAATAGTTTGTTACGAGCAGCATCATTGAGTTACGTTTGGAAAGGCCCTGGTGAAATTACAGAATGAGGTGGTGGTGATATTTCAAATGTAGTAACATTTCAATATATCGTTTGATGGTTCAGGTGTCTATACGCAATTACCTCTGACCATCAGCTTGGCCGTCGGCCTATTTACCAACGTAATACCAGCCTACTATTATCCCCCTGCAGGATAAAGGTTTCTTCTAATAGAGTGAAGGCACGACCATTATGATTAATCAAGTTGCTTGCTCAAGCCAACTTACGATGTTACTCCTGATCGTACCAATTTCAGTACAGTGTTCAAATAGAAAATCCGGTCAATAAATCACAAAAGAAATATCTTGTCCAACTTAATTTGGGCAGTAATAAGCATCCTCCATCAAACAGGACAAGAGAAGACATTAGAACTAATAAACCTAGTGCGACAGCTCGTTTATATCCGAATTAGAGTCGTAATGCAGAACAATAACGGCATGGAGTCGACATCACGGGGATTGCCAATAAAACAATTTATTTTATTGAGCAGTTTTGTCAAGGTGTGTTGTGGCTAGGGAGTTAGCGGGTTAGGTTATTTGAGTTTTAAAGCTAATAAGAAAGAAAAAGATAGAAGATACGTTTATTTGCGGTCAGTATCGGTCTACACAAAATATACTTTTATTTGCGGTCACCATCGATCTCAGACAAAATTAAACTGGTTGCTAATTTAATTATATAATTTAATATTTTTATGACATTGATTTACATTCTGTGATTAGTTTCACTCACACACGAACTTATAACTTGTTAAAATTTTAGGAAAATCGTATACCTACTTTTACAATGTTTGTAAATATGTGAGCACCATGTATCTGTCATATACTTAATTTATCTGTCATTGCCTCATTTTTAATTCTTTTTACCAATTGTGGTATGGTGATTTTATTGTAGGTGCATCGTCTTCACTTATAATTATAATACTTAATTAATGCGTACAAAATATTCTAAAACATTTTAAACGGGTAAAGGCGGAGTTTCTTGCCCATTCTTCTCCGAAGGTAGTTTCGTAAACTACCTTTTGGAAGGGGTGACTGAAATAAGTTCTATTTTCTTATAAATATTGACATTCAAAAGTGCCTTTTATGTATCTATTTGAAATAAATGATTTGACTCTGGCTTTGGCTTTGAACATGGCGCAAATAAAACGTGCGTCACTTTCACGCAAAACGAACGGCTATCAACCTATGCGAGACAGAACCACAGCATTAATTTTACCTAATATTATTTAACATTGACTTTGGAATAAGGTAAAATATTACTGTTTTAAAATACATTAACAATTAAAGATAAACAGAAAATTATTCAAAAGTTTGCTTTGTAAAGTTTTATTTAAACTTAAACTTATTTAGAAGTTTTAGTTTAAGCTAAAAACAGATTTTAAATTATGTTATTATCTCTCCTGTTGCAGTAATAGGTAGTAATAAAAAGTACTAGCTGCTGTCCGCGGCTTCGCCCGCGTGGATGTCGAAAATTATCCAACGGGACCGTGCTGCCGGTAAAAAAGTTGCCTATATTACTCCTTATAATATCAGCTATATGCCAGAGAAAGTCCCGTCAAATTCGGTCCAGCCGTTTCGAAGATTACCCAGAACAAACAGACAGACAGAAAGACAGATAAAAATTAAAAAAAATTGTATTTTTTTATAAGTCCCGTATATACTTTCATATGCATTTAGTAAAAAGCTGTTATTTTGACATTACAAACAGACACATCAATTTTATTTATTTGTGTAGATTAACACATAAATGCACGAGTCACGTGACAGACTTAATTTAAGTTAATTTATTAGTTAAAACACACTTAACACTTTCCTGTCTGTTTGTCATTAAAGGATGATTTCCAACACTGTCACTAAAAATGTCATTAAAGGACCATTTCAGACACAAATCTACATGGTCTTCACATGATCTGACCAAGATTATGTCTGGACTTTAAAAGAGACTGTGACCTCTGAGTTTGTTTCGGCCTTTCTTCTCAGAGTAGTCAGATAGGAAACGCTGACCTCATCCAGTTTTAAAATATGATTGACGTCTAAAAGTGTTTGTACAAACCTACTTACAGAAATAAAATCATTTATCATTTATAACAAACCGCACGCATCGCATCGGAATGGATTATAAAATCTTTAAACGATATTAAATCGTGTACACTGTATTTAAAGTCTATATTACCAAGCCGCGCACAACAGCTTGACCGCGGGCGCCTTCCGCGACACGCGATCGTAGCCGAAATTATGCTGCGACGCGCGATCGGCTCCGTATGCCTGTTGTCTTATTGTCAACACGGTAGGAATAAAACTATTTGACTAGGCGCAGAAACGGATACGTTCGCAAGCGACGGTACGGAACCGATCGTATGCGTTGACATACTGCCGAACGTGATCGGCTGTCGCCGCATCCGTTCGTATCCTTTCCGATCCGATGCGATGTAAGCCGTTTGGTGGAACAGACAAAGACGAACAAAAAACAGACAAAGGTCCTATAAGTCACTCTGTTAAAATTTTTTCAATAACGTGTTTATTCTGATGTGTCAAGTAGACTCGTAAATTTCGATACAACTGATACATTTTAAATTACAGTTCAATTACAAAATCTGGGTGCATATAATTAATCTTTAAAAACCTGATTATGATATCGACGAAGTAGGTTCCTATAAGTAGCTACAGTCCGGCCTTGGTTTTGTAAACGGACAAAAATATTTGTCATTTTCTTGAAAACATTGGATGTTTACGAGTTAATTAAAGGCAAGATTACAAACATGTTGCTATAAAATATGATTGATTTTATTATATTGTTGTTTCCTTGATGCTCTGGAAAATTTATTTTTTGCGTATTCTCTCTATAGAACTATTAACTTTATTTTATCAGTCTTGGTGTTGGTATTAACTCACACACTACTTTAACTCACACACTAAATTATTACTTGTTAAAATTTTGGAAACATCATCTAGTTTTCAATATTTGTAAATATGTGAGCACCATGTATCTATCACATAATTAATTTACCTGCCTTTGCATTATATTTAATTATTTTTACCTATTGTGGTATAGTAATTTTATTCTAGGTGCATTGTCTTCACATATGATTACATAATTAATGTGAACTTACATAAAATATTTTAAAAGAGTAACGGTGGAGTTTCTTGCCCATTCTTCTCCATACGAAACTACCTTTTGGAAGGGGCAACTAGAATCAATTCTATTTTTTTGTAAATTTTGACGTTCAAAAGTGCCTTTAATGTGCCTATTTGAAATAAATGATTTGACTTTGACTTTGACTTATTAAAGCGATTTTCATGCTATGATTTTATTATTAACTAACCGTTTCAGTAAATCATAAATATAGTTATTTCTCTGCCTTGAAAAAATATACAATGTCAATATGGTGGGGACCACCATATTGACATTGTATATTTTTTAGTACATTGATAAATTACTTAATTATCAGAAATCAGAAATCTTGCTTATGGATATTTAATATTGCAATGATTGTTTAAATTACAATGATAAAATAAAATCCAGTCATTCACTTAAAAAAGTCATGGCCTAACACAACTAGAAAGAAAAGAAGGAAAGAAAAAACGTTGTATACAACTATGATAGGTAGCATAACAACATAACATAACATCACGCCTGTAACCCCGAAGGGTTAGGCAGAGGTGTACCAATAGTACACCCACATTTCTCCAGTAATCGGTTTCGGTAAATACACATATAAACAGGTATTCTAAACAATTGAAAACGTTGGTAAATGTATGAAAACGTTCACCAAACAGTAAAGATATATCTTCGCTGGTTTCATGGCTCTACACCTATTTATCGTCTTATCCCTAAATTGGTACTGATGGCAAAGAAATTAAAACTCCCTACTAAAAGCTGTACTGATTTACTAGTAGTCTTGAACTAATTTACGCTGCTGACGGTACCGCGTACATAATTAAGTTGGTTGATTGCGCGACTGCCCATTATTGCGTTTTAATAGACATAAATTAATGGAATGTTGAACGAATTTGCTTATATCCGCTTGTAGCAACAATAAATTGAGCTCAAATTAGATTGAGTTCATGATGGGTTTACGGAATTAACTAAGAATTTACTCCTGGTGTAACGAAGCCTACTAAAGAGTCTAATAGAACCTATAAAAAAGTGGTTTGTTAGATGCTAAATGCAGCTAAAGCATCATCATGCAGCATTTATTTCAGTTAAACTGTAGCGGCATCTACAATCGCCACATGCGAGCTACACGTCACAATGACGTCACGCAAAAATCCTGCATCGCGCAAGCAGAGTTTACCGCGCAACTAGCATATATACAACATCCCGATATCAAACGTCGGGCAGTTGCCCACCAGACACGACACCCGTCTGGTCGGAGGATCCTCCCTTTTCCATAGAGTATGAGTGAACTGTACACCCTGTTCCTCATACCTCTATACTGGTGACCCCGAACATGAACGTCAGCGCAGCCTTCGTGCAACTACTTCAGCGTGACGTCATCATCATCACTTCTTCAAGCTTTCGAGCGGCGAGTCACACAGCCAGCCAGCACCCACGGCTTCAACGGGTATCCTGATCACCAGCATGCCGCGACCGCGCATACCTGGTCATCACCCTCAGCCTCATCAGCAACCTTGGCACAGCACACTGCACTCTCGGCCGGTCCACAAGCAGAGCCTTCAAACCCTCTCCTGGTCGACGCCAGCAGTCAGCCACAACTTGGCGCTGTACCACATCCGACGCACTGGAGCATAACGCAGCGCCACCCCGACTCACTGGGGAATCTTCGCAGACAGTTCCGACTCACCGCGAACTATGCGACACCCGGTTCCGACTCACTGGAACCTCAACTGGCCCTGGCAAGCATCGCAAGATACAAGACTCAGCCCACTATCGACCTCCGGTCTCCAGGGGGGAGTGATGTAGCGGCATCTACAATCGCCACATGCGAGCTACACGTCACAATGACGTCACGCAAAAATCCTGCATCGCGCAAGCAGAGTTTACCGCGCAACTAGCATATATACAACATCCCGACATCAAACGTCGGGCAGTTGCCCACCAGACACGACACCCGTCTGGTCGGAGGATCCTCCCTTTTCCATAGAGTATGAGTGAACTGTACACCCTGTTCCTCATACCTCTATACTGGTGACCCCGAACATGAACGTCAGCGCAGCCTTCGTGCAACTACTTCAGCGTGACGTCATCATCATCACTTCTTCAAGCTTTCGAGCGGCGAGTCACACAGCCAGCCAGCACCCACGGCTTCAACGGGTATCCTGACCACCAGCATGCCGCGACCGCGCATACCTGGTCATCACCCTCAGCCTCATCAGCAACCTTGGCACAGCACACTGCACTCTCGGCCGGTCCACAAGCAGAGCCTTCAAACCCTCTCCTGGTCGACGCCAGCAGTCAGCCTCAACCCGGCGCTGTACCACATCCGACGCACTGGAGCATAACGCAGCGCCACCCCGACTCACTGGGGAATCTTCGCAGACAGTTCCGACTCACCGCGAACTATGCGACAACCGGTTCCGACTCACTGGAACCTCACCTGGCCCTGGCAAGCATCGCAAGATACACGACTCAGCCCACTATCGACCTCCGGTCTCCTGGGGGGAGTGATGTAGCGGCATCTACAATCGCCACATGCGAGCTACACGTCACAATGACGTCACGCAAAAATCCTGCATCGCGCAAGCAGAGTTTACCGCGCAACTAGCATATATACAACATCCCGACATCAAACGTCGGGCAGTTGCCCACCAGACACGACACCCGTCTGGTCGGAGGATCCTCCCTTTTCCATAGAGTATGAGTGAACTGTACACCCTGTTCCTCATACCTCTATACTGGTGACCCCGAACATGAACGTCAGCGCAGCCTTCGTGCAACTACTTCAGCGTGACGTCATCATCATCACTTCTTCAAGCTTTCGAGCGGCGAGTCACACAGCCAGCCAGCACCCACGGCTTCAACGGGTATCCTGACCACCAGCATGCCGCGACCGCGCATACCTGGTCATCACCCTCAGCCTCATCAGCAACCTTGGCACAGCACACTGCACTCTCGGCCGGTCCACAAGCAGAGCCTTCAAACCCTCTCCTGGTCGACGCCAGCAGTCAGCCTCAACCCGGCGCTGTACCACATCCGACGCACTGGAGCATAACGCAGCGCCACCCCGACTCACTGGGGAATCTTCGCAGACAGTTCCGACTCACCGCGAACTATGCGACACCCGGTTCCGACTCACTGGAACCTCAACTGGCCCTGGCAAGCATCGCAAGATACAAGACTCAGCCCACTATCGACCTCCGGTCTCCGGGGGGGAGTGATGTAGCGGCATCTACAACGCCACATGCGAGCTACGCGTCAGACTGACGTCACGCAAAATCCTGCATCGCGCAATCAGAGTTTACCGCGCAACTAGCATATATACAACATCCCGACATCAAACGTCGGGCAGTTGCCCACCAGACACGACACCCGTCTGGTCGGAGGATCCTCCCTTTTCTATAGAGTATGAGTGAACTTTACACCCTGTTCCTCATACCTCTATAAAACTATTACAGCCACTTTTGAACTGTCAAGGAATCGGTCAGTCAGAAAGATAAGTTAGTTGCCCATTCTAAAGTGTAGAAGCTTCCTATGAAGAAGAACGAGAAACAAACTCTATGGACACTTTTTTACACGTTATAGAAGAAAAACTTCTTAAAAAATAAAGAATAAGAGAGATTTAGTGTGAGAGACAGAGAGAGTTATATCTTTCTTCCATCTCATGTAACGAAACGTGCTTAAACGTGACGCGTCCTTGAAATTTCACTTTCAATTCTCGTCCAATTATAGAATCGCCTCCTAAGAAATTTAACTTGAAAAAATATAGACAGTTCTGGGGACTGCCGATGCCGACAGAAATGAAAACTTATAACTATCTGCTAGTCATCGCAACACGTAGTAATCATAGCTACAGATATACTGTCAGGGCCTTAGCACACCTCCGCCGTGAAAATTATGATAGGAAACCGCTTAACGAATTTCGCTAAGAAATATTACTACATTATGTCGCGATTCGAGTTGTGGAACATCATGAGAGTCAGTTGAATTGTAGCAATCGGAGCAAAATTTCGTCGTCGAAATTTAAGAGGTTCGACGTAGACCACTTCGAAGCTCTTAAACTATGTTATCCGTAAAATCAACTACCAATAAAAATAAAACTATGTTTCTCTTAAATTTGTCGACTGCCACAAATATGTGCGAAACAAACGCGGCACCACAACAAAATAGCTGACTGAGGGCGGAGGTGTAACTGGCTTCCGAGCAGATCGGCGAAATCATGCGAGAAAGAGATAGAATCATAATCAAATCTGTGTGTTAGAACAGGCAGTTTCGCTTCTGTTTCGCTTGTCGTACAATGGACAAGTCATGGCAGAACTACAGCGGTTTCGCTGCTATGATTTCGCGGCGGAGATGTGATACCCGCCTTAACATAAGATTTTCCTCTACCAAAAATTGTTGTTTTCATTTAAAAAATGTTGATTAAAAACGTTTTTATGGCAATCAAAACAACTAACATAAGGTTCGACAGATCTAGTTACTTCGGAGACTATATCCGGCTCTCCAACCAGGTACTATGAACGACAGGTCATAAGGGGATACTGTCAATTTAGTTCCGTTCATTTCGTATTGAAAAAGTATAAGAATTAAATCGGGATTGCTTTTCGAAAATAGTGTCTTTACAGCCAATCTTCACGTACTGAGTAGAGTCGTTTGGTTTCCCAACGGATTAGAAATTTAGCTAGAGAAAAGATGTTAAAGATACTTTGAAGTTTTTCTTTGACCGCTGGGTCATTAGCCCGATAGTTTTTAGTTTAAATGACCGTCTGGGACAGGTGGAGGGTTACATCGATAATATCAGATCGAAAATCAAAAGCTGTTCGGCCTTAGCACAAAAGCTGGAGGAATACCGTATATTAATTAGGGTTGAAATTTGCGAAAGAAAAATTTTGTTCTTTTCGAAACTTTGTATCTTTCCTATAAAATACATGTAATTTTCGACAAAACAAATTTCACGTTCATCTGATAAATACTGTGTATTTTTCATATTTAAAAATCAAAGGGAAAAAATCTTGCAGAAAGCTTCTGTATTTTATTGAAAAATACAAGGGTATTTGAAAGATACATCTATTTTACATGTTATTTTCAACGCTAATCTGAATCCCTTTTACCTTACGGTGGACATCAGCACGTCACTTCTACCTTCTGAGCTCCAATCCAGGGTCTTTTTATAGCAGGCATCCATGATTTAGACGAGTTGAGGCTTTCACTATGTCAGCGACATCGATGTTATACGCATGAACTCGAAGGTAAAATTCTCGGGTTTAATTCTAGCCGGCCTGACATACATCTGACCTATTCCTTTTGAGACTATCACCACTATCCAGTGATACTTTTCAGTCTTTTGCTTTCGTATCGGCACGAACTATATGAGTCAATTAGCAAGATGGTGGCGAGGATGAATAGCATAACCAGCCTATAATGTCCCCACTGCTGGGACACAGGCCTCCTCTCTTCAGGAGGGAGTGGGCTGTAATCTACCGCGCGGGCCCAGTGCGGGTTGGTGCGAGGCTGAATGCCTCCATACATATCGAGACCTCTACGTGGCTCGGAAAGCACGTTAAGCCGTTGGTCCCGGCTGTCATTTGTAGATCTTTGGAAGTCTTTACGGGTAGTCAGAAGACCGAAAGTCTGACAGCCAGTCTTACTGAGGGGTACCGTATTATCTAGTAACTGGGTTGTGGAGACCTGATAGGCAGTCGCTCCATGTAAAATACCGGTATTCAGCTGCATCCAGTTAGATTGGAAGCATATCTCAATGTAGTTGGGAAAGGCAGGCAGATGATGAGCCACTGGTGAACGCTACTTTACTGTACCCGTGGTGCTAACTTAACCGTTAACTGTTCATTGTGTTTCATACTACTAATTGAACTTTTATTCCTAAAGTCTTATTTAGAAGCCGTTAACATTTAGATTTCAATTATCAAAATTACTGTTTTACGGCGCCATTCGTGAATTGCTGGCAACATTTTAACAACAAGTAATTATTAATTATTTTGACTAACTAATTTAGCTCCCGGCTATATCTGCGATATAATTTGATTCGAATAAAGTATGCCAGTAGTTTGATGGTTATTTTAGATACAAGAGCGGATAGACGGATGCGATGGCTATCGATTTTATGCTGTTCGATTTCCTGATAATTTATTGATTAATTACTAGCTTTTGCCCCAGCTTCACCCGCTTGGAGGTAGGAAGTTATCCACTGGGGTAAAAAGTCTTATAAAATATGATATGTTTTAAGCCAGGTCATGGTCTTTCTGTTTGCCAAATTTAATCCAAATCCGTTCAGCTGTTTTTGCGTGATTGAGTAACAAACATCAAAACATACAAACTTTCACATTTATATTATTTTAGTAGGATGTCGAGTTGTAGCGTAACATGTATTTTAATCAAATGCACTTGATATTATGCCCCGGGGTTTATTACAAGAGATATTAAGTACGTTCGACGCACGCTAGGCCAGCAGAGCCTTGCTGCTTATCTTTTCACTAAGGTATGGGCAATTTATAACATATTTTGCCGACGCAATAGTCGTGGTAATAGAAGACAGAAAGCAGAAGGTTTTAACGCTTCCCTTAGAAAATTAATTAATAAACACTTTTAAACCTGAATGAACTCATCATCAGCAGTGAAAAGTACTGGTTATCCGGCTCGAAGGACCATGGTTATCTCCTAGACTTGATGGGGGGGGTGTTTTTGGAGCGTATTGAATTTGTGTGTACTGTCTTCTTTGTGAAGTGGAGTGTCAGTCAAGTGGAATAAATGGGAGGAGATTCCGAGTAACAAGAACAGTTTATCTTTTTGAGCTAGAACCCCGGGACCACCCCTCATCAAGTCCGAGTTTTGACCAAGTACCTAATAATAGTTAATTGGGTTTGGTTAGTGTGAAATAGACACTTTTTCTTCCCAGCTAAAGCACACACACACGAAGTGGTGTAGGTAGGGCGAGCATTTTGGGGGACTGTAAAATACAATTTTGAGGGTTTTGGGGTGATTATATAATTTTGACGCCCAAAAAGTGCTGATTCTTAGCCTAATTTGAATAAATGACTTTTGATTGACAGTTTAGCATCAAACTTAAGCGTCAAATGTATGATGGACTTCTCTACACCTAAAAACTGATGAAACAGTACTCATAAAAAACACAGTTGAGAATCTAAGGAGCAGATCATGAGCGGACAAATTTAAATTGAAACACTAGGATTAAAAGTGCTAGGGGCTAGTGCAGGGGCTAGCACTTTTAACCACTTTCAGCATAATGATGACGATTTTTACTTAGGAAATAACGGAACACTGCGCACTCGCTTGAAACCTGATATAAACGTCGAGATGGCGGCAAACGATTTTTTCCAATATCGGCTGCGTACAGACTTATTTTGCGCGCATTCTAACACCAAACAGCTATTAAGATATAAATATTATTTAAACAAAACTAGTCATAATAAAACTCAATTTAAGGCGTATTCTAATTTGTTAAGAAAATGTATAAATAATTTGAAATCTTTATGTATTGTAATCCAAAATATATTGCATACTCAAAAAATAAGGGCAAAACATCATTGAATATTGTCAAACGGAGCTTAAGTAACGTAATATCTCGTGAATATATTAATAGTATAGTTGAAAATGGTATTAAAGCTACATCAGGTTCTGAAATCGCAAATGTATTTAACAAATTCATTATAGATATTGTTGAATCCAACACAGCATTACAAAACAACACTAACAATCTAATTAATATAAAAAACAACGACAACAGCATATTTGTAAACCCTACTAATCCTACTGATTTTTTTACCATATTAAAAACATTAAAAATCACTAAAGCATCCGGTTGTGATGATTACTACAGACCTTCTAAAAATATCGCTAAATACATTGCAAAACCACTTTAATTTATCATCAACTTAACGTTAGAGCAAAGATGCTACCCGGATAAACTCAACACCACATAAAACCACTACATAGAAAAGGCTCTAAATCGGATAAAAATAGTTACTGATCTGATACTGGTTAGCGTTGATGCCAATCCTATCGAAGGTCTTTGAAAAAGTTATGCACTTCTCTCTTTCTTTGATAAGTATAATGTTCTTGCTAAAGAGCAATACGGGTTTAGGAAGAACAGATCAACTTCGCTAGCAGCGTTTAGCCTAGTTAAAACAATTGTAACTAACATTAACGCTAAAGTTACAATATCACCTCTGTTCTTAGACCTAAGCAAAGCTTTCGATTTTGTTCAACATTCAATTCTTCTCGATAAATTGAATAAAATCGGTATAAGAGGTCCGGCTTTAGAATGGTTCAAATAATATCTGTCAAAGTCAAACCCAAGGATCATTAAATTCGAAGAAAGTGGTAACATTATCATTAATTTCGATTCCCAACCTCGACATAATTACTTTGGTGTACCGTAGGAAAGCATTCTCGGGCCACCCTTATTGGTGTATGTTAACGATCTTCCTCAAGCAGTAGATTATGTCCATTTTTCCGGAGGACACGATTGTAACTCTGATTGTAAGAACGTTGAAACCTACGAGTCAGATATAAATAACACCATCACATGGTTATATAATAATGCTTTAAAAGTTAATGTAGAAAAAACTTAAATATTACATTTCGAAACGCAAAAGAGTAAATGCCTCCAACTTTAAATATCTCATAGAAACTAATTAGTCGAGCAAGTACACAAAACAAAATTTCTGGGGATAATACTCGATGAACACTTCACCTGGAAAGAACATATTGGCGAAACATGCATGAAAATAATTAGAGTTGCTTTGAAAAAAGTTATAGATGAGACATCCAAACAAACTGCGACGATGGTGTATCACACCTATATACATACACATACATAAACTCACGCCTTCTTCCCATGGAGGTAGGCAGAAACTACAGAACGCAATCTGCTACGATCCTTACATACTCCTTTTGCCTCGTTTACGTTCATATATCTGGTCATACATGCACGCCGGTTGCGAGTACTACGCACCTGACCTTTTTGAAGAACACCACTCATCACCACCACCTACATCTGTTCCATTATTTGGTACGGTATCATTGTTTGGCGAAATTCCACGGAAGTATCTAGAATACTAATAACACAAAAAAATGCATTTGTGCAATCTTTAACATGGACTAGTTTGAACCATGGAGACTAGTGCTTTTAGATCACACAAGCTTCTTACCGTTCCTTGCATATACATTTACGAAATTGCAAAATTTGTTAAAATTCATTCTAAACTCTTTGAAGCTAAAAATAATTTTAACAAACGAAACGTCTGACAGAATTTATTGAAAATCCCTGTACCTAGGATAAAACTATTCAGGCGCAGTTGCGTGTATATGGCGCCACTTATATATAATTCATTCCCTATCTATATATAGAGCTACATTGCAAAAAATGTACGTGGTTTAAAAAAAATGTTGATATCGTATAGTTGTTATTCAGTCGGCGAATTTCTCAACAAAAAGTCATGTTTGTCCTACCACTTCAGAAATGCATTGTAGTATTTTTTTGTTATTTATGTTACTTTGTTAATTTAGTTACCTACTTATCTTACTATTTATGTAATATGTTTGTAATATTTAAATTAAAATTGGTATTGAATTGAATAAATTGTTCTTTTTGTTCATAGACTTCTTAAGGTGAATCCTCGTGAACAGTCGCGAATCGCCGTTTGATCAACATACGACGTAAAACAGAGCTGCAATTTGCAAAAAACCAAAGAAAATTTGAATTTGGCGGGCTACAACTAAGGATCCCTCTTAACGCTAAAACCTAAAAAAATATTAATAATAAGAAATTTTGTCTATTACTGTATGTTACAACATACCTACTTTATCTATATTTGCATGCCATCATTATATGGCAGAATATGTCTTAGCACTGAAATTTTATGTAACAACCACATTTTATGCAAATAAACGATTTTGATACAACTTTTAAAGTGACAATACCTTAGGGGGGATACGCTAAGCTAGCCCACGAAATTAAAAATTTCTAAATTTTTTTGCAATTTGCAGGTCAGTATCATGTTTTATGTCGATCTAAATATGATTCCCGGCCGTAGCAAAGATTTATTTATAGAATTATAATCACAAAAATCATCAATACATCTCTATAAGTTCATATTACCCTATTGAACGACTACTACATGAAATCTTGACATTTGAGGCCAATTCTAACTTAGGGAGTTATATTACTGATTCTAATGATTATAATTCTGTAAAGCCATATTTGTTATGGCCGCAAATCATATTTTAATCTACATAAAACCTAACACAGACCTACAAATTTCAAAACAAGTAAGTTAATTTGAATTTCGCGGGCTACGTTAACGCATCCCCCTTAATAACAAATCGATTTCGTGCCGTTTTGTGGAACAATATAAATTAATAAGTATTAAAACGGTATCGATAGAGCGATTCTGTTATTGATTCAGTTTTAGTTTCAGGATACTGTTATCGATTCAATTATTTAATTTGGAGCGCGACGATTATTTTGGTTAGTGGTTCTTCTTCGTCGTGTCGATGGCTTGACAGTGTTATGCAATTTTGTTGGCCCAAAACTTCGCCACTTCCATATGACATCGTCTGTGGCAGCACAGAGGTCGCTTTTTTTTGGGTGGGAAATCATCAAATGACCTCTCCCGCTCTGGGCGGAGCGGAAGGGCGTGTCAGACTCTTACTGACTAAAACACACCCATGTTCCTTCAGTTGCCTATGCGCCAGAGCCACGGTAACACTTTCCAGCAATCCGCGACCCCGGCAGGCATCGGCCCTATCGGACCCCGTCAATTATGCTGACATCTCTTTGAGGCGACACTCACGTGGAACTCGACACGCCGTTGACCCGGGCCTGAGCACAGAGGTCGCTAAGGTTGCATTTTTTGGCTTAGTGGCTCTATTTTATTTTACGTTTTATTTTATTTTTTTCAAAAGGAAAAATAGATGGCTATGGATGTCTTATAAGACACAGAATACTAAAACTTTAAACTGCCGTAAGAACATTAGTTATCGAAACCGTCCTACTGTCTTATTTGCTGCTACACCATGGATCGCAGGTTTAATTCCCGTACGATTCAAAATGGCTGTCGTATGATTACCGAATTTTTCCGGGTATTGCAAGATTTCTGTTTCTGTAAACACATTTGTGTTTTTGTGGCTTCAGACATTTATCTCAGGCCAATGTACAGGCCTAAAATTATTTATGAAACAAAGTGAATGATTCCAGTTTCAGGCTAGCTGATCTATTTTCAAATATATTTTTGAATTCATTCTACTACTATCTATCCTATCTATTCTTTATTTTTTATTTTTTACATTTTTCCAGAGCTAATTATCTTCTTTATGCACGTGTTTTTGGACAAATAAACCTATTTTTCTTTCTTTCTTTCTTACTACTTATTGTAATTACGAAAATAACACGGTATATTTATCTGTCCGTTACCTTTTCACGCCTAAAACATTGAGCCGATTGTTATGGACGAATAGGCAGCTTGGGACCTGAAGAAGGACTTACATAGGCTACTTTTTATCCTAGATATTGGCATAAAAAATGATGAAATAACAAAATGCTGTAAAAAGTTATGCGTGGTCATACAAAAACAAAAAAAAATACGGTTCGACTTGAGACCTCCTCCTTCTTTTTTGTCGGTTAAAAAATACACGCAGACAAGGTCGCGAGTAACAGCTAGTCTAAACTAATATTATAAAGAGAAAAGTTCAGATTTTTTGTATATTTATTTGTTACGCTTTCACGCTAAAACGGCTGAACGGATTTTGATGCAATTTGGTACATGGGTGACCACGACCTAGATTAGGACATAAGATACCAAATTTTTATCCTGATATTCCCACGGGATCGAGACTTATGCGGGTGAAACCGCGGGGCGTAGCTAGTCTGTTTATAAATTATCAATAGGTTGAAATTCTCGAAAACCTAGATATTTTCAGTATTCTAAGCCATTTTCAGAAATAATGGCTCTTGACACGGCGTTGTCCTGCACCCTAATTACGTAACACACTATCTATCACAATCTGAATCACTTTGTAAGTCTATTGCTAATCCATTGATTCTTATGTTCGAAAAATTTGTCTGCTCAACAACGTAAATAACGCAATGAATGTTGTTGAACTGTCAAAATGAAACCCATTCCTACTGTTAGTTTGTTACGTAATTACCCCGCTGTACGATAGTTTACGTTGGAAAGTTGGGATCACACGTCAACAAATACAGTGTGAAACTGTCATGTGATCCTAAATTTATACAGTAAAATATCTTACTGCGGACCTAACACGAGCGTAAGGAGAGAACGTAACATAAATCGAACAATTTTAAAATTGGGAAATACATACTCATTTCGCAAATGATATTTTTTATTTTTAAGACTTTATTCATATCTATGGGTGATGTGATACTAATTATGCTTGTCCTGTGAATTTAAAAAAAAACGCTATAGAATATTTGTGCTGACGAATTTGAAATGGGAAACATTTAACAAATGCTCTAAAAACTTTGCGCTTCTAATGATGCACACCTTTTAAAATAATTGATTACCCTCTTTTTAACTCTCTGGTGTTTTCTCACAATTGGTCGCAGTAATTAAACTAGGGTACCTTGACCAAATGAGGTTGGTTAGGCTGGAACTGTAACCAACTGCCACATAGGTTAGGTTGGAACTGTAACCAACTGCTAGATTGGTTAGGTTGGAACTGTAACCAACTGCTAGATAGGTTAGGTTGGAACCAACTGCTAGATCCAAGTTGGGCACAGTTACTTGACTATTTAGTATTTTTAGGACCCCAAAATAGGAATTATTTTCGGTTTACAAAAAGAGGCGCAATCATTATATTAGAGTGTACAATAATATTTGTAGAAGGGCAAAATTTGAATTATTCGATAAAAGCTAGCCTTTAAAAATCGTTCGAAATTACGTTTCATTTGCATGGCGGGTTTCTGTTAGTTTCTCTGCTCATCGCCGTGTGAACCGGCCATAGGCTATCTGAATTCCAGTGCCCTCACGATACGGAAGTAAATTGGCACTTTAAGATGCGATCGATAGGTCGCAGGTTCGTATCTCGGCTGGGGCACTAAACACAAGCACTCTTAGTTGTAGGAGTTAACGGGAACAATAGATTTGTACGTTGTTATTATTATTGGTAATAACAAAATACTACAACTACCTAACACAAAAAAAACATGCAGAGTGACTGCAACAAATTGGCTTCTTACACTGGACTATGATATGACAGAAAGTTTCTTATTTTAAGTAGAAACTCACACACATTGGCAATTCACAAATATATATGCACTCACTTACATACGTACATAAACCATGCAGACTCTCTTAAAAAACAACGGAACTAATACAAATCACACCAACATGTACCTATACACTCTTTTTTGCCTATTTCAAGTTTTATAAAGAATAATAATAAAATTTATTCAATTATAAAAATAAAATAATAATAAAATTTATTCAATTATAAAAATAAAATTAATAATAAAATTTATTCAATTGTAAAAATAAAATTATGATTTACATTATTTGTAAGCGAGGAAACATTTAATACTAACTGTAACGTAGACCTGTCTGATTTAGGTTTATAAAAAACATGTGTTTCAGGCCATCAATTTACATCAAACTTTTAAAAAGAAGACAACAATAGATTTCTTAATTAGAAGCTAAATTAAAAAAGAAGATATAATATTATCAATGACTTAAAAGTAACTATTTATTTGATTATATTATTATAAAACTAGATTATGTAAGATATATTATGTTTAAATAAATTAAATGTATCTTATATGGTATAAAATTGTTAACGGAACGAAGGAGCCTGGATCTCACAAAACAGGGAATCCTAGTGTGAGGTCTAAGAATTCAATCCACTTGAATGTAAACTTAGTAAAATAAACATTTATCCTTATTGGTAATAACTGTTAAATTAAATAATAGTAGGTATAAGTGTATGGAGTAACGATTTTAGTTCTGTTGGTGCAGTGCTGAGTAAGTACGTTAAGGTGGCTTTTGCGTTTCGGGTCATGGGTTCAATACCTAGACGAGAAAACATTAAAATGCCTAAGATAGTTAGTTTTTTGTTCCGGGTCTATCGGTGATAAGAATCTTATTATTAATTAACATAACACATACTACTAGCTAGTTTACCATATCATCACGCCTGTATTCCCCTAAGGGTTAAGCAGAGGGTTAAGTAATATAGTACACCCACATTTCGCCAGTTACGTTTAAGTCCCTTGTAATAGGGGGCGAGCCTTTTGCCAACAACCGGGCACAGAAATTCCGAACTCCGTACTCCGGGCTGCTACTGAGAAATACCTGATGGAAAAACCCAATAACACTTTGCCCAACCTGGGAATGGAACCCAGGACCTCACGATCAGCAGTAGCACTTGCGACCATTTGACTGACGAGGCAGTAAAGAGGCTTATTAATTATTAATTAACTAACTATTTATAGATGATGAGTACCTAGATTTATGGCTGAAAATTAATTCAAAATGCAGAAGAAATCCTACGTCAAGGAGAAACGTTTATTTAAATTAAATAAAAACTGATTCATTGTAGTTTAAAACCAGACAGACAAGTCACTTAACAGCAACAAAAAATAACAAGTTAAACGCAAAATAACTTGCAAAAAACGTAAACAAACGCAAAAACTGTTTTTTCTTACTATTTGTCTTTTTTCTTTGGACCACCGAGAACTGCAATTAGTTTTTTGTTGTTGATATTAATTTGATAGGCTTTGTACAGTTGATCAATCATTTAACACATACAATAAACACACAAAAACATTCTAATCATGGTTTAAAATTGAATAAAGTTTAGGCACCTAGTAATCAATTTTATAGTTATAATAAATTACCCTTTTTTATTGATAAGCATAATCAATTAGCTTTCAGGTATTTAGGAAACAATAAAATGCAATTTAAAATGGCCGCAATGAAATAAAATCATTGCAATTTTAACAGAAAAAATAAAGAAATAAAATAAAAAGAAATAGTGACTCACCTCCTTCCGCAAACGAGCTCAAATTCAAACAGCCACAAAAAAAAAACACTGGCAGAATAAATAAATAAAAAACACAACTCGCGAATGTCAGTTTCAAATTCAAAATGAGAACTAACAGTGTTGGGGTAGTGCCAAACTAAATTTAGACAGCGGGTCCCAAAATTTCGAGCTAAAATGAGTGATACAAGCTTTTAGAGAAGTTTTCAGGCTTTTCGAGACAGGCTTTTTCGAACTAGCAACGAGTGCATCAGTTTGTACGGTACAGTAATGAATGGTGAAGCAAGGTGCCCGCTTGAACGGCTTTGGCGGTAAATGTGTGTCTTAAAATATGATTGGCGTAAGACTACTTGATACTTTTGATTGGATTTCGCGCGTTCGCGGGTGGTGGTAGTTAAAAATAATGAGTAATGACTTTTTATGAATGTTCGGCGCCTTCCTAGCTTTCCTGAATAGATGTTGATTAATTTTATATGCAGTTAACGGTTATTACGGTAAGCAGGAAATGTATAGAAATTGATGTAACTGAGCAAGGGAATTGGAAAGAAATGGGTAGATTTAAGTTGTGTGTTTGAGTAAAGTTGGTAAAGTGTACGGTACTTATAACATCTTCGGTCTCAATAAAAAATAGTTTTGGATGCCATTAAGATCTTGTTTTATTTTTATTTTAACTATAAATAGTTATAGGTATATAATAACAGTCCTATTTTAAGCCCAGTGCAATCAAATCACAAGACAGAACGATATCAGTGTGGAAACCTCAATAATTTTTCCTCAAATTGTTCCAAAGAAAATAGAAGAAACTTTGCAAAAATGCAATTTAGCACAGTCATGATGTATCAAAGCACCTCAGTCGCAGTACATAGTGTAGCGGTCTGTAGTCTCGAATCGACTTGGCATTTTGGCTGACAAAACGCTCGCGCCGTTGCTGGATAGTGTGGAGTGAATTATTAATTTTAATTATAATTTATTGTTGTATCTTGGTGAAATTTTAATTCGGTAAACTTAGTCACCTTTAACCACATTAAAGGTGACTAAGAAACTCTTCCAAGAGTGCCAAAAAAAGGATTTTTTGTAAAAAAAAACAGCTATTTTTTTGTTGATGTCATTCACTGCGTTAAGACATATTCTGTTTTGATAATTATTTGCAAAAATAGTTGAACCATCTTTGGGTTGCGCCTGTTGACCAGAATAATACTAAATCAATAAGGTAATCAGCACCTGAAAATACTGCGTCTAAGATAGGTTATGCCCTTCAAATCTTTCCGGATATTATAACATTGCACAAGGAGCTAGTTTACATATTTGTGGGCAAAAAAAAATGTTGTGATTTGGGAGCAGCAAAGTCATCAGAATTCTCATTGCATATTGTTCCTGATGTCTTCTATCGTGATCTTTTTAGCGTGTTGATGGCGATCTATACAGAATCAGCCCTGAATTTGCACTGCTATTTGGCTACGAGTTTGGCACCTTCAGTGCCGTCCATCAGTTCCTGTAATGATCAGGCAACAGGACACGCTGGACACGATATTAAGTGCCTCATTGTTTCTGGGATAGCATCACATTTACACTTCAGGGCGGATTAATTTCAGCTCCCCGTCCGGTAAGTACGACGGCGCGTCGTGTTCCACGCGCGCCTCAAAGAGATGTCAGCATCATAGACGGGGTCCGAAAGGGCAGATGCCTGCCGGGGTCGCGGATTGTTCGAAAGAGTTACCATAGCCCTGGCGCACAGGCAACTGAAGGAAGACGGGTGGGTAACACAGTAAGAGTCTGACACGCCCTTCCGCTCCGCCCAGAGGTCATTTAATGATTTTCCACCCAAAAAAAAAAAGGGCGGATTGACCTGAGCAGGTTGTCCTTGCTTCTGCCTACCTGGGTCCGGAGTCTATTTATGGATTTCCAGGTAAGCCAAGGCAACTCATGTCCTGGTGGCAAATTCTCAGTAGGTGAAACAAATGGGTTGAGTAGGAAACCATTATCTCCCCACGGCTTCCATCATGATGATAAAATTAAATAAACATGGTCAATCCTGGCCAACTTTAGCAATACTCAAGGTCTATAACTAATCGCTCGTATTAAAATGTGACGATTTTTAGGAAACTATTTTACATTTAAAACAACTGATTTATCAAAATTATGATCCATTTATTAAAAGGTCAACATGGTAATAGTGACATAATTATTCAAATATCATTGTCACAGTTTTCAACGTATAGTATGGTTTTTAATTAATGGTTAATAATAATGGCAGTTGTTTGTGTTAATTTTTTATAAGTTGGAAGTTGATGATGTCATACTATTCTTTACAGTTTATAGCTCGTTGTTTTTTATATACATGCTAACGAAGGAACGTTGTGTCCAGGATAATATTTAAAAGTTTCATCATTAATGGGCATTTAAAGAACTATCCCTTTGACAGACAGTTTCACTACTCGTATTTGAAACTCTGAATCATACTTCTGACGTCCGCAGGAAAGTAAATTTTTGGTCTGTAATTCGAACTCGCTCTCCTTTTATCAACCCTCTGGCTGGTAGATATTCAGCTAGCATTTGTGTTCACCAATCGGTTTGACAAGTAACTTGAACTTCCTTGCCTAACTTTTTCAAAGGAGAAAATAAAAATACTTAGATTTTTATAAAAAGCCACCTCCGTACCACTTATCTCGTAGCGGCGTATGCGTCTATAGGTAAGCTTCCCACGGTGAACTGTGATGCAATTCTAGTGTCTAATGTCAGAGGTGCCCGTTTTTTGTACACCGTTAGCCCTGCACAAATGCTGTGTGGTGAATGTGAAAAGCTGAGAGCTATGGCACAAACGGTAGCGGACTAATTGAGACTAGTAGCACACTTCTACCGCTAGTTGGAGAATCTCATTCATATTATGAGTTAGTACATCTTGAGCCCTGCACAAATGCTATGTGGTGTAAGTGAAAAGTGGAGAAAGATGACACAAGCGATAGCGGGCTACGTAGACGCTTACACTTCTGCAGTCCATAAAGTAGGAAATACCAGTCATGGTGGTCATTCAGTTAAATGTTCATATTTGGAACATCATTAGCTTTATAAGTTTGTGAAAATGCTGTGTGATGTATGTGTGAAGCGGTAAGCGGGTTTATAAGCGGAAGCGGGCTTATTCGACACTAGTAAACTTCTACCGGTAGTTGGAGAATCTTATTCAGTCTATGATTGAAGGTTACATAGTTTGTACATCTTAAGCACTGTACAAATGCTGTGTGGTGCAAGTGAGGAGTAAACAGTATTTTCAAAAGCGGGAGCGGGGTACTTAGGTATTAGTACTACACTTCTGTAGCTCGATGGAGAATCTCATTCATTCTGTGTGGAGCTGTTAATATTTTGTATACCGTTAGTTAGCCCTGCACAAATGTTGCGTGGTGAATGTGAGGAGCGGTGAGCGATGTCATAAGCGGAAGCGGGGTACTTGCACGCTTCTGTTGCTCAATAGAACATCACATTCATTCAAATGTTTTGTTTGCATGTGAAAAGTGACGTTATGAACTTTTCCAACACTAATTATGTTTCTTGAATCAGGAAAACGTTTGTTTTCAGAAACTGTAAGTTAAGTATGCGGGTAACGAACCATGGTCCTGAAAAAGCAGTGTCACAAGATGAAGCCTGTCAACACTAAAAGAACATTTAGAAATTCAAACAGTGTAATAAGGCTTTGTTCGTCTGTCTGACTGAAAAACAGTGTATGGGAAAAGTAACGAAAAACGTGAAACGGGGCTTTCAATTACTATGTACGATCTGTTCCAAAAGTATGTTATAAGAGTGCTAACAAACCCTGTTCAGGTTAAATTCTTACGAAATCAGTCTTTGAAGTGAAACTAACACATCAAGTACATCTGTATATAGAAACTTTCAACTTAATATTTACCTTTTCCAACAATAATTGTTTTGATAACATTATTATTAAATTATAATCGAAAAATCATCGACGAAAATTGAGGTTATAAATTTAACCTCAATCGTGAAATAAAAATCATCGTTAAGGTGATTTGAAATTAGAATTTCTGTTTCTCTCTTTCATTGTTACCTCTATTTGAATGAAGTCTTTAAGGGTGCTGTATACATACGCATACCTAACGCAACAATTACGCCACGCGGGTCAGAGGCACCGAACACCGAAATAATTAAGTGTGTGTTTGCGGCACTGCAATAGTTTTTATACCCGGGTCACCTTAAAAATCATAAATTTTTACATTACAGCTTAGTTTACAAAGTATTACTAAAGTTTCAAATCACGAAACGATACGTATCAGAGGTACGTTTTTAGATCCATTTGTTTACATTTTTGCCAAATACTTTTGGCACAGACTATTGTAAATTACTGTAGTTGAAGGAATACCGAGTATATTTATTTATTGAATACTTTAAGCACACACATGTACAAAGGTGGACTTAATGCCATTGGCATTTTCTACCCGTCAACCTTTATATCTTTCAACAATATATATATTTATCTTTATATATCTTTATAGTTTTCAATAAGATTATGACAGAACCCTTGTACCTAACCCCATATTTTTTATTATTTATACATGCAGTCTTAATAAAGGTTCATGTTTGTTTTGTACCATTAAAGCAGAAATGGTTTGTATTGGTACTCACATTCGCTATAACAATACTGCTTAATCACTACGAGTACTAAGGAAATTATGTAGGTACATGAATAATATTTTGCACGTACCTATTTAAGCCGTAAAAATCTGTCAGTAAGTCCGATATCGATTTCCATATGATCGTTGAGCTCCTTAAGTTTTGAGTTGAGCTGCACGATTATTGACAAATTCGTGCACTGACTGGACAGGTCCACTTATTCTGTGTGGTTATACCTCAAAAAACCATTTCAGACACAAATCTACATGGTCTTCACGTGCTCTGACAAAGATTATGTCTAGTCTTTACAAGAGACTGTGACCTCTGAGTTTGTTTCGACCTTTCTAGTTTTAAAATATGGTTAACGTGTAAAAGTGTTTGTACAAACCTACTTCTAGAAATAAAATCATTTATCATTTAGTATACTACAAAATAAAAATAGGTACCTACTCAAGTATGTGGCAGTCAATAAACAGAAGCGGGTAGTTAATAATATGATGTTGTTAAATCATTAGTTTATTACTCAAAATGCCATTTAACTTAATGTCAAAGGTTTACTCTATGTTTTTGTTAATCAAAGTGCAGAATATTCTGTGGTTCATATCAGAGGAGGCAGCGGACGCGACAGGCGGCAAGTTGTATGCAGTTCCAAAGTTGAATGTCAAAGTAGCATCTTTTTGTTTACCGTTAATCTCGCGTGGTGTATGGTGTAAGTTAAAGGCGGTAAGGTTTAAGGGTTTAGTATTAATTGCGTACTGTTGAATATTAGCGATGTCAGGGTTTTTTTTTTGTAATTACTTCTACCTAACATTTTTTTGGAATTTTAACATCTCAGTTTTTTTATAGGTAGATTTTACGATTGCAGCAAATAATGTATCGTAAATAAAATGGTTTATTTAAAGAACAGAAATTGTCGATTTACATAAATCGTTTTTTTTACCTTTATGATTTTCTATATTCCTTTGTAAAAATACCTAATTTCATTGAGACTCACTGCTTTAAACATAAATGTCACGCTAAAATGTCACGCATTCATAAAACCGACTGACAGATATGGGAAGCAAGAATTTAAAAACAGTGTTCATTTTCTATGTCTAATTTTAAAGCAAGAATTTTGTATGGTCCATGTTAAAAACGGTAGCGAGTTCTTAAACCAAATAAATCTGCTGACAATTTAGACACCTTTCACGTTCCTGTTAGTCTGATTATTATGAATAATTATATGAGATAATTATCATTATTGGCAATATACCAATTAAATATTTGAATTGGTTCTTTTATTAAATATTGAATTTAGGTGTAGTGCCAATATCAGCCCTCAGTATTTATACACTCAAACGAATTTTCAGGATTCTACACCTCAAAATAATTCTTTGTCCATCTGTATGTGACGGTCACTTACTCGTTTCTCTGTAATCTTTTATTTCGTAGTTATATATCGCCATATCTTCTCGCTTGTGCCATGTCATAGCGGGGCTCGGTAGAGATGGTAGCGATAACACCATCTTTGTAATACCACAAAGGTCGGTATCGGTCGCGATTGTCCTATTGTGAACCGCGATGACAGAATTAGATTTTTGCTCAGCAGTACTTGTCAGGGGTTCACGGTGATAAGTTGATAGGGAACCATTGTCTTTTAGAGGACTCTTCATTTTTAATAGGTCAGGTTTATTTGGGGCCAGTGGACAGTAAATTGAAGAAATTTTGTGAATGATTCTCAAATTACTCTGCGGGGTAATTGCGTAACACACATAACATGAAGATTGACCGCAATGCTTTTTATTTTGGTAGTTCAGCCACGTTCATTGCGTTATTTATGTTGTTGAATAGACGAATGTTTCATTATTAAGAGGCAATGGATTAGGAATTTCCTCTGAAACCTTCGGATTGCGGTTGAAAGTGTGATACGTAATTAGGCCAACACAACACAACACAACTTGCCTCAAGGAAAGCCAATGGATGACTGGAGAAAATAAAAGTTGTTTTTGGTATTTTATTGATAAATATATTCAATAATTATAAATTGTTTTGCAAATTTTTTATTCAAATACTGCTTATATAGTTGTAATCGTATTATGCATATATTAAATTCAAACAAAACTACAATTATATTTACCTATTGTTTTTTCTGCTTATTCCCTGAATATTTTTACCTACACGCAAAGAATCACTTAAAAACCATACTCAATGGACATGGCATAATCATTATTATTATTTACACCCTCATCATCAGGAGTTTCATAATTTGCAAGATCAATCTTGTCAGCTAAGAAAGTGTCAGGAGTATTAGTTGTCGACTCTTCTGTTGAGAAGAAACTATCCATTCTATTTGTCGTTGCTGCAACTGTGGTACTTTCTTCTGTAGTCGACTTATTTAGTGTCTCTTCTGAACCTTTTTCTTCTGAACCATTTTCTTCTGAGCTATCTTTTACAGTAACAGTTTCCACTGTTGGTTTCTTTTCTGGTTCTGGTTGGCAGAATTCTCCCCAGAAATGCCAACCGTGGGGACAGATGAAGATTTGAGGATGTAGCACTCCGTTCTTGATGAGACAGACGTAGTAATGGTTGGAGCTTAAAGGCAGGACTCCGTGCTGGCCGACGGTCTTACATTCTGGGACTGGTCTGTCGGTGCATTGGCTGTGTTCTAATTTTATCTGGAACGAGAAACAGAAGTGAAATTTTGCAGCTTAATGGACCCATTAAGTTCATTTAGCAACTTGCCTGCGTATGACAGTCCATTGCTGGAAAACCTAATACCACCAGTAATGATTAAGAGGCAGTTTTATACAGGATCGCAGGGTTAACGCCAGCTGTTGTCTTTACTGCCAGTAATAGATTTATTGGCTATTTGGGAGCTTGACTTCATAAATAAAAATCCGCTTAACAGCTAACGTATTTTCTCCTAATAAAGATGAGAGAGAAGAAGAAGAGAAGAGATAAATGATAGGATATATTAAAAAAAATATTAAAACTAACCGAACACTGGGCTGTCGCAGGGTTGTAGCCATAATGTCTTGGACACAGAGCTGCCCTACGATCGGCGGGTCTACCATCAGGTAGACCTTCAGGTGGAGAGCAGAGATGGAACTTCCTGCAGTCGTGGGCATCTGGGAAGATTCCAACCTGAAGAAATTGATACATAAAATCACCATGTTGTGAGTCATCATCACGTGTTATAAGACACTATAAGCAAGGTTATACAACTCTACGATATCTGTGTAGTGTCTTAAATCTTTGTATTAACCGTCTGATCTCTCTCCGGTCGTGTTGGATTGCCGTCCCATCGGACTATGAAAGTGACGGAAGAGAGAGTGGACATGTGTCTGTGCACACACTTGTGCACTATAATATCTTCCGCACCGAAAGCTAGTCTCCATTGAGATTGGCCGCCATGGCCGAAATACGGTCTAGATCACTATATATAGTGACCTGTTCTACTTAAATCTTTGTATTAACAAATCTCTAACGGGTCTCTAAAAGTTCTTAAAGGACCAACTTAACATTCAGGGTTGGCCAAAAATTATTTCTCATTCTCGTAAGCACAATTTAGGAAATGGAAAGAAAGAAATAAATTTTATTAAAGGTACTGACCTGTTCACAGCTATGTTCAAATTCCTGGGCAGCTTTACTACATTCAGGCGCAGGTACACTGGAGCACTGGCCTAGATGAGCGTTGCAGGTGAAGCCTTCTTGGCATTCTTCTAGTGGCACCTGCGAAATAAGAAGAAGATTATGGTTTGTTTTTAATCGAGATAGATCACTGATCAAATAACTGTCAATGGCAGCCCAATGGAGGCTGTATCTTTCTCCTAAGTTAACAGAATTAGTGCAGATTAAGCTTATGATTTTTTTATTATGAAGACGACTTTCACAACTTCTCAGGCACAGGACGCAACTCTAAGGTATTCTCTAAGGTTTCGTCCTGTGACAGAACACAACAGGACCAAATTATCATTATGGCAGCAAGGTGAAAGGGTTTACAGGAATCTACCATATATTACGTCTTCCTGCTGTCCGAAACCAGATCATCTGAAACACTTCTCCTCTCCAAGAACACCTTACCTTCAGCCATCCCACAGGTAGCGGGACACACGTCACAGCTTGACTACAGTTCTGGCAAGCCATACCAGGCTTCATGCAGATGCCTTCCACGTCCAGCTCTCCAGAGCCCAGGGTCATGCCCAGAGGAACGCCAGCCATGCGGTTGCCATCGAGAACACCTCGAAGATCGAAGGATGTTGTCAACTGGAATATAAAGGTTTTTGATTATACTTTAACACATTATAACACTTCACATATCGACAGTGGAAAGGTAAAATGGCTAAAGCGCCAAAACCTGAAATCTCAACAATGAATTTTAAAGTTATTACTTCAAAGTTCATTCTTGAGATTTCCACTTTCGACCGTCGATATGTATTTCCGTCCAGCAGTGTTTTTTGTGTTGATTTGGGCTTAAAATAATGTCTTACTGTCAGCTTTATATCATACTCTAAGGATAATGCCACGAAATGTATGGAAGCTGATACCCGCTCCAATAGGAATGAAAGATATATCAGAAAAGTTATAATTTGTTTGTAGTTGAATAATACAAGTAGCGTAGGGTATGATGGTATCAGTACAAAAATATTGAAACACGTATCTATGGAAATAAGTGGTCACCTTAGTCATATAATTAATCTCTCTATCAGCGCAGGCATCTTCCCAGATGCCTTAAAAACTTCGATTATAAAGCCAATGTTTAAGAAAGAAAATAGAGAATTAATGGAATGTTACCGGCCAATCGCACTCATACCTGTGATTTCCAAAATATTTGAGAAATACATTTATAACGAACTATACAAATTTATTGACAAAAATAACGTTCTTTGTGACGAACAAAAAGGGTTTAGACAACATAGGACTATTAATATGGCTATATTTGACCTTATATATAATGTGATACAGAATGTCGATAAACGAATACCAGTATGTAGCATTTTTTGTGACATGACTCAGGCCTTTGACTACGTTGATTATGCTATTCTATTGAGAAAACTTGAAGCTTATGGCATTAGAGGCAATTTACTTAGTCTTCTTGAGTCTTACTTAAAAGGCCGAAAACAAATAACTGAAATTTGTCAAATTAATCCAGTTACCAAGCATGAAGAGATATATAGATCCTCAGAGCGTGAAGTTATCTTTGGCGTACCCCAGGGGAGCGTATTGGGTCCTTTCATATTCATACTGTACATAAACGATCTACCTAAATGCATTGAACAAGCAATGACACTGTTTGCGGACGATAGTACCGTGACAATACCATGTAAAAATGTGGAGACATATGAATGGGACATTAACAATTGTTTACAAAATGTTGTAAATTGGTTAGAAGAAAATAATTTAAAAATTAACTTAAAAAAAACAAAAGTTGTGAATTTCAATCAGCGGATTACCAGCATTAGCCCTAATATACACAACAACAATGGACTTGTAGAAGAAGTAGAAAATACTAAATTTCTGGGACTTTTAATAGATAAAAATCTAAATTGGAAAGCACACACTGATAGTTTATGTAAGAGAATTAGTAGGTCCGTATACGCTCTGCATTCACTATCTCCAGTAATAAAATGGATGCACTATTCATTACTTATTATGGCATAGTAGAATCGCACTTAAGTTAAGGTGTAATATTCTGGGGAAATTCAACCGAAAGAGAAACAGTTTTTAAAGCCCAGAAAAGATGCGTACGCAGGCTTTAAGCTTAAATCCACTGATAGTTGCATGCCATACTTTAAACAACACAAAATATTAACACTTCCTAGCTTGTACATAATGGAGGTAGCTGTGTTTGTGAAGTCAAACCCAAATCGTTTTAAACGTCTAGCCGACGTAGTCCCTCGTAATAGACGCGACAATAACCAAGTATGCTCCCATCCCGCCAAAACGGCACTACTGCGCAAGAGTGTCTATTGCATGGGTCCGGTTATTTATAATAAATTACCTAAGCAATGGAAAGAACTACCATTAACAATATTCAAAACTAGGCTTAAACGCTTTTTAACGCATAAAGCATATTATAATATCAGCGAATTCCTTACGGAGAAAGAATTTGTTTGTTCTCCAAATTGATTTGCTTTATTTTATTTTTATATTTGTTTACTCTACTACTCTACTTTTAAATATTGACATTTGATTTAAATTGTGCCTTGATTAAAATTAATTAAAATTTTTGACATTGTGATTTCTTACTTTTATTATTTATTTGTCTACTTAGACTAATTTTGTACGCCATAATGGCAAAACATGTAAGTACTCAATAACAAGACTTGTAAGGCTGTAATCATCATATTCACTAAAACTGTAATTTTGTATCACGTATCTTAAAAGTCATATGCTTTTTATCAAAAAAAAATTAAATTCATTTTTGTAGTAGTGCTCTTCAGTGTATCATAATATGATTGCCTTTGTTGTTGTTTTAGCGTGAAACTCTTATTTAAGTTTTGCATGCCTGTCGGTAAGATATGGCTGAACCTATCTGTTTAAAAATTATCACCTTTTACTGTACCCATATTTGCAAAATAAACGACTTACTTACTTACTTACTTAAAATAAGATATAGTACAAAAATTCCAATGGCCTTTGTCTTGATTCCTTGACCGATCGGAGTAATACAGGATGGAAGTCGAGATGAGGCAATAAGGGAAGCTATATTATCTGTCATAGCTGAAGAAAAACGTAACTTCTTGAGTAATTGCTAACTGCATTTACAGATTTTGGAAAAATGGTACAGACGGCAAATTTTTTTAATTCTTACAGTTTCATTTTATGATGCCAATCCACGTAGTTTTGTATAAAGATTCAAAGACTCTTTAGGACCAACTGAGGTTAGAGTACTAGAAAAGTCACAAATTCCAAAACACTTTTTCCAAACCTACATTTCGTAGTGATCGATCATCATTCTTATCCGCGATCTTTTACGACGTTTACTATTAATAATTAATAAAATGTATGTATGTAATGTATTCATTCATCATCTGTCTAGTCTTTTTCCAACTATGTAATGTATGGTTTTCTTCCAATTTAACTGCATGCAGTTGAATATCAGTATTTTACACGGAGCGATTGCTTATCTGAACTCTACAACCAGGCACTGGGTAACACGATACCCCTTTATAAGACTGGTTGTTCGACTTTCGGACTTCAGACCACCCGTAACAGTCGCAGAATATAAAAAAACGGAGCGCAGTCACACACGATACAAACGATCGACTGACTTTTATTTCGCCATTCGATTTTTTTTGGAACCATAAATAACACTAACACTATTGTAAATGAAGGATTTACAAGACGACCGTTATTTTGCGGCCGTCGAGTTCATCACACCTATTTCAGCCCAGCATCGGATCAGCACCGCCTCCCTCATGGACACGCCACCAACCAGGCAGTATGAATGAAGTTTCATGGCGATGCCTATTCGGTGCCAAGCTACAAGCTACAAGCTTCATTTGACGACACCGGTTACCAATAGAAACCCAAGATTTACCGTAAGAAGGAAGGGGGGGAGGAGTGAACCCATGATCGATTACTGGGTAGCATGTGGTGTCGACACATTCCTAATGATGCTCAAAAGGTCAGTCAATTGCGAAATAACTAAAAAATAACATTATTTGGGTATTGCTAAAACTGACATGTTTGGTACAGCATAACTCTGATCGGACCAGGATTTGGAATTAGGTGCTGTTGTAACTTCCATTCAATTTAAAAAGAGCTATCCAACGATATATTACACATGGATATTGTAGGGGGTTACCAAATTAGACATCATCCTTTAGGGTAAATCCAGTTTGTTAATTTATTTGGTTCAGCTAGTCTCCAAGTTAAAGTCAAAGTCAAATCATTTATTTCAAATAGGCACATACTCGTAAAAGGCAGTTTTGAACGTGAAACATTACAAAAAAATAGAATTGATTCTAGTTGCCCCTTCTAAAAGGTAGTTTCGTATGGAGTAGAATGGGCACGAAACTCCACCGTTACTCTTTTAAAATGTTTTACAATATTATATAGGTACACATTAATTATATAATTATATGTGAAGCCGATGCCCCTAGAACAAAATTACTATACCACAATAGGCAAAAAGAATTAAATATATTGCAATGACAGGTAAATTAACTATGTGATAAATACATGGTGCTCACATATTTACAAATATTGAAAAGTAGATGATTTTTCCAAAATTTTAACAAGTAATAATTTAGTGTGTGAGTTAAAGTAGTTAAGTAAATACATTATGTAAAAATCAACGTCATAAAAACCATAAATTATACAATTAAATTAGCAAACAGTTAAAAATAGGGATTTTAATTTTTGTGTAATGGTTTTGTTATTTATTTTACTTGGATCACGTCTTGAGCACACCATTCCGTGACGAAGGTGCCTATTTGCTTACCATGAGCTCTAATCAGTTGTCAAATGCAGTCATCATTGCGATATTCTCTCATAATTGTTCATTGTAGTAGTAAATGAGGGTTCTATCTTTAGCAGTAGATTACTATGGGTTGTGTATTGAATATGTTTAACCTTATAGTAGAGATTTAGTCGTATTTTAAAGCTGAGGAAGAGTTTTATTTTTAACGAAAAACATCACGCTTGTGTTTCTTGACCGGCTAGGCAGAGGCATATAGTGTACCAATGATTTGCCAGTTATGTTTACTCCTCGCTAATAGGGGACGAGTCTATTGCCACTAACCGGTCACACATTCAGACTCCGGACTGTTACTCAGTTAATGATACAAACCCAATAACACGTTACTCGACTTAAGACAGCACCCCGATTGCGTAACACACTTTCTGCCGCATTCCGAAGAATTTTGAAGGAAATTCCCAATCTATTGCTTCATATCTGTGAAAATGTCGTCTGCTCGGCAACGTAAATAACGCAATGAATGTTGTTGAATTGTCAAATGAAGGGCATTACCATTGTAAGTGTGTTACACAATTACCCCCGGGCCACCAGTAATCGTTTGCAATCCAGTCTAATGGTCGATGCATCGGTCTGGCGAGTGAGAGGTCTTTCATTCGAAAACCCCTTTAAGTAGCTCGAAATCCACAAAGCTATAATTTGGCTTAATTAGGGTAAATTGACAGGAATACTAGGTACAAAAATACTGTTTCAATCGCTGATCGATTTGCTTACATTCATAGGAAAAAACACACACAAAACAACAAACTGCTCCAATTTGCAGAAACTATTGCATTTCTATATGATTCAGACCTTCATGCATTCTCTGTTCTCTGATACATTGGTTCTCGGTAGTCGTACTTTGATATAGGTTTGGTATTAGGGGGTGAGCTGAAGCAGGTTCTGACTAGAACAATGGCTGCCAGTGTGAAGTCGAACTGATAATAATAAAGGACCAGCGGGGTAATTGCGTAACATACTAACAGTAGCAATGGCTTTCATTTTGACAGTTCAACAACATTCATTGCGTTAGTTACGTTGTTGAACACACAAATTTTTCGAACACATGAAGCACTGGATTAGCAATATCCTTCAAATTGATTTGGATTGTGATTGATAGTGTGTTACGCAATTAGGGTGCTGATGAATACCAAAGTTAGTCTGTTAAGAAAGAAGAGACTTTAAAAGAGTAACTGTGGAGTTTCTGACAGGTTCTTCTCCATAGGTGACGACCAATTGGAACCGTGTTCTTAGCTTCTGGCGTTTCATAAGTGCCCATGTAAGTTTATGTGAAATAAAATATTTCGATTTTGGACGACTCGGTTACTCGTTACGACAGAACGAAGAATGTAACTAAAATAGTATATTTAAAGTTGAAGTCAAGAAATGTTTTCCACTACAGGTATACCAGGCGTTCTTTATCTTCGCTATCTTGGCGGCTCCATGTGAGGATGTTCCTATTGTCATTGAAGACTAATTAATGAATGGTGGCAAGTTTATGGATGAGCTCGAAGAGTATATTAGAGAGTCTTATATTTAACTCCGAGTTAAGAGTAGCAAAATTTTTTTTTATGTCTGCTAAATAGAAAGGTGAGCTGTATCGATCGATTGTTAGTTATTGATACTGATTAATAAATAAACAAAAAAGTTACTCACAGATCCACTAAAACTAAAAATACACAGAAAAATTAATTTAAACCACATTGTTTTAACACACAAGAACAGTCACTCTGAAGATGTATTTAAAAACTAACACAGTTTTGTACGACTTTAAAATGCGTAAAAATATAAGGCCAGCGATCTTTGACACCATTATCTGCTTGTTTTAAGATAAATAATATTTATAAATTAAGTACAAAGTTGTTTTTAATTCGCTAAGTTACTTGCTATGTTATTTTCTGAGCTTCTTCTTTGCGTATCGATGGCAATAAGTTCAAACATGTGTGGCCCAAATATCAGTTATGCAAACTCCTTTTACTGACGCATTCATAAGATCATCAAGTGCACACGTGACTAGGCATGAGGTGCAGAATGGAAGTTGTGCTAAGTCTGTGGGAGATGTTCTTCTCTATAGAGATCTACGTTTTGGAATGGGCAACTATCTTCAACTTTCTGACTAACTGACCGACTCTTTGACAATTCAAAAGTGCCTGTAAATGGTTTAATTGAAATAAATGCTTTGAGTTTGAGTTTGATGCCGCATACGAACTTGAGATCTGAGCCGTCCATGAACCCACATGGAATGATGAACATGAAATCTGTGGAGATTGTCTTTGCTCTCAAATGGACTTGGGTTCGAAGTCTATTTAGACATTTCCTGAGCTGAGATCACAAAAAAGAATATTTCGGATGTAAGGATCAGAATATTTTTAGCTTATAATTGGCTTATAGAAATGTAATCCTTTGCTTTTGAAATATATCGAGGAATCATTATTTATAAACTAATGATAATGTTCTTCCAAAAGATACTAGAGGTTAAAAGACAAGGACGCTTTTAAACCCGATACATGTAATTTTGTAAATGACATGCTGGCCTACATGAGATGCATCATTGTGACGTTTAATAAATAAGTTTTGCGTGCTGTAGTAGGGGTTGCGCGATAGAGGGAGTTCGGGGCGATGCGCCGCACTTGAAGTCTTGTCCGAGCAGCTGTGTATTTATTTAGGTATATTTGCGGGGCAGAAGAGGGGTGGAGACCCCCTCCCCCGCAAAGGGCAAGTTTAGGAAATACATTATTTTAAATATTTTTTTTGGTATTTTTTTGAAATCATCTACCTGATTTATGGTGGGAGGGAGTGGGAAGGAAGGGAGGAGACCGCCCCCGAGGCGTAGTTGACGAAACCCAGCTTTGCGGGGCTCCTATTTCTGTTTGCAGGGTTTAAAGGAACCTAACTTGTCCGAGCTGGAGTGCCCCAGATCTCAAGCTTAATTTAACAAAACAGATTTTGACCTATACATTAGATAGTTTTTTGTGTCATATAAAGGAATAATGAAATGGCTGCCAATGAGCTTGCGTTTCCTTTCATCTTTAGCAGGTACCATCGGGATAAAAAAAAAAAATTTGGTTGTCACAAAACCAAATTTTTTGTAGTTAATCACCCAAAAAAAGCTCAAGTCACTGTGAAATTGTTAAACCCTAATAAAATACCGAAAAATAATATGAACTTTAAACAAAAAGTCAAGTGCGGGTCAACTTATTAGTTGCAACATCAAAAAGGATTAACTAAAACTCCCTAAATTAGCAACACCTGTCAAAATTACGTCAAAAGCAATAAACACAAAAGTTGAAGTTATTTTACCAAAATTTGATATTTTTTATTTCAAAAAGTGTTAATTTCCTAGACCTGAAACTTCGTGAGATTGATCAAGATAATAATTACTTTGCACAAAAAAAAAAAATAAGACTACTAACCCGTATATAAAAGAGGAGCTTTTAAAAAAGAAAACGTGTGCGGTCGGGGGACCCCCGTCAGGAACGAAGTTCCTTACGCTTTTTCTTCATCTCCGAATATAATTCGATATGGAGATTTAGATTGTATGACGAAACTTAAAATTTTCGCAGCACCCTCGAAAACCATGAAAAATATCTGTCTCGCTCTGTCTCGTCGCATAGAGGGGGCATAACGCTTTTTCGTTACGTGACGATTTTTTTAAATTTTTCTCCTACCGCAAGATCCGTTAAAGAACTTCATTCCAAAAGTCCGTTTTATTTTTCTAAACCCCACCCTAAAACTTTACGTGGAGACTTAATAATATGATCTTTCTGTAAAAAAATATGGACTCCCAACTCGATGGCTGTTAAAGTACAAATTAGCCCATCCTGGCTCCTGTTGATGAAAATATTTCTTCTGGGTTACAGGTTTTTAATTTGAGGTCTGTATTAGCAAATCCATGGACGATACGAGGATTCCACGGTGACTGAGTTACTGTTGGAAGGCAGAATATGTAAGAATACCCCATCTTCCCAACTCATGGAAGCAGAAGGAATACTAGAGGTTTTAGTCAGTTGGAGTCTGATATAGCCCTCGACTATAAATGATTTTATTTCTGTAAGTAGGTTTGTACAAACACTTTTACGCGTCAATCATGTTTTAAAAAAGTAGATGAGGTCGGCGTTTCCTATCTGACTACTCTGAGAAGAAAGGCTAAAACAGACTCAGAGGTCACAGTCTCTTTTAAAGTCCAGACATAATTTTGGTCAGATCATGTGAAAACCATATAGATTTATTTGTATCTAAATTAGTCTTTTGAGGAAAAACCACACAGATTGAGTGGACCTGTCCAGTCAGTGCACGCATTTGTCAGTAATCGTGCAGCTCAACTCAGAACTTAAGGAGCTCAACGATTCGACGAACATTACCAAAGAAAAGACATTTGGGTATTCAGACTGCCAGACCATGATTTAAACTAACTGAGAAGGAAAAAAAGGCACAATGACCCACATAGTCTTCACATTCACAATATAAAAATAATAATCATGTTTTCAATCTAGCCTGCATGCTACATACTCCACAAACAAACAGTTTTCTCTTTAAATGTCATCAAAAATATCATAAGTTATGTCATGTAAATCAATCAATCATCGTCATCACTATCCTGAGATGGATGATTTATTCAAAAATTTTCATACGACAAAAAAAAAGGTGACATTGTTTATAAATGTATGCGCCAGGACTAAAAGAGAGTGAGCAATAAGAATAGAATAGAATACTCTTTTTTTTTGTTGATCCCATAATGCGCTAATTAAAAATTAATTACCGTTACACCTACAAGCCTGCAATGTTTACTAACACCACACGAATAGACATAACATAAATAAACAAGTCGCTTCAAAGTTAACCAACTGCGATGACTTACTAGCGAATTGTACTCTAAAGGGCGAAAGTCAACGACCGTCTGCGCTCTGAAGATGTTTACGTAATGTTTCTAATACTTTAGTATTAAAGTTACTTTATAGTGGCATTAAATATAAGTAGGTACCTTATTAACAGTAAAATCTAGTAGATTGACGTGTCTGTTAATATTTCAAATTAAACACAATGTATCAAAACTTATTATTGTAAAAGGAAGGTTCGGATAAACAAGGCTGCAAATTTTTCCTTGAATCGCTATTTTGCGCTGATGACATTAAAAACAACATTAAAAAGAGACACTTCTGCGTCTATAAGGGTAGGTATTTAGGTAGTCTGGATCATGGGGTAATTAGGTAGAGTTTGATGAGGTCGAAAGGGTCTAGGTGAAGTGACTACCTACCAACTTAAATTGTCCGTATAATACAAATCACAACAGACTGTCATTCTTGGTGAATAGTTGTATGCAATGGCTATAACACGGAAAATTGACGTTGGGTGTATATTTCACTTAATAATTTAAGAAATTCGCCCCTGGCTGGAGGCTTTGAGTAAATCTTAAGGCACCCACAGGATAGTCCGGTTAAGTAGCCACGACCTCTAAGGGTCACAACTACGAGCTGCCAATCCAAAAAATAAAACAAAACGGGTATATATTTGCTCAACTATCAATATCCCTGACTGTACCTATTGGTCTTGTTGGCTACTTTAGGTAATTCCTATTCTGAGGGTGACCTACGCGCGCGTACAATATAACAACACGTTCCGGGTATTGATGGGGCTGCCGCGTTTTTGTAGCGCGTCTGACATGTTTGCCGATGCGGAAGTTGATCGTCTTTCGGCCATCATACGCACGAGATGCGTATCCTTGCTACGCCGTGTTCGCGCCAGCCCCATTCTTCGAACGTTGGCTGCTAGGTGAGACTCTCCGATCTTGGGGCGGTGGATACGACTGCACGCAGTCAAGTAGACATTCCCCAGGATCGGCGCGCCTCATGCAGCTTAGAATAATTACTACTAACACTAGTTTCATAAGTTTAAATTGTTATTAACAAATATAAAGTCATTCTGGAATAAATGTTTATTATTATTATAATTATATTTAAAAAAATGAAATATAATTATTAAATGAAAATAAAATATTATTAAATAAAGTATATGCAGACAAGTCGCTAAAATTTTTTTTTTAAACGCCTATATTTATCACCATTGCACAATTTGCACAGCGCCTTACAATAATATAAAGCAACAACTTTTGTTTCGAACGCTTGCAGCAATTGAAGTTGGCCAAGCGTTATTACGTAGCTTGCAAAGCGATATCTCAAAATATTATCGAGACTATTCGGTGCCAAAAGCCAATAGAATCGTATATCGGAAGCCGTCGGGATGGGTCATAAAAATTCCGTTTCGAAAGTAATTTTAAATGATAAATGATCTTGTACATTATTTCTGGCTGGATTTTGTACTTTTAGCTGTGATATGGAATAAGATGGAATTGAAATACCTACAATGTTTTATGCCTCGGTAGTGGTATAACCTTATTTATGGTCTGGTGCTGATCCATACGTCATGTTTGTGAACGGGCGCTGTCAGTAGGGACTGGCCGTCTTTTAGCTGCCACGGTTTATTTTAATTTCTGAATTGTTTTTATTATCTTTTTTATTACGGACGCTTTTAACGTGCACGCCTTTCTACATTGTTCTCACATGTATAATTTCAACATGAATGATGTAACCAATTATTTTTGTAGCTATTTATGTTGATTTAAAAGAGTGTCCAAGGAGTTTCTTGCCCGTTCTTCTCCATAGGTACCTGCTACGCATTGGAGTGGGCAACTAGCTTCATCTTTCTGACTGACAGACTCCTTGACAATTCAAAAGTGCCTGTAATTGGTTTATTTGAACTAAATACTTTGAGTCTGAGTTTATTGCATAATTATGTATCTGTAGTTACTGTCTTCCATCATGAGAACAAGGCGCAAGTTTACGGTTTATATAGGTACCTAAGTATTCCTCTAATGTGAAATTATCATTTGCCTCTCGATCGTGATCTGCAGTGGCCTATATGGAAAGTTCTCCTCAATCAATAACGTTCCCAAGTAGGTCTCTGCAGACACGATTGGTCGAAGTGTGAGATTACTGACCCATCCAATACCCAGTGGGAGTTCGGTGCCTCTGATCAGACCATGGCCCGCGTGCTGGACTGCCCTAAGTGCCCGTTCACATGCACCTTGGATGACCTAAAGCATGTCATTGTTACCGAAATCAACGTGGCCATCTACTGGGTTCAAACAATATAAAATATCGAAAAGGAGTACCATCGACACGAAAAGAAGATGTAAATTTTTTATTTTGATGTATTTTTTTTTTCATAATGGCGTTTGTTTATTTGTATGTGATAGAAATGGAACGCACTCTAAAGGCTCCCACAAACAGGCGCGACGCGACAGCACAACTCGAAATGCACCGCTCGTCACGCGCCACGCGGTGCCTTTGTGTCTCACTGTGGCATCGCGCCAGTATGCACGAGCCTTTATTAGTTTAAGTTTTATCCGCGTACTTCTGTGGCGCTAGGTGTGTTATAAAACTGTAATATTATTACGTGTTGTTTTTGTTAATAGACAGTTTATATAAATATAACATACTTAATATTAAATTACCAATTTATTATTTGCTAAAAACCTTCAGTATGCAATCAGTGATTAACAACAAAATTATTGAATTACAAAAGAACTACCTACCTTTATCTATAAATAACACATAATTGCATAAAAAAGGTTACACATTATGCATTTTTATTTCAGTGTAACGGTCTACAAAAATTGATTAAAAAAGTCTTCCAAACGTCATTTTATCCGAAAAGTGTGAAGTATCCCTCCGGAAGCCTGTAAGTGTCCGTCCACACTATATCGACTTCTGGACGGGAAATGAACGGATACAAAGTGCGTTGCACGGTTCCATAAATATTGTTTTACTGTCGTCTTGTCGGTTCAAGTGTGCTGTGTTTGTCCAATTTCCTTTCTATCCCATTTGTGCGGCGTAAGTGGTGTAGGGTTGGAACTATTTTGGTTAAATTTGTCCATACCCTTGTCGACCCTTTAACTTAGGTTTAGTTGAAAGATTTTCAAGAAACTACTAATTTATTTTTATAGAGCTTAGTAGTTTTAGGAAAATCTTTGAATGCAGGATATCCTATTTCTAAAATCGACGACATAGTTTCCTAGAACAAATATCTCTAGCTCTAAGCATAATCTGTATGAAACGCTTACTTAGCAAAGAAGAGTCTAAGTGCGTTCTATGAATCTCGCCCTAAAATTTAAAGATTTTTCCATACTAACACATCTCAATGACCATCCTGTACCTATATTATTTTCTTTGGCGTAGTTATAAGGACTTCACAATATCTTTCAGGCTCCCTCAAACAGGCGCGACACGCAACGCGAATCGCACGCGACACTAAGGTACCACTCGTCGCGCGACAGGCGGTGCTTTTGTGTCGCGTCGCGTGTCGCGCCTGTTTTGTAGGAGCCTTTATTAATAAGCCTTCACAGTTGCCCAAGTTTAACATCCGCCCTTGCCCATAATATGAAGCTACGGCTAACTTTAATTGCATAAATTATCATGCTTATTACTATTTGGTGGGAACTGTTTGCACAAATACTTTGTTACTAAAGATTATTGCCATAAAATCAATTCTGCCTAACCTTTTCTAAACTATTTTTGGGATCGGCTTCCAGTCTAACCGGATGCAGCGGAATACCAGTATTTTACATAGAGCGATTGCCTGTCTGACCTCCACAACCTAGTTACTGGGTAACACGATACCCCTTGGTAAGACTGGTTGTCAGACTTTTGGGCTTATTACTACCTTTAACCCATGTCAAAGATCTACGAATAATAACCGGAACTAACGCCTGAACGTGCTTTTCGAGGCACGGAGGGTTCTAGATATATAATAGATGGTCACCCATCCACGAACCGTCCGCGGCAAGAGTAGCTTAACCTCAGATTGATTCGTGCCGCTGTTATTATTTAGCCACGAGCCATAAAATATAATACGTCATTTTGACGTAACTTAATATCGCTCATTTGGAGCAACAACAACGTAAATGTAATTTTTCCCAAATTGAGTTGTCGATATATATTGTGCTCGAAAGAATTTTCAGAGGAGCAGAGGTGTGAAATATTTAATATGGTTTTGGGATTTATCAACATTTCAGAACGAGACGGTAAAAGATCACAAAAAAATAAAAAACGACTTTAAATTACTCTCTTGTAAAATTTTAAAAGCAGTAGTTACGTCGATGTTTCTCCAAATGAACGATATGACTTATAATGCGACATATTATTCGTCAAAAAATTGTCATAATTGTCACATTATCTCGGAATCTATGAAAAAAACTGACAGGATTGTCAGATTGTCGGATTGTCCCCTGTCACCTGACGGTTTTAATAAATAAACTTAGACCAGACATACTCTACAACTGTTTCTGAAAGTGTGCTCTGAAACTGTGAAGGAAAACATCGTCTGACAGGTAGGACATCCTACAACAAAAAAAAAAAAATCGAAACATTGATGACTACCAACCCGCACTGGGCCCGCGTGGTGGATTATGGCCCACTCCCACTCCCAAAGAAGAAGCCTATGTCCCAGCAGCACAAAAAAACAACAACAACGAACAAAAAACCATAAAAATAATAAAAAACAACATAAAAACACAACACACACACACACATTGTTTTTATCAACATAAAATTAATCAGCCTAATAATGTTGGGAATATTATAGGCTGGTTATTTTTGTGTTGACAATGTAAACCGAATTTCGTGAAACCGTTCAACTTAAGTCGATCGATGTGCTAAGATAGCTCGTGAAATTCAAGTTTTCTTACGTTTTTTGCAATTTGCAGGTCAGTGTCAGGTTGTATGTTGATTAAAAACTGATTTGCGACCGTAAAAAATATGGTTTTACAGAATTATAATAATTAGAATTAGCAATAGTAGTAGTCATTTTTCCACACTGCAATCGGCATTTTGTTTTTGTTTTGATCGTTTGTTTGTTGTCATTTGCCTGTGTTGCGACACAGAGCAATGTGTATTGTCTTTGATCTCTGGCATCAAGCAATAGACAAAATTATGAAACTTTTGTAACATGAATACGAGGCTTTTGGCTATTTTGTATGTCTCTAAATTAATGTCGTTCATTTGTTAGGTGCGTTTTGTTTGTGCAGAATAAACTATTTTTCTTTCTTTCTTCTTTCTTCAATACAACTCCTTAAGTTAGAATTGTCCTAAAATGCCATGATTTCATGAAATTGTAATTCAATGGGGGTAATATGAACTTAGAGAGTTGTGTTGATGATTTTTATGATTATAATTCTATTAATACATATTTGTTACGGCCGCGAATCATATTTAGATCAACATACAACCTGAAACTGACCTGCAAATTGCCAAAAAAACGTAAGAACATTTGAATTTCGCGGGCTACCCTGACGCTTTCGCCATAACATGAATTGGTAACAGGATAAGGATACTTAGGCCCGCTTGCAACAAATCACTAAATACGTTTAGCATTAAACTTTTTCTAAACATCGTTCTGTTTCTGCCAATCGTTTGAAGAAGACAGAGACAGAACGATCTTTTCAATAACTTATAGGATAAGTACTATCCGAACTTTTCAATAACTTATAGGATAAGTACTACCCGAACTAATATTATAAATGCGAAAGTAAGTTTGTTTGTTTGTTACGCTTTCACGCTAAAACGGCTGAACGGAGTTAAATGAAATTTGGCATATGGGTAGACCATGCCTTTGACAAGGATATATGCTACTTTCATCCTGGATAGCAGACGAAGTCGCGGGCAGCAGCGAGTAAGCAATATATTGGATTGGAAAATTAAAAACCATAAACATACACTGTGCCGCAGCTGGCTTTAAACAGTCACCAGATTTTTTTTATCATCTTTATTGAAATACTTTAATAGTGACCGCATGTTAGAATTAACAAGTTCCTGAAAATCTGATTAAAAATGTTTCCTGTAAAAGGACGGCAGGAGTTGTGAGATTGTTTTCAGCTTGGAGTTTTAATATTTCCACGAAATGTTATGTAAATAAAGTACTCTATATTATTTAACATACACGCTGTTTTGCCTTTTAGAGTAAGTGCATGTTTATCTAGGCAACTACTTATGTCTTATTTTTGTCAGGAATATGTTAAGAAATAAGTTACTGTTGATGAGACTCATGAGTCATGTGCTCAAACAACAGCAGAAGTTTTTTTGTGTTGTAAGAGTACGCCTTTTTTTTGGGTTGGATATCATCAAATGACCTCTCCCGCTCTGGGCGGAGCGGAAGGGCGTGTCAGAATCTTACTGACTAAAACCCACCCGTGTTCCTTCAGTTGCCTGTGCGCCAGGGCCACGGTAATTCTTTCGAACAATCCGCCAGTTGTACGCCTAAGGTCGTTTAGTGTCTGTCTCAAAGTGTTAACCTACTTGCAACCAGTATTCGTTTTGTCCAAGAATCAAACCCTACACATAAGCCATAAGCCGACTATTGCAGCAATGGGCCAACTTGCACACAAATTGCGTAATACACTATCTATCACAATCTGAATCATTTTGAAGCCTATTTGCTAATCCATTGCTTCATATGTTCGGAAAGTTTGTCTGCTCAGCAACGTAAATAACGCAATGAATGTTGTTGAACTGTCAAAATGAAAGCCATTCCTACTGTTAGTGTGATACGCAATTACCCCGCTGGTCAACATTTATTCTTATTTCTGTAGCCCTATCGACCTGTTAGACCTTATACCACTATTTATGAGATCCCAAAGGACGAAAGTCCAGGATAAAAGTAATAACACTAAGTACTTCACACATCTCAACGTGTTCCGAAAAATATTACCCAGAGAGGTTCAGAAATAATATTCCGAGCTTAGAACTTTATGTAAATAATCCAGAAATGTACGGAACATTTTGTTGGCTAGTACAGTCAAACCGAATATAAGTATACGGGCAGCTAAAGTTTTGTGAGTGTCAAGTCTCTTGCATCACTCTTATAAGTATCACTTAAGTTTAAAAGTCAATACGCACAAAATAAATATTAATTATGCCTGATTAGTGGGGCCTGGGTTCGATTTCCAGGTCAAGCATGTTGATTTGACGTTCAAAAGTGCCTTTTATGTGCCTATTTGAAATAAATGATTTGACTTTGGCAAGCAAAGTGTTATTAGATTTTTCTTTCTGGCATTTCTCAGTAGCAGCCGGGAGTCTGAATTTGTGCCCGGTTGATGGAAATAGGTTCACTGCCTATTACATGGGACTTTAAAACATAACTGGCGAAGTAAGGGTGTATTATACATCTTTGCCCAACAGGTCAGGGAATACAGGCGTGAGATATCACGCCTATTTGAATATGAATATTACGAAGATGAATATGTAGGAGAAGGTCCGTCTCTCTCGTTATCATCATAGTCATATTTTAACTACTGTGGGCGTACTGTGGGTAGCGTTGGTTATTGCGCAATAGAAAAACCGTTTGCAGTTCATATCAAATTATAATTTACGATCAAATTAATTACACTAGCGAATCACACACTGTAGTTACGCGGCACAACTATACGAAACGCGCGATATTTTCTAAACGTGTTCGAAGCTTAGTCGCCAACAACAAACTCTGCTTTTACTCTGGTCAAGCGTTATGTTATAGACTCTGTCGAGCGCCACCTGGTGGCGCTGGCGCCCCGATTATTCAAAAAAGTCAAACGATTGATTTAACATATTTTCGACAAATATTTTTGCCGGTATACCAAACGCTTTGTCCGACTGTACATTTCAGGAAGCGTGATAGACGATATCTTTAATGGCATCAGGGGGTCTACTCTCTAAGCACGAACACCACAGTTTCGGCCGAAGTTACGGGTGTTTTCAATTCCGTATCACCTACGGGCACAAGATTAGTTCGGGGCCCGGCCTAAGAATGAATAACAAGACGGTTTGACAGTTGTCCTTACTCCTGATGTGTTTTTGCCTGTCCAAAGTATCGAGCTACTTTCGGACGGGCCCGTATTTTTGTTAACGGACCTACAGAGTAGGCCTCCTGATACGGTTCGTTAGCTCCTGTTTGGTAAATTTTCGTAGAAAAGGGAGAATATTGTTACATATTGAGAGTAAAGGAATGTTATTGTAAGTGAGTTACTTACTTCGTTTTTGTAGGTTGAATAGTTTTTCTGTGTATTGTTTGTAGTTTCAGGATGCCATGAGACCATAAGAGGAAATGCTTTATTCGGCACAATGATTGCTGATTGTATTATGTTGAAACAGATGTTAAGAGGACGTTATATGTGCGTTTTTTGACACTATTTTCTTTTCATCTTTTATGAGTCCTACAGGAGGATAGGACTCGGTCTAATTTTTCTAACCTAACCTAACCGGTTACTAGTTTGATTCCGTATTGAGCAAATATTTGTAAGTATAGGTGGCGGTATATTTTCTAGATCTGGATGTATCTATGTGCTTTGTCTGTAAGTTTAAATTCTACAAATTCGTTAACGATAGAGTAGAGCAATGATACTCAAAGTGGTCTATATCGACCCCCATTGTTAGATGTTACAATTTTAAATCTGTGATATCTTCAAAGATATTCATTTTAATGATATGCTGTAAAGCGAAATTTTGATCTACATTAAATGCACAACGTACCTATCTAACGTATTTAATTGGATAAAGATTAATACTGTATTGTTTAAAATCGCTTCTTAAATAACCCATAATTTTTAGTAATATGTAAAATATAAAAAGATAAAAATGGTTACTGTGGGTTATCCTTAGGAGGTGTCTACATGTACCATCACGGAGTTTTCTGTAGACCTTTAAGATAAGAAGATATACAATTCCGTAGTACATTATTTTGATCTATCTCGTAAGGTTTAGGCAGCGTTAGCAATGTAAGCGCCCAAAAATATGTTTTTTTGACATGGTTACAAATCTTTGGAGTAGAGTAAAGGTTTTGTGTTTCCTACGTTTATTTTTGGATAAGCTGCTATCAAAAGATATTCAACTACCTTTTCACTAACATCCACTATTAAGCTCTACGGCTGAACGTTCGCCTTATCTCAGGATCATCGGCAATTTATATGATAATCCTTACAATCGCTGTTAGTAGACGGATGACGCTAATAGCATGTTTTACCTATGACTATGAACTACAGAAGGTTGAAAATAACGTGAAACTTTTGTATTGTTCGTGCAAAGCAAGCACAAGCTAACTTCAAACAACAAGCTAACTTGTGTTTTTATTTGCACGTGTTTCTGTCAGAAAATGTTTATCTTTCTTTCTTTTCTTTCAAAGAAAATAAATCCTCTTTCTTAAAATAGGTAATGTCATAATGATCTCTCTCTGTTTTTGAACTAACTGCTCCGCCATATGAAATGATCCGTCAGAAAATCTAATCGAAAATTATCGGGAAATATTTAAAAAATATAACAGGTATTGTAGCGAAATAAAAATAAGGAAATTCACCACTTAAGCACGTATAATTTATAAATGTTAAAAATCACTTCTAAAATTAAGTACAAAATGTTGAAATTAAATATTATAAAAAACACAGTTGCGGAACAGGTAAATTGGCCAAAATGTAAAGAGGATACGAGAAAACTTAAATTATATTAGGTGGTAAATCTTTGTTACGCTGGTTTACGAACTAGGGAATCAATTGCAATCGGTTTTTAGGCTCGTTACCACTAAATTATGCAGGATTAAAAATTAATATTATTTCATAAAGATTACCTAAGTTATTCGATAAAAACAGTCAAGTTTAAAGATTGACTAACATTAAGGTATTAAACTCGTAAGTGTTAATAATAATAATAGGTAAAGGTGGTCGTTTCCTGGGCCCTGGCGAACCGCGGCCTCGAAGCCCAACAGACCTCGACGGATCGCAGGTGATACAACGAGAATGTGTCGTGGATCATAAAGGATACGTCGGTGTCGAACTTCAGGGATTCTATGCGGCTGCCAAAAGCGACACAATAGAACCACAAGCCTACTAAATACCGGACGTACCCGGAAAAGGGCCCGAAGCAACCCTTTTACTGGTTCTACACCAGATTCGAAGAATGTCGTGCACAAATTGTGTGGCGACTTAGTTGACTGTAAAACATTTGCAGCAATTTGATAAGGAATCAAGGTCCGTAATAGGACTCCATTAATATTTAAAAAAACTGAAAAATATTAAAATCGACTCGTCGTGATTTCTATTTTTCCATAACTGAATTTTTTCTATATCCATCACAGATGTTTTCCTTGTCGATATCAAAATTTTAAAAATTCTGATTAAAAAGATTGATGACCAGACATATTAATTAGAAAAGTAGGTTGTAACTGCAGAGATCACGCTGCAGTATGCACTAGTGCCCTTGCATTAGTACCTGTTATATTTTTTTCAGTCTGTAAACGTTTACTGCTGTTGGTACGTGAAATTGCTAATTACCGATTTGCAAACAGTACTGCCCATTTTCGTCAGGGAAAATGGGCAGGGCGACATGTAAATTTAATGATTTTCAACGCTCGACTAAGCGTGAAGAGTTGAAAATCCAATAGTTATATTTAGGCGACCGCCATTTTTTTTTTGGTGGCATATCATCAAATAACTTCTCCCGCTCTGGGCGGAGCGGGAGGACGTGTCAGACATTTACTGATTAAAACCCACCCGTGTTCCTTCAGTTGCCTGTGTGCTAGGGCCACGGTAACCCTTTCGGACAAACCTGCGACCCCGGCAGGCATCAGCCCTAGCGGACTCCGTCAATGTGTGCTGACATATCTTTGAGGCGCGCGTGGAACACAACGCGCTGTCGACTCGGGCCTGGTCCTTACCAGACGGCGAGCTATTAGGTGCCCCCGTCCTGTCTGCTAACTTTGTTAATTTCATGATGATTAATATTACACACGTAGAAGACAAATTGGAACAAAACTTCTGCACCTATTCATTCTGTTGAACAATGTGTGTGTAGCATATTTCTGGAAGTTATTCCCCCCGTCTTTGGCTGACAAACGGATGAAACTCGAAGCGAATGTAATAAGAAGTTATTTGATCGATGAACGTTGAATGGTTTAAACTATGAGAATATGGCGACAAAGATACTGCCTTGCCTACTTCGGTACCTGGAGGATTTGAGCTTCGAATAGTTGAGGAACAATATAAACGGGGAAAACTGGATAGTTGAATGCCACAGAGATTATAATTTCGGACTGTTTTGGGTAAAAACTTTTGTTGACTAGATTGAAACTGCGTTTATCAGTTTTGCCATTATATATTTTTAAGCTATTGCATAGCTTTTATCGCGGGCTTTGAGCGCGGCGATCGAATCAAGAAATTCCGTAGCGAAAATAAAACTTAACACCCCCCACTCCGCCTACCATGTAGGTCGGCCGAGCGTTCGCTTAACGTGTATGTATATGGTACGACTCTATAAAGCTCGCACGGATTGAGACGAGCTGCTCCGAAATCGGACGAATACGTAAGCAGAGTTCCACACGTGTTTTTTTCTGCAATAACTGCTTAAATATTCAGTAAAAAACTGTCAATAACGTCAATCCCTGGCATTAGGTGAACTGACAACCCACTTCACCTAAGTTGTCCCGGCGAAATTTTTAGAGAATAGACCAGGTGGTACTTTCTTAGACTTTAGGTACTAGATAAAGAGTCAGATGGATATATACTTATGTACTTCGATGAAAAATTTGGTACACTTTGATTCAATTACCCAACCTGAAACTGAGTGTCGCCCCCTATTATACGTGGAACTTAAACATGACTGACGAAAGAATGTGTACTACACACCTCTGCCTTCCCATTCCGGAAAAAAAAGCGTGTTTTTAACTTTATGAGCTAGTTGACGTTAGTTGAATCAAATTTAGCTGAATATAAAAATAAATTAAAATCTTTAAATTCAGATATCATGATCCATAGGTATAACAACATTATAATTATTAAAATTAAACAATTACAAAAATGGAAATTAAAATTGAAATGATTATTATAATTAAAATTAAAATGGAAATTGGAACGGTTATTAGAATTAAAATGGAAATTAAAATTAAAATTATGATTAAATGACTGATTTCACAAAGGACCTCTAAAGCGGGGATGAGATCCTATCAGCCACAGTGTTCAAGATTTCGTTGCGGCTTCCACACATTCTGCTGGTTAGGGATACCGGCCTTTTGCGAGTGATGGCATGAAAGCCATGCCCGCAGCCCGATGCACTACAGCATGAGGGATGGAATGATTCGGGATCGGGGAGAGGATCATTACAGAATATAAAAAACAAACAAGAACAAAAACAATCGCTTCTCGCTCCTCCCTTGAAAACCCCCATTCAAAGAAATCGTTCACTCAGCCGGCCCTTTTAACTTTTTCACGCCTTCTTCGCGCTAAAATATGGGCCTTTCAAACTTACTTATTTTCAGTTCTGGGTTCCTACTTGTAGAAACTCCTGCATGTTCTTAATCATAAGGATTCATGAATTATGAAGCTGCCAATGGTTTCTCTGAAAGCGATTTTAATTTAATTGTGTGAGGATATTTCTTGCAAGAACTCAATTGTGATGGGCTAATAAGTACATACTGATCTGTACTGTTTTGATAATACCTTATAGTTAAAGATGTATATACTGTTTTGATAGCCTAGGTTCTATCATTATAATCAAACAATATATAAGCATCGATTTAAACGCAAAGCCATCATCGATTTTTTCGTATTGAAGTATTAATAGTAGACACAACCTGGCCCTGCAGTCTCGACAAATATAACGACAAAAATCGGTCGTTAAGTCTAATCGATGTCAAATTTCTTTAATAGATTTTCAACCTTATGCTTTCGAAATAAAGTTGAGAATCTATTAAAGGAATTTGACAACGATACGACTTAGCGACCGATTTTTGTCGCTGTCTAATGTCGAGACTTCAGGGGCTGGCAGCGCTATTCAAAACTGATTTTTTCCACTCTACTATGACTAGGGATTGCAATCCGAAAAACCGGATCCGGTAATCCGGCGGATCCGGCATCATTATACACTTACCGGATCCGGTACCTATATTCCGGATCCGGTATCGGACCCGGTGATTGCATAATTTGGCAAAATAACCGCGCCTTTGTATGTGTGAAGCACCTTAAAAGGCGTGGTAGGTGCGTGTGAGTCGTTTGATGTTTCGCGAACGACTCGGTCGAGTTAACGGGGTTTGTTGTGTTGTGTAGCTGCTTCGTCAAATGTAAATAAATACTTGTGTTATTCTGTATAAGCACGATACCTACGAAGTAAAATTCAACCGTTTCGCCGCACATGTAATGAAATGATGAAGTATTACTTATCTATGCCAAGCAAGAAACTGTATTTAACCGACCAGAAAATAAGTTCAAATTTGTATTTTGTTACAAGTACGTGCTTACTATTCTACAAAGTTTATTTTTAGTGTATTAGTTTTGAAATATGTCACTTTCGAAACCAAACCAGAACGAGAAGACCTGTAGCGCTGACAGAGGTAAATTTGATTGTGGTATTGTTTTAATTTACTCTTTCTTAACGGAAAATCAAGTTATCCTGGTTATCTAACCTCGTTGACGCAATCCAGCCAGATCCGGTCGGACCCGGCCGGATTCATGGAAATCCGGTTGGATCCGGCCGGATTGAAAATGAGGCCGGATTGCAATCCCTAACGATGACGTCACACACGTCTTCTTAAGCTGCAATTACTAATTTACTTTTAAGACCACCACTCTTATTCCTACTCCTGGAGAACGAAACATTATTCAGGAATTCATATGTTGAATAAAACACTACAAAATCAAAAGACAAACATTGTGTACTACTTCTATATATATAGATAAAAACTTCTCCAACTTCTTTGAAATCAGCACTAAATTTGGGTCGGAACCTGAAAAATCACAGAGGTGTCGTTATCAAAAGCGATCGTATACGTAAAAGGTTTGACCGGCTTTCAGACAGGCTTTGTGGGTGCATCAAACGGGCACTATTTCCGCTTCCGCCCGACTAGGCACTGATCGCGAACACTCTAGATAGTACAGAGCAAGGAAGTGACTAGAATAGGTCGGAAAGCAAATAATAGAATAGAATACTCTTTATTATGTACACCATAAAGAGAATAGAATAGAATTCATATTTATTTGAACACTGCCTCGTTGGTTTTGTGGTAGCAAGTGCTACTGCTGACCATGAGGTCCTGGGCTCGATTCCTAGGTCCAGCAAAGTATTATTGGGTGTTATTATAGGTACACCTCTGCCTAAACCTTTCGGGGATTACAAGCGTGATGTTATGTTACATCGACGATGTAGTATTAATGTCTAATAACTACAAAACGATGATTTTACAGGCGGCGAAAAAAAAACGTTTCATTTCTATAGTTTTTAACATTTAATCAAAAAGTTACATATCGCTTCTTTACAAGAGCAACATGATATCTCATAAAAACGTTTTTTTTTATTTCATATTGTACTGAATTATTTTTTGCTTATTTTCAGAAAGCACATTAATTACCGCAACAATTTAACTGTTTTCGACGGTAAAATTAACAATATTTTAGAATTTATCAACGCTTAAATATTTAAACTTGCTCTCCTGTAAAGTTGTCGTTTAAAAAATATCACATTGTTCTTGTAACGAGGCGATATATTTAAAAACATTGTAGGTATCGCTTGCGATGGTAATAATGATTTCAGACCTTATGTCTTTCGAAATATGAGGTCATTCATGTTTTACCTACGAATATGCAATAAAGTGAAAGTCGCTAAAATGTTAGTTATTAGATGTTGATACTTCCCCTTCGATATACTCGTATAATATTTATTTATTCGCTCTCATGCACATCACACATTATACAATAGATTAATTGTCGGTATATTACGTCATTATAAAGACCGTTGGAACCGAGCCTTAGTATTGAGTGTATAGATTACTTCGAGGCAAGCGTGTATCACAATCAATCGCTGGTAAGTGGGATAGTGATCAAATTCGAGCTTATCAAAAGAAAAACATTATAAAGTGAAAAATAACTTTAATTTCGGAAGTCAGTGTCTTTGGTTTTGTTTTTTCGTTTTTTGCCACCGACTTCCGAAATTAAAATTATTTTTCACGCTGGAGTGTTTTTTTTTTGGAAGTCGGTTGATTTTTTTGTTGTGGTAGTTACCCCACCATAATTCGTTTACCTTCACTTGCTAAGTAAATAACGGTTACAGGAAGTTATTATAACATCATCAACATACACCAAGTGGAAAAAAAAGTATGATTGAAGCTAGCTCAAAAACCACTCATCAGAAATTTATCAAATTTATATGGGACCACCAGAAGCAGGTATATCCTTTCAAAAGAAGAATTTTTCAAATCAGTTTATAAATTTAAAAAATTCAGCCAAAAAAGTCCATAGGCATGGCAAGGTTGTTAGTAACAAGAATTTTGCTTATAACTAATGTTAGTAATTAAAAGTCAAAAGAAGAAACTAGACAGACCGTCTACCCCTGCACAGTAGGCTCATCGGTATCGGTTCTCTCGCCAATCATCCTCAGGACGCTATTCGGGCTGCCCCGTACTCGTCGCACCACCGACGCAACTTGACCGACATGACGGAGTTCCGAGGCAAAAAACTTTAAAAAATAGTACAACTGAATTGAGAACCTGCTTCTTTTTTTTGTTTTTATTTCCTTCTTTTCACTTCTATTTAGCTTCCTCTTTCTTCATAATTTTCTTGACAGGGTTCATAATGATCTCATTATAATTTAACTTACCACCTACTAGCGGGACGAATTGGATAAAACAAACGACCAGTGATCCGTATTAGCCTTGGATCGGAAAAGCTGGAAGTCATGGGAGTGGCCTTTGCCCAGCAGTGGGATGATATAGGCTAACAGTTACCTAAGTACATATTGTGGAATAAGATAAAGTATTTAGTATTGAGAAAGTATAACTCTAAGAAAAAGACTTCTAACTTAACAGTACCTAATAATGTCTCATCGTTAGGAAAATAATTTCCCAGTATAAAAGAAATTACGAACGAAGCAAGTGTTGACACATGAAAACCTGTACCTACCTACGTCACAAAAGTACAATTTCTTTGAACGTTTCTTCTAATCATCAAGGGGACTGATTTACTCGGGTGATTGTCGCCGAAAAAGATTTAGAGTCACTTTCGCGCATTTCGTCGTGACGATACTAGGTTTCAAGTAATAAAGGGCGGCCCTATTGCCGTTTATCGGCCATTTTTTTATCCGAGGCTGCCAAAGGAAATTTTATTACAGAAAAACCGCACTTATTATTATACTATTCTATTCTTATTATTTCAGTAAAACTTCGTTATTACTTTGTTCTGGTTCCATATTCTCCAGAAGACTTGCTATTTATAAAAACAATCCATTTTTTTTTTATGGGGAAGAAAACTGTCAATTAGTTCCACGTAGGTGGCGCTAAGTGTTTGTTACAAGCGGACTGTCAAACTCCTAAGAAATTAAACATTTCTTTTTTGTGGCATATCTAGATTTATTTAGATTTATTTATTTATAGTTAATTAACACAGTACAATACCAATTACATTAACTAACATAGAAAACAAAACTATACAATGCAGACTGTTGTGTCGTAAACAATTATTCGCTACTTACTAACATGGAACAGTGGACACCCTCGCGTACTGTTTCTCACAGAACATCAGACTTACGCGCTTAATTTTACTCCATTCGTCCGCCAACACATCACATTCAGGGTTGGCCATCAGGAGGGCATTGAGCATCCTTAAAGTACGGCACATAGGCGATTCAGCTCTGGTGACCGTTCTGCAAGGCAGTTGCGCGAACAGATTGCGTCGGCGATTATTGCGGTGACCTATGTATTTGTCGGGCACAAATAGTCGACAGAAAAGGTCATGGAGCTCAGGGCAGTCGATACGACTGTTAAGGGCCTTACAGGTTATCGTGAGCTGATCAAGGCCTCTTCTTGCCTCCAATGAGTTGAAACCCAAAGTCCCAAGGATATAGTTGGTGGGGTACATGTAAGGGAAGAAATTGTAAGTTCTTTTAAAAAGATATCTAAGAAAAGTTTTCTGCACTTTCTCGAGCATTTACGTTTGAGCCGTGGTATAGGGATGCCAGCTCCAGCTTATATCAATATAACGGGTCGTTGTGTAGCCTTTGGATACAAAGAAATAGGCGTTGTCAAATTCCCAAGTAATTTGCACATGAATAGAAAGTGGGAAAAGCCACTGTAATAAAAAAAAAACAACTTCAAATCTAGTGATTTTTCGAGAGACCACTCCTAAGATGACAGGTTGGTACGTTACTGGACTGGATTCAGGACTGTTACACACACTGTCGAAGTTGAAATTTCTGTCGTAAGTTTCCAACCTGTGAAAAAAAAGGGTTTATTTTCAAATATCCTTACATTTTGTAACAAGTAACCTTACGTCTTGTTTATCATTAGTATCATTAAAAAGAAAAAAAGTTTGTGAGTTATGTTTGTTTTATAACTTATAAAACCGTAATATTGTTCAGAATACAGCTAAAAGTTGATAAAATGTTAAATATAATGTACCGTACGACAAGCTCGGATTTCTTTCCTTGTTGCGATGCTGCTCTTTTTTTCAACTCTTCCTTCAACTGGGCGATACGCCAGTTAGAATATATTGTAAGCAACAGTACACAAACTGACGACCATGGTGCAATAATATACTTCGCCAGGTATAGCATTCCGAGACACAGTGGTCACGTGGGTGACACAAGTCTACGTCATCACCGCTGTGTTACCAGTAATGTGTAATAATAACTCCCCAACTGCCTTTATTACCTGTGCGAATCCTATAAATAAATAAATAAATAAAATTCATTTATTTCAGATAACATAATCCATAATAATACAATTAAAACTTCCGAAAATTAAAATAAAATAAAGCCATTAAAACAATTCAAACTGATGAGATAAAAAATTAATATAAATTAAAACATTCAAAATTAAAATAAGTTACAATTTAAAATAAAATAATATAAAACCAATTCAAAATTTAAAAATAAACAAAAACAAAAACACAACAACAAACATTCAAATTAAAATTAAAATAGTGAAAATTTTAACATTCAAATTACCCGCCTGATAAACGAGACCCAAATCGGAGACGAGATCCTATCAGCTACGGTCTTCAGAATTCCGTTGCAGCTGCCACGCATTCTGTAGATCAGGGAGACAGTTTTCTTGCAAATGACGGCATGAAAACCATCAGTTCGGTACAGCGCGAACATCCCCGATGCACTACAGAAGCGAGGCAGCCCCAACATCATCCTGAAGATGTTGTTATACTGGACGCGCAGGACATCCAGCGATCTTTTGGTGTGCTTGACCCACAGATTTCCCGTATAAAAGCTTTGACAATATGCTTTAAACAACGTTATTTTCACTTGTTCAGAGCAGCGGGAAAATCTGGGTACCAGCATGTTACCTCTGACCGCTAAAGCCCTGCGCTCCCTCTCAACGTCAATATCGTCATCAAGGCCCTCGGTAATTATATGCCCCAGGTATTTAAACTTCGCGACACGGTTTATGCACAATCCATTAAGTTTAATATTATGTGAATACTCAGGGCATACACCGGCGGCCCTAAAGACCATATATTCGGATTTTTGGACATTGTATACAAGGCCATGTGCAGCAGCATAGGACTCACAAACCCTTAACAGCTCTCCAAGACCACTCGCCGTCGGGCTCAGTAGCACCATATCGTCCGCGTAGCTAATGTTGTTGAGGCAGACGCCGTCTATCGAACAACCGAAACGTTTGCTACTGAGCTCGACGATGAGTTCATTTATGTATAGGTTGAAAAGCTTGGGTGACGTCAAACCTCCCTGTCTCACCCCGCTTTCCAACGTATATGGTTCAGAGAGCTTATTATTCCACCTGACAAAGTTTGTTTGATGGGAATACCAATACCTAACCAAATTGAGCACCCCCACCGGTATACCCGCGTTCTCCACCTTTCTCCAGAGCACATCGTATGATACAAGATCAAAAGCTTTGGAGAGGTCAAGGAAACACGCATATACCGGTGTCCTGCGGTCCAAATAGTATTGGACAGTATGCTTGACACCCACAATGGCAGCCTCCGTGGATAGCCCAGGTCTAAACCCAAACTGCGCGTCGTGTAATTTTATGTATTTATCTATGTAGGAATCAAGCACACCGTCCAGCATTGTAGCAATTATCGTTGCCAACGATATGGGCCTGTAGTTCCCACTGTCCGAAATATCCCCCGACCCGTTCTTCACGATAGGCACTACGATGGTTTTCATTAAGTCATGAGGTAAGTATGAGTGACTCCAGCACATCGTGAAGAACAGAAAACATTGAGGTTTTAATTAACAATTACGTTGGTATATGTTTAAATTGAATTGTTTCGTTTGATTAGAAAAACGAAATGACAATTTAAATGCTTTATATATATTTTTTAACAGAATGATGACTGAAAATGTTTCCATAATTCATGTTTCGTTGCAATAAAGTGGCAACTGGATAGTGACGTAAGCATGTGTCACTCCCGGAGTGCCAGACCTTGTTTTTTTAGACCATGCTGACGACTAACACGCAAATTCATAAAAAATCGTCCACACAATGTACACGTTTTTATCAACAACTTTTGACAGGTGACAAACACACAGCGCCATCTTGCGGCGAAGCTTCCGGGAAAAAACCCATTAACCCTTGTTTTAAAAAAGCAAGCAAACATAACATAATTAACAATCTTTAGATTGCTTACTTATAAACTGACTTCTTCAAATAAGAGGAGGTTCTCAATTCGTCAGTAAATATGTCTTTCACTATTGCATTATTAGCTAATTTATTGATTGTTTTTTATTTCAATCAATTGCTGACCACTTTCCTTATTGCACAAAGCTTGTCTAACCCTTTACAAGTCTGTCGCACGTGCCAGTCGACTGCGTGTGGACACAGCTTTTGCTCCAATGACTTCTTGTGCCTGTGAGCTTCGCACCAATATTACCGGTCAAAGGCAAGCTTTCCTACTTATTGTGCACACAGTGACTGGGATGTTAACCTCTTTCACCGTATGTGCTCCTGGTACTTAGATAATAATATTTTAAAGCACTTTTAATGATTTCTTGTACCGTGTGAGATTCGCACCAATTGATCCAAAGGCAAGCGTTCGTACTTATTTGTGCACATGGTGACAGGGATGTTAACCTCTTTAGCCGTATGGACTCCTGGTACTTCGATAATAATATTTTAACTTCTTGCGTGTCGCATGGACCGCATAGGTTTATAAAAAAAAGCGCTCGAAATGCAAGCGTTCGTACTTATTTGTGCTCACGGTGACTGGGATGTTAACCTCTTTAGCTGTATGGGCTCCTGGTAATTAGATGTAATGTTTTAAAGTTAGATTCTTCGTATTTTTTTTTATGAACTTGAATGGATAAAATAAGTAAAGTTAGTTCCCTAATATCCTTGTTCAAATTAACTTAGAGAAACAGAAACATATTCATTGAATTTTAACAAATCAAAAGAATTTTGACGTAGGTTTAAAAAAAAAACAGTACTCCGAAGCAGCACTTTTTGAACGTCAACTTTACTTACTTGTAAGAAAGTCGTCCCCCAAAACGCCTGCCCTTCTCAACTTCCTAGTTCGACTTCCTTCGTTTAAACCATTCATCCAATTACTAAACTGACGATGAAAAATCGAAACCTTTGGAAACTTTATAATTTTCAGATTAGTATTACCAGGCGGCTATGACCTGAATGTTATATACTATGTAGCAGCCTAAATTTCTGAAGTCCGTACATCTGGCATAGGATACCGCAGTACGTGGCGCATCGAGATACCGCAGTTTTGGCAACATGCATGTAGCGACATACAAACTTACATTCTTCATGTATAAAGAGAATTTAGGGTGTTTTCCTAGAAAGTTTGCTGTATCTGTTCCAATTTCGTTAGTGTAAGTAACACTATTTTCATGAATTAAAAATACATGGTTTTTTTAGCTCAGCTTTCAGAAAGCTAAAAGAAAGAACAGCTACAAAAGATAAAAACTCACATATATAAATTAACTCTAAAAACACAACACTGCTTTTTTGGGCAGTCGTGTAAAAAAAGGTCAGGTACAATAATGATAGAATTTTAGTTAATCTTTTTATAAATACATTGTAGAATTCCGGAACTAGACAAATAATCATGATTAGGATCAGCGGAAATACCAGTGTATTTTTTTTTTCAATAGATAATAACTCACACTTCAATATAGTATAAAAATCCGGTGGGGACCTCCACCCACGTATTTAGGTACCTACGTGGGTGGATGCATCCACACCCACTTTGATTATGTAGGTGCAGTCAGGGAACTAAATTGTTTATCGAATTGACTATAGTCTGTTGAAAACGGTCGGACCCCATCAATGGTGCTGACATCTCTTTATGGAACACGACGCGCCGTCGAACCGGGCCTGATCCTTACTGGACAGCGAGCTGCCCATTGCTCGCCGTCCGCAAGCCCGCGCCTACGGTGACCGGAAATCGGCTGTCGACTCCCGACGCCCAGGGTGTCTCCTTCTGCGGTGACTAGGGGCGTGAGGGCGCAACGATTGCCTTAGCCTAACGCGCTCCGCCTCCTCCTTCGCGAGCATTAATGCTTCGCAAAAGGAGGTGACGGCTTCCCATTCCTTCTCGCTCCGTACCATGGCCTGGACCACGGCCTGACGCGAGAGGTCACCGCCGCCGATCGCCGCCACGAGGATACTGCGGTGCTCCGCCCAAGCCGGGCAGACCTCCACACAAATTGAGTGCTGTGATTTGAACATTTAAACCTGAAATTCAAATTTTTAGTCTTCTGACAGATGTTTTCATTTGAAAATTGGGGTTAATTTTATAACCTTAATTTTCATCGATGATTTTGAATTTTTGTGCCCGGTTGATGGCAATAGGCTATTATATGGGACTTAAACATAACTGGCGAAATGTGGGTGTACTAAAGGTACACCTCTGTCCAACCCTTTGTGGAAACAAGGCGTGATGATATATGAAGAGTATCCATGGAGTTTCTTGCCCTTTCTACTCCATAGGTACCTACTACGCTTTGGAATGGGCAACTAGCTTCATCTTTCTGACTGACCGACCCCTTGACAATTCAAAAGTGCCTGTGATTGGTTTATTTGAAATAAATGCTTTGAGTTTGAGTTTGCCTACACCCACACTAAAGTGACATGAAACGAAAATCAACGAACAACAAAATTTCAGGAGCTATTTAGTTCAAAACACCTACAGCACAGGCTGGTTCATTTCAAAACCAAATCAGTTTTGGCAACACTCTGCCTGGGTTACGCCAACCGGCGGTCAGGTTGTTCCAGAACTTTACGGAATTGTACCGGCATGGTAAAGTATTTGTTTGTTTGTACTGAGAATTTTTAAAGGCGAAATGTTGGTTCTGATTTTGAGTGAGAGGGAAAATTCTAGAGTTGGAAGGTAAGTGCATGTTGATTCAGTGTAAGTACTTGCTCTGGTAATGTTGTTAAGATATACGAAGGTGATTGTTTGTTTTGCAGTTTTGTGAGTTTAAAAGTCAAAAAAGAGTTGAGAACACTAGAAACCTGACTGTAGCGAGGGATTCAAGCTTGCCCAAGGTGAAGACACCTTTATCCCTGAGAAGAAAACTCTACTTTTTGCACCTACGGCGAGGTAGTAAAAACCAATTCCATTTTCAAATCAGTAGCTTGTCAAACTGTTAAATAACCGGGGAATACCTAGTTATGTGCAGTTTCATACACAATAGTCTCTTTAGTTTGCATATACACTGGCGTGCAAAAAAATCGGGCCACCCCGTGCTTTCAATTTGAGAGACGATTTATCTCAAAAATCTTAATGAATATAATTTATTAATTTATATTTGTGTGAAGGTAGGTAAGGTACAGTCTATTTGCACTTACACTATATTTGGATAAAAGCAATATTCTTGACAAGATCGACTCGATTCTTCAGATGTCCTCATCGCTCACTTTTGCTCGGATGAAGTGCGTGACTTTTTTTTGCCAATGAAATTGACAAAAGAATAATTTTGTTTATTTCTGTTCGTTTACTGGAAATTTAACTTGATTTTTAACGGACTTCACAAAATGGAGGTTCTTTATTCGAAACCCCATGTTTGTAAGTTCGTGATTTTTTCATAAACTTATAAATCAGTTTTGATAATTCTTTAACTAACGTAATCTACATACTTTCAGGAAGGTTTTAGTATACAATATATTAGGTTATTGTTAGTAAACCTTGTTGAATTATATTGTTTCAAATCGAAGAACACGGCGTGGGTCGATTTTATTGCACGCCAGTGTTTTAAAATAAATTCCTCAATTGAGGAATATATTATATGCGAAATGACCACTCCCAGTTTTCACATCTTCGATATTTTTTTATTGAACTTAAATCACATAACAATAACAAAAATAATACACTACTACAAGTAATATAAAGAATACACCCTGTGAAGAACCGATATGTAAATTTTGTAATAGACACACAAATGCGTATTTCAGCAATGTATTCCTGGAATTAATCAACATAGTACATTCAATTCGAGTGTTTACAGTACGCTGAATGATTTGCTAATTACAGAAGCAGCCATCGAAATAGTTATTAATAACTCCACCCACGGCAAGTCCTAAATAGAGAAGCCAATAGTTTAGTTTCTGTACACATACAGGGTGTCCCAGAAATCGACCGACATATTTTAGGTGGTGGATGTTTTGGTCAAGCCCTCCCAAAATAACACATATGTTCCGCAAAATTTTATAGTTTTCAAGATACAATAGATTAAAAAAAAGAAAATTACCGCCACGCGTCAGTCTTTTGACTCTCATGTGTAATTTTTTTTTTTATTAATAACTTTTTCCATTAAAATATTTTTAAATATTTACTCTATCCGTAATTACCTTTGATTCTCCATAAAAACTTACGAATTCAACATAAATTTACTATTATTTGATATTTTTCCTCAAAAATTGTTTTGTTAATAAATTTTAAACAGTAGTGACGAAAAAAATTTTTGCGTAACATTTGTTTTGTTATTTTGGGAGGGTTTGACCAAAGCTATCAGCATCTACAGTATTTGGGTCGATTTCTAGGACAACCTGTATACCTCCTTTCTAACTTTACTATCAAAAGGTACTACTTAGGCACAGTGATTTTTTTTTTTTTTTTTGGGGTGGGAAATCATCAAATGACGTCTCCCGCTCTGGGCGGAGCGGAAGGGCGTGTCAGACTCTTACTGACTAAAACCCACCCGTGTTCCTTCAGTTGCCTGTGCGCCAGGGCCACGGTAACTCTTTCGAACAATCCGCAGCCCCGGCAGGCATCGGTCCTATCGGACCCCGTCAATCCTGCTGACATCTCTTTGAGGCGCGCGTGGAACACGACGCGCCGTCGACCCGGGCCTGGTCCTTACCGAACGGCGAGCTGCCCATTGCTCGCCGTCCGCAAGCCCGCGCCTACGGTGGCCGGGAGTCGGCAATCGACTCCCGATGCCCAGGGTGTCTCCTCCTCCTGCGGTGGCTAGGGGCGCGAGGGCGTAGAGATTGCCTCTCCCTCTCGCGCTCCGCCTCCTCCTTCGCGAGCATTACTGTTTCGCTGAAGGAGGTGGCGGCTTCCCATTCCCTCTCGCTCCGTACCATGGCCTGAACCAGGGCCGGACGCGAGAGGTCGCCGCCGCCGATCGCCGCCACGAGGACACGGCGGTGCTCCGTCCAAGCCGGGCAGACCTCCACCGTATGCTCCACCGTGTCCTCCGGTCGATCCACGCAATGATAACACCCGGGCGTTTCCTCCCGCCTTATCCGAAACAGGAACCTCCCGAAACAGCCATGTCCGGTGAGGACCTGCGTCAGGCGGAAGGTGAGGACGCCGTGGCGCCTCTCAAGCCACTCCTCAAAGAGGGGTCTTACCGCCGCAATTGTGGCGTGCCCTGCGCTGGGTTGCGACAGTCGCACTCTCCATGCCGCCATGAGATCCCGCCGGAGCTCTGTCCGCTGTGCCGTGATTTCTCACAGTCATGGAGATTACAAATCAAACAGTTGCTCCCAATTTCTACTCCTATACTAATTGTAAAGTCGCGACCAACCCTTATTAGTCCACCCAAACTTGAGCTTCGAGAACCAATCGAGAGCAAGCGGTACCACACTACGCCAATGCGCCATCGCGAGGAATGCCCACAATTTCAAGTTTCCCCGCGTCCATTGCATACCAGCCTAGAATTCTTTGTAAACTATCCGGAATATTCCCAGCAATGTATGCCAACACTGTGAACCAGCCGGCTCTGTGGAACTGTATGCATTTTATGATAGATGTCTGTGAATTCGGCGAATTGGTATTTGGTTTTCATTCTGCAGTGAAATGAAGGAATGGGTCAGGTTTCCGATTGCCGTTTTGTTTGTAATCCTGCAGAGAACTCAGTGTACAATAAGAACAGCGATAGTTTGATCTGGTTACATTGCAGGAGAGGATATTGTTTTCAGATCCCTACTAGATCTTCGCTGAGCTACTTTATTGTTTTTACCTGTAAAAACTAAGTGCAATATTTCTTCTATTGGTATGTAATTAGGTAATTCTACATTTATTATAGGGCTAATTCCCATATTTAAAAAATGTTCACAGACTAACTTCTGTCTCACTATAATTTACCAACATTTTTGAAAATCTTTTGACATTGATTGTCGTTGAGATGAGTTTGCAACTTGAAATTGAACGTTGTTAGGGTTCCGTACCCAAAGTCCGGAGTCCTGTTTTAACGGGACCCTATTACTAAGACTCCGCTGCCCGTCCGTCTGTCTATCCGTCTGTTACCAGGTTGTATCTCATGAACCGTGATAGTTAGACAGTTGACATTTTCACAGATGATGTATTTTTGTTGCCGTTATAACAAAAAATACTAAAAAACAAAATAAATATTTAAGAGGGTTCCCATACAACAGACATGATTTTTTTGCTTTTTTTATAGATAATGGTACGGAACCCTTCGTGCGCGAGTCCGAATCGCACTTGGCCGGTTTTTTTTATTAAGTACGAGAATAGGCATTCAAATATCCAGAGTTCCTTCGGTAACGTTAAAAGTTAGTTTGATCTAAATATGTAAATATCAACTGCAGGTTCAATTACTGTACAGGACTGTGCAATATGTCAAAACTACGAATGTATCATGCCATTTAGGCATGCGGCGTGGTAATCAATGCTTGTTCCAGCTGTGTACAATAAAAGGAATTTCCCCTGTAATGGGTGATAAATGATAAATGATTTTATTTCTGTAAGTAGGTTTGTACAAACACTTTTACACGTCAATCATATTTTAAAAACTAGATGAGGTCGGCGTTTTCTATCTGACTACTCTGAGAAGAAAGATCGAAACAAACTCAGAGGTCACAGTCTCTTTTAAAGTCCAGAAAAAATCTTGGTCAGATCATGTGAAGACCATGTAGATTTGTGTCTGAAATGGTCTTTTGAGGAAAAACAACACAGAATCAGTGGACCTGTCCAGTCAGGGCACGCATTTGTCAGTAATCGTGCAGCTCAACTCAGAACTTAAGGAGCTCAACCACTCGATGAACGATATCAAAGAAAGGACAATTGGGTAGGCTGCATAAAGCACTCAAAATGCCAGATTATCATTAAAACTAACTGAGAAATGAAAACAATAAAAAATAAAATTGACCCACATACTCACATAGTCCTCACATTCACAATAATTAAATAATAAAATTATACTTCACAAAGTAAATTGTCATGTCATTGTATATATAATAATTATCAAATGTCAAAGTTAACCTGTGTAAAATAAAATAAAAATAAATAATAAAAAAAAACATTCAGTAGCAAAAATTGGAGCAACTCAATCCCAAGCCTTTTTGCCCTCAATATAATCTTTAACGGTATAAAAGGCTTTCTGGCACAACTTACGTTTAATGAATGATTTGAATTTATTACGGCTTTGATCTGAAAGGGTGAAATTTCGCCTGTAATAACCTACTATTTTGTTGACAGCCTTGTTGGTCTACTGTTCGCAAAAACAACTACTGGGCGTAGGGTTCTAAATTCGACCCCGGGGTCGCAAAGTGACGTTGGGTTAATTGGGATTTTCAATTTGTAAATTCTCATTAGTAGCCCTGAGTTTGGAGTTGCGTTCGGGTAATGGCAATAGGCCAATTATACAAAGTATAACCCACATAACTAGCATAATGAGAGTGTATCGTATCTCTGTCAAAATAAGCATTATATAATTGTATTCCTATGTTTGAGCTCATTAGAAAAAAGCGCTTTAAGCACACAACCTCCAGTCACGAATTGCCAACAAAAAGCTGTAGAACTTTAGGGTCAACATTAAAACGGAGTTGAGTGGTACAACTTGTTATTGTTGTTGTATTGCTGTTGGAGTTACTCAGTTACTGTTACTGAGTACATAACAGTAGAATAATGTATGCACGAGGAACTACGAGTATAATTTAATTAAGTTTTTGCTTTGTTTTAGAGTAAAATATTGACCTTGCCGGTCGGTCAGTTAAATATTTAATTTAAAAGAGTGTCCATGAAGTTTCTTGCCCGTTTTTGTCCGAACCTAATGGGCAAAAATAATCATCTTTCTGATTGATCGACTCCTTTGACAATTCAAAGTGCCTGTAAATGGTTTAATTGAAATACATGGTTTGAGTTTTAAAATAAAACATTGCGGATTAATGTAAGGACGGCCGTAAGAATACAGGAAGACCAAAATGAATGATGATATGCTTAGCAAGGGGGTAATTGAGATGGCAACTGATAAATGATTTCTAAGATGATAGTTGATAGATGTCATGAAGAAGAAAACTTTAAATACTATGCCAAATCAATTAACCCCGGTCTTCCCTATTACGTCACAGTGGGATCAGGACAGGCGGATAAAAAACACGACTTGCATCAAAAGGATTCTACTTTAAACACCATTTTTAGGGTTCCGTACCCAAAGGGTAAAAACAGGACCCTATTACTAAGACTTCGCTGTCTGTCCGTTCGTCTGTCCGTCCGTCTGTCTGTCACCAGGCTGTATCTCAAGAACCGCGATAGCTAGACAGTTGAAATTTTCACAAATTATGTATTTCTGTTGCCGCTATAACAACAAATACTAAAAACAAAATAAAATAAATATATAAGGGGGGCTCCCATACAACAGACATGATTTTTTGTGCCGTTTTTATAGGTAATGGTACGGAACCCTTCGTGCGCGAGTCCGACTCGCACTCGGCAAGTTTTTACGAGAAAGACAGAGGAAAAAAAATACAGTAAAATCAGGCATTCCATTATACTTACGTTTGAAAATTGGTTACAAAAGAAAGCAAACTAAAACTCAAAGCATTTATTTCTAATAGGCCAATTACAGGCACTTTTGAATTGTCAAGGGGTCGGTCAGTCAGAAAGATGAAGCTAGTTGCCCATTCCAAAGCGTAGTAGGTACCAATGGAGAAGAACGGGCAAGAAACTCCACGGACACTCTTTTAAATAAAAAAATTGGTAACATCATGAATGAACATGAATGTTGAAATTATACATGTGAGAACAATGTAGAAAGACGTACACGTTAAAAGCATCCATAAAAGTTAAAAGCGTCCGTAATACAAAAGATAAAAACAAAAAAAAAAAGCAATTCTGAAATTAAAATAAGCCGTGGCAGTTAAGAGATGACCAGTCCCTACTGACGGTACCCGTTCACGAACATAACGTATGGATCAGTACCATTCAGCTCATCCATTTTGAAGGGAACTTAATGATCCAACACACACGCCACCACCAGTGAAACATTTGAGTGAGCATGACATACTCTCAGCCGCCAGGGCACATTCAAGTCAATGAAGGACGTACCTAGTAAATGGTAGCTTTATAGTAGGTCCATAGTGCTCACACATTTGCTAGTAGCTAGCAGTATTGGTTTTCCCAAAAAAATATCAATGCGGATAAAATCCCTGGAAAATTGGAGCATTGCCCCCATTAGCCAAAGTAAATATTATACTGTGGGTAATTTGGGCTTCAAATGAAAGTCGTTCGGTAATCGACTTTAAATTAACATGTACCCTTATCAAGGAGATGGCTTCTGCTGGCATATTTATCACCGGTCCGGCCGGGACATTACCACAATATGCCTTATTGGCGAATTTGGTGAAACTATACTTTCTCGAATGAAAATAGGGAAGAATAGTATGCGAGTTCGGAATATTGTGTTCAAAATATAATGATTTTTATGTTTTTTGAGGAAATGAGTTTTGACAAGCATCTCTACTGTACAAACTGCGCAGGTCGCGTGCGCACGCGACCGGTGACAGGCTGCAGAATTAAAGAGCCTAAGAAGAGATCGTTGTCAAAGAGTTCATCTAGGGAAGTAATCTTTTCAAAATCAGTTTTGCCAATCAGAATCACAAATTTCCTGCTTGAAAGGTGTACATGCAATTCAGAAGAGTTGTAATAGGAGGAGGTAGTAGCTGGTGGTGGTGGTGGTGGTATCTTTATTCTTCTGTCCTTATTCCAATCTATTTGTGGTCGCCGCAACATGTCTTCTTTTTTCATCCTTCTCTATTAGTCGTCATCTCGGTGGTCACCCCCTTTCTAACCATATCATCATTCACACAGTCCATCCATCGCTTTTTGGTCTTCTCCTATTCTTTTAGCCATCCACATTCATACTTAAAACTTATATTGGTATAAAGTACTATAGAGGTATGAGGAACAGGGTGTAAACTTCACTCATATTCTTTGGAAAAGGAGATCCTTCCGATCAGACGGGTGTTGTGTCTGGTGGGCGACTGCCCGACGATTGATGTCGGGGCGTTGTATATATGCTAGTTGCGCAGTAAACTCTGCTTGCGCGATGCAGGACTTTGCGTGACGTCAGTGTGACGTGTAGCTCGCATGTGGCGTGGTAGATGCCGCTACGACCAATATCTTTGTTTAATGATAACTTGGCCAAATAAATTACATGATTTCGTTAAATGAACGAGCAGGAAACCGCCTTTATGGAGGTTATAGAAAGACATTGCTTAATATTTAGATGGCCATGCGCCATAAGTTCCTAACTTAAATGAAAAGTAGAAAATGGTCACAATGTAACTGAAGTAACCTTAATAACCCTAAGCTCTGGTAAAACCTCAAAACGTTATCGTAAAAAGTTTTCAGATTGCGTATAATAAAATGTTATTACGGAATATTTTAAAAGCTTTGTTGGAAACAATGTTAATATCAGAGTTAAAAACAATGTCATTTTGAAACGTAACAGTATTAATTTTTGAAACTCCAGTTTAGCTAGCTGTAATTAGAATATGTAAGGATTCCCAGAAGAGAAGGCGGGTCCTAATATCGTGGTTGTTTTGGCGGATTAAGGTCTTTAGTCTATAGTACAAAGTTGTTGGTTACCAAGAAGAGAGACTTCATGCGCAGTTGCCTGTACGCACTGAGCCGAATGCTAGAGCCCTTCTGGGTCTGGATGATATTTTAAATAGATTTTATTACAGAGCTATAATATAAATGTTTTTCTTACGAAGTATCTATACAAATAAATAAAATTAAAGTGTCTGTTTGTAATGTCAAAATAACAGCTTATTGCTAAATGCATATAACAAAAAACAATTATTGAATTTTTTGTCAGTCTGTCCGTTTGTTCTGGCTAATCTCCGAAACGGCTGGACCAATTCCGACTGTACTGGCAGATAGCTGATGTTATAAGGAGTAACTTAGGCTACTTTTATTTTAAATAAGAATTAGGGATCCGCGCAAAAAAAATTAAACCCATAAAACCTAATTGTTTTCCGACATGCACGCAAATGAAGTCGTGGGCGCAAATAGTATTATATAAAATTATGCCTCGTTCATGTCCTAGCTTCCTTGCTAGCGACACAAGGATTGTGTCTAAGGAAGAGCATCCTACTGCCCTCTTGTACAGCATATGTTCAGTCGTCAGCAGGTCAAGCTACACGAAACTGTCAAATTTCTCCAAACGATTTTAAACCTTAAATTATAGATGGTTAAGTTCAAAATCGAATGAGAAAATCTGACAGTTTGTGTTGACTTGATGTGCTAGTGACTGTACTGCGATCTCCAATCCGTTTTCCAGAACAACTATCTTCCTCTTTTTTAGCCAGCCTGCCAATAAAAGTCGTTGCATTTCATAAATATTCTAAAATTGGATACTTATTGAAGTGCAACACAACACACACAAGATACGACAGGATTTACTATCGCATTATCGCATTTACTCGTTAGAGACATCAATATTTTATGGTCCGACCTTCATACCTATGTATGGACCTCTCCAATTGCATTTCTATAACACGAGTGGGTACGACTTTATACACCACTACATGAGGACGTAGTTAAATGTTATACCAAAACACTCTTATAGTTAAAACTTTAATATTACGAAAGCAATCCAAGTAAAATTTATCACAACATGATGTTGGGTTTAAATTTTAATCGTGTACACGTGTTTTGGTATACAAAATTCATTTTTGGCCATTTGTGGGTTGGATCCTTTTCGTTTAACTACGTCCTAAGATAATGTAATATCTGCCTTTTTGGTAAAGAACTGGAAAATTCTTTGACATGCTCTTAAGCAACTAGGTATAGCCTCATTGGGGACTCTGTCCGCCCACCGAGTGACTCCAGGGAAGACGGTGGCACAGTGGTCACGTGCTGCCGTGCATAGCGAGGCTCAGGGGAGGTCCTTTTACAGTATTTTCAGGGATGTGCTTTACAGGCGTTGCACAGGGGGTTTCCGGAACTGGTATTATAAGAGGAACCGGGACGCCCTATGTGCTGATGGTGATCACCGGATGGTTTTACTGAGGAAAAAATCCCACAATCCCCGACCTCCCTCGCCTGAGGTCCTTTTGAAGGGTCCCCGATGAAAAAAAAAAAAAAGGTATAGCCTCATTATGATATTACCCAAATAGGTTTTTAAAGTAATCGAGTGTATCTTTGCAGGGTGGCGGCTAGGTTATGGATGAGAGTGGCAGATGATCGAGTTAAATGGCGTGTGATTGGAGAGGCCCTATATCTTGCAGTAGACTAAAAGATAAATGATTTTATTTCTCTAAGTAGGTTTGTACAAACACTTTTACATGTCAATCATTATTTAAAAACTGGATGCCTTCAGCGTTTCCTAATATCTGATTACTCTGAGAAGAAAGGCCGAAAAAAACTTAGACTTCTCAGACTGCTAAATAGGTCATTGAAAATGTTGAGGATATGGATGATGACTTCATTATGCGCTAACTACGTCACGCGTACTTAACGAAAGTCTTAAGAATGATTTCCACTAAACGGCTCGCATCGCATCAGATTGGAAAGGATACGAACGTATGCGGCGACAGCCGATCGCGTCCGGCTGGATGTCGACGCATACGATCGGCTCCGTATCGTCGCTAGCGAACGTATATGTTTCTGTGCCTAGCATAAGGTTCCTTCCTCCCGTGTTGACGTGTTCTAATTCGGATGAATGTGTGCTCGGATACGACGTCAGGCGAACGGAGCCGATCGCGCGTCGCAGCATACTTTCGGTTACGATCGCTTGTCGCGGAAGACGCCCGCGGTCCAGCTGCTGTGCGCGGCTTGGTAATATAGACTTGAAATACTGTGTACACGATGTAATATCGTTTAAAGATTGTAAACTCCGTTCCGATCCGATGCGATGCGAGCTGTTTGGCGGAAATCATCCTACAAATTCATTGACAGGCACCGCATAACCTGAACCGCTGGGTCTAGAAACATGTCGTTGTGCTCGTTGAGTTCCTTAAGTTCTGAGTTGAGCTGCACGATTACTGACAAATTCGTGCACTGACTGGTCAGGTCCACTCAATCTGTGTGGTTTTTGCTCAAAAGACCATTTCAGACACAAATCTACATGGTCTTCACATGATCTGACTAAGATTATGTCTGGACTTTAAAAGAGACTGTGACCTCTGAGTTTCTTTCGGCCTTTCTTCTCAGAGTAGTCAGATAGGAAACGATCTTATCTAGTTTTTAAAATATGATTGACGTATAAAAGTGTTTGTACAAACCTACTTAGAGAAATAAAATCATTTATCATTTATGAAGTTTTGCACAAGCGAGGTATTTTTAAAATTCATCCCCTAGAGGTGTTAGATAGGGGATGAAAATTTGTATGGAAGGCTGTAATTTTTGCCGAAATAATGGGAAAATTAATGGGAAATTTTATCGGATTGACAGCTGGTTACATAATAAATGAAGGGTACAGGGAAAGAAGGGTCATTGTCAGTATTTGTTTAATATTGAGTTGACAATGCCATCTAGTAGAAAATTAATAAAGCTTTCAGGCTAAAAAACAATAAAACGCTAAAAGAGATCAATGTAATCATGGGACTCAAAAATTGTTTGTATGGCTGTAGGAAAAAAAAGATCATGGTCATCGCTAATATTTAAAAAAAACTTTTTTACAAAAAAACAACCGGCTTCCAAAAAAAAAACGTGAAAAATAACTTTAATTTCGGAAGTCGGTGTCTTTGGTCATGTATTTTCGTTTTTGGTCACCGACTTCCGAAATTAAAGTAATTAAAGTAATGGTTGTTTTTTTGTAAAAAAGTTTTTATTTTTCACTTTTTAGTTGTGGTACCTACCCCACATACATTCGTATACCACTACTTGATACGTAAATAACCGCGACAGGAAATTATTGTAGCATCATCAATATAAACCAAGTGGAAAAAATACGCATTATTAGAGATAACTCAAAAACTACTGATCAGTACTTGATCAAATTTAAATGGGACCATATGTGAAGCACCACGTTTCAAATAAAAAGAATCATCCAAATCGGTTAAAAAAAACAGTCGAATTGAGAACCTCCTCCTTTTTTTGAAGTCGGTTAAAAAAGATCATTGTCTATGGATTCTGATATTTTTTCTCGTTTTAAGATTAAGATTAGGTGAATTAATTAATACTTCAGATTAAGTGACAGGTACATACTGTATTGCCTTCTTAATGCAGTATTAATATATGTCAGAAAACCTTTTAAAATAAATTGGGTTTTTAAAGTTATTAAAGTTTTTTAATTTTGTCAAAAATTGTTACATTATGACAATTATCCTTTTTTCTTCCGTATACCCTCCAAATACGTACAACATACAAGTACACAAAAAGCTATGACACCCATGTCCAAAATAACAAAATGGCTGACGACTGATGACTTTCTGTTTTTACTTTCGTTTAAAAAAATATATACCTAAACACCTACTTTTGTTGGTTATGTTTCTATCAAAGCAAATCAAATCAAAATATTTTATTTCACATAAACCTACATGGGCACTTATGAAACGTCAGAAGCTAGGTGCACGGCTCCAATTGGTTGTTTCCTATGGAGAAGAGCCGGCAGAAACTCCACGGTTACTCTTTTAAAAATAAGGGGCTTTTACAATGTTTTAAATTGCAGTGTTGATAGGTATGGGAGGACAATCTATGATTGTGATTAGTACTGATTAGTTTAGATTGTGCTATTTCCCTGTGCAAGTCCAAATAAATACTTTTTCTTTCGAAAGTTTCAAATGGTAGGGTCAACAAAAAAAAACTTGCGACGAAAGCGAGGGTAGTTGTAATGGCGGGAAGATTTATACCGTTATTGTCGGGGGAGTTTAATCGAAAACGAGACTTGCGCTGTTACTGATTTATGGAAGCCAGTGTTAAATAGTTGTTTGATCTTCTTAGTTAAAATATAGATATAAATAAGAATTTATTCAGAATTAGAATGAGATGTGCATAAATAACAACTTATACTTATTAGTTTATAAAAATAACAATATAATATTCTAATTTCACTAAAAACTATTAACAAAATATAATATGGCGTCGAAAAGTTCATCTGCATCGCTGTCGATTGGTAATGTACCCAAGGGACTGGAGGCGTTGCCACGAAGATAGAAGTTATGTTTGGTAGTTAATATTCATGTTTGATTCTTGATATTATTAAGGAATACTGTAGCTTGCGGATCATAAATAATAATAAAATCAGCATATTATTGTCCCACTGCAGGGCAAAGGCTTCTCCTACAGAGAAGGCATGCGCACTGATCACCACGCTTGCAGAAGGCGGATTGGCGGTTTTCAGACTTAGAAATGCACATTTAGGCATTATCTTGAACACTATGTTGGATAAAATTGCAGTCAATGATAAATTATGTTTATTTCTGCAAATTTATTAAATAAAAACAACCGACTTCCAAAAATACTACAATAGTGAAATATAACTGTAATTTCGGAAGTCGGTGGTATAAAACGAAAATACAATTATTTTTCACTTTTTTTGTGTTTTTGGAAGTCGGTTGTATTTTTTGTAAAAAAGTTTTTGTTTTGTCACTTTTTAGTTGTGCTACCTACACCACACAAATTCGTATACCATTACTTGATATTATGTAAATAACAGTTACAGGAAATTATTAAAACATCATCAATATAAACTAAGTGGAAAAAAATACGCATTATTAAGGATAACTCAAAAACTGCTAGTCAGATATTGATCAAATTTATATGGGTCCACATGAGAAGCGCCAGCTTTCAAATAAAAAACGAATCATCAAAATCGGTTCACCTAGAAAAAGTTCTGGAGTAACACGCATAAAAAAAAACAAAAAATAAACAGTCGAATTGAGAACTTCTTCCTTTTTTTGAAATCGGTTAAAAACACTTTAACTCTTCAACAATAATTTATGTTTTTAAACTAGATGAGGGCGGCGTTTCCTTTCTGACTACTCTGAGAAAAAAGGTCGAAACAAACTCACAGGTCAAAGTCTCTTTTTAAGTCCAGATATAATCTTGGTCAGATCATGTGAGGATCATGGAGGTTAATGTCTGAGATGGTCTTTTGAGGAAAGAACCAAACAGATTTCAGTGAACGTTTTCAGTCACTGCACGCATTTGTGCAATCGTGTAGTTCAGTGTCCCTAAAAAGTAAATTGAAAAGTTTACTAACTGAAAGAGCATATTACATACAGTATAGCAGAGTTTATGAAACAGGAAAATTTTTCTCCGTTTTTGAGATGACGATCTTGTATTTTATGGACATGTTATTGTCATCCACTGTATTTTTGTGAAATAATTGTAATTTGGAATTGAAATTTTAATGACACTAGTTTATATTTTTCATTGACTATTTTATTTAATAACTATTTTGACATTCAATTTTATCTAAAACTATGCTTGCTGAATTGTAATGATACCTAATCTGAAGTACCTACATAATTTCTATAATGTAATTTTGATGAATATTATCACGGTTTATGCACCATCTCTTCCTACCAATTTGTACGCCACGATATGCGGCTGAACATGTTAGGACTTCTTTATCTATTATTATCTTGCATGCAATGTATCATGTACATCATGTTTAAACAAATACAATTTTACTTACTTACTAATACGTAGTGATTATCATGTTGAACTAGTTCAATCACTCACTCAAACAAAAAACCCTATTTCTTTCACAAAAAGCATAATATGATTGCTTTTCTTTATTATATCACAACGATACTATGAAGACTTCCTCCTCACATTACAATATAAAAGTTAGAAGATAAGTATATATAAATATGATATACAAAGTACGCAAAGAACGTATAATATTGTGTCTTCTTTTTACGACTCTTTGCGAACTTGATGTTGTGAATGTGTTCGTGTATTACTTTCGCTTTTTAGCGTAAGAAGTTGACTGAATTGGAGGCTATTGTTTTAGTAGTATTTACAGTTTTCTGAGATGCTTTGATTTTGAAATAGAGAAAACTGTTTCAGTAACAATAACAGTCTATAAGCGATATGGTTTCGTGGTGCCCCGATGGTTTTTGGAACCATTTTGGACTAATTTTGGGTGTGAACACTTGGTTGTGGGATTAAAACTTGGTATGTAAGTGGAACTTTTTCAAGATTATGTGTAAGATAATTCCAAATGCTTTTGACTAATAAAAACTCATCGTAAGAAAATCTGCCAATAAGTTAACTGACGATCAATCGTATAAGAAAGAAGAGGTCTTTTCTTGACACAAAATAGCCTCAAGAAATACATCCAGCCATTAATTCCAAGCTGTGAATAATTCAGCTAACGTCTTATCCAACATTTCAAACCAGAAGATATTGCCAACCTTGACCCTCAAACAATACATCATCCAAACTCCTTAATATTTCCCAGATCGGCTTGAGAACAGGATCGCGATGTTACAGCGAACGCAAGCGGCATAGCAAACGTTTAGTTCAGACAATTGACCTCCATGGCCGCTTATACTTCCTACTTCATATTATTACGTCAATAACAAAGTTTTCGATAACTTTTGGGTTTTTATTTTGGGTTGTAAGTTGTGAGAGATGAGAGGTTGGAATTGGTGGGAACAGCCGAGCATGACATATTTTGGAAACTATTTAGCTTTCAGGCTATGTAGGTTCACAATCCACACCTATGTACAGTCTCATCTGACGTTAAGCGAAAAACTTAGGAATGAGGGCTACCGCGCTTCAGTTCGCCGCTAGAGGCGCTAGTATAGAGTGAGGTCTCTAGATGTCAGAATATGTACTGAACGTTCACTGTTTGCGGGATTTTTTATCACGGATTTTATCGAATGATTCATAATAGCCGTAATGGTTGTGCCATTCTTGATAAATTATGGCTTAAGATTTTAAGTAAAAAGTAAGGATCTAATTTGGTAGTACTTGAAGGAAGAATAAGATTTGTCTGCTTCACGCTTGCCAATTTTAGGAACATTATAATCTAAATATTCATTTGAAGTTTTAAAATGTAATAAAATAAACATAATATGAATATAAGGGTACTTAAACATATCCAAAACATCAAATAAAAGTACTGCAGCAGGACCTTACTCGACAGTGGCGCCAATTGGTGAGCACAAAAACGATAGCCCCCATTAGGAATATCTGTAACTATAGACAACTGGTAATTGCCAGTGGGGATAAAAACTGCTACTTGCTCACTTTATTATAATGAATAGTCTTCGTTGCGCAGCTGTTGACTGCAAATATAAGGGGACCCATGTATTTGCCACAGATGTTAAAAGACGAAATTGTGGGCGAAAGCTCTCTGAAAAAAATTGGAAACCCGATATTTCGTCGAAACTCTGTGCTATCCTTTTTAAACTGGAAGGCTTTTATGGCATAAATTCGTATGTACAGGTGATGCTCCCAAGGGAACTAAATCCGTTTTTATTACCTACAGGCACTTTTGGTGTGATATTACGTAAATTGACGTAAAGGTGTGTGTGTTATGCTGTTATTATATTAGATCAGTGCTAGAAATACCATCTCTGAAGTTTTTCAGTCAGGAAGATCATCCTCGAGTTAGATTTCTACCCTGATCATATTATTCCTGTCGTAAGCCTCCAGTCTTCATAAAAAAAAATAACTTGCATAATTTATAGGTTATCTTGTGTTTGTTAGCCCAAGGTAACCTATAAATTATAAAACGTTTATAATTTATTGTCTTTACCACTGAAGCTGCTTTTTTACCAGTGGTAGACGCTTCCCTTTTCCGTAGTTCGTATTTTCATAGTGCTACACTCCAAGTCTTATAGAAATTATTTTATCTAGTTTATGTTTAATTTGTGTTCGACACAAAAGTAAACATAAACAAAACAATGGCGGTTTGAGGACGTTGAACTGTGCTGCCACCTATGACGAGCTTTCAGTTTTTAACCCTATTAGAGTGCAACAAGGTTCTTTTGGCGCCTGAATGACCTTGATAGGGGCCGTTGTTGGTAATGGGGAAGACAACTGTCAAAATGGCGCTTTCGTAGCTAGTTCCCAAAACAAGCTAATAAATAATGTAAGGCGTGAGGTGGTTTTTATTTAGTTTTGCGAAAATGACTCGTTTGTGTGTTCCTCAATGCTCGGAAACTAGAGTCTACCATTTTCCGAGAGGCCTAAACTCAGAAGATTGTGGCTTAAAGCTATTCGTAGACAATTATTTTAACTAAACAGAATTTGAGGTTATATCGGAAACTTTTTGAAGGAAGTGTTTACGAGGAAATTTGCGATATTTAAAGTTTTTAATCCAGACTCTTTTCACGTCGAATAAATATTGATTTCAAATATTTAAATTACCGAAAATAACGAAATAGTGGAATCAAACTGAACTCATGAATGAACACGAAATAGAATGAATGAACGAAATGTTAAATATATTGGTAGGCCTTAGGTTCCTAGCTATGTTCCACGCGCGCCTCAAAGAGATCACAGCATAATTGATGGGGTCCGATAGGGCCGATGCCTGCCGGGGTCGCGGATTGTTCGAAAGAGTTACAGTGGCCCTGGCGCACAGGCAACTGAAGGAACACGGGTGGGTTTTAGTCAGTAAGAGTCTGACGCGCCCTTCCGCTCCGCCCAGAGCGGGAGAGGTCATTTGATGATTTCCCACACAGAAAAAAAGCCCTTAGGGACATAGCTATGAACACACCATCTACAATTAGCTTTGACCGACCTTCCCCATTGATGGTCTGGCATTTTGGGTACTTTACGCAGCTTACCCAAATGTCCTTTCTTTGGTATTGTTCGTCGAGTCGTTGAGCTCCTTAAGTCCTGAGTTGAGCTACACGATTACTGACAAAATGTTTGCGCTGACTGAACAGGTTCACTCGTGTGGTTCTTTCCTCCAAAGAACATTTCAGACATGGATCTTCATGGTCCTCACATGATCTAATGAAGATTATGTATGGACGTTAAAAGATACTTTGACCCCTGAGTTTGTTTCACCATTTCTTCTCAGGGGTAGTTAGATTGGAAATGACGACCCCATCTAGTTTAAAGTGATTCCAATATCCTATTTACAGAATAAACAATTTAATTTTAAACATTTGTGAAATTGTATAATAAAACAAGATGGCTGCGTTAGTTTTGATTTTGGCTACGCTCCAAAAGAACTTTGTAGCGTTGTAGTCATTGCACTGTATCGTTTAGGCACAGAATGTCCCATTCGCAAAATGTCCAGTATGCAGAATGTCCAATTCGCAAAATGTCCAGTTCGCAGAAGGTCCAATAGCCAAGTCCCGAGCTCGCTTCGCTCCGCTCTTGCATCCTAAGTTCTAAAAGAATCTCTTCGACATCATTTTACGAATTGGACATTCTGCCAACTGAACACTTTGCGACCGCTGGACATTTTGCGAATTGGACATTCTGCGCCTAAGCCCACTGTTTCTGTTTCATACAACATGACCCGAAATTAACGTATATCACCAAACACCCCAATTAGAATATTATGTTATAATCATAATTCATAATACATAAACTGAATTTTTACTATTATGTATAAAACATTGTTTATTTATTAAATTAGTTATACTGATTGTGGGAGAAAATTGTGATCACATTACAAATCTACGCACGCACACAGTCGCACACGTATGAGCGTAGGAGGTACTTCGTCCATTTGGGTTTGCTTTGACTGTACAGCGGAAGTGTGATGTAATTTGCGTAGTTTTAATTATTTTTGGGATAAAAATTACCTATATTAAAAATTACAGAAATTGATTCAGTAAACGATTCTGAACAAACTACCTTCATAGTGTGCATTAATTCGGTTACACATTGTAGATGAAAAATCTAACACGTCGACAGTTTATTGACATGATAGCTTTGTTCTATCTAATGCAGGACCATCCTTTTTACTAGCAGGTACTATTCCATGCCACTAAGCTAGATTAGACTGTGCAATAACATATTATTTTATAGGGTTTTTCGTAAGTTTCAACAAACTTAAATATAGTTAGGAACCAACAAAGGACCAATTTTCCCAAAGTCTACTTCCTCCAGAAGTGTTTTGCAGTGTCAAACGTTCAACTGAATGTAATTCATCCGCTTCCTCCCAAGTCTTGTCCATCAAATATCGCGTACGCCGTCCCTGGCACAGCCTGGCCCATAAATTTTTGTACCTCCTGTCTCTGGACGATTTATGTTCTTTAAGATACGTGGCCAATGGAAATAGATGTTATTATATTATACATGAATTACCATGAATTGCCTTTGATGATATTGGTTTGGCGTGAAATTGGATGTACATGTATATTGGAAAGGAAAGTTTTGTTTAAGTATATTTTTGTTTACATTTGTATACCTACTAACTATTGGGAGCTGAATGTGTTTTTATAGAATGAAAAATAAAAATACATATCTATAGTGTGTTATTTTTCGGGGCTACAGAAAAATGTTGTCCTTTCACCGTTTAACTTTTCACAGATTTAGAAAAATAGTAACGCAGGTTTACTTTTATTTTATCATTTTCAACATTCAGGTTAGCTCCAATTACGTTTTCGTTTATCGTGTAACGAGGAAGTTATTCTGCAAAAAATTACAGAATACTGACATAAGCGTTTTTAACTTGATAATGCAAAGCAAAAGATATTGTCGTGGAATGGGGGTTCGATAGTGCACAAAACCAACATTTGTGTTTGTATGTGAACGTAAGTTTGACTCTTATGGCATGAATTATGGTGTCTAAAATAACTAGAGCAAAGATAATTCACTATTAAATAACAAACCCTCCAAAATTTCAATATCCCCGTCATATAATAAAAATAGCCATAAAATATATGAAAACTACCCTTCGGCGTACGTGATCAAATCTCCTGAAAAATGGTCCTGAAATCGTACATATAATTCTAGATTCTGTAAGCAGGCTATGCATACAAAGAACTTGATTTTCAAGATTAGGTTTTGATAGATGGCAAGACTTTTCGGAGGATTTGGAAATGAAATATCTGCAGAGAATATCAAAATTGTGTCTCTTTATTGAGTGTTATTTTATTATTATTTTGTTTTATATTTGCTTGAATTGATTTTGAAGCTAAACTGCTTTTCTAATGAGCATTGCAAAAAATATTAAAAATGATCTGACGATCAAGGTAAAAAGAGGAGACGTTTTGGGTTAAAAAATATCTAAACATGTTACCATCAGTTACCTACATAGGTCTAGTACAGGAATGGCGAACCAATGGCACGCAAAAAAAATATTTGGGCACGTCATCATTTCATGAATGTAGGTACCTTTTTTTTTTGCTTTTGGGTTGGGAAATCATCAAATGACCTCTCCCGCTCTGGGCGGAGCGGAAGGGCGTGTCAGACTCTTACTGACTAAAACCCACCCGTGTTTCTACAGGTTGCCCGTGCGCCAGGGCCACGGTAACTCTTTCGAACAATCCGCAGCCCCGGCAGGCATCGGTCTTATCGGATCCCGTCAATTGTGCTGACATCTCTTTGAGGCGCGCGTGGAACACGACGCGCCGTCGACCCGGGCCTGGTCCTTACCGGACGGCGAGCTGCCCATTGCTCGCCGTCCGCAAGCCCGCGCCTACGGTGGCCGGGAGTCGGCAATCGACTCCCGACGCCCAGGTTGTCTCCTTCTGCGGCGACTAGGGGCGCGAGGGCACAGTGATTGCCTCTCCCTCTCGCGCTCCGCCTCCTCCTTCGCGAGCATTACTGCTTCGCAGGAGGTGACGGCTTCCCATTCCCTCTCGCTCCGTACCATGGCCTGAACCAGGGCCGGACGCGAGAGGTCGCCGCCACCGATCGCCGCCACGAGGACACAGCGGTGCTCCGCCCAAGCCGGGCAGACCTCCACCGTATGCTCCACCGTGTCCTCCGGTCGATCCACACAATGGTAACAGCCGGACGTTTCCTCCCGCCTTATTCGAAACAGGAACCTCCCGAAAAAGCCATGTCCGGTGAGGACCTGCGTCAGGCGGAAGGTGAGGACGCCGTGGCGTCTCTCAAGCCACTCCTCAAAGAGGGGACTTACTGCCGCAATTGTGGCGTGCCCTGAATTTAGGTACCTAAGTCATCTAGTTTGCAACAGCAGAAGTCGCACTAATGAGTTCTTTAACTAAAATAAATATAAAACTGTTAATGTTAACATTACTGTACAATAATAAATGTATTACTGTAAAAGTATAAAGGGTGGTAGGGACATCAACAACTTAAATAAATGTAAATCTGTTAATTTTTACATTACTGTACAATAATAAATGTATTATTGTAAAAGTATACAGGGTGGCAGGGACATCGACGCGCAACCTGTTACCATGGGTACCGTGATTCTAGACCCCCTAGCGTTGAAACTTCTAATCGGTTATTTAAAAAAAATAGCTGTTCAATACATTGAGACCACGTAGGTATTGCACTTTTCTATGAAACAACATTTTTAATCGACTTCAAAAAAAAGAGAAGGTTCTCTATTCGACTTTGTTTTTTTTTTAATGTGTTTTATCTCAGAACTTTTTTCTGGGTCAACCTATTTGGATGATTATTTTTTTATTTGAAAGCTGGTGCTTCACATGTGGTTCCATTTAAATTTGATCAAGTACTGGCCAGTAGTTTTTGAGTTATCCCTAATAATGCGTATTTTTTCCACTTGGTTTATTTTGATGATGTTATAATAATTTCCTGTCACGGTTATTTACATATCAAGTAGTGGTATACGAATGTATGGGGGTAGGTACCACAACTAAAAACTGAAAAATAAAAACTTTTTTACACAAAAAAACAACCGACTTCCACAAAAAACACAAAAAAACGTGTAAATAACTTTAATTCCGGAAGTCGGTGTCTTTGGTTGTGTATTTTCGTTTTTGGCCACCGACTTCCAGAATTAAAGTTATTTACACGATTTTTTGTGTTTTTTTTGGAAGTCGGTTGTTTTTTTTGTAAAAGAGTTTTCTTGTTTTTTTTTTTTGATAATTGCCCAAAAATGTCTACTTACGCTAAGGGGTCTAGAATCATGTGCTAAATACATGGTTATAGTTCGCGCGTCGATGTCCATGCCACCCTGTATAGAACTTCGAAATAAAGAATATTATTATAAAAGAATATAGTATTTTTCCAGTAATCAAGATTGTTTGATGGCACATTTGGAAAAAAATGCCATGTAGATGTATAGAGGTTCGCCATCCCAGCGGGGTAATTGCGTAACACACTAACAGTAGGAACGGCTTTCATTTTGACAATTCAACAACATTCATTGCGTTCTTTATGTTGTTGGGCAGACAAATTTTTCGAACATATGAAGCAATGGATTAGCAATAGGCTTCAACATGATTCAGATTGTAATTGATAGTGTGTTACGCAATTAGGGGGGTGTTCCAGAAGATACCCTTTTCACACCATAATCAATAGTTAATCGAGAGCTACATGTATCGTTTCCACCTGAAGCGTAGATTAATGTGCCACTTAAAGCATTTCCCATCTTTGTCATAATTTTGCTTAGGTATGTACCATATCTAACCGCTATTTCATTTCTTACATTTTTCATATCAGCTGGTTATAATCATTATGATATCGATCTTCAAACACTTACTGTTAAAATAAGGTTTCCTCCTACCCCTTACAAAAAAGGTAGCGAGGGAAATGCAGCTCAAGCCTTTAACGGAAGGGACCTCAGAGGTTCACATCCACTCAATACAATTTTAGACACTTCTGCCAACCCTCTAGGGTATAAATAGAGTGGAGTTACAACCTGGGACCACTTTGCTACTCGAGATAAGAGGAGTAAAAAAAAAGTGTGGAAGTACGCTTAGAAACCTAAGTACTGAGAAAACATATTCTAATTAGAGAATTTTAAAATTGATCATTGAAGGCGCTAATATTAATGTATACTTAAGCGCCTATTTTTGTTAAAACAATTTGAAAGAGTAGTTATTTCGTTGCTAAAATTTTTTAATATTGGTACGAAAAATTGGTAAGTACGTCATTATTCCTAAAATATCTAAACGGGCTGTATAAAGAGCGACGAAAGTAGAAAAAGATAAAAAATTCACAGTTTTCGTAATTTACCTTTACAAACATTGTATATGACAAATAAGTTTTCCTGCAGACAGTACTTTAAAATCTTAAGAAAACAATGACCAGTTAACTCCTATCTATTTATACCCGTTTTTCCTTTCAAAAAGTCAAGTAAACCGTGGATTTCTTTCGACTCCTTTCACTGGACGTGAACGTTTCAGCAACGAATGGAATCGTAAACTATTGTTATCTAGCCCGCATGGTCCGATAGTGGAAATATACGGGGTGAGAAACGTAGCGGGCACGCGCGGTTGTTAGAGGTGACAGCGGAATAATGGCTGAGAAGATCTGTGTGCAGAGTCACGCTGGTTCTAGCTGGATAATTGGAACCAAAATGGATATGCCCGTTTAAGAATGGTGTCACAAAGAGAAAACAGCTTATACAAAGAAGTACTGCTGTGTGAACGGGCAAGAAACTCCCTACCTACTGTAGGTAGGGAGTTTTTTGCCCATTATTCTTTATAAGAACCTACTACGCTTTGAAATGGACAACTAGTTTCATCTTTCTGACTCACCGACGCGACCCATTAAAAATTTATATCATATAAATGGTTTGAGTTTGAATACAGATTGAATTAATGATCGATGACTAGTTATTTTAAAAAGCTGTCTCGTACTGGGAGTTCTTCTGACTTCCAGTTGTGTTTATTAGTTACACAAGTCTCACATACATTAATAGCTAGACCCGAAACAGAGAGCAATTCCCGCATTCTAATCCGTCTAATCTGTCAAAAACATGTCTAATTTACCAACATTTTCAACTTTTTTGACATTTGTGGTTGCTGAGATGAGATTGCGACTCAATGAACGTTGTTAACTAAGGGAATTGGAAGCAATGGAATCTTTTAATTTATTTCGGGTAGTAATCGAGCCCAAAATGTGAAATCCAATAAATTGCTTAGCCACTGCGTCACACGTACCTTCACAAACTTTACATACTACGGCAGAAATAGACTGTTTAATAACGTCAGATCCGCCACGACACACCGCAAGTCCGCAAGACTATTAGGGTCATCACAATTAATTTACAGTGACCGCACGCGCCGCCGCGCCGCCGCGTGCTACGCCGCAACTAACTGACTCTCGTATATTTCAAAGTTGTGACTTTAAACGTTCGCTAATGTGATTTGTTACAGTTGTAATGGCAATCATGCCATTTGGTTTAAATAGGCTTTTATTTTTATATAGATTCTTCTACATTTTATGGATGTGAAAACGTTGTAGGCCTAACTTGTAGACTGTAGATTTGTAGACCTTTTTCTATTTTGTTGAGTGCCTGTTACTTGTTGACAAGCCTACACTGTCCTCCCATACCTATCAACACTGTAATTTGAAACATTGTACAAACCCCTTATTTATTTATTTAAACTTCTCGCACACAATAACATATAAAGGCGGACTTAATGCCTTAGGCATTCTCTACCAGTCAACCAAGGGCGGTGTAGAGATAAGATGGCAGGTGCTCTGCTTAACAGGCGTTAATAATAATAAAAAAAAAATTAAAAAGATAACATAATTAATTATACATGAAATAGGTATACAAGTACCTATATAGGTTATAAACTTATAATACACATAAATATATATTTACTATAATATATACCTACATTATATAATATATATATACACTAAAAGGGAAGGAGGTAATTGAGATGACTCTACACTATTTATTTTGAAAATAACTCTGCAATTTTCGCTTAAATGCATACCGACTGGTGGCCGTCCATATATCGAGAGGAAGCGCATTCCAGAGAACAATGGACTGAATATGAAAGGACGAATGAACGAAATCAGAAGTATGAGGAGGGCAGAGTAGGAGAAGATTATTGGAAGAACGCAGATTCTTAGCGTGTGAAGAACATAAATATTGAAAGTGAGACATAAGATAAGAAGGAGGGATGGGGGAGTTGAGAAAGGAGAAAAGTGTGGTCAAAGCGCGCAAACTTCTCCTTTGGCGAATGGACATCCACTTGAGCTCAGTCCTATAACTCGACACATGGTCATATTTCCTAAGGTTGAATATGAATCGGATACCATTGTTGAGCAGTCTGTCGAGCTTATCTAGCAAAACCGCATTCAAGTCAAAGTAGCACACATCACCATAGTCAATGATGGGGAAAATCAAAGTCTGCACAAGCATAGTTTTCGTCTTAGCGGGCAAAAAGTTTCTCAAACGATATAGGGATCGCAGAGTACCATTGACCCTTTGACTAACACTAGAAACCTGGCGCTGCCAGCTAAGTGTCGAGTCAAGATGCAAACCGAGATCTTTCACCGTAGGGGTAATAGGTATGATGGTACCATTAAACATAAGAGGAGGAAGAGAGCTAAGCGCCACCCTACCCATCATGCGCGAGCTTCCAATTACAATGGCCTGACACTTCAAGGGGTTTACTGACACCCCAAAACTATCAGACCACTCCTTGATAGCAGCTAAATCTCGGTTTACATCAGCTATAGCGTCCGATAAAACTTCTACCCGCCCAGCTGTAGACAACTGTAGATCATCAGCATAAAGATGATACGAACACCTAAGACAGTGAGTTATAAAATTGATGAAGAGAGATTGATGAGATTTTTAAAAGACTAACCGTGGAGTTTCTTACCGGCTCTTCTCCATAGGAAACAACCAATTGGAACCGTGCACCTAGCTTCTGACGTTTCATAAGTGCGAATGTAGGTTTATGTGAAATAAAATATTTTGATGTTGATTTTGTCGTGTGTAATTGACTTTGTATAAAAAGGTTGGTTTATAAGTGACATAATTTTATGTTAAGCTTAAGATATAACTTTGATGGACTTAGTAGGATTATTTAGTAGAATTAAGTTTATAAACAAAACTTACTTTTGAAGCCAGATTAGAGCGATTGAGAGTATTGTGGGTAGAGAAGTACGTAGTCGATCTCCTTGTGCAATGATTTGTCCATACAAGTCGAATATATCCCTTTCTGTGGTCAAGTATTAATATTCCAGTTTGTAAGGTACGGGTAGCAATTTAATTACTGATCGGTTTACAGTTATAATTTAATACCAATATTATTTCATAGCGTCAAAATCGTTGATGTTGATTTAAATTTTCATCATCCCATAGTGGACTGCTTTATGCTTGTAATGAACTAATATTCATTAGGTGTCATTACCCAAGTAACACAACTGGGTGGTAAAATTGCTCCATATCATATCTGTTTGTAAACTTGGGTGAAATATATAGGCATGAATAAGTTCTATAAAGGTGGAGAGAACCCTTATGCAAACATTATAGAACCACGGGGAGAAAAATTGCAGCTTAATTTTGGTTCCAAATGAAATCCATAAGAGTTCTCACGATCACCTTAAGGGGCAATTAGAACTATGGGTGTAAGTTGTGCGCAGTGAATGGTTGATTGAATGATATGACGTTTCAATTCATTCATTGAGTGAAAAATGAAACGCAAAGTTCTTTTTAGGGGCGATAAGTCGAGAAGTGTTTTTGAATTTGTACTGTGAACAGCCATTTTATTTGGATTACATCTATTTGGTGAGTATTAAAACTTCACGTGTACTGATATAATGCAGGCATTAATTTACAGCACAAAATCCTTGCGAATGTTTTGTTACTGTGAAAGTATAGTATGGTTTCTTTATAAATTTCGAAGCGCTTTCGATTTGATAAAGAACAATTAAATAAAGTGTGCTAAATCAATTGGCGAAATAAAAGTATAAAAAAATAAAACTGTTAAAAACCTAACGTAATGGTTTTAGACGTAAGTATAATGTCAAAGTACATCAGTTACAATTAACAAAACTCAGTGATTATGCGTTAGTGTAATAAAACACTTTCCAAACAAAATATTCTCAAGGACAACCATTTTCTAAACATGGCGATGTTTATGGCATCTCATAGTTTTTATTTTCATTTATTTGTTCCCTATTTGGAACTGTAAGGTCTAAAAATCACTTATTTGTATGTTGCTAGTGGCTGACCAGTGGATGCTACTACCAGCAGTAATAATTAGCTCTATTGTGGATCTCCCAGTACCCGTGAATTAGGGGTCCTCAAGAAGTCCAAAAATCATTTTGGACTTCTTGAGGACCCATTTTAGTACTTCATTGATTTAGATGTAAGACAATAACGAAAATTATGTGACTGCAAGTTTTTGTGATTACCAATGTAGTTGTAAGTCAGATGTTTAAAAATAAAACTCATTTTTATACATTTATTATTGTTTTATTTGTAATCTTAAAATTATTGTTAATAGTAAAATAATCAAACTGTGTGAAGCAAGGGTAACAAATACATTTCAGTTCTATGTTCAATTGCTACTAATTTATATTTTATATCCTCAGGAAAACGAACACATTCGGTACCAGCATTTGCGGTCAATTTATATTTAAAAATTTTGAGATAAGAAGACGACATAGGACGCTCAAAAACATTTTCTTTATTAATAATCGCATTACAATTTAGAATGATTTTGTTTTCCTGAACTTTAATAGATCTTGTCTCCATTATCTCTTGTTTCTTTGTTACAAAAAATCGGTCAGTTTTTCTTTCCGATATAATAAAATCCTTACAATATAAAACTAACTTATGACTTTTACAATTTTTTTTCACATATGGATAGTCCCTGGAGCTCTCTACAGTATAATTGAGGTCCAAAATATCGCATTCTCCGAGCCTTTTAGCTATTTGAGACAAAGGTTTGTTACCAGTTCGTAGCATATTTTTAATAAGGTATAGTTTGTTTTCGAATGGATAAGCATTAAAACTTTGCAAAATTCCAAAATGCTGCACTTCATCAACAACATGTGTTAAATTATGAACGTTACTTGTCATGAAATCTATGCCATAAAACAATTTGAAATTTCTCACAAAATACTTTAGCAGGTATTTAGCCAACGGTAAGAAATTAAAATATTCTTCATTCGAACAAATTGTTATCGCACAGAAAAATGTTTCATAGCATCGCTGTTTAGTACCTCTGGCAATATAACACCACTAAGGTATAACATAAACGTTCTAAATTCAGAAGCTTTCCAATGACCTAAATTACTGAGATTCCTGACAGATCTGTGGATTTCAGAAGGTACTTTGCAATTATCCAGAAATTTATTTACTGTAGATATATCACTTGCTCGCCATTTTGTCTCCTTTTTTCCGAAATTTCCATCGCGCCAGCCAATAAGAAGGCGTTTCATAATCCCTAGGTCAATCAAGTGCATGGAATCCGCAACAGGAAATGTTTTAATCATATTAATTGGGAGATCCAGTAAAGGTGAATCCACTTTGTGATGATTACCGTAGAGTTTTTTACGAAAGTCTTCATCATTTCGAGCAGGACAATCTAACTCGGGAAATATAACTGTATGAGATACATGTGAATATTCACCAACAGTAGTACATTTGTGACACCCGTGTTTACCATTAAAGTTGCAAACCCCTTTTATCATTGCTCTTGCAGGTGAATCGCAAACGAAGCATCTTATTGTAACAGTAACTTTAACGTTTTCAATTTGTATACCATTTTGAAGTAATTTTTGCATTTCTTGAATAAAAGGTTGTAGATATCCATTTAAATCGTTAGGTTTCCCATGACCCGCATATATCCCAACAATAAATGGTTTGATAATAGGTAATTCAAAAATCTTGCACAATATGGGCCAGAACTGCTGTTTAGAACTGTTACATACTGGGAGACCATCTATGTTGAAATAAAGAGAAATATTGTAAATACCATTTAGTAGATTTTTGTAATATTTCTTTAAAATAGTTACAAGAGGTATAGCAATACCATTATGCCAATATTCACCAGGATTAACAAATATTGTATCAATCTTCCTCGGAGTCTTCATAAGCGTTCTTGGGTCTACCGGCAGCAAATTTGGCATCCTAGAGTTTATAAGTGGCGCTAATGTTTTCAAGGCCGAATGGCTTATGTTATTTTCTGTAGCCCATGCCTTGATGTCATCCCGAAATTGAAGAATGTGTTTGTATTCACATTAGTTTTCATTTGAGCTGTTGTCATCACCGTCACTTTCACCAGAAATTTCAGTTGAATTTTCATCGTCATCGGATTAGAAATTATATTACCAGGATCAAGGCTGAAAAAAATAGGCACAGATCTTATAATATACTGTAGGCATAGAAAGATTATTCATATAGCTACAGACTTCTTCGAATAGCACAGAATATCACAAGACAATGTCATACCAAAAAACTTTATAGAATTGTCGAATGAATTTAAATATGTAAGTACATAATAATATAAGTATCTTGATTTTTCCCTATGACATAATGACTCGTATTTGATGTTACGTTACGAGATATTATTTGTTGTTGCAATTCGATTATGAGCTAACTCTTGTTTAGTAACTCATTTATGTTATTAAGCAAGATAATATATAATTATGCGATACTTTTCATGCGTCCAACGTGCACAAATAAAAAAGAGTGGAGTTCCAAGCTCAGTTTCTTTGCAGATTTCGGGAATTGCAAAGAAACAAGAATGCCACCTGTACCTATATTTGTATAGGTACAGGTGGAATTCTTGTTCAGGTCTTCGATATAAATTCTGTTCAAATCTGATTACCGTTTAATAAATAACTACTGGATTTCCTTAAAAACACTACAAATAATGTTCAAAATGTATTTAAAACACACAAAAGAATGTTAATTAATTTTTATATGTACGGAACCCGTGATTCCACAGTAATTTTTTTCTTGACACAATTATATTTATAAGTAACCTAATTAATATTTTTCTTATATCACCTAGCTATTTTTTTAGAAGATTACTCATTATAATTTTAAATTGATATAATTACCTTTCAACATTACGTGTATCTTGGGATTGCTGATTAACAACTTCATGGTTTGAACCTTTTATGTCCACGTCCATTATATTTCTTAAAGTACGTACAACCTGCCGATGATAATTACCAGATCGCTTAATTTTTTTCCATTTCACGGAATTCATTTTTGATGAAGTAGTTTAAACCATGAACTTTACAACAACAGAAATAAAAAATGCTATCAACAGAGTGACGCGCAGGACGATCTGACTTAAGTAATCACAATAATGTATTTTGGGAACTGTTACATCGTTAGTGGTTTTAAATAAGTGGAAATAGCTGCTGTTGGTTTTCAAGAACCCACTATCGAAATTTATCTACGCGTTGGAGTGGCATATTAGAGTACAATAGGCCTGAAAGATGCAATCACGTTAGGTTCCAAAAAGGTTGCAAAATGATCCCTTTAGCCACTACAGGTGATATACTACTCTGTTATACTACTGGTTTGGAAATAGAAGTGCCAAATAAGAGTATGTTACAGCTTAAATGGAACAGTTGCTTACAAGTGATTTAAAGGCCTCATATACCACTGTTGCTTCTAAATTGGTAACAATTAAAACCCGTTTTCAACTTTAAGTAACAAAATCGACTCTATGCAACAATAAGATATAAAGTATAAACAAAATATACTCTTATGCAACTAAGAGTGATAGGAGGTACTCATATACAAATATGAGTAGTGTTTGATGCTATAAGTTTTATCAAATACTGTTATACCACTCATTTACAACTTAAAGCTATAAGATAAGTTGCAAAATTCACTAATGTGCTACTTGGGTAATCATTAGTCATTACATATTTCAATAATATTTAATATTTATTCCTAAAATTACCGAATTAGGGGCTCGTGGCTAAATAATAACCGCCGCTCGAGTCGATCGAAAGTTAAGCTACGCTTGCCGCGGTCGGTTTGGGGATGGGTGACCATCAATTACATATCAAGACCCCTCCATGCCTCGGAAAGCACGTCAAACCGTTGGTGCCGGCTGTCATTCGTAGATATTTGACAGTCATTATCGATAGTCAGAAGCCCGAAAGTCTGACAACCAGTCTTGCCAAGGGGTATCGTGGTACCCAGCAACTGGGTTGTGAAGGTCAGATCGGCAGTCGCTCTATATAAAACACTGGTATTCAGCTGTATCCGGTTAGACTGGAAGCTGACCCCAACATAGTTAGGTAAAGACTAGGCAGATTGATTTTACTAATTCCTAAAACTACGAATAAACGAAACCACTGTTCTGTTGAAAATGTTTGTTTCCATTCAACCTTTACGAGAAGATTTAATGAGTGAAAAGGGCCTTGGGCAGAGAAATATATGCAGCTACCTGTATCAGAGGTACCAAATTTTTGCTCCAGGAATTATATGGGTCGGACGGATATACACACTGTACTGTTTTATATGTTCTGTGTGGAAGTAAGGGCTCATTGACAGCGATTCTCTTTTAATTAAAGTAATAATAACATATTTAAATGTGTGGCTCAAATGATAAGTGAAACACACAAACACAAATATATTTATAAAATAATAGAAAATGATTAATTTAAAGGAAAAGAAGGATTAACGGATATAAAGGATTTAATCAGATCACACACAGCGGCATCAGAATCTGTTTTGGGAATAAATGTGTTATTGAGTGGTGACCACAACTTAGCAAGCGTGGTGTAGGACGTCTTCGGACTAGTTAAGGGGACTACAGTACCTAAATGCAAGTTTTATAATGTTTAAAAGTATATGATCAACTGTAGTTAACAAAATCAGAAAAATATATGATATTCTTCACTATATATGCTAATTAGATAGTGTGTTGAAAACATAATACAACTAATTTGATACGATAGAGAAAAATCACAAAAATACCTAAAAAATATTATTTTAACCGTTAAAAACCATACTAATTTACATGCAATCATTCTGATTTTTTGTCAGATTATTTTACAAGCAACATATTAACGTAATAGTGTTTTAAGTTTTTAGTCCAATCAATAGATGGTTTGTAAATAGATAATTGCTTCATATTTTGCAATAAATTACCACCGTTGTCTCATCGCGCTTCTCTTTCTTTTTTATGCCGTCCGACAGTGACCGCGCTTTAGCTGTTGTCAGCCTATTAAGGTTAAATTGCCAGCGATTGGAGAGGTCTATGTCGAGCAATTGTCTGCTAGATATAGTGGCTAATGATTATGAAGAAGTTTTACATTTCATTTCAAATCAAGTTCTCTGCTATAACTGTAACCCAACCCTTATAATGAAAGATCGATAAAAAGTGTATTTTCTTCGAGATTTGTTAACGTAAAAGGTCAACGGGTCTGTACCTTTTGTTTTTGCTAGTTTATTATTGACACAAGTATATATTCAGTGATGATATATGAGTTAACAGTAAAGTTACAAATTCGTAAACAAATAATGTTTTTTGACTTGTATTTTACAGCTGAAAATTGTGACCTTCACTCGTTTAGTTTTAAAGATCTTTAGTAAGTTTTTCGTTTTTGTAAATAAAGTGCGAATACGAGTACATAACTCATGCTGCGGTGAAAAGACGTATGGTCTGTTCCGAAAGTACCTGATGAAAGTGTAAACAAACTCTATTCAGGGTAAATTGTTACACAGTCCCTCACTAAAGAGTAAAAAGTTAAAAGTTACAAATTCATCTGTACTTAGAAGGATCTCACCACTTTTTCCAACAATATTATTGTTAGAATAACATTATTAAATTATAATAAAAATTTTGGTTATCAAAATACCCTCAATAATTATGAAATGAAAAACATCTTTAAAGTGATTAAAAATTAGAATTTCGGGTTAAAGTATTGTAATAATCAGATCAAAACATTTTAAATGAAAGTAGCACTACAAATTGGCAGTTACAGGTACGTTTTCTGATCCAATTGTTTACATATTATGTATGTATATTATGTAGGTTCACACGTAATTATATAATTAATGTGAACTACATAATATTGTAAAACATTTTAAAAGAGTAACGGTGGAGTTTCTTGCCCATTCTTCTCCATACGAAACTACCTTTTCAAGGGCAACTAGAATCAATTCTATTTTTTTGTAAATTTTGACGTTCAAAAGTGCCTTTTATGTGCCTATTTGAAATAAATGATTTGACTTTGACATAGACTTTACATTTTCTTCACATACTTTTGGAACACAAATGGCGCAAAAATATAAAACAAATGGCGTAGTAAGCTGTACTTAAAGGATACCAGAAATGCTGACGATGATGGTGAAATGCTATTTAGAGGGGTAGAGGGTGGGTGCATGATTAGCCAGTAATCAGTCACTCTTGATAGCAATCAGGACATTCATGGTTTAAGACAGGATATACTGGTGTCCGTTGCTCCATAAAGTTTCTTAGTTTCTTTTACGACACCCACGACATTTGTAGGGACAGACTATTTCAACAAAGAACCGAGAGTAGCAAATAAGTAGTTATAGTTTGTTTTCTGATGTTTGTTACTCAATTTGGATGAAACTTGGCACATAGATAGTTTATAATCTGAATTAACAACACATAGGATAGTTTTTATCCGTTACGTCCGTACGTTCCCGTGGAATAATTTCCGACAACCACGCGGATAAAGCCGCTGGCAAAAGTTAGTTTTAAACAAATCTGGATTTAGCAGTGGACTGAGTTGGCTAATTCGAGGGGACCACATGGCCCTTTATTATGAAAAAGTTGGCAGAGATATACACACAGACGTAGCCAAAATACTAGATTTAAAACGTGTAGTAAAACTAAAAATGTAGCGTCCTAGAAGTTTTTATCTCTGGAATTCTTAATTTAATTTAATGCAAGTCTCCATTATGTAATCCTCTCCTAAATTGAAGTTTTATTTTATTCGAGTTATTTGAGTTTATTGGTACTTCAGTGTAATAGCTTTCTGTGTACTTACTGTTTGGAAAGAATCGTAAAATAAAAGAAAAGTATTCTTTACGAGTTTATTAGAAAAATAGAATTAAATGGTGGAAATAATGAAGGTATGAGACAGACAAACTTGGGCTGTATTTAAGAGCCTTTATGAGAGGTGATACTTAAACCAGCGACACTATACAGGGTCAAATTTATGTACGAGTAGCTAGTGAAACTACGCAGAGTCATGGGTATTAATATCGAAACATGATAAAAAAAAAAATTTATGAGTTTATTTTTTGGGGTCAATTCAATTAAATTCAATTCAAATTCTTTACTTCAGACTTGTGTCCATAGTGTTAGTATCAACAAAATAATTTAATAACTAGTGTTAGTAATAATGAGTAATAATGAGATAATACTTTAAATATCAACTGGTGTGGACTCTTACCCAGTGGCGCAGCAGAGGGGAGTCCCACCGATCTGAGAACACGCTCAGGAGACCGTTGGTGGTGCCGCGTAGCCGGCCGACTATGGAGGCGGTTCTTTTTCTTATTATCGCCGACCGAATGACCGTAGGAAGTGTAGTTACTAGAAATATTAGGTTAAACCATCGGTTTTTGGTATGTAAACTTCTATGGTATATGTAGATATCTAAATTTTGAATTTGTAATGTGTGAGACATTTTACCCACAGATTTGCTTTGTATTATTTGGAAAGTGAGATTATCTAATTATTCTCTCTCAATTGGACTTATTATAATATTGTAAACTGAGAACGAGGTAAACTGTCCCACCATATTACAGTTTTTAACTAGTACAGGGTCAGGGTGAATCGCTTGTCATGGAGGGGGTGGAGACGTACTCCGACCACCGGTACATCCGGTTTGACGTCTCCGCCCAGACCTCGAGCGCGCTGGTCCGACAGGCCCCGAGTGGTCCGCGGTGGGCGCTGAAGAAGCTGGACCGGGAGCTCCTCCTGGAAGCCTCGATCGTGCAGGCCTGGGTGTCACCACCGGACAGGCCTGCAGACATCAACATCGAGGCGGAGTGGTTCCGGGAGGCCATGTCCGAGATTTGTGACGTGGCAATGCCCCGGGTCCAGCCCGGACGTGCCTGGCGCCAGGTGTACTGGTGGTCGCCGGAACTAACGTCTCTGCGCGAGGCGTGCGTTGCCGCGCGGCGCCTGTACACCAGGCACCGCAGGCTCCGTATCCGCCCTCCGGATACGGAAGCCATTCAGGCGGAGCTGTACGAGGGTTACAGAGTGGCGAAGATCGCCCTCCGAGCGGAGATCCTGCGGGCCAGGGGACTGGCCCGTGAGGAGTCGCTGGGGACTCTGAACAGGGACCCGTGGGGGCGCCCATATAAGGTGGTGCGGGAGAAACTCCGCCCATGGGCTCCCCCACTGACACAGAGTCTCCGGCCCCAGCTCGTGGAGGGTGTGGTGAGCGCTCTGTTCCCTTCGCGGGGGGAGCATACTCCCCCGCCCATGGCTCCGCCTCCTGCGGTGCCAACTGCGGACCACAGACCCGACGATGACGACGTTGCTCCTGAGGTGACCGAGGTAGAGTTGAGAGTGGCGGTACGTAGGCTGAGTGCCAAGAATACCGCCCCAGGACCCGACGGCTTACCTGGAAAAGCCTGGGTCCTGGCCTTGGAGGCTCTCGGGCCTCGACTAAGAGGGCTCCTAAGCGCATGCTTGGAGGAGGGCCAGTTCCCACTTCGTTGGAAGACGGGGAAACTGGTCCTCATTAAGAAACCGGGGCGCCCGGCGGACTCTCCGTCCGCTTACCGGCCCATCGTGCTGCTCGACGAGGTGGGCAAGCTCTTTGAAAGAGTCATTGCAGACCGCCTCGTCGGGCAGCTGGTGCGGGTGGGGCCGGATTTGGCGGAGAGCCAGTTTGGTTTCCGCAGGGGGCGCTCCACGGTGGACGCCATCATGCGCGTGCGAGCCCTCACGACGGGGGATGCTGTGGCCCGTGGTGGGGTCGTCTTGGCGGTGTCTCTAGACATCGCCAACGCCTTCAATACCCTGCCCTGGAGTTGCATCAGGGAGGCACTCCGGTATCACCGGATGCCGACCTACCTCTGTCGTGTAGTCGAGGCCTATTTGACGGATAGGGCGGTGATCTACCCCGGTCACCAAGGAGAATGGAACCGGCGAGAGATGTCGTGCGGTGTCCCACAGGGATCGGTCCTGGGGCCGCATCTGTGGGACATCGGTTACGACTGGGTGCTGCGCGCCGACCTCCCTAGCGGCGTCAGCGTAGTGTGCTACGCTGACGACACGCTGGTCCTGGCGCAGGGGAGGTCGCACCAGGCGGCGGCCGAACTCATGACACGCGGGGTTGCGACAGTCGTTGAGAGGATCCGGCAATTGGGACTCGAAGTGGCCTTGCACAAGTCCGAGGCCATGTGTTTTCATGGTCCTCGGAACGCGCCACTGTCGGGCTCCCAAATAACGGTAGGAGGGGTTCACATCGGCGTCGAGTCGACGATGAAGTACCTGGGACTCGTCCTCGACAGCCGGTGGAACTTCGTCGAGCACTTCCGACGTTTGGCTCCCAGACTGCAGCGGGCCGGGGCTGCTTTGAAGCGGCTCTTGCCCAATCTGGGGGGGCCAAACGCCTCCTGCCGGAGGCTCTACGCGGGGGTCGTGCGGTCCATGGCCCTTTACGGGGCACCGGTGTGGGCGCGTTCGCTAAGGCTCCGGCCAGCCCGCCGGTTGAAAGCGTCCCAAAGGGTCATGGCCATCCGGATGGTACGGGGATACCGCACGGTCTCCTGCGAGGCGGCGAGCCTCCTTGCCGGATTGCCGCCGTGGGATCTGGAGGCAAAGGTCCTCGCGCACGTTTGGGAGTGGCGCGAGGAGGCGAAACGCCGGGGCGTAACTCCGCTGCCGCGAGAAATCACGGCACAGCGGACAGAGCTCCGGCGGGATCTCATGGCGGCATGGAGAGTGCGACTGTCGCAACCCAGCGCAGGGCACGCCACAATTGCGGCGGTAAGACCCCTCTTTGAGGAGTGGCTTGAGAGGCGCCACGGCGTCCTCACCTTCCGCCTGACGCAGGTCCTCACCGGACATGGATGTTTCGGGAGGTTCCTGTTTCGAATAAGGCGGGAGGAAACGCCCGGGTGTTACCATTGTGTGGATCGACCGGAGGACACGGTGGAGCGTACGTTGGAGGTCTGCCCGGCTTGGGCGGAGCACCGCCGTGTCCTCGTGGCGGCGATCGGCGGCGGCGACCTCTCGCGTCCGGCCCTGGTTCAGGCCATGGTACGGAGCGAGAGGGAATGGGAAGCCGTCACCTCCTTCTGCGAAGCAGTAATGCTCGCGAAGGAGGAGGCGGAGCGCGAGAGGGAGAGGCAATCTCTACGCCCTCGCGCCCCTAGCCGCCGCAGGAGGAGGAGACACCCTGGGCGTCGGGAGTCGATTGCCGACTCCCGGCCACCGTAGGCGCGGGCTTGCGGACGGCGAGCAATGGGCAGCTCGCCGTCCGGTAAGGACCAGGCCCGGGTCGACGGCGCGTCGTGTTCCACGCGCGCCTCAAAGAGATGTCAGCAAAATTGACGGGGTCCGATAGGACCGATGCCTGCCGGGGCTGCGGATTGTTCAGCGTTCCAGCGGCCATTGAACCTAAACAAATTCATCCAATCATTTTGATTTGTCGAGTTTGGATATCGATACCAAATACGTCTGCGGAGTTTCGCTGGCTATTTAATTTGACCCCGTTTAATGGCGCTTGTGACAGCTTACAAATTATAAAAAATTGGTTATAGATTCGACAAATTATAGTTTCAGCAGCCTTGTGGCTCGTACAACAATGGACTATGGCATTATTATTCTCCTTCACAATGAAATTCGTAAATTTATCTATTGAATAAAATAAAATTAAGATAAACTGCAAGAATACGAAAGTCCGATAAGAGTGTGAAGACTATGTGGGTCATTGTTGCGTTCTTTTTCCTTCTCAGTTAGTTTTAATCATGGTCTGGCAGTTTGAGTAATTTTTGTAGCCTACCCAAATGACCTTTCTTTCGTATTGTTCGTCGAATCGTTGAGCTTCTTAAGTTCTGAGTTGAGCTGCACGATTACTGACAAATGCGTGCACTGACTGGACAGGTCCACTCAATCTGTGTGGTTTTTCCTCAAAAGACCATTTCAGGGCAATCTACATGGTCTTCACATGATCTGACCAAGATTATTTATGGACTTTAAAAGAGACTGTGATCTCTGAGTTTATTTCGGCCTTTCTTCTCAACGATATAGGGATACGCAGTGCTTACGCAGGCCGATAAACCGACGCAGCACAATAACTTCGGAGGGGATGACGAGCTGCGTTCGACGTCCCAAGCCCGTGGGAACAGCCGATAATCGTCTTGTATTAAACGGTCTTCATCTACAGATAATTAAATCAGACCTAAGATACAAGCAGAATCGTTGATAGAGCGGGTGAGTATCAGTAATAAGATCACACAAAACAATAATGAGGAAACTGACGGAATACGTACCAATTTTCAAAAGAACAAATATACAAATTTTACTGGAATACATCTGAGATATATTTTTTTAGATCATCTCTGACCACCTAGGGTCTGGTTTAAGTATCTTGGATCAAATTTAAAATGCATCCATCTTAGATGGGATAAAATATTGCAATGATGCATCAGTCAGAAGAAAAAAAAGACATACATTTTTCGAGAAAATCGAAGATTAAAATTCAAAATAAAACATTGACCAATTTGCCAAAACAGGCTGCAATACAAATCAAAAAGGTTTAACTGTAGCGGACTAGCGATACAATGCCTTCCTTTTTTTTTTAACTGGGTTAAAATCATCGTGGATGTCCTTGCCCTGGGGCGGGTGGAGGGGTCTGTCAGATTTCTACTGACTAAAACCACCCCGTGTTCCTTTGCACACTTGCACCGGGCACTACGGGGGCACTTAAGCACTCTCCGCCTCTGCGGGCCCCGTCTAGTCAAGCGGGGAGAGTGAGGTGTTTGACTCCCACCGCGACGTCTAAGAGAGGCGCGCGTGGAACATTACACCGCCGTCACCTCGAGTCTTATATGATAGGGGGCGGCGGAAGACCCCGAGTCCGCCGTCTCTGGACCTATTTAGGAGGGCCGGAAGAGGGCATTATGTGCCCTCTGCCGACGACCGGTGCGTCTGCTGCGGGCTGGGAGAGCACTCGACATCTCCCTCTCCCTTTCCGCTGCCTCCTTCTGCGACATGACAATTTCGCAAAAGGAGATCACCGCGTCTCACGACGCTGCGCCACCGACCATAGAATGAATCACAGCCGGCAGCGATAGATCGCTTCCTACTTCCGAAACGAGGTCACGGCGTGGCTCCTCCCAAGCTACACACTGTGCAAGCGTATGCCACGCCGTGTCCTCCCGGAAATGGATGCAGTGATGACGCAGTGAGCGTCTGGCTCCATGTCTAAGCGATGCAGGTACCTCCCGACGCAGCCGTGCCCCGAGAGCACCTTCGTCGCCCTACATGACAAGGGGCTGTGCCTCCTCCCGAGCCAGTCGTCGAGCACCGACTGGATCGCCCCGATGGTGACGAGGCCGGTAGTAGGGCGCAGAAGCCTGTCCCGCCATTCCGTCTGCGTTACAATACCTAAACTAGACTAAACCAAGACACCACACGTATAACAGAAATATTATAAAACTATGACAGTGTATTTTATGCCTTTTTGCTCACAAAGAAATGACTCAGGGCTGATGATAAAAGATCCTGGAAGCTAGCCAGGATAATTCTAGGATGTAGTAGATAGTATTAAATTTTACTGCACACAATGCCATTCCAGTTGGAAAACTTTCGAAATATTTTCAATTTTATAGTTGGAAATAAAACTTTATTTTAATTTTATTCTTAGCGTAAATGTAAAAGTACAGTCTCTGCATAAATCAGGACAAGATAGTGTTGAAATGCAGAGAAAAATAAATAATGTAATCCGCTATTTTTCTGACACTGCATTTGCTTTTACTGCTTCACTGATCTGACAGTAAGTAGCAAGGAAGGCTAGAGAGCTTTTTCTATAGAAAACATTCCATTAAAAAAAAAATGGTGATAGAAATTGTAATCATCCAATTGCAGTCTAGATATCTCACCTTCCTACGTCATAAAACTTGGTACTTTTTCTTCCATTCAGGAACTTATTTAACGAAAATTTAACATGACCCTTTAGAGATCACAGTAAGGCTCGTATTAGTTATATTATCTATTAGCTAGTAATCAGCATCCAAAGCGATTGCGAAGCTCCTGACTAAACCGTGTCCCGTATGTCGGACTGTCCAAAGTGTCCATACACCTGCCCTTCTGAGGACCTAAAAACACCACAGATAACGAACAGAATGATTGGCGGGGCCAATTAATGGGCCCTACTCATCTAACATAAATAGTAATTATATTTTTTTCCTTTGCTTTCGACTCGAAAAGAAGAAGAAGCTATGTTATGGAGAAATATATTGTTATCAAAATAAACTGCGCAAAGTTAGAGCTGAATGGTGCTGATCCATACGTCATGTTCGTGAACGGGCGCCGTCAGTTGGGACTGGTCATCTGTTAGCTGCCACGGCTTATTTTAATTATTTTATTTTTGGATTGTATTTTTGTTTTTTTCTATTTGCTGTACTCTGGACGCTTTTAACGTGTACGTCTTTTTTACATCGTTCTCCATATTTATAAGTTCAACTTTAATTATGTAACTACTATTTTTGTAACAATATAATTTAAAAGAGTGTCCATGGAGTTTCTTGCCCGCTCTTCTCCATAGGTACCTACTACGCTTTGGAATGAGCAACTAGCTTCATATTTCTGGCTGACCGAACCCTTGACAGTTCAAAAGAGCCTGTATTGGTTTAATTAAAATAAATGCTTTGAGTTTGAGTTGAAGAGCTCTGCACCAATGTCGTCCTGGCGATGATCGCGGACCGGATGGACTGCTCATACATACGGCACTTCTGTGATAGGCATGTTGCCGTCAGCAGGGCCATTTAGTTTGTTTTATTTTTGAATTTTTATTTTTGTTATCCTTTTTATTGTGTTTTCTGTATTTTTGTGTACTCCACATATGAGTTAAGTTACTCGAAATAAATGCATTTTATTTTATTTTATTTTATTTTTTAATACTAATATTTTATTGTGGAGTACATAACAGAGTGCTGTTTTCTATACAGTTCCATTGCATATAAATTAAGTAATTATGTATGAAGCTTGGATTTATTATTTGCAGAGTGACTGGCTTAATTCAATTTGCATGAACTTTTTTACTATTTCATACCAACAACTTATTTTCATTTCAGAGAGTGTCATAGAACTTTTAGTTCTAAATCATTTAAAACGAGTGCCTTTTGAACATCGTTGTAACAAAAAATTGAGTCCAGAAAAGGTTACACCTGAAGGACTTTCAAGTGTTCAAACTGTTCAAGATAGGAAGAAGCAGAGCAACATTTTTTTTAAATCTCAACACTCAGTAAATCGCCCCATATGCGTTTTTTTTTTTTTTTTTTTTTTTTTTTTGGGTGGGAAATCATCAAATGACGTCTCCCGCTCTGGGCGGAGCGGAAGGGCGTGTCAGACTCTTACTGACTAAAACCCACCCGTGTTCCTTCAGTTGCCTGTGCGCCAGGGCCACGGTAACTCTTTCGAACAATCCGCAGCCCCGGCAGGCATCGGTCCTATCGGACCCCGTCTATTTTGCTGACATCTCTTTGAGGCGCGCGTGGAACACGACGCGCCGTCGACCCGGGCCTGGTCCTTACCGGACGGCGAGCTGCCCATTGCTCGCCGTCCGCAAGCCCGCGCCTACGGTGGCCGGGAGTCGGCAATCGACTCCCGACGCCCAGGGTGTCTCCTCCTCCTGCGGCGGCTAGGGACGCGAGGGCGCAGAGATTGCCTCTCCCTTTCGCGCTCCGCCTCCTCCTTCGCGAGCATTACTGCTTCGCAGAAGGAGGTGACGGCTTCCCATTCCCTCTCGCTCCGTACCATGGCCTGAACCAGGGCCGGACGCGAGAGGTCGCCGCCGCCGATCGCCGCCACGAGGACACGGCGGTGCTCCGCCCAAGCCGGGCAGACCTCCACCGTATGCTCCACCGTGTCCTCCGGTCGATCCACACAATGATAACACCCGGGCGTTTCCTCCCGCCTTATCCGAAACAGGAACCTCCCGAAACAGCCATGTCCGGTGAGGACCTGCGTCAGGCGGAAGGTGAGGACGCCGTGGCGTCTCTCAAGCCACTCCTCAAAGAGGGGTCTTACCGCCGCAATTGTGGCGTGCCCTGCCCCATATGCGGTTGACTGCACAAAATAGGCACGAGAGGCTTATGTACGCCTTGGTGACCACCCTTAGAAAACCCAAGTTTAATGCTGACGGTTTTCAAATAATTCATAGCTTGCTGTTCTTTCATTGGCAAGTGATTTTTGGTCATCAGTTTTTCCCAGATTTTCATGAAACTTTCTTGGCGATTGTACGTATGTCTGTGCTAAATAAATGTTTTTTCCTTCTTTGTTTTACCACGTTGTCCAGCCCTGAGTATACCTGCAAAGTATTTATTTTTCTAAAGTTTCCTTTTACAACAGTCTCAGAAGTAATTTAGGAGTAAAACCCGCTGAAGTGACCTTTACACAATTTCCACTTGAAATGAATAATCGATCAGCATAGCAAGAAACAAAACGCTGTTCTACTTTCCTCTTCAACTTTTCTTGCACCAACGTTGTGATCGTAAGAAGTAGAAACTTTTCAACTTGTTACGGGAGAGTTTTTCATGAAAAATTCAAATATTAATTTGTGTTCAGTGAAACTGGTGAAGTAAATCTATATTAGGGATGTACTTGCTGCAATATATCTTGCATACTAGCCTGTAGGTGGGTGCTGAAGATTTTTTATTTAAAAAAATAGACAAATGATCTTTACGAAACTAAAAAAAATATGAAAGAACAATAATAGCTGTCGCTTTGGTCTAGTCGTCGCAAACGCTACTGTTGAGCATGAGGTCCTGGGTTCGATTCCCGGGTCGGGTTGTGTTATTGGGTTTTCTATCCGGAATTTCGCAGTAGCAGCCCAGAGTCTGGATTTGTGCCCAGTTGATGGCAATAGGCTCGCCCTTGTTACCTGGGACTTAAACATAACTGGTGAAATGTGGGTGTACTACAGGTACACCTCTGCCTAACCCTTCGGGGAATACAGGCGTTATGGTATGTTGTGTGTAATAATAATTTAAGAGTTTTATTTTAGGAATTATTATGTAAAAGTATTTCTATACGTTTGTGTATAGGTAGGTCGAAATGTGGATAAGAAAGGTGAAAAACTTTTCGTTAATGGTTAGGTTTTCAAGTACTATTTTTGGTTTGAATTCAAAATGGCCTTTATTCTACACGATTGGCGATACTTGCTGACATATGAAGCATTATATTAATATCTTTATGTTTAAAATAATATTAATTATTATAAATTAAAGAAGACGTTTGATTTTGGGCTACCATTATGTACACTACATATATAAATAGGAACAAAATAGGAGAATTTCATAAAAATACAAACAAATTAATTTGTAGAAGGGTACAGGCGTACAAAAATTATCATTTGGGAAGTTTTTTTCATATGATAACCCTATTTTAAGGACAGCCATGACAGTTTTGTTTAACATGACGTTTGACAAATTTGACAGTTTTAAGTTTCGTGAAATTACGTCTTTTTTTGACTTTGTTAGCTGTCTTTAAATCGTTGTGTTCACGAGTGTTGAATTGAATGTTTCGGAGTTTTTAGTGATTGCTTTTGTTTACCGACCCAGTTTACTAGTACTGCATTGATTGATTGCTTTTTTTATCGCAGATAGACGAGTCAACCAAATGTCATTATCAAAATGACATTTCGCATGTTGCTGATCCACCATATTTATGTTGTGTCGCTCTCCTTGACCAAGTCAATTTGAATTTACATTGAAACGAAGTAAAATTATAGAAAATTAACATTAAAAAACGGTTACTATATTGCACAGCGATATTTACATATAGTGTACATAGTGCTAGCCCACGCCCCGTAGATTTTTGGAACATCTACTTTGTATTGTTAGAAAGACGAATAAGTATTGTATAATTAATGTTGTGATATTATCTTGTAGGTGTGCAATTTATATGTTAATTATAACAATAACCTAGTTAAAGGTTAATTGTAATAATACTTGCTGCACCCTAAAGGCTCCGTCAAACAGGCGCGTCACGCACCACGAATTGCACGCGACACAAAAGCACCACGTGTCTCGCAACGAGTGGTGCGTTTGAGTCGCGCGCGATAGGCGTCGCGTGTCGGTCGTGTTTGTAGGAGCCTTAACATGACCATGTATTCGGCCTGGTCATAGTCTATAACTGTGTGTACATTGTGGAAATAAATAAATAAACATATATTTTTAACACGGTATGACCTTATCTTTAATTTCAGAACACAAGATTTACTGGGACTCTTATAAAAAAGCTAATTTGCCACCAAAAACGTCACAATTTCCCAAAAAGTCATTTCGATTCTAACTTAGATCGCAAGTAAACCTGAGGTGACGTTTCTACAATTCTCAATACATTATAGTAATTGTATTAGCGTCCAATTTGTGACCCTTTCCGTCGCCGGGGAAATCTTGGAGGGTAGTATAGAAATCATTTGTATGACGCCCTCGCTGTACATGCAAACCTTGAGTTTTATGGAGGTGCTGCGGCACTGTTCTGTGAATTTTATGAGTGAGCGTGTTCTTAAGGGTATTGTAGTGTGATTGTTTTGGACGTCATCTAATATTAATTCGATTTTTACTGGACAGTAAAGGCTTTGATGTTCGGCCTGTCCCACCGCCAATGAGGAAGCGACTAGCAATCAATAATTTTCTCGCTCGAGAAACGTACCTACAAAAGCTTGTAAGTCCCGTGTAAGTAAAAGAGATAAATATGTTAATAACTGATCGCTGACTGATTACACCGCGGGCGAGTACTCCTTCGTCGCAGCGACAAGAGCTATCAAAGAGAGTACTCGCACGGCAACGCTCGCTTGGCGGAAGGTACACTCGCTGAGAGACTCACCCATGGTACATACGCATTCCAGCCGGTAATCGGTCGTCACCGTTGCGCAGTGGCTGTTGGTTGCTCGCCAACTCGTTTTTGGTTGCTTGCTCTACTCGCTTCTTGTTAAGAGGCTTACAACAGCTAAAGCGCGGTCACAGTCGGACTGCATAGAAAAGAAAGAGAAGCGCGATGACACAACGCTGGTAATTTATTGCAAAATACGAAGCAATTATCTATTTACAAAAAATGTATTGATTGGATTAAAAAATTAAAACACTATTACGTTAGTATGTTGCTTGTAGAATAATCTGACAAAAAATCAGAATGATTTAATGCATAGTAGTATGGTTTTTAATCGTTATAAGAAATTTTTAGAGGTATCTTCGTGATTTTTTTCTATCGTATCAAATTAGTTGTATTATGTTTTCAACACACTATCTAATTAGGAAATATGCTGAAGAATAACATATATTTTTCTGATTTTGTTTAGTGCAGTGGATCATATACTTTTAGGCATTATAAAACTTACATTTAGGTCCTGTAGTCCCCTTAAGGCTCCCGCAGACAAGCGTGACGCGACTTTAGTAGAACAATTAAATTACTTATACCTACGACGTTATTTTTATTAGCTGGTGAAATTTCACAGACGTATGTATGGGTAGCAATGTCTGGTCGCAATAAGTAAAACAATAAATGGTTATTAAAAAAAAAAGGAAAGTTTCATGGAAATTGTTCTACCATAATCGCGTCGCGCCTGTCTGCCGGAGCCTTTAATCGCCGGCGATAGGGCAGGTGCCTTAAACGCGATCTAATACAAAGCTCCCAAACGTCATTATGCTTAACATTCTTAAAAGGGATACTGGCTACTGCCCGTGGCTTTGCGCCCGTGGCGGTCGGAAATTATCCCACGACATGGTAGGTTTTACCGGGATAAAACGTATCCTATGTCTAACCCAGGTCATGGTTTCACTGTGTGCTAAATTTATTTAAATCCGTTCAGCCGTTAAGGCATGAAGAGGTAACAGACAGACAGTTACTGTCGCATTTATAATATTAACTAGCTCCTCCATGCGGATTCACCCGTAAAAGTTTCAATACCGTTAGAATATCGGGATAAAAAATCCTTATCCTAATCCTGGTCATAGTCTATCCATGTGCCAAATTTCAGCCATATCCGTTTAGCCATTTCAGCGTGAAAGCGTAACAAACAAACATAAAAAAAATCAAGTATATAAAATAATAAATGTATTAGTTTAGATAGATAAAACGTGGATAAATTAGTTATGCTTGGCAGACGAATTTGGTAAGTTGGTGAGATCCTTAATGGTAGAACACAAGGGGCTAAAATGACCCATTATATACGAGGTATTTTTACTCCCGAGCTTCAGCGAGGGAGTAAATAGAAACCGAGTTATATTCGGTTTTTAGCGCCGTGTGTTACACCCTACTTTTTAAGACGTTTGCGAGGAAATAAAATAGTCCAACAATATTAAATAGTTTACTTTTTTTAGTTTCTTTTGTAGCCGCAACGCAATGCACGCATTCTACCGAAGAGATCACCGCTTTTAGTTCCATTTTCAAAAAAAAAAATGTTCTTTTTTATGAAACAGAAATAAGTGAAGTCTTTATTCATATTCTACTTATGAATAAAGACTTTTTCGTTTTTGTAGGCTCATTGGAAACAGACAAAAAAGAACTTTTTCCCATAAAAGAAAATATGCTATTTTATTCCTGCTCTGGTACGCTACAATGACGGACTTTTTGAGCATGAGGAGTGAAAACATTATTATTAGTTTAGAGGAAGTGAATTTTGGCTATCCTCTTAATATAATCCCTGGCTCAGTTTAATTTCCAACTAACTCAGAAGGAGAAAGGACTGCCAACATGTTTGTTAAATAATATAAAAAGGTAAATAGAAATTAAATTTATTTGCAAGAATTGTAGTACACACAGATGGTCGAGTTTTTTAAACAGTTTCTAAAACAATTCGCTAAAACTAGCAAGCAAAATTATTGTTATATCAATTAAATAAACGAAGCTAATAAAATCGGTACATAAATTATAGTTATTAAATTTAAAATGTCAATTATTTGTCAAATTATAATAGTAAGTTGTCAAGTATAGCAGCAATTCGCAATTTCATCTACATCTTTCTGCCCTTGTTCCATGGTACTTGTGGTCAGCACAAAACGTTTTCTTCTTCCATTCTCTCCTGTCAACTGTCACGCTATCCCAGTCCCTTCACTCCCTGCTCTTTCATATCATGCCTCACAAAATCCACCCAATTATTATTTGGCCTCCCTCTCCTTCACCATCCATCAACAGACGATTAAATCCAAATACTTCTCAGTTTACACGTCATGGTTTGCGACAAGCCTGCATGTAAACGTGGACTGCAATAGTCTGAAAGCAGCAGAGAATTTCCTCCATTTTTAAAATCTCCTTCCAATCTAAATACAAGTCCTAATTGCAGCCAATTAACCCAGCTACCTAGATCAAGTTTCCATTAAAGCTATCAAACCGTCTACATGATCCTCAAAGTTCAAATTAACTTCAAAGTTTAAGCTAACTGAGTTTACTGAACTGTAGCAACAAGCAGTTATTTGATAAACTACAAAGTAATTAAGTATCTATGTGTAGCTACATACAGCAATATAGAGAGTTGCATAATTAACACGAACAGCAGGAGTTTCAGAGAGTACTTTGTGCGAGCGTTTTATGTTTGGTTGTGGTATTACTTTTGTTGATTAACGAGATGAAACAACTTTGGCGATGTATTTTTTAGGAGACGGAATGCTCGTGCATTTGCTCGTGACACTTTCTCTTTAATAATAATGATATTTTTAAAAGCCGAAGTGGGTATGCACCGTGATGTGGTAGCAGTGGACAAAGGACTCACCCCGCTCTCCGTGGCTAAAGAGAACTGGCGCAAACCTGTGGTACTTACTACCGATGACCGCAAGGAGGTATGGCAAAGCAAGGAGCTTCACGGACGTTTCTACCGGACTCTTTATGAGTCCGGTGAAGATTTCTTAGCGTCCGTCTCCTGGCTACTTTTTGGTGACCTTTTCGGGGAAACTGAAGGTATCGTTTGTGCAATTATGGACGAAGTTATCTTGACGAATAACTATCGGAGACATATTATGAAAGACGGGACGGTTGACGTGTGTTGGGCATGCTATCGTCCGGGTGAGTCCATCAGACGTATTATCTCTGGTTGTTCTCGTTTGACTAACGGAGAGTACTTGCACAGGCTTAATCAAGTAGTCCGGATATTCACCTGTTGTTTATATTTCAAAGCAAGTTCACCAGCAACTTGCTTTGAAATATAAACTAGTGGATACTGAGGTACCGTATTACAAGTATGTGCCCGATCCAGTTCTCGACAATGACCATATCACGTTGTACTGGGATCGGTCTATCATTACTGACAGGACTGTCAGTTGTCGCCAATAAGCCTGATATAGTGGTGATAGATCGATTAACGCGCCGCACAATCATTATCGATATTACCGTTCCACATGAGAACCTCGTGAAAGCTGAGAAAGAGAAACAAATTAAATATCTCGACTTAGCACACGAGGTTGTTGACATGTGGAATGTGAGCTCGACTGTCATTGTATCGATTGTCGAATAGGCCAATGGGCTGATGGCCGAAAGCCTCGATCAACATCTCTCGAGGCTATTTTTAGGCGGTTGGATCAAGGGCCTCATTCAGAAGGCAGTACACCTCGATACGGCTCGCATCGTGAGGAGGTTCCTGTCAATGGAGCCCTAACTACCGGTAGCTTGGACCCTGCTCCCGATACCGGTGGACCTCTATTGTTTATATTTTTAAATGTTTTTATAAAAATATTTAAAAATGTATATAAATAAGTATTAAAATAAGTACGAAAATAAATAAATGAAATTATAATACCATTTATTTCAGGCGACACAGGCCCATAGAAAAATACCTTAACCTAAACATACATATTTAAGACTATGTTAGTAGCGTGCTGTTGTGCTGTCCAGTGGAACTTGTCCGCGGAAGCGACGGATCACCACGTCCTGCGGCCAAAAGTTTTCTTCCATGACGAGGGACAGATAATAGTTCGGTACACGCATGACGAACGCCTTGAATTTGACGAATCCCCCCCTCCGCCAAACCTACATGGGTAATCTATGTAGGTTTACGGAGCATGAAACGTCAGAAACTAGGTGCACGGTTCCAATTGGTCGTTTCCTAAGAAGAAGATTCGGCAAGAAACTCCGTGGCTACTCTTTCAAAGATAATGGGTAGTATTTAAACGCAAATAAAAAAAAAAACTTTCTGTATCCAAAAATAAACCGAATTCCCATCAAAATTACTAATTGCACAGTAAAATACTCAACTCAAAATATAACGAAATAAGCAACAATTTATATTCGTGGGGCACCGCTATCTACTAGGAGAGGCCTCCTATTTCTGAATGGCAATAATAATAAAGCGTAGTCCTCGAAGCCCCGCTAATAGCGGGGCTCCTACTTGTGGGTGGTTTAAAAAAAAATAACCACAAAGGGGATGGCGGGGTCTGGAAGACCCCGCCATCCCCTTCTAACCTAACCTGTCCGAGTCGCAGTCCTCCAAGTGCGGAACTCGCTTCGCTCTCTCTTGCATCCTAAATTCTCCTAGTGCAGTAATATTGCGTTTTGTACCGATCACGAGTGTGAGTATTATGTATGTACGCTCTGGTTAATTTGCTGTGCAGTCAGTATTTAAATGATGGAAATAAATTGATAGGTAATTATATATTTGATGTGCGATTAATAATATCCCAAAGATAATTAACCTTGCAATGTTTTCAAATTTAGCGTTAATAGGTAGGTTATGGCATTATGAGTCTGGAATAAGTAAAAGACCGCATTTCTTTAAACAAACTACGTTTTTATAAAAATTTACGCTAATTACGGACTCCTGAAGAATTCTTAGAGTAATTTCAGAGTCACTCAACTCCTTCAATTCAGAGGGGTAATTACGTAACACACTTACAGTAGGAATGGGTTTCATTTTGACAGTTCAATACCATTCATTGCGTTATTTACGTTGTTGAGCGGACACATTTTTCGAACATATGAAGCAATGAATTAGCAATAGGTTTCAAAATGATTCAGATTATGATAGATAGGTTAGGTTAGATATTAGATTATTTCTTACGTAATTAGGGTGCAGGTTGGTAACAGTAATGCTGTAAGTTTGGTAAAAATATTCAACCTAATTGCTAGTAGTTCTTTTTCACAAGGAATTTTTCCATGAATTCTGTGCCAGATTCAATAAACTTCAATCAAGCATACGGGTTCAACTGAATTTTCGTTTTTCAACTCCCCGAATTTCCACTGCAGTATAAACATAGATATCCGAAGTATAAATGTCCGAATTGTACTAACAAAGGGTTTATATGTCAATACGTGTTAGTCACAACTGGATTTATTTTAATAGATCGTTGATAGTCCGTGGCGCAGTGCCAGGCCGTTGATTGAAAATCGTCGCTTCGGTGCCCGAAAACTTGTATTTTCTGTTTATGATGTAAAAATTTAAGGTCCAGTGCCAAAATGTGGTATTGGGAAGCGAAACGGCTGATATGGAAAATAAATAGATGGGAAGTTATTTTCTTTTTCAATATGTGAAAAGCGAAAACCGTATAATGAAATGAAATGAAATGAAATTTATTTGCAAGAATTGTAGTACATACAGATGATTGGGTTTTTTTTTTAACAGTTTCTAAAACAATTCGCTAGAACTAGCATGCAAAATTATTGTTACTTTAATTAAATAAATGAAGCTGCTAAAATGTAAAATGTATTACAGAGAGGACTCTGTCTGCGATCCTTGCAAGGCAACTTTCTTAATGATATAAATTAAATAAAAGACGTCAGGATTTAACTCTTATTTTATTCGTGAACTCCTAAAGTAACATAAAAGTAAGAAACTATTTGGTCTACAAATCAAAAGGCCAGGTGGTGCTGTCCTATACTATTTTTATTTTTATAAAGTTCGTACTAGTGCTCATAGATCATCGAAACTATCTCGCTCTGTGCAAATTGGTCACTCACTACATTGCAAAAAATTGTGAAATTGGATTATTCCGTGCCCCGTGATGAGTAATTAACACATTGCAAAATCTATTTCGGAATATCGTGTCTATGTTTCATTTTGTAGATAATTCTGAAACAAAAAGAGGATTTGTTTTACAAACCTTTTGACCATACATAAACTTGAATTATGAAGGTAGGTGCTCAAGGAAACAGCCAGCCTTTTAGTCAAGTGAGACAAGACCATTATAAGGCACTTTTGAATAAATTTTCAGTTCGGTTCGGTCAGTTAATAAAATGGTATGCAATTTCAATATTTAATTTATTTTTGCCAAAAACTAGATGGATCATCTACCTAGTGTTTGATTTTGGGTCATGGATTTCCACAAAACTACGCCTGATTCCATAACTTATCTTAAATCGGTCAGTTAGTAAAAAATTTGAAGCTTCAGGTCCAAAACTTAAGTGGCTTTGGAGAAGAACCAGTTGAAAACAGCATTTACTTACCTTTCAACCATCATGATGACTGTAGCCAGTATGTACCCTCCAGCCAGGAGTATGAACGCTGGTGCTGCTCCCCCTAAAGCGAGGGCTCGAGGAGAACTACCCTCACACTTGACCTCAAATGATGAACGGCGGATCTGGATGCAGGAGACTATGCCTTGTTCTGATAGACGCATTAGACTGGAAACAGTCGAAAAGAAAACAGGGTAGGTATAATAAGGTAGAAAGGGACTCTTTATACTTATATGCAATCAATCAATCTGCCTTACCTTTTCTATGTTGGGGTCGGCTTCCAGTCTAACCGGATGCACCTCAATACCAGTATTTTACATGGAGCGGTTGCCCATCTAACCTCCACTACCCAGTTATTGGGTAAAACGATACCCCTTGGTAAGACTGGTTGTCAGACTTTCTGGCTTCTGACTACCCGTAACGACTGTCAAAGATCCACGAAAGACAGCTGGGACCAACGGCTAAATGTGCTTTCCGGGGCACCGAGGGGTCTTGGTATGTAAAGATGGTCATCCATCCACGGACCAACCGTGGCAAGCGTAGCTTAACCTGATCGACCGACCCATGCGGCTGTTATTACTTAGCCACGAGACACTTCTTCAAAATTACTCTTGAACTAAGGAGCTACAGTACAACTATTTTCTTAGTGAATATACTGCCAAGTCGATTGAGAGCATCCGGTCTGCACCAAGTGCAAAGGGCAACTGATAGAAATCTGGCGGCTGACGAAACACGAAGTTTGCCGAGGGACATTAAGAAAATAGTTGTACTGTAGTTACTTATCTGATAGCTGCGTCATACCTCCACGACATAAACTCCTTAAAAGGGCTATGTTTCTGAAGAACAGGATACAGCAATGTCTTCGCCATCGACTGTAGGGAACCAAGCTCACAAAGCTCGTCCTGGGTAAACGTTTTTGATATCAGGGCGTTGGCACTGTTCACTTCGGTGTGGTACGCGTAGCCTGAAACATGATGATCATAACGTAGTAAACAATGTAAACATGATTCAAGTAAACAAGCGTGTTATTATATTGGTAGGATATAATCTAGAATCTGGTGGTTCCATTTTACCCTAATGAGACATGTAGTTAGACAAACTTGTAACAATTATTTAAAAGCTGGACTATTTCTTATAAGTAGTTTTGTAAAAGTTGTACCTAATTATCTATTTTAGAAATAACTATCATCATCACTATCATTTTTATTTTTAAAAGAGTAACTGTGGAGTTTCTAGCCGGCTCTTCTCCATAGGGAACAACCAATTGGAACCGTGCACTTAGCTTCGGACGTTTCATAAGTGCCCATGTGTGATTTTGGAATGGGCAACTAGCTTCATCTTTCTGACTGACCGACCCCTTGACAATTCAAAAGTGCCTGTAATTGGTTTATTTGAAATAAATGCTTTGAGTTTGAGTTTGAAGTTAACTGCAGAAATACAAAATTTTTGCCCTTTGGCGCTCATGGTCTTACGGAAGCCAACTTACATATATTGTTCTGTATATAATGACATACTCGTAAGGCTGATTTCACCCATGGTCTAAAAAACAAGGTCTAGCATTCCGAGAGTGACACATGCTTACGTCACTATCCAGTTGCCACATTAATCCAACAAAACACCAATTATGGAAATATTTTCAGTTACCATTCTGTTAAAAAATATAAATAAAGCATTTAAATTGTTGTTTTGTTTTTGTAAACTAACGAAATAATTCAATTTAAACATATACCAACGTAATTGTCAGTTAAAACCTCATTGTGTTATCGGATTCGCACAGGTAACAAAGATGATTGGGGAGTTATTATTACACACTACTGGTAACACAGCGGTGATGACGTAAGCTTATGTCTCCCACGTGACTACCGTGTCTCGGAATGCTATACCTGACGAAGTATATTATTATACCATGATTTTACCAAAGTCAGATGTCATTTATCCGTGGAATAAAATTAACGTCTGATAGTTCTAGGATAGAAAAACTGTCAAAAATTCAAAATTTAGTCTCAGGATAAGACTTATTCTAGGTATAAAAGTTTGGTGAAATTCACCCTTAGTAGTGAAATATAACTTCGCCATGACTATTAAAAAGGCCTTAATTGTGGAATGATCCAGAAAGAAAATTCAGACTAGTATAAAAAAAAAGTCTTCATGCAGTTATAGGGTTCTTATAGAAACCTAATGTAATAGAATCCCTTTACTTTTTCCATGTACAAAACCTTCCAACAAATCAAATACCATAGTCAAACGATCCGGGTCGTAGTAAATTACAGCAATTTGTAACGAAACTCCAATTTCGGGTGCATGTATAAAAAAGTTGCCCGTATCTGACTGAACTGTAAGAGAATCGATCGTGTTACTCTTATGGGGCTCCGAACTAGATAGAGTATGGTATGTAACTAAAATATAGTGTTACTAGGGTTGGCCCGCGGTTTCTCTTCGTAAATTATACCACGGGTACTTAGTACCTGTATAAAAGTATCCTACGTCCTAGCTCTTAACCCAGATCATGTTTTACGTGTAAGCCAATCAATATCCATACAGCCGTTAATGCGTAAAAAGGTAACAGACAGACAGTTACTTTCGCCTTTATAATATTACTAGCTTTTGCCCGCGGCTTCGCTCGCGTTAATTTAGAATTTGACAATCAATTCGGGTTGTTCGGGGAATTATAGTTAGGAGAATGAAAAACCGGTCTATCGACACTCTAGACTCACAAAATTAATTAGATACTTAAATAAAAAATAAAAAGGCTCTTAACACACCACTAAAGTTTCTATAATAATATAATTCAATCATGATTCGAAAGACACGTGGCGCCATCTATTATCATAAGAAGGTTATTGTTGTTTTCCTCGGGAACAGTACTTGTTTTCGGGATAAAAGGTAGCCTATGTCCGTTTCTGTAGACCTCACAACGCATATACTTTGTTTAAAATACTTTACATACGTAACTTTACTTACTTTAATACGTTTCTGTAGACCTTTTAACGAAAATTTCAGGATGATCAGTTCAGTGGTTTAGGCGTGAAAAGGTAACAAACAAACTTACTTTCGCATTTATAGTTAGGAAGTTAGGATTAGGATAAGGATAGTTAGGAAGTTAGGATTGTGCAAGTAAAGTATGGATTATTTTTGTAACAATCAATTAAATACAAGTATATATTTGTAATTTAAAACATTTTAATTATAGTCCTAGTATTCTAACAATAAAATATACAACTAACTATTTATAATAAAAATAAGCACTAGGTACATACATAGATACACAAAAAAAAGAGCCGGGAGAGTACTTCTCCACATCACTGTCATCCGGAATTTGCATACATTATCAACGTTTGGCTTTCCATTTTGATACGGCATTTCAAACCATAAACAGCCTATACATTAATTTTCTAACAAGAGAATCTTCTGCAACATATAAATGAGACTAACCTCCTCTCTGTACCACTTCGATTCCTTCCACCAGATCCACCAGTAGCGAGGCGTCCTTTCCTTGTTAAATACTTCCTTCTTACGGAAGACTTTGAATCTTGATATGACAAGCGAAACCATCCATAGCCCATACTTTAGTTTTCTAGCAAAAAAACTTCTGTAACGTGTAAATCAGACTAACCTGTCTGCACCATTTTGATTCCTTCAGGAGCGGGGAGAACGTCTTCTAGTAAATACTTTTTGATGTGAAACATTTAAAGCGGCGGGTCAGACCGGCTGCGTCGCCGCGCGCTGGTGGCTCCGCGACTCTTTCGCAGAGTTACGAAATTAATTTTGGTATTAAATTAATATGTAATTTTTAAATAAAGAATAATATGTATTATTTTTAAACAAAATTTGAATATTTTGTTTTTGATTATGACATATTTATAAACCACTAGCTTTTGCCCGCGGCGTCACTCGCGTTAATTTAGACTTTGACTATCAATTCGGGTTATAATTCAATCATGATTCGAAAGACACGTGGCGCCATCTATTATCATAAGAACGTTATTGTTGTTTTCCTCGGGAACAGTACTTTTTTGCGGGATGAAAGGTATGTCCGTTTCTGTACACCTGACGACGTATATGCAAAATTTCAGGATGATCGGTTCAGTGGTTTAGGTGTGAAAAGGTAACAAACAAACAAACTTACTTTCGCATTTATAATATTAGTTAAGATTATTTCATGCATTATTTCTGTACAAAATATAGTTTCCATGTTTCACATCTGCCAGGCGTCTCGCGACGGCTCAATTTTTCTTATCGTTTGACTTTTAAGTTTTTTATATGACTGCCAAACTCAAAAACTTCAAACTCAAAGCATTTATTTCAAAATAAACCAATTACAGGAGCTTTTGAATTGTCAAGGGGTCGGTCAGTCAGAAAGATGAAGCTAGTTGCTCATTCCAAAGCGTAGTAGGTACCTATGGCGAAGAACGGTCAACGAACTCCACGGACACTCTTTTAAATCATAATATTGTTATAAAATATTGGTTTTTTGTTAATCATTCATGTTGAAATTATACATGCGAGAACGATGAACAAATACGTGCATGTTAAAAGCGTCCGTAAAAAAAAAAAAAACAAAAAATCAATTCAGAAATTAAAATAAGCCGTGGCAGCTAAGAGATGACCAGTCCCTACTGACGGCGCCCGTTCACGAACATGACGTATGGATCAGCAACTTTCAGCTCAACCATTTTGAAGGGAACTTAATGATCCAACACACACGCCACCACCAGCGAGATATTTGAGTGAGCATGACATAGTTTCAGCCGCCATCATCCATTGGCCGTAATGGTAGTTTTCTACCAAAAGAATATCAGACCAACCTCCTCTCTGCACCATTTGGATTCCTTCCACCAGATCTACCAGTAGCGGGGCGTCCTTCTTTTTGTTAAACACTTTCTTCTTACGCAACTCGTCTTCAATTTGAGCATTTCTTTTGTTAAAGTAGTATTGAGGGGTCTGTAAGTTTATGGTATTCGTTAGACATTGAACTGTTTTGTGGTAGCTTTGTAGGACAAGAGTTTAGATAATGATTGTAAAGTGTGGTTTGGTTTGTTTCGTGTCGCTTTCAAATAATTTTAATAGAAAACTATTTTCTGTAAAATATTACTAAGTTTTTTGAGAAATAAAAATGTATTATTGTTTCCTTTATTTCATTACATATGTACATACAAATTATATTTTTAAATATAGGAATATAAAAAATAGTACAAGTAGTAGTAGTAGTAAAAGCAGTAGTAGTCCACAGGGATCGGGAACAGGGTCTAAGCTACCGGCGGTCAGGGTTCCAGAGAGAGGAACCTCCTAACAATGCGAGCCGCGTCTAGAAGTACCGCTTTCTGAATCAAGCCCTTGACCCAGCTGCCCAACGAAACCCTCCTCAGGTGTTGGTCGAGGCTCTTGGCTATTAAGCCATTGGCTGTCACGACTATCGGCACAACGATTGCTGACTCCACATCCTACAAGTCGACAACCTCGCGAGCTAAGTCAAGATACTTGATTTGTTTATCTTTTTCGACTTTCACGAGGTTCCCGTCATGCGGGACCGTTATTTCAATTGAACCTATTATTATTATTATTAATGTCAATACATACTGGAGTGTACAAATAAAAATAATGTCTTTAGAAAAACCTGCTTGTGCACTACTTACTATGCGGCGGTAAGCCCTCCCGTAGTGCGCCATCTGGCGACGGCGGAGCCGTAACAGTTTCATTAAACAAATATTTTAGATTGTTACCTGCAACCAAGACCGTGAATACCCAATATCCTCATAGATCAGCTCCAGTGGACTCTCGAGCAGTTCCTTCAAGGAGTTGATGGAAGGTGGCGGACCGTTCAGTAGCCAGCTGACCACGGAACTGGTGTAATAGTTGTATGCCAGCACGCAGAATAGGCCAGTCACCAGAATTGTGACCTTGCGAGCTGCGGGTGGAAGATATAAACATAGGAGTTTTTTGGGATTGGAAGATTTCTGAGTTCTGTATCATTGACTTAGTCATGGCAGTGTAACAGTAAAATAGGAGGGATAATTGATGAAGGTGTACTTAATGAGAAATAGTAGGATTCTCTGTTGCCATTTAACTAGTTTACTTCCTGTTCTACTCGCACTGGTCATCATCTGCCTGCCTTTCCCAACCATGTTGCGGTCGGCTTCCAGTCTAACCGGATGCAGTTGAATACCAGTATTTTACATGGAATGACTGCCTATCTGATCTCCACAACCCAGTTACTGGGTAATACGATACCCTTGATAAGACTGGTTGTCAGACTTTTAGGCTTTTGACGACGCGTAGCGACTGACAAAGATCCACGAATGACAGCCGGGACCAACGACTTAACGTGCTTTCCGAGCCACGGCGGGGTCTTGGTATGTAAAGATGGTCACCCATCCACGGACCAACCGCGGCAAGCATAGCTTAACCTGATCGATTGACCCGTGCGGCTGTTATTACTTAGCCCACAAGCCCCTACTACTAGCACTGGTACTTTTTTTTTCAGTAGTGACCAGAATCTTTCAGAAACAGTGCTATGTACGGTCACCAAATGTGATAAGTAACAAGGATCAACGGATATAGTTGAAGTTTAGTAAGAAACCAATAGATGTTTTCGAATGAAAAATTTGATGAACGACCTGTTTGTTTTCTATTAATTAAATTAAATTTTCTTCGAAAACATTGATCAGTTTCTTACTAAACTTCAACTATATCGACGAATTTAGTTACTTATCTCTTTTGGTATAGGTACCTAAATACTCTTCTATTTAAATTTATGTTATCAATGAACGATTCACCACTAAATAGGTAAGGTGGTCTAAGACTGCGCGGTCTGTAAGATTACGCAGACGTCATAGATCGGAAGCAGAATGTAGTTCGTAGCTAACGTCAGTGTTGTTTTGAACTAGCACGGTACCTGTTACCGATCCCGGAATATATTTGGTTTACTGAGAAAATACGACGCGCATCGTGAGTTTGAAGTTTTTATTACCGTTTGATCTTATTTTTCTTCAATTTGATTGTGTTGCAAATCACTATATTGAAGTAAATCGAAAGTTATGTTGTGAGATTTAGCAAGCAAACACAGTCGGAAGACAGTGCCGGCGAAATTAGTTCAGCTGCATTGACGGTGACACCAGCATGAACAATCGGAAATGAACGAACGTGTAAGACTGCGCAGGATACGAACGTGTAAGACTGCGAGAGTAATAGGTCTATAGCTAAAGAACTACTTAAAAAAAAATAAGCTTGAAGAAGTACTAGTCACAAAAATATTGAAAAGCCTAAAGTGTTTAAGCCAAAGACGGCAACAAAATAAAAAAAAACAAAAAGAACATTGATAAATCAAAACCGAAACTTGGTTCTAAGAAAACTTGAATATGCCCAGGCTGTGGTGAAATTTATAAAGAACCAATCATTGGAGACTGGTTTGTATGTGTTGTATGCAATGAGTGGTGGCATCAAAAATGCACAGCGCATGTGGGTGCTGCAGATTTTGTATGTGATCTTTGTCAAAAATTTAATTAATTTTCAACTGCGCACTCTTACAATACCCGCGCATTCTTATCGAACTCACTGCGTAATCCTACTCGACCGGGAGTGTAACAGTACGCATTTCCCATTTTTTTATCTTGCTTTAATTGCTCTAAAACTGTTGATCTCACTTCAAAGAGTCTTTAAAATAATGTTGTTTAACTAATGAGACTAAAATAGAATAAACGCCACTATTATATTAGTTTAGAAATTTTATAGATTTAGATAGATTTATAGTTTGAACCGTAATTGTAAAATATTGAAGAACGGATAAAAATACATATACTGAATTTACTCCCTATACTAAATTAACTAACAAACTATTAAAATATAATAACCTAACCTGACTAAAACTATTAACAAACTAAAATATGGCGCCGAAAAATTCCTCCGCATGGCTGTCGACTGGTATTGTACCCATGAGACTGGCGGCATTGCCACGTTGTGTGGCAATGCTTAGCCTCTGGCCAAGGTAAAAGCCTGCGCTTGGGTCACGGGAAGTGTCAACCAGGCGTTTGGAGATTTCGTTGAACAAACCATATAAATAAGTAAAAAATAGTATCGTAATGCTCTTCGTTTTGGTTCTATATGCTCTAATAAGTTAAGTGCGCAGTTTTAGACCACCCTACCTGATGAATTTGATGATAATCAGCGCTGTTGACGATAGGTTCGTCCGAAGTCACAGCATTTTGCTGAGCAACGACCTGTTCTTGCACAGATGCGACGCACTGCTTAATTGTTCTTATTGTTATTGTTTGTTTGTTACAAAAGTAGTCATTTTTCCACACTGCAATCGGCATTTTGTTTTTGTTTTGATGGTTTTTAGTCTGTGGATCGTTTGTTTGTTGTCATTTGCCAGTGTCGCAACACAGAGCAATGTGTATTGTCTTTGGTCCCTGGCATCAAGCAATAGACAAAATTATGAAACTTTTGTAACATGAACACGAGGCTTTTGGCTATTTTGTATGTCTCTAAATTAATGTCGTTCATTTGTTAGGTGCGTTTTGTTTGTGCAGAATAAACTATTTTTCTTTCTTTCTTTCTAAATGAAAGCAGATTAATTAAATTAAAAGGGATTTTAATGTATAGGATACCGGCAGAGTACAGCGAAGGAACATGGCATGACAGTTGACAGTGCAAGAGAGAGAAAGACATATATATCGAAAAGATGACAGACTATGATTGCGTTCCATTTACATTTTCAATACTACCTACTTCAAGGTTTATTGGTAGATAAAGTTAGTCTAATATTAATAGCTTTGAGGTCAAAATAATAATGCCTGGAGCGTAGTTAAACACTAATGTTAGAACCTGACACCAATCTTGATATTATTCGACTTTGATAACTTTTGCTCGATAAAGCTCGCTTTGTTCGCTATCAAAGAAACTTAATCGCGTGTCAGTCATTGTTATAAATGGATAGCTTTCAAAGGTCAAGCGACGACCCGATTTTATCAGATTTGGGATCATCATTTATTTATGTACTACGCAGACTTCAGTTTTTTTTTTTAAACTAAGCCGAATTTCTAATGACGTTAAAACCTTTTGAAATGAACACATTACCTGTTGAAATTCTCTTAGTTCCACCGTCATCAATGTCTTGGAAAACTGTAAAATATTCAGAACATTATTTCACAAAGCTCTTAAAAACAATATGGCTAAAATCGTCTATTTATGAAATCATATAACTTTGTGGTATATTAATCTGTTGTTTATATGTACTAGGCATATATTTATACATTCATTTCCATTAATTTCATTGAAATGTCTTGCGGTTGATAACGACAATCTATATAAACTAGCTTTTTTAGTCATCTGCATCAATCCTATCAATATTTTTTTGCCATTTTCTTAGTTTTAAGGTGATTTTGATTCTAATGCCAATAAACGCATTTTTCTTTCTTCGTTATTTCTAATCTGAGGAAACTGTATTTTGATTCTATTGCAGCTATATAATTGCATACTTAAGTTTTTTATTACATCTGTTTGTTTCCCAAATAAAGTGAAATATATGAAATAAATAAAAATATGGTTTAGTTTTAATTACATTGCTGGCAAACAGAAGCAACAACTGAGAACACTGCGTACTGAACTGACGATGGACGCTGTTCTAACAATGCTGATAGCAGCAGTAGAACAGCACATGATGCTGATACTGCTATCATAGACCACCATGCTGTGGGACTTAGAGGTCTTAGAAACTGGTTCTCGAATTTTCCAGGACCCTGTGTTGGTATGCGATAGTAGTAACGAGTTCTGAAACAGGAAATACATGATTTATAGCAAAACCTGCAGAAGTTCTGGGTTGGTAAAGAGCACGCCGCTGATTAGTTTCTCGTTAAAATTTATCATCACTTCAGTATTCTTTAAAACTCTGTACATAAACGTAATTGTTAATAACACTTGCTAACCTCTAAACCATTCAAGCATTCTTTCAATTGTATTATCACTACAATATAATTCTAAAGCAATAGACCAACACTACCTTCTCATGAACTGGCAGAATTTTACATTCCAAAACTAAGTCTTAAGTTTTAATATCTTAAGTTCTTAAGCCTCAAATTATGGGGCCGCAGTTTATTGCAATTGATCGAAGACAAATTATTTAAAGACCAAACCTATTGCTACAAATACAGATTCCGGATTACTACCAAAACCTAATTGGAATAGACCAATACAACTTTGCTCGTCCTGAGTGAACCAAGAACCATATGCTAAGCAGTCACACAACTGCAACCACTAGATGTGCGCACAAGTTAATCGTTATCATAATAGTTCAGTAAAATTCATTGAAAAGTGTGAGGTCGGTGATAAGTGTGCCTTATGTGCCACCATCTTTCATATATCTGAAGTGTTACGGGGTAAAACTAAATAAAAGTGATCTGCGATAATATTCTTGTATTTCTGTCTACCTCGGCACTTCCTTAACTGTATTATAATACAGTACAACAACAATACGAAGGACAATTTACATGAACAGAACAGATATTACATGGAACGAATGAAGCTAATTTAAGTTGATTTTAGGACAGTGTATGAGTCTAGATTTTTAATTGGAAACGAGGGCGTATTCGACTTGAGGCAAGGACGAACACTAAGGTCGTTGAACTTTTGAAAACCATTTTATTGCCAATCATGGTGTGAGAAACTTCCACGTCTCAATGCGCGTTCGGTTTCCCCGCATAATTAAGTAAATACTTAAGTTAATTGATGTATTTAGAATGTGTCGATTGTAAATACTTGTTAGATCTGTTACATATGTTTATAAATATTGTGTGTGTGAAATATAATAAATATGACGGCGCTTCGAAGTTTTGAGAGTGTCAAGAAACGTCAAAAATGACAGCGGACAATTGACAATCGTGGATAGACGTTTCTTCACTCTGACGTATCTCCGGGTTCTTTTGCACGCGGCCGTCAGACGGGGATAATCCGTTTGCATCGCGCTCAAGCGTCACGTGTTCGGTGGAGTGTCACTGTATTTCGATTAATTAGAAAGTGCTGATTGTAATTCTGTTAATAGTTTGTTAAAATAATAATCGTACATCGTTGATTATCTTCAACACGTGGTTTTAATTCTCCTCGCCCGCCTACCCCCGATAGCTCGGCAGCCACAATGAACCCAGAATTGATAAATAATGGCCATGTGCCGTTAAATAAGTAATTATTGAACTTAAAATGTTTACGTTAGTCATGATTCGCTGTAATAGATAATGTAATGAGGATCGTATGTAGTCTATGACGAATGACTTGATAGTGACAGCTGATATATCTGATTATAAAATATTAGGTCCTTACATATGAAATTGATGTTTTATAGAACTGGCCACTTTGATCTCAAAAAGCCGGCGTTTGGTTAAGCATTCCAAATTCAAATTTATTTCAATTTAAAGCGTGTCTATTTGTGTTTCGAATGTAATCATTCATTTGTTTTCGCGCCATTTAATTTTGCTTTGACATCATTCTGTGCTCATTATGGAAAACATAAAATATCGCATTATTTTCGAATACGAATTCCATCGTGGCACTAGCGCTGCAGAAACAGCTCGAAGGATTAATAATGTGTACGGAGAAGCCATTGTAAAAGAAAACACAGTACGTTTTTGGTTCCAACGCTTTCGTTCTGGAAATTTTGACCTCCAGAACAAACCTCGTGGACGGCCGGAGACCCTAGTTGTCAATGAGGAATTGAAAGTGATCGTGGAAGCGGATCCATCTCAAACCACGTCAGAGTTAGCTGCAGGCTTCGGTGTGAGTAATAAAACCATTTTGAATCATTTGATACAAATTGGAAAAGTGAAAAAGCTTGAAAAATGGGTACCGCATGAACTAAGTGGAGCAAACCAACAAACCCGAGTCGACTGCTGCGTCACGTTACTCAACCGTCACAATAACGAGGGGATTTTGAATCGTATCATTACTTGTGATGAAAAATGGATCCTATACGATAATCGGAAACGCTCATCACAGTGGTTAACTCCAGGAGAACCAGCTAAATCCTGCCCGAAGCGAAAGTTGACTCAAAAAAAGGTACTGGTTAGTGTCTGGTGGACCAGCGTTGGTGTCATCCACTACAGCTTCCTAAAGTCTGGTCAGACGATTACGGCAGATCTGTATTGCCGACAATTGGAAACCATGATGGAAAATCTAGCCGTTAAACAGCCGAGATTGGGCAACCGATCTAGCCCACTGCTGCTTCAGGACAACGCCAGACCACACACTGCACAACAGACGGTGGCGAAACTAGAGGAGCTAGGATTGGAATGTCTCCGTCACCCACCATACTCCCCGGACCTTGCTCCAACCGATTACCACTTTTTTCGGATTTTGGATAATTTCTTAATTGGAAAAAAAATCAATTCAGATGAGGCAGTCCAAAATACCTTCAAAGATTTTGTTGATTCTCGCTCCCGAAATTTTTTCAGCAAAGGAATCAATGAACTCCCTATAAAATGGCAAAAGTGCATAGATCACCACGGTACCTACTTTGATTGATTAAAATAAAAAAATGTATAAAAAAAATTGTTTTGTTTTTTCCATATAAAACATCAATTTCATATGTAAGGACCTAATAATTGAGAAGAGGTTATGCCATGTGCTTAATGTGGAATGTGTAGTGTTTACAGTAATTAGCGTATATTAACAGATTGTTTCAAATAAACTAAGAGTGGTAACCACTACAGATGTGTCAATAAAATATAATGAGTCAAATAGAGTCGATTCTGAAGTGACTCTTAATGTTGCTTTTATATACTGAGAGACTGGCACCGAATTTTAATCCAGCAGCCGGAATCATATTTGCATGTCAAAGAATAATTGTTTCGGCTTTGGATTTTTGTTTCTGTTATTTGAGTTCTATGTACATTATTCATATAATTATTATTGTTAGGAAGTTTGTATGCAATAATCGTATGAACTTGACGGCGCGACACATGACATTTGGCGTTTGCTGTCAACGTCGGAACAGAATAGCAGCGTGACAGATGTCAGCTGTCATTCTAGCGGAACGTCACTGGTGGGAGCGAGGCGGCCATCTTGGTCACTTTGGAATCGAGAGCCGCCAACGCACCACGCGCTCGACGGATCGCTAAATACCGACGCCATCTTGTACCTTTTTTTGTTTCATTTGTTATAATATAATAGTCAGTGATTAGTTAAAGTGTGATTGAATATTATTTTGTTAATTAAGGAATAAATCATTGGAAGATTAATTATTTGAGACTTTTTTTGAGCATCTGACCCACGTGAAGATGGAAAATACTGATATAGGCCATCCTGAGTCTATATCAGAAGTGGGATCCCATGAGCAACAAACGGGGAACACGCAACCTGCTGAAATCATCTCTGCGACGAGAATATTGTCGAATATGGAGGCGATGTTCGCCCGGGTATTTGCGATGTCGCAACCATCAACTCCTGTAAGTACCAGCACTATAAAACTAATCGAATTTGATCCTGACAATTCCGAAGCTGACATTGAAGGCTGGTGTAACGTCACTGAAGTTATAGTGCAGGAGAAAAATCTTGCAGGCGTTAATCTGCTGATGGCACTTACTAACGCGCTTAAAGGTCGCGCAGCAACCCACTTGACCAAAATGAACCTTAAGGAATTAACATGGGCTGCTGTTAAAGAAACATTGCTAGCTAGATTTGCTAAGCCCAAACTAATGCAGGATCATTTCGATGAAATTTTACGATTTCAAATTAGTGTCAAAGAAACCGCATCAGAGTCTGCAATGCGCTTATGGAACCTGATCGAGCGGATACCAAAAACTGACTTACCTGAGGAAGTTATCACTGGGTTCGCTATATCAGTGCTATGTCAAAAAGATAATTTGATACGTAGAGAGTTGACAGCACATGTGATAACTACTCGTGCTCAATTATTTCGGATTCTTAATGGCATATCACTAAAGCGACGGTTGGACGTCAGTGATGGAAATCAAGACCCCGATGCTAAGAGATCTCGAATGACAGATTCTAGATTCCCTGGAAAGTGTCATTGGTGTGGCCTGTCAGGACATCGACAGGTTGACTGTTGGAAGCGAAAGGAGGACTCCAAATCATCGAAGTCCCAAGTTCCATCAAGTTCTACAAATAATCAAGACAAGCCGTCTATATCCTGCTACACGTGTGGAAAACCTGGTCACACGTCTACAGCTTGTCCAGAAAAAAAAGAATGGAGGGAGGTCGGAGAGGAAGGAAGTCAACCTTTGTGATCATCGACTTTCTAGATCTACGTTGGAGACATCAGCTGGTGAGAGATTTCCATTTTTATTCGATAGCGGATCATCTTGCTCCCTTTTAACTGAAAGTTTTCGCTGTCAGTTTCCGGGTACTGTACGCAATAATCTAGTTTATCTTACTGGTATCGGAGGTGATGACGTAAAATGCACTTGCCAAATTATAAGTACTGTAAAAATTGGAGATGTCTCGGTTGGCCTTGTGTTTCACGTCGTTCCTGATTCAGTAATTTCTGTACCAATTATTGTAGGTAGAGATATCTTAGACAAAGGTTTTTGCGTGAAAATTGATAACGACAAACTCTTGTTTATGACCAAAGAGCGAACTAACTTTTGCGAAACGAAATCGGTAGTTTTTGATATTTCTTCTATCGATACCGACTTAGAAGGAGAAGATAAAATGTTGCTGTCAAAAATAATTAGCAAATATTCAGATTATTTCATAGACGGTATACCTACTAGGCGCGTTACTACAGGGCAATTGAGCATTAAATTGATAGATCCTCATAAAATAGTTCGGAGGTCGCCTTATCGACTAGCACCTATAGAGAAACAAATAGTCCGCGAAAAAATACAACAACTATTAGATGCTGGTATCGTTCGTGAGAGTTCTTCCCCTTTTGCGAGTCCGATACGCCTGGTAAAGAAAAAGGACAATACCGATAGAATGTGCGTAGATTATCGGGAACTCAATTCCAACACACAACCCGAACACTATCCCTTGCCTCGCATCGAGGAACAGATAGACCAGCTCAGTGGCGCCAACTACTTTTCTTCATTAGACATGGCTAGCGGATTTCACTAAATTTTAATTCACCCTGATTCAATTGAGATGACTGCATTCGTGACTCCGGAAGGCCAATACGAGTACCTTGCGATGCCCTTCGGTTTGCGCAACGCTCCTTCTGTTTACCAGCGATGTATTACAAAAGCACTGCAACACCTTAATGACAGGCCTCTCATTTATATGGACGACGTTCTGTGTTATTCCTCCAATATTTCGCAGGGTTTGGACCGCCTAGATGAGGCCTTACAAGCCCTGACTGTAGCAGGCTTTTCGTTTAATCTTCAAAAGTGTAAATTCATGAAACAAAAAGTAGACTATCTAGGTTATTCTTTGCAGTCTGGCGAAATTAGACCCAATACCCGCAAAATTCAGGCATTAGTTGAAGCACCATCACCATGTACAGCTACTCAGGTACGTCAGTTTCTCGGGCTCGCGTCATATTTTAGGAAATTTATACCCGGGTTTACAAATGTTGTTGGACCGTTGTACCCTTTAACTAAACTGAAAGGACCTATTAATTGGACTGACAAACATGAGGATATCCGTAGAAATGTAGTTAAAATACTTACTTCGGAACCAGTTTTAACAATCTTTAATCCTGATTTGCCGGTCGAGTTGCACACAGACGCGAGCGCCGAAGGTTATGGCGCAATCCTTATACAGAGAAAGGATAACTTACCCCATGTTGTGGAGTACTTTAGCCGGCGTACATCTGAGGTAGAATCTCGATACCACTCGTACGAATTAGAGACCTTGGCCGTCGTACGAGCGGTAGAACATTTTCGGCATTATTTGTACGGCCGACATTTTGTAGTCTACACTGATTGTAATTCGCTCAAAGCATCGAAATCCAAGGTTGATCTGACGCCTCGCGTGCATCGTTGGTGGGCTTTCCTACAAGCCTTCGATTTTGAGATCATATACCGTGAAGGCCGTAGTATGGAACATGCTGATTTCTTTTCCCGTAATCTCCAGTCGGATGCTGGCGCGCCTTCGACCCCCCAAATCCCTACTACTAAACGTGTTGAGTTTGTTGAGTTACATCAAGGATGGCTTTCAGTTGAACAAAAACGCGATAGCGAAATCCAAGACTTGATCACTAAACATAACAATAGTGATTTTCCGGAAGCGGTAGCACACACCTACGATGTTAGGGATGGTATCCTGTATAGAAAGATTGAGCGCAACAAAATTATTTCTTGGTTACCGGTCGTTCCACGCTCCTTGATTTGGACACTTATCAACCACGTCCATAACGAAATTCAACACCTTGGTAGTGATAAGACGCTAGATAAACTCTACGAACAATACTGGTTTCCGCAAATGTCTAAATTCGTGCGTAAATTTATTGATTCTTGTATAGTTTGCAAAGCATCGAAGGGACCATCGGGCGCTCAACCCGTTCAGTTACACTCAATCCCAAAACTGTCTGTGCCATGGCACACAATCCATATAGATTTTACCGGGAAACTTAGTGGTAAGAGCGACCGAAAAGAGTATTGTTCGGTGATAATAGACGCGTTTACTAAGTATGTTCTACTAGAGCACACAATATCATTAGATGCAAGTAGCGCAGTGCGAGCTCTAGAAAGGGCTGTTTGTCTTTTTGGGGCTCCTACACGCGTTATTGCTGATCAGGGCCGATGCTATATTAGTAGTGAATTTAGAAACTTTTGCAATAATTATAAAATTGATCTGCATTTTATTGCAACCGGTTCGAGCAGGGCTAACGGGCAAGTTGAGCGAATAATGCGAACATTAAAAAGCTTGCTCACGATAGTTGAAAATGACCCTAATAAGACATGGCGCGATGAGTTAGGCAATATCCAACTTGCGCTTAATAGTACAAAATCGGCCGTTACTAGGTACTCACCTACGGAACTGATGTTTGGAACACGTGCAGAATCATTAGGTATGTCCCAGATATCTTCACATTCAGACGAGCGAAATGACCGTTTAGATTTAGAATCCATTCGAGAAAATGCGTCGGAAAATATTCAAAAGGCGGCCGCGGCGGATACTCTAAGGTTTAACCGTGGTCGTGCTAACATCAAACCATTTACTCAGGGCGATTTTGTTTTTATCAAGAATAGTGAACGAAATCAAACTAAACTAGATAGGAAGTTTAGGGGACCGTTCGTTATTACCTCCGTATTAGGGAATGATCGGTACGAACTAAAAAGCGTAAGTGGTTCACACCGCACTTATAAATACGCACACGAGAATTTGCGTGCAGTACCTCAGGGACATGCCGGGTTACTTGAAATCACTACCAGTCTCTTGAACGATGAGGAGGCCGAGACGGCGCTAGAAGATGTAACTTCTAATAGAGATGACGCATTACTTTCAAACGACTGTGATACTTTGACCGTATGCTCGGATACTATTTCCGCCGACTCCCGGACAATATCAGCCGGCTCAGACACTCTCAGTGTACACTCTGATCCAGAGACATGGGATATACAAAATGAAATAGAAATTTATGCTGAACAAGATAACCTGCAATTATAGGTATACCATTACGTTTTTATGTTATGTATGTGTTTGCTTAAGCTGTCGATCCTGGTGGATAGTGACATCCGGGTTCGCTGAACGAGAAAGGATTCACTAGTCCAGCCCAGATGTAAGGTAGTTTATCCTGGTCACAGTGTGTAGTCTGGGCCAGAAGTAATGAAGGTTGTCTATCCTGGTCGAGGTGTGTCGTCCGGGCCGTACCTGAAGGGCTCGGTTGAAGGGATGCACTCGCTCGGTCCAGATGTATTGCGTTGGTTGACTGGTCGAAAGGACAGCGTCGTCCGGTCCATGCTACTTTTACGTCTGGTCGAAGGGACACGCTCGTCCGGTCCATGTTTTTTGGTAGTGAACGTCTGATAATGAGTCGGTCGCAGGGACAGTGCCGTCCGGTCCATGCCATTGAAGCTGGTCGAAGGGACACACTTGTCTAGACCCTGCTGTGAACCGGTCGAAGGGACAGTGCCGTCCGGTCCATGCCATTGGGGCTGGTCGAAGGGACACACTTGTCTAGACCCTGTCTGTGAACCGGTCGAAGGGACAGTGCCGTCCGGTCCATGCCATTGGGGCTGGTCGAAGGGACACACTTGTCCGGTCCGGGTTATGTTTGGGTAACATAACGGGATTGTGAGATGTCATCCGGTCCATTACTCATAATGGTCGAAGGGATACATGCTTTCATATCCTGCTTATGTAGTATGTTAGGATAAGTGCTATGCTGTTTTTCAGGCTGGACGAGCAAATAATCAAATAATGAAATTGCCTGTTTTAAGGACAACGTTAGATCTACGCCCGAGGACGGTCGAATGTCAGTCCGGCCGTGACGGCGCGACACATGACATTTGGCGTTTGCTGTCAACGTCGGAACAGAATAGCAGCGTGACAGATGTCAGCTGTCATTCTAGCGGAACGTCACTGGTGGGAGCGAGGCGGCCATCTTGGTCACTTTGGAATCGAGAGCCGCCAACGCACCACGCGCTCGACGGATCGCTAAATACCGACGCCATCTTGTACCTTTTTTTGTTTCATTTGTTATAATATAATAGTCAGTGATTAGTTAAAGTGTGATTGAATATTATTTTGTTAATTAAGGAATAAATCATTGGAAGATTAATTATTTGAGACTTTTTTTGAGCATCTGACCCACGTGAAGATGGAAAATACTGATATAGGCCATCCTGAGTCTATAAACTCATAAAGTATCTACTTCACTGTAGAAAATAATAACACGGTGAATTATGAAATTGTCATGTTCACCAAGCTTGGCAGGAGGATTCATCAACAGCAGATCGGAAGAAACAGCTTTGCCAAAAAATATGGTTCTCTTACCATTATCTTCTTCAAATTTCTCTTCTCTTTCCTCTTTTCTTCTTTTACTTCTCTTTTTTCTTTGCCTTATTTTTTTATACCGTGTCTTTATTTTTCTATGTTAATTTTATTACCTTTCAATACGTTGACTTTATTTCTTTCCTAAATTTTTGCACGAAAAACATACAAGAAATAAGTACAACGATCGAGGATTCGCAATTGGGATCCAGAAAAACTCACGGCGCTATAGAACAGGTGTATACATTAGTGAAAGTATTAACTACACCTTTGAACACAAACAGTATGTCTTAGCGGCTTTTCTGGACGTATCCCAGGCTTTCGACCGTTTATGGCACGAAGGCCTGCTTTGTAAACTATCTAAGACGATACCAAATAACTATTTGCAATTCATCAAATCATACCTCAGCGAACGACACTTCTACACAAAGTGCGACGGCTTGACGACAAAGTTACACGAGATAAAAGCAGGTGTGCCTCAGGGTAGTGTGGTGGGCCCTAAGTTCTATCTTCTATTTACCTCGGATTTTCCAGATACACAAAACGTTATCATTGGGATATCTGCCAATGACACAGCCGTCCGAATCTTCCGGGGCTTCTAGTAAACTCCAATCTAGCCTTAATGAAATTACTGAGTGGCTAAAGGACTGGCGATTATAAGCCAAATAATCTAAATTCATTCATGTCATGTTTACTTTGAGATGACAAACATGTCCTGAAGTGGTTTTAAATCAGACAAAAATCCCACAATCTGAGTCCGTAAGATATCTAAGCATATGTCTTGACCGGCGTTTAGCCTGGACCAAACAAATCTTTGCAAAAAAAAAGGCACTAGGACTACAGCTGAGTAAACTCTACTGGCTCTTGGAGCAAAAATCGCAACTTACCTTGGAAAATAAACTTCTACTTTACAAGTGCATACTTAAACCCTTATGGACGTACGGACTGCAGTTGTGGGGCACTGCTTCTAACTCCAACATAGAAATGCTCCAACGCTTCCAATTAAAAGACTTGCGCATGGTAGCTCATGGACCGTTGTACATAATGAATAAAAGAATTCATCGTGACTTACAAATTAAAACAGTTAAGAACTAAGTAGCAGACTCTCTCAAAACCTACAAAAAGCGTATGCAAATCAATCCTAACCGCCCGGCAAATAATCTGATGGACAAACTGCCAAACACAACATTACAAAGATTAAAGAGCAGACCACCACAGGATCTTATATCGACATACGATGCCATAATAAATAATTTTATGTGAATATTAATGGATATTGTTTTATGCACGACCTAATTAAGTATATAATATCCAGTTAAATGTCGCATCGACAGGTCGCAGGGAAAGTATACTTTATTTAAAAAAATTGCTAATGTCGTTTTCTCTTTGTCGTCTGGGATCTCTGTGTAGTACTGTGTTAGTCTCTACTGTGTAAGTACTAGGAATAAATAAATTAAAAAAAATATCTTACTCTATAGCTGTCAGAGGTGTATTCAAAATATCATTATTTTCTTGAACACTTAAGAGAAGTCGAATTGTTGGTGACAGATCTTGCTCCCGAAAGTATAAAGTGTTAGATACCACCTGGAAATTAACATTCTTTTACAAGGGTCAATACTAAGCCCAAGTAGAACCATATAGCAAAAATCGCCAAAAAAAATAACACATTAATTATAATTCAATAATTCATCCAATAATTTAAAGAAACAAATAATAGAAAAAAAAGTACCCTAGAGCTGTTTCTTTCGTATGTGCCAATCCATCTGTCAGTAATGGTAGGAATATACCTGTAAAATATTACAGTGAGAATTAAATGCGAATAGAATAAAAATATAAGCAATATAAAAGTCACAAAAAACGGAAATGCTTCTTGAATTAAGGGCGATGGCGATCTATAGCATATTTTCTTCAAATTAATTCTTAGATAAATGATTTTATTTCTGTAAGTAGGTTTGTACAAACACTTTTACACGTCAATCATATTTTTTTAACTAGATGAGGTCGTCGTTATACACGATACACGGTGGTGGTAAAATATTATTGATAATTTATATTTTAAACAAACTGCAACCATGATTTCAGCACATGAGTCTAGACCGCCTAGCGTATAAATTTATATTAGGTTATAAAAAAAATCTGCTGTTTTATAGTATAGTGCAATACCTACGCGGTCGAAATGTACTGAGCAGCTTTTTATTTTTTCAATAAACGGCGAATAATTTCAACACACGGGGTTCAGAATCATGTATTGAATCCATGGTAACAGGTTGTGCCTCGATGTGCATCCCTATGTACCTATTGTTACGTTATGTGTTAGTTTATTTTATTGTAGATTCACTTATATAAAATTGGAAAAGAATATTGTAATATTAATTCAATTTTACGTATTTATATAAATTCTATTGAATGAAAATTTTGCATGCCGTCAGGTAAAATGTATTAGGACTATGTATAAAAATTACATCATACCTATATACCTACATATAAACAAATAAATTATTTCTATTTCTGTTAAAGCAGTTAGATAACTTTTTGCTAATTTACCTAATGTTATGCATTTTAGCAACAACATACAGAATAGCAGCAGATGCTTGCGTTATCATGGCAACCCCAGGAACTGGTTCGGGACCTGTTAACGATTCTGGATCGAAATGTTTTGGGGCTGGTTGTACCTAAAAGAAGACAAAATTAAAAGGACATGATCAGAATAGTGCTAGGCCTATCGTCCACGACGTTACTTTAAAGTAACTGCGGTCCGTACACGACGCCACTTACCAACGTGTTATTAATACAGTGGATTTCGGGTATGACGATGAAGGGACCACTCTAATTTCGTCGTTATATCCGGAACTAAAACCAAATATACAAATACTTGAATGAAATATAAATACCAGAAAAGCAAATTATACTATTTTAATTTAATATATATATATATATATTTGGTTTTAAAAAATAAAATTATATATATATATATATATATAAATATATATATATATATTATTTTATTTTTTCTTATCAAAAAGCGCCTTCATCTTCTCTCCTGTTAAAAATTAACTTTGCTGTGCCCGACAGGGTCCATAATTGATTCGATGTTTTATTTAACATACCAACTGTTTTTATGTACACATTATGGAATGCAATAAAGTATTGAGTATAGGAAGTTGTTACAGGCAAAGTAAAGAGGAGGAGGAATGAAGCGTAGGAGCAATACTTATTCAAAAGTTTACTAAACACAGTTGCTACTCAGAATATCACTTTGTAACTGAACCATACATTTAACTCCGAAACGTACACGCTTACCTAGCTACTTATGTAGTTAATATCTATAAACGAAAGGTAAAGGTCTCCACAGTTGCTGACCATCTGTGTGGATGTAAACAAAAAAAGTGAAAAATATAAACTTTTTTGCAAAAAAAAAACACAAATAGAAGTGAAAAATAACTTTAAATTTCGGAAGTCGGTGGCAAAAAACGAAAATACAAAAACCAAAGACACCAACTTCCGAAATTAAAGTTATTTATCACTATTTTTTGGAAGTCGGTTGTTCTTTTGTAAAAATGTTTTTATTTGTCACTTTTTAGTTGTGGTACCTACCCCACACAAATTTGTATACCACCACTTGATATGTAAATAATAGTGACAGGAAGTTATTAACACATCATCTATACATATAAGCATAGTGGAAAAAATACGCATTATTAAGGATAACTCAAACCGTACTGGTAAAATCTTGATAAAATTTGTATGGGACCACATGAGAAGCACCAGCTTTCAAATAAAAAAAGAATCATCAAAATTGGTTCAACTAGAAAAAAGTTTTGAGCACACACACATAAAAAAAAATGCAGTCAAATTGAGAACCTCCTCCTTTTTTTGAAGTCGGTTAAAAAGATAAGAAAGCTTTTTGTGTTTTTGGCGGCCGACTCCGGTCGCAATATCTGCATAGGATTGCTATGAATTTGTTACAAATGATTCATTAAAAACAGTCGCTACACCCGAACTCGGCGTTACATCCAACGACTTGAATTTTGTACTAAAGCATGCTTCAAATTCAAGGGACTCACTATAGCTAAATGGTCGCTACAACAAAGGTCGTAACAAATTAAATCAATTGTTGTTTGTAATTGGTTGCGTCGCGTCGTGAACGGACCGCCATTGGCTAGTACTGTGACATTCTGGCTACCCATTGGTGATTACATTTTTAACTGGTTACCATTGAACAGCGTCGTGGACGACGGGCCTAAGAAAACAGATCTGTGATCTTTGAGTAAGGCCTTATAATATTCATCCCAAGAACATAAGTGGATGTACTTACAACCAAAATCATCCTCATTGTTATATTCTGGAAATCCCATCGTCGATAGTACTTGTACCCATTCAAATTAATATCCAAATTAAGGCCATTATCAGCATCCCAAGACCCCACTTCATGTACGATCAAATTGCCTCCTTGGATCTTGCCATAGTTGTATATATCGTAGAGTGTATAGTTGGTGTTATCTTTAAAAGCAAATAAAGTGTTATGTTACGGGTTATATGTCACCACAAACTACTTGCAGTATTGTCTCTCTTTCTCCCTTTAAGGGGGAAGCCCCAGGTTGCCCGCGAAACTCAAATTTTCTTTCGTTTTTTTTCAATTTGCAGGTGACAATTTTAGAGACAATTCCATAAAATATGAATCAATAGGATTATATGAATTTAGAGGGTTGTATTGATAATTTTGATGATTATAATTGTGTAAATACATACTTGTTACGGTAGCGAATCATATTTTGTTCAACATACAAACTGACACGGACCTGCAAATTGCAAAAAACATCAGAAAATTTGAATAACGCGGGCAACCTGTCGCTTCCCCCTTAAATCCATCCAAGGTGGTCTTTAATAGATCGCTTTTAGTGATTTCTACATTTTCATCTGTAATTTGTATGGTGTGCACAATAAAGAGTACTTATTTCATTATATTTTAATAGTTCGGCGAGAATAAGTACCTACAAGTACAAGTAGTAGTTAAGTAGTTAAGTACCTACATTATAAAATAACACCAAAATGTACACTTAGTTTGCAAATAAAATGTTGACTTTGATTTTCTTCGTATTGTATAGGTATAAAGATGTAGTAAAATATTTTAGCTGTTCTTAGCTGTTCTGTTTGTATCTGGCTGGTTTTGATACCATTAAACAGATAACATTAAAAAAATAAGGAAATACGGTTTCCCGCAATTTTTTAATTGGTGTTCTGTTCGCCAAAATGAGTGAATCTGACGAAGAAATTCGATAAATTTTGAAGTTTTATTACAAAAAAGGGAAATGTGACACAGGCCTGCACAGGCCACGAAAAAAATAAGTGACATTTATGGATTTAACGCAGTATCAGTAAGAGTAGCAAAAAGTTGGTTCAAACGTTTTCAGTCCGGGAATTTTGATGTCAAAGATGCAGCTCGACCTCATCGCCCTACGAGATAATGTCAATGACATTTTTGAAAAAGTGAAGTGAGATCTGTATATTAGTAGTTACGACATAGCTGAAGAGTTAGGGGTTGACCTGGTTGAGTTGGTTGAGAATTTGTATATAAAATAAGAAAGAACTTTTACCCCAACCTAATTAATATGTTAGCATGTTTTGCCACGTGCCTCGTGCCTCAGAAAGCACGGTATGCCGTTGGTCCCGGCCGTCATTCGTAGATCTTTGACAATCGTTACGGTTAGTCAGAGTCCCAAATTTGACAACCAGTCTTACCAAAGGGTATCGTATAAGGCTCCTCCAAACAGGTGCGACACAAAGGCACCGCGTGTTGCGCGATGAGCGGTGCCTTTGTGTCGCGTGCGATTAGCGTTGCGTGTCGCGTCTATTCCAAGGAACCTTTATCCAGTAACTGGGTTTTCGAGGTCAGATAGGCAGTCGCTCTATGTAAAATACTGGTATTTAGCTGCACCGGGTTAGACTGGAAGCCGACCCCAACATAGTAAAACGCTAGGCAGATAAATTATTTATTATGTACAGTCATAATATTTTTGCGACTGATCCTGATTTCATAATACGACTGGCTGAACGAGCGACATAATCGCGGTCATGCCTCTTCGTAGTGTCGATGTACTAATAATAAGTTTATATACATTTTGAACTCGGTATAGTGTATTTATTTTATTTCTTATTTTTTTGTTTATTTTTAACTTTCGTATGCTGCACTGGTTGACGTCATCACGTCAGCGCCGGCTATCGCTGAAAACCAGCGCTGGGGCTCTGTCTCGCATAGGGTCGTAGCATTATGCTGAGCGATTGCCGTTTTGCGTGAATGTGCCGCATATTTTCCCCCAACTCGTTCTTTTTTGTGTTTGTGTGTTTTTTCTTTGCGTCATGTTTACCGCAAATAAACGTATTTTTTTTTCTTTTTTTTTCTTTACTCAAGTATCGAATAAAAAAATAAAATACCTGTTTAATTCTTATATTCATCATTTATTATCATTAATGAGCCTATAATGTTCCCACTGCTGGGACACAGGCCTCCTCTCTTCGAGAGGGAGTGGGATGTAATCCACCACGCGTGCCCAGTGCGGGTTAGTACATGTCACATGTCTTCGAATTTTTGGTTCTAGGACATGCTGGTTTCCTCACGATGTTTTCCTTCACCATTTTTAGAGCAGTGGTGATGAGATTATTTACACAAAGTAGAGCGCCTGCCTGGATTCAAACCCACGACCTACAACTCGTAAGTCGGGGCCGATACCACTGCTGCATTTTTAATTACGTGATCAATAATAATTGTTCATAATAAAATAATTTAATTTTCATGAGAACTTTCACCCCTTGCAAGATTAGGTACCAATGATTTCAATGTCACTCTTTGTATGCCTCGAAAGATGCAACAATAATTAATACTTACAAAATAATGCAATAATTAAATTCAGGAGACTCGTTAGCAAATCTGCAAGTGACATTATTATTGCTACTGGCAATCCAAAGGATAAATTACTATGCCTTACACATTGAGACCAGCGGGATAATTACGTAACACACTAACAGTAGGAATGAGTTTCATTTTGACAGTTCAACAGCATTCATTGCGTTAATTACGATGTTGAGCAGATACATTTTTCGAACATATAAGGCAATGGATTAGCAATAGGCTTCAAAATGATTCAGATTGTGATAGATAGTGTGTTACGTAATTAGGGTGCCGTTCTCAAAGTCACAGCTCAAAGCACATTAAACTGTCGGTATAACTTGTTAAGGCTCATACACACGACGCGACGCCCGACACAAAGACACCGCGTGTTGCGCTATCGCGTTGCGCCTGTCTGTGGGAGCCTTTATACGAATAATGTTAGTCATTACAGTAATTTACAGGTAGTTAGTAACACGAGTCCACAATCTAGGTCACCATCCGGTTAGATTGGAATTAAGGTAATTCGGATTAGGGTAGTTAGATCAAATTGAGTTAGTTGAGGCGGTCAAACGCACCGCCTAATTCACTCTCAAAAGTAATAAATACTACACTCGCACAATTATGCCTTTATTCCTCAAAGTGATAGATAGAAATACATCCACATTTTACCAGGTATGTTTAAGTCCCATGTAATAGGGTGTGTGGCAATTTTCAATAACCATGAGAAAATCCAATATACAGGGTGCTACTAAAAATGCCTGAAAAGAAAAACCCAATAATGCTTTGCCCAATCCGGGGATCAACCCCTACTCAACAGACGTGGCCACTGGACCAAAGATACATTGAGTCAGCTACCTGCAATAGATTACCTCTGCACTATTTCTAAAGAAAAGTAAGACGGAAGATAATTTTCTTTTTCCAATAACTCCTTATTGATAAAATCTTAAGTCCCACTTTCGCACATCGTTAGTTAGATTGTCCTATAGATAAGAACCCTATGTTTTGATAATAGACGTTTTTCTTCCTGTACCTAGGTACTTTATTTAATTCCCATTTCTTCTATATCTCCCCATCTTTAGGGTTAAATGAATGGATAGGACTTAATTTGACAGTGTTCTAAAGGGTTGAGTTATACAAGCTTAGTTTTTGTTTACCCTAAACCTTATTAGGGGTTGAAAAAAAAAAACTGCTGTTCAGTACATTTATGTTCACAATAATCGAGAAAAATTATGGGACAATTTTTATTTCGCGACATCAGTGTTGGTCCCATTGTAAAAGTTGTTCATACTTGGAAGAGTACAATGACGTCTGATGAGGTTTTGGTTATAGAAAAACTAAAGTTGTACAAAGGTGCACTTTTTTAACACTTGGATCTATCCGGTCCGAAAAAAGTTTATAAAAAAATTCTTCCCCTACCTTGGTCCGTCACTTTATAATAAAATCAATGAAAAACAAACAATTTACGGATCTACTATATTTAAATGCAAGAAGACCGTCCGCTTGTTCCTATCTACTCTAAATTATGAAGAAACCGAAGACTTCCTGAGGTAACCACCCTCACACACACACACACACACACACACACACACACACACACACACACACACACACACACACACGCACACACTCACGCACGCACTCACATACACACTCACATACCTACACACTAAATCTACCTATTTACAATGGCTTTCATTTACCTTTATTTTTGCATGCATGTTATTGTTACCGGGATAATTAATTATACCTAATTATAAAATGTACTACGTCATGAGACCCCTATATGTATATTGTTTAAACGGGATCAGTCCTGTCTCTCCTAAACACAGGCTACTCAGTAGCCTATATAGGAGTACAGCGCTTCACCCGCTTACCAGACTGTGTATTATTCTCATGTCCCAATGTATCTGTACTATAATCTGGTCCTTGTAAACAATAAATAAATTTTATCTTATCTTTTTATCTTTATCTTATCATGTTTACAGCCAAATACATACATCTTCGCGTTCTTCAGTGAGCCCCAAATTATTGACCTAGCCTCTACCCATTTTATAAACATGACTTAGCAAGAGTACGATGTTGACATTCGATGGAACATCCTCGTATGTCGGGTGCGGGAGGGGGTGTGTGCGGTAGTACGGGGGGTGTGTGTGCGTGTTTAGTTCCAGATGCGCAGGAACAAGTCCCAGGGTGTATTTCTTAGCCTAGCTTAATGTAAACTTAAGAACTTTACTTCGATTTTGGTTGTTCAAGGGCTGATTTTTCAATAGTCCGATAATGTTTATTATACAGAGTTAGTTTTCAGAGATCTGCAAAATTTAAGGGTGTGGTACCGACCATCAAAATGAACAATTTTCTCCATGGGACTAACATAATAACCGCAAGAAAAAAAAACATAATTTAGGTCGAGTAGTTGTTAAAGTTTTGTATGGGACAGTTGATAATTTTTTCACGATAACGATATTAGTACTTGTTCAGTCGGATGGTCAGTACCACACCCTTAAATTAGGGAGGTCTTTGAAAACTAACCCTGTATAGTACATACTAATTCTATGTTTTTACCTGAAGAGTAAATATTACAGTTTGACGGTACTATATTTTCTGTACAAAAGCTGTTAAAGAATCATATTTATTCTTCAGATAAAACTTATCTGATGGTTGTAAAATCTGCTCTTGACTGATAATCAGAGATCGGATATTCGGATGCATATTTACCTAAAGTTAATTTTTAGTTATGAAAGTATGGAAGCGGGTTCTTAAAATATTATTTATTGTAAAAAAAATCAGATGCATATTTTTTTTAAATTAATGTTTAACCGCCGCTGCAAATATGTGTATGTAGGGTGTAAGAGGAGGGGTAGTGTGTGTTAGTTAAAACAAAAACATGAATAAAAATAATTGTTTTTATTAAATTAAATACTATATCCAGACTGGGCGTAAATATTACTTCGGCTACAAGAACTTTAACCACTACCTTTTGATCGCTAGGATTTGGTCTGGTTTGATGCCTGAATTCTGACTTTAGCGGGATATTTCGATATAAAAGCGCATTCCATATTAGAGAACATCGCAACTTTAGGTGAATATGCACCCGAATATCCGATCTCTACTGATAATAGAGCCATTTAAAATCAAAGCACTACGGGCAAAAGAGACTATAAAACTAAACAGCATAGATACTACGGAAGTAACTGTATAAAGGAGGAAAATAGACGCAGTCGAGGCGTTCATGGTAAAATCATCTTGTTTCCTTCTTTAGCAATAAGTTCGTATCCTATATTTACTAGATAATTATGATCGTCTTGAGCTGACTCGAATTGAAGCCTAAATGTTATTTCTATCTAAATCGAAATCAAAAGTCATTTATTCAAACTTAGGCTGAGATTCTTCTCCATAGGTACTTACTACTCTTTGGAATGAGCATCTAGCTTCATTTTTCTGACTGACCGACCCCTTGACAGTTCAAAAGTGCCTGTAATTGGTTTATTTGAAATAAATTCTTTGAGTTGAGTCGAGCTGAAGCAGCACTTTTTGAACGTCAAAATTACGTGAGACAGTCCTACAAAATGGGCCCCTTTAACCACTTCCTAGTGTTTTAGCTGGGAAGTAGAAGTGGCGCAACAAACTCCCCAGCAACACAGATTTCATTCAGTTAGTTATCTACTCGTTTTAATTTTTTAAGCCGGAAACCTTTTGGCGTCCTTTTATATCGTTTTTGGTAACGTTGCTCATACCTTCTCTGTGCGAGACAAGGACTGCCCTGCAGTTGAACAATAATAGGCTGGTATTATTATTATTTTAATTGTTTTAAGCATAAAGTTTTTTGAGGAAGTAAAATAATACCTATCTATCGTAATGTGTTTAAACATTAATATTATAATGATTTATAGAGATTTTACACTCTTTGACACAAGATTTATCTTTAGACGCAAGTTTAAACCACTGAGGCATTTTCTAATTTTGAACTTTATTTCGAATAGTTCTTAATATAAAAAAATATTTTAAACCCGAGTCTAAGTTGTCAATTTTGTATTAAGAACTTTATCTCAGTCGAACAAAGTTCGAAATATAAAAATTGGGTCCACGGTTTAAGCTCAGAAGTTTTATAGACGGAACTATTACAATAAAATCATTACCTCTCTTTGCCACCACGACGTCAGCATCAACACTAATATTCAGGTTATCAAGCACATCAATCAGGGTCGCGTTTCGATCGTTATCAAACATGATCACATAATCTGTGTCATTATACTTCTCAGTTTTAGCTTCGTCGCCGTTGATAAGCAGCCATTTGTGACTTGCGTCAAGCCACATGTTTTCAGATGCCTGGAATTCAACACTTGGTTTATTTGGTGATTCAAACAAACTCACGCCTTTTATCCATGGAGGTAGGCAGAAACTACAGAATGCTACTTACATCGATGCTAACTTTTATACTCTGTTGAGTTTTCATTAAACGCTTTTAGGCTAGGTAGAGAGATAGGTATATAGATAGATAGAAAAAACATGTATTCAGTGCACGCAAAATATATAGCACAACAAAGAAAAGATAAAAAAATCATGAATATATATATAAAAACAAGGTGCCAATATACAAAAACAAAAACATATTTAAAGAAATATAGTGACATCGTGACATACTTCAAATCAAATAATAATTCTACAAGGTATCACCAAATGGGTGTCCAGCTCAGCATGTGTCACTTTTTTTTTGGGTGGGAAATCATCAAATGACTTCTCCCGCTCTGGGCGGAGCGGGAGGGCGTGTCAGACTTTTACTGACTAAAACCCACCCGTATTCCTTCAGTTGCCTGTGTTTTAGCGCCACGGTAACTCTTACGAACAATCCGCGACCCTGGCAGGCATCGGCCCTAGCGGACCCCGTCAATTGGTGCTGACATCTTTTTGAGGAGCGCGTGGAACACAACGCGCCGTCGACCCGGGCCAGCGGGGTGATTACGTAACACACTAACAGTAGGAACGGGTTTAATTTTGACAGTTCAACAACATTCATTGCGTTATTTATGTTGTTGAACAGACAATTTTTTCGATCGTATGAAGCAATGGATTAGCCATAGGCTTCAAAATGATTCAGATTGTGATAGATAGTGCGTTACGTAATTAGAGTGCTGGTCCTCACCGGACGGCGAGCTACCCATTGCTCACCGTCCATCACCGCGCATACCTAAGGCGCGGTACAGTGGTATAATCGGTCAAACTATAATACAAAAGTTTCATAGTTACTATCGGCTGCTGGATAATCAATTATGCGATAATCTCTTGACTAGGAACAGAATCACGTACATGATTTAAAGGGTTACAAAAACTGGGTCACTGTGTCAGTCACCATTACGATAGTGGTATCGCCTGTAATATATCCATGTTTTATTTTAGCCTATTTTATTTTATTCTGGAGAAAGTAATCTGCTAGGAATCACGAAAATAAATAATGTTTTAGCACCTAAGGATAAGTTTTGGCTAACAGTTCATGAAAATTCTGTAAAATATTTGAATTTATCTGTTTTTTCAGCGTAAAGTTTGTAAGTTAGTATATTTATAATTAGGTAAGTAAGTGAATACACAAAGTAAGACAATATTTTGTTACTGCAATTAAAAGTTGCAGTACCTACCTACTTTAATTTGAAAAATGTAGGTATATTTACTGACCAGTCTATCATGTAAGTCTTGCTCAAAATTTGAACTCATATTGCAATATCTAATCTACATCAATCTTCACGTTTTGTAATCGGATTGTTGATCACATCTTTATTTTTATCAATAAAGACGTCCACTGCTGACCCCGTAATCAGTCACGCTGAGAAAAAATGAAGCAGCCTTTTCTTTGATCAATATGTATTCATATTAATTGTAGCTGTAAGGACGTTTGTCCACCGCCACCGTCAACGGGACGTCAACGAGAACGAGATGACGGTGCCAAAGTAGCGATACATCCCGAGCGCCGGGATCCCGGCCCCCGAATATTTTAGTAATTCGGCGCGATCGCTAGAACTCGGCCCGAGATTGTGACGGGCCGATGTGCCGGCAATACAAAACAAGTTTGATCTTGTGTATACACTGCCGTCGCACCGGCGCGGCGGCGCCGTTCGCCCGACTTTTTTAACCGAGTTCAAAAAAAGGAGGAGGTTCTCAATTCGACTATATTTGTTTTTTTTGTGTTTTATCTCTGAACTTTTTTCTAGGTGAACCGATTTAGATCATTCTTTTTTATTTGAAAGCTGGTGCATCTAATATGACACCATATAAATTTGATTAAGTTCTGACCAGAAGTTTTTGAGGTATCCTTAATACTGCGTATTTTTTGCACTTAGTTTATATTGATGATGTTTTAATCATTTCCTGTCACTGTTATTTACATATCAAGTAGTGGTATGCAAATTTGTGTGAGGTAGGTACCACAACTACAGACTGAAAAATAGAAGTCGGTTGTTTTTTTGTAAAAATGTTTTTTTTTATCTATCATAACTTACTGAACCACTAAGTTCGGTCGCGGTGGACAATCGATCGCCGTCACCCGGACGTCATGTTCGGTTCGAATAAACTCGTTTCTCATTGACGTCCCAGTCCCGGTAACGATTGCGGTGGACAAACGTCGTAAGTCGTGATAGGAACTTGTTCGGGTCGGCATGATTTGGCTCAGCCGGGCCGCTATATCCCGTTATATTATATTATATGTTCTGGGCTACCAAAAGCCAATCGGTTTAGCTCGAATTAGACCCAAACATAAATAAGCGAGAGAAGATGCCGAACGGAGTTTGCGATTCGGCACGAGCCGAATGAAAACCGGATATCGGTCGGCTTTGTTGTTCAACAAATACTGCCGATGCGAATATCAACTCAAACGAGTGTGAACCACCCCTAAGTATATTAATACTTTGAGGGCTTCATTTATAATGAATCGGTGGATGATAATAATTTTCTCGTAGGTAATCCTGCTTTAAATTTAGTGAAATCACCATAAGGGTCCTCTACGGCCGCATTCTAAAACACAACTCAATTTTAATGATAGATCGCCCGGAGTCCTGTCAGCAGGACTTTGATTATTTCCGAAAGGACGCTCCTTTTTTCGGTCACAGTACCGTAACGATATATAGCACAAAAATCAAATTTTCACGAAAAAATTTAATGTATTTGTTATTTTTATATTGTACAAGAAACAATTGCTAAACACAATAATACAACTGACCTACAATAGGCACGCGATGGCGCATGAGTATATAGGTACACGGGGGCAGTGCGTACGCGCTCGCGCATCTTATTTCGACGCTCGGTACCGAAAACGCATGGAGTCGTCAACATTTCGGTATTCCAGCGTAATCATGTTTTTTTTTTCTACTTTTCAGATTTTCATTTTTATGAGTACGGCGTCACTCGCTCCTTTTTTATTAATTGTTAAATATACAGGCACAATATTTAAGTGCTTAATTAAACCAAAGTGACAGATTTATAGGTTAAATAAATAGGTTCTTTCCTATAAATAATATTAGATGAATGCGCTCCTATAATAGAAATTCGTCATTAAATCAAGAACGAATACATATATTATTATTAAAATTATGAAATTACTTAAACAAATTGGTTTTATTTTAATACGCACTGACCAAATGCTTTAAATCTGACGAGCGCAAGTTTAAAATCGAGGTCACCGTAGTGCTGGAAGGACCAGGCAACATATACAAACTGCCTACTGCTAGCAGGACTCACGTCAACCCGTCATTCCGGAAGACCTTCCAGAAGGACAAGTCATCGGGCGATCTATCATTAAGTCATACTCTCACTGTTATTATAAGGAGTAAGTAGGTAAATAAGATTTTTAAGAACATCTTAAAGTTAAGTTTTTCTTAAGTTTTCGAGAGCATAGGTAACTCACAAAAAACATGACATCTTCGAATTTTCCACATCCAGCATCTATGATGACTCCAACAGGGTTCAACTTCCGCTGCAAACAATTCTCAACTCTATTGTAGTTTATCAGAGAGTCGTCTATAGATGTAGCGGAAACGGCCATCATGCGGTTTGATGAATATTTTGAGAACAAAAGAGACCCTGAAAAAGTTCATAAATATATTTTTATGATATCTAAATAGTTATTACCAGTTCTGCTGCTGATGGAAATCATTACTTTAAATCAGCTCGAACACTATGCGACATGAGACTGTGACAGCTCGGCGACTAAACGCAACGACAGGCTTCGGCCGACAATTTTCATATACTTTTTTCAAAGCTCCGCAAACTTTGGCGTCGAGGTCCAGAGTCTCAACGACAGGCTATATGACTCGCACGCTCTCGCTACTTGTCGCAGCGGCTAGAGACACGGTGCACGTGCACACCCAATGACAGTCGCATGCGACAGGTCAGCGTCTTAATGTCGAGCTGTCGCAGTCGCATGTCGCATAGTGTGCAAGTTTTGTTAAATGCTGCTACTAATTATTATAATATACATAATAGGTATAGTTTTAGCTCGATAATTTGTATTAATCAAAAACTCAACTCAACTCAAAGCATTTATTTGAAATAAATCAATTACAAGCAATTTTGAATTGTCAAGGGGTCGATCAATCAGAAAGCTGAAGCTATGGAGAAGAACGTGCAAGAAACTCTACAGACACTCTTTTAAATCAAAATATGGTTACAAAATATGGGTTACATCATTCGTGTCGAAATTACGCATGCTAGAACGATGTAGAACGTTAAAAGCGTCCGTAATAAAAAGATCAAAATAATTCAAATATTAAAATAAATTAAAATAATTCGTGGCAGTTAAGAGATGACCAGTCCTACTGACGGCGCCCGTTCATGAACATGACGCATGGATTAGCACCACTCAGCTCAACCATTTTTGTGAAGCCAAATGATTCAATACATGCGCCACCATCAGCGAGACTGATAACATGCTTAATTAACAGAAACATCATTAACTTCATTTCGGCGGAAATAGGCGGGTCCTAAAGTATGATTAGGTAACGCAAAATTTTTTGAGGTACAATAAAATTGAGGTAATGCATGATTTCATTCAACGAGCATATTAATATTCGACTTACAAGAAATATCTTTTTGACAAGTAAGTAAGCAGATAAACTTGGCATCTCGGTACTTGAAGTATTCAATACTGAACTTCAAAGCATTTTGGTCTAGACCCAAAATTAGGTAAGGAAACATTAACGTTAATAATGCCTGACACAACATATTGATACAACTCCTTCGGTTTCGAGTTCTTGTTTAGAAAGATTTCATTTGATTTTCGCTTTTTATATTTTTGCAAACCAGGTACGGTCAGGTAGAAAATCTTCGTTGAATATATAGGCTGTAGAAAGACCTATCACATAGCCGTTAACTACGCATTCTATATATCAAACTATGTAACATATCACAAAAATACTTGGTGGGAAACGATTTCTTTTTTGGTGTGAAAAATTGCTGTTTTGCGGTAGTGCGCAACGTAACGCACGCAAAACATTGTGCTCTTGGGTGCATGCAACAGTACAGGGGTCGTGGGCGTAGTTAAAGTTGTGTTATAACATTAAAAACATGTTTACGTAAAAAAAAAACCTCAGTAAAAGTTGGTATGTTGACCTTCAATATCTCCGTAACCAGAAGGTTCCCAGTTATGGTCCAGTACAAAAAAAAAATTACAATGACGGGGAGTACAAGTGACTCTCAGCTTCGTTAAGTGTCTTTTTACACCCAGTATTCTCCTAGTAAAGAGTTTTTTTCCGATAAATTCACTATTCTTTCAATTACTGTAACGTAAAGGAAAAACTCCGATCCAATTAATCCTCTCATGCAATTCCGTAGCAAATTGGAAAACAAACAAATTCCTTTTCTCTGAAGAACATTATCGGAGCTTTTTTACAATAAAACCTTCAGGAGAAGCTTCAATACTATTTTTAGAATAGTTTTCTAGAGTAGATCGTTTGTTAAGTTCGGGAGCCTGACTGCTGAGTGTGGGGTTCTGGGTTCGAATCCCAGGCAGGGTAAAGTGTTATTGGGTTTTTTCATTAGGATATTTTTAGTAACAGCCCGGAGTTTGAAGTCGGCGGTGTGATACCCCCGTGGCTCGGAGAGCACATTAAGCCGTTGGTCCTGTGCCTGATCTCTCTTCGGTCGTGTCGGATTGCCGTCCCATCGGACTATGAAAGTGAGAGAAGAGAAAATGCACCTGTGTCTTGTGCACTATAATATCTCCAGCGCCGAAGGCTAGTTTCCGTTGAGGTTGGTCGCCATGGCCAAAATACGGTCTGGAGGATTATACATCCCAGAAAGTGGGTCATGTTCTGGACTGCATGGAACTTAATCAGAACTTGTAAAATGTAGTTGTCCCCCACTGTCCCGTTTCCCTACTTCGAGGAACACAAGTCAGATGTTTTTTCAAAATACTAGGAAAATAGCACTATCTGTAGTAAACGTACCTACCCTCGTGATAAATTGTTCCAGGGCTGCGCCTGACATGTTTGTAGTCGCCAAACCCCGCGGTAAGAAATATGATAAAATATTTGGCATCCCTACACGGGGTGTGCCGAATTTACATTTCAATATACATCTAATGTATTAAACATTAGGAATATTTTAGGATACATCAATTGCCAGTACATCGAACTTAGTGGCGAGCAATTGAAGAGGTTTTTCCAGCTGCCTCATTGCGTAACACACTATCTATCACAATCTGAATAATTTTGAAGCCTAATTTGGCTAATCCATTGCTTTATATGTTCGAAAAATTTGTTTGCTCAACAACGTAAATAACGTAATAAATGTTGTTGAACAGTCGAAATGAAAGCTATTCCTACTGTTAGTTTGTTACGCAATTACCCCGTAACTATGGGGTGCTATAGGCTAATGATGAATGATGATCATGAATGTTGATGAGTGATTACTTTAATAATTGTGACTGTGAGGACTTTGTAGGTCTTTTTTATTTCTGTTTTTTTCATTCTCAGTTTTAATGGTCTTGCAGTTTGAGTACTTTATGCGGCCTACCTAAATGTCAGTTATTTCGAGTTGTTGACCTCCTTAAGTTCCGAGTTAAGCTACACGATTACTGAAAAATCCTTGTTCTGACCACACAGATTTGAGTGGACCTTTCCAGCTCAACTTAAATTTGTGTGGTTCTTTCCTCAAAAGAACATTTTAGACACTAATCTACATGGTCTTCATATGGCCTGACCAAGATTATGTCTGGACTTTAAAAGGAACTTTGGCCTCTGAGTTTGTTTCGGCGTTTCTTCTCACGGGTAGTCAGATAGGAAATTTCGACTCCGTCTAGCTTATTTTTATATTTTTGTATGAAGTATTAAAGTGATTCCGATATCCTACACAATAAACAATTTCATTATATTAAAATTTCATTTCATTTGAAATTCCTTGATAAAGTTTCCAAAAATTCGCCTTAAAGTAACAGAGACAGCATCAGAGGATCATTAGGCCCACTTGTATCAAAATGACTGAACGCTTTTAACGCTAAACATATTTAAAACATCATTCTGTCTCAGTCATCTTCAAACGATTGACAGAAATAGGACGAAGTTTTAAATTCGTTTGGCGCAAATGCATTTTGTGATTGGTGGTGCATGTGGGCCTACATTATCATCATCATTCTTCTACCATTATTAATTTATTTGTGTTCAGTGCATCATGTCTTTTTCTTACATACTTTTCTAGTAGTCATCATCTCGGTAGTCACTCCCTTGCTAACCATATCATCCTTCACGCAGTCTATCCATCGTTTCTTTGGTCTCCCCTACTCTTATAGCCATCGACGTTCATACTCGGAACTTTCCTCATGACATTTTCCTCACTCCTCCGCATCACATGCCCATACCATGACAACCGATTTCCACACAACTTTTCAGTCACCGGTGCCACTTTCAGACTCCCTCTTATACATGTGAAAGTGGGTCTGCAAGTTATAAAATGAAATATCAAGGTACACAACAAATTCCTCGAATATTGAAAACTGCAAGTTCCACTACGTACATAAAATCGACACAGCTCTTTGCCTATCGTAGGTAATATTAAAATTGTTATACTGCCCGGTATTCACAACGGCTTACCGAAGAGTTTCGGGTGAAATCGTAATTACTCGGGGATTCTCGGGAATCATGCAAGCTGCACTGCGTTGTAACATGAGCTGAGCTGCCTTCACAGGATTAAATGGAAATCAATACGATTTATGTATGTTTTTGGTACCAATTATTCGTGTATTTTAAGTTGTTTATTGAAGGTAAATAATAGTAGTATATGTTTTAAGCACTTATATATGTATTTATTGTATATATGCAAATAGCACACCAAAGACTACCTACACAATATTGTCTCTCCTTCTCCCTTTAAATACATCCAAAGGTTGTCTTTAAAAGATCGCTTTTAGCGATAAGACCGACCATTGTGTTACCCTACGTGAAATTTCTACATGTATTTCTGTAATTTTTATGCTGTGCATAATAAAGAGTATTCTATCTATCTATTTCAGATATTTTCAGATAAGTCTGAAAATGTCTGAAATATTTCCATGACTTTTATATCTTTATGGAACTCTTTCGGACATAACAAGTTTTGTGCTCTCATAACAAGTCAGTTGGCAGAAAATTATACATCGACATGTAGGTATATAACCGCTGAAAATGCCTGAAATAGGTACCTACAATACCTATTTAGCTTTATTAGTTTATCATTCGAATAAACGGTACACCAAAATGGCAATAGGTTTTAACATCTATCAATACAACTAAAGTGAAAATCTAAAGGTTCCTTCAAACAGGCGCGACCCGCGACGCGAATCGCACGCGACATAAAGGTACGGCCTGTCGCGCAATGAGTGGTGCCTTTGTGTCGCGCGCGAGTCGCGACTCGTGTCGCACCTGTTTGAAGGAGCCTTAAGGCTCGATACCAAAAACAGCTAAAATAAACAGCTAAAGAGGAATTCCTAAACTTAAAGGAATTCCTAATGAATAGTTGAACATAGTTTGTTGTTATTTTTTAATAAAAGGATGTTTAATCCCTCAACAGCCATAGCGAGCTAGCTGTTTACAACACCCATGAGTGAAAAAGGGATAATCGAAAAGTAACCTTATTTACAAGAGTTTTTTTTCGATATTCCCTCGTAGATTTATTTAGGATATCTCAACCATTTTTATTTTTTGTATGATTTTTTGTTACGCTTACACGCTAATACGGCTGAACGGATTTGGATGAAATTTGGAAAATGGGTAGACCATGACCTGGAATAGGATATAGCATAAGTTTTATCCCGATATTCCTTGGAAATAGAGAATAGTTTTAGGCGGCTGAAATCGCGGGGGGTGCTAGTATATTATAATTGTTCCTCAAAAAAATGTTGATTTTCTAATCATGGTTGCCTTTTTAACTCTTTGATCTTCTAAACCTATCTGTTGGTACCATTCAAGTTGGTCAAGCTTACTAGGCTAGGGCACATCACAAAATATTAGCGTACATAGCGATTAGTATTTTAGGAAATCAAAATAAGAATTATGAAGGTACTTTTAGGAAATCCAAAAGTGGGAATTATTTGGCTATCGATTAAATACCTGCATGCCGATTTATTTGCCGACCATACCTATGAATACTCAATACACCAACTTGACATCAAAATGGCCGGATGGCAATTGAGTTGTCACAATTCTATAGAAGTCTGTTTCTCTTTGATATCAGTAGTTTCCAGATTAATCGTAGCAATTTTCATAATTGGAACCTTTGATGATAAATTCTTTTGTGTCATAGAGGTAATATTCAAAACATTTACTGAAAATACTTGGAATATGGATGATATATTAATTCTTGAGATTTAAAATAATGGTGCCAATTCTCTTGTACACCGAACTAAACTAACTAAACTATCACTAAAATTCCTTACTTTTGGCTATGAGAATTTTAAAGCTATTCTGCAACAAAATATCTCTAATTTTAAAAATAATTTTGGTGGAACTAAAAGTTAATTTGACAATCGTAACTCTACGTGGTACTTGTTTGCCCCACCCTGTGAATTTTATTTAGAGCTGGAGGCTCGTATAGGGGCAGCCTCGTGTTTATATGAAATTTTTCACTTTTTGTACGAAAAATGTAAAAAAAAATTACCTACATGTGTGAAGTTTTATGGGTTTAAGGGTTCCATAAAAGGGGTCGAAATTTTCTTTATTTTTGCGATAGGATACACCGTTATAGAGATATTTAATAAGCAAAATAAAATAAAAACAGATAAAGGAACTATTTTTGCACCTGAAGTCGAGGTGTTGTGGTGAATTTTAGTTCATGACAACTCATTTTAATACACACCTTTTTAATCGCGATTAAAAATAGCCAGATTTAGTTAGACAACCAAAATTTTAGGTTAAAAACGTCAAATTCAGAATAGCTAAATTGCCATTTTCACTAAATTAATAACTCAGTGCCATCTTAGTGCTGTCAAACTGAAATATGGTTGTATCACTTTAGGCTATTTCAGAATGGGAAATCGTCGTTTGACAGGAATAAACTAAATTTAGTAATTTTTAGTTTTCGTTTTTTTAAATATCAGGCCGGCGGAGGCTAGTTTTACTGAAACTATTTTTGGTACCTTATAATTTTCCTCCTGAAAGTTATGAAAGCATCTACAGTCAAAGAATAAATGTTAATTAGTTGAAGGTCATTGAACGAGACGCAATAAAAGTTTAATTGTTGTTGCACCTATGGGCGTTTAGTGTCCGTGAACGTGTTAAGCACCTTAGCACCAATTTCACCAATCTCTGCTGTCAGTGTTAGTGAATATTTGGACGCCGTTGACGGCAAGACATAGCGCTTATTTTATTAATATTGACACCTGTACTTTGTTTTTCTACAAATAAAAATATTTGAATTTGAATTTGAGTAAATACCATGTTAAGCATTTTGACGGACTATTTTTCGTAGTGAGGCAAACTTCGTAGTGGCACAAACTTGCAAATTGCAGAAAGGAAAGCATCTTGTGAAGTAGTTGCAAATCACTAATTCGTGAACGACGCGCAACATGAGCATGAGTGAATTGAAGGCTTGTATAGGATTATTGTACATTGCTGGATTTAACCGGTCTGGGAGGCAGAACACAGTTGACCTTCGGGCTTCAGACGGTACTGGAGTTGAAATATTTCGGTTGACAATGGCACGACAGTGTTTTTATTTTATTCAAAGCTGTCTTCGTTTTGATGATAAATTCACACGTGAAGACAGAAAACTATTGAATAAATTGGCATACAAACGACAGCTATTCGAAATTTTCTTTGAAAACTGCAAACAAGTCATTGTCCTAGCAGAATACACAACCATAGATGAAATACTGCTTGCATTCAGTGGCAGATGTAAATTTAGACAATACATACCATCGTGATCGGCAAAATATGGCATAAAGGTACTACCCTTAATAGATGCAAAGAACTTTTATGTGTTTAACCTGAAGATTTAAGGAGCCAGAAGGACCATTTTCACTGAGTAATAAAACTTTTGATGTGGTGAATCGCCTGGTACAGTTCATCTCAAACACTGGCCGTAACGTGACTTTCGATAATTGGTTCATGAGCTATGAACTTATAGAGGTATGAGGAAGAGGGTGTAAAGTTCACTCATACTCTATAGAAAAGGGAGGATCCTGCGACCACACGGGTGTCGTGTCTGGTGGGCAACTGCCCGGCGATTGATGTCGGGATGTTGTATATATGGTAGTTGCGCGGTAAACTCTGTTTGCGCGATGCAGGATTTTGCGTGACGTCAGTGTGACGTGTAGCTGGCATGTGGCGATGTAGATATCGCTACAAACTAGTGTCTCTACTGCTTAAATAAGACAAGCTGAATTTTGTGGGAACTGTGCGTAAGAACAAGAGACAAGTTTCTCCGAAATTTTGCAAAGCCCGCGGTGCTGAAGTCTATTCATCAAAGTTTGGTTTCCAAAAGGATATTAATACTCGTATCTCATTTACCAAAGAATTAAATGTAAGTAAAAATATTTTTAAAAGCAAGCTTTTAACTAACTTAAAAGTACTAAATACAACTTACGTTAACATAGAACTTTAATATTTCCTTAGAAGCTTGCGGCTTATCTTAAAGTGTAAGAAGGACGTTCACGCCTCAAGCTTTTAAGAAAATATTAGAGAAAATCAATCGCAATCAGAGTTTACCGCGCAACTAGCATATATACAACATCCCGACATCAATCGTCGGGCAGTTGCCCACCAGACACAACACCCGTCTGGTCGGAGGATCCTCCCTTTTCTATGGAGGTTTGAGTGAACTTTACACCCTATTCCTCATACCTCTATATGTTAACGTGAATTTTATTTAGTACCTTTTAGTTCATTAAAAGCTTGTTTTTAAAAAGTTTTTTACTTATATTTTTTATATTGTACTTTGTAGTATTAGAATTTCTCTAAACATCCGTTCTATCACCTTCTCTTGAAAGCTACTTGTAAAGATAAATCCAACGAACCCAATCATGCCTTCACACAAGTCATAGTATGAAGTCATCCGAGTTGCACTATCCAAGTCATGCCATACTTTAGAACGGGCTATCATAATTGAATGAGTACTTATACAAAATTTCGTGCCTGTGCTGTAGACCGCTGAGGAGTTCCCTCGACTGGACCCAATCTTGGTTGCAGCAGCCACGTCATGGTGGACTTTAGAAGGAACTACCATAATTAAATGCGTATATTAAATTTCGTGTCTGTACCGTTGACAGTTAAGGAGTTCATTCGTCTGGAGCCAATCCTAGGTGTAGACTCAAGTCATACATCATAAAAATGCATTGTCTTCGAAACAGAATCAACGTGTGAAATTTCAACTCCGTGGGATAAGAGAAAATGTTTTTAATTCAGCTTGCAAGATTTGTCCCGAACATACAAAAATTGCACGTTAAATAAAAGCTTGTAAACATAGAGCTGTTTCACTCATGTCCAGTCTTCACTACAATGCTCAAATTGATGAATCGACTGGAGAGAAAAAGAAAACGGAGATAATCATGTTTTATAATTCAACGAAAGGTGGAGTAGACGTTGCAGATGAGTTGTCAGCGACTTTGTTGTAAGCTGTAATAAAAAAAATGGCCTCCGACAGTTTTCTAGGCATTACAGAATATGGCAGGCATAAACGCTGATATCATCATGCTCACCGATCAAATAACAATAAGACCCGAAAACGTCGTAATTTCATCAAAACACTGTTCCGTATGCTCGTCAGCAAACACTTGAGTGCCCGCAAAGAAATATCTCAATTACCGAGCCCTTTGCATAAGAGAATCAGAGAATTCAGTTGAGAATCTTCACAGGAACCGACTGCCAGAGTCCCAGGTGTACGAAAACGGTACCAAGACTGCCCCTATGCCCCTATGCATCGTAAGACAGCTCATGTTTGCGAAGGATGTCATAAGTACATTTGACAAGAACAGATTGTTGTGTTCTGTCAAATGTGCTACGGCGAGAGATAATAAGTAGCTTATAATACTGAATTATTACCGATTTTGTGATGTCATATGATTGATCTCATAAATACTTACCAAAAAATCTTAATTACTAATAAGAATATTTGTTATTGTTGATGTTCTTATATATGTAACGCAGAGTCCTACTAAAATGTATATTTTTTTTTTCTTATAATTGAAATAATTAAACAATTGTACGCATAATGAAAGAAAGAAAAGAAAGAAAAATTGTTATTGTTTTTATTAAATGAAAATCCTTTCATGAAAAACTATAACGTAAGTTTACTTTGCATCCTTGGTAAAAAATACCAAGATATACTTAAACAATATAAATTAAATACCTGTACGGTTATCCTCGATGTAAAACCCTTTTTGTTTGTACCACATCCTCGCCGGGTTAAGAAGAGGAACAGAGAAAAAGAAGCGTTAGTTAAAATTACTTCACTAAAGTACTCTTTATAAAATTTTAAGCATAGACTATTCATCGTTCAACTGCCTCCTAGGTCTAGTGGTCACATGCGCTACTGCTGAGCTTGTGGTCCCGGGTTCACTTCCCAGGTTGGGCAAAATGCTATTTAGTTTTTCCATTAGGACTTTCTCAATAGCAGCCGGGAGTTTGGATTTGGCGGTTGATGTCAATAGGCTTGTCCCCTATTACATGGGACTTAAACATAACTGGCGAAATGTTGGTGTACTGTAGGTAGATACTACCTCTGCTTAACCCTTCGGGAAAATAAGGCGTTAAATAATTTTGTAGAGAAGAAGAAGCATTCATTACAATTTCTTCATAAAAGTACTCTTTATGCAATTTGAAGCATATATTTTTGAACGTTCAAACTACTTTAAACTATTCAACCTAACATGAGCATTTTTTTACGTTAAAATTCAAACATCTTCTAAAGTTGCAACGTTCAAAGTTCACGGAATTTCAAACACGTGTACAAACGGACAGAATCGAATCATTCGTGAATAGTTTTCAAAATACCGATTCATTGGTAAATGCATTGTTATGCCTTTACGGAGGTGTGGCCATGATTTTGAAAAGATAATGGATTTTTTTGGTACTGTACTTACAAATTTTTGAATCTCGTTAATCGAATCGATTCAATTCAAGCTCGTCCAAGACGATGACGCCATTATTCCCGAGAAGAATACAAAAAAAAAAAAATACAAACAGTTTTATTGGCTAAAAGAAAAGGTGATGACAGACAGTAATTTTACATTAACACAGTTAAGTTTGTACATCACAATTTTTTGGATTGACCGTTGAACCCCAAACTAAGCTGAGCTTGTATCTTGGGGGTCGGAGTGCGAGTGAGCAGAAAGAACTATGTCGGTTTTAAAGGCTAGTTGAGTAAAGCGTGTATTATGTAGTAAGTGTGTGTTTGTGTGAGAGTCTGTGAGGATGAAAGTGTAAGAGAGGAATGTTGTTTGCTGGCACTTTGGCTTGTCGACAAATGTTAGAGAAATGATTCTGTTTCGGTGTATGTTAGTTCCAGAAGCCATTTCTTTAGTACACTTTTAGTCGAGCGGTTAACAATTCTTTGATGTCCAAAGATTTGCAGACCTTGTTAAATGTGTGCAGGTGAGAGTAAGCTGGGCTCCGTCTGACCAAAAGGGACTTCGCAGGCGGAGTTGGGATACTAAACACCCGCTTTGACAGAATTTCACTATAATCAGCTCTTTTGGTAATACTCTACTTTTCGCGCCTACTGCGAAGTAATAAAAACTTTTTATTACCTTGCAGTAGTTTTAGTACCTTAGTACCTTAGTACCTTAGAATTTGTAACTTATGAAACTGTTAAAAACCGCGGAATAGCTTATGTGCTACTCATACACTATTTAATTTAACTCATACAATTTGGTAAGAAATACAATAAATTATATCGTAAATATGACGCCTAAATTCAACATTCAAACGCGGGGGTACGCGCCACAGCAACCGATCAGCGGCCGTACTAAGGCATCATTGTTCCAGCGTGAAAGAGAGACGGAGCTATATATGACCGATAATACGAGTACTATCCTTTTTTCGCAATGGAACCATGATGGTATTAACATGTCATAGTACGGCTACTGGAGGTTGCTATTACACGCCGCCATTACCGCCACAGATAATCTAGAAACAGCGGTTGAGCGAGTCTAAAATGCACATTATTCAATAATTATTTTGTACTTGATCTTATACAGAAAACAATTGTTTTCTATTCAATTAATATACATTATTGTTGTTTATTATTCCACTACAATATGTCTATAAATTGCATAATTTAATTATTTTGTTACTCGATGGCAACTAAAATCATGAAGTGAGAACTCTGATCGAGCTATACTTTAATCGAAAAAAGATTTTTATGCTCTAAGCTGTACACTGTTCATACGATTATTTTTGTTGATTTTCACATTATTATAATATTCGAATTTAGTACAATATTTCTCGGCTAGAGCCTACTTGCTTTATGTCGGTCGGTAGGTTGCTGCCGGGGTCGCGGATTGTTCGAAAAAGTTACCGTGGCCCTGGCGCACAGGCAACTGAAGGAACACGGGTGGGTCTTAGTCAGTAAGAGTCTGACACGCCCTTCCGCTCCGCACGGAGCGGGAGTAGTCATTTGATGACTTCCCACCCAAAAAAAAAAAGTTTGCATGACATATAATTTGACATTAACGAACAGATTGTGTGAAAACAAAATTAACTTGATTATCTTGTCAGTGTTACGCAAATTACGCAATGGACTTTCAGTATGTGATTAATAGATCAATTATTTAAAGTTGTGATTGCGATGAGTGATGTGATAACATTAAAAAGCATGTGAAGATGACAAACTCGGAGATGTACCTATAGATCTTCAACAGGTCAAGAAAATACAACTAAATGGGAATACACTTGTCGGCACGTAACTTGGCAAGAGTCATTAGATGATTTTTCCTTTCTTTAATTTTCTTCTAAACAGACATGTTTAAATATAAATTATGGCAATAACTATAGAATAATGACAAGCAATAAAAGTGACCAGTTTTTTGTTGCACTAAGTGTACATGCGCGAACTTACTCACACTATGTCAAACCTTTGCCAAGTTACGTGTACCGCAAACGTGGACTGTACCGCAAAATTAAGGCTACCTATATTATATTGTAAAACATCGAAGATTATACAGGGTGGCAGGGACACCGACGGACGTGCAAACTGAATCCATTAATTCAGCACATTATTCTAGAGCCAAAAATCTGGTCTGTTCTTCAGAAAGGTCAGGTGCGTAGTACTCGCAACCGGCGTGCGTGTATGACCAGATGTATGAACGTAAACGACGAAAAATGAGTATAAAAGGATGGTAGCAGGTGGCGTTCTGTAAGAAAAAAAGAAAGAAAGAAAAATAGGTTTATTCGTCACAGAAACACGTGCATCCAAAAAAGATAATTAGCGCTGGTAATAATCCTAACTTTTACATTTTTTTTGTAATATTATAAATGCGAAAGTAAGTTTGTTTGTTTGTTTGTTACCTTTTCACGCCTAAACCACTGCACCGATCATCTTGAAATTTTGCACATACATTGTCAGGTGTACAGAAACGGACATAGGGTACCTTTCATCCCGCAAAAAAGTACTGTTCCCGAGGAAAACAACAATAAAGTTCGTATGATAATAGATGGCGCCACGTGACTTTCGAATCATGATTGAATTATAACCCGAATTTATAGTCAAAGTCTAAATTAACGCGAGCAAAGCCGCGGGCAAAAGCTAGTGTAAAATAAAAACAAACAAAATAGATCTATAATCACGAGCACAAAACAGAAATAGTCGACAGCTGCACGTCATGACTGTGACAAGAAGGCTTCCACTCAGCATGATGCTGAGGGACCCACAGCACAACGCTGTAGTTTCTGCCTACTCCCATGGGAAGAAGGCGTGAGTTTATATATGTACCTATGCATGATTTTAGATCCAAGGGGATCTAGAGCGTAGAAATTTTTCGTCGTTATCAAAATTTAAATCTGCTGCAATACCTATGCAGTCAAGATGTATGGCAGAGCTTTTTCTTTAATAGCCGACGAAACATTTCAACCCTGCATTTAGAGTTCAACCGATTGAGGCCTATCTACAAAGACAATAAAATCAAATGTTCATAGAGTTCGACATAGAACTCATTCAGCATAATTTAATTATTGTCTCTCGATCATGAATCAAGAGAACAGTGGTCACCCTACCCACAGCGGTATTGTAGCTATCTGAAAACATTCCCGATGTAATTGGAAGAGTTTCAGCAGATTACGTTCGCCCCTGTCGGGCCATGCCAAATGTCATTACACATTTTCTTTTAACCGACATTTAGGGAAAATTCTGCAGAATAAATGCTACTTCTGTAAGTCGGGTAAGGTTAAAACTTTTAGGAACCTTTAGTCTTTGGTTTTGTATTTTCATTTTTGCCACTGACTTCCGCAATTAAAGTTATTTTTCACTTAGGGCCCGTTGTTTGATACATAGTTAAACATGACCAATAGTAAATTTAACAATTAGTCACTTGACAATAGTTAAAGTTTAACTACTCTCTCTACGCATGGTTAACTTTATAGCAAACTGTATTTTTTTTAAACTATAGTTAGCTTAACCATTTATCAAACAACATATTTATGTCATTTTTAAGAAATTGTTACCTTAACTAACGCATTTTAACTATTAGTATGTTTGACTATTGATCAAACAACGGGCCCTGAGTAGTGTTTTTTTTTTGGAAGTCGGTTCTTTTTTTTTTTTTGTAAAATAGGTTTAATTTTCACTTTTTGTTGTGGTATCAACCCCACACAAATTCGTATACCAATACTTGCTATGTAAATAACATTGACAAGAAGTTATCATAAAATCATCAATATACACTAAGTGGAAAAAAATACGTATTATTGAAGCTAACTGAAAAACTACCAGAGAAAAGTTAATAAAATTTATTTGGGACAAACCCTGAGGCATATCTATAAAAAAAAAATTTTTGAAATCGAAGCGCAATTGCCGAAGATATCACGTAACAAACATACAAAAGGAAAAACATACAGACGAATTGAGAACCTCCTTTTTGAAGTTGGTTAAAATCTAAGTAAGGGATGATAGTCCTGTATTAAAAATAATCAAATTCAGCAAATACTTCCCATAATCACCGCCCATGAGGAATAAAATGGACATTAACAGTACCTAGAGTACTGCTGATCATTATTTTTCCTAAACATAGTCTTGTTTACCTTGTAAATATCACGTTTGACGTTGGTAACTCTTAATTTAATAAAACAGTAACAAAACCTAAAAACAAAAGTGGAGCTTTATAAAATATCTCCCAGTTATTCTGTAGCACATAAACTAGAAAAATACAACAACGAACTTTACGGCGCTTGCGTGAAACAGTACTCGGCAGAATTTGTAGTATGTAGTGTCTTTACTGAAGGCTCTTCAGGGTATTAATCCCCTGTGGCAACACAGGTGCGCAATCGACTGTGAAATGAGTACGTAATTCATGTTTGGTCAGAACCTTTTAAGTCTGCCCTTTGTAAGGATTTTGGGTTCGAGTCCCAGATTGAAAGTTTAATTAGTCGCGTGGATAAAAATGTTTTGGCAATCTAACTCAATGAGCCTCAGAAGCCTGAAGCGCATATAGCACCTATTAAATTCAGCAGATAGATGACCCAAATTATACGACTTATTTTAGCTTATTTATTTAAAGTTCTTGCACACAAATAAGTCATTCAGTTCACCTTCAGTCATTGCGAGGAATTTAAATAAATAAATAAGTTCCCGTGGGATACTTTCCGACTTCCACGCGAGTGAAGCCGCGAGTCAATGTATAATTATGATGATTGTTTTACTCATGCACATGTTTAATTATTGCTCGACGAGATTAGGTTAGAGCAGTGATGGGCTAGTGGTGACGGCCCCGACTTATGAGTTGTAGGTCGAGGGTTCGAACCCAGACAGGCGATTTACTTTGTGTAATTTATTTCATCACCACTGCTCTCAAAGCAGTGAAGGAAAACAGCGTGAGGTAACCGGCATGTCCTAGAACCAAAAATTCGAAGATATCTGTACCAACCCGCACTGGGCCAGGGTGGTGGATTATGGCCCACTCTCTCTCAGAGAGAGGTCTGTGTCCCAGCAGTGGGAACGTTATAGGCTGATTATGTATTATTGTGATGTTAGGGATGGAACGGAGCCCTAACAATGAACTTATGAAAAGAGCACTTACTGAGTGCATGCATCCGTACTCGAATTGTGGTATTTTAGTTTTATCAAAACTTAGCCTTGTACTCCGGACAAATATGAGGGCTCGTCGCGCGACACGCGGTACCTTTGTGTCGCGTGCGATTCGCGTCGTGTGTCGCGCCTGTTTGAACGAGCCTGAAAGTGTAGTCGTCAGTCTTGCGTTTGCGTCTGCGTATTTTGCGCTCTTCTTTGCGCGCTTCCTCCAACCTGAAGGTTGTGTTAAGGTAGTACCATTAATATGATGCTGTTAAAATGTATATAATAATAAGATACAGAATGATCTAATAAATATTTCCTGCCATCAACCAGAACGCCACGGTTACCGATTATAGAAAGAAAGAAAGAAAATACGTATATTTGCGGTAAACATGACGCAAAGAAAAAACACACAAACACAAAAAAGAACGAGTTGGGGGAAAATATGCGTCACATTCACGCAAAACGGCAATCGCTCAGCATAATGCTTCGACCCTATGCGAGACAGAGCCCCAGCGCTGGTTTTCAGCGATAGCCGGCGCTGACGTGATGACGACAACCAGTGCAGCATACGAAAAGCAATTCAGTGCGATAGCAATTTCCTTTGATGTCAATAGCTGTACTTGAAACCTATGTTTTTCGTATTTCATAATCTGTAGTGATTGAATCTGTATATTCAGTATGTTTGAGGAGAATATTGTGTTTTTACTGTGTATACTGCTTTAATTATTGAAAGTTCTAAACTATCCTAATTAATATTATAAATGCGAAAGTAAGTTTGTCTGTTTGTTTGTTACGCTTTCACGCTAAAATGGCGAAACAGATTTTGATAAAATTTTACACATGTGTAGACCATGATTTGGAAAAGGACATAGGCTACTTTCATCCTGGATTGCAGACGGAGTCGCGGGCAACAGCTATTAATATTATAAAGAGAAAATATTAGATTTTTTGTATGTTTGTTTGTTACGCTTTCACGCTAAAACGGTTTAACAGATTCGGATGAAATTTGACACATGGGCCATGACATGAATTAGGACATGTAATACTTTTTATCTCCATATTCCCACGGGATCGAGACTTCTGCGGGTGAAACCGTGGGGCGCAGCTAGTACACAATACAATAATCTTTATTTTCTGTCTTCACGAAGGTTTACATAGTAATAAATATATGAGTAGATAGAGACAAGAGTTATAGCGTTTAGACAAAAATATGATCCTTTGTGTGAGACTAGCTTCCCTAATAGGATTCCTTGTATGAGGGATCACCAGGTTCTCACACCAAATTTAATCTAATTAACAGTACAAAGGTCAATTTTCAATCTCTAGACCAAGGCTGCTCAACCCAAGGCCCGCGGGCCAGCAAGCGGCCCGCCAACGCATGTGAATTGGCCTGCCGAAAGCTATCAGCTGGCGAAAGTTTTTTGAAAATAGATTTCAGGACTTCAAACCAGATCTAAACAATATTTTGCTTCTTATGAACCCATTCTCAATTAGCCAACAATAAAACATATTTTCAGACTTGATTTTAGTATCGTCCTTATGCAGATTTGTCGCAAAATATTGATAAGTTGTTAGCATAAAAACCGCTTCATAGGTACAAATTACCAGTGAATATTTTTTTTTGATTATTCAAGCTATGAGTAACTTAGAAGTTTTATTTAATTTGAACACCTTTCCACTATAATTGTATGCAAGTTTTATTTACTGGATGGCTCGCCGGCTGACACGGAATCAAAATTACGACCTGCCATCAAAATTGGTTGAGCAGCTTTGCTCTAAACATTTATGAAATTTAATTCAAATCTTCCTATGTAGGTTAGTCATCTTCAATACCCTGAATATTTGCTCACTAGGGACCAAATGAGGAAATATCTCATCTCATCTCATGTTTCAATCGAATTAATTCTATGATCTCTGTTGACATAACGTATCAATTTGCAGCTGGGGAGCAAAATTATAACATGACTAACTTTTGCCCGCGGCTTCGCTCGCATTAATTTAAAATTTGACAATCAATTCGGGTTGTTCGGGGAATTATAGTTAGGAGGATGAAAAACCGGTCTATCGACACTCTAGACTCACAAAATGAATAAGGTACTTAATTAAAAAATAAAAAAGCTCTTAACACACCACTAAAGTTTCTATAATAATATTATTCAATCATGATTCGAAAGACACGTGGCGCCATCTATTATCATAAGAACGTTATTGTTGTTTTCCTCGGGAACAGTACTTTTTTTCGGGATGAAAGGTACCCTATGTCCGTTTCTGTACACCTGACAACGCATGTGCAAAATTTCAGGATGATCGGTTCAGTGGTTTAGGTGTGAAAGGTAACAAACAAACAAACAAACTTACGTTCGCATTTATAATATTATATATGATAGCGCTGGCAAATAAAAACAGACTAAAACAAATGTCACAACGGCTGATGACGTAACGGAAACACGAATCAATAAATAAATAAGTGATTTTGCATTACATTATAAAATTGTATTAAATTAAGTATTATTAATTGTAGTGTATGTTTTTATTTAAGTATTAATTTAAAACCCTAAAAAGGAAAACGGAACATTATAACTGTTAGTTCATTTAAATAAAATAATTGTAACCTAACTAAATTTGCAATTTAAAGTGTTATTAATTACAAATCAAATATTGTGTGCCATTACATTATTTTTACTAAATTCAATCTAAATTTTATTGTTAAACAAATGCTAACGGAAGTCGTTACTGTGTGACGTTAATAGTTGTGTAAACGTATAAATAGGCGCGCTCTAGTCGCAGAGCGCTCAGTATAAAATTGTATTTTGAACTGTGTGCATCTCGTTGTAAGTGGTCTGAATCATTATTGGTTGTGAGTGATTAAAAGTGTTAATAAGATGTCTGATCATTATCATTTGAGATCCCCGAGCCCTCCCGCTCTTACATCAGAAGTGGGATGAACCCGAGCCTGAACTGGACCCATCAACGTACTCGCCTACCCTTCCGACCTCTCGACCAGGAAATTCGGAGGAGCTGAATTTACTTCGCTGCCAAATTAAGTTGCTGGAAAGGATGGTTTTCCGAAATCAAAAAACGAGTACCCACAAGCTAAGTGAAATTTATTTACCTAATTATGATCCCGATGAGCATAAAATAACAATTGAGGAATGGTGTAAACAAGTTACCTCTTTAATCACCATGCGAGGTTGTTCACAGTTTGTTGCTATGATGAAAGGATTGGCATGCTTGCAGGGACGGGCCAAGCAATGGGCAGATACTAATGCTCATTTTCTTGCTAATTGGGATTCACTCCAAAGGGAACTCATAGCACAATTTAGTGGTGAAACTAGGTATATTGTGTACGTCAATGCATTTCGGGAATATACTTCAAATCAGGCTAAATCTTTTTCTGAATATGTTGCCGAATCATGGCGCTTGTTTTCAAGAATTTCTCCAAATGCTCCAACTGAGCTCATGGTGGAAGCTGTGATATCTGGCATAAGACCAAAGTTTTACCAAGCTGAACTCCTCAGGTCAGCACCAAGATCACAAGCTGAACTGATTGCGACATTGGCGAACTATCGTAAACGACCCGCCGATGCAATATCAGATGAACCCCGTGCTAAACAACCGAGGCTTGATCTTCCAACAACTGCGACATGTTACAATTGCCAGAAACCAGGGCATATTTCTCGTGATTGCAGGAACAGACATTGTGAAATCTGCAAGAAACCAGGCCACTCATCTGACCGCTGCTGGCATAAAAAGAAAAATGAATCACAATCTGAGAAGACTTCTGTTCCTGCTACTGTTTCAACAGCTGCACCACCACCTTCACGCCGGGAAGTCAATACAATCCAGAAGGAGAAGGCGCCTAACGAAGTTCAATTACGAATAGGTGATATCTTTCTTTCTTGTTTAATTGATAGTGGTGCCGAATGTTCGCTTATTAAGAAAAAAGTTTCTGGGTCAATTAAGGGTAAACGCCAAATAGAACTTTTGCAATTACGAGGGTTTGGAGGCAGTAGCATACCTTCGAGTGAAACGATTGACACTGTAGCCTCATTTAATGATGTGACATTCGAAGTAAAACTTCATGTCGTTAATGATTTAAATTATGATGTCATTTTAGGACTAGACTCTATCAAAATACCGGGGATTAAAATTTCAATTACAAACGAAGGAACTTCAATAGAAAGAGTAAGTTACATTTTTAATTACGAAATATCATCTTTGGCTAATATTGATACTGATTTGAAAGATACTTCTAAAATAATAAGTATCCTTGAAAAACACTCCGATTTATTTACGTTCAATAAAATTAAAAAAGTAACCACGGGCAAATTAACTATCAGATTAAAAGATCCTAATCGTATAGTACACAGAAGGCCCTACCGACTAGCACCGGTAGAGAGAGAAAAGGTTAAGACAATTATTGAAGATCTTAAAACTAAGGGTATTATTAGAGATAGTTGCTCACCTTTTGCAAGTCCTATTTTATTAGTAAAAAAGAAAAATGGTGATGACCGGCTTTGTGTTGATTTCCGCGAACTAAATTCAAATACAGTTCGTGATCACTATCCTCTGCCACTGATACAAGATCATATTGATAAACTTGGTAAAGCTCGATTCTTTTCAAGCCTTGATATGGAATCAGGGTTTCACCAAATCAGTATTTCAGAAGAATCGATCGAAAAAACGGCTTTCGTTACGCCGGACGGCCAGTATGAGTACTTGTCAATGCCATTCGGTCTAAGTAACGCACCTTCAGTATACCAGCGCGCCATAAATGCAGCTTTAGGTGACTATCGCGACAATATTGCACTAGTGTATATTGACGACGTTTTAATTCCCTCATCTACTGAGCAAGAAGGTTTAGAAAGGCTGGCCCTTGTATTAAAAAGACTATCAGATGCAGGCTTTACGATAAATCACTCAAAATGTAAATTCCTGAAGACGTCCATAGAATATCTCGGTAACATTATAGAAAATGGTGAAGTGAAACCAAATCCTACTAAATTAACAGCACTTAAATTTTCAGAACCACCCAAAACACTTAAGCAACTTAGGCAATTCAATGGTCTGGCAAGCTATTTTGGGCGTTTTATACCTCAATTTTCCCAACTAATGTCTCTACTATATGGGCTAACAAAAAAAGACGTACCATTTATATGGTCTCCAGATCACGAAACAAGAAGACAATATGTCATCAAACTTTTGACCTCTGAACCTATACTTTGCATTTTCGATCCAAGTCTTCCAATAGAAGTCCATACAGATGCTAGCGCCAAAGGTCTCGGGGCTATTCTCATTCAGAATGACAATAATCGTCGCAAAGTCGTTGAATACTTTAGTATGCGCACTAGTGATGCTGAAACACGATACCATTCATATGAATTGGAGACTTTAGCTGTTGTCAGAGCAATAAAACACTTTCGACATTATCTATACGGGCGCAAATTTACAGTTGTAACTGACTGCAATGCCCTTAAGGCTTCAAAACATAAAAAGGAACTTACACCTCGGGTTCATAGGCTATGGGCATACTTACAAAATTTTGACTTTGATGTTATTTACCGTAAGGGGGAACAAATGGCTCACGTAGATTTTTTGAGCAGAAATCCACAAATCAATATATTAACAAAAGATCCAGCATGGATTGTAGTTGAGCAAGAAAGGGATAAAGAACTCAAAAGTATTCGCGATGCTATAAAGAATAAAGATGACTATGACAGAAAATTTAGTATTCGAACGAATCTCTTGATGATAACCGTACAAAACCAAAAAGGAGAATCATTAACTCGTACAGTAGTCCCAGAATCACTTGTTTGTTCATTAATAAATAGATACCACGAAAATCTATTGCATACGGGATGGGAACGTACTTTGGATAAAATTCGAGAACAGTTTTGGTTTAAACACATGACAAAACGGGTACGTCAATTTTGCGAAAACTGTTTACAATGCAAAATTGGCAAAGAGCCTTCAGGTAAAAAGCAAATGGAACTACACCCCATTGATAAAATAAGCATACCTTTCCATACAATACATGTAGACCTTATGGGTAATCTTACCGGCACAAACAAAAAAGCATACGTTCTGGTAGCTATTGACGCATTTACCAAATTTATACTTCTGTATCCACTGAAAGATAAAAGTACTAATATAATATTAAAAAGCTTCCGCGAAATAATTAATATTTTTGGCACCCCATGTAGAATTATTTCTGACAGGGAATCTGCTATTATGGGCACAGAAATTCAAGATTTTTTCAAATCTTTTTGTATAGAACATCATGCTATTGCCCGCGGTACACCTAGAGCTAACGGTCAGGCTGAAAGACAAATGCGCACTCTTAAAGATCACCTTACAGCCATATCTCTAACGCAACCGAGAGTTTGGGTTAATAAAATAGGTGAATTGCAATTAGCACTAAATTGTACGAAATCTAAGGCTACAGGATATTCCCCATTAGAACTCTTGCTAGGTAAAAGATGCTCTCCCCCTGCAATCGAACAGATATCCCTATCTAATGAAGATATTAACAAAGATGAAATCCGTTTAGACGCTGAGCACAGAATGGCCGAAACAGCAGAAAAAAATAAAGTGCGTTTCGATTCTAAATGCGCCAAAATTAAACCCTTTCTAGAAGGAGACTTTGTTCTTTGTAAAGACACTCAGTGGTCGAGTAACAAACTAGGTCCAAAATATCTGGGACCCTATAAAATAATAAAAGTCCTCGACAATCATAGATACGAAGTGAAAGACCTTCGGTCTCTGCGAAATAAAAATACTGTAATCACACATGAACACATGAGATTGGTACCTAATCCAAATTTAACTGAATGAATAGACCGTGATAGCAATAAATAATAAAAATAAAATAAAAAAATAAGGTGAGAAACTATTTATTCAATTGTTTATGATTGAAAAACTAAGTTTATGGATAAAATTAAAAGAAACTTTTCAAATTGAGATGTACGAAAAAATAAAAAATAAAAAAAAAGTCTCAGTCAAGCCAAGTCAAAGACTGGTCTCTGAATCTTTATGATCAAGCCACGATCTGCGACCTCTGAGTTTGATTGTGAGTTGGCAAAATGGTTGTTGTATTTAAAGGTCTCGGTCAGAGGGCCATGGTTTCAGTTGGTTGGTTAAATAAATTTCAGTCAAGCCAAGTCAAAGACGGGCCTCTGAATCTTTAAGATCAAGCTACGATCTGCGACCTCTGAGTTTGACAGTTTCACCAGACTAAGCAATGCTGCCTCTGAGTCTGGTCTAAAACTATTTGCATTTATTAAAAAAAAAAACTGTGTTTTACAGAGGGATTCGCTGGCCCTAGCAAGGCCCGCTCGTCAGTATGGCCGTGATAGCGCTGGCAAATAAAAACAGACTAAAACAAATGTCACAACGGCTGATGACGTAACGGAAACACGAATCAATAAATAAATAAGTGATTTTGCATTACATTATAAAATTGTATTAAATTAAGTATTATTAATTGTAGTGTATGTTTTTATTTAAGTATTAATTTAAAACCCTAAAAAGGAAAACGGAACATTATAACTGTTAGTTCATTTAAATAAAATAATTGTAACCTAACTAAATTTGCAATTTAAAGTGTTATTAATTACAAATCAAATATTGTGTGCCATTACATTATTTTTACTAAATTCAATCTAAATTTTATTGTTAAACAAATGCTAACGGAAGTCGTTACTGTGTGACGTTAATAGTTGTGTAAACGTATAAATAGGCGCGCTCTAGTCGCAGAGCGCTCAGTATAAAATTGTATTTTGAACTGTGTGCATCTCGTTGTAAGTGGTCTGAATCATTATTGGTTGTGAGTGATTAAAAGTGTTAATAAGATGTCTGATCATTATCATTTGAGATCCCCGAGCCCTCCCGCTCTTACATATATATATATATATATATATATATATATATATATATATATATATATAATTATATATATATATATAGTTAGGATATTATTATAGTTAGGAAGTTAGGATAGACAGTGAGACGGTAATTATTCGTAGCATAGGGATAGATGATAATATTATAGCAGTTAACTCTTGAAGTTTGTATGTTTGTAACAGATAATCTCTGGAAATATCGATCCGATTACAAAAAATCTTTCACTGTTAAAAAGTTACATTATTATCAAATGACATCTACCTATATATACTCTATAGATAAACTTATATAATAAAGGCTGTTTGTTTGTTTGAACGCGTTAATCTCGGGAACTACCAGTCGGCTTAGGAAAATTCTTATTGCATTTGATAGCCCAATTCTTGGGGAAGGTTATATGCTATTTAATATCACGCTACAACCTTTAGAAGCTGAGAAAAAAGTCAGAAAGAACGCTATGCGGAAACGAAGTAACAGCGCGGGAGGGCGATGCGATGCGACGCGGTGGATCGGGGACCGAAATTTTACGCTGACGAAGTCGCGGGCAGAAGCTAGTTAGGTGATAAAGCAGTATACAGACTCTTAAAGTATTCTTAAAGTTTGTTTGTAACCTCAGTAAATATAGATCAGTTAACAAAATATCCTTCACTGTTTAGAACTTTTTTTTTTTGGTTGGTGACTCATCAAATGACTTCTCCCGCTCTGGGCGGAGCGGAAGGGCGTGTCAGACTCTTACTGTCTAAAACCCACCCGTGTTCCTTCAGTTGCCTGTGCGCTAGGGCCACGGTAACTCTTTCGAATAATCCGCGACCCCGAACTGTTTATAACCTAAGTATCCTATGTTACTCGGGATTAATGTAGCCTCATTATTCCCAAATGACATAAATACATATGTCCATACTTTCTATGCCGGAGAAATGCATGGTTTTTATGTGTATCTCTATGCGGGTAATATCGCGGGGCGCAGCTAATTAGATATAATCACTCAAATGAAAAACACCCTTATTTCTGACACCAACGGAAAAAGAGGGTACAGCATTTTCTCTTTCAGAAACCACGTTTACATAATTCATTTCTTTTGCAAACTGGACATAGCACTTACATTTCTGCTTACCTCCTGCAAAGGGCTAAAAGGGAAGTTTGGAAGGTATTAAAATTATGACGTCACCGCAATAACTCAGCTGAAACGTCACACAAATGCTGACGCCATGAGGGTTTGGGGTCTGGCCTTACCTGATATATGCTGAGATTTGCGAATGGTGAAATAGAGGTGACATTTTTTATGGTAGTTATGGAAATATGTGATCATGCGCTTTTATTGAAGATTTAATCTTCATTGAGACTATCTGTTTTACTGTGTTTTAAAGAGCTATTTACGAGTAATTATCTGAATATGTTGCCAGTAAACGTCATCTTTCACTGTGTTGTTATTTTGGCCCCAGAAAATCGAAAGACCCCAAAAATAACAGATATTAAATAAAAATAGTGACGTCATAAAAAAATTGTTAATTTTCGAGATATAATATTTTTTTTAAATTTCGAGATTATATTATGGGAACCGCTTTCAAAAAAATCTATATTTATTTGTACACGATTTTTTCATAATTTTTTGCAATTTTTTTTTGTTATGGAATATTCTTTCCGGCTTAAAATAATCATCTTCCTATTATTAATTCAAGATACAACATTCTTCTATATCTCTGTTTTTTCCATCCTGTATATAATACGTACCTCTTATAGCAGTATTATTTTAATCTAACTTCAGTGTGAGAAAGGGCTATATGTGGTAGGCTTTCAGGTAATTTTCTACGTCTTCAAACTTCGTCTGAGAATGGCATGTACCGTCAAACGGGGTGAATAGGGATGCAGGGGTGAATCGGAACGAAACTTTAAAAGGGATTTTAACATTGAAATAATATAGTATTATCGTTAATTATAATACAGTAAACACATTAGAGATCTTTTTGGCAACAAACTATATTATTTCAATGTTAAAATCCATTTTAAAGTTTGGCTTTGTTTCACTCCTGCATCCCTATTAACCCCGTTTGACTGTATGCATTTTCATAAAATGATCATGACAAATAATATGGTCCATATAATCGTATTTGAATACATCACAGCTACCTGAAGAAATCCAAGAGAGCGTGAAAAACTACTGCCAGTTACAAAAACTCTTTAAAAATATTTTTTTTAAACTAACTCCATTACCAAAGGCCCCTCGCCCACGGCGACTATTTTTAGTGATGCTGTCGTGCGTTTTGTAAACGTTTCTGCATCGCTATTATCGCGCGTTAGTCGCGGTTGCGACGTGCGACAGAAACGATGCAAACGCGCGGCTGTATCGATACACATGCGCGACAGCATCGCCACTGTAGCGATGCAAACGCGCGACCGTTTCTGACGCCCCGGTGTCATCAGAAACGAACGGAGGGAGGGGTGCTGAGGAATGTGAAGTGTGAAAGTCACCGTGGGCGACCTTCTGTGTCGATGCTGAATCGTGTTTGCATCGCGACTGAAGCGCGACAGCATCGCGATAGTAGCGATACAGAATCTGGGCGAAGGTGCAGATGCGCGACAGCATCGCTACAAAAAGTCGCCGTGGGCGAGGCCTCTAAACAAAACACTTAGCTCCATGAGAACCCGAAATAAATCTGAAGAATGCTGTTACCCTGAGGGTCTGAAATGTTGACGTCAGATTTTGCCGCCATTATTATTTACTGTTGGTAGGGTTTATAGTTGACGGTAAATACGAGACGTTTTTAGTTTTGTGGGCTGGTTAAAAATAGAGCGGGTCGGGTTGGTACACTGTGGTATTTCGTTTCATCGAAACCACGTCTTTAGCATTGAGGTAATATGTATTTACGTACTAAGTACATATTACCTCAATGGTCTTTAGTTTATTTATACAGGATGTTAAAGAAATTGCGTGCCATAGCTTAGGGGTAGGTTCAGTATCGATAAAGGAACCCAGGAAAAATACTATGTAAAAAAATTAAAAAACAAAAATAAAATTGTAGGTTTTTTATTTTGAAGGAGATAAGCACGCTAAAGTAGGAAGAACAAATACTTGGAATTGTAATTTACGTACCTAGTTACCTATCTTTCACCCAGCGCTATCGAAGTGTTCGGGCGTAGGTATTGCATTGCGTTCAATAGTAGGTAGGTAACTCTAGGAAATTATTAATTTACATTTAAACAAAATAAAAACAATTTTCAGCAATTTTTTAAGCAATTCTAATGGATAGGTATTTAATTAGTAGGTACTACATTAGGTTCATCTTACGATAATTTTCGGTACTTTTTTAAAGGTATTTTATTTTTATTTTTTGCGTGTTCCTTTATCGATAATGAACTCACTCTGAAGCTATGGCACGTAACTTCTTTAACATCCTGCATATTGAAACGGGTTGTTCATGTTCAAATAATTCTTGTACCTGAACCCTAGATCAGCAGTGTACGGCGCCGACGTGTTACCACTTCGTATATGTCCACAGGCATATCTGACTTCAGTTGTCAGCTTGACGTCAAGTGAGCAATTGCTTAGCAATAAAAAATATCAAAATGGTAAAATAAGCTGTTAAAATTTGTATGTCACGGTCTGAAAAAATCAATAAAGCAAGTGGTGTTACATTTCACAAGTAAATTTGCTAAATTTTCTTCAGATTATCCAAAAAAACATTACGAGACGAAATAAATTTATCACACATTGCTTTTGCCATCAGTGCTACCAGTAAAAACGATTTTGATTTTGCCAGATTGTTGGGAGTTTAGTGAATGACGAATGTATGTTCCTGTAATTCTAATTTATAATATCATTCCATTTCAAACAAAAGTAATTAGACACGATCCTTATAGTTTTTAAATATAATATTTACGTTGACGCATTTGTTTCTTTTATTCTTTTATGTAGGAACCTAATCCTTGTCAATTTCTATAAAACTTTAATCTATTGGTAGTTCCATAATACTACCTTCCATAATACAAAAATAATGACCATAAAACAGCTATATATAACACATGCATCTTTATCAAAAAAGTTCTAAACAAAACCATCCACTCAAATATCACACTTACCCAACACAAACAAGTTAGTCAACGAAGCACTCGGCGAGCAAGTTTATTGGTTTTACCAAAAACTAGGACCAACTATGGCAAAAAAATGCTTACATTTGAGGGAGCACAGCTATACAATAAAATACCATCACGCATAAGGAACCTGCACTCATTTAATGCATTCAAAACCCAGCTGAGCCATTACCTGATTGCAAATCAAATATTATTTGAAAAATGAATGCTTTGGCTGGGACAGGTTTTTAGTTTTAATTTTAAGTGTAATTAGTATTTCTGTTCATGGATGTTGTCGAACCTAAATTTGTTTATTTATGTGTTAGTTATTGTTCTCAAGTAAGTGACATGTAATTGTTTTTATTGAGAATAAAGTTTCTTTAAACCTATAATTGATTCAATAACTACCATAATTAATTCTGGGGAAATTATGTTGATCATTGGCAACCCTGGCCATTTTTCCGATAGCAATGTCTTGTCTCATTCCAAAGTAATTAGTTTGACGGTAGGAAGAAATGAGACAAACATAGATTATTTTGACAGATTGATATATTTATGCATCCGTTTCAAAGCTACGACTTTAAACTCGTAAGTGGTTACGTTTTTTTGAAATTGTTAGTAGGACGTTGCTCCTCTAGTATTATATAACCTCATTGCCTGAACCTATTACAGGACACTCACTCGACTCATACACTATCACCACTGAAAAACAAACCTATAATTACCTTTCACTGTTTTTACATTCAATTCTGTATTTCATACCATTCATTTCATCTTTTTGCAATCATATAATATTTTTATATATTGACATTTTTATTGTAAATTGTCACCTGTCAGTTTTCTTTTTCTATGTAGCTAACTTATTAAAGCCAGTGTTAATAAAGTCAGGTTCTCTTCCAAAAACTGCATTATTATTACTGGTTAATTAGAAAATATGGTAATTATAAAGTAGTTAAATTATAGACTGACTTTATTTGACAAGGGGCCTGTATTTATACCAGGATAGTAATTCTCATTTTAAAGAATAATTTCTGGTAAGTCTGGAATCTCATCTTCAAACATATTTGCAGTTTTATTTACATCCCGGTGAGCACCGGCGACCAGCTCAAAACTTACATCCTGGGGAGCACCGGCGACGAGCTCAAATATACATTTCGGTGAGCACCAGCTACCAGCTCATTAGTTCATAAAGTCTACCTTGCTGTCGGAGGTTCCTGGTCTATCATGCTGCCGGAGGTCCCTGGTTTACCATGTTGTTGGAGGTTCCTGACCTACCATGCCACCGGAGGTTCCACATCTACTGTACTACTGGATGTTCCTGATCTTCCGAGCTGTTGGAGGTTACTGATCTTCCGTGCTGCTAAAGGTACCCGATCTTCCGTGCTGCTGAAGGTTCCAGATCCGCCGTGCTGCTAGAGATTCCTGATTAATCAAGCAGCTGAAGATCTACTTATGTTACTAATTACATATTATAAGTGTTGTAACTTCCCTCTTACTAAAAATAATGTGACTTGCGACTAGCCTTCCTATAAAACTACAAGAGGGTTAACCGTACTGTTACAACACATGGCGAGATATCAAGCTATACATTTCCAGTTTTAGCTGACCTCGCATTGTATAGGCTTTTCGTACAATGAGAAGTCAGCTTATACTGGAAATGTATAGCTTGATATGAAATCGTGCGTACGTTAGGCCACACGTCAAAAAAGCTTTGGTTTGCTAAGCAAGCGATGAACGGTCACACAATATCGGGTGATGAATGATATTTATATCTGTAAATTGGTGCTAAAAACACTTTTACACGTCAAAATTAAATTATGTTTTAAAACTACACTTGCGTACAAAAAAATCGGCTCACCCAATGCTCGCTGTTTGAGAGACGATATCTCAAAAATGTTGAAGTATATTTGAAATCAGTCATTAGCGAGATTTTTATAAATAAGGTGTATGAAAGTAGGTAAGATAAAGTTTATTTACACATACCCTTACTTTGATAAAAGCAATATTCTTGACAAGATAGTCAGGATTGGGAGCGCCTTGAAGGACTTTAAAAAAATAAAAATAATGAATTAATTATTAAACTCTATATTAAGACTATATGAGACGTCTTACAGATTGGGATGTAAATAACGTACTGCCTTAGGAACTAACTTAGACTAAACAAACTTATTTTTATCAAATGTGCAACCTCAGCGACCACACAGATCGTGCTGGGCAAAAGTGCTTACACCCGCAATATCTGTAAGGGCTGTGGTTCCATAACTAGATCGACTCGATTCTTCAAATGTTTTCGTCACTAGCTTTTGTTTGGAAAAAATGCCTGACTTTTTTTTTGTCAGTAAAGTTGACAACAGCTTAATTTTGTTTATTACCGTTCGTTTATTCATCATTTAACTTGAATTTTTAACCGACATAAAAAAGGAGGTTCTTTATTCGACCCGTACGTTTTTAAGTTCGCTATTTTCACAAAAACGAATGAATCAGATTTGAAAATTTCTCCACTAACGTACTCTACATACATTAGGAAAGTTTTAGTGCACACTATATTAGGATATTTTAAATTATCTTGTTTCAAATCGAAAATAACGGGGTGGATCGATATTTTTGCACGCAAGTGTATATAGAGGTATGAAGAACAGGGTATAAAGTTCACTCACACCTCCATAGAAAAGGGAGGATCCTCCGACCAGACGGGTGTCGTGTCTGGTGGGCAACTGCCCGACGATTGATGTCGGGATGTTGTATATATGCTAGTTGCGCGGTAAACTCTGCTTGCGCGATGCAGGATTTTGCGTGACGTCATTATGACGTGAAGCTCGCATGTGGCGAATGTAGATGCCGCTACATGTACATGAGTTCGGTGTTTTCTATCCGACTACTCTGAGAAGATGTTATCATAATAAACGAATTCCCCGGATTACTCTACTCTACCTAGCCTTTTTCCAACTATATTGGGGGCGACTTCATTGTAACCGGATGCAGCTGATTACCAGTATTTTTATATGGAGCGACTGCCTCTCTGACCTCCACAACCCAGTTACTGGGTAACGCAATACCCGTTGGTAAGACTGGTTGTCAGATTTGTGGTCTTCTGATTACCCGTAACGACTGTCAAAGAGCTACGAATGGCAGCCTGGATCAACGGCTTAACGTGCTTTCCGAGGCCCGGCGTGGTCTCGATATGTCATGGATGGTCGGCCTTCCACGAAACGACCGTGTCAAGCGTAGGTTATAACCAGAGATCGGATATTCGGATGCATATTCATTTAAAGTTGAGAAGGTGGCTAATAAGGAATGCGCTTTTGTATCAAAAAAATCCCGTTAACGTCAGATTTCAGTGACCAAACTGGACCAAATCATAGTGATTGAAGTTGCTGTGGCCGAGCTAATATTTACGCCCAATCAGGATAATTCTACTTAATTTAATCAATATAATTATTTTAATTTTTGTTTTAGCAAACACACCACCCCTCCTCTTACACCCTACATAGATACAAATATTTGTATCGGGGTCTAAACATTAATTAATATTAATATTAAAAAATTTAAAATTATTATTATTATTAAAAAAAAAAAATTAGATGCTTATTTATTTAAAATAAATAAGCATCTAATTTTTTTACAAAAAATATATTTTAAGAAGCCACTTCCATACTTTCACAGCAAAAATTAACTTTAGTTAAATATGCATCCGAATATCCGATCTCTCCTTATAGCATTCAGGCGACCCGTGTGGCTGTTTCTAATTTGCCACGAGCCCCTCCTTTTATTGAGCCACGGTTTTCCTGGAATATAGCATATTAACTGACGAGCAACAGCAGTTCAAATCAAGCTCCAGAATTTCCAGGAACGATTCATAATTATTCTTTCATAAACTGCAAAAAATACCAAGTCGGCACAATTCATTGTATTCACTTATCTAAGACCCTTTAGCACCAAATACAGCACAAAAAGAACTTACGTAATCATATTTCTAACTCATTAACTATGGAACGTTAAAATTTTTGCTCAAACAAGAACTTTTACTTCAGATAATAATCATCTCTTTTCGGTGGAAATTCGTGAAAATGCTGATTAGTAGAAAAATATGCTGATTTTACAAGACTCATACTTTAATGCCTTGTTTCACTACCGTTATTTATTTTTAGTTTTTTTGTTCATAATTTATTGGTAGTTAACCGTCATCTGCCAATTATAACTTGTTGTCATGTTCGTGAACGGCCGCCGTCAGTTGAGACTGGTCATCTCTTAACTGCCATGGCTTATTTTTATTATTAATCTTATATTTTGAATTGTTTCTTAATATATATTTTTTTTTCATTGTTCTCGCATATAGAAGCAACAAGAATAATGTACCTAGGATTTTGTAATATCTTGATTTAAAAAGAGTGTCCTTGGAGTTTCTTGCCCGTTCTTCTCCATAGAGATCTACGTTTTGGAATGGGAAACTAGCTTCAACTTTCTGACTAACTGACCGACTTTGACAATTCAAAAGTGCCTGTAAATGGTTTAATTGAACAAAATGCTTTGAGTAGGAGTTTGAGTTTGATGGAATAATGTAACTATGTGATCAAAGAAACCTTTTTAATCGTGACCATGGTCTAAAAACAAGGTCTGGCATTCCGGGAGCGACACATGCTTACGTCACTATCCAGTTGCCACTTTATTGCAACAAAACACGAATTATGGAAACATTTTCAGTCACCTTTCTGTTAAAAAATATATTAAAACATTTAAGTTGTCGTTTCGTTTTTCTAATCAAATGAAACAATTCAATTTAAACATATACCAACGTAATTGTTAATTAAAACCTCATTGTTTTATCAGATTCGCACAGGTAATAAAGGCGGTTGGGGAGATATTATTACACACTACTGGTAACACAGCGGTGATGACGTAGGCTTGTGTCTCCCGCGTGACCACTGTGTCTCGGAATGCTATACCTGGCGAAGTATATTATTATATCATGATCGTGACTACGTAGCATACTCTTTTATATATAGGTAGTTAGATAAAAGCACTCTGTGATCGTGACCTACCCTGACATCAAGCAATAGACAACATTGTCAAACTCTAAACTTGTAATTTTATTGAATACGAGGCTTTTGGCAACTTTGTATACTTGTTGTGTGTACTTTATATCTTTTTTTCTATTGTTATGCGCGTTTTGTTTGTGCACAATATACATTTTTTCTGTCTTTGTTTATTTTTATAGATGGACTGTGTGAGAGATGATATGGCTAGAAAAAGGGTGACTACCAAGATGGCGACTAATATTAGAAGTATGGAACGAAAAGACATGTTACACCGGCCTCATATAAATTGGGACAAGATCAGGAGAATTATTATGAATAAAAGGATATCCCTAACTAGCATAGTTATATTTAAAAAAAAATTGCTCGAGTCACCAACGTAAAGGACCTGCTGTCTGACTTTCAGAGATCACATTTCCACCCTTGCAAAAGAATCTTTCAGACGCTTAGGATTTGTCTTGCGAAATGCTCGTGATTTTCACAACCCGCATGTTATTATATTACTGTACACCAATCTAGTTCGCAGTAAGCTGGAGACTAGTAGTTGTGTCTGGCATCCCTATACCGCGGCTCAATGGTTAATGCTCGAGAAAGTGCAGAAAACTTTTCTATATCTTTTTAAAAGAACTTACAATTTCTACCCTTGCATGTACCTCACCAATCCTAAATATCCTAGGGACTTTGGGTTTCAACCCATTGGAGGTGAGAAGAGGCCTTGTTCAGCTCACGGTAGCCTGTAAGGCCCTTTAACGATCGTATCGACTGTCCTGTCGACTATTTGTGCCCGACAAATACATCGGTCACTGCCAAAGTCGCCGACACAATCTGTTCGCGCAACTGTCTTGCAGAACGGTCGCCAGAGCTGAATCGCCCGTGTGCCGTACTTTAAGGATGCTCCATGCCCTCCTGATGGCCAACCCTGAATGTGATGTGTTTGCGGATGAATGGAATAAAATTAAGCGCGTATGTCTGATGTTCTGTGAGAAACAGTACGCGAGGGTGTCCACTGTTCCATGTTAGAAAGTAGCGAATAATTGTTTATGACACAATTGTCTGCATTGTATGGTTTTGTTTTCTTTCTATGTTAGTTAATGTAATTGGTATTGTACCGTGTTAATTAACTATAAATAAATAATAATAATTTTAAATGTAAGTAAGACCTTTTCTTCGATTTTCATAGAATAGACCAATTATTTTCAATGGAAGCTATCGTTTTTGTGCTCACCAGTTGGCGCCTCTGGCGAGTAAGGTCCTGTCAGTACTTTTATTTGATGTGTTGGATATGTTAAAGTAACCATAAATTCATATGAAGTTTATTTTATTATATTTTTTAAGACTTGAAACGAATATTTAGATTATAATGTTCCTAAAATTGGCAAGCATGAAGCAGACAAATATTATTCTTACTTCAAGTGCTAATAAATTAAATCCTAACTTTTTACTTAAAATCTTAACCCATATTTTTTTTATATTCTTAGCAATTTTTAATTTTAATTTTCAATATTTTTACATTTTTATAACATTTTACAATCTAACAATTTTATATTTGACATTTTATTTTTTTATACGATTCTGACATTTTTGTAAAATTTTGACAATTTTAATTATTTTAGTTTATTTAAGTTTAATTAGTCACAATTTTATTTTGGATTTTTATCTGTTAGAATTTAAATTAGTTTATATTTTTTAATGTATCTGTATAACTATGGACTCGAATTATGTCTGAAATATGTTTTTGTTTATTCAGGAATGGCACAAACATTACATCAATTATGAAACATTCGTTAAAATCCGTGATAATAATCCTGCAAACACTGAACGTTCAGTACAGTTGACATCTAGAGACCTTACTCTACACTAGCGCCTCTAGCGGCGAACTCAAACGCGATAGCCTACATTATGTCTGCCTATTTTACTAGTTTGTAAGCTAGAAAAATAAATTGCAATTTGATAAGCTGTAATCAAACTACAGTTTATCAAATTGTAATTAGATAGACTTGATCAGCAAGTCTATCAAATTACAATTTCTAAGTAACTCAATTTGTATTACGACTTAATTAACACAATTAAGACCTAGGCGTACTGTTCTACTACATCTATTAAATTAGCAATTAAATTATATTAACTTAATAGTTCAATGTACTCGTGATAGACCCATTATTTGATTTGGGATATTCAAGCTCATTGATTGAGCTTGAGATAATAATCAATTAGTACAACTCAAATGAGTTTATGTTGGCACCAACTTAAATATATAATATGTATGTGTACTACTGAATAAATAAATAATAATAAATAAATAACTAGCTTTTGCCCACGGCTTTGCCTGTCCAACTTGATCCGTAAAGAAATACATACATGTGCCAACTTTCATGGTGATCGGTCAAACATTATTGGAGTTTTTTAATGCTAAATATACCAACATCCATTTTTCTTTTATAATTAGATAAAATAAAGTCGCTTTTTGTGTTTATATATGATAAATGATAAATGATAAATGATTTTATTTCTGTAAGTAGGTTTGTACAAACACTTTTACACGTCAATCATGTTTTTTAAACTAGATGAGGTCGGCGTTTCCTATCTGACTACTCTGAGAAGAAAGGCCGAAACAAACTCAGAGGTCACAGTCTCTTTTAAAGTCCAGACATAATCTTGGTCAGGTCATGCGAAGACCATGCAGATTGGTATCTGAAATGGTCTTTTGAGGAAAGAACCACACAGTTTGAGTGGACCTGTCCAGTCAGTGCACGCATTTGTCAGTAATCGTGCAGCTCGACTCAGGAAGTCAGGACTTAAGGAGCTCAACGATTCGACGAACAATACCAAAGAAAGGACATTTGGGTAGGCCGCATAAATTACTCAAACTGCCAGATCATAATTAAAATTAAATTAGAAAAAAAAAAAAGCAATTACCCACATAGTCTTCACATTCACAAAATTAAAATAATATAATACTTTACAAGTAAATACTCATGTCATTGTATATATAAAATTTATCAATGTCAATGTGTATATATAAATTCGGTAATAATGTTTGAAGATCATGTAGATCGGTGTCTGAAATGGTCTTTTGAGGAAAGAACCACACAGATTAAGTCGACCTGTCCAGTCAGTGCACGCATTTGTCAGTAACCGTGCAGCTGAACTCAGAACTTAAGGAGCTCAACGATTCGACGAACAATACCAAAGAAAGGACATTTGGGTAGGCCGCATAAACTACTTAAACTGCCAGACCAAGAATAAAACTGAAAAAAAAAAAAAATGACCCACATAGTCCTCATATTCACAATAATCAAAATAACATAATACTTTTTATAGTAAATATTCATGTCTAAAAAGAGTTAGCAAACTAAAATCAACATTCACTGTGTAAATTTATTGGAGCAGCTCAATCCCAAGCCTTTTTGTCTTCAATATAGTCTTTCACAGTATAGTAGGTTTTCTGGCATAATTTCCGCTTTATAAAAGATTTGAATTTATTAAAGCTTAGATCTTGAATGTGGCTAGGAAGTTTATTATAAAAACGTATACATTGGCATCTAAAGGAGCCACCAATTTTTTTGAGCCTGGTTGTAGGAACAAGAAATTTGTGTTTGTTCCTGGTATTTATATTGTGGATATCACTGTATTTTCTAAACAGATTAATATTTTTATGTGCATACAAAAGATTTTCATAAATATACTGAGAAGGCACAGTAACAATATTAATCTCTTTAAATTTATCTCTGAGGGAGTGTCTGGGACTTAATTTATAAATTGAACGAATTGCCCTTTTTTGTAAAACAAAAATTGTCTGTATATCGGCGGCATTTCCCCACAACAGAATACCGTACGACATCACACTATGAAAATAACTAAAGTATACTAAACGGGCAGTCTCTAAATCTGTTAAATCACGAATTTTTCTAACGGCGTATGCTGCAGAGCTAAGCTTTTTCGACAATTTGTCTATATGGGGGCCCCATTGAAGCTTGGCATCCAAAGTTATGCCTAAGAATACTGTGGTATCTTCGGGTTTCAACACTTCACCCTTTATGAGAACACTAGTTTCTACTTGTCTAACATGAGGTATCGTGAACTTAATACATTTCGTTTTTTTCTCGTTAAGAAGTAGGTTATTAACATTAAACCAGTTAACTACTATTGCGAGAGCGCTATTTACATTGTCAGTAACCAGCTGCTGACGTTTGAGTTTAAATAAAAGTGAAGTGTCGTCTGCAAACAACACTATATGATGTTTATCCTTTATGAGGTAAGGCAAGTCATTTATATAAATAAGAAATAAAAATGGGCCAAGAATTGAGTCCTGGGGGACCCCCATTCTTACTACAGATCCGGGTGAACGTTTTCCGTTAACATCAACTCTCTGAATCCTATCACTTAAGTAAGAAGTAAGAAGATCCAGAGAGGCGTTTCGGATTCCGTAGTGGTGCAGTTTCCTGATTAATGTTTCATGAAGAACACAATCGAATGCCTTGGACAAATCGCAAAAGATTCCCAAAGCATCGCATTTGTCCTCCCATGCATTATAAACATGTCCTAAAAGTTCAACTCCGGCATCAGTAGTCGAACGACCCCTTGTAAAACCGAACTGTTTGTTATGCAGTAATTTGTGTTTATTAAAAAATCTTTGCATTTGATTCAAAATAAGTTTTTCAAAAATTTTACAAAACCTGTTATGTGACCAAACGTACGTGTAAGGATAAACTACGTGCTCCCTTTCACCGGCTTCATGAGGTTCATAACTCGTCGGGTTGCCTCCTTCTCTAAAATATGGCGAGGGGCGTAATGGCTGATCTTTGCGTTAGGAAGAAAGATTGAGACTCACACAGGATTAACAGAAACTAAACTAAACACACTCATAAACATAAAAAAAAAAAAAAAACAAAAGTAAAACGAAAATAACAACAGTAAGTCCTGTACGAGGCCAAAACATATGATACACAAATAAATAATAAATAAAAAATGAAATAAAATAAATTTAGCTATTTATGAGTAACATATTTTTTTTTTTTATAATTATTTCATATATTTATAATCCGCATGTCAGCATCCGACGTAACATCAATTATTTGTCTATGCATTTAGTGTCTGTGGCACTCAATGGCATCGCTGTGACCAATAACGTTATAAAGGACTAGATCAGCAGTGTACGGCGCCGACGTGTTACTACTTCGTATATATCCGCAAGCATATCTGACTTCAGTTGTCGCGACTCGATCTCTCGTATTCTCCAAACCTCAGTCAACCAGCTCGGTGACTGGTTTAGGAAGTGGAGAATCGAAGTCAATCCCGATAAGAGTCAAGCGGTGTTCTTTTCGAAACCGCGACTCAAACCCCTCCTCCCCCGTCCGCTGACCATGTACGGCAAGCCTATCCCTTGGGAGAAGCGAGCCAAATACTTGGGCGTCGTCCTAGACCAGCACCTCTCCTTCTCGGAGCACATAAAGCAGGCGCGCTCGCGCGCCGCTTTCGCTCTCGGTAGGCTCCACTCCGTCCTGAATGCACGCAGCAAATTGTCACTTAGGTGCAAATTGCGCATTTACACAGCGTGCATTCGCCCCATCATGACCTATGCGAGCGTAGTATTCGCACAAGCGAAGCCCCATCACATCCATAGGATGCAGACCCTCCAAAACCGGTTCCTCCGCAGGGCGACCGGTGCCCCTTGGTTCGTTCGGAACGAAAGTCTCCATCTCGATCTTAAAATCCCGACCATCAGTCAGTTCATGAAACGCCTATCCAAGCGTTTCTTCGACTCCGCCGCCACTCACCGCAACCCTCTGGTTGTCGCGGCCGCCAGTTATGTCCCCTCCCGAATCAGTCACACCCGCCGTCCCCGGCATGTCCTAGTCGACCCCGATGACCCCATAACCCTCCCCCAGGAGAGCAGTAGGGCCACCAGTACAGTGCACAAACACAGACCGCCATCGTTCCGACCTCGCCGACGAGGTCCCACGCGACGACCCCCCCGCATCCGTTCCCCCCGTCCCCAGTCCGATGAGGCCTCAGCCCACGCCGTAGCTGAGCCTGTAGCTTTAAATTCCCCGTTTAATAATCATGATACTATAAACCCTTTGATCCAGCCCGTCCCCAATATCGCGCTGCCCTCTCCCGATGACGCCCTAAGCCGAGGTCCGTACCCCATAGGGGGTGCCCTTAGCGTGCGGTCATCTATCATTTAAGTTTTAGTTTTAAATTTTTCCGCTCCTGGCTGGAGGCCTTTTAGAGTAAAATCCGAAAGGCAACCACAGGACAGACCGGTTAAGCAGCCACGACCCCCAGTGGTCAAAACTGCGAGTTGCCCTTCCAAAAAAAAAAAAAAAAAAAAAAGACTTCAGTTGTCAGCTTGACGTCAAGTGAGCAATTGCTTAGCAATAAAAAATATCAAAATGGTAAAATGAGCGGTTAAAATTTGTATGTCACGGTCTGAAAAAATCAATAAAGTGGTGTTACATTTCACAAGTAAATTTGCTCAATTTTCTTCAGATCATCCTTAAAAACATTACGAAACGAAATAAATTTATCAAACATTGTTTTTGCCATCAGTGCTACCAGTAAAAATGATATTGATTTCGCCAGATTGTTGGGAGTTTAGTGAATGACGAATGTATGTCCCTGTAATTCTAAATTATAATATCACTAGCTTTTGCCCGCGGCTTCGCTCGCGTTAATTTAGACTTTAACTATCAATTCGGGTTATAATTCAATCAGGATTCGAAAGACACTTGGCGCCATCTATTATCATAAGGACGTTATTGTTGTTTTCCTCGGGAACAGTACTTTTTTGCGGCATGAAAGGTACCCTATGTCCGTTTCTGTACACCTGACAACGTATATGCAAAATTTCAGGATGATCGGTTCAGTGGTTTAGGCGTGAAAAGGTAACAAACAAACTTACTTTCGCATTTATAATATTAGTTAGGATTAGGATTATATTTAAACAAAAGTAATTTGACACGATCTTTATAGTTTTTAATTATAATATTTACGTTTACGCATTTGTTTCTTTTCTTCCTTTATGTACTTAATCCTTGTCAATTTCTTTAAATCTTTAATCTATTGATTCAGTTCCATAATACAACCTTTCATAATAATTGATTCAATAACTACCTACCCTAATTAATTCTGGGGAAATTATGTTGATCATTGGCAACCCTGGCCATTTTTCCGATAGCAATGTTTTTTCTCATTCCAGCGTAATTAGTTTGACTGTAGAAGAAATGAGACAAACATAGATTATTTTGACAGATTTATATATTTGTGTATCCGTTTCAAAGCTACGACTTTAAACTCTTAAGTGGTTACGTTTTTCTGAAATTGTTAGTAAGACGTTGCTCCTCTAGTATTATATAACCTCATTGGCTGTGACACTGACAAGTAAAGAGACGCGTTATGCTCGTGAACGGGTGCTGCTTGTGGTGACTGTTCGTCTTGCTGAACATGGTTTTTGTATTGTTATTACAAACTTTTATTTTTAGTAATTAACTTTTATTTATTTTACTTCAAAGGTCCTAGTTATCATTTGTGACTTCAAGTTACAGCTATATGAACATAATCCAGCACTGCATATTATACAGGTTGAGCCCAAATTTTTGCAAACACTGAATAACTCGAAAACCGTTAGTTAGAAGGGCGCGCTGTTGGCGGGAAAATATCTGTCGCTTCTTGCAATTTTAGTCACGATGGAGCGTTTCACGGAAAAACAGCGTGTTTTTTGTGTTAAACAATTTTACAAAAACAACGATTCCTACGTTACCGTACGACGCCTGTTTAGAATTGAATATGGATTACGCCGTGTAAGTGAGTGTCCTAGTATTAATTTAATCAAGCTTGCGTCGATCAGTTTGGGGAACCTGGTTCCACAACGAATATTAAACAAACAGGGCGGCCACGTTCAAGAAGACGCGATGACAACATTCGGCGGGTTGAAATTTCCGTAAGGAACGATCCAGAATCATCTACGCGTAAACGTTCGGCGGCTCTGGCAATACCAAGAACTAGTCTACAGTGAATTTTGCATCTGGACCTTAAACTGCAACCATACAGGCTTCAAATTATACAGGAGATGAAACAAACGAGTACATTAAACGTAAGTTATTGGCTGACACTATGCCGGAGCGTTTATCTAGCCTTGAGAATGTATTATTCATGGACGAGGCCCACTTTCACATCAACGGGCACGTCAATAAGCACAAATTATCGATATTGGAGCAGGGAAAACCCTGAAATATCGAGTCTTATCACAATAAACCGACGACAATACTCTAATTAAAACAAAACATCCACGAGGAGATAGCCGCGATTCTCCGCAGCCACGTGTCAGCAAGTTTTCCGAAGTTTGCGTTGTCGATTGCAGGAGTGCCAACGACGAGGCGAGGTACATCTCGACGATATCATTTAAAAAATATTAATTGAATTATATGTTTGTAACGTAGAATAAATTATCAACAAAATAACATTTGTAGTTTTATTTCTATTCATGTTTCAGAAGTGCCCACATTTTTGGCCCAACCTGCATAAGCGGGCACGCCCTTAAGCCAATAAAAAAAAAGCCTCCAGGCATTAATGCCTGGAGGCTTTTATTAAAGTGTTAAGTTCTGTTTACGTTTTTATTATTTATTTCTGCTTGAGTATAATTTTCAATGTCTTTGTTGGTACAAGTATATTGGCGTGTGCTAGCTGATATTTGACATATGATTTAATTTAATGTTTTGTGTTTCATAATGTTAATTACTTACTATTGTATAGAATCAAGTTCTTCTAACTGAACAGACAGTGTTACTGGGGAATTTGTTGCGCCACTTTTTCTTCCCAGGTAAAGCACTAGGAAGTGGTGAAGGGCGGGCGTTTTGGGGGACTATCTCAAGTAATTTTGATATTCAAGAAACGCTGATTCTCAGTCTAGTATGAATAAATGACTTTTGATTTTGACCGCTTAGTTTATCTAAACTACACGATGGATTTTATTTCATCGTAATATTTACCATCATTTATAGCATAATTATTCTGATAGGTTTATGTATATAAAAAAAGTCATCAATAGCGTTATTTCAATCGAAAGACGTCCATTGCAGGACATAGGACTCCCCGAAGCGTGGCCACATCGACTAGCTTTGTACTTCTCGCATCTATCCGATTCCTGCAGCCTTCACAAGGTCATCGGTCGACATTTGGGAGGCCTTCCAGTACGCGGTCGCCACTCCAGAACCTTTCGGCCCCCTCGGCCATCTAAGTATTCAGCGTGCATTGTGCCCTGACCACTGCCACTTAAGGTCACTGTAAAAAAAATATGTTTACTGTAATCTTAATGTTTTGTCACGTCGAAAATATCGTGCGAAGTAGGGGCGGGTCGCTAATAATACCTAAACGCTAAATATACTGTACGACAAGCTAGAAGCCGATTCGCTTCTAATGAAACGCGGTTTTCAGGCGAATTTAATTATCAATATTCGTCTGAAAACCCAGTTTCTGAAAATAGGTTTCCTGGAAACCACTACAATGAAGGTTCAAGGAAGAGGTTCACATTGATTGACTTGATATGCAAAGTTTGACAACGAATCATGGCCAGGGTTTTCCCCTGTAACTTAATTAATTTATTAAATAATTAATTAATAATTATGTTAATTAAAAAGCACAACTTACTTACCCTTATTGGTGACCCCTAACCTTAAGACATTTGCCTCATACAATTTGAATGACCATTTTCCTTGCCAAGCTCATAATAAACTACCCTCTATCAAAATATAATCAAAATAAAATCATTTTTATTTCAGGAATACACCCATATTGAAATTAAACAGAATTACGAATTATTTGTTAAAAATTAAAAATTGAAATAAACAATTTAATTAATAGAAAACAATAATATAAAATAAAATAAATTAATTTAATATTACATTACATTACAAAGATAAGTATTATTTTAGCTGGAATATTAATTGCCATATATGACCCTCAATATACCATTTTCAGATTTATGAATTCGGTTCATAAAGGAGGCCAAAACGACAAAATCAATGCATCATGCATCGACAATTCTATGAACGACAAAATTCTCGCCAAGCGTTCGACTCCTTAATTTCGTACAGTCAAGACTCATTCAGTTAGTTTCAGGCTCACTCAGTTATTTAAGAACCCGAACAGAGTGCCAGACAAGTGAATATCATTATAATATTAATACATGACGAGTTTCTGAATGGAACCTTACTGCTCCAGTAGGATATATGACTGATTTTGCTGCAAGAGATCTGAAAATTGGATGAGGACTGACGTTTGAGCTGAACGAGCTTTTAAAGCTGTGGCTTTGATAAAAAATATTTTACATAAAAACACTTTTACACGTGAAAAATAATAATTATGTTTTAAAACTAGATGAGGCCGGCGTTTCCTATCTGACTACTCTGAGAAGAAAGACCGAAACAAACTCAGAGGTCACAGTCTCTTTTAAAGTCCAAACATAATCTTGGTCAGGCCATATGACGATCATGTAGATTAGTCTCTGAAATGGTCTTTTGAGGAAATAACCACACAGATTTGGGTGGACCTGTCCAGTCAGTGCAAACATTTTTTCAGTAAATGTGCAGCTCAACTCAGAACTTTGAGCATGTCTGGCATATACCTTAGCCAATTCAAACATTTAATGAATGTTGTTAGCTTTAAGAAACTTTTCTAGCCTATCGAAAAGGATTGTTATTAAAACGACTTGACATTTCTGTAGGTATTTCTGAAACTAGAAACATGAGCTTTTTTCCAAATGTAAGGAGTTTTGTTTTTGGCGTGTATACAATGAATGTACATGAGATTCTTAGTTTCCTCGTGAAATCCAAACGATATATAAATATGGATTTTTGATGAACTAGCTTTTGCCCGCCACTTCGCCCGCGTAGATGGCGGAAAACATCCCAGGGGAACGTACTACCGGGATTAAAAGTACTCTATGTGTTAATGCAGGTTATAAATTATCTGAGTGCCAAATTTCAGCCCAATCTGTTACGAGGTTTTTGTGCCAATCGGGAACATAACATCCAGACAAACAAACACACCGACAAAAATGTTTCGTTATGATTCATTTGATTCGTTCGTTCTTCGTATATATGTATATATCATTCGACTTTTTACATGATTCTAGTGCCAAACACGACTGTTTTTGTGGGATTTTTAAACATTGAAATTCTAAGCCAGTTTCCAAACACACTCAAAATCGATACGAAACTAATCACCATACCAACAAACAGAATTGTTAACAGAAAATCGTCAGTTTAAAAACTTTATTCCGTTTTAAAACTGCAAGAGTTATTGATGCGAACTCTGTGGGCTATGGCGTAACTTGGCTAATCTCCACAACTTGGCCAAACTCTTGGCTGCACGCGTTGAAGGGTGAAATTTGATTGTGTTTTGTAAATGGTGTGTATTAAATTTCGGTTGTAACTGCAAGGTTGATAATGTTTTTGAATTTAATTAAATAGTAGCACATTTCTAGCTCAAAATTGTCTGTTGCTGCACTTGGCCCTAATAATTATCGTGCGATTAACGGTTACAGAGAAAACAATCAATTTACAACAGAAAAATCACCTTTGGTAGATGCACTAGTTGCCGTCCATACGCACTAAAGCGGTATCCTAAATGAGCTAGGGCCACCACATAGCTTCTGCAATTTATCAGCGATTGCCGTCACTGAAACGTCATATACACTCGAGAGCAATGAATCCGGGTCACTTAAAGAATCCTAAAAATCTCGGAAGCTAAAAATGCTAGGTTAATGCAATAAATTGTATTTAATAGACAATGTAATACTCCTTAAATGAAGGTATTAAAACTTCTTAGTTATTGTAAAGTTATATCATAAAAAAATCAAATTTGAAAAAGGGCCACTTTCGAAGATGGAACTACGAAATTACAGCATTTGGTTTTGCTTTTGTTTGTAATCTGTCATTTATGTGGGTACATAAACCATGTTGATAGTGCTCTATATTCATTATTCAAGCTGAAATTATGTCGCTTACGCCTGAAGAATGCACCAGAATACTTACAATGCTGGAAACCGGCCGGAGTCAGCGCGATACAGCCAGGACTGTCGGTGTGTCGCTGTCAACAGTACAAAGAGTTCTCCGACGTTACGAAGAAACTGGTTCTAACCTACGCAGACCAGGAACGGGCAGAACCAGGTGTACCACAGCACGAGAAGACCGATACTTGGTGAACACCATGCTTCGAAATCGCTTTCTCACAGGAACTGAACTCACAAATCAGTTTCGACGCCTCGGAGGAAGTAACCCAAGTGCATGGACAGTAAGACGTCGGCTTGCTGAATCTAACTTAAAACCCCTTAGACCTGCAAACGGCCCTAAACTGGAGCGTGGGCATCGTATTTCAAGACTAAGATATGCCCAGAGCCACGTAAATTGGAGTATTGAAGATTGGTCAAAAGTTATGTTCTCCGACGAATCAAAATTTATGCTCTACAAGCACGATGGAAGACACAGAGTGTATCGAAGACCAGGGGAAAGATTCAAGCAAGCATGCATCGAAGAAAAAGTAGCCTACGGTGGTGGGTCTGTACTTGTGTGGGCCGGAATTTCTTCTGAAAGTCGCACAGAGCTGGTGATCATAGAAAACGGCTCTTTAACTAGCGTAAGATATGTGGAAGAAATCCTCAATGATCACGTTGGTCCATTTATGGTCAATTTAGGTGAGGATGCTATATTTATGCATGACAATGCCCGACCTCATACAGGTAGGATTGTGAATGACTACCTTCAAGAGATGAACATTACTCGTATGGAGTGGCCAGCGCGCAGCCCGGATATCAACCCGATCGAGCATGCTTGGGACGAGCTAGGCAGATGCGTAAAACAACGAAACCCTCCCCCAATCACGCTTCGTGAGCTCAAAATTGCTCTCACAGAGGAATGGGAGAATATTCCCCAAAATCGTATAAGGAACTTGGTGTACAGCATGCCAAACCGCGTAAACGCAGTAATGGAAGCACGAGGAGGCAATACGAAGTATTAAAATTCAAGAAAATCGTAATAAAGTTCAAAAATTTCATGTTTCCTATTTTTGTTTTAAGGAGAGATCAGCAGTTTTTTTCTTTATGTAATTTTGTGTTAATAAAATGTATGGTGACTCATATTTTTTTTACTTTCATTTAAGGAGTATTACATTGTCTATTAAATACAATTTATTGCATTAACCTATCATTTTTAGTTTCCGAGATTTTTAACATTCTTTAAGTGACCCGGATTCATTGCTCTCGAGTGTATAAATGGGGTCTATCTATTCATACACGAAATATTTTAAAAGAAAAAATAATAATTAGAAATAAAAATAAATTTAATTATTAAAATTAAATATATAAAATTATTAAGGGCGAGCCATACGTATAATGCGGTCTGTCGAGGCGTCGTCATCGATGTTTTCAGTACTAGTATTTCAAAATAAAAAAAGGACTCTTTGTACTTTCTTTTTTGATAACGTAAACTAATTGATTACAATTTACGCTGTTTGAAACTCATTTACTTATACACATACTGTTTTTACTTAAAATACTGTCTACCTTCTCAAATATTTTGTTTGTACTCTCTTTTATCTGTGAAAACTTTTAATTGGCCTTATTTTTGTTACTCTTAATCGTGCGAAAATGTTTAGCCGTAAGTTTTCCTAAAACTGAAAAATAAAAATATTCCATAGCTACGATTTTTTTAAATATGTGTATGTGTTTTTTTTACGTATTTTTGTTGCTATCCGCCTTAAAACCTTAAGTCACTTTTAAGACAACACACGTGTACAGAATCACTTTGCGGGAAACCACACGAAATAAAATTCTATTTTACTTTGGTACTTGACTGAAACAGTTAACTTATTTAACCCGAAAGGAATAAAGTGTAAAGTTTTCTTTAAGAAAATCGTGCCAAAATCCACCCCAAGTCCCGCTGATACCTCTTAAATACGGACTGACAGCCGCGGTGGGAAACTTCGCCTTACCTTGTTACGTTAATTTTAACTGCCTCTCTGCAATAGCTTTAAGTTTTGCGTTCGATTCCTTGTTTTTTGAAAAACTTGTGTTTCTGGATTTTTCTGTTACAGTCCAAGGTTCTAAATAATACACACGAAATTTAAATAATAAAGAAAGAAAAATTGGTTTATTGGCACAAAAATACGTGCATAAAAAGAGAAGAGATAACTCGAATGATATAAAAATAGATCCAACAGAAACAGAATAGATCCAACAGAAAAAGAATAGATCCAACAGAATAGATCAAACATAGAACAGAAATAGTCAGCAGCTGCACATCGTGACTGACAAGAAGGCAATAGACTCACGGTGTAAATAACAAATAAAAATGTCATCTGCTGAACACTACAGATCCATAAACATTTACTGCAGGACCACAATCACAGTGAATCATAATCATGTGGCTCACAGAACTATGGACAGAACATAACAGAAATATTTATGGTATGTTGTAGTTGATCAAAAAACCTTAGCCAGAATTCAGACGTTAATCATGATCAGAAATTGACAGACACACACACATGCATAAATTCACGCCTTCTACCCATGGGGGTAGAAACTACAGAATGCCATCCTTACGTACTCCTTTTGCTTCGTTTGCGTTCATACCTCTAGTCATACACGCACGCTGGTTGCGAGTACTACGCACCTGACCTTTCTGCAGGCGTAGCATGACGGTTTCTGTTTCTTGGAAGACAAGACATAGCTATTTCCATACAAAGTGACATTTCGTTTCTCTATTTTTGACATCGCACCGTAAAAATCCTTCTAAAATCCGTCATTTTGTCTTCCGTTTTACCGATCGTTGTCTAGGTCTTTTTATATGTAGACTTTTTCAGAAGAAAGTTTTCTATCCCGAACGTCAAAATCATACTGACAACTGTCAGTTGTCTAAGGTAGTGAAGACAATTTGACTTTGTAATCGCCATGCTAAAGACAGTAGAAAACTTTTTACTCGACGGCCGCAAAGTATAGAAATGGAATGGAAAAACGGAATTTTTCAGTTTTTGAATGGAAAATGTGAAAAAGTATTACCTACATGTTTAGTTTTAGGGGTTTAAGAGTTTCATAAAGGGGGTCGAAATTTTCATTATTTTTGCGATAGGACACACCATTTTCGAGATATAAGCAAAATAAAAGAAAAACGTGAACAAACTACTGAATTTCGTAAAAAGTGCAGTTGACTCTTTCTACTTTGCTGCCGTCGTACTGTCTTCACGGAACGTCATTTTTGTCGATTCTTCCGTCGACAAAACCCGTTTCTATAATGGTCATGCTACGCGTGCTGAAGAACATTATCAATAAATTCTATATGTCCTTCTAGGGCGTCCCCTCCCGGCGTTTCCACACACATCTGCCTTGTATATTGACAGAGTCTTGCCAAAAATCAACAAAATCGATTTATAACTCAACATTTTGCTACACCAAGTGTGATCACAGAGCCTCAGGTCCACCACTGGCATACGAAATGTCTTTGAATGCAAACGCTTGGCGAGCAGCCAAGCTGCTGCTTCAAGTCTTGCCCTTTTAGCCCAAATAAATATTTGTTATTGCCCCAAGAAATATGGCGGCTGGATTAACTTATGTTTCTGTTTTTTCGCGTCTTATTATAATATAGGAGCCGTAAGCAGCCGTAAGTACTTGCAAAGATAATAATATGTTGAGAAAAAGATGGCGGCACTTAGAAAGTGGACACACGAAGTAGGTCACGATAAAAAGGATAGACAATAACTTGTGCTCATCCTTGTCTGACTAAAAATAGCTTGGAATTGTGTAGCTATAGAGGTATGTGCGCATTGAGTGCCGTCAAACGGGGTGAAAGGGACGCAGGGGTGAATCGAAACGAAACTTTAAAAGGGACTTTGACATTGAAATACTATAGTTTGTTGCCAACAAGGGCTCTTAATTGTTAATTATAATACAGTAAAGTCCTTTTTGGCAACAAACTATATTATTTCAATGTTAAAATCCCTTTTAAAGTTTCGTTCCGATTCACCCCTGCGTCCGTATTCACACCGTTTGACGGTAGGTACTTTTCTCAAGCTATTGATGTAAGTTTTCTGACATAATACTTATTTTAATCAATTTTAAACCAATAATTAAGCCCTGTAGACAAAATTCTACGACTGGCTTTCCCCTCATATGTCGATCGAATTTATTAAGTTCGGTAACAATAGAAAAGTAATTGTGTCTCATTAGCGACAGTTGAGCGTGCTTTGGTCTAACACCTATACCTATAGATGACGTCAGATTTGACTAAAAATTTACTAAACACAAGCTTTTTTTAATCGTGGCTTGCTTTAAAGGCAAACAGGCGCAACGCGACTTTAGTAGAAAAAATTATATGAAAACTTCATGAAAATTGTTCTACAAGAGTTGCGTCGGGACCCTTAAGGCGCTGCCCAAACGTTGGACACCGTACAACGCTGTTTTTTGTCGCACAGTTAGGCGTATTGGTACATATTACAAGCCAGAAAAAAAAAATTGTGTATTATCAAATGTTCAAAGAAAAGACTTTTTCAAAAATATTTCATAAAATTAAAAAAGAAAACGTAAAACAAGCTCAAAAAATTTTTTTCAGTCGTATAATTCTCAAAAATTGAGCATAAACTATCATATTTTATGTAATGTTAATAAAGGGAATTCAACCAACTAAAGAAATACCAAAAAATTGTTCCACTCAGCCGTGCGCATTTATTTTTTAATTTAATTAAAACTGCCAAATTTGGTGGTCATTCGATTCAACTAACATCAAACGTATCGCTGTTTTGAACCTTATTTGTTGCCGCGATGTGCTATTGTCAATTACCTAAAAAATTTACTTCTCACCGCGCCTTAATCATCCATTTGGGTTGAATTTCATGTGCTTAAAAGTCTTTCTATAGTAACATTCATTTTCCTCAGCACGTATGCAACTTCTTCTAAATTCCCTCTAACTAAAAGCTAATAAACTCTACATACTTAATCATTGAATCCTTTGCTCAACTTTACTCAAACGTAAGTGTTCACAAGTACTAGCACGGCTGATTACATGTAAATGTTACTCAGACCGAGTCGGCACCTGTTCCGTGTTCACGATAGTTAGTTCTGGCCGAGAAGTTTTCTTTGAGTCCCTGCAAGTAGTTAATTTTCACGGAGTGTTCGGATTCGTGTGTGTTTAATAAAAAGAGGGTAACTTGGTAGGGTTTCATTATGTAGGGGTGGGAATAAAAGAGGTTTTTCTATGTTATTATCAGGCAATCAAGCAGACTTTTAAACTTTCTAACTGATAAAGTGTATTACAGTGTGAAGGAGTATCTAAAAGGGAATCCTTATGTCCAATAATTTATTAATCATATATTCAATAATAGAAATGACATGTATAACTCACAATTATTATTTATCTAGGGCTTTTACTTATTTATTCACAATTTTTATTTGCATGACATTTATTTAATTATTGACTACTAGGTACTTCCTGACATTGAAAAATAAAATGGTTAAAATGATTTTCCAATTTAATAATTTTGTAATATTTATTGTTATTCAGCATGGTATTTTGATAGTAGATTGTTCATTTATGTGTACAATTTTGCATGCCCAAGTAACGGCAGAGCATGGAGAACATTATCAAAATATGTATAACATCTATACCCCTACCCATGTTGGCAAAAAAATAAATGATTTTTTTCCTTCTTTTTTATTTTTATTTAAATGTAAATAGGTACTATTAATAGGTATTATTTTAAGTCTGTTAATTTAATAATATTTTACTAATTTATTTTATATTTTAATGCAATTTTTTTAATACTAATAAATTCGCGGACGATTTGAGCGGACTTGTAGCCTATTCGATTATTTTTCAACCAGCACCCCGTGATTGCAATTACGTAACAATATTTTTTTAAATCACGAATTGCTAAATCCATTGCTTCATACCAACGTCAACGTAAATGACGCATTTAATGTTGTTGAGTTGTCCAAATGTAAGGTACTGCCATAGCAAGTGCGTTACGCCTCGCTGGCTGCTCGCAAATGTGGAGGTGCTTACTTATAGTAATCCTCGCACACCGGTTACCGGTTCAGCAAAGCCTGATTAGTAATCAATCTACTGTCAAAACTCGAGCTAACTGTTGTGATTGCTTGACTAAATACAATCAATCGTTCAATTAAGTTGAAATGAGATTTTATATTGAATACGCTTTTAGAAAATGGGAGTAAGTGGAATTATGTCAGTTGTATTATAAACACTGCAGAATTGCCAGTAAAATTACTTAGAGGAACATGAAACCTCATAAACCACATTTAGAATATTTGTTTACACATGTCACGTGACTTAGTTTCCGTAAATGCGTCATTTTCGGTTGATTTCTGAAAATCAGCGCTGTGCTGTGGGTCCCAGCACTATGCTGAGTGGAAGAGCTCTTGTCACAGTCACAAAGTGTAGCTGTCGACTATTTCTGTTCTGTGCTCGTGATTATAAATCTATTTTCTTTATTATTCCAGTTAATTACTTTTTTATATGCATTTGTTTCTGTTTAAATCTTTGTAATAGAATGTGAACATTATTTTCATATTCTAAAATATTATAAATTGATGTAATTACTTGCAGTAATATATAATGATTTAGAATCAAATCAAATTAAATATTTTTGTGTTCTCTTGTTTTTTTTTTTATGTATGCAACATTGTTGTGCCTTAAAAATATTTTTTAAGTGTGGTAACACACGTTTTGTTTTTCCTTGGATAAACTGCTTTGACGTCAATTTTTAGCCTTATGTTTGACATTAAAATACACATTTTTTCAAACGTGACATTGGCTGAATGCACAAACCGTGCGAAGCAAAAAAAAAAAAAAAAAACTGCTTTGAGTGTAACCCGCCATTTTTTATTCATTTAATTTAAATAAAAGTGAAATCTGTATTTTACTCTCTCTCTTTGTATTATTTCATACACTTTGTATGTCACATGACTTTATAGTGTGTGCTATAGGTGCAAGACTTGTTCAATCAATGAATACTTTTATGAAGACTAATAATTTAACAATAATAACTCGTTGTTCTAGTGGTTGCAAGCGGTACTACTGAGCATGAGACCCTTTTTTTTCTGTTTTGGTGGGTGATCTCCAATGACCTCTCCCGCTCTGGGCGGACCGGAAGGGCGTGTCAGACTCTTACTGACTAAAACCCACCCGTGTTCCTTCAGTTGCCTGTGCGCCAGGGCCACGGTAACTCATTCGAACAATCCGCTACCCCGGCAGGCATCGGCCCTATTGGACCCCGTCAATTATGCTGACATCTCTTTGAGGCGCGCGTGGAACATGACGCATGGGTCTGGTCCTTACCGGACGGCGAGCACGATGCCCTGGGTTCCATTCCCAGGTCGGGAAAAGTGTTATTGGACTTTTGCATCTGGAATTTCTCAGTAGCAGCCCGGAGTGTGGAATTTGTGCCCGATGGTGGCAATAGGCTCGTCCCCTATTACATGGGACTTAAACATAACTGGCGAAATGTGGGTGTACGATGGGTATACCTCTGCCTAACAAAGGTTTAGAAACAAATTCTTGATAAGTGTAACGTACAACTTCTAGTGTCTATCTATAAATTAATTGCAATAATATCTATCCGAAAATTTAATTTCGTCCGCAATTTTTCCCGCCATAAAACAATTTAACGGTAATGTTAAGAGATTCGCAGGGAGTCTCGGCAAATCCCGGGATTTAGCTTGAATAATGTCCCGGGGTAAACCCGAGACAGGAGCATTTATTTTATTTATATAGCTCATCGGTTACGGATCTAATGCTCTATCGTGGGTTACGTTGTTTTTAGAATTTTGTACGTGCTTTCTTTGGGTAACAGTTACGATTATAAATGACAGGAGAGATAGTGGTTGAAAGATTATGACAAAGTAAGTATTTATTTGTTGTTATCCCAGAAAGTTTTTGTCATACTAAAATCTGATTTACACGGTAAGTTGAAGCAACAAACCTGCAGCAGCAATTCTTATTTTTTTAAGCTATTGCATAGCTTTTATCGCGGGCTTTGAGCGCGGCGACCGAATCAAGAAATTCCGTAACGAAAATAAAACCTAACACCCCCCACTCCGCCTACCATGTAGCTCGGCCTAGCGTTCGCTTAACGTGTATGTATATGGTACGACTGTACTTGAATTAATATCAAAGAAAAAAAAATACTGCATAAATAAAAAAAATAAAAATAATTATAATTGCATAAGTTGATAAAAAATGCTATGCAATAGCTTTACAGCGGCAGTCCCCGAGTGCCACACATGTTTTTTTTTTAGGCGTTTTCCCACCCTAGGAATTTCTCCTGTATTGTGGGTGCGTTTACAAACATTTAAACTCACATACACAAACGGCCAGACCCGGAACAACTTCTTGTAGGTCATACAAATATTTGTTCCGTGCGGGAATCGAACCCGCGACACGCAGCGTAGCAGTCAATCGCTTAACCACTGCGCCAACCGTGCCGTCATTCGTTTTTAAACCTTAGTTTAGAGTAGAAGTTTCATTAAACTGTCTGGTGAACATGATTTGGATATATTCAATAACAGTGTTTCTCGGCTTAAGCATTTGTTAGTGAAAAGCTTCTTTGCAGAAAAGTAATTGTTTGCATCTAATTGATTCTAAATTTGTGTTAGTCAATCGTGTAATAATTATTTCCTAATTTATGTTATAGGTATTTTGTACCGACCTTTTCTTTTTTGGTTTTTTAATTCTAGTGTTTATCAGTGGAAACTTGTAAATGGCTTTCAATTGTATATTGTTTACGAATAATGTATAAGTTAGCTGTAAGTTTCCCGAATAGAATAAAATAAAAAACATAAACAATGAAAGTTGCACCGTCTAAACAGTGTATAAAGGCTCGTACACGCTGGCGCGACGCGACGCTCGACACAAAGGCACCGCGTGCCGCGCGACGAACGGCGCCTTTGTGTGGTGCTGTCGTGTCGCTTCTGTCTGTGGGAACCTTAAAGGATGTAAGTCATTTGTAGCTTCAATTTAAGACTCTTGCAAACAGGCGCGACATGCGACGCAACATAAAGGCACCGCGTGTCGCGCGACGAGCGATGCTTTTGTGTCGCGTGTCGCGGCTGTTTGTATAGGCCTTTTATCGTATGCGACAGGGAAGAAATTTGCATCGTGTAAATAGGGCTTTGGGCGAGGCGGGCCTAAGTATGACAAAAAGTAACAGAATGAATAAATATAGTAATTTAATACTTACTCTTAGGTAAACTAATTATTACACAATCGTCATCGTATTTTGTAGCATTTTATAATACCATTGGACAATAGGCTCCAGAAAACAGATTATTAAGCACATTTTAGTACGAAACAATTTATTAATTTCGGTTATATCCAGTGTCCATTGTCCACGCCCACCCTTTTTCGTCAAATTAATTATTCCAAATCATTTCCCAGTTCGTTGGTGCCAACATTGATTCCATTTTGTAAACTTCACAGCAACGGCCATCTTTCTTGGAAAAAGTATTATTTATCGACTCAATGTTTATAAAAACTGAATAATTTACTCCCATATTAATAAACGCGGAGTAAAGTTATGCCAAATGTACGGTTAATCTGAAGGTCATATTGGTTGTAAGTTTACTCTGCATTTATTAATAAGCCCGTAAACGTCTTACCTTGAACTGAACCCTAATTGACACCACTGGACAGCACAAAGTCTAGATAGTGCTAAGTGAAGCCCTACTAACATAGTTTTAAGCCTTTTTATTAACACAAGTTTTGTTTATATGAAAATATGTATGTTTAGGTTAAGGTATTTTTCTATGGGCCTGTGTCGCCTGAAATAAATGGTATTATTATTATTATTATTAATTGTGTAATACACTATATCGATCACTATCTGAATCAGTTTGAAGGATATTGTAAATTGTAAACCATTGCTTCACTAGTGCGGTCTGCGGCTGCTGTGCGTAAATACCGCAATGAATGTTGTAGAACTGTCAAAATGAAAACCATTGCTACTGTGAGTGTGTTACGCAATTAGCCCGCTGGACCTGTCCAGGGCCTGCAGTCTCGACATTAGATAGCGACAAAAATCGGTCGTTAAGTCGTATCGTTGTCAAATTCCTTTAATAGATTTTCACCTTTATTCCGAAAGCATACGGTTGAAAATCTATTAAAGAAATTTGACATCGATTGGACTTAACGACCGATTTTTGTCGCTATCTATGTCGAGACTGCAGGGCCAGGGTCGGTAGTCTCGACATTAGACAGCGACAAAAATCGGTCGCTAAGTCGTATCGTTGTCAAATTCCTTTAATAGATTTTCACCTTTATTCCGAAAGCATACGGTTGAAAATCTATTATAGAAATTTGACATCGATTGGACTTAACGACCGATTTTTGTCGCTATCTATGTCGAGACTGCAGGGCCAGGGTCGGTAGTCTCGACATTAGACAGCGACAAAAATCGGTCGCTAAGTCGTATCGTTGTCAAATTCCTTTAATAGATTTTCACCTTTATTCCGAAAGCATACGGTTGAAAATCTATTAAAGACATTTGACATCGATTAGACTTAACGACCGATTTTTGTCGCTATCTATGTCGAGACTGCCGGCTCAGAACTATTGAAGCAGCAATACTCTTCAAAGTATGATAAAAGCGTCTAATGAATTATATCGGCTTAGATAACAACACCAAGCTGTTTCTCTGCGCTGACAACTGCAATTAATTAGATACACGCCTTCTGTGTCTGTTTAATTAATAATGAAACAAATTGAATAAAACAAAACAAATGATATGGGCATACAAAATACGTACGATGACTGATGAAATCCGGAAAGTTCATGTCGTTAGATACCGCAAATGGGTATCAGGTATGTTACCATTTGTGTAAAAAAAAATATTACCTGATTATTATTTACTTGTGCCGAGTCTTGTTAGTTTCCTTCTTGTCTCAATAATTTAAATTCAATAAACCATATTTTACGCCGTACGCTTCTAAACACGACATTTCAACTACGGTTCCAACTACCACTTGTAGGGAATATACAAATATTTCGCTCTGACGTCACTAATTAGAGAGAAAACGGTCATCTTTCGTGAGAGCAGAGCCGCGTGGTGGAGCTAGTCCCCAAACGGCCTCGTTATATGTAATAAAAGCCCTTAAGACCACGAAGAGCCTGGTTTGTATTATAATACAAGAAATAGAAGCCAAGTGTAATGTAATGTTTATAATACTAGGAGTTACAGTTGGTTTTGGTTGAATTTTGTCGGAAATTAACATCATTACAAAGTTTAATGTTAAGTTAGACCAATCTTGAAAGGGAAAGACAGGGGTTTAATGATATATGGTTTACAATTTATCAGTTCTGTCTACATTATTTTTCTTCGTGTCGCTGGCACGGCTTGTCTCATATTTTGTTGGCCCAAAACTTCGCCACTTCCACGGTGTCATCGGTGGCAGCGCAGAGGTCACTTTGACTGCAAGTTTTGGGACACAGAGGGCAAGATAGTAGGTGGAGCATAGTTTGCGACATAGCTCCACATCCACATCCAGCTGCCGTTCCATCGAGGTAGCCCCACTTTACCAGGGTGGAGTTACATCTTCCCTCTTGTGTCCGGAGACGACATCAATAGGAAGATTCTATATTTCTTTCATTCTATTATTTTTTGTGGGTCTACATTAATAGGATTCAATCCCCGAAATATATCAGATTTTTGGCTAGCAGTCATTCTGCTTTATTTTTGATCTACGAATTATATGACGAAAATTACGTGCTTGCTAACGTTTAATTGATTACTAATATGATAAAACGAAATGTCTTTACCCAATAGAAATCGAGAATTAGTTTTTTAATAAATTCTCAACTCTCTCACTTCGATGACAGTTTTGTATTAAATTACCTATTTCGAAATCTATGTGAAATTACTAATAAATCTCATAAGCCATAAGTACACCACAAAAAAACACGAAACACCCAAAAAAATTAACTTCAAGTGACAGAAAATACTGTTACAAAAGTTTGCAGATCTTTTAAAAGTTATTTATTACCCATACATTCAAGTAGGTAGGTAACTTGTTAAAAGTATAATTCCAAAGTAACCTACATATTCCCACAAACAGAAACGTCCATTTTAGTATTACTCAAGAGTCGGAGGTATAAAGTTTATGATTTATAACATATTGTAAGTTAGAGTATCCCTGAAACACCAGGCTATCCTCAGGTGATTTTAAAATTGTCTCGAGAAAGATTAATGTAAGCTGTACGACGAAACGGGTGGGGTGCTAGTTACAAAGATTTTGTAGTAGAATAAAATACGAAATAATCAAAGTTCTGTCTAAGTACTGAAACAAGAGAATCGTTGAATCTTTAAAAAGTATAAGTTACTAAAATGTGTTTCCTGACAAGAGGCCCTGTTTCCTTTGCTCTTCATAATTAATTAAACTTAATCATGACATTAATGCTCTCAAAACGGTGAAGGAAAACATCGTGAGGAAACTGGTATGTACTAGAAACAAAAATTCGAAGACATGTGACATCTACCAACCCGCGATGGGCCCGCGTGATGGTAGATTATGGCCAAAGACTATATTCTCTATGATTATGGCCCACTCCCTCTCACAGAGAGGAGGCCTGTGTCACAGCAGTGGGAACGTTATAGGTCGATTATGTTTATGTTATGTTATGAAATTAATCGCTTTCAAAACCTGTTGTTCATTGAAATAGTGTGTAGCGGTATCTACAACGCCACATGCGAGCTACGTGTCATACTGACGTCACGCAAAATCCTGCATCGCGCAAGCAGAGTTTACCGCGCAACTAGCATATATACAACGTCCCGACATCAAACGTCGGGCAGTTGCCCACCAGACACGACACCCATCTGGTCGGCGGATCCTCCCTTTTCTATAGAGTATGAGTGAACTTTACACCCTGTTCCTCATACCTCTATAAGTGTATCCTTCTTAGTTACGTAAGTACGTTAAGTAATACACTGGGTATTACCTATAATGCATTGAAAAAAAATGGTTCTTACGCTCTTTCTCAAAGTAGCCTAGATTATTCTGGGTTTGAAAAGGACAGTCAGAAAATAGTTTGGAAAACAGCTGCGGAGACAACTTTTTCTCTTATACCAAAGAGATGACAAGGGCAATAATCTTCTATTTCCCTGATGAAGATATCAACAGCAACAGTATGAAATTTAAGAAAATAATATCAAAAACCCAATTAGTTTTAAACCTTTCTCTGTTATCACTGGCGCCATACAAAAATTATGACAAGGTATATAGAGGGGGTTTGGATTTTCGCCAGCACCCCTGTACGAGTTTCCACAGAATTAAGTCATCCTATACATAAGTGATGGCGTAGACATTGTTTTCATATTCTCAAGGGGATTATGGTATAACGTTCAGGATATAATTTCTATGACGAATAATCTTGGTAATGGTACAGTGTACAGGAATATTTTTATTATTAATAGCGAGCTTTCAAGAGTGCTGATAATAAAATGTTGGTACTTCTGGCGCACCATGCGGTCAGCCTCTCTACTATCTTGCTCACTGGCTAAAGTTTTTCCACAGCATGATGGGTTGCTTCCCAATCGCGTAACACATTTTCTTTCACAATCTGAAGGTCCGTAGGTTCCATGTAGGGATTGCAATCCCGCAAAACGGGATCCCGCAGCTTTTATTAATCTGCTGGATCCCGTACCTTCAAAGCGCGGATCCAAGGATCCCGCAAATTAAAAATTTGGTGATGCGAAAAATTTGAAGATGAATCTAAGAAAACAGATTACTAATTACTTATACTTAATTAATAGAAAACAAATAATTTCTGTTCCTTAATGTAAGAAATGTTTAATAAAAGTTGATTTTTACACAAAAATCTGTAGTTTCAATTTAATTTTATAACATAATTTCAAAGATGCGGGATCCCGCGGGATCCCACGCGGGATTGAGTAATCCCGCATATAAATCCCGCGGGATTGAATGAGCTGCGGGATTGCAATCCCTAGTTCCACGCTGGAACTTACTTACGAGTATATTGTAACAACTAAATGCACCCATGAATGTAATAAACACAACACAACTAACAACAACAAACAACTTTATTAACACAACTTTTAGATTTATTATGTATTAGTTTGTTGTTTTGTCATTTGTGTATTTTATCTATGGGTCTCAGTTGCCTGACAATAAATTAATTATTATTATTAATAAAGAACTTGAATTTGAATTTTTTGAATTTGATCTTGAAAGATATTCCTAATCCATTGATTCATATGTTTGAAAAATTTGTCTGCTCGACAGCATAGACAACGTAATGAATGTTGTCGAATTGTCAAAATGAAAGACCTTGCAATTGTTAGTGTGTTACGCAATTAGCTCGCTGTTCTCATTTATTTTGTATTGATGTGAAAAAAAAGATTAAACCTTTGAAGTGGGTCGTTTTTTTTCTGCCCTACTCTGTCCCACTTTTGGGCAAATAAATAAATAAAATAAATAAATAAATAAAAATAAAATAAAATGCATTTATTTAGAGCAACTTAACTCATATGTGGAGTACACAAAAATACAGAAAACACAATAAAAAGGATAACAAAAATAAAAATACAAAAATAAAACAAACTAAATGGCCCTGCTGACGGCAACATGCCTATCACAGCAGTGCCGTATATATGAGCAGTCCATCCGGTCCGCGATCATCGCCAGGACGATATTGGTGCTGCCCCACACCTAAAGACTTCCTGTTTTTGTTTTCAATTTCTCGCGATCCCCGCTTCTTCTTTTCAGCTCAAAAGGAAGACCATCTTCTTTATGGTCTAAGAACTATAGCGCGATCCTGAATTACACAGACACAGAAAAGCTTTTAGAAATGTTGGCATGATGATAATATATTCCCTCGTATTTACTTTTGTATATTTACATAGGCTTAGGCCTAGGTTTTAGGTATTAATGTACCATTATGCTTTTTTTCGTAGTTATTAATAGATTATTTTTATCAGTACAACTTAAATTTTACTGTCCCAATTATTGATAATGTAAAGTGATTGCCTGAAACACAAGTTTGAATTAACCTAGAACCACCTGTAATAAAAAAAATTAGGCACTATAATTGTATGGAAAATATTACTACTGTTGACTAAATGTACACTTTTTGTAAATGTTTTATTCAATCAATATTATTATTATAAGTACCAACTGCGTTCATTAATAAAATTTCTGCCAGAACTCGAAACTAACTTTTTTTTTTTTTTTTTTTTTTTTATTTTTTTTTTTTTTTTTAATTTTTTTTTTTTTTGGGTGGGAAATCATCAAATGACGTCTCCCGCTCTGGGCGGAGCGGAAGGGCGTGTCAGACTCTTACTGACTAAAACCCACCCGTGTTCCTTCAGTTGCCTGTGCGCCAGGGCCACGGTAACTCTTTCGAACAATCCGCAGCCCCGGCAGGCATCGGTCCTATCGGACCCCGTCTATTTTGCTGACATCTCTTTGAGGCGCGCGTGGAACACGACGCGCCGTCGACCCGGGCCTGGTCCTTACCGGACGGCGAGCTGCCCATTGCTCGCCGTCCGCAAGCCCGCGCCTACGGTGGCCGGGAGTCGGCAATCGACTCCCGACGCCCAGGGTGTCTCCTCCTCCTGCGGCGGCTAGGGGCGCGAGGGCGCAGAGATTGCCTCTCCCTTTCGCGCTCCGCCTCCTCCTTCGCGAGCATTACTGCTTCGCAGAAGGAGGTGACGGCTTCCCATTCCCTCTCGCTCCGTACCATGGCCTGAACCAGGGCCGGACGCGAGAGGTCGCCGCCGCCGATCGCCGCCACGAGGACACGGCGGTGCTCCGCCCAAGCCGGGCAGACCTCCACCGTATGCTCCACCGTGTCCTCCGGTCGATCCACACAATGATAACACCCGGGCGTTTCCTCCCGCCTTATACGAAACAGGAACCTCCCGAAACAGCCATGTCCGGTGAGGACCTGCGTCAGGCGGAAGGTGAGGACGCCGTGGCGCCTCTCAAGCCACTCCTCAAAGAGGGGTCTTACCGCCGCAATTGTGGCGTGCCCTGCGCTGGGTTGCGACAGTCGCACTCTCCATGCCGCCATGAGATCCCGCCGGAGCTCTGTCCGCTGTGCCGCGATTACTCGCGGCAGCGGAGTTACGCCCCGGCGTTTCGCCTCCTCGCGCCACTCCCAAACGTGCGCGAGGACCTTTGCCTCCAGATCCCACGGCGGTAATCCGGCAAGGAGGCTCGCCGCCTCGCAGGAGACCGTGCGGTATCCCCGTACCATCCGGATGGCCATGACCCTTTGGGACGCGTTCAACCGGCGGGCTGGCCGGAGCCTCAACGAACGCGCCCACACCGGCGCCCCGTAAAGGGCCATGGACCGCACGACCCCCGCGTAGAGCCTCCGGCAGGAGGCGTTTGGCCCCCCCAGATTGGGCAAGAGCCGCTTCAAAGCAGCCCCGGCCCGCTGCAGTCTGGGAGCCAAACGTCGGAAGTGCTCGACGAAGTTCCACCGGCTGTCGAGGACGAGTCCCAGGTACTTCATCGTCGACTCGACGCCGATGTGAACCCCTCCTACCGTTATTTGGGAGCCCGACAGTGGCGCGTTCCGAGGACCATGAAAACACATGGCCTCGGACTTGTGCAAGGCCACTTCGAGTCCCAATTGCCGGATCCTCTCAACGACTGTCGCAACCCCGCGTGTCATGAGTTCGGCAACTCGAAACTAACCATACACATGCACAAACGATTAAAATAATTTATGTCACAAAGTTTGTTCTATAAAGTACGTGAGACGCGTTATCCTGAAACTTGTTCAGGAATTCGATCCGCCATTTTGTACCTACCTACATATAATACCTACCTATTGCCCCTTCGTCGAACTTAAGATTCGGGGCAATGCTATAAACGTGTCAAATATTATCCCGGTTCCGGGCAATTTATGCGGGTATCATTGTGGTCCAGGGACTATTGGCTATGTCAGGTAAGGAATTACGGTTTCTTTAAATATCTAAGTAAGGTATTTTTCCAGGATTTGCACAGATTTGGAAAAGTCTGGTATTTTTTTGTGAACCTTTAGTTCGAAAGATATCCTCGGTCATTGGTTGGCCAGTTTGATAAGCGTGTTCGCGGACAGGTGGGACTCTCCACTGCTGCGCCACTGGATACGTTTGCACACTGCACTGTGAGCAGTGGAAAGTTCCTCCCGGTCCTTATGTATGTAACTCTGTCTTTAAGTGCTTTTATTTTGTGTGTGTTGTTTTGTTTTGTATAATTTTTTATGTAAATTAGTTGTTTTTAAAATGTGTGTGTTAAAATATGGATTTTGTCTGAAATAAATGTTTATTATTATTATTATTATTGGTTTACCATTTGGAAAGATGGTAAAATGTAAATTACATAAATGATAAATGATTTTATTTGTCTAAGTAGGTTTGAACAAACACTTTTACGTAGTCTTAACACTTTCACAGTGGTTGCATAATCAGAGTGAACCATTTTTGGGCATTTTTGAGACACTGGGCAGTAAAAGTGTAATGATATAGGTAACAATGTTTGCTATTTAAAAATATGAACAGTCGAATTATTTATATAAAGCAGATAACTTAGGATAAAGGATGTCACCAAAATCTGCCCAAACGAAGTACCGAGGTACAATAAAAGGCAAAAAAATACACTAGATTACACTGAATAATATTGCTTATTTGTTTTTCTTATGGTTATCAGGGGCCGAGAATCCTCACGCACATTTGGGAGTAGCGCGACGAGACGAAACGTCGGGACGTAATCCCGCTACCGCGAGGAATCGCCGCACAGCAGACTGAGCTCCGGCGGGATCTCATGGCGGCATGGAGAGTGCGTTTGCCGCAACCCAGTGCTGAGCACGCTACAATTGTGGCGGTAAGGCGGAGAGGTGCCACGCCATCCTCACCTTCCACCTGACGCAGGTCGTCACCGGACATGGCTGTTTCGGGAGGTTCCTGTTTCGGATAAGGCAGGAGGAATCGCCCGGGTGTTATCATTCTGTGGAGCGATCGGAGGACACGGTGGAGCATACGGTGGAGGTCTGCCCGGCTTCGGCGGAGCACCGCCGTGTCCACGTGGCGGTGATCAGCGGCGGTGATCTCTCATGTCCGGCCCTGGTCCAGGACATGGTACGGAGCGAGAGGGAATGGGAAGTCGTCATCTCCTTCGGCGAAGCAGTAATGCGCACGAAGGAAGAGGCGGAGTGCATGAGGGAGAGGCAATTGTTGCGCCCTCACGCTTCTAGCCGCCGCAGGAGGCGACACCCTGGGCGTTGGGAGTCGATAGCCGACTCCCGGCCACCGTAGGCGCGGGCTTGCGGACGGCGAGCAATGGGCAGCTCGCCGTCCGGTAAGGACCAGGCCCGAGTCGTCGGCGCGTTGTGTTCCACGCGCGCCTCTAAGAGATTTCAGCACCATTGACGGGGTCCGATAGGGCCGGTGCCTGCCGGGGTCGCGGATTGTTCGAAAGAGTTACCGTGGCCCTAGCGCACAGGCAATTGAAAGAACACGGGTGGGTTTAAGACAGTAAGAGTCTGACACGCCCTTCCGCTCCGCCCAGAGCGGGAGCGGTCATTTGATGATTTCCAAAAAAAAAATATTGTGGCCGAGAATTAAATAATGTTAACAAAATAATAAGCATGTCATTTTAGCACTCTATTATCGGCACAAGCACAAATATCTTACTTATTCAAAAAAACCTGTCAATTTGAGAGCCTCTGCTGTCGGCTTCAGCCACTGTTGTTTCACGAACGAACAAAATGACGTGCGAATGACATTTACGAAATAATGCCAACTCGAGTGTCATCTAAATGTAACGCAAATCTACATGCATACAAAATAATTTATTATGTAGTTTTAAATTGCTTAAAGTTAAAAATACAATTATTTTCGAATTTCTCTGTTTTTTCTCTACGATTTGGTGCACGTGTACCTCGAGGTACATGTTTGGGCAAAACTGTATGGGCTTTTGTTGACCTCCGATTTGACTTAGCTAGTTTTCACATACAAGTTATCTTATATTTGGCTAATCAACTTATCATCTTTATGTTATACGCAAGTTAATTTGTAAATAATAAATTAATGTTTTTATTTTGTAAAAGTTTTATATTGTGATTTTTTTTAAGTTTGTTTGGGAATTAACATCACAATAATAATGAAATTACTTTATTATGTGTTATAAAAATTTAATAATAGCACAGGATTTGGTCTTAATCAGAGCGTATTGCTAGAATATAAGTTTAAATTCTGCAGAAGGCTAAAAAAAAAAAAAAATTAAAGCTAAAATGTTTGTTACTAAAAGTTAAAGAATGCCATATTTGTTTTCAAACATAAACAGGATAGTCAAAACTAAATTATATTTTAAATAGTAATTTTAAAGTAAGTATTTTTAATGTACCAAAAATTAGATCTTATAGCTAAATAATACTTAATACAATATTTGACTGTTGCGCTTGCAGGGTTGGGTAGTATTTGAATTACTTGTAATTAAAATTCGTAATTGAAATACAAATACATATTTGGTATTAATACTTGAGGCTTCAAAATACATTTCAACATTAAAATACATTTAACCTTCATTTAGCCATCGTGAGTGTGAGTGCGAGGCGAGAGTGCAATGATGGTAAAGCAGCTATTAGAGTTGGCAACACTGCACCTGTTATGTTACAAGTAACAAAAAGCATGAAATAATGGATGGAAGCAGCAGGAGTAGCACCACTAGTAAAGAAGATGATGATATTATTATTTTCGAGAACAGAGACAGTGATCAACCACAGACATCTAAAATGGAGTTAGAATTGGTCAGCTTCCTAAATGATAGAAGCAAAGAGCTTTCAATTCTTGAACGCTATCCAAATATAAAAAATGTGTTCATACAATTTAACACAAGTTTGTGCTCATCAGGACCTGTAGAAATATTGTTTTCTTTAGCAGGTTTTATTCACTCTCCAAGAAGAGGCTGTTTGTGTGTTTTAATTAAATTATTATTGTTTATTTGGTGGAAGTTAATAGATTTTTATAAAAATCGGATAATGGATTCTCATTCTCTGTCTGTAGTTAATAGGTCTACACGCAAACGGCAAATAAACCCTGAAAAATGGAAACGAAACTTGGCGAAGAAACTCAAGTAATTACGCAAGATATGCCTAATTACTTGAGTTTCTTCGCCAAGTTATAATTATGCAAGCGGCAGGGCTGGGCAAAATACATGCTTTGCTTTAATTGAAATACAAATTACAAAATACGGTATCGCAAGTAATTAAATACAAAATATCTTTAAGTAAGGTATTCGAAATATAAAATACAAAATACAGTATTTTAGCTATTTTTAATTGAAATACAAAATACAAATTACATATTACAAAATAAGTAATGTAGACCAGCATGGGCTGAAAAGTAGAGGAAAACAAGATTAATTAATCAGTAAAACCAGAGTTTCCTTTCATTTACACTAGATTTTTAAATGTACTGTTCTGACAGTACATTTAAATTTGTAATTTATATTTTGTATTTTAATTATTAACTACAGACAGAGAATGAGAATCCATTATCCGATTTTTATAAAAATCTATTGAATTCCACCAAATAAACAATAATAATTTAATTAAAATACAGGGACACAGTTCTTTCAAACTTCACACGACGCCACTAAACCAGGTGATCTACTGGGCGCCTGTGATTGGACGATGAAGTCGGATCGCCGGGTTTGATTTTTTACCTTTGCCGGGTTTGATACCAAGCTGCTTCTTTTTACTCTGGGTTTTAGCGTCACATTGCTGTATTTGATACCGAAATTATTGCAGTGTCGTTGATTAAAATTTCATGTACGACCATATCATTTTTTTTTACAATATGGTAGATTGCCGCATTTGTTTCTTTACGACTCTGACGCAATGATGTTAGATCGCTGAGCCGGCGCCGGCGCTGCCAGTTGCAGTTTGTGTTATTACTGGTTCTCTAAGTTTTATAAATTATAAATAATCTGGTATACAAAACAATAAAAGCGACTTTTCATCATGGAACTTATTCTCTTGTGAAATAATTATGCTATTATAATTTTGTAAGGCGCTAGGTGTTAATAAAAATCGATTGCTTGAAATATATTTCAAATCGTAAATATCACTGTTTTTAGATTTTTTCCTTTCTATACACACAACTAAGCTGTACGCCAAATTTCAACTTTCTAGGTCATCTGGAAGTGGGTTAGGTTTCTGATCAATTATATGTCATTCAGTCAGTGATATAAATAAGAATTTTTTGTCGTTAATATCTCAATAACCGTTTTAGCTGTATTTATAAAATTTGGGGTTCTAGCTGTTAATCTAAGGGGTTTTAATTAAGTAAACCAAATTGCAAGTGTTTATGTTAAATAAATTTTGATTTATTAAGAGTGAGTTGTACCAAGTAACTTTAATGATAACCAATGCCTTGTCAGCCGTTAATTCTCAGGTTATGCGTAATACAGGTTGCACCATTATAACAATGGTTAAAATTACGTTACAAATAACGATAACATTAACCGCTCAACTTCGTGGGGTTAGGGGTTATAGTTACGGTTTGTGTCATCATTTCTTTGGAGTGAGGCGTTGAATTTCTTGTCAACGTTGTCCCATGCTTGTTTTTTTTTTTGTTTTGTGCTAGTCTGGTCAGTTTTAATGCACATCAAAAATGTGTTTTACGGCAAGGATTTGTAATCTAGTAACTTCTACCTTGCTAAAATGAACACTTCTTTCTCTGAAAATATATGTCAGTTATCTTATTAATAAACTAATCATATAAACATCAGATTATGGATGGATTATAGTTTTACATAATTGGAAGTTTATCCGTGAGGTATTTTTAAGTAGTGGATATATAGGTATTATAAAACAAAGGTATTTAAGTAATAATAACATTAATTTAATTTTCGTCTTCAGCCTCCGAGTTGACTTGAATATGTCAAAGACCAAGTTGATGACGAACAGCGTGCATCGCAGGATCACTGTGGCGGGTGGCGAGGTTGAATACATAGATGAGTATCTCTATCTTTGTCAAATAGTCTCTTTCCAGGAAAGACAAAACAAAAAAGTTCCAAGACGCACTGAAAATGCCTGGAAGAGCTATTGGGCCATGAAAAATCGAATGAAGGCCGATCTTCCTTTGTCCCCTAAGAGAAGACTCACTGACGTGTGCATACTTCCCATCCTTCCATTCCATCCTCACCTATGGTGGTCAAACATGGTCTTTGATAAACCAGCAGAGGTCCATGCTCGAGGTTTGCCAGAGGGCTATGGAACGGAGTATTCTGGGTATCAAACTAACAGACCGGGTTAGCTATCCGACCGTCCGTTCCATCACAAAGATAATTGATGTCACTTGGAAAGCTGCCACGCTTAAATGGAATTGGGCTGGACACATCTGCTACATGTCAGACGACCAATGGGCGAAATTTACGACCCAACAGCCCCCTCTTAATGGCAAGCGACATCGCGGCAGGCCCGGATGGAGACGGCGGAATGAGCTAGACTCCTTCAACAAAAACTGGTACTTAGCAGCTTTAAACAGAGAGGAGTGGACTGAGATTAGGGAGGCCTTTGCCCTGCGGTAGGACATCACAGGCTTTTAATAAATTTTAACATTAATTCGCATAATTCTGTTGTGTGCGTTCTTACACACACAACACCTTACGTTGTATTTTATTACGTAGGAGGAACGAGAGAGAACGAACAATATTTAAAAAAATATGAAAGCAATACCTACTCACTTTGTATTGAAGTTGTGGAGCAAATTGCTATAATATTTTAGCTTAACTATTATCTTTCTCTACTTAAAATATTTTGCAGCAGAATTTAAGTATTAATAAACTCGCCGAAAAAATTAGTTTGAACTTGGTTAATTTTAAAAGAGTGATGAGATGATAACAAGCTTGCAGTGTTGCCCTTGTCGAAAAAATTACCCATGTACATTTTGGGGAAATAAGACGTCTTGTCACTTGTCACCCATTTAACTTTAACTTTTACACTTTACATGATGTGCAACAGTAGGTTGTTCAATTCTATGGTACTGTTAATGTTACTGTCAAAATAAACTTTGACGGAAAATATAATGTAGCTCTTGGTGCTACCCACTCTTAGAGGTCAAAAGTGTCTCCAAATGGTTCGTGTAATATAACACACAACTGCTACGTCGCCAATTCCTTTTTCTTTGAACTTGGCTTGACACGCTACCGCGTGTATAGATAATACTCTGATCAAATGACATTATGTGTTATTAAAAAAAAGTCTTATTTATTAAAAAGTGATATTGTGTTTTTCGATTAGGAATTGCCCAGTAGCAGCCCAGTCTAGATTTGAGTCGATTGGTATCAAAACTGGTCAAACCCAAAATTAACCGTTTTTAAACTACGAATGAGGAAATATTAACCATCATGTAAATTTCTAATTAATTATTTTCAATAAGAGCCAAATCCACAATAACAGTAAGAAAAAGTCGTATGGAAAACGGCATTGGTATCATAATCAGCCAAATCCAGCACTACTAACATTCAAAATTAGTCAAATCCAAGTCGGCCAATCAGCGTCGAGGATTCTCTATGGCGGGTCGGCCACGTTGTTTTCAGTGTCAATCTGTTCTTGCCACGACAACGTGTCCGCTGCGTGATTTTAATTGAAATTTGATATAAAAAATTGAAGAAAACTCAAACCAAATAGTTGAAACACCTGCTAATTTATCAAGAAAGCCTTTGCAACAAAAACCTTCACGGAAATGCAATAGGGAAAAGGTTTCTAGGTGAGTAAACATTCGGTCTATCAAACAGTGTTCTCGTAAAATCAGTGACTCTCAACCTTTGTAATGAATAACAACATGTTTTTTAACACGCTCTAGGTTTTACGCTATCAACTTCAGTAATTTAAAAATATTTGTTTTTAATTTAAAAAAAAAAACATTACGTTTTATTTTAGGTTTGTTTGTATGTAACGTGTTGTATTGTTGTGCATGTATGTATTGTGTTTATGTTTTCATTACAGATATTCGCCTAAAGCGCCACCAGATATCAGAATTCCATGTCAACATTTTCCGAAAGCTTATAAATTTACTTCACTGGTAAAAAACGACATTATAAAATTTCATAATGCTTTTTATAAATCGACAAACATAATTGATCAAGACAATTTTATTCTTCAACACACAAAAAATTCTCCGGTACAGCGCCGTCGTCTTACATCAGGAACAGGTAATAAGAAAAATGTTAACATTATGTACTACGGCCGACGAAGAAACAGCTTGGTACCCATATGCAGAAAGACATTTCTATCAATTTTAGGACTGAAACGAGGAAGGGTAAATGGTGTAATTATTCGCAATTTCAAGAACGATGGGAGGACATCAGCATTCGAAAATAGAGGAGGAGATCGTAAAGAAAAGAAGTACGTCGCTAAAAAAAATCGATAGAAGACTTCATTAAAAAGTTAGTGCTACTTGAAATTCACTATTGTTGCAGTAAAATAAAAAGCAGAAAGTACCTTGCGTCAAATTTAAATATAAATAAACTATATAAAATGTATATCACACAGGCTGAAGAACAGTTCAAAAATGTAAAGACATCTTATTTCCGACGAATTTTTTATACGTCATTTAATATAGGTTTTGGCACTCCGGCAACAGACGTATGCTCAACATGCTTAACATTACAAGAACAAATAAAACATGAAAAGGACACAAATAAGAAAAAAGATCTTATGATTTCGAAAAGAGTGCATAATTTAAGAGCCAAGAATTTTTACAATCTGTTGAAAGAAGAAAAAGAAGAGTTATTGACTATAAGTTTCAACTGCCAAAAAAACCAACCAATGCCCAAAGTGCCAGACCAAAGCGCTTATTATTCACGACAATTATACACTTATAATTTCACGATTGTGATAGGCAGTTCCAAAAGAAAATTAGGCACCGAAAATGTTTTTATTTGCACATGGACCGAAGATATTTTACCTAAAGCGTCAAATGAAATCGCCAGTGCTGTTTTTCACTGCCTATGCTCTAACGTTGAAAAATACGAAAAGGTAACGACTATACGACTGGTGGCCGATGGCTGCAGTGGCCAAAACAAAATACTTCAGTTCTGGGAATGCTTTGCAAATATCTCAAGGATTATGCACCAGAACGGATAAAGAGTTTGGAACTGCTGTTTCCAGTAGTGGGTCACTCGTTCTTGCCACCAGATCGCGTATTTGCCCAAATTGAGAAAAAGATTAAAAAGACAGAGGTTAGACCAAATCCGCAAGATTACTATGACTTCTTTAAACACCACGGAACTATTTTAAAATTGGGAACAGATGTAGTGGTTTGTAACTGGAAAGAGGCTAGTACTGAAGTACTAAAAACTACAAACGGGATGCATTTTTCGATAAAACAAAGCAAAAGGTTTTTCATTAAACGAAACAAACAGAAGAGCAATGTACTAGTTCGGGCAGAAGAATCATATCAGAATGAATTGGGTTTTTATAAAAACATTTGCAAGAAGAATAAAACTGTCACTCAAATAAATCCAACCAACGTACAAATCAACGTGGCAGTAAAAAAAAGAATAATTGGTGGATGTTAAAAAACTGTTAGCAGCTCACTACGGGGAGCAATGGGAGCTTTTACTGGATCTGCAATATTATAAAAATGTTTTTGACAGACCAAGTGACAGCGTTAATTCTCATTCAAGTCAAAGATGTCTGATGGAGGAAGAATTGCCAAATTTGATTGTGATTTATCCTTTATTTGTCCTATTATGTGGGACATAAACATAACCGGCGCAATTTGGGTGTATTGTTATGGGTACAACTCTGCCTAACCCTTCGGGGAATACAGGCGTGTTGTTATGTTAATTTACCAAAATAATTTTTTTATTTAAATTTTTCTTAAATAGTATTTTTTATTTCGTCATTGAATTTATTAGCAAAAATTGACTGACACTGCTTGACTGACAATTGACGGCACTGACCTTAATTTATGTTATTTTTAAAATAAGCTAAATCCACACAACTTACTTTCAAAGGTAGTCAAATCCACAAACATCACAATCAAAATAAGTCAAATCCACACTTCACTATCAAACTAAGTCAAATCCAAACTTATAAGCTCAATTCTGGACTTTTAATGTATGAGACTTAAGATCGTTATTGCATTATTATTTTTACAAAACCTATACTTAAAAGCGTCATATTCTAAACCTTCTCAGGTGTTGCCATATAGTTAATATAAAAAATAGAGTATGCTGCTAATTTATCTTAAATGGATTTGACCAATTTTTATACCGATAGACTCATTTGTGCCCGGTTAATGGTAATAGACTCGCCCCCTATTGGGCTTAAAATTACCAGCGAAATGTGTCTGTGCTATACGTACATCTCTGCATACCTCAACGATACGGATACGGGAGTGATGTTATGTTATATTCTAAACAGGTATTTGTTATTTGAACAATGACATCATAGTACGTAATAGCATTCTATATCCTCATTTAAGATTATCCATTGAGATGTAAACAGCAATTAGGGCAGGTGTTAACTTATGCTAATGTCACATCTGCGTTCAGGTACATACATAAGCCCTAAACTAAGAGAAGCTCAAGTGGGATTTACTACAGCACACCTAATATTATTATGTAACACTGACTTGACTTATCTGCATTGTCGAAATTGGGACTAATCCGCATTATGTCCTGTATCGATAGACAGCTTTGAGCACTGGCTATTCAAGTGTGGTTAATACATTAAAATAAAATAAGCATTACTCGTCAAAAAAAATATACCAACCTATTGAATTGGCCCACTGCAGGGCAAAGCCTTTAGTGAGTGGTTGTGTGAGATTTTAATCTAGGCCCTAATTCACTATGACCACTTAACGATTCCTTACTTCGAAACCACGTCAATTCCTTATCTTACCACGACATCTGCTAATAACGTTTTCTCTATGATGCAATGAACTAAACCGTTTGTACAAGACACGATATTGACGATGTTTGCATGTGGTAAGATTACGCGGCAAATAATAAATACCATACAGAATTGGGGCCCTGAATAGGGTTTGTTTACAATTTTATTAGGTACTTTTGGCACAGACTATAGATGCCCGTCGCCACTCGCAGTGCGCTTGCACTCGCTGTTCGTGAATCGTTTCTATGTACGTGTGCGTTTTCCCTCGCTATATTATGTTGCTGACCAGAATGTACCTTTCTATTCTGTGTTTGCAGGTTTCTTTCAAAGGCGATGTCGGGGAGGTTTCTTTTGTATCCAATCCAGTTAATGATTACTTTGAAGAAATAGGAACATTGCTTTGTACTGGTCGCTGGTGTGATTGGTTTGATCCCTTTGACTGTGAGTTAAAAGTTTTTTTTTATGATTTGAGTTGAAAGTTTTGTGATGTTGGCTGAGTCGTTAAAAATAGCTTTGAACTTTTTGCTTTTAGATACACGGCGACTTATCAAACTGTACATTTCTAGTTTTAGCTGACCTCGCATTGTATTGGTTTTTCGATCAATGAGAAGTCAGCTTATACTGGAAATATATAGCTTTCAAAACGTTTTCCAAAGGTAAGTTTTCATAATTTTAACCGTTTGTACTTCTTAAGTAATCTGGTAATCACACACATAACATAATATCACGCCTGTATTCCCCAAAGGGTAAGGCAGGAGTGTACAATATAGTACACACACAATGCCTTCTCATATAGAGAAGGCATGATCATTGATCACCAGGTTTGCTCAAGATGGGTTGTCAGTTCTCTTTTAAGTCCAGAGAAGCCTGTGAGAGATGCGGAAATATAGTTCACTCGACCTATTGGTACGGTCACCCGCACATCCACGGTATGACACGACAACCCTCATATTTTGTAAGAGGACCTAAGTGGAGGTTTGTGTAGTTCAAGAGTTACCTTCGTTTGACATGTCGTTGAAAATGATATCATTTGGTGGTGTCTTGCATATGGGTAGGTGTATTTGACCTACAACGCCGTACCGTCCGTTTTGGAAGAGCCATTTTTCAGTTTCATCAATTATTCAAAGAAAAGAGAAGACTAGAGTCGATCAAAATCTATTCGCAATTTCATCTTAGCGACAATCAATTTTATTTCAATAATAGGTAAAATTAAAAAACTACCAACGCACATAGAGCTGATGACCTTGAAACGGCTGAACCGACTTTGATAAAATATGTCTAAGAACCGCCACTAGAAAACCTGCTTTCAAATAAAAATAGCATACAAATCGGTTCACCCGTTTAAGAGCTACGGTGCCACAGACAGACACACACATAGCGGTCAAACTTATATTACCCCTCTTTTTGCGTCGGGGGTCAAAAATTAGGGAAATTAGAGGTATTTTTGACAGATTGAGAATGTGATTATAATGTGAACGTCCATAAAATTACAAGAATCGCCCCTCTGAAGTATTCTTGAAGTACAGTAGAGAGTCGATTATTCGAACGCCGGTCAACCGAACGACCGCTTAAACGAACTGCTAGTCACTAAATTATATAAAAAAATATGTATATAAATAAAATTTATTTTTCTAAGCGTTAATTCTTTCCTTTTTTACATAGGTAAATATCTATTTTTTTTACTGGATTACTACATACTTACTTTTGTTATAAATAAAAAAGATATCTAAAAGATTATGTACCGTCAAACGGGGTGAATAGGGATGCAGGGGTGAATCGGAACGAAACTTTAAAAGGGATTTTAATATTGAAATAATATAGTTTGTTGCCAAAAAGGACTCTAATGTGTTTACTGTATTAACAATTAATTGCCTTTGTTGGGAACAAACTATGTTATTAAACGTAAAACTCCATTTTAAAGTTTCGTTCCGACTTACCCCTGCATCCCTATTCACCCCGTTTGACGGTATGTGGTTTTATTGGAACAATTAGAAGTGCACTGTCACAAGGATCTTTTAGCGTTCGAATGACGTTAACAGGGGTCGCTGTTCGTAAACATTTGTGCAATTGTTTTTTTTGTAATGTCACATGAAATGTATTCCAAAAATAAGATGGCGGCGTTAGTTCCGATATTGGCCACGCGCTGAAAGAACATTGTAGCGCTATACGAGGTCAAATTAAATTAGCTAGCGAAACTCCGAAGACGTGATGGATATCGATGTCTAAACATGATAAAAAATGATTTGATGATAAAAGAATGACTAATTTAATTTGACCATGTAGACATTTTTTTTTACCTAAAGAATGATGTCTTAAAATATAACCCGCAATTGGAAATAACAGTGTCTCCAAGAAACAGAATGATACGAAAAAGGGTAACATGATGGGTTCAAATTTAATAAGAGACAATGGCGTAGCGGTAATAACTCTATAGGAGTGCAGCCGCGCGATGGGATATATCCAATAGCAACCAGTACTATATACTTTGTCTCTAGTTAGATTGATACTGCGGGTTTTCTTAGTTTTTACGTTAAATATTTTTATACCTCTGCCTAACCCTGCAGGGATTATAGGCGTGATGTTATCTTTACGTGTGTGCTGTATTTCCATGCCGCCATGAGATTCCGCCAGAGCTCTGTCCGTTGTGCCGCGATTTCTCGCAGCAGTGGAGTTACGCCCCGGCGTTTCGCCTCCTCACGCCACTCCCAAATGTGCGCGAGGACTTTTGGCTCCAGATCCCATGGCGGCAATCCAGCAAGGAGGCTCGCCGCCTCGCAGGAGACCGTGCGGTATCCCCGGACCAGCCGAGAATGGCCATGACCTTTTGGAACGCGTTCAATCGGCGGGCTGGTCGGCGCCTCAATGAACGCGCAAAACCTACAGACAACTGTACTAACTTGAAAGCAGATAATACGAGTATCTTAAACTGAACTACACAAATGTGTTAGAGTTACTTACATTCAGAAAGAAGGATTTAGGTTAATTCTATGATCGAAAGAACAGAGAAAAAAGGCAGAGCAAAAAAAAAATGTGTTTTCAAAGCTTGCATCTCAGCTCCGGCTCTATTTTTAACCCCCGATGCAAAAAGAGAGGTTTTATAAGTTTGACCGCTATGTGTGTATGTCTGTCTGTGTGACTGTCTGTGGAATCGTAGCTCTTAAACGGGTGAACCGGTTTGAAAGCAGGTTTTCTAGCGATGGTTCTTAGACATGTTTTATCAAAATCGGTTCAGCCGTTTCCAGGTCTTTTAATTAGGTTTTTTAATTTTATCTATTATCGTAAAAAATAATGTAAATAGTTAGATATATAATTGTATGTGCCTATTTTGTGCGGTATTTATATCGTAAGTAAATATTAGGTTACTATGCATTTTTTTTTGTAAATAGTATATAGCTTGCTTTTCAATAACCAAAAAAGTAGGTACAAGCTTTCAATTAAGTTATTCCAACTTTTCAATTAATTTCAAACATTTTCATGCACAAACTGACAAACAAATTTTACTAACCCCTGAACCCTCATTTCCTCTGATCCTCTTAATGGCTGTAACTGAAACTTAGCCTTTTTTATTTGAACCCAGTGCAGTGGCGGGTTCAAGTTTTGTCGCGAGATTAGTAAAGTTTGCAGTGATTTAAACTTACGTTGGACTGTACGTAGTTCAGTTTGGGCATGTTTCTATATTAAGGCGCTACCCCGAGCAAAACCTTGCAATAGTGCGTTATTCAGAGGCTATTAACTCATTAATTATCAGTAATAAACTACATCTAAAAGCACATTATTAATGTTCGATATCCTATCAACACATTGCACGTTCTTATTTGCTTTTAAGTATTATAAATACATCTAAAATCTCCTTGTAAAAAAGTGACTAAAATTCTTAACTGCATGCATCTTTTGCTAAAGGTGACGCTCTAATAACTTGAGGAATACACGATAGGTCATCTAGAAATCTCTATATTTCACGTTTTATTTTATTTTAAAAGATCGTTTGTCTTTTTTTATTGAAACAATTCCATTTTTATTGTGAATTTTATGATAAATGGGCGTGCGCAGGGAGCGGGACAGAGCGAGACTCAGCGACGGGACAGAAAAGGACCGAACGCTCAAGGTCGTTTAGTCGGGGAAGCGCCTTAATGTTATTTTTTTTATTTTCTAATTTGATTGGGTTGATTTTTAAAGGTCTTTTTTAACATGAAGGTCTTACTCTAAATGATCTAAAATAAACTAAATCCCCTCTTTTTAACATTTCTAAATCCAAATCATTATTTATATTTTATTTCACATAAAACCTACATGGGCACTTATGAAACGTCAGAAGCTAGGTGCACGGTTCCAATTGGTTGTTTCCTATGGAGAAGAGCCGGCAAGAAACTCCACGGTTACTCTTTTAAAAATAAGGGGCTTTTACAATGTTTTAAAATTACAGTGTTGATAGGTATGGGAGGACAACAAAGAACAATGATACAACATGTATCATTGTTAGTTTCACTACAAATTATTTCATACATACTTAAAATACTGTATAATCTAGTTGGACAACCACAGTTTTTAATAAAATTTCATTAAATTAATTTACTGCCCTATAACATTTTTATTCTCTGATTATTAAAACATAATAAAATAAAAATGTAAGATTTACAGGTCAGACAAGACTTCAAGAGACAATAATTATGACCATAATAATATCATGCTTTAGTTAAAATCCGTGATAAAAAATCAAGCAAACAGTGATCTTTCAGTACATATTTTGACATCTAGAGACCTTACTCTACACTAGAGCCTCTAGCGGGGAACTCAAGCGCGATAGCCCTCAAACATTTCCTTCTCAGACAACTGTTTCCAATACAGACACTATTACTTACAACAATTACACCAAAAAGCTTACAACAGAACATGCTAATAAATTCTAAAGCCAGTCTTCCACTCATTGACACAGCCTAACAAATAGCGCACAGATCACGCTACCGACATGAGAGTACTGCCACGTTACACGTAAGACAAACTACAGAATTAACGTTCCTAATCTGTTTGCTACAGCTTCGGTGGCGAGCAGCCAAGTTGTGTTGCACGTTGGTGCAACTTGCTCTGTTTCTTGTTACTAGTTCGGTTGAGAATTGTTGTAGATGAAGCGAGGCTTTGCTATACGTAGCTGATCTACACTGGCTTGATTTTTTTTTCTATTTCTGTTTCACATAATTGTGCCACTAATTATAGCTGCATAGCTGTTCACAGTCATTCGATACGCTTCCATGCCAAATCGAAAACAATAAATGTTATCGAAGGAGTCCTCTAAACTGTATGTCAAACGCTGTTCGCAAATCTGAAATCCGAAAATTTTGATAGTTTAAATCAAATAGACGACCGCTGTTCTTTTGACAGCTATTTGCTGTGGCAAGGCAAATCAGATAAAGGAAAATTTTCATTAATTTTTCAGCCTGTCGAATGGTTGTGAATATCTTTGCAGGACCGACAACCGAGGATGCACCAAAAAATAAACAATTTGAATTATCAAGATATTCGTAAAAAAAAATGCAAAGGCATTTTGAAATCAATGTCATAATTTTTTTTCTTTTTTTAATTAAATTTAACTTTCATACTATTCGAAAATTAACAGACCTTGCTGACGGATCAAACTTTTCCTAACGATATAGGGTAGCTCGTACCAAGAGGATCACATTATCGCTTCGCAATGCACTGGACGACATACATCTCCAACACATTTCTAAGCAGTTTAGGGAGCAATAAATCTATTGTTCCGTCAAAACAACAAATCGTTTTTGCTTATCCGCTATATTACAACAGACTGTTATTATTAGAGATCGGATATTCGGATGCATATTCACCTAAAGTTGAGATGTTGGCTAATATGGAATGCGCTTTTGTATCGAAAAAATCCCGCTAACGTCAGATTTCAGTGACCGAACCGGACCAAATCATAGCGATCGAAAGGTAGTTATTATAGTTGTTGTAGCCGAGGTAATATTTACGCCCAATTAGGGTATAGTATTTAATTTATAAAACAATATTTTAATTTATGTTTCATTTTGTTTTAACTAACACACACCACCCCTCCTCTTACACACTACATACACATATTGCTTCGGGAGTTAAACATTAATTTTAAATAAATATGCATCTGATATTTTTACAAAAAATATTTATTAAGAAGCCGCTTCCATACTTTCACAGGTAAAAATTAACTTAAGGGAGAAGCGCATGGGTAGCCCGCAAAATTCAAATTTTCTTACGTTTTTTACAATTTGAAGGTCAATGTCAGGTTGCATTTTGATTAGGGCACGCCACAATTGCGGCGGTAAGTTCCCTCTTTGAGGAGTGGCTTGAGAGGCGCCAAGGCGTCCTCACCTTCCGCCTGACGCAGGTCCTCACCGGACATGGCTGTTTCGGGAGGTTCCTGTTTCGGATAAGGCGGGAGGAAACGCCCGGGTGTTATCGTTGTGTGGATCGACCGGAGGACACGGTGGAGCATACGGTGGAGGTCTGCCCGGCTTGGGCGGAGCACCGCAGAGTCCTCGTGGCGGCGATCGGCGGCGGCGACCTCTCGCGTCCGGCCCTGGTTCAGGCCATGGTACGGAGCGAGTGGGAATGGGAAGCTGTCACCTCCTTCTGCGAAGTAGTAATGCTCGCAAAGGAGGAGGCGAAGCGCGAGAAGGAGAGGCAATCACTGCGCCCTCGCGCCCCTAGTCGCCGCAGGAGGAGACACCCTGGGCGTCGGGAGTCGATTGCCGACTCCGATAGGACCGATGCCTGCCGGGGCTGCGGATTGTTCGAAAGAGTTACCGTGGCCCTGGCTCACAGGCAACTGAAGGATCACCGGTGGGTTTTAGTCAGTAAGAGTCTGACACGCCCTTCCGCTCCGCCCAGAGCGGGAGAGGTGATTTGATGATTTCCCACCCAAAAAAAAAAGAAAAAGGTTGTATTTTGATTAAAATATGATTCGCGACCGTAAAAAATATGGCTTTACAGAATTATAATCATTAGAATCAGCAATACAACTCCTTAAGTTAGAATTGGCGTCGAATGTCATGATTCCATGAAATGGTCATTCAATACAGTAATATGAACAGTGGTATACTTTAAGTCTAGTTTATAAGCGTTTATGACTCAGAACGTCATGAAAAAGGAAGTGTTATTGAAGAGATCCGGAATCACCTTCGCATAAAAGCTGAAGTCAACCTTCAGCATATTCCAGCAATATTCTCGCGGAAATTTAAATAAAATTGGAAATTCCAAAAGTGTATGCCTCATCATTTCATCCAATTCTATAAAAAATACAACCAACGCAATGTACAATCGTATTTTTATATTACTAATTACAATTAAACTACATTGAATTAGAATGCCATTTTCGAAAGGACTTAGTTTTCGATAATACTGAAGCGTTTAAAAAAAATGGACTCGATTAGTTAAGTTTTTCGGGAGTTATCGTGACCACGCCAGGGTCCAAACGTACAGACAGAAGAACGTCAAGAAATATTTTTTTAAACAGTTTTTTCATTATTTTACATAGCAAAATGACTTTTGAAAATAAAATGCGTGTTGTAACTAGTGCTTTTTCTTGACGTTTCTGTGTGAATATTATTCTACAAGTGCGATATGAAGTAAACAGAGACATTTTTAGCTCATGGAATTACTTGTTCTTTGTAAGGCGAGAGTAGAGCACTACCTCACGCGCTTCGCGTGAGGCGTGCCATAATATTCTCCTACCCAAACTTCCTATACCAACTTTTGTTTTCCCCTTAGAATGAAAATCAGAGCCATGTGTGACGAATTAGAAAGGACTTAAATATTATAATATGAGACATTAGACATCGGCCTCCTTAAACCTATCTTCCGCGCTTGACTAACCACACATAAAATTATAAACAAAAACACTGAATATTCATAAGATTGGCTTAAAAATACCCTGTTGTTGGTTCAAAGTTGAACGAAGCCGTTAAGATGTGATTAAGTAGCAAGACAGAAAGACTAACAGAACACAAACGTGATGGCGCGTAAATTCCTTCGCGGGGTAAGCAGGAATTTACACAGTTCTCCCACGAAAATTCAAAAGGTAAATTAAAGTAAAATAGAGCAACTTCTCGTGTTAAGTGGAATTTTCTCGTCTTGTTGTTTACACTTGTTTTTGTTTACGGAAAAATGCTGAGTTAGTGCATTTTTTGTCTATGGGACAAACTTTCAGTTTACTTTACTTTTAAGATTTATTTTATGTCACGATAATTATCGTGACATAAAATAAATCTTATCTCATAAAATTAATCTGACAATTGTCAGAAATATTGCTTGTGACACGGTGTTTTCGCGGTTGTAATGAAATGACAAAGGCTGTTTGTCCACCGTCACGTCAATCGGACGTCAACGAGAACAAGATGGCGGCGCCGAAGTTGCGAAATATATATTTACTATGGCCGCGTATCCATTGCATAACGTCAACGTTTCACGCGCACATGTGTCGATCCCATAGGAATGTCGAGATAAAAAGTATCCTATGTCGTAATCTAGGTTATGGTCTACCCATGTGCAAAATTTCATCCTAATCCGTTCAGCCGTCTTAGCGCGAAAGCGTAACAAACACACATACAAAAAATCTAATCTTTTATCTTTTTAATATTATATTAGTTTAGAATTAGTGAATTCGTGGGCACAGCATAAGCATAATCAGCCTATAATGTTCCCACTGCTGGGACACAGGCCTCCTCTCTGTGAGAGGGAGTGGGCCGAAATTCACCACGCGGGAGTGCGGGTTGATGGATGTCACATGTCTTAGCATTTTTTGGTTCTAGTCCATGCTGGTTTCCTCATAATGTTTTCCTTTCTGAGAACAGTGGTGATGAAATTAAATGCTCAGAAGTAATGGTCTTGCCTGTGGGCACAGCTAGTGAATAAATAAAGTAGAAAATAATAAAATTATCTCCAGCCCGCTTTTCCCCAAAGTTAGTACCAAGTACCAAGCCGTTCGGTAGTGAAGTGCAAACTTTCTCAAACTTAATGCTGCTAATTAGTTCGTTTTGTTAGTTTTTGCTCGAAAACTTAAGATATTGTGTCGCTTTCTATACTTCACTTATTTATATTTGCTTGTTTGTATTTTGAAAGATTTTGCGATGAAGTTTTCATGCTGAGTAAGGTAGATTAAAGTTGAAATATTTAGTTTTCAATGAGTTTCAGTTTAATTAAGTCCTGTTAATCCAAAATGTAATTGCCCATCCGTTTTGTTAAAGACATACATACATAAGTTCCCATGGGGGTAGGCAGAAACTACAGAAAGCACCTGCTACGATCTTTACATATAAAAAAATATATACAGGTTGGCGATTTAGTCACCTGTATCTGTCAAGGTAGAATCACACGATTCTGCCCGTCATTTAAAAAAAACTTTCGACACGAAACTCTCCGATAAGTGAAAAAAAAATCAAATACCTACTCGTATAGGAATTTGCTTTACATTCACACAAAAAAAAAACAGAAAAACAACAACAGTTGTTTACAACAGTAGACAGACTATTTCGATGCATGTATGAAAAGTTTTCTTTTTTAATTTGGGCATGAGTTTCATAGCAAAAGTTGTATAAAATGACGTGTAGAATCACCCCCTTGACGGGTGCAGGTGACTAAATCGCCACACTGCATATATAAAATAAAAGCAAAAGACAATTAATTTAGTGGAAAAGTAGCACTTGTCTCTTTTTTTATTTTTTATTTTTAAAACGTTGCCCCACTTTAGGAATTTCTCCTGTATTGTGGGTGCGTTTACAAACATTCAAACTCACATACACAAACAGCCAGACCCGGAACAACTACTTGTAGGTCATACAAATATTTGTTCCGTGCGGAAATCGAACCCGCGACACGCAGCGCAGCAGTCAATCGCTTAACCGTGCCGTCAGTTATGCCGTTTATATATTATGAAAATATTAAAAATTGTGGTAAAATAGGGAAATGAGAATCAGATTTACCTGATGGGAAAGAATAACCTCTGAAGCCCGAAGCATTTTTCTCGAGAGAACTCTGAAGGTAGTTATTAAACTTTCAAACTGAGGTGGCCTCTGAGCAAATCCTGGCTTTTGTACCTAACCTTTTCACGCCTACACCTGATTTCTAGGTAACCTTACTAAACTCATAAAACCCTCCACACACACATCCCAACAAGCCGTGACATCGTAAAGCCAGGTTCACACACTATAAACTTTACGTGTCCATAAAGATAACTAGCTCAGCAGAATTGTACCCGATCTTAGTTATGGTACCGTTAAAATTTCATAGCAAAAATATAACGGTAACCTATGGTCAATAGGGTCGAAGTTAATATGTCGTTAAAATTACGGTTTTTTAGAAGACCGGTGGCCGCCACATAACGTTGCTGGGTTTGACTTCATAGTGTCAAAAAACGCTCTGTAGGAAAACGCACAAACTTACTTCCATAAATAACGTTTTAGTGACGTCATTTGTCCATAAATTGCGGACACTGTGGCGGCCACCGCTTTTCTAGGAAGCTGTTGCTTAACTGTTGCAAAGTAAATAAAGTTAGATAGAGAATGATTTATCAATGTTTTACAGTACAACTATTTTCTTAAAGTCCCTCGGCAAACTTCGTGTTTGGTCATTCGTCGGATTTCTATCAGTTCTCCTTTGCACTTGGTGCAGACCGGACGCTCTCAGTTGATTTGGAAGTATATGGAATTGTTAATACTCTTTTAACTGAAAGCAATTTATAAAAAAAAAATGGGAGGAAACTGACAAAATACGAAGATTATCGAGGGACATTAAGAAAATAGTTGTACTGTACGTGAAACTGTATTAAATATTTGATTCATTAATCAGTGTTCAGCTTGAATGGTTGTATTTTGTTTGGGCGTCTATTGAAATAACAAGGTTATTTATTATTGGTCATTGTGATTATTTGTGATTGTGATAGTCGTTGCTCGCAAATTTGATCGTTTTGAACGAATTTTCTCTCCTCGTTGATCTAGTGATCGCAAACGCTACTGCTGAACATGAGGTCCTAGGTTCGATTCCCAGGTTGGCCAAAGTATTATTGGATTTTTCCATCAATAATTTCTCAATAGCAGCGTGGAGTCTGGATTTGTGCCCAGTTAATGGCAATTGGGTCGACCCCTATTAGATGGGACTTAAACATAACTGGCGAAATGTGAGTGTATTATTATGAACACCTCTGCCTAACCCTTCGGGAAACACATGCGTGATGTTATGTTATGTTTGTCACTTATTAATCCTAAAGTAACTCGACTCTTCACGTGACCAGAGGGTTGGCCTATTTTTTGGCCGAAGAATCAGCATCGCCATACAACGTGGCAATGCTGCCAGCCTTTTGGGCACTTTTCCTGTTGACAGCGATGCGGACGAATTTTTTGATGCCCTATGATTCTTTTCCTTCTTTTTTTAAATTTACATGTACATATTATTAATATTATTTCAAGTTTGTTGGCTAATATACGTAAGATTGTTTGATTATTAATTTTGTCTTTGAAAAAAGTAACTGAGTTTTCTGCGTATTTGTTCAAAGGTTACTTAAACAGATCTAAAGCAGCTTAAATCTTGAAGGCACATCGCTCGTTTGGAGAAACATCGACATAACTGCTGCTTTCAAAAATTTACAGGAGAGTGATTTAAAGTGATTTTTTTTTGTAATCTGTTCCCGTCTCGTTCTGAAATGTTGATAAATCCCAATACATATTAAATATTTCACGCCTCTGCTCCTCTGAAAATTTTTTCGAGCACAATAACGACAACTCATTTTTGGGAAAAATTACATTTACGTCGATGTTTCTCCAAATAAGCGATATTAACTTTTAGTTTTGCCATGTACATATACCAAAACATAATTAAGTACCTGTCCTGTACCTGCACCTGTGTTTGATCCCCTTACCCCTCACGAAACCAATATTATATGGCATGCAGCTATGTGTTTAGAGTACTACGTGTTTGAGTTTGCAACGTGGTGGTCTCGATACGGGGTAGTCTTGAATAACACGTACTTTGTGCCTCGTCCTAAGATTAGTAATATAACACGTATACATATTATTTATAGTAACACATAACTGGCTCCACTTCTGCGCTGAGGTGAGAGCAAATACTTCTTTGATTAGTAACATGCTTTTATTAACTTCACGTATAACTAACAAACAATGTAAAAAAAATCTTTGAAGTAAATTTTAACCTACTTCGAATTGTTAAATCAAATCAAATCAAATCATTTATTTTTTGGCAACATGGGTAGGGGTATAGATGTTAAACATGTTTTGATAATGTTCTCCATGCTCTGCCGGCACTTGGGCATGCAACATTTTACTCATAAATTAACAATCTACTATCAAAATACTATGCTGCATACGGACTTTTATTTATTTATTCACTATTTGCATGACATTTATTTAATTATTGACTACTAGATACTTCTTGACATTGGAAAATAAAATGGTTAAAATGATTTTCCAATTTAATAATTTTGTAATATATTAATATTACAAAATTATTAAATTTATTTATTTATTCACTATTTGCATGACATTTATTTAATTACTAGCTGCGCCCCGCGGTTTCACCCACAGAAATCTCGATCCCGTGGGAATATCGGGATAAAAAGTATCCTATGTCCTAATCTAGGTCTACCCATGCGCCAAATTTTATCCAAATCCGTTCAGCCGTTTTAGCGTGATCAAACATCCAAACATCCACACTTTCACATTTATAATATTAGTAGGATTAGTAGGATAGTTAGGAAGTTAGGATAGTTAGGATTACGTACTAATTGGTTACCTAACACAAAATAGAAATGGCAGTATTGTGTACATTACAATTACCGTAGCCGGAAATGTTTAGTTAAGCATCAATCATTTATATCTCCTGACAAGTTAACGTGGGAGTAAATTATCTCATATTACGTTCAATAGTATATCGTGTATGGATACATGACGGATATAACTACATATTTTATAACTAAACTAGCTTCTGACCGCGGCTTCACCCGCGTGGATGTCGGAAATTATCCCACGGGAACGTGCTACCGGGATAAATTGTCCCACGGGAACGTGCTACCGGGATAAATTGTCCCACGGGAACGTGCTACCGGGATAAATTATCCCACGGGAACGTGCTACCGGGATAAATTATCCCACGGGAACGTGCTACCGGGATAAATTATCCCACGGGAACGTGCTACCGGGATAAATTATCCCACGGGAACGTGCTACCGGGATAAATTGTCCCACGGGAACGTGCTACTGGGATAAATTGTCCCACGGGAACGTGCTACCGGGATAAATTGTCCCTCGGGAACGTGCTACCGGGATAAATTATCCCACGGGAACGTGCTACCGGGATAAATTATCCCACGGGAACGTGCTACCGGGATAAATTATCCCACGGGAACGTGCTACCGGGATAAATTGTCCCACGGGAACGTGCTACCGGGATAAATTATCCCACGGGAACGTGCTACCGGGATAAGTTATCCCACGGGAACGTGCTACCGGGATAAATTATCCCACGGGAACGTGCTACCGGGATAAATTGTCCCACGGGAACGTGCTACCGGGATAAGTTATCCCACGGGAACGTGCTACCGGGATAAATTGTCCCACGGGAACGTGCTACCGGGATAAGTTATCCCACGGGAACGTGCTACCGGGATAAATTATCCCACGGGAACGTGCTACCGGGATAAATTGTCCCACGGGAACGTGCTACCGGGATAAATTGTCCCACGGGAACGTGCTACCGGGATAAATTATCCCACGGGAACGTGCTACCGGGATAAATTGTCCCACGGGAACGTGCTACCGGGATAAATTGTCCCACGGGAACGTGCTACCGGGATAAATTATCCCACGGGAACGTGCTACCGGGATAAGTTATCCCACGGGAACGTGCTACCGGGATAAATTGTCCCACGGGAACGTGCTACCGGGATAAATTGTCCCACGGGAACGTGCTACCGGGATAAATTATCCCACGGGAACGTGCTACCGGGATAAATTATCCCACGGGAACGTGCTACCGGGATAAATTATCCCACGGGAACGTGCTACCGGGGTAAATTATCCCACGGGAACGTGCTGCCGGGATAAATTATCCCAGGGGAACGTGCTACCGGGATAAATTGTCCCACGGGAACGTGCTACCGGGATAAATTATCCCACGGGAACGTGCTACCGGGATAAATTGTCCCACGGGAACGTGCTACCGGGATAAATTATCCCACGGGAACGTGCTACCGGGATAAATTATCCCACGGGAACGTGCTACCGGGATAAATTGTCCCACGGGAACGTGCTACCGGGATAAATTGTCCCAGGGGAACGTGCTACCGGGATAAATTATCCCACGGGAACGTGCTACCGGGATAAATTATCCCACGGGAACGTGCTACCGGGATAAATTATCCCACGGGAACGTGCTGCCGGGATAAATTATCCCAGGGGAACGTGCTACCGGGATAAATTGTCCCACGGGAACGTGCTACCGGGATAAATTATCCCACGGGAACGTGCTACCGGGATAAATTGTCCCACGGGAACGTGCTACCGGGATAAATTATCCCACGGGAACGTGCTACCGGGATAAATTATCCCACGGGAACGTGCTACCGGGATAAATTGTCCCACGGGAACGTGCTACCGGGATAAATTGTCCCAGGGGAACGTGCTACCGGGATAAATTATCCCACGGGAACGTGCTACCGGGATAAATTATCCCACGGGAACGTGCTACCGGGATAAATTGTCCCACGGGAACGTGCTACCGGGATAAATTATCCCACGGGAACGTGCTACCGGGATAAATTGTCCCACGGGAACGTGCTACCGGGATAAATTGTCCCACGGGAACGTGCTACCGGGATAAATTATCCCACGGGAACGTGCTACCGGGATAAATTGTCCCACGAGAACGTGCTACCGGGACAAATTGTCCCACGGGAACGTGCTACCGGGATAAATTGTCCCACGGGAACGTGCTACCGGGATAAATTGTCCCACGGGAACGTGCTACCGGGGTAAATTATCCCACGGGAATGCACTACCGGGATAAATTGTCCCACGGGAACGTGCTACCGGGGTAAATTATCCCACGGGAATGCACTACCGGGGTAAATTATCCCACGGGAACGTGCTACCGGGATATATTATCCCACGGGAACGTGCTACCGGGATAAATTATCCCACGGGAACGTGCTACCGGGATAAATTATCCCACGGGAACGTGCTACCGGGATAAATTGTCCCACGGGAACGTGCTACCGGGATAAATTGTCCCAGGGGAACGTGCTACCGGGATAAATTGTCCCACGGGAACGTGCTACCGGGATAAATTGTCCCACGGGAACGTGCTACCGGGATAAATTATCCCACGGGAACGTGCTACCGGGATAAATTGTCCCACGAGAACGTGCTACCGGGACAAATTGTCCCACGGGAACGTGCTACCGGGATAAATTGTCCCACGGGAACGTGCTACCGGGATAAATTGTCCCACGGGAACGTGCTACCGGGGTAAATTATCCCACGGGAATGCACTACCGGGATAAATTGTCCCACGGGAACGTGCTACCGGGGTAAATTATCCCACGGGAATGCACTACCGGGGTAAATTATCCCACGGGAACGTGCTACCGGGATATATTATCCCACGGGAACGTGCTACCGGGATAAATTATCCCACGGGAACGTGCTACCGGGATAAATTATCCCACGGGAACGTGCTACCGGGATAAATTGTCCCACGGGAACGTGCTACCGGGATAAATTGTCCCAGGGGAACGTGCTACCGGGATAAATTATCCCACGGGAACGTGCTACCGGGATAAGTTATCCCACGGGAACGTGCTACCGGGATAAGTTATCCCACGGGAACGTGCTACCAGGATAAATTATCCCACGGGAACGTGCTACCGGGATAAATTGTCCCACGGGAACGTGCTACCGGGATAAATTGTCCCACGGGAACGTGCTACCGGGATAAATTGTCCCACGGGAACGTGCTACCGGGATAAATTGTCCCACGGGAACGTGCTACCGGGGTAAATTATCCCACGGGAATGCACTACCGGGATAAATTGTCCCACGGGAACGTGCTACCGGGGTAAATTATCCCACGGGAATGCACTACCGGGGTAAATTATCCCACGGGAACGTGCTACCGGGATATATTATCCCACGGGAACGTGCTACCGGGATAAATTGTCCCACGGGAACGTGCTACCGGGATAAATTATTCCACGGGAACGTGCTACCGGGATAAGTTATCCCACGGGAACGTGCTACCGGGATAAATTATCCCACGGGAACGTGCTACCGGGATAAATTATCCCACGGGAACGTGCTACCGGGATAAATTATCCCACGGGAACGTGCTACCGGGATAAATTATCCCACGGGAACGTGCTACCGGGATAAATTATCCCACGGGAACGTGCTACCGGGATAAATTATCCCACGGGAACGTGCTACCGGGATAAATTATCCCACGGGAACGTGCTACCGGGATAAATTGTCCCACGGGAACGTGCTACCAGGATAAATTGTCCCACGGGAACGTGCTACCGGGATAAATTATCCTATTATCCAATTCCATTCAGCCGTTAAAGCGTGAATAGGTAAAGCACAGAGAAACAGGATACAGGAAACAGAAACAGACGGACAGATAATAAATGCATATATAAAATCTTTTTTATTTTTATTGAACACGTTTTTTTTTATTCTAAATGTCTAACTTTATAAGTAACTAGCTTCTGCCCGCGACTTCGCGTGGAATAGTGGGCTAACGCTAACTTTAACCCGTGACTTCGTTTACGTAGAGGGTGGAAATATTTTAAAATAATACGTACGTTAAGGAGCTGTTTTAGGTACCTACATCACGCTTTTATCAGTACACGGAGAAATAATTTCTTAAAATATTTCTGGGGAGTTTATGAATTTTTACTGGGGCTCTGCAGTAACGCGGGACCATAATATGTGCAAATCCAAGAAAATTTACCGGGTTACCCAATACAAATTCTAGAACAATTTTTTTTTAAGGTTTTAGAAATTTTACTGGGTTACCGATTCAATTTTTACTGGGGTACTGAACGTCATTTTTGGTATCTCGCAGAGGTAACTGGGGCCACCGCCCTTCCCCGTCATGACCACCCGCCGCCGGCCTTGCACCATTATTTTGCTGCGATGTTATTTTAATACTGCGATATCTCCTAAGATATTCATTGAAATCAAATGATGTAAAGGGCAATTTTGTTTTAAATTAAATACTTGTGATGAATAACGTATTTATTTGGATAAGGATTAATATCATGTTTACGTTTATGTTAAAACACCTTCGCAAATAATGCATTATTTTAGAACAAATTTGGTTAGAATAAAAAAGTTCATAGTGAGCCAACCTTAAAAGATAGACATAAGCTGTCGCAGACTTTTTTTTAGGACTTTTAAAGGGGAACAATTCTGTAATACATGATTTTTGTGAAACTTTAACCGTTTACGCAGCGCACGCAGCGGAAGCTCTCAAAAGGAAAAAAATAACCTACGATTTTGAAACATTGCTCATTGATGCTCCGTCCCTATTGGTCTTAGCGTGATGATATATAGCCTATAGCCTTCCTCGATAAATGAGCTATCTAACACTGAAAGAATTTTTCAAATCGGACCAGCAGTTCCTGAGATTAGCGCGTTCAAGCAAACAAACAAACAAACAAACAAACTCTTCAGCTTTATTATTAGTATAGATTGACTACTAGATACTGCTTGAAATTGGAAAACAAAATGGTTAAAATGATTTTCCAATTTAATAATTTTGTAATATATTAATATTTATTTGTATTTTTTATTTCAACCTGCAGTGTTCCATTGCTGGGTAAAGGTCTCCCCCACAGCTTTCTGCTCTTCCCTGTGTGTTGCCTTCTCCGGCTAATTCCCCATAATTGGATCATTCGGTTCCCTACAAAATGGTTGAGCTGAATAGTGCGGATCTCTACGTCATGTTCGTGAACGGGCGCCGTCAGTTGAGACTGGTCATCTCTTAACTGCCACGGCTTATTTTTATTAATCTTATATTTTGAATTGTTTCTTAATATATATTTTTTTTTTATTGTTCTCGCATATAGAAGCAACAAGAATAATGTACCCAGGATTTTGTAATATCTTGATTTAAAAAGAGTGTCCTTGGAGTTTCTTGCCCGTTCTTTTCCATAGAGATCTACGTTTTGGAATGGGCAACTAGCTTCAATTTTCTGACTAACTGACCGACTCTTTGACAATTCAAAAGTGCCTGTAAATGGTTTAATTGAAATAAATGCTTTGAGTTTGAGTTTGAATAAACGCCTCTAAGTCATGACGTCAACGTTTCCTCGGCCTCCCTCGCCACGTACGCCCGTCTCCTGACTGCGGGACGACTCTGTACCATCTGTCCTGATGCATCGTTAATACATGGCCCGCCCAGTCCCACTTCAGACTTGTTGTCTACATCGGCGATTCCTGTTTCGGAACGTATCGTGGTTTTACGTATTCGGTCGCTGACATTAATTACCTGAGGGCCTAGACAAAGTAATATTCGATTAGCGATGACGCTAGTAGAAAAGCCAAAAAATGTATGGGGCTGACATAAGCTATCGAAATGTCACGTGATCATAGGTCAACGAATAGAAATTAGCTAGACAATGTTAACATCATTCGTTTCTATGAAACGAATCGACAGCGTCGAACGATTACTTCCATAGAGATGCGTAGCCAAGTGGCATTTTTTGACAAGCGTTGTCCCTAGTTTTCGCTTCGTATGATGGAAACATAGCGAAAGCGATAGCGATTGTAGAAATAGAAACGCTCCGAAGCGAATGCCATTTGTCTAGGCCCTCTGGCCTAGGTGTCTATTCATTATGACGTAGGTACTTAATACAGTTTAGTGTAATATCTACAGTTACTACATGGTAATTTCTTGGGTGGATGGTTCATTGTACTCGCGATATTGCCTTGTAATCAGCTCGTAATTAGGAGCTCCATTTGATTCAGAAAATAGTCCGGTTTTCAAATAAAACTCTAAAATAATTGCATAGATTCTTTTTTACGTACGAAAGTGAGAATTATATGTACTGTAATGTAATCAATGAAATTATATTAATTGTTGTAAGAAGTTTTTTTAAGACACTTTTATGCTTCAATGTTTTGGTCAATATTTTAAAACTGGTTGGTATTTACTAACTAATAATAATTTAAAATTTACCAAAATCTGTCATACAGTCTGGGAAACGAACAATGTTTTTCAATATCCCGACTTAGGCAAAGGGAATCCCTGGGAGTAATATTCAGCTTAGTATTTTGATCAGCACAGAGGCACAGAGGCACAGGGGTGCAGGTCGTAAATAAAAGCACACAGTGCTGGTGTTGCCATGCCGTGTACTAGGATAATGCGCGCACGTTATGCGCCTTACTTTTGAGGTGCAAGTCATGAGGGGTGAGCAGTTTTGCTGTCACATGCAATATGAAATGTTCAACCTTTGTAAAAGACACTCGTAAATGTTTCTCCTTATATTTTATGGGCGCGAGGCTCTGAACTGCATTACTGATAGAAGAACTAGATGCCTCAGGTATTAAGTCCGCCTTTGTACAGTATTTTTTTACTTGTGCATGAAGTTTTAATATAAACTAGATCCATCTAAGTTATACATCCAAGTTATATAATAAGTTACCCATTTGTATAAAAGATCTTGACAGCATACACCATTTCAAAAAGGCTTTTCTTAATTTATTAGGCGAAAAGCTTACTATACAGTCAATGAGTACCTAGAAGACAAATTGTGATCTAATGACATTTTATTTATTTTCATTAAATGTTTTAATTTTTCAGTTTTGTTAAATAATTTAATCTTTGTATATATAAAAATTACGTGCCACGTTGTTTGTCCGCGATGGACTCCTAAACAACTGAACCGATTTTAAATTTGATTTGCACACCGTGTGCAATTTGATCCAACTTGAAAGATAGGATAGCTTACATCTCAATTTATAGTCGCAATATTATTTTATTGCAAATTATTTGTCTATTATTTGACAGTCACAATTATCTGTTAGCTCCAAACGATTCTAACAAATGGCGATACCTGTTGACTGGATTTATTAAGTATTCAATAGATGGCGCTATGTTAAAACTACAAACGTTTCTATATTATATTATGCTTTGCTACCCTGGCGAAGCCGGGGCAGGTCGCTAGTTGTTTTATATAATTTAATTTAATTTTAATGTTTTGTTATCTGATCAAAGTTATTGTTATTTTAATTAATGAATTGAACAGTTTTTTATTGAATATTTTTGCTTTTTAATTGTTATACTTAATTGAGTTTAATTATTAATTTGATTGTTTTATTATTTTTTACCAATTAGTCATAATAAATTATAATGAGAATATTTGTACGCCGTTGACGGCAAGACATAGCGCTTATTTTATTAATATTAGCATCTGTACTTTGTTTTACCTATGTTCTACAAATAAAAATATTTGAATTTGAATCTCATAAAATACATGGTGAAAGAGCTTCTTACACTGCACGACCATTTTGGTGGAATAATTGTAGCGTGGATAATAAAGTAATGTATTTCTATGTGCCTTTAAGATCTTATTGCTGAATCATAATCATGCGCAGGACAGGTTGGTAGGTACAAATTCAATGCCAAGCATGGGCCCAAGAAAATATTTTATAAAACGGTTAAAATGTTAAATAATAATAGTCGATCGGTATACCACCAATCACGTAGGTACAGAACCCTAATTGCGTAACACTATCTGTCACAATCTAAGTAATTTTGAAGTCTATTGCTAATCCATTGCTTCTTATGATTGAAAAAATTGTCTGTTCAACAACGTAAATAACGCAATGAATGTTGTTGAACTGTCAAAATGAAACTCATATATTTTTTAGTGTGTTATGTAATTACCTCGCTGGTCATTTTCCTTAAATTATACCATCGATATTTATCCGAAGGAAAAAGGAACTATATTGGATGAAAAACACTAACAAACGCTTCCTACTTTTCACTTACAACTTACCGTGTGCGGTGGAAAAGTGCGGTGCGCCAGAACCCACAGGGACTCGAAATGAGCATACAAAGCAACCCTATACCTATTGATGCACTAGACGACGTAGTGACAGCAGAACAACATGAGTCTTATGTGGGAGCTCGATTTATAACATGCTGTGAATTCTGAATAGTTTGTGCACCGTAGCGGTTGAGACGTGGAAAATGACTGTGATGTAATGTAAAATGTAGTTTGTTAAAGGAGGTAGGACGTTGAGTCTTCTTGTTGGTAATCATAAGAAGTAATGTAATCAATCTAGAAGGAGAATAAGAAAGAGAGAGAGTGAAGAAGTGTGAAGTGATGTGATCAAAAGCTTTTTCTCAGTTAATTCTAATCATGGTCTGGCAGTTTGAGTAATTTATGCGGCCTACTCAAATGTCCTTTCTTTGGTATTGTTCGTCGAATCGTTGAGCTCCTTAAATTTTGAGTTGAGCTGCACGATTACTGACAAATGCGTGCACTGATTAGACAGGACCACTCAATCTGTGTGGTTCTTTCCTCAAAAGACCATTTCAGATACCAATCTACATGGTCTTCACATGATCTGTCCAAGATTATGTCTGAACTATAAAAGAGACTGTGACCTCTGAGTTTGTTTCGGCCTTTCTTCTCAGAGTAGTCAGATAGGAAACGCTGACCTCATCTAGTTTAAAAAAATATGATTGACGTCTAAAAGTGTTTGTACAAACCTACATACAGAAATAAAACCATTTATCATTAAATTTTTCTAAGAGTTTTCGGTATGAGGTTTAATTATTCTTTACTCAGTTCTTAAAAAATAATCCCTCCTTTGATATTTTAGATATTTTCAATCTCAAAAGCGATCCTTTCTTATTAACCATTCACTAGATAAGTTCTATACCATTTCCGCAAAAAACACGGTAGTAGTCATTAGATTATGAATCATTTCCTGAAATCGACAGCCTATTTTTCACAAAACAAAAAGTTTGTAGTTTCAATTGAATAGAGTGCACAATTTTTTTTGCACAAACGCTTTCGGAAACAAAATAAAAACGATTGCTTTTCGAATTTAGAATAGAATTGTTTGTTTTAATACGTCATATCGGTTTTAGATTTGTTTGAAACATTTGTTTTGTTTGCTTTGCATAAAATAAAAGTTGTTAGAACGGATAAAACAATGAAAATGGTTGTGTGCAGTTTGACACAATGTAAATCTCTCTTGAAATAGAAGGTATTTTTAGTTAATACCTTCAGTTGCAACTGATTTACAAGTAAGGATAACACGCAGGTAGGTAGGCTTCTCAATATTATTTTAAAATTGAAACATCTATTGGCGCGCCTTGGGGGTAAAACCGACTCTTATGCCGTGAAGGCAAACGGCATGACGATCTTTTATGCCATGCTTTTACGTCATTAGTTTCAGATTTAACTGAAAGAAAAGAAAATACACTAATAAGATTTCAATGTCTTTTTGTTTAGTCAATTAAAAACCTATCTACTAACGACTGCTACTTAAAAAATCCAAACCATCTTCGTTTCCTGCTGACAGTACGTTATGTCAAGTTCATTAACCCCATGTGACGTCATGCCCGTCGGTGTATCGTCACGTTCCCCCCATAACTATAAGCCGAGCCTAATTTATGCCAGCTTTTAAAATACGCCCTCAAAATGTTCCTTTAAAGCAGGGGTCGGAAACAGGTGCATTTAATATGAAACCGTTACTGTAATATATTGCGTACAAAAAAGTAATTAAAATCGCTACAGAATGGACAATTTTCTTGTCAATTTTGGGGGCAATTGATTGGTTATTGTGGCTGGCGTTTTGATGTTATAAATAGTCGTCATTTTTTACTGTAAGGGGTATTCATTAATATAGCGTTGTTCCCCGTAAAATGTATCACTCTTTTTGACATACTTCAAAAAAAGAAGGAGGTATCAATTCGACTGTATTTGTTTTTTTATGTGTGTTACCTCAGAACATTTTTATAGGTGAACCGATTTTGATGATTCTTTTTTTTATTTGAAAGCTGATGCTTCTCATGTAGTCCCATATAAATTTGATCAAAATTTGACCAGTAGTTTTTGAGTTATCCTTAATAATGCATATTTTTTGCACTTAATATATCGATGATGATCTTATATTGATGATGTTTTATTACCCTGTCACTGTTATTTACATATCAAGTGTGTACGAATTTGTGTGCCACAACTAAAAAGTGAATAATACATTTTTTTTTACAAAATAAAACAACCGACTTCCAAACAAATAAACAAACATAAGAAAAAGAATAAGCAAACGCTTATTCACATGTAAAAAAGGAACAAATACCTCTCGGTATTCGTATGGAATTGGTATGGAACACCATACTTAACTAATTGCGTGTTGCGGTAGGTTTATATGAGACGCCAAAAGGATTGAGAAGATGGCAGTAGCGTCCTCTTGGATTTTTATTTTTATTGATTACTAGGATTACTAAGGTATTATATGAACTTTATTGTAGTAACTAATATCGCGAAAACTTTATCTAGCAATGTACTTTAAAGAGCAATATGATGATCCACACTTACATACTAACTAATCTATAAAAATCTCGTGTCACAGTGTTTGTTATCGAACTCCTCCGAAACGGCTTGACCGATTTTTATGAATTTTTTTGTATATATTTGGTAGGTCTGAGAATTGGTCGTAAAGTATATTTCATACCACTGCGGGTGAAACCACGGGATATAATTATGCGCAAGTTTATTTGTTTGTTACGCTTTCACTCCAAAACGTCTGAATGGGTTTAGTTGAAATTTGGCACACAGGTAGACTATGACCTGGGTAAAGACATAGGCTACTTTTTATCCTAGATCGCAGACGAAGTTGCGAGCAACAGCTAGTTTAAAATAAAGTAAAAAAAAACTCAATATAAACTACTTTTATAACGCTCTATTTCTCAAAGAAGCTTCGGTGAACCCTGGCATAAAATCCGGGACTACGAAAATTGCTCCCAAAAGTCTATAATGTGAGGGAAAATAGCCATTCACAGACATCCAACAAGAATATTAAGAGTAATGACACTTTAATTAATTTGCCAAGTCCCCTGTTTTAGTTCTAGCATTATATAACTGAAGTTCATTCATTAGAACCTTAGAGCGGTTGTCGGCGGAAGACAAAGAAAACTAACTCGTTTTAGGAATTTTAAGTTAAAACTAGAGCTTATATAGAGTTGTAATTAAAGAGGTTTTTGGGGAGTGGGTTTATTTAGGTTTTGATAGTTTCTAGGGCCTGTTTAGTTATGTATGTCTAGTACACCGACTATTCTTCTTCATGTGTCATATACAATTCAAAAAGATCTCACAGATGGAATCTCATAATTTGTTTTATCATCGAGTTATTTTATTTTATTTGTTTTTAACTGGCGTAATGTGGATGCACTATAGGTATCTACAGTACTGCCTATCCCTTCTGGGATGAGCGGCGTGACGTTATGTTATGTGGTCATAATAAATACAAAGAACCTACTTAGGGCTGATTTTCCTGTTGCTAGATATCTTTATCCGAAGGATAATTTTAAATTTTTTCGCCAGATATTCCATACAAAAACTGTCAGACGTCAATTTTATTTAACGAATAAAATACATCTGACGTTGGAAAATCAGCGAACTCACTTTAAAATTGTCGTTAAATGTGAATGCAAAAATATTTCATTACGTTGATTAAAAATGGTTTAACATGGAAAGCAACCGAACACAGGGGATCACATCATAACCTCCAGCAGATCAGGGAGTATTCAACTGCTGGGAACAGGCCTTATTTTTTTTTATTTTTATTGTCAATCATCAAATGACCTCTCCCGCTCTGGGCGGAGCGGAAAGGCGTGTCAGACTCTTACTGACTAAAACCCACGCGTGTTCCTTCAGTTGCCTGTGCGCCAGGGACACGGTAACTCTTTCGAACAATCCGCGACCCCGGCAGGCATCGGCCCTATCGGACCCCATTACTTATGCTGACATCTCTTTGAGGCGCGCGTGGAACACGACGCGCCGTCGACCCGGGCCTGGTCCTTACCAGACGGTGAGCTGCTGGGAACAGGCCTCAAGTCACTTAATTCAACCCTCGGCCCCTCATCATCAAATACCTGAAGACCAAAGCCTTGTTTACAGAGGCCCAGGGATATTAGATCTATCATTATTTAAATCATGATAGATGATGATGATAGATCTAACATCCCTGGGCCACTGTCACTTACATAATGAATAACCGTTGAGAAAAGTAGAGACACAGATTAGCAATAGATCAAAAACCTTACTACAACATTAATATTTCGCATTAATTAATCATTTTAGCATAGAGTTAGGAGTGTTAATCTAGCATTTATTGTGAGATATGGCATATTAATTTTTTACTCTTGTCGAATGAAAGTGTTCCTAAACGTATAGCATAATCAGACAAAAGTGTTCCCACTGCTGGGAGACATCTCTCTGTGAGAGGGAGCGGGCTGTAATCCACCACGCGGGCCCAGTGCGGGTTGGTACACGTCACATTAAATTAAATTGATAACTGAAATCAGCTTTAAATTATTGAGGTATGAGGAACAGGGTGTAAAGTTTGCGCATATTCTATGGACGGGTGTCGTGTCTGGTGGGCAACTGCCCGACGATTGATGTCGGGAAGTTGTATTTATGCTAGTTATTCGGTAAACTCTGCTTGCGCGATGCAGGATTTTGCGTGACGTCAGTGTGACGCGTAGCTCGCATGTGGCGTTATAGATGCCGCTACAAAATCATGAGAACCCTAGCCAAGGCATTAAACAGGAATGTGTGTCTTCAAGTTACATAAAAATAACTGAGAAATTTTAACTTTGCGTTTATTTATTTAAAGTCTTTAGCTTTTTTTATGTAAGTAGGTATGTAGTTAGTAGCTGTTGTCTGCGAACATCTGCGTGTATTTTGTATTTCATAATTTTTTATAAAAATATCCACGATTTAAAATAGCATAATTATGTCCATCTCCAAGTCCCAGGCGTCCTATCTGTCCAATTTCAAAACAATCGGTTCAGTGGTTTAGGCGAAAAGGTAACAGACAGACAGACAAAGTTACTTTCGCATGTATAATATTAAAAGTACCGGTTTTCTTCTGTATTCAACATAACATTGACATTAAATCTAACCAAGAACAAACCAAATATGTCCATATCTCCGCAATCCAGAAAGCACTTTGAATGCTACGAAATTTCGTAGCTCGTAGACCCGTCTACGCGCTCCGCCATCAGATGTTCTCATATTTCAGCGTCGGCAAGTACAATCATAGTGACAGAGTGTATCTATCAATCAGAGTGATAGACGTTCTTCTCGGCTTTCAATACTAATTAGTATTAGAATATGTGTAATTATTGTTATTATACATACCTACGTAAAATTATGTAGCACATACCTAGAAAAAAGTAGAGATACAAGTTTTTTTATTGATAAATTATTTTATTTCTGTAAGTAGGTTTGTACAAACACTTTTACACGTCAATCATGTTTTTTAAACTAGATGAGGTCGGCATTTTCTATCTGACTACTCTGAGAAGAAAGGCCGAAACAAACTCACAGGTCACAGTCTCTTTTAAAGTCCAGACATAATCTTGGTCAGGTCATGCGAAGACCAAATGCAGACTGGTATCTGAAATGGTATTTTGAGGAAAGAACCACACAGATTGAGTGGACCTGTCCAGTCAGTGCACTGAATTATTAACCGTCTTCAAAAAAGGAGGAAGTTCTTTTAAGACTTGCTTCCCGCGGCTTCGTTCACATGTGTCTGTATTCTATTGTGAGAACGTGAAGTCATAGTATATTCGAAATATCCTCTCTCAAAATGTCGGTTGATTTTGTTCATTTAAACTTGAACTAAACTTGTTCGTACATCTTTGGTTTAAGTATGTGAACGAAAGAAAATAATTGTAATTCATGATTTCTCCTGGGCCCTGACAATTTAAAAAAAAAACCTAGGAAGTTCCATTCAATTCCCATGTTCCTAGCATGGCAGGGTGTGCTGGGCGGTTGCTGCAGGTACGGAAAACTTCAAATGGCAGAAATATTCCTATCTTCTTGGGAGTTATTTATGTTCGAGCCGTTTAGGGTTGAAGCACTAGGGCCGTGGGGTCCAAGTGGCCAATTGGTTTTTCGAGAGATCGCTAAGCGGTTGGTGACTCTTCACGTAACCAGAGGGCTGGCCTATTTTTTGGCCAAAGAATCAGCATCGCCATACAACGTGGCAAAGCTGCCAGTCTTTTGGGCACTTTTCCTGTCGACAGCGATGTGGACGAATTTTTGATGTCCTATGATTCTTTTCCTTCTTTTCTTAGAGTTCCGTACCCAAAGGGTAAAACGGGACCCTATTACAAAGACTCCGCTGTCCGTCCGTCTGTCTGTCCGTCTGTCACCAGGCTGTATCTCATGAACCGTGATAGTTAGACAGTTGAAATTTTCACCGATGATGTATTTCTGTTGCCGCTATAACAACAAATACTAAAAAACAGAATAAAATAAATATTTAAGGGGGCTCCCATACAACAGACATGATTTGTTTGCTGTTTTTATAGATAATAAAATAAAATAAATAAAAATAAAAATTGTTTATTTCAATTACAAAAGGCATTTAGACACACTAATGTTGGAGATCACCTTTTAAGCAAGGAATTGCTTGTGTTTGGAGACTCCGCGCTTCCACTTATACTTATCGTATGCAATTGAATGTAGACAATGTAAACATGCAGAAAAATTTAATAAATGGGTAACTTAAATTTATACAATAATGAATGATTTGCAAATGAATGAGCTTTATGCATAGAAAAAGGGCCAAGTCGCGCGTATACGTGTGATTATGTGTGAGTATGGGTGAGAGTGTAAAGAGTGAGTGTGTGTAGTGTGTGAGTTATAATTAGCATATTTAGAGATTTAGATAATGGTACGGAACCCTACGTGCGTGAGTCCGACTCGCACGTGGCCGGTTTTTTATTTTCATTTACACGTACAGTCGGCAAAAGAGATAAATATCCAGGGTACCGGATATAGTTGAAGTTAAGTAAGAAACTGATGGATGTTTCCGAATGAAATTTAATTAGATAAATGCCTTGTTTGTGTTCTATTAATTTTATTTTATTTTATTCGAAAACATTCATCGGTTTTTTACTAAACCTTAACTATATCCGGCGACCCTGCTTACTACTTACTTATATCTTTTGCTGACTGTACATACTATTAATATTATTTTAAGTCTGTTAGCTTATAATATACAGGATGTTAAAGAAATTGCGTGCCATAGCTTCAGGGTGAGTTCAGTATCGATAAAGGAACCCGTAAAAAATAAAAATAACATACCTTTAAAAAATGTTTAAAATAATCGAAAATGATCATAAGATGAACCTAATGTAGTACCTTCTAATGAAATAACAATCGTTTAGAATTGATTAAAAAATTGCTTAAAATAAGTTTTTATTTTGTTTAAATGCTAATTAATATTTTCCTAGAGTTACCTACCAACTATCGAACGCAATGAAATACCTACGCCCGAACACTTCGATAACGCCGGGTAAAGGATAGGTAATTAGGTACGTAAATTACAATTCCAAGTATTTCTTCTTCCTACTTTAGCGTGCTTATCTCCTTCAAAAAAAAATTTTTTTTCCTTGTTTCCTTTATCGATACTGGACCTACCCCTAAGCTATGGCACGCAAATTTCTTTAACATCCTGTATATACTATCTAAAGAATAAATTCAAGGTCTAATAAAAAAACCTTACTGTAATTTCTTTCATTTATTTGAGAAGTTTATTAGGAGATAGAAGAAAAAAGTGTGCGGCTAGTCTTCATTGTAGCGGTTAGTCTTTCCATAATAAAAAGTAAGTTGTAGTCTCATTTTCTACGAAATCTACGGGAAAAGTTTTTACGATTTCTGACTTTTCTAGTACTCAAACCTCAGTTGGTCCAATAGAGGTTTTTGATCCTTATATCAAACATGATCGATTAGCATAAAAAAAGTTTTTGTGAAAATTGCCCATTTTCCTGCTGACATAGTACATTGCTGAATAGTAAATTTTTTCAAAATTTGTGAATGCTAATCAAAATTTCTCAAAAAGTTAAGAAAAGTCTCCTAAGACCGTTTTTCTGTAGTTACAACGGTTAAGGTAGCTGCCCTTGCTGCCCCATCTCAAAAATCCACCCTTACCCTTACTTAAAGACTTACTAGATATACTATTTAAAGTAAAACTCAAGTTTTTACTTTAAAAAAGAAATAAAGCACGCATCTAACTATTTAACAAATTAATTATTCATTTCCCGAAAATATTATTTATTTATTTGTAAACCAAATTATTTTGTTGGCTGTACATTAGGTGACCCTTTGACGCTAAATTGGGGTAGCCAGGACTCAAAGGTATTTGCGGATAATACCCAATTTGTTTCCAGAGTTAAGGTGATGTAGGTGCTATTCATTCGATCTTTACATTTTGATGTAGGCTTTCGTAATTTACGATCAACGTAATCGCATTGCTCTATTTACAATGTTTATTTTTCTGTAACGTATTTTTTCAAGGTAACTTATAGGTACTTTTGATTATAAAAAACAGAAATAAGTAGGTATATTTTAGTCAAAAAGGTGTGTAAGGAGATGTTTGATTTTGAGCTACCACTATGTACACTACATGGATAATTAGAAAAAAAATGAGGGATTTTCATAAAAATACAAACAAATTAATTTGAAGGAGGGTACAGGCTTACAAAAATTATCATTTGGGATTTAAAAAAAATAAGATAAACCTATTTTTAGAGCAGCCATGACAGTTGTGTTTGACATGACGTTTGACGACTGACAGTTCTTATAATCCCATTGCAGATTTACTATTAAAGTTTGTGTTAGTTTATTATAGGGTTAAATAAGTTAAATTTAATTGAGTACAGTAAGTACATTACTGACAGTTTTAAGTTTCGTGGAGTGACGTCTTTAAGATAAGAAAAAAAATATTTCTCAGTACATGGCACATTAAGATCTTAATATTAATATAAAGTATCACATATAATACCGTTGCCGGTGTAGAAATATTAAAATTAAAATTAAAGTACAATTAATATCCCCATTAATAATTATAAATTAGTTTGAAATGAAAATAGGTAATTTTTAATACAATGTCAATTACTTGCAATTTTTTTCTTAATATTGTTTATGAATTAAGTGTCAAAAATATACTAATTATATGTATAATGTCAAATGTTAACAACAACAATAAATAATAATAATAAAATTAAAAGTCAATAAACACAAAAGTAATGATAAAATTTAATGACAAAATTTATAATCAAAAAATTCGTTAACTGAGTAGAAACAGTTGTCTAAAAGCCAAGCAAATATTGTTTTCCTGAATTTATTAGTGGGCAACACCTTGATGCCTGGGTGTAAATTGTTGAAGATTTTGATTGCCATGCAATTGGAAGTCCTGCTATACAAATGTAGTCTCTGGCTAGGTGCAAGTAATTTATTTGGGCTTCTTTTATTAACTCTTTTTAAAAATGTGTTCATACAATGGGAACATGTGCGGATACTTTTTTTATAAATACACAACTTTTTCTTTGACTTTGTCAGTTGTTCGCGCGTGTTGAATTGCATGTGTATCTGAGTTTTAAGTGATTGTTTTTGTTTTGCGACCCAGTTTACCACTACGGACATTGATTGATTGCTTTTTTATCGCAGTTATAACATGACACGTCAATCAAATGTCATTGTCAAAATGACATTTCGCATGATGTTGATCCACCATATTTATGTTGTGTTGCTCGCCTTGACCAAGTTAATTTGAATTTACATTGAAACGAAGTACAATTATAGAAAATTAACATTAAAAAACGGTTACTATATTGTACAGCGATATTTACATATAGTGTACATAGTGCTAGCCCAGGCTCCATACATTTCTGGAACATCTACTTTACATACTCATCATGCCGACCCAATGTCCAAAGAGCCTAGACAAGTGGCGATCGTTTTCGGGTCGTGTTTATCTCTTTTAACCGACTTCAAAAAAAGGAGGAGGTTCTCAATTCAACAGTTTTTTTATGTGTGTTACCTCAGACATTTTTATAGCTGAATCGATTTCAATGATTCTTTTTTATTTCAAAGCTGGTGCTTCACATGTGGTCCCATATAAATTTGATCAAGTTCTGGCTAGTAGTTTTTGAGTTATCCTTAATAGTGCGTATTTTTTCCACTTAGTTTATATTGATGATGTTTTAATAATTTATTTTCACTATTATTTACATATCAAGTAGTAGTATACGAATTTATGTGTGGTAGGTACCATAACAAAAAATTTAGAATAAGAACAAGCGACTTCCAAAAAAAAACACAACTAAAAGTCAAAAATAACTTTAATTTCGGAAGTCGGTGCCTTTGGTTTTGTATTTTCGTTTTTTGCCACCGACTTCCGAAATTAAAGTTATTTTTCACTATTTGTTGTTTTTTTTTTGGAAGTCGCTTGTTTTTTTGTAAAAAGTTTTTTGTATGTACGTGTTTTTGTGACAAATAAACCTATTTTTCTTTCTTTCTTTCAAAGCTTTTTTTATCTCTACAACAACTTTCAACAGGATTGACATAAGCTTTTTGATAGATTATGTCAATCCAATACACTTTTAACTTTTCTATCATCATTATCGCTGACATAATGTCACTTTGTCTGGGCCCTCAGGTGCTAAAGTTCATCTAAGATAGTTCGGTGTTTATACAGGGTGGCGATTTAATCACCTGCATCCGTCAAGGGTGTGATTCTATACGTCATTCCAAACAAATTTCGCTATGAAAGTCATACCCGAACTGTACAAAAAAAAAACATATATGGATCGAAATAGTCTGTCTACTGTTGTATAGGAATTTGTATTTTATTTTACGTATCGGATTAGAGTTTCGCAGCGAAAGTTTTTTTTTTAAATGACGTTTGGAATCGGGTGATTCTACCTTGTCAGTTAAAGGTGACTAAATCGCAACCCTGTATACATTTATAATATGTAAAGATCGCAGCAGGAGCTTTCTGTAGTTTCTGTCTACCCCCATGGGAACTTATGTATGTGTGTATTTAACGAATTTTACTAGAGTTTCGTAGCAAAAGTTACTAAGTAAGTTACTAAGTTAGTAAGTGACTAAATCGCCACCCTATATAAACACCTTGGTCTGATTAAAACTTATTATAAACTTATCGGATGACCGAAACAAACCACAAACCATCAAAAAATGCAAATTGCTAACCACAAGAAATTTCCATAACCATCTCTTCCATAATGTACTCACATGATATAATAAACAGGTCACTTTTTACACAATACACAACCCGCCCAACATTATTTGGGCGGATACCACTTGGGCGGGCTTAATGGTTCTTTTTTTCGTCCAAAAACGGGACCTTTGACAAGCTTCTGACGTAAAGGGTTGGTTTTCGTGTTAAAAACTTGTTTCGCGATGTCATTTTGGCTTTTGACGAGGACCAGGGGTCTCAATAAAGAGTTTTTGCAGATTTTTAGAATTTATTTGAGCTGGGGCTAGCTTTTTGGGTTAAATGTTGGAAGTAAATAAAGGAATATGTCATTGGAATGTTTTTAGCATGAATTGTTTGTAAATGATGCTAAAAGTAAATAAAAATAATTGTAATATGTAAAAATAATTATGACTGTTTATTATTGCCTTAATATAACATATTTAATATAACATAACAAAACAGCACGCCTGTAATTATCGAGGGGTTAGGCAGAGGTGTACTCATAGTACACCCACATTTCGTCAGTTATGTTAAAGTCTGAAAATTTAAATTACTAAAGGTAATGCTTAAGTTCTGATGGACAATTCGATTAAATTCTATTTCTTCTTAATTGTTGACTTTCAAAAGTGCCTATATACAAGGTCAAATTTAATTAGGTAGCGAAACTTTGCAGACGTAATGGGTATCGATATCTAAAAATGTTTTTTTTTAAATTATTTGATGTTATTTTTTGGGGGTCTTCGACCCGCTGGTAGTTTTGTTACTTGTAGTTTGAGTTGAGAAAACCTGTTTTCTTTGTTTTATAGTGTTTAGTTATCGAAACCCATCACGTCTGCGAAGTTTACACAAAAAGAAACAGATTTTTAAACTGCTATTTCAAATGTCTACACTAAGTGCGGTCGATGACCCCACAAAAAACACCATCGAAGTAATTATATATTTTTGTTTTATCATGTTTAGATATCGATACCCCTCGCGTATGGGGAGTTTCGCTAGCTTATTTAATTTGCCCTGTTTAAGCGGTCTAATTAGAAAATATGATTCGTCTTGGACTTTGCGACGTTATTTCTCAAACATGGTTGGGATTTAGTTCGAGCATTATTTTGACAACTTTCTTCGAGATAGATCGAAAATGCTGTACTGGTCAAATACATGCGAACAGCGGTCGGCAATGTTAGTATGAAAATCCATATCTGTCGTGTTTAGCGGCCGAACAAATTACTATGAAAACTCATAAATGTGCAATTTAAAAATAGAACGAACTTTTTACTTCGACTCATGGCCACGACCGAGGAGGTAACTTATGGAAGATTTTTCGCGAGAAAAGTTATCGTTGTTCGTCATTGATTCTGAAAATGATAATTAATTTACTAATTTTGAATTTCCGCGCATTATTTGAGAAAAGTACTATACAAGCCTTGGCCGCAATCAGGCATTGATGGACTCACGTATGTGTACCTCGGCTTCGCCTCGGCCCACGTTCGTTCGTCCATCAATGCCTCTGTTGTCGGCCGATGCAGTAATGTACTAATTATAGGCATAGGAACCTATATTTTTGCTGTCTATATTACCATAATTTGAGATAACCTGTTACTTTGTAATGGTAAGTACCTATCGTGTTTCCCAGAAGTAGCCTTTGTCCAGTTTTTCCAGTACCTAGCTGTATAAATATTCGAATTTTCCCAGTAAATGAACACATACTTGCTTTGGATGACATAATCTTTATAATAGAAACATAAACCTTCCTTTTGGCTTTGCAGTAGGCGGGTAAAAAGGGCCACTAGTCGAACTCGTGCACTAAGAGTTCCGTACCATTAAAACTATTATAGCTTTCCTTGTTTTTATTATAAATTGCCATGATTCTGGCCAAAAACACGTGTACATACACATATTCCGTGAATATTTGTATATTTATTTAGACTGTGGAAGACTTACAGCTAATAAAACTGAACAAACAAAAACAGAATCAACAAAAAGTCTTTACATTTAGAAAATATTACAGTTGGCTAACTGCAACGACTAAGAAGATAAACCCTTGTAGCATATATACAGATAAACAGACAGCTGATGGCGTTAGTTTATATCTAGTAATAGTTCCACTGAGTACGGAACAATAAAAAATAGTAGATTGTTATTCAAGGGTCGAAAGGAATCAATTCCCATACGAGGTATTTAGACGCCCGAGCGCAGCGAGGGCGGCTATAGTCCGACTTTTCGATGACTAAAAATTTTCGTAGCTAACTACCTAACCAAATTTATTTTCATTCCTCATACACGGAAAGTACTGTTTGTTTGATCTGAGTAGCGGGTGGAAGACGCTGTTCCCCGTCTTAGGGCGGGAATGACTCATAGTAATTACTTCCCTCTCTAGGGCGGGAATTAATTTTAAAAATAGAAATAAATTTGGTTAGGTAGTCGGCTACGATTTTTTTTACATAATAGTGACTTCATAACAGCCAGTGTGAATTTAAAAAATACCCATTAAGGGGGAGGCGCTAAAATTCAAATTTACTTACGTTTTTTGCAATTTGCAGTGACTCACCAGAAACATAATTGACACAGAGCTGCAATTTGCAAAAAACCAAACAATATTTGAATTTGGCGGGCTACAACTAAGGATCCACATTAAGCGGGACGGCCCGCGGCGGTGAGGCGGTGTGTTCCATATTTAAAATTTAAAAAGGACTATCATTTGGCGGGATACTAACTCTGTAAGCTTCCTTAGCTTTATTTTCTTCGTAATAATTAAACTAAACGTGACATTGGCTGAATGAACAAACCGTGCGAAGCCACAAGAAAAAAAAACTCTGTAAGCTGTACCAAAATTCAAAATATCAGTTTTATAGACTAGTATTTGATTAAAAATGAGTCTCAAATTATTATTATTAATTAATATTTTAGAAAAACTACTATTTTTACTTTCCTTGTATTCGAAATGAAAAGTAGTGTGTTTAACACGGGTGAAAGTCATCAATTCCTACTCGGACTATAGCCGCCCTCGCTGCGCTCGGGCGTCTAAATACCTCGTATGGGAATTGATTCCTTTCGACCCTTGTATAACAATCTACTATTCTATTTTAAAATTCATTTCCGCCCTAGAGACGGAAGCAATTACTATGAGTCTTTCCCGCCCTAAGACGGGGAGCAGCGTCTTCCACCCGCTACTCAGATCAAACAAATACTACTTTCCGTGTATGAGAAATGAAAAGTAAATATACCTACTAACGTAGAATTTTCTTCTCTTGGGAATAAAGTAGAGTAAATAAAGCCTCACCACGAACGACAAAGTTACAATTAACCGGTTAACCTGTCACAGTTATTAGGCATGAAGTCTCGAGAAGACGTATTGCTATTAATATTTACGTAGGCGCTGATGAGACAAGTTTCTGTTTAGATATTAAACCAGCGGCACTGTTGAGTTGCGGAATTAATCTATTCTTGCATTAAACATTGCTGTACTTTAGAACTTGTAAAATGGTTTTGATTTATTTATGATTTTAAACATATTTTTTTCCTGATGATTCGTGAAAGGTTTCACATTCAAAGGTTTGTTTAAAAGAGCCATTACACATTTTTGAAAAAGAAAAGGTAGCGTATTTCCTAAGCACAACAACTTCTTGTTACCAACCTCCCCTTTGATAATTACAAATTATTTTTGTGCAAAAGGTCGAATCGAAATTATGAATCCCTAGGCACTTATTTTTGGTCCACCAAACTTAGCACCTCTGACAACTAGCAGTAAAACTTCAACGACTAGACCAAAGAGGTTGCAAACTTCTTGTTACAACACAAAACTTTATTTTCCTTGTAAGAATAAAACAAAAACACAATGGTCTTACTCTACGACACAACACGACACATTGACCGACTTACTAAACTTCACTGTCATTGTAAATCTCACCTTTTGTGTTAAAACAAAAGCTTTGTGATTCCGGCTAATCCTTTACCCCATTTGAGAGTCTACTTACCCATTGTTGTGTTAGAACAGTGAACAAAAGAGTTAGAAAGGCGACATAAAACATACAGCACTGGCTGTTTTGTTTTTGGAGTGGGCGTGGCGTTCGTCAATTGTTTATATTTTATTTTGATTATCTGAAAATTGGTTTACAATAATGGGAGCTATCGTTTTTATGCTCACCATTTGGCGTCACTGGCGAGTAAGGTCCCGTCTGTATTTTTATTTGATGTTTCGGATATGTTTAAAGTTCCCATAAATTCATAATAGTTTTATTTTATTATATTTTAAAACTTCAAATGAGTATTTAGTAGATTATAATGTTCCTCAAGCAGGCAAGCAGGAAGCAGACAAATATTATTCTTCCTTAAGTGCTACCAAATTAGATCCTAACTTTTACTTAAAATCTTAAACCATAATTAATCAGGAATAGCACAACCATAGCATAGCACAACATAATTATGAATCATTAGTTAAAATCCGTGATAAAAAATCCCGCAAACAGTGAACGTTCAGTACATTTGACATAAATAGAGACCTTACTCTACACTAGCGCCTCTAGCGGTGAACTCAAGCGCGGTAGCCCTCATTGGTTTTATCTACACCCATGCTATAAATCCTCAATAAAAGTTTCTGAAACAGTTAGCTTATTGTCAACATTAAAACAACCAGTGTCATAGTAACCATAACGTCATCCAAACGAGTGTTATAATGTTGTACTAAATTTCATTACGCTACTCCTTTTCAAAAAAAGAACATTGTCATGCACGCGCGTGTCACTACCACAACGCCGTAATAAAAAATTAAAAAACTTATAGGTTATTCGAATTCACGTCGCGTCGTATCCCGCCATTTTCGTTCGATATTAGTATTGCAAAAATTTATTACTTTGTTGATTACAAAAATCTGTGAAACAAACTTTGATAACACACCATCAGATAATTCTAATGCAGCAAACGACATTTCCAACCAATTATTACTAGAAAAGTCGAGAAAAAAATATGAATCAATAATTATACCTACGATCCAAAATGTAAATAATTATTACAATAAATAATTATATTATTAGGTACCTATACATAGCTTGTTTGTATGCGATACTCAACAATTAAACTTTCCATGAATTTACATAGTTCTTACAACACTGTACAACACCCTATGGTTTCAGAACCTTATAAAGAGGAATCATATCATGTGTGTACATAAAGTCTTGTGTGCAACTGTACATAATTAGGCATTAAAACACTCATGAGATACTATTATCACAGTTGGCTTCGCCTCGTGTGATAAACCCACATTCGTGTTGTAATACCCCTTATTATACAACAGTTGTATAACAATTATTTGATACCTTTTGTGCCCCTTCCTGCATAAATAATAAAGTAGATTCGGGCTTAAGGCTTGCGTTTAGTAAGTATAGGCATTAACGCTCAAGTAGCATACTGGTAATGCTTAGCAATTAGTGTTGTATATCATGGCGAGAACTTACCCTGAATTTTGTAGAATATTAGTGGTTGTCATGTACATAAGTTTATAAAACACCTGTTTCTACCGGATTGTTACACCCTTTTACACGATACGGCTGCAGCGTGCTGGCGAATGTGTGTAAACCAGATAAATTGTACAGGCACGTGTGAAAGTTTTCATACTGTAAAATAATCAAGAGATTTAACTGATTACCGTCCCTAATTGGTTGGTCGTTAGTATCAGGATTACCGGCATTACAGCCGCACACCGCAGACCGCAGTCACCGGGCGGCCATCTATACCGCAGACGCCGCTATACTTTGATATATTATTGTTGTAGTGCAGGGTTGTCATACGTCCCAGTACGCCGGGATATGTCCCGGTGTCCTGGGCATTAAGGAGATTGTCCCGGTTTGAAAACCATAGCTTGTCAGTAGGGACCAGCGGGGTAATTACGTAACACATTAACAGTAGGAATGGGTTTCATTTTGACAGTTCAACAACATACATTGCGTTATTTACGTTGTTAAGTAGATAATTTTTTCGAAGTTAAGAAGCAATGGATTAGCTTCAAAATGATTCAGATTGTGATAGATAGCGTGTTACGTAATTAGGGTGCTGGGCTAGGTAAATGGGTATGCATGTACGTAGTACGGAAGATCGGTCGCTTTTATAATTATAAAATGTCATTCATTGAATTTTATAATTACGTTAAAACTCAAAAAGAGTTGCTCAAAAAGCCGGAACATCAGAAAAATACGAATGAGCACAGAAAAGAGTAGGATGAACAGATTCTGTTGATCGCTTGTTTTTTTTTTCTTCATATTTTACGCTTATGTTGATTTTGGTTTAAGAACATATTATGTTGTTTATACGTGTAATTAAGTACATTATAATATCAAGGTTACCTATTTGTCTTATGGAAGTTAATTTTTGACCTCTACCCACACTACTTTTGCTTCAATAGTCCCGATCGACGTCCCCATATTTATGGCAACCCTATTATAGTGTCGATTATAATCCTTGACAAACGCTTCTAAGCCGGACAGTCGGATGTGAATGCTATAATTGTTCCTGGAACTTTTTACATAGAATCTGCGTGGGATTCTACACAGTGTACAGTCGAGCTAGTAATCAAATCAAACAACTAGGTTAATCAAATCAAATCACTTTTATTTGTTAACACAGGTAAAGAAATAGAAATCTTATATTTGATGAAAGAGCGCTATGTTATGACAGGAGGCGTACAAATATGGTCTACATCTAGCTCAAGATTATAAATTAAAGTTATGAAAAATATATTTGAAAATTATGCATAATTATGGTATTTAATTAGCAAAATAAATTTAATAATAACATAATATTATTTAACACTTAAAAAAAATATCTAAGTCAAAATAATAAAAAATGTAAAAAAAATGTCAGTAATAATGAATTTCAATTTCAAACAAAAACAAAGACAGCAAAAAATTCCCAGTTTATATTGACGAATTTTAATAATAACTAATTTTAAGTTGACAACTTCCGAAATTAAAGTTACTTTTCCTTTTTTTTGTTTTTTTTTTTTTTGTAAAAGAGTTTTAAATTTTCACTCTTTAGTAGTGGTACCTACCCCACACAAATTCGAACACCACTGTTTGATATGTAAATTAAAACATCAGGAAATTATTAAAACATCATCAATATAAACTAAGTGGAAAAAATTCGCAGTATTAAGAATAACTCAAAAACTATTGGTCAGAACTTATCAAATTAATATGGGACCACACGAGAAGCACCAGATTTCAAATAAAAAAATCTACCAAATCGGTTCACCTAGAAAAGAGTTTTGAGCAAACACACAAAAAATAAATTTAAAAATACAGTTGAATGAGGGCCTATCGCGCTTGAGTTCGCCGCTAGAGGCGCTAGTGTAGAGTAAGGTCTCTAGATGTCCAAATATGTACTGAACGTTCATTGTTTGCGGGATTTTTTATCACCGATTTTAACGAATGGTTCATAATAGCTGTAATGGTTGTGCCATTCTTGATTAATTATGGCTTAAGATTTTAAGTAAAAAGTTAGTATTTAATTTGGTAGTACTTGAAGGAAGAATAAGATTTGTTTGGTTCATGCTTGCCAATTTTGTGAAGATTATAATCTAAATATTCATTTAAAGTTTCAAAATGTAATAAAATAAAAAATAAGGGTACGTAAACATACCCAAAACATCAAATTAAAGTACTGCAACAGGACCTCACTCGACAGTGGCGCCAACTAGTGAGCACAAAAACGATAGCCCCCATTGAGAACCTCCTCCTTTTTTTAAGTGGGTTAAAAGAATCTGCATGTCACACTATTTCAAGTTTCCTCTCTCCAATGTAAAAACCACAGTGTAAAAATAATGAATATGGTTGCCCACACAAGTCACACTCACAACTTAGCAACCGTTTGACTAACAAATTAATAGCATATCTACAGGCTATGACCAGTTGAACTGTGCAATAAACTCCGCCTGTGTTTGTGGTCTCACTGGAAATTCCCTCGCAAACTCATCTGTGAAGTGTACCATTTGAGTTACCGGGGCAACGGGGGTTGCAAGTTATAGGAAATAGGCAGATAGGAAACATTGTTTACAGAAGGTACTACTTACAAAAAAACAATAGTAGGAAATTAGGCTCACACCAAAATGTCATTGTTATCAGGGAGGAACTGAATTTAGATGCACCTTTTTTATATTTTGAGTGTAAAATCATCAAATAACTTCTCCTGCTCTGGGCGGAGTGGAAGCGCGTGTCCGACTTTTACTGACTAAAACCCACCCGTATTTATTTAATTGCCTGTGTGCTAGGGCTACGGTAACCCTGTCGAACAAACCCGCGGCCCTGGCAGGCGTCGGCCCTAGTGGACCCCATCATTGTGTGCTGATATCTCTTTGAGGCGCGCGTGGAACACAACGCGCCGTCGACCCGGGCCTGGTCCTTATCGGACGGCGAGATAAAATTCAGATGCACCCTGAAATCAATTTGATAGTATGTCTTTTACGATAAACTATTTGTGGTCCTATAAGCAGCAGTTTTATAACATAATATCACGCTTGTATTTCCCGAAGGGTTAAGCAGAGGTGCACCTATAGCACGCCCACATTTCGCCAGTTATGTGCAGCCGTTTTACGTGTGAAGAAAAACCTTAAAATGCCTAAACCGAAATAATCAGGTACTCAGCACAGGTCAGGATCAGCAGAAGGCAAATGAAAGGATAAGTTAAAACTATTGGTTTTTTTTTCTCATGATGATATAGACGAAACTTTAAAAGAGATTTTGGCATTGAAATAATATAGTTTGTTGCCAAAAAGGACTCTGTGTTTACTGTATTATAATTAACGATTGAGTGCCCTTTTTGGCAACAAACGATATTATTTCAATGTTAAAATCCCTTTTAAAGTTTCGGTCCAATTCACCCCTGCATCCCTATTCACCCCGTTTGTACAGTAGTAGAATTATTTAGGGAAACACCACGCCGCCGCCCACCCTTCCCCATAGATCTTGTTAGCTGGTCTGAATATTCTTACATCCGTGCATTGTCGAAGCTTTAAAACATGACTTCTGAAAATTATGGCTGTGTGGTGTACACCTTGAAAACTTTCTCCTAGGTTATTTTTCTTTTAATTCCGCTACCGCTAGTCACATACACCGCACCACTAGACCGACAACTCGGAGGACCCGAGTACTCTTCGTTAATTAGACTCCTGTGTAAATTTGTTCAGCCGATTCCACTTAATAATGACTGTTAGTTTTTTTTTTAAGTATTAAAAGGATAGAAAATGTTGATTTTATCGGGTCCTGAACAGCTTTTTTGGTAAAAATTTTGGTTTTTGCTTATTTTATTATGATAAATGACTTTATTTCTGTAAGTACTTACAGAAATAAAATCATTTATCATAATAAAATGTTGTACAAACACTTTTACACGTCAATCATATTTATAAAACTAGATGAGGTCGGCGTTTCCTATCTGACTACTCTGAGAAGAAACGCCGAAACAAACTCAGACATCACAGTCTCTTTTAAAGACCAGACATAATCTTGGTCCGATCATGTGAGGACCATGTAGATTAGTGTCTGAAATGGTCTTTTGAGGAAATAACAACAGATATTGGGTGGACCTGGCCACTCTGTTCCCGCATTTGGCAGTACTTACTTAGGTACTTACTTATTACTAATTCCCGTAGAAGGGCCGTGGCGGGACGAGCTAGAGAAACAAAACGACCAATGGCCAACTTTTGTCCTGGATCGAAAGAGCTTGTAGTTATGGGGAGAGGCCCATGCCCAGGTGGAATGATGCAGGCTAACAGTACCATTACTGTTACTATTTGGAGATCTGTCATACAGGTCCCGAACCCAGTATAGACTCCAGCTCTCACAAAGGTTTGAATCTTACATACAGTGACATGCATCAACCCGCACTGGGCCCGCGTGGTAGATTACGGCCCACGGCAGAGAGGAGGCCTGTGTCCCAGCAGTGGGAACATTAAAGGCTGATTATGCCACATGGGACTTAAACATACCTGGCGAAATGTGGGTGTACTATAGGTACACCTCTGCCTAACCCTTCCGGGAATACAGGCGTGAAATTGTGATAAACTAGCTTTTGCCCTCGCTCTTCGCCCGCGTGGATGTCGGAAATTATCCCACGGGAACGTACTACCGGGATAAAAAGTATCCTACGTGTTAATATAGGTTATAAATTATCTGTGTTCCAAATTCCATCCAAATCCGTTGAGGAGTTTTTGCGTGAAAGAGTAATAATCATCCATCTATCCATCCATCCATCCTCACAAACTTTCACATTTATAATATTAAAAGTAGGATTATAATATTACTTAGTAGGATTATTACAAGCCGCTGTTATTATTATCAACCATAGCAACAAAACGTATAAAAGATCATTACAATTTCATTAGCAAAACTATTAGGTACAGAAATTGTATAATTATTTCGCAAAACAGCTTAGTTTAGAGTACGAAATAATTGCATTAATTTGTGAAACTGAAGCGAACCATTATACTAATTGCATGCGCTCATATTTTGTTTTATAAAGTAAAAATGAAAGAGATACTGCAGAGCAAATTATCTATTAAAAGATGAGTGCTTGTAATTAAGAGTGAAATGAATTTTATTTATAATGGAAATCTGTTATAATTACTTATTTATCTACTTAGGTTATATTATTTTTCCCTTGAGCAGTTTTAAATTTAAAGTGTCTTATTTGAGACTTTTTTGCAGAATTTGTTATGGGTATAATTTTTTACAACTGTTAATTAAATATTAGGGAGGTTATTATGATAAGTTGAAAAAATTAACGGGCAGTAATTACATTTTTCGGCGGTTGGTAAATTAGTGTGAATGAAAAACATGAACGAAATTGATTGGTGATTAGTGTGTTTTTAGTAATAAGAAGAAAATTGGTCGGTTATTTCATCCTACAATGTCAGTACAAAAAATACTCAAATAGTGAAATAAATTAATGGGCAGTAGACATTTTGGAATGGGCGGTTAGATAAATAGTTCGGCAGTTTATTAATTGGAACTGTGACCAACCACGCGAGAGCCGAATTGGTCGCACTAACTTAGCCAGGGCACTCCGATCAAATGGGTTAGGTTAAGTTGGAACTGAGACCAACTGCGCGCGAGCCGAGTGAGCGAAGCACAGACTAATTAGTCTTGAGCGAAGTGAGCGGTGCTGCGGCAGTGGTCGGCGATCGCTACTTCTAACTTAGATTGCCCACACGTAACTGCCCGTTTCGTCATTTTACTGCTCAATTATTTATTTAATTAATTACCCATTTAAATATTTGTTATGAGTCAGTTTTATCCAGTCTACTGTTAAATTTTTACTGCCGAACTTGTTATTTAACATGCATGTTGTCATTTTTAATTTACCAAACTACAATAAATACTGCCGCTTTAATCGGTGGCATTTATTATTTTCAGGTGTAAAATTTGAGAACATTCAGGTTCTTTTATTGATTTGTTCTTGGAGTTGTATTGACACATCCTACAATTGTAACTATTCTTTTTATATGGGCTTCTAAAAAGGCCTATTCTACGCAAAGTCGTTAGGGTAAGCATAATTCACACCCCCACTCTTTCTTCATACCTGCATCCATCCATCCATGTTCAAATAAATCTAAAATTACTTACTTAGCTAACTCACATTTTTGTTTTATGGTAGATTAGCATCGACACTCGAAACCTAGGGTCCATCATTGATTTCCCGATCGAATCACTCTCCAAAGGCCCCTCGCCCACGGCGACTTTTTGTAGCGATGCTGTCGCGCGTTTTGTAAACGCGCTTCTCCATCACTACTATCTCGCGTTAGTTGCGTTTGCAACGTGCGACAGAAACGATGCAAACGCGCGGCTGTATCTATACACATGCGCGACAGCATCGCGAGTGTAGCGATGCAAACGCGCGATCGTTTTTGACGACATCGGGGAAACGAAGGGTGAAGAACGGATGGAGTGGTGCTGAGGAATGTGTGAAAGTGTGAAAGTCGCCGTGGGCGACTTTCTGTTTCGATGCTTAATCACGTTTGCATCGCGACAGAAGCGCGACAGGATCGCGATAGTAGCGATACAGAATCTGGGCGAAGGTACACAGCCAGCGACAGCATCGCGGTTGTATCGATACACATGCGTGACAGCATCGCTCCTGCATCGCTACAAAAAGTCGCCGTGGGCGAGGCCTCTAAGATACAGGCCATCCCTAGTTTAGGAGACAGGATTATTTTTGTTGTTAATATTGACAATTATATTGCCCCCTTATGTCCATTGTTAGTTGATTAAGTCTTGGCATGTAGCTAGAATACAACCTGTGTCTATTATCTTTGGATCAATAGAATAGAATAATCTTTATTATGTACACCATAAAAATTACAGATATAAATGTAAACATTTTACACAGGGTAACACAATGGGCGGTCTTATCGCTAAAAGCGATATTTTACAGACAACCTAAAACTCAAAAAACAAACAATCAACAAACTACAAAAAACAAACATTCAAACAACTAAAAAACAATCAATCAATAAACTTATTATTATTTCCTTTATTTCATTATGTACATATAAATTATATTTTTAAATATTAGAATATAAAAAAATATAAAAACATTTAATAATATAAAAAAATTGTAGCCCACCGGTATCGGGAACAGGATCCAAGCCACCGGCGGTCAGGGCTCCAGAGAGAGGAACCTCCTAACAATGCGGGCCGTGTCCAGAAGTATCGCCTTCTGAATCAAGCCCTTGATCCAGCTGCCCAACGAGAGCCTCCTCAGGTGTTGGTCAAGGCTCTTGGCTATTAAGCCATTGACTGTCACGACTATCAGTACAATGATCGCTGAGTCCACATCCCACATGTCGACAACCTCGCGAGCCAAGTCAAGATACTTGATTTGTTTATCTTTCTCGGCTTTCACGAGGTTCCCGTCATGTGGGACCGTTATGTCAACAATCATTGCGCGCCGCTCTAATCGATCCATCACCACTATATCAGGCTTATTGGCAACAATAGTCCTGTCAGTGATGATGGATCGATCCCAGTACACTGTGATATTTCAATTTTCAAGAACTGGGTCGGGCACATACCTGTAGTACGGCACTTCCGATTCTACGAGGCTGTATTTGAGAGCAAGTTGCTGATGGATAATCCTGGCTACAAGGTTGTGTCTATGCAAGAATTCTTCGTTAGCTAGACTAGAACATCCGGAGATAATGTGTCTGATTGATTCACCCGGATGGTGGCATGCCCGACAAATGTCAACCGTGCCGTCTTTCACAATAAATCTCCGGTAGTTGTTTGTCATCATAACTTCGTCCATAATTGCACAGACAAAACCTTCGGTTTCTCCAAAGAGGTCACCGAAACGCAGCCAGGCTACGGACGCTAGTCGATCTATATCAGGTCCATATAGGGCCCGACAAAAAACGTCCGTGAAGCTCCTTACTCTGCCATACTTCCATGCAATCATTAGTGTCAAGCACTACTGGCTTGCGCCAGTTCTCTTTAGCCAAGGAGAGCGGGGTGAGGCCCTTGTCCACTTTGACCACATCTCGATGCATCTCCACGTCGGCCTCTAAGAAATATTCCCTGAGACTGCATATCTCGCGATTATGGAGGGTTTTAGCATTTAAAAAGCCTTGACCTCCACATTTTCGCGGCATATTCAGCCTCATTACCGATGACCATGGGTAATGCATTCGATTTGAAGTCAGCAGTGTACGGACCTTCCTATCCAGGGCGTCGAGTTCGGTCTGAGTCCATTTGAGTATGCCAAAAGAGTACATCAAAACCGGCATGACCCAACCGTTAAAGGCGCGTACCTTGTTATTATTATTATTAATCACCATGTAGACTCAGTACGGGTTTGTGAATTGAAGTCATTAGGGTACATATTATAATCACGCACACACGTATTTAGAGGTATTCAGAAACAACTTTCTTTCAAAAAGATGAAGTATAGTTCTCGACATCCAAACACAAAAGTCAAGAAGGCAAATATTACTAACTCTTAAGCATCTAAGTTACATTACGTACCACGTATCTTAACATAACAAAACTTATTATCCCTAGAATCCCAACAATTCCAAGTATGCGCACAGAGTTCGGCGTCAAAGATTCTGGGATGTGCGACTTGGCTACCAACCAAGTGTGTGTTCAGCGTTATATATTATGTGCTGGAACAGAAGCTCAGGTATATGAAATACTTGTGTCTTTGCTATAGTTTTGTGTTGTAAATAATGGTATGTTTTGTGGCTGAAATATATTATAATGTGGTTTGTTGGAACGCATTTTGAGGACTAGCTTGTGCGTGAAGTATTATTAACCGACTTCAAAAAAAGTTTCTCAATTCGACTGTTTTTTTATTTTTATGTGTGTTAGCTCTGAACTTTTTTCTGGGTGAACCAATTTGGATGATTCTTTTTTATTTGAAGCTGGTGCTTCACATGTGGTCTCATTCAAATTTGATCAAGTTCTGACCAGTAGTTTTTGAGTTATCCTTAAAGGCTCCCCTTTGTGTCGGGCGTCGCGCGATGAGCGGCAGTGTGTACGAGCCTTAATACTGCGTATTTTTGTCCACTTAGTTTATATTGATGATGTTTTAATAATTTCCTGTCACTGTTATTTACATATATTATCAAGTAGTGGTATACGAATTTGTGTGAGGTAGTGAACTACTAAAAACTGAAAAATAAAAACTTTTTAAAACGTGAAAAATAACTTTAATTTCTGAAGTCGGTGTCTTTGGTTTTGTATTTTAATTTTTGGCCACCGACTTCAGAAATTAAAGTTATTTTTCACGTTTTTTTGTGTTTTTTTTTTGGAAGTCGGTTGTTTTTTGTAAAAAAGGTTTTTTAATCGACGTCATTTTAGCTGATAGCCAGTAATGCTGCGTTCTGATTCACAGTCGTCAGCACAAGTACCATACATTTACGCAAGATTCGAAAGCGATTTTTACCTAAAGTATTGTTCGATATTTTATGGTACTACGAACATAGTATTATCGAAACTAAACAATTATGAAATAGGTATTTTCTCAAAGTTTCAGCTTTCACTTCGGGTTTAATATGCTTTTGAATTTTGCGTAACTTTAAGGTATTTATGCTGATGATTCATTATACATTTTTCAAGGATGTTCAATTGTCTAGAATTTTATTCAACACTAGTTGCCCGGCGCGATTGCATTCGCATGGTGTCCTATCCCTACCCATAAAACTTCGTGGGCGTATGTAGAAAATCTTACCAAACTTTCATCAAAATGGGTTCATCTCTTTCGGAGTCCATAGGGGACAAACAAACAAACATTGATTGTTTTTGTATAGATAGATATATTCAGGAGGAGCTGTAGGTATACCTATTTGTCTTCATTCCAGTAATCCATTTATAAACTGGGTAGGTATAGCCAACCTCGAAATTCCTTTACCGCTGGGATGTCACTTTCACGACATAAAATGTCATTATTATTTATATATTTATTTATATCCACTTAAGGTAAGTATAACTTATAAACTAAGCCCCATCGATTTGGGATCGGTGAGTCTCTATACACTCAATAAACTTAGTACTTAAAGTTACTTATCATTTAGAGGTAGCACTTTAACATATTTCTAAATAATATACTTTTAAATAATTATTTTTAAAACTATTGTCGTTCATATCACTCCTTATGTCAGCTGGAAAACCGTTCAATAGATATGGTATTCGTTTTTATAGGGTTCTGTCACCATAATAATTAGTGACTCTGGGTACATTGAATTTGCCAGCAGCCATAGATCGTGTGTGATTGTTGATTACATGAGTTAGGTTATGCTCCTGAGGACCATGGTGGTTAACTGCTACAAGATACAATTTTGTACATGTTTGTAATGTTAGTCGATAGAATTTTACATATTTTAAATAGTTTAGTTAGTAGTTAGTTAGTTTAGTTTAGTTATAGTTTTGTTTTAGTTTAGTTTAGTTTAGTTTAGTGTGTAGTTTAGTTTTTGACATGGTTTATTTGTCTATGTGACAGTTAGATAATTTTAACCGTAGTGAAGATTAATCTAAAGCATGCATTAGTGCTATGATGAAAGTATCTATTTACACGTGAAACTATCAGAAAAACTAATGCTATTAAGGTAATTTTGTGCAACTAGTATCGTAATGTAAATTCGGCTTAACTCAAATTCAAACTTAAAGCATATATTTCAAATAACCCAATTACAGACACTTTTGAATTATCAAGCAGTCGGTCAGTCGGAAAGATGAAGCTAGTTGCCCATTCCAAAGCGTAGTTGGTACCTATGGAGAAGAACAAGCAAGAAACTCCACGGACACTCTTTTAAATCAAAATATTGTCACAAAAAATTAGTTACATTATTCATGTTGGAATAATTATACATGTGAGAACGATGTACAAAGGACGTGTACGTTAAAAGGGCCCGTAATAAAAAAGATAAAAAACAAAAATAACAATTCAGAAATTAAAATACGCCTAAAATAAGTTAAGAGATGACCAGTCCCTACTGACGGCGCACTTTCACCAACATGACGTAGAGATCTGCACTTATCAGTTCAACCATTTTGAAGGTTACCTTAATGATCCAACACACACGCCACCACCAGCAAGACATTTGAGTGAGCATGACATACTCTCAGCCGCCAGGGCACAGTCAAGTCAATGAAAGATGTATCCCGTAAATGCTAGCTTTATAGTAGGTACATAGTGCTTACACATGTGCTATGCAATTATACTAAGAGGGAATTGTTGTCAAAAGTGATAAAGTAAACACGAGGTCACCTGTACATGGACTTCAGTTAGATCACATTCAAGTTCAACAATTTTGGATTTCTCATGAAAAAGTGCTACTCTCCAAACTGTGAGACATGTGGTAAGGTAGAAGACGTTGTACATTTGCTAACGGAATGTGTCCGCTTTCAGACTGAGAGAGAAATTAACAATAATAGATCTACAAATAAATAAAAATAACATAGGATTGTTTCACGAGATTTTGTCTATTCTGTCTGATGCTGCTAAAAGTCTATTTAGATTAATTTGTAAGTCTTCGTTTTAAGTCTACCTAATGAGTTGATGTTTGGTCTAAGAGGTTAATAAGGATTTTGTTTGTATTGTAGCTGTAATTTGGTACGATGGGATTGTCATGTATTTTATACATAAGTCCCTAAATAAAATAAAGAGAAAAAAAAAATAAAACGTTTTAGGAGACTTATTTTAGCTGTCTTTTATCTACCTACTTATCCTTCTCCGATTACCCCACAACGAAGTACTTCTAAGCTCTCAAAGTACCTACATATCGCCTTTCTTTATATACTTTCTTCATAACCACAATAATCCTTTCTTTCTCGCTCAAACAAGTTTCAATCTAAAGTCGGACAAAATCCGTACCTCCGACAAAGAACCGCGAGATACTTTTCTGGGATAAAATGCATGTCGTCGCCCGGTGCAGTACCGGCTCGGGTGTCTCGTAAAACCGGATGAATTCGGATTTCACGGGTAGTAACCGAAGCTGGAGGATCACCGGTGTCTTTGAGCAGTCTATATTTTTGGTAGGTGAGGTGAAAATAGTGCAGATATAAATCTTTTGTGAAGTTGGAAAAGATGAGGAAGCTAATGTTGTATTTAAGACGACTTCAGATGTGAGATTTTAAGGATAAAGCTACACTTTTGGCCATAATTCTTTGGTCGGCTTCTGCTTATGAAAATTACTTACGATTTTAAGTACCTACTTCGTTTTAACAGTTAAAATTATTGTGGTCATTAGTTGACTTACGAAGATATACGAAGACTTACGAAGGTTGTAAAGGATTTCCCTCCCTTTATTATTATGTACGTATTAAGCTGGATTTACATTACGGAACTAATTGCGCAAACTTAGTTATTTATTGATAGTTTCACGTGTAAATTGATAATCACGAGCTGTTGCCTGCGACCCAGGATAAAAAGTAGCCTATGTCCTTACCCAGGTCATGGTCTATGTGTGTGCAAATTTTCATCCAAATCCGTTCAGCCGTTTTGGCGTGAAAGTGTAACAAACAAACACGGTTTGCGCAACGACTTTCTTAATGTAAATCCGTGTCTATTTCGTGTCTGGCTTTATGGAACTCTTTTCAAAAGTTATGTTTTTTTTTGTCTAAGAGATGAGGAACCATAGCGAAAGCGAGAAGGCGTTTGTTCTATAGTTAGACATTCCTGGGTTTCAACAAGAACAAAATTATTACAGTTTGTTATTTTTCTTCCTCATACTCGTAGGTTTTTATTTGAATGGTGCGACCATAAAGGTCGTAAAGCAGTTTAAATACTTAGAGCACATTTTGACGGACAGACTTCAGGACGACTGTGACAACGACTGTAGGGCCCACTCAGTGAGGAGTAACATGCTCGCGCGCAAATTCGTGAAGTGGACCAAATACGTAAAGAATACTCAGTTCAGAGGATATTGCTTGTCAATGTACATCTGCCAACTTTGGTGCAACTTCACAAAAAAGATGTACAGTTCATAAAGAGTTCAGTACAATGATGCTTACCGTACCCTTATGAAACTGCCAAGATACTGCAGTGCCTGGAGCATGTTTGCCACCGCGAGGGTCTCGAACTTTTACGCCATCATGATGTCGAGGGTCGCGTCTTTTTGGAAAAGTTTGAGACGCTCCAGGAACAGCATTTTGAGGGTTGTCTCGTGTGACCTAGCAAGCCCCATATTTGTGCACTGGATTTCTGTTCACCTAAGCGAGAAAAAAAACATACGAAAGACTTGTTCTGAAGACTATAGGTACCTATACATCCCTCCATGTTTTGGTTTTACTTTTTATTATATTTTTGTATATGGGTCTTATGCCTGCAATAAAACACAATTTATTTATTACAAAAACCCTAACCCTTCTCTACCGTACACACAATGAAGTGACTACGCAGCCACGCACTCCACATTTGACAAACTCAACCCAAACGGTCGACACCCCCTAAAAGTTAATGAAAGCCGATATATCCGGTTATGACCAGTAAATGGTCGTGTAATGGCGGCTTCGGGAGATCATTATGTGACCTCCTGTGTACATAATGTTAACAAATTGCCTGCAGCTTGGATAAATATGCAGTTCAGTAAACATGGGAGGTATAGCGGTCACGGCTTGGCCGCTCGCCAGGTTGACGTGGATTTTTTAAAGCGGTGGTGATAGGGTTATAAATTTTACTAGCTCGGCGTTTTGGGTAATCTGCGAATGAATTTATTTCAATGTTCCGTGTTAGGTCTGTGACTTTTTTATGCTTTAGTGGTCCGGAAGTTGGTACTATTTATGATAGCGCTCTATCAATTTAGCCTTTTTATTCATGATTGGTTGTTTGCTTGTTAATTAGGGTTACATGGTTGAAAGGCTTGTATTAACTGTTTTTTTTCGAATCGCTATCCTTTTTCCTCTTTTGTCGTATTTTTTTTTACCTTTATAGTGCCTTCTGACCATGAGTCAATCTAATGTAAACCATAACCAGAAGTGATTGCTATTCTGTTAAAATCTCACCGTGAAAACTTAGATCAAACTCAAAGCATTTATTTCAATTAAACCATTTACAGGCACTTTTGAATTGTCAAAGAATCGGTCAGTTAGTCAAAAAGTTGAAGCTAGTTGCCCATTCCAAAACGTTGATTTCTATGGAGAAGAACAGGCAAGAAACTCCAAGGACACTCTCTAAAATCAAGATATTAAAAAACGTTGGGTACATTATTCTTGTTGCTTCTATATGTGAGAACAATGTAAAAAAAAAAATGAAGAAGCAATTCAGAATATAAGATTAAAAATAAGCCGCTGCAGTTCAGAGATGACCAGCCTAAATCGACGGCACCCGTTCACGAACATGACGCGTGGATCAGCACCATCCAGCTCAACCACTTTGTAGGGAACTGAATGATCCAACACACGCGCCCCCAACAGTGAGACATTTAAGTGAGCATGACATAGTCTCAACTGCCATGCTGTCAGGTCAACATAAAATGACATAATAAACGGATCCATGGTTCTCACATTATTTACAAAATTGAAAAAATGCTTCTGAATTATACAAAACTATAGTTCACAATATATTTGAGATATGAATACAATTTTTCTACCAAAAAACAAGATAATTATTCATATCTATTGAAGTATTCAACAATTAAATATGAAGTGAGATTCCTAGTACAATTCCTAGAATCAGATGGAATGCTCACTACACGTAAGTTTCCACGGTGAGATTTTTGCAGAACAGGCGGCAGAAACTTAGTTTTAACATTATTAAGTACTAGCGGATACCCAGCGTGTGCTATTACGATAAAACAATGCATTAGGCACATTCGGTACATTCATGAAGTTTCTTTTTTCATTGTTTCAGTGTCCAAAACCATCTTCGCATTATTGCCTTTCTAATCAAATCGGTTTAGGGCACATCGGTTGGATGGTTTCAAAATCTATAACGGACATAGGTAGAAATAATGATAATAATCATAAATTCTTTATTGAGAGTAACCATGAGACTCATGCAGTGTTAGTAACACTAAAATAAACTTACAACTATGTTAGTGATACAGTTACAACAACAATTACACAAACATACACAATAAAATAATCACTGCTTCAGCATTCCAGCTGAGATACTGGAGCAACGACTTAGAATACTGCAGTCCAGCCTGTCAGCAATAACTCCCAGGACGCTGTTGGAACTGGCTCGCACCCTACACACCAAGGATCTCATCTTTTACGCATTAATGCATAAAAGCAATCAACACGCAATTCCGCAAACATCCCTGATGCGCTACAGAAGCGAGGCGGCCCCATCAACACCCTGAAAGCATTATTGTACTTCACGCGAAGGGCACTGTATGATCTCCGCTTAAAATGTACCCACAGGCCACAGGAGTAAAAAGAGGAACAGAAGACTCCAAAAAGTGTTTTTTAAACCTCCGTAGAAGCACGCTAAAACCTGTGGGCAATCATATTCGATCTGACTCACAACGCCCTCCGCTCTTTCTCAATATCGTATGATTAATTTGATTCCCTTAAGTTATTGCAAGATTACCGTTAATGACGGCTGCTCATACAGCAGTAACAGTTTTTATGATGAACAAACAGGTTTAATGACTTTTTCACAAAGCCTCTCCCTTTTATTCAGTCTCAAAGAAGTTTTATTTCGAATCGTGAATTTAAAACTTAAAGTAATTAAAGCTATGTAGGGCGGAGTGATAAAATTTTAGGACCTATAAAGTACCTATGGCGTATTAACAATAAAATACAGTATAAACATGACATTTTGGAAATAGATTTTGTTTTATTTTATTTTATTTTATTGAAAAGGAACAACAAACAGCTACAATATAAAACATGAAATCTGAAATACACAATACACATATACAATATTGTAGCCCACGACGCAGTTCACAGATTAACTATGGGATAAAAATAATGAAATGTTAATCGCTAGGTTTACAAATATATATAGTATTTTTTTTTTCTTACTAATTAACTATCGCGTTTAAGATATAAATAGTATTTATGAAAGACATGACATGATAAAGATAAATATAGGAAAAAATGCTCAAGAGAGCTCCTTATGTATAAAATTTTTGAACTTATAGTGAGCACATGCAAAAATATCTATATGTTCGAAACTCTTATTGTAGGAATCGACCATTCTTCGAACAGGCGAACGCAAGCCAGAGTTGGATTTGCAAGCGCCCACCGAAAATAACTGCCAGCGCGCACCTTACGCTTGTGGACTGTCCTAGGAACCGCATAACATAACATATTCGACAGTTCAATACAGTCAAATTTATTTCTAACAATATTATATAGATTCATGGCATCTAAGTACTTTCGTCTATTTTCAAGTGTTGCGAGCTTATACTTGCCAAGCAAATCTTGGTAAGGCAAATAATATCCATGGCATCTATAATGCATGGTACGCAGGAATTTGTATTGAACACACTCAATCATCTCAACATACTTTTTGTAGTATGGACTCCAGACGGACACGGCATACTCCAGTTGAGAGCGCACTAGAGACTTATACAGGCAAATATAGGAAGAAGGCTTTTTAAAATCGACTGTTGATCGCATTACAAATCCGTAAATTTGATACGCTTTATTAACAATCTTTCCTATGTGTAGGTCCAAGCAAAGCTTGGAATCAAGAAGAACACCAAGATCACGAATAAAGTCCACTTTAAGCAGGGGGGCATTGCACAACGTGTATGTATAGTTTATTTTAGTTTTATTTTTTGTGAAATTTATGAAGTTACATTTGGTTAAACTTAGTTGCAACTTATTTTCCTGGCAATAACAGGATAGTTGATCTAAATCTTGTTGCAGCAGAAGGCAATCATTTGTTTGTCGAATGGCTCTATATACCTTGAGGTCGTCGGCATATAGTAAAAACTTGGTATTGCGAAAGCATTGGCTGATGTCATTAATATACAAAATAAACAAAAGGGGACCAAGTATACAGCCTTGAGGCACACCAGAGGTCACCTGTGCGATGTTAGATTGGTGACCATTGATTACAACCCTCTGACTGCGATTGGTAATATAAGAAGTAGACCACCTCAGAAGCTCCACCTCGGATTCCGTTGAAAGCTATTTTATTTAGTAGTATTTCATGGTCTACCTTGTCAAAAGCCTTACAGAAGTCTGTATACACTGCATCCACTTGTACACGGCTGTCAACACAATCAAACAAAAAGCTAGAAAATAATAATAAATTACTATTGGTCGACCGCCGTTTAACGAAACCGTGCTGTTGTTGAATTATTATATTGTGGAGTACAGGATAAATTTCGTTATGGACTAACCTTTCAAATAGTTTGGACTTGTTATATTGATATAGCATAGGTAGCCGGCATAGCCCAAACGCTAAGCAAGCTGAAGTGGCAATGGGCTGGTCACGTCTCTCACAGAACCGACAGTCGTTGAGGAAAACGAGTTCTAGAGTGGAGACCGCGTTTAGGCAAACGTAGTGTGGGACGCCCGCCGGCCAGATGGAGTGACGACTTGCGAATGGCGGCTGGCAGAGACTGGATGAGGAGAGCCGTGGATCGGGCTCAGTGGCGTTCACTAGAAGAGGCGTACGTCCAGCAGTGGACGAATATAGGCTGATGATGATGATGATGATATAGCATAGCAAGCTCCCGTGTGTGCGTAAATTCTATCAGGACAACAAGCAAAATGTCGAATTGACATCAGCTCATCAGTTTTGGCGTAATGAAGTGACATGCTAACAGACAAAAGCTTCGCCACGCTGTTAACCTTTTTAATCAGACAGCTCAAAAAAGGAGAAAGATATAGCTCAGTAGAATCCAATTGAGTCCTATTGTTCGTCCTTTCAGTGAAAAACAGAAATATTGTCTAGGTGTCCATCTACTCGTCTTAGCACTGTGAGTTTTGTAGTTTCTGTTTATCCCTATGTAGAAAGAGTGTGATTTTAAAGGGTGTGTAACATTTGAAATAATAACAAAAGTTCAAACAATCATAATGACCTAATTTCATTTAATATACTTTTTTTAATATAATGAAAAAACGATGAAATTATATAATAAATTATTGATGTAATTTCATTTTACCTAATTTTATATCGTTTAATGAACATTTTTTTATAATGCACATTTGAATTAATATTCGATTAGTATAATATTCAGTTGCTATAATATTCAAAATCTATAAGTAACGTTTAATATAATTCGAGAAACGTACTTTGTTTTGTATATTTTTGCAAAAACTGGTCCTGACCTGCGTCAGATACCATCTTCTGTCATGGAATCATCTGGGTTAGGTTAGGTTAGAACAGTGACCATTAACAGGCGAGCGAGCGAAGCGAGCTAGCCGCGGCAGCGGCCGCCGAGCGCCAGATCTCCTCTATGGTTGGTGAATCATTTGGGTTAGATGTGGTTATAATAGTATGATGTTTCCTGATATTTACTTATTCATTACAGAATTTTGGTTGAAAATGAGAAAATATGAAAATCAGGTCAACTGAACGTTATATAAAAATAGCATTACATAAATTGAAAATTATGTGAAACGGACGTTATACTAAATGTTATTAGAGCAAAAAAGGTTATATGAAATATAACATTAGATCACATAAAATTAGGTTATTTGTTTTTATAGCATATGAAAATTATATCATGTGAACGTTATTTCAATTGATATTAGACTATCTGTTATTATGCCATATATTACACACCCCATTTTAAGAGATGTAATAGTATATTGGTATGAACAATCTTGTCCATAAGTATGTAGTCACTTCACTCCGCAATAATGATAAGAATATAATTTCCCTTTCCTTTATACCAAATCATGTCGCCAGCTTCAAGTATTTTTCTCGTTAAAATAAGCCGATTTGTAAATACCCTTAGAAGAAAAACATCGCATCAGGTGCGGTGAATCTGTAAACAAATTATGTGGAGAGAACTTGAAGTTTAGAAGGAATGAGGATATTTTGAGGAACGGGAAATTATATTTACTTACTTGTTGACGTATGGCGATGATGAGATGTGATTGTCAAGGGTTTCGTTTTCAGTCGCTTGTTATATTCCAGGACAAACTAAATATTGCAATGGTCTCTAAATGATAAATGATAAATGATAAATGATAAATGATTTTATTTCTGTAAGTAGGTTTGAACAAACACTTTTACACGTCAATCATATTTTAAAAACTAGACTATTCTATAAAATGATTTGGTGTATGTGGAAATCGTGACTGTAAATCTCACGGCTCACGACGCTGAAACTTTGAGAGGAACGCCTAAAATAAACAAAATTATGTTTAGTGGAACTTACCTAACATAACATCACGCCGGTATTCTCCGACGGGTTAAGCAGAGGTGCATCAATAGCACACCCACATTTCGCCAGTTATGTTTAAGCTCCATGTAATGGAGGGCGAGCCTATCGCGATCAACCGGGCACAAATCCAAACTCCGGGCTGCTTCTGAGAAATTCCAGATGTAAAAACCCAATAACACTTTGCACTACCCAGGAATCTAACCCAGGACCTCATGCTCAGCAGTAGAGTTTGCGACCACAAGACAACGAGGCAGTCAACTTACCTAGTATTTATATATTGAAATTCTGCTGATTAAGATTATTTAACACATCGAAATGCTAGCTTGAAGCACATACGATTTTAATTCGAATACTAACTATTTCACAACTTGAATCGATACTTTTCGTCGTGAGAAAAATGTTGAGTATGAATGTGGATGGCCATAAGAGTAGGGGGAGACCCATGAAATGATGGATGGACTGTGTGAATGATGATATGGTTAGAAAGGGGTGACCACCGATATGACGAATATTAAAGACCGGCGGCGCATGAGTCGTTGCCCGGAATGTTACCACTTTATAAATATTACGTTTACATAAACATTTAGAACTATTATAGTGTATTTATTTTACTTCTTATTTTTTTGTTATTTTTAATTTTCGTATGCTGCACTGGTTGACGTCATCACGTGAACGCCGGCTGTCGCTGAAAACCAGCGCTGGCGCTCTGTCTCGCATAGGGTCGTAGCATTATGTTTACCGATTGCCGTTTTGCGTGGATGTGACGCATATTTTCCCCCAACTCGTTATTTTTTGTGTGTTATTCCCTGCGTCATGTTTACCGCAAATAAACGTAAATATTTTCTTCTTTCTAATAGAGAAGTATGGCAGCAAAATACATGTTTTGGCCACCCCAAATAAATTGAGATAAGGGGAGGAAAATTATGAGTCGATAGGTACTTTAGAATAATTTTACAACGTTTACGACGTCGTTCACCTATCATTAATCAATGAACTCAGACTCAAAATCAAAGCATTTATTTCAAATAAACCAATTACAGGCACTTTTGAATTGTCAAGGGATCGATCAGTCAGAAAGATGAAGGTAGTTGCCCATTCTAATGCGTAGTAGGTACCTATGGAGAAGAATGGGCAAGAAACTCCACGGACACTCTTTTAAATCAAAATATGGTTACAAAATATTGGTTACATCATTCATGTTGAAATTATCCATGTGAGAACGATGCAGAACGTTAAAACCGACCATAATAAAAAGAAAAATACAATTCCAATATTATATTAAATTAAAATAAGCCGTAGAAGCTAAGAGATGACCAGTCCCTACTGACGGCGCCCGTTCTCGAACATGACGCATGGATTTGCACCAATATTTATATAACAACCATATGAAAGTTCGAATTTCCTACAAAAGCTAACATACAGACCTTAACTGTAGCTAACAGAACACGGCGGAAACTGAACATTACTCATAATAAACTAAAACACACAAATTACATTAAACCGTGGTTCATGTATGTTAGCAGAAAGTTTGTTAAATGACTTTACTGTGTTGTTTAACGTTTAATTGAAACAAATACATTGGCTATATCCTGTTATTTATTGACTTTGGACACGTACACTAAAAATAATAATGAAAAGGCTTTAAAAAAATAACAACCGACTTGCAAACAAAGTCTCAAGTGTCTTTGGTTTTTTTTTTTTCGTTTTTCTACCGGCTTCCGAAATGAAAGTAATTTTTCATTTATTAGTGTTTTTTTGGAAGTCGCTTGTTTTCTTTTGTAACAAAGTTTTTAATTTTAACCTTTTAGCTGTGGTACCTACCCCACACAAATTCGTATATCTTTACTTGCTAAGTAAATAACAGTCACAGGAATTTATTATTACACTATGTGAAAAAAATACGTATTATTGAAGCTAATTCAAAAACACTAGAACTTGACCAAATTTATATAGGACCAGCCTATAAGTATATTATTTCAAAGAGAAGAAGAATATATCAAATCGCTTCATAAATTACAGAGTACTGAGGTAACAAACATAAAATATATGTATGTATATATATATAATATAAAATTATTTATTTATTAAGCTATTGCATAGCTTTTATCGCGGGCTCTGAGGGCGGCGACCGAATCAAGAAATTCCGTAACGAAAATAAAACCTAACACCCCCCACTCCGCCTACCATGTAGCTCGGCCGAGTGTTCGCTTAACGTGTATGTATATGGTACGACTGTACTTGAATTAATATCAAAGACAAAAAAAATACTGCATAAATAAAAAATAAATAAATAATTATAATTGCATACGTTGATAAAAAATGCTATGCAATAGCTTTACCGGCAGTCCCCGAGTGCCACATGTGTTTTTGTATGTCGGGCGGTATGGATGAACGAAATAAATAATTTTCAAATCAAATCATATCAAATCATTTATTAAGTGTGTTTTTTGGTGAGGTTACATGGTCTTATAAAATACAAACATTGTGCTCAAAAAACTACCCATTGGGCTTACACTTTTTTAAGAAAATTCGTTCATTATTACTGAAGTATATTATATTATTATGCAAGGTACATGAAGCTATATAAAGTAATGTCAGATAAGTAAATAATCAAATTGTCAATTAAATATTTTTGTCATAAAGAAATTCAGTAATTGAATAATAGCATTTGTGGATTAATAAATTATATAATTTTCGTTTAAACTGCAATAAATTATAATCTTTAATAGAATTAGGCAATTTGTTATAGATTTTAGGTGCCATGCACAGAATGCTATTGTGCATGAGGGAGGTTTTTGAAGGCCTTAAGTACAATTCATGACGATAAACTTGTCTTGTTGATTTAGGATGATGTTCTGTTTTTTTGCGAAATAGTTCAATATTTTTCTTTACAAAAATTGCGGTTTCATATATATAGAGACATGGTAATGTTAATATTTTGAGGTCAATAAAATATGGCTTACAACTATCTATCGATTTCAAACTGCATATGGACCTTAAACAACGTTTTTGTGCCTTGAAAACAGGGGTTTTTTCACAGGAGTTGCCCCAAAAAATTATACCATAGCGAAGTATGGAATCAACATAACCAAAATAGGCGGCAACGACTGCTGATCTATTGGCTACTTTGCTAAGTTTATATAAAACAAATGAATATTTACTAAGTCGTGCTATTAGTAGAGCTGCATGTTCTTTCCAATTCAATTTGTAGTCAATTGTTAGGCCTAGAAATTTAGTGCTTGAAACTGCTTCAATTTTTTCCTTATTAAAAATTATATCAGACGCAGTAGAAGCAGTTCTTTGTCGGAAATTTATAATTTTAGTTTTACTTAAATTTAAGATAAGATTATTTTGGTCAAGCCATTCAGTCGATTGTTTCAATGCATTTTTTATTTCTGTCTCGCGGTTATTCTCATCAAGTTGTCTTACTACTAATGTACTGTCATCAGCAAAAAGAATCATTGGATAATACACGTGCCTAGGAAAGTTATTTATATACACAAGGAAAAGCGGAGGGCCTAACACGCTGCCTTGTGGCACGCCATAAGAATTTGTATATACTTCAGATATATATTTAATTTCTTTCTTGGACTTTTTACAAATTCGTCTGATTTCTGTGAATTGTTTCCTATTACTAAGGTAGGAATTTATTAACGAGAGTACATTTCCTCTTATTCCATATATTGAGCTTATTTATTAATATATCGTGGTCTACTAGGTCGAATGCTTTCGTCATATCCATAAATATTGCACTGGTTCTGGTTCTTTTGTCCATATCTGGCACTACAATATTAAGTAAATCATAAATTGCTACATTCACTGTCATGTTTTGTCTGAATCCTTTCTGTTCCTTTGCTAGAATTTTATTTTTAGTTAGGTAGGACTGTAAGGATCGGTAAATTACCTTTTCAAATATCTTTGATATAACAGGTATGAGCGCAATAGGTCTATAATTTTGCATGTGAGATTTATTTCCTTTTTTGAATAGCGGTTTTATAATAGTCTGTTTTAATTTCACTTCTTCAAAACTCCTTTAATTATTTTAAAAAAAACGTCTTCAATCTTAACGTCGTGTTCGTCATAGAGCTCGCTCGCCATTTTTTTCCTCTCTCTCCCACACATACTCTCTCATTCACTCATCGCTGCATTCATACTTACCTAAAATTTCTTAAAATTATGATGCGTTCCGAATTAACATCCTACATATAACATCCGTATTGAGAACCTCCTCCTTTTTTGAAGTCCGTTAAAAAGTGACACCCCTTGCTGTCCAAAATGGACATCTTTGAACAAAACTTTAAATGCCACGTGAAAAAAGTAACCCAGAGACTTTAGTAGCAGTATTATAATACGTTGTAGAGGGTAGTGAGTAACTTTTTTTTAACCTAATACCAACAAATTGCAATTACTGATCGATCCCGATCACAATCCCAGAAACGATAGATCCCATTGTTTTAAAATTCTAAAGTCATACAAGTTTTCCCATGTCATGCCTATTTTTCTTTGACAATGAAACTGAAGAAGATTACCTATCTAGGTCAACAGCACCCTTATTGCGTAACACACTATCTATCACAATCTAAATCATTTTGAAGCCTATTGCTAACCAATGGCTTCATTGTTCGAAAAATTTGTCTGCTCAACAACGTAAATAACGCAATGAATGTTGTTGAATTGTCAAAATGAAAGCTTTCCCTACTGTTAGTGTGTTACGTAATCACCCCTCGGGTCTTCCAAATCACTTTGAAATTAAACAATCAATTCAATAAAAATAATTCTTCTAAAAAGCCGTCTTTACAAACATGATGAAAATAACTTAAGCTTCATTGTTTGTTCCGAAGAATATTGAATTGTTTGCCTTTCCCACCTCCAGAATACTTATTGTTTTCATTTCGACTCCGGAACGGTGGAAAACATATTTATTTCAGGTTATTTTTCACTTACGAACGAAAATAAGGTTTTGAAGGCTGTCAGAGTTAAATGGTGTTTGGCTTTATTGGTTGAAGCTGGTGGATCAAGTAAATAAATTGATATACCACGTTCTGCCTGTTGGGTATGTCGATATTATGTGCATTTAATAATACTATTTCCTTATTGCTTTCAGACTGTAGGTGCTTTAGAAGGTAACTGATGGGTTATATGGTTATGTAGCGGCATCTACAACACCACATGCGAGCTACGCGTCACACTGACGTGACGTCACGCAAAATCCTGCATCACGCAAGCAGAGTTTGCCGCGCAACTATCATATATACAACGCTCCGACATCAATCTTCGGGGTTCCTGGCTGGAGGCTTTTCGAGTAAAATCTAAAGGCACCCACAGGACAGTTCGGTTAAGTAGCCGAGACCTCAGTGGTCACAATTACGAGTTGCCATACCTAAAAAGAAAAAAGAAAAAAAACAATCTTCGGACAGTTGCCCACCAGATACGACACCCGTCTGGTTGGAGGATCCTTCCTTTTCTATGGAAAAAGAGTGAACTTTACACCCTATTCCTCATACCTCAATAGTTATACAGAAGTTGGGTAGAAGAGATTTCGTCCGTGTCTTTCTAAAAATGATAGAGTTATTCCTACTTTATTACAATGATCTAAGAGTTTTATTCTTCAAAATACCCTTCGAGATATGGCCCTGCATTGTTAGACTCACACAATATTCTAATAATATAAATTTAAGACTTAAAGAGACCAGGACCTCTGAGTTTGTTTCGGCATTACTTCTCAGGGATCAATCAGTCAGCTAGGAAATGCCGGCGCCATCTAGTTTTAAAATATTGACCAACAAAATATTGACGTGTAAAAGTATCCTAAAAGATCTACTTACAGAAATAAACATTTCTTTCATTTAGTTAGATTGAAATTTCACTTCACTTTAGTTCACTTACTAATTGCTTTACGTAAAAAAATATCGCGAATGTGCTCCCCAAGAGACGATGTCAAGAAAAGCAGCGTCCCTTTATTCGGCATATTATTATGTGATTAAACGAACTTACCTTAAGTGAAGTTCTATCATAATTATACGAAGCTCCTTCTCCGAGACATATTAACGAGTAGTAGCGCGGGTTTGTACCAGCGCCATCACAATTATTTCAAAGCTAAAAAATAAAAACTGTTCTCTCATTGGGCAACACTGTACTGTCATTTCGTTTAAAGCTAGTTATTTTAAACAACCCTATTTAGGGGAGAACTTCAGTAGGGATGGGTTGGGAGACCTGTCTCGGAGAAGGAGCTTCGTATAATTATGATAGAACTTCACTTAAGGTAAGTTCGTTTAATCACATAATTATACTTACTCCTTCTCCGAGACATATTAACGAGTAGATGTTTGAAGTCAGTCAGGGTTGTTTATGGTTTAATAAATACTTGGTTGGTTGTAAAAATAATAAAATATTTATTAACATCAAATTTAGTAACATAACAAATTAAATTAATCATATTAAGAGATCAACAGAATCAAGTCATATTATTTACTGTGTTACATATTACGTCACTGAACATAGTTGGGTCTTGAATGACCGGCCTGTTATAATGTCTGGCAAAGGTGGCTGAGTTCTGCGACCACCCAGCTATTTTTTGTATTTGGTCTATACTGATCCCAGATCTTTTAGCAGCAGACGTAGAAGCGTGTCTGGTGCTGTGTGCTGTGAAAGTATTTACATCAATTCCAGACTCATGTAAGGTTGTTTTAATCCAGCGGCTTATAGTTTGAGTTGAGGCGCTATGATGTGGCTTCTTGAATGTTAATATTAGCTTGTCAGTACCTCTTCTCAGTGGTTTAGTTCTATTAATATAACATTTTACAGCAGTGACTGGACAAATCTCGATTTTATTTTCAAAAGTTTTAAGGTGTAATAGTGGCTGGAGGCTGCCTGTTTTAGAGGTTTTTATTATGTCTGGAATGTAAATCTGAATTCCATCATTTATGATTTTAATATTTTTAATATTAATTAAGGATAAAGTTTGAACTCTGTGACCTGTAGTAAGGGCAAGAATAGTTACCACTTTTTTTGTTAATTTTTCTAAACTTATGTCTTCATTGGGGTAAAGATTTGCTAAATATGATAGTACAACACCAGGGTCCCAAGTAAGGTTATACTTTGGTGCAGGTGGTTTTGTACGGTATACTCCTCGCATGAATCGTTTAATCCTTTCGTCAGACCCAATTTTGGTACTAATTAATAGTGAAAGGGCTGATCTGCTAGTGTTTATTGTACCATATGAGGCTCCAGATTCAAGGGATTCACTTAAAAATTTCAGAATATAAGGAATGGAAGCTTCATAGGTGTCTATGTTACATTTCTTACAAAAAAGCCACCAAGATTTCAAAGATGAGTCATACTGTTTCATGGAACTATTAGATAGTGAATTTAACATAATTTGAAGGGCTGAATTTGGTGTGCCTCTTCTTATATATGCCTCGCTGAGAGCAGCCCTGCAGCCAGGGTAAGTTGGTGATGAAGGGGGTGACTCCCTCTGAAAGGAGAGGACAATAACTTTATGTTTGGTTCAAAGATTAATAGATTCTTAGTTAATAATGAGTCCAATAGTGGGAACCATGGTTGAGATGGCCAATATGGAAAAACTAAGATACCTGTTGCCCTATCTGTCATGATTTTATGAAGACATTTTAATATTAGCGAGAATGGAGGGAATGCATAAAAAAAATGATTAGACCAGTTAAGAGTGAATGCATCAACTTGGAAGGCTTCAGGGTCACATTTCCAGGATACAAACTTTTCACATTTACTGTTTATTCTAGAAGCAAACAAGTCTATATCTGGTACCCCAAAACAATTTACTATTTTACTATAAGCCATTTGAGAGAGTTCCCATTCAATGTTGATTTTTCTAGATTCTCTGTCGGCTTCATAGTTATCTTTGGTATTGATATAAGATGTATAAATCCAAATATTCCTTTCTTCGCACCATTGCCATATATCTCTAGTGATACTATTTAAATGGGGAAACTGAACTCCTCCCATTTTGTTAATATATGCAACTGCAGTAGTATTATCTACTCTTAGTAGCACCTCACAGTCATGTAAATCTTTTGCAAAACATTGAAGCCCTAAGAAGGCAGCTTTTAATTCTAAATAATTTATGTGGTAGTTCTTTTCTAAATCTGACCACGAACCTGAAGCTTTTTTTAGTTCACACACAGCTCCCCAACCAGTAGTTGAGGCATCTGTTAGTATTTCTGTTTTAAATTTATGTTGCTTTATTGGATTACATTTGTATATATTCTTACTCCACCAGGCTAATTCTGGATGAACTATAATACCTTTGAGGGAAATTATTGCATCATAATTATCATTTGACTGTAGCAGACCTAAATATTTCTCTCTCTCTAAAATCTTGGTATATACCCAGCCATATGGAATGGCTGGACAAATTGAGCTTAACATTCCTAACAATTGAGAGAATTCCCTAATTTGACATTGACTTTTTACTTGATAAGTTTTAATTTTCTCTAATATTGCAATTTGTTTTTGTTGGGGAACCGATAAAGCAAGGTTTGTTGATTCTAAATTAAATCCCAAATACTGACATGATTGGCTTGGTTTAAGGAGACTTTTTTCAAAATTTATGACAAACCCTAAATGTTGTAAAAGATTTACTGCAAATTTTACATTTTCCTCACATTTTCTTTTTGATTTATGAAAATACAGACTGTCATCTAAATAACATGTCATGATTATGTTATTATTTCTGAGGTAAGTACAAACTGGTTTTAGTAGTTTTGTAAATACATATGGTGCTGTACATAAACCATAAGGTAGAGCATTGAATTCAAATAACTTGCCATCAAAAGTAAACCTTAAATATTTCTTATAATTATCTGCTATAGGTACCGAAAAATAGGCTTCTTTTAAATCAAGAGAGGCCATAAAACAATCTTTTGATATAAGTTTGCAAGCTGTTCTAATATCTTCTAATTTGAAGTGTTCTGTGTCTATAAAAGTATTGAGTTTTTTCAAATTCAATATAAATCTATAAGAGCCATTAGGTTTAGGAACTAAAAATATTGGAGATGTAAATTGATTTGGACAGAAAGAACACTTTGAGACTGTACCTAAGGTAATTAGTTTTTCAATTTCTAAATTAATTAATTGTTTTTCTTCTTCTGACCAATGTTGTAGCATAGCTTGATAGGGAGGTGGTATTTCCCTGAATGGAATCTCATAACCTTGAATCCATTTTAGAGCTACTGGGTCACTGGTCAGTTCACACCAGTTGTTCCTAAAGTACTTAAGTCTACCTGCATGTACCTGAGGGTCTATCTGCGGTATCTGGGCCTGGAACTGGATGGAGCTGGCTTCTGAGTCTTCCAGCGTGTTTGATCTGGTCGAGGCTGTCTTTGATACTGGTGTTGTTGAGGCTGATGCCCACCGCGAGCTCGTTGCTGTAGTTGGTACTGCGGTGGGCCTCTCCAGTTTACCTGTTTCTTCTGAGTCCCTGGTTTGATTGTTTTCTTTTCTGTTGTCTTAATCTGGGAGCCTGCTTTTTGGATAGCTTGCGCAGTTCTAATTTTTTCAGCACAGTCAGTCCCAAATAATGTGTCATCTGGTATTGCTGTCCGTACAGCATCTTGTACCACCTTATTTACACCAGCCAAAGCAAAAAATCTTCTTGAAGAGGAGTCCTGATAATAAATTTCAGCAGCTAATTTAGCTGCATCACTTATCTCTTCAACAAGGACTTTACTGTTTATATTTCCCATCAGTACCTTACTTAAGGATTTTCCTAGACAAGTCATGAGTTTTCCAGTTAGATTTTGCCTATAAGTGATCCTTTTATCCCTTTTGAGGGTTGGGTCTGATAGTGAGGCTGATATCTCCGCATTCATTAAAGGAGCTACTGCCCTTGGGAAATTGATAGGCGTAGGATATTTCTTGGTAATGGCCTCTCGAGATTCTTTACCAAGTCCTGTCTGTATGATCTTTGTCCAACGGAGTGCTAGTTCTGGTCGAATAGCTTCTCCAACTTCTGTTATGTCTTCGCCTTCGGTCCCTAGGGCTTGTAAGAGTTCCTCAGGTACATTGTCCTCTGAAAAGTTGAACATAAAATATATAGACATGTCTATCCGCTTAGTGATAGCGCTAAGTCAATAGTATTCCAGTGTGGAAATTAATTTTTGGCATTGTCTACCCGCAGTGTGATAGCGCTTGCCATGTATTTTGATAGATTTTTGACACAGTGTCCACCCGCATGTGGTGGCGCTTATGTGTCGATAACATATCCCTCTATTGGGATCACCCAGGCGTTCGAAGAGGTAACATTGTCGGTTTACATTGTTAAATTATGGATATCGTAAGTAATTTCATGTTTTACAGACCTGTATTAATTTCTTGTTCCATATCATTTTGTGTATTAACCGACGGTGGCGGCGGTGTTTCGTTCGGTTGAGTAACCGGAGGCCGCGGCAGTGGTGAACATGGCGGCGATGAGACTTCTGAATCTGAATCCACTTCGACTGGTATCTTTTCCAGTTTCCTTTCCAATTTTCTTATCTTCTTCTTGATATAGTCCTGGTCTTTATTCTTCCGTTTACCCATTCCGTATAATCGGAGACAAGGGTATAAAAAACCACAGTTCAACCGCGAAAAAAAAAACGTTAGCAGAAAGTTTTAATTTGAGCGCAAGTAGGTACAAGTTTAGTCAATGACAACCGGAAATAGTCGTTTGACATGTTATAATATATTATTATCCAAAGACGAACGAAATTGTTTTTGGTATGTTTAGGTTGTGCCCTTAATTACTAGGAATTCTTCGTAGAATTCGTAAATAATTTGGAGTCTTACCTTATTGATGCTTCGATAAAATCATCATTCTTCATTATTTTCAATAATTACATACTTACCTTTTTTCTTTGTAAACGAAACCAAATGTCAACAAAACTCCCGCCGCGCGCCGGTGCCGGAGTTCACTACACTTGTTATTTCAATATATAATGGGCTACACACCTCATATATCATGAATATAGTCATGTTAATCAATTCTAATATGACTTTGTACATTTATATCTAAGAAAACTTAATATTATTTGTATTTTGTTGAGAGAACGTAGTGACAGCGCTAAGCACAAAAACACGTAATGACAGTACAGTGTTGCCCAATGAGAGAACAGTTTTTATTTTTTAGCTTTGAAATAATTGTGATGGCGCTGGTACAAACCCGCGCTACTACTCGTTAATATGTCTCGGAGAAGGAGTAAGTATAATTAATATAGTGTAATAATGACACTATCATTTGTCTTACAACAATTTGTGATCCATCGTCGTTGGATCTATAGTTACTTGGTACGTTAATAACTTCCCTAGATTTTAAACTGTCGTCCGTAGTTATTTATAAAGGTACGTACGTAAGTACTATTCTTATCAACACCCTCGGCCTTACACAGTCTCTAATTATGGGTTAACCAGCATTCTCAGAGATAAGTGATAAGGATAACAAAAGGAAAGGGTTACATAAAAAAGGAAAGGGAACAGAGTTTATAAGTTTTTCTGTATGCTGTAATATTAAAGAATGTAGCTGTTTGTTGTTCCTATTTAATAAAAGAAAAAAAAAAAACTAGCGGTATTGAACGAAACTTCATTAGAAATGTCGGTCTGCTCATTCAATTATTCAACTAGGTAGCTATGTAAATACTCTTTGAAGTATATTTATAGACCTTCAATCACTTCAATCAATAGGTCTCGGCCTTAGGGGACGGTGGGAATCTACTCATATGTCAAAATCAATAACGTTAATGAGTAATGTAAGTAGAAATTCTTTGTGAAAGTATTCGTTCGGGAAAATGCTATTGCAGTAAGTGTTTTTGAGACTGTATTTCTGCTTGATGAATATAGATGGTTTATTAAGGTATCCTAACTAGTCCTAACTTCCTAATTAATATTATAAATGCGAAAGTAAGTTTGTTTGCTTGTTTGTTACCTTTTCACGCCTAAACCACTGAACCGATCATCCTGAAATTTTGCATATACGTTGTCAGGTCCACAGAAACGGACATAGGGTACCTTTTATCCCGAAAAAAAGTACTGTTCCCGAGGAAAACAACAATAACGTTCTTATGATAATAGATGGCGCCACGTGTCTTTCGAATCATGATTCAATTATATTGTTATAGAAACTTTAGTGGTGTGTTAAGAGATTTTTAATTTAAGTACCTAATTCATTTTGTGAGTCTATAGTGTCGATAGAACGGTTTTTCATCCTCATAGCTATAATTCCCCGAACAACTCGAATTGATTGACAAATTCTAAATTAAGGCGAGCGAAGCCGCGGGCAAAAGCTGGTTTCTTAATAAAAGTGAACACATTTGTTATATTTTTCTTTCTTTCATTACTGTCATTTTGTCGCAGAATCGTCCTTTGATAGTTTTTTCGAAGTAATGATTAGATTTAGAGAATCCAACTGATGACAAATGAAAGGGTTGCTGTAATAGTTGTAGGTGCTCTAATAACAGACTGGAGATCTGACACCGACAGTTTTATAAACTTAATACTTTGTCCCAAGATTATTTTATCCCAAGCCAATATTCTTTTTAGCTTCTTTATTTTAATAATCTCCTTTCTTGCCTTTAATTAACATAACATAGTAGAATAAAAACATAATAAAAGATAATAATAAAATAATAATAAGATAATATTTATTATAATCAATAGATTAATTATTTTTATAATTATATTATATAATTTATTTTTATTATAATTATAATAATAAAATATAATAAGGTAATATAACATAATAATAGAATAAGAACATAACATAATAGACACAAAATTTTTAGAGGTGCGCAGACACTAGGTAGGTATAGCTGCCAGCCGGTCTGTAAAAAAATCACCGTGAAAACAAAGGTAAAATGTGCTCGAAGTGAGTTGTCAATAGTGTCAATCCCTAGCATCAGATAGAATTACAGTACACCTGAAACTCACTTTACTTAAGTTTTCAAGGTTTGATTTTTACGGAACAGACTGACAGGTGTTTAGACTGCTAACTTCACTTTAGTTTTAACATTAAAAGAGTGTCCGTGGAGTTTCTTGCCCGTTCTACTCCATAGGTACCTACTACGCTTTGAAATGGGCAACTAGCTTCATCTTTCTGACTGACCGACCCCTTGACAATTATTCAAAAGTGTCTGTAATTGGTTTATTTGAAATAAATGCTTTGAGTTCGAGTTTGAGTTGGAGTTCTTCACGGTGAGATTTTTACAGAATTTCACCGGCTGGTAGCTACCAAGTATCTGCCTATCTCTAAAAATGTTGTTTGTAATGTTTTATTCGTACTAAGACATGGTGTTCGTCATTAAAGGCAAGAAAGGAGATTATTCAAAGAAATAAGCCAAAAAAGAATTTTGGGATAAAATTATCTTACAAAATATTAAGTTTATAAAAAAATCGGTGTCAGATGGCCAGTCTATGACCTGGAGCTCCTACGATTATTACAGCAACCCTTTTTTTACTAGTTTTTCGATATAAAAAGCAGCTGTTTTGTTTTCTTTCCTTGAGAATGTTGTTAAATTACTTTACTTGCATACTTACGCTTGTACAAACGCTTTGAAGAATTCCTGTAGAGTTTAAATTGTTGTTTGGGATCCTTTGATGAGTTCTCTCCTATTCTTTGATAAGTTACTTTTAAATCTCTTATGTTCTCTTAGGATAATCAAGAAAAACATGCTTTGTGCCACTTAGAATTTACTGTGATCTCTAATATTGGTTTTGTCAAAAATAGAGACGATGTTTTTCTTTAAGATTAGCAGTTTCTTTATTAGCCTGTATTTTCTCACTGCTGGATAAAGTCCTCCCCCACTCTCCTTCCACCTCTCTCCGTCCAGAACTGCCAAGAACCAGTTTTTAGGTTCATACTAAAATTGTGACTTATTTTATAACAGGAATAGTTCAATTAAAACTTCAACCATTACAGATTTTCATTTATTTCAGTGATTACTGATTACATAATTAATAATAACATACGATACCTTATAGCTATTGATTCTAAAAAAATCATTTCCAATATCACCCTTACCTAGTTAATAACGGATAAATCCATTAAAAATTACAGTTTATTACTTCTTAATCTTAATAAATTAAACGAAGGTAATTAAGTGAAACATTTAGACGTTTTAACGACTAATACGTCGGTGTTAAAATTTTATTATGACAGTTGATAGCGTGATAGTCATTAATTTCAGGACCTCAGTCCGTGAAAATCTTTGGTTCGATAACATAGTATAACAAGGAAATAAAATTATTACAAAAAACATAAAATAATTATAAGAGTACTTCCTTGAAAATTCCCCGATCCGCTAACATAGAAACCAAGGACAGAATTTGCCACTACATTTATATAAGTTTCCTTATCACCCACTAAATTTAATTTAAACAGTTTATTATTAATCTAAGGTTAAAATCTCTGAATTGCATTTTTTATTATACTGATTAACAAACAACTGTTGATTTTCTCGTTACTTAACTATAACACTACTTTACTTACTAAAGATTCTAACTTTTTAATAACTATTTTAATGCCTAAAGGATAGTTAAACTTATGTTTGTAGAAATATGAACAAAGTATATCATGGGAAGCAGAAATGGCCTGTGTAAGTGAAGTAACATAGACGAGTACGTATCAAGAATTGACATAGGTTCCATAGACAATGATGCTGTAGAGGAAGCCGTGATTTTTGGAGAAAACAATCCGCATGATTTTATTGTCGGTGTAAGATTTGCAATAGTGTAAGATGGTCGTGTATCTAGCGACGAATCATCTAAATAAATCAAGAATCGTTTCACAGCCAGAATGATTTTCCATACACCGTGTCTAGATATGGTAGAGGAAGTAGTTTTTAAATTTTAAAAGAGTTTTTTTTAAGTTTAAAGTTAGTTTTTTTTTTAAATCTATAATTATCTACAGTGCGTAAGTTTAAATTTTCTATTTTAATCAAAAATTAGGATTTAATTCAATCCGTTTAATTGGAATGTTAGATTAGTAGCCCTACTTGGACTGGATACCACCAAAATTGTTCCGAGTCGAATTGAAATTCTTGCCTAAACAATTTTGGGGAACAGTCGCAGAAATCTTAGATTACGAATTTAGAAGAATTTTATATGGAAACTACATATCGCTTTATAAGTAAACTTTCAATGACTTAGGTAGAATTTCACCGGTTTACTTTTGAATTATACTAAGCTAAATGAGTGCTAGATCTTTTAAATTGTATCTTGATAGTTTGAGTTTAAATACTTAGTTTTAATGTGTTTTATGGTGACGGGATGAAATCATAGATGTCAGATAGCGGGAAATAAATGATAGATTTGCTTAGTAGCGATTATATTAAGAACAGGAGAGTAGAAGGTAGCTAACAGCTAGAAGCAACTAGATCAATGGCACTGTGGAATGTACCGTGTTCATAAAAAAGTATCCTAACCAGCTTAATAATAAGTTTCAAACAAGATTATGTTGCATTACTCTTAAATTTACATTTTTTTTTCATCTTCTCTACCTTTTTTTAATCATTTTACTTTATTCTTCCTACGTTCCCTTTATTGCCAATAGTTTAAAATTTTCTAATCCGTGATTCAGCGAATATGTATTAAGTTGTGATTTGCGATTATCCCTATAGTTTAACATTATATTTTTATTAAATACGAAGATTCGTGAGCTCAAAGAATCTTCACATTTAACTTTTATTTTATCCTTAAACTTGTGGCAAAGTCTGTCTGAAACCAGTCGAAGTGATATTAAACACTTTGCCTGGTTTAATAGAATCCATTCCAAATCCATACAAACAGATGAAAAAGGAAGTTGCTTATATTCGTATGGAACTGCATGGGTTCTTTAGAAAATATATTCTAAACAATTTTCAAGGTAATACTCGTCAAGTTTTATTCAAATAAATTATATTCGGTTGTCAACGTTCAATTAAGATTAGCTTACATTTTCCACATTACAATTTCTTTATCTCATTCATTTAACTTTCCCATTAACCTCTACCGATAGTATCATGTCCAAACATTCTATTACTAGAAATACAAAATTTAACGTATTTACAACCATTTTTAAAACTTCATTTTTTAACAAAAACATTCATAAGTACATCCTTGCTTCGCGCACAGTCTAAATGTACATTCTTTACATTAGAATTATAAGGGACTAGATTCGTTTGGGAACAAAAACTACATAAACAAAATAATAAAGAAATTAAAGTAACATTCGACGTTTGGCTCTAAGTTTGATGGTTTTTCTACATCTTTATATTGTCTGGCAGTTATCGCTTTTCCATCTGCGTGTTCGAATAACGTTGATCTCGTCGGTCAGAATGTACCAGACTCGGATCCATACTCTTAAACTGAATATTTTAGAATTTTGGTGATATTTTTACTTATGTATAGTATGATTACATAATGATGCACTTCCCTTTTTCAGCCCAAGGGTTGTTTTTCTTGTCGGGAGCGTGTATGAGTGGGTCGTTCTTTTCATTCTCTTCCACGTATTCCCTCATTCTGTAACAAAAAGGTTGGATCATTAGAAATGTAGGGAAAACTTCGAATATTTTCCTTGGTAACATTATTTTTGGCGATTCATGCGGGTTTCCTTTCAGGTATGTTAATACGGCTTTCACTTTGTTTTCTTTGGATAAAATTGTTATTCTGTTCTGACATTATTTTTATTAAGAAATGGGGCGCACAGTTGCAAAATAATCAAATTTTGCTTTTTATAAGTTTCTTGTGTTGATTGATACATGTTTTAGAGGTTAGTTTCTGAAGATTCGGTTTCCTAAGGAAGCGGTGAACGGTGAAATATTAACGGCTGTCCATTTGTTTTCTTTTTGAAACCGTAATGTCAAACACTGGCCAAAATTAGAGATAATCATGAATATGACGGAACCACTCTTTTAAAACACCGCAGCTTAACTCATAATTTCGTCAGAAGCCTCTAAGCTACCCTTTGGAAGAAATTTATCATCAACAAAAAACCACGTGAAACTTGGATAAGATATATTAAAGTCAAAATACAAGGGACTCGATATATCCGAGTCATGGCGATACATCATGGCGGACACGACAAAAGCTGACCTTATCGTTATATCCACCATATTTGATTGACTATTATTTTACATATATGTTTCTTATAGGCTATTAACACACTGCCACGCACCAAGCAGCGTAGTGCGTGAATGCGTGTTTTAACGTTGCTTGTAAGTGTCTCCGTTTGTATAGAAAACACGCACAGTCCAACACACAGAAAATGCATCCACGCGCGTTCATTCAGGTGCGTTGACACGCAACATGCAGCTTGATGCGTGGCAGTGTGATAATCGCCATAGTGTTGCGTTTACTCAAATTCTAAATGGGTCTTAAAATATTTAATTTTTTTTTTTTCATACTACGACCACACATGTTTCGTAAAATACACAAGCACGCACGCAAGCAAGCACTCTTGTTATAAGCATTTTCTTATTTGCACAGCTGCATCCATTTTTTTATCATACGTCTATGAGCTGTATTTTATTATTTTAGCATTCCCTTCCATCTTATCATTTACACAATGCAACAATGCTTAAAATAAATTATATAAATATAAAGTTCGTCACAGACGTCACGGTAGCAATTACGATACAGTCATAGATATAAGAATGAAGGACACAGTGCATCCAATGCATTCAACTTTTAGGAAGGGTGTTATTTGCGAATAAATACGCAGCCGATTGAGTCCTGAATGCATTGTTTTTTTTTTTTTTTTAATTGTAACTCGTAGTTTTGACCACCTTAGGTCCTGGCTACTTAACCGAACTGTCCTGTGGGTGTCTTAATGATTTTACTTAAAAGAGCCTCCAGCCAGGAGCGGAATTTTTAATACTAAAACTTAAATGACCGCACGCTAAGGGCACCCCCTCTGGGGTACGGACCTCGGCTTAGGGCGTCACTGAAAGAGGGCAGCGAGTGGGAACAGGCTGGATCGAATGGTTTATAATATCATGATTATTAACAGGGGAATTTAAAGCTACAGGCTCAGCTACGGCGCGGGCTGAGGCCTCATCGGACAAGGGTCGGGGGGGGCGGTTACGGGGGGGGTCGTTGCGTGGGACCTCGTCGGCGAGGTCGGAACGATGGCGGTCTGTGTTTGTGCACTGTACTGGTGGCCCTACTGCTCTCCTGGAGGAGGGTTATGGGGTCATCGGGGTCGACTAGGACTAATTGCAATGAATGAGCGCAACCCTTTTATACATGAGGGTATTTTCTCTCCTTTGATGTCTATTTTTCTTACATTCATTTGCATATTCTTCATTCAGCATCATCATTAAATTGTGCCTATATCAAAATATTAATCAGTTAATACCTAAACATTCTCATTCTTTATCTTAGACTGCGTACACCAGAGTCAAAACAGTTTTGTCCGGATCATCTCTTAACTGCCACGGCTTATTATTATTATTAATCTTATATTTTGAATTGTTTCTTAATATATATATTTTTTTCATTGTTCTCGCATATAGAAGCAACAAGAACAATGTACCCAGGATTTTGTAATATCTTTATTTAAAAAGAGTGTCCTTGGAGTTTCTTGCCCGTTCTTCTCCATAGAGATTTACGCTTTGGAATGGGCAACTAGCTTCAACTTTCTGACTAACTGACCGACTCTTTGACAATTCAAAAGTGCTTGTAAATGGTTTAATTGAAATAAATGCTTTGAGTTTGAGTTTTTTTTGTGATGGGTTTGTAGTTGTAGATTTCACGAACGTGCGTAAATTGTTACTGTTATTATAACAATGAAATAGTCACATTCCGCGCATAGACTATCGATGTATGAAATCAATGATTGTGTTCAAACTGTTATACATTTATTTTACCAGCGACCTTTTCTTTTTGTGGTTGGAAGTCATGAAATAACTTCTCCTGGTCTGGGCGGAGCGGAAAGGGGGGTTACAGTTTTCCTGACTAAAACCCACCCGTGTTCCTTCAGTTACCTGTGCGCGAGGGCCACGGTAACCCTTTCGGACAAACCCGTGACTGACCCCGTCAGTGTATGCCTAAATCTATTTGAGGCGCGTGTGGAACACAACGCGCATGGTCTATCGATGTATGAAATCAATGATGGTGTTCAAACTGTTTTATAGGCCTCAGGAACTGTTATACATTTATTATATCTCTGACTGCAGAAACGTTTTTGTAACGAAAATAAAAATTACTGTTATTTTGACACACTTTTCAGTAGCAGCAACCCAACAGAAACCTTATTGTAACAATAATAAAGATCAATTTGACTTTGACAGTGATGCATTATCTATACTAATATTATAAAGAGGTCAAAGTTTGTTTGTAAGTTTGTATCTCTGGAACTGCCGGTCGGATTTGAAAAATTATTTATGCATTTGATAGCCCAATTCTTGAGGAAGGCTTTAAGCTATTTAACATCACGCTATGACACTAAGTAGCAGAGAAAAAAGAATAGAAAGTCAGAAAGAACGCTAAGCGAAAAAGAAGTAATAGCGCGGGCAGGTGATGCGATGCGACGGGGTAGGTCGGAGGAACAAGAAATTTCACGCGGATGAAGTTGCGAGCAGAAGCTAGTCAGAGACAATATAACTGTGACAGGACTGTATAGCAGTTTGCGCGCCATCATTGATTTCCATTAAAGGACAGCCTTATAAACTCCCGCATAGTTATAACGTTTAAAGGCTCTTTCAAACAGGCGCGACACGCGGCGCCAACCGCACACGACACAAAGGCACCGCTCGTTGCCCGACAGGCGGTGCCTTTGTGTCGCGTCGCGTGTCGCGCCTGATTGTAGGAGCCTTAAAACTAATACCAATAAGTACTTTAAACTATCCCAATTTAAATAAGCACCCAAGTACTTTCATATCTCCCGTCTGCACCTTTATGCTGCCACTCGAGTTCAATTTTCGTTCCATAATGGAGCGAACTCTCAACGAAATCAATTAATACTAAAACTTTAATTAATGGAATAGCGTCTGCAAAGTTTTCAATTGAGGATACACTTGGATTACATTTCGAGAGGAAGAACTCTTGGAATGTGGATGGTTGTTATAAATAACGATCGTTGTAATGTACCGTCAAACGGGGTGTATAGGAATGCAGGGGTGAATCGGAACGAAACTTTAAAAGGGATATTAAATAATATAGTTTGTTGCCAAAAAGGACTCTAATGTGTTTACTGTAACGATTAGAGCCCTTGTTGGCAACAAACTATATTAGGTAATATTTAATTGTTAACTTCCCTTTTAAAGTTTCGTTCCGATTCACCCCTTGCATTCCTGTTCAACCCGTTTGACGGTATTGTTTATATGAAAGCTTTGGTTGTGTTGGAATTTTCGGGTTTTTTATTTGTTTTAGGTTATTTGGACTATAATTAAGGCACCTATACCACCGCCAGCGATTAACAAAAAGCGAGTACAGCTAGCTACTAAATACGAGTTGGCGAGCAACGAGCAGCGAGTGCACGACGGCGACGAGCGATTACTCGCTGTATGCGTCAGTCTCTCAGCAAGTGTTCTGCCCGCCGAGCGAGTACTCTCTTTGATAGTTCTTGTCGTCTGCGACAAACGAGTACTCGCCGGCGGCGGTGTGAACAGTCAGCGATCAGCAGACCTATTCTGTAAAAATCTCACCGTGAAAACTTAAATGAAGTGAGTTTGAAGTGACAGCTGTCAATACTGTTAATCCCTAGCATCAGGGGTGGAATGACAGCTCCCTTGAAGCTCACTTCACCCAAGTTTACACGGTGAGATTTTTACAGAATTGACCGGCTGTTATTAACATATTTATCTCTTTTACTACACGGGATCTAGTCTTTTGTATATGTTTGTTGAGTGAGAAAATCGTTAATAGCTCGTCGCTTCTTCGACCTTTATTATAATACTTTTTAATTTTCGTACCGAAAGTTTTTAATTGTTTGTTTGTCTATCCTCCATCGTCTGTCTTTCACAGGTCTGTATTTTTTTACCCGTAATAGGTAACCCGTTGAAATGTTCACGTAATACGTAATATTTACGTGAAAATTTCTCTGAGTTTGTTTCGCCATTAATTTTCTTGTAAGGGGTAGTCAGATAAGAAATGTCGACTCCATCTAGCTTATTTTTTTTAATATGACTTCTATACCTAAGTGATTCCGAAATCCTATTTTCTTTGGATTGTAGGAGCTTTAAGTACGACGATACGAGTAGGATTAAGATATTTTGGGGTTGAATGAATAGCAAATAAAAAGAAAGAAAGAAAATACATTTATTTGCGGTAAACATAACGCAAAGAAAAAACACACAAACACAAAAAAGAACAAGTTGGGAGAAAATATGCGTCATTCACGCTAAATGGCAATCGCTCAGCATAATGCTACGACCTTATGCGAGACAGAGCCTCAGCGCTGGTTTTCAGCGATAGCCGGCGCTGACGTGATGACGTCAACCAGTGCAACATACGAAAAATGCAAATATACGAATAATAGAAAAGATAGAAAAGTTCCACTTTGTTTAATGAACTCAATCAATAATCAGTGATAAAACTGCCTATCAATCAAAATTCACGATAATCTCTCCACTAGATGTCGTCATCATCTGCCTAGCAAAGGAAAAGGAAAATGGAAGGAAAATTTACATGGAGCGACTGCCTATCTGACCTCCACAACCCAGTTACTGGGGATACCCTTTGGTAAGACTGGTTGTCAGACTTTCGGGGCTCTGACGACCCGTAACGATTGTCAAAGATCCATAAATGACAGTCAGGATCAACGGTTTCACGTGCTTTCCGAGGCACATAAAGGCACGTAAAGATGGTCACCCATCCACGGACTAACCATAGTAAGCGTAGCTTAACCTGATCGATCGAATCGAGCGGCTATTATTACTTGGCCACAAGGTGAAATGATATTTAAAAAACTGGACAAGTGTGAGTGGAACTCGTGTGGAGAGGGTTCCGTAATATGTATATAACATGTTACCTATCATGTTTATTTTAAATCTGACCCAAATTTCTACAAACTTAACATTGTAGTAGAAAAACGAGTTCTCCGATACATTCCAACTGCAAATTTAAGTCTGTATGCACATATGAAAAGATTTACCATATTATTTTAAGATCATAGACAGATTTTCCTTTAATCTATAAGTAAAGAACTATTTGATGTACTTAATAATTAAAAAAAAAAATTGGCTCAGTGGTTTCGGAAGTAAGACGGGGTAATGGTCAATTTTCATTTTTTTTTAATAACACGCGAGTGACGTATGGTTTCCGTTTCTTCAATCGGACGTACGGAACCCAAAAAAATCAAATAAGAACAAATAATAAGGAACATTACAGACTACTGAATAAACACAATTATGATTTATTCATTCACTCAGCATTAAATAAATTTATGCGGCAGTAACGCCTTCATATAGACACTTTATAGACACGAAACGATTTAATTTGAGCGAACATAAAGCAGTCGTTTTTTCTTGGCGTTTATTTTAATGGAAGACTAGATTTAACATCTGTGTTTACTCGGTAAACACAATTGTTCAGTATTTGTAGAAGTAAGTGTATCAAAATTAACTCGTCGTCATCAGCCTAACGTTTTGACAACTATGTTGGAGTTGGCTAACAGTGTAATCGGATGCAGTTGAATACCAGTATTTTACATGGAGCGATTGCCTATCTGACCCCCACAACCCAGTAACTGGGTAACACGATACCCCTAGATAAGTCAGGTTGCCAGACTTTTGGGCTTCCAACTATACCCGTAACGACTGTCAAAGATCTACGAATGACAGCCGGGACGAACGGCTTAACGTGCTTTACGAGGCATGGAAGGACCCCGATATCTAATGGATGGTCACCCATCCATGAACCGACCGCAGCAAGCGTAACTTAACTTTCGATCGACCCGTAAGACTGTTATCATTTAGCCATAAGCACCTCAGTCACTGAGCAAGCATGGTACAGTACGATTCAAACTTAATGGCGGCTGTGAAGTGCGCTTTTCACTGCGCAGTACCTCACCCCTCACCCCCGCTGATACGTGAATTGGTTACTGCGCAGCGACTCGCCTCATGTTCCGAGCCGCCATTAAGTTTGAATCGTACTATTAACAATATTTGTTCTTTCTCTGCAGATGAGTTCTCAACCTGAAGCGGGACAGTTACAGACTCATTCGTTTCACGTACAGACAGACGGACATGTTCTGTTTTATTATTTACTAGGTACTCGTCTATTTGTATCGGTACATGATTGATGTTTTATAAATATTTGTGATGGCCACTCAGAAATAGTCGCTCAGCGCGATATCTAGCGGGCTATGCTCGAAATCTCTTTGAAGGATAAAATTAGAAATGAAATGATCCGAAAAAGAACCGGAGTTACTGACATAGCTTGCAAAGTAAGCAAGCTAAAGTGGCAGTGGGCTGGCCATGTTGGAACAGATGATTCCTGGAGTGGAGACCGCGTATCGGCAAGCGTAGTGTGGAACGCCCCCCAGCTAGATGGACCGACGACCTCAAAAAAGGGGCTGGGACAGACTGGATGCGGAGGGCGGAGAACAGGGTGTTGTGGCGCAGCATGGGACAGGCCTATGTCCAGCAGTGGACTGCGATAGGCTGAGTTGATTGATTTGATTGAATATTACAGCAACATGAATGTTCTAATGGATAGTATGGCAGCATGTTTCGCAAACAGACGGAAATATGAGTATGAGCTAATAAACTTCAATCCTAAAAAACTTTCACATTACTACGAACTAAGCATGAAATTAGATTATTACTAAAACAAGCTCCTTATAAATTCAGTTAACCAAAATTAACTTGCATAATCTACTTCATCCATTATTCGCGAGTAATCTCCAATCAGATGAAACAATCTATACTACAGAAACAACTTCGATTATGCGAATATCCACTTAAAATTCGTAGTATCTCGTAAAATTTTAATCGTTCCCGCTAATTCGATCAGCCGTGACTGGAGTAGCAGTATTAATTCTTCGATGTACAGCGTGATTTGATTTTCTATTGTGAACCCCGACGGGAACATTTTGTACAGTTTTAATTTGTTAGAGAAAATTGTTGCTACCTCTAATTGGCAATTTATGCGAGGTTATCGGTTTCCGTAGGGTTTTATCGTTTTTTATATATCCAGGTCTAGGGTTGTCGGTTTGCAATACAATCTTTGAGGGTTTATCGCGTTCTTACTTTGTACACTATTGTAAAGAATCAAGTTTTTCTAACTGAACAGATAGCTGTGTTGCTGGGGAGCTTTTTGCGCCACTTTTTCTTCCCAGCTTAAGCACAGGAAGTGGTGAAGAGCGGGCGTGTGTGTCATTGTACATTTGGTGAGTTGCGAATCTGTTGAGTTGCGAATCTGGTTAGTTGCGAATCTGGTGAGTTGAGAATCTGGGGAGTTGCTAATAAGCGGTTTTGGGAGACTGTTTTCAAAAAGTGCTGATTCTCAGTCTAATTTAGATTAAGGAATTTTATTTAGATTTTACGTGTTGCGATATAGTTCGTAACTATTGGAATTCAATGCAACTTGGGTTTCAGATACCTCATAATTAACTACGAGATTTCTTTGCTTTAATCTACAAATCTAATAAATAAGCAGCTGAGGGTCGTAAGTTCGAACCCCGACAGGCACTTCACTTTGTGTAAATTATTTCATTACCACTGCTCTCAAAAACGGTGAATGAAAACATCGCGAGGAAACCGGCATGTCCTAGAACCAAAATTCGAAGGCATGTGACATCTGGGTCATACACAAACATTGTAAATTAAGTGTTCGCTTGTTGTAAAACCGTTTTGATAAAAAATTTACTCGCTTGAACTATTTATTTTCTTAGACTGATTATTAATGGATTATTCTATGCAAATATAAAGGTGTTTTCGTTACGTTTAAATTATGTTTATTCGATGTTAAATGAAAAAAGTCCCCTCCTGTAGAATGTTCGGATACTGAGTACTGGACTTTCAGTGGCAATTAAAAATATTTAACATTTAGTTTTTCCATAGGTCTTCTTGGTACAATTTCCAACATATACTTAGATTTACATTAAATTATTAATCAAAATATTCAAGGTGTTTATTAGTGAAATAAAATTAATAAACATGTGTTCTCAATTTCTTGGTCTCTTCCTGTGGACGCAAAAAATAGATCAAAAATCTACATTTAAAGGAACGTATTTAAGTTTTTATTTGTTAGGTTGGTAGCATTTTTGTCTGTCAGTCACCGATTAAACGTTTTACAACGGCGTGTGAAAATTATTACAAAAACATATTTTTAATCAATAACACAAGTTTTTGTCAAACCTCAGTGCGTCTTTCCTTGGTGACGTGTTGAAAAGTAAGTACAATGATTAAAAATGTTTGATTATACCGGCGATGTATATTTTAGGGAGTGATGTGCAAATACTCGTTTCATGGATTTCCAACTTCAACAATTAGCCCGCTATCCTTTATTAACTATGTGTATATCTCTCCTGTAGACATCTTTTCTGTAGAATCAGAAGGCTAATCGTAGAATCAGAAGGCTAATCGTAGAATCAGAAGATTAATTCATCAATGGAAACATTTCCCCGATAAAAGCGACCAATTCCTAAAATATGGAATAATTCCAATGATGCAGCCATATTTTAATATTTTTTCTACAGGAGGATATGTCTTTTATGTGGACATTCTTCGATTTTCTTTTATTGATCCTAACTTGATTGTTTTGCTTAGGTATATTATGAATGATTATGATTAAGAAAAATAAGTATTAATGATTGTTATTAAAATCAAATTTTACATGATTGTTTAGTATAAGATATTAAATTAAAGTATATTTCTGTTATTTTCTGTAGACTAAGCGATCTCATCTGTAGACTAGAATATACAAAAATGAGATTTTTGTCGAAATTAATGAAGACTGATCTATTACGATATTTTTGTAAGGCTGTTAATGATTACTTTTAAATATATACCAAATTTCAAATCGCTAACTGACTTTTATTTTTTTTAACTTTTTGAGACTCGATATTGTGTATGACCCATCTACCAACCCGCACTTGGCCCGCGTGGTTGATTTTGGCCCGCTCGCTCTCAAAGAGAGGAGGCCATTATAGGCTGATTATGCTAATAAGCGCTGAAGCCTTTATTGCCAATGATTTCATTGATTTTACCGGGCTTCAAAGTAACTCTCCTTTTTTATTAGTCATTCAAGGCATTTACGTCAGAGTTATTACTAACTAATATATTCCCAGTGAGCATATCTCAATTACTCGAAGTTACGAGCTTAATTAATTACCACTTCATCAATTTTTTGGATTCTAAGATACAGGTTTCTTTCCTAGTTTAGAAGCCAAACTTTCATCCTTAAACTGTGTCACAGTTGTACAACTTAATCTTGAGACCCTACATTGTACAAACTCAAACTCAAAGCATTTATTTCAATTAATCCATTTACAGGGACCTTTGAACTGTCAAAGAGTCGGTCAGTTAGGAAAACAGTTGAAGCTAGTTGTCCATTCCAAAACGTAGATCTCTATGGTGAAGAATGGGTAGGAAATTCCAAGAACACTCTTTTAAATCAAGATGATACAAAATCCTGGGTACATTATTCTTGTTGCTTCTACGTGTGAGAACAATGTACAAAAATAAAAGGAAGAAACAAATCAAAATATAAGGTTAAAAATAAGCCGTGGCAGTTAAAAGATGACCAGTCTCAACCTACGGCGCCCGTTTATTAACATGATGCGTGGATTAGCACCATCCAGCTCAACCACTCTGTAGGGAACCGGATGATCCAACACACGCGCCACCATCAGTGAGACATTTAAGTGAGCATGACATACTCTCGGCTGTCATGCTCTGTCAAATCAACATGCATCATAATAACATAATAAACGGTACTATGGCACCTACAACAAATTTACAAAATAAAAAAAAATGCTTCTAAATTATACAAAACTTTAGTTTCCAATGTATTTGAGAGATTAAAATTTTACTACCAAAAAGAAAGATATTTATTAATTACTCACTTAATTAATGTACTATTTGGTCATTGTGTGCTAAATGAACATGTTATTGTTATTATTACAATAATAAAGAGATTGTGAGCTAGAATCCTACACAATGCTTGCGATGCCTAATTAAATTTTTAAAGAATTTAGGGATTACGGAAGTTAAAACAGCATATTAAACCAAAACCAGCCTGGAAAAATAACATAAAAAATACAATATTTCCTCAAAACCCGATACCTTCCATCCAATATCTCACAATTTGAATATATCTACATAAAATATACAAAATGATATTCGTGAAAAACAATAATTTCGTTCGTCGGTGGACAGATCTTGTAATATCAATGTTTGGAGAGCTATCCTCTGGATAGGGACGGTGGGATGGTGAATAATTTATCAATGTCCACCCAAGGGATGACACTTTGCGGTGTTATCTTCCGGATATATTATTTCTTGGGATGGACGGAGCTGTAGGCGGAATGTTAGTGAAGTTTCAGTGAATAGCCTTTTGTATGGCCATTTTTGGAGCCTTTTTAGTAATCTGTTTTAATGTTTTCGGTAGTTTTATTCCAGTAGGCGGACTTTGCAGTAGTGGCCCAGTGGTAACGACCGCGACTTACGAATTGTAGGTCGTAGGTTGAAACTCCAACAGGCGTTGTACTTTGTGTAAATTATTTTATCACCACTGCTATCAAAACGGTAAAGGAAAACATCGTGAGGAAACCGGCATGTCCTAAAACCAAAAACTCGAAGACATGTGACATCTACCAACCCGCGCCGAGCCCATGTGGTGGATTACGGCCCACTCCCTCTTACTCAGAACAGGCCTGTGTCCCAGCAGTGGGAACAGTGTAGGTTGATTACGATTATGCTAAGTGGAGTTTATAACTACTGGATTAATAATGCGCAATATGAAAATCTGCCGCCTGGCCGCACTCTGATGAAGTTAAAGTTCAAAGGGGTCGTGAAGGTACCGGAATGGTAATCTATTTCACATTCCCTCATGAGAAAATCTCGTTGATACGTATTAATTAATAGATAACACTTTTACGGTCAGAAAGAATATATCAATAAATTACGTGATATCTGTTACAATGCGAAACGGGATAAGTATATTGGGGGAAGATTTTTCTTCTCGACACCAATTATCTGCCTGAATTATTATAGGCAAAACTATTTCCTTATTAGAAGAAATATAATATCTCGGCTTACTATTTCGTGGAAATTATTTTGATAACCGAATACTAATCTTAAACAGTACTTTCCAGTATTTTTTAACTTTCTTAAACCTCTGTAAATCTAACCAAACGTAAACGTTGCGCAGAAAAAAAAAATGGAAAATTTACCATGCGGACAAGCGCTGTGTAAGGAAGCCCTCCCTACAATTGATGGCCGCCTCGCGAAACAGGTTCTCCGACTAACTAAACAACAGCTGCGTACAGTTACAGCAGCTTTAACTGGCCACGGGTCATTTAATAAACACCTCTTTGTCATAGGAGTCACAGACAGTCCGCTGTGCAGGGCCTGCATGGAGGACGACGAAACAGCAGCTCATGTGCTTCTAAACTGCCCGGTGGTCACCACGTACAGGGCAAAGTACTTCGGTAACCCAGGTACCCTACGTGAGATTGACAGCAACACCAAGGCGGTGCTGGCCGACTTCGAGGAGCTGGGGTGGATCGAATAATTGATTTTCCCACCCGTATGCAAAATACGCGCATTGACGTGGAGTTGCGGACACCAGCCCGTATTACCTATTACCTAAGCGCTGCGTAAAGACAGAAACGTGAATTATAATAATTATCTCGATAAAAAAAATGCTATTTAAAACGTGTAGCATAAAGAGATTCCATCGTGAAGCCATGTAAAAATTATATCAAAAGATAAGGCTTACTGTTTTATAAGGCATGTTAAGAACACATTTTATAATTACGTTATTATTTTTAAAATATATACAAAATCTAGCAGTTCAAGCGCTCGCACCGGTCGGCCAGTGCCCGCCGAGACGCACTACAAGACACACCGCACTACAAGAGGGCCAATACCCAAATAACGTTTGTGGTGCAGCACTATACAATGCTCGCACATACACTTGCACGTGCTATGCATGCACTACTATATAATGTCAGTTACTGCAACAGACGTCCTAAACAAAGAAACTGATTATCCTAACTTCCTAACTAATATTATAAATGCGAAAGTAAGTTTGATCGTTTGTTGTTACCTTTTCACGCCTAAACCACTGAATCGATCATCCTGAAATTTTGCATATAAGTTGTCAGGTCTACAGAAACGGACATAGGGTACATCGTATCCCGAAAAAAAGTACTGTTCCCGAGAAAAACAACAATAACGTTCTCATGATAATTGATGGCACCACGTGTCTTTCGAATCATGATTGAATTATATTATTATAGAAACTTTAGTGTTGTGTTACGAGCTTTTTATTTTTGATTCAAGTACCTTACCCATTTTGTGAGTCTAGAGTGTCGATAAACCGGTTTTTCATCCTCCTAACTATAATTCCCGGAACAACCCGAATTGATTGATTGTCAAATTCTAAATTAACGCAAGCGAAGCCGCGGGCAAAAGCTAGTAGTGTATAAATACATAACAATCAATGTACATATCTACATTTAAATATGTACGTATGAATAGTGGACAGAAGACAGCTATGCATTTACCGTTGCTACAAAGCTTTGTGTTACTAACCAAGTCTTTTTCATAATTCTGCGGAGTACTTCTAGTATTTTAAGTTATTGTAGAGGCAAAAATAAGGATTACATTTCTGGTTCTGTATGTGAAGTTATTTTACACATGATAATTGAATATTGTGGTTGGTGGCCTACCGTAGCCCGGGGATTCTTCGCATCCCGAAACGAGGTTATCCGCCAGAGAACCAAGGTAACCGACATAGCCCAAAGACTAAGCAAACTGAAGTGGCAATGGGCTGGTCAAATCTCTCGCAGAACCGACAATCGTTGGGGAAAACGAGTTCTAGAAACGATGGAGACCGCGTTTAGCCAAACGTAGTGTGGGACGCCCGTCAGCCAGGTGGAGTGACGACTTGCGAAAGGCGGCTGGCAGAGACTGGATGAGGAGAGGCCTACGTCTAGCAGTGGACGAATATAGGCTGATGATGATGATGATGATGAATTAAATATTTTCAATTTTCCAACACATCTGTTTTCAGGGGATGCCATAGAAGGACATACATTAGTCCCTATTGGTGATGTTCCTCGGAAAGGTCAAGTGCGTAGTACCCGCAACCAGCAGCATAACGAGTATGCATGGCTCGTAGCAGACAGCGTTCTGTAATTTCTGCCTACCCCTATGGGAAGAAGGCGTAACTTTTATGTATATAATTATGTATCTTTTTATATAACAAATTTTATACTTTACGGGGATTTATATATTTTTTTAAATACATTAATAAGACTTAAGAACACACTTCTGGGGCTAGAAGTTAAGATTTAACTCAAAATTGTTTTCATAAGTTGTAGCCACATTTTTGGTAATTTTCGTAATGACAAATAAGACTTTATCAAACTGCTCATATCAAAGTCGCCACAAAATTACGAATGTAAATTAAACAGTGTATCCTAAACCAATAAAAAACAGTCGTCCCGAATTTCCGTCCCATATTTTACTATGGTACTTAATTAGAGTCCAATTTGGCGGCCATTGTGTACATACATGTAAACGAGCTGGCCCATACTGGTAAAAGCTACAGATTTTAAATTTAAATGAAGATTTATTACGAGGTAATTTATAATTAAATGTTTTGTCGCTTTAATCCAATTTTGTGGGTACTGGTGTCAGATTTTTGTGCTTTGTGAGAAATTTAATTGTTGTAAATAGTTTATTTACATGTAGAAGCAGCCCGGAGTCTGGATTTGTGCCCGGTTGATGGCAATAGGCTCGCCCCTATTGTATAGGACTTAAACATAACTGGCAAAATGTGGGTGTACTATAGGTACACCTCTGTCTAACCCTTCCGGGAATACAGGCGTGATGTGTTATGTGTTATATTATAGGTAAATATGAAAATAAACGTTTTTAACCAATGTATTTTTTACTCCATTCAGCACCTTTTGCGTAACACACTATCAATCACAATCTGAACCATTTTGAAGCCATAATCAGCCAAAGCCATAGTCATAAAATTTTAGCTAATCCATTGCTTCATATGTTCGAAAAATGTGTCTGCTCAACAACGTAAATAACGCAATTGAACTGAACTAACGCAGTTGAACTGTTAAAATGAAAGCTATTCCTACTGTCAGTGAGTTACGCAATTACCCCGCTGGATTAGATACAGTAAATAAAAAATAAATTAATGGAGAAGCGGTTACAAAATATGGCCAAGACCTTTGCTGTGAGTCTTGCAGGTGAGCTGTTTTTTTTAAGGACATCGTAAAAAGCATGCTCTTTATCTATAGAAAATGAGTTCATTTGTTCTTATCACAATATAGAGAGGTATCAGCTTATCGATATTATTTCAGTATTTTTAGGTCAACACTGGATTAGGGGAAAAATTGAATTGCGAAAATGTCTACAACATATTGCACCTAAAATATTCAGGTTGCATAACTTTATCAAATAAATAATCAATACCCAATAATACAACATTGAGTGTCCAAAAACTAATGAAAATATTACAACAGTCAATTGGCCTGAAAGCTAATGTATATAGAATATGGAACGCCATGCAATGCAGCAAAAGATATTGCTCCTTTTCAATTGAATGGGCAAATATTATCACTTACTGGGAAAATAATAGGAAAACCCTGCCAGTTCACTCCCGCCTTAGATGGCGAATAATTTTGTCATTTTTCAAAAATGTCTAGATGTTCGAACACATTACAATTAATAGAATAAATTTAGGGCCTCAGTAATCGAATATATGAACCAGTAAAAAAAAAATATCTAACGCAAAAGTCTTCGAATCCCTCAAAAAGCCTTCTAATTGTCCATTCTCCGTTAATATCATTAACTGTGACAGTCGTTACCAGTACTCCGAAGCCTGAAAAGTTTAACAACCACAGTATTAGGTCAGAGTACCAATCCTCACTAATTGGATTACTGCGGTTACAGAGACTGTCCTGTGTCATTCTGTACAGCCGTAGCTTGTTAGACTGAATGCTGACTAGGGGTTTAGAGTTAGACTGAAATGATTCATCGATAGGGGGTCAAAATGTGGTGCTCGACTATCGATGTTTTATTTCAATTTGATTGCGTGAAAGTAGAGTTAAAAGGCATGGCGTACAAAATGGAAATGAAATGTTCGTTCTGAAAATTAATGATTAATTATAATATAGTATCTAAGGTTGCTGTTATAAATACATTACAATTACATTTACAACAGTTATTATGCTAAGCTATTGGCGAAATGTGGGTGTAGTATCGGTACACCTCTACTTAACCCTATCGGGAATACAGGCGTGATGCTATGAAGTGTTTATTATGTTATGTGTAGGCACATTATAGAAATACATAAAGTTATATTTTAAATCACAAGTTTTCTTGTAAAAAAGATCATTATTTTGTCTGCTGTTTCCAAGCTGCAATAATTTATAGATGTCAGTTCTAAGTTTACATTTAATAGAAATATATTTTCATTAACATTCCAGGGTTAAAACGACTATCCACTTAAGCACTAGAATGTTAATGAAAATTCCTTTAACTAAAAACACTACAGCAATACCTAGGCAATAAACTGCCAACTTACATCTAGCAGCTGTGCTCCGACTAATATGGCGGCAATATCGATACAATTCAAATTGATCGAGCACTCGATTGAAATAAAATCTTATCGATATCGAGTCGTTATCAGCACTATTACATGAATTGCTTGCAACTAGGTGTGCTTTATGGGTATATTTTATCACGTAGGTACTCTTATTGAAGAGGTAAGTGTGCCGATCAATACCAAAGCGAGATGCATTGACACTTGTGTGAGTGAAAAGTATCATGGTGCCTTTACACAGTGGCCAATGCTGGCCATTTTGAAATCTGCATCGATTTGTGATAATGTGGAGACGGCTTTGCATGTTAAGAGGCTTACAACAGCTAAAGCGCGGTCACTGTCGGACTGCATAGAAAAGAAAGAGATGCGCGATGACACAACGCTGGTAATTTATTGCAAAATACGATCAATTATCTATTTACAAAAAATCTATTGATTGGATTAAAAAAATTAAAACACGATTACGTTAGTATGTTACTTGTAGAATAATCTCACAAAAAATCAGAATGATTTAATGCATAGTAGTATGGTTTTTAATCGTTATAAGAAATTTTTAGAGGTATCTTCGTGATTTTTTTCTATCGTATCAAATTAGTTGTATTACGTTTTCAACACAGCAAATATCCTGAGGAATAACATATATTTTTCTGATTTTGTTCAGTGCAGTGGATCATATACTTTTAGGCATTATAAAACTTACATTTAGGTCCTGTAGTCCCCTTAAGTACAGTCGCTAGCACATCAAGTTACCATAATCTGTCAGATTTTCTCATTCGATTTTGAACTTAACCATCGACATTTAAAGTTTTAAAATCGTTTGGAGAAATTTGACAGTTTCATGTAGCTTGATCTGCTGGCGAATGTGCGTAAAATGAAGGAAAAATTAAATAATTAAATAAGCAGATTTTTGATCTTGTTAAATGGCTCTTTAGGATTTATTTGTAAAGGTTGACAACAACCATTGTTTTACATTTTTGTTTAGTATCCTGGTAGCTACTTGTTACAAGTCCTACACTGTTCTCTCAAACCTTTTTTTTAAGTATTAATATTATAATATGACAACATTGTAAAAGACAGTTTAAAAAAAGTAACCATGGAGTTTCATGCCGCTTCTTCTACATAGGAAACGACCAGTTGGAACCGTGTGTCTAGCTTCTAAGTTTTACAAGCGCCCATGTAGGTTTATGTGATATAAAATACTCTGAATTGGTAGCATCTTGTATATTTTTAAACAGAATAATTGCCTCAATGTGAAATAGTCAGACTTTACGAATGCATTTAGAAAAAGTTATTTGTTTCGACCCCCTGTACCTCCCCTGTATATTATGCTACAGACTTTAAATACCCTGTAAGTTGAAATATAAAAAAAACCGACAACTTCACCACACTATTCATCGTACGCTGTCATAAAATTTAAAGTCTTCTCTCATAATTTAATTTAGCGGAGCACGAAGCACGTTTTGTTCGGAGTAACGTTATTTTTTATGTTCAGCGCCAAGTTAATTTGCGTAATTCTCCAATGAAGTCACGTATTTGTGAGGGTGGTGGTACTGACAGGTAGGGGTGGCAGAAAATGCAAAAGTATTCATAATTTATAAACTCTAGAAACCGTTCCATAATTTAATAAAAATATTATACATTTTATAATGTATAATATATATATATATTTTACATTATTATTATTTTTATTTAAACTTGTGGAAAGTCTCACAAATATTAGTCCGACAATAGTGTCGGATCTGTATTTGTTAGACTTTCCACGCGTTTTTTAACCGTGGCGCGCGGCGTGCGTTAAAATATGTAACACGGAGCGTAAGATGGATATCTCGTAAAAAACCCTGAGAGGGATCGTGTGAATTATAGTGTAATGTATTTTTTATTAAGTATTATTTTATTGATTATAGATTGATTGGTTATATATTTTATTGAAATAATCAGTACTTATTATTGAATCAAAAATATAGGTTAAATAAAAATATTTTTTATATATTTTTAAAGGAATCAACAACATAAACAATATGAACTAATATTTATAGCATATGACACTTACTTCTCAGCTGTTTGGTAAAAATATTAAAAAAAAAACAACGTAAAGTATTTTTTCTTCTTATAAAGAAATTAAAACAAAAAACACACAAAATAAAAAACAGTATAAAAAAATTTGTTCAAAATTTGTTAGTCGGAGCGTAAGGTGGATGTAACGCACCCGCTGACACCTTTGACTTCATCTGAATACTTCACTGAGCCGTGACAATCGGCGCTTCCTTACCACCCCCGCGCAGATACTCAGACGCACAGCTTATTAAAATGATTTACTACTAAAATATCGATCGATTTATCTTGGTCTGGGTGTGCCATACCCAACCTTACGCTCGCAGTGTTAACAGGGATCTTTCGATTTCAGAGTCAAAAGTCTGACAACCAGTCTTACCAAGGGGTATCGTGTTACCCAGTATCTGGGTTATGGAGGTCAGATAGGCAGTTCTCCATGTAAAATAGCTGCATCTGGTTAGACTGGAACCGGACCCTAACATAATTGGGAAAAGGCTGGGTAGATTATCTTTGATTTCAGATATATTTTCTAAAACAAAGACGTCATAATAGGCTGGTAACAAACGTTACTGTCATTTAAGTTCTCTCTAATAATCCCAACATGATTTTATACAACGAAGTAATTTTTAATCAGTTTTATAAAATATGTAATCCGAACAGATGTAAAGAATTCTAGAAATTAATTCAAGTTTCATTAAAAAAAACCTGCTATCCGGGATGTAACTCACAGAAGAATTCTCAAGTCACAGTTACTGACAACCCTAATGACAGGGGGAAACAGGGGAGTTTTACGACCAGACTCACGAATTAGTACATGTTACGCGTTGACTTTGATGATTGTTTTACTGTTGGCAGCCTACAGGTTTAATTACTGTAAGCTTCTGTTTATACTGCTAGACTTGACAAGTCTGTTTATGGAACAGATTTTTTAAACATACTTCCTTTAGCAAAAGGAGTACCTATGAAAGGATCGTAGCAGGTGGCGTTCAGTAGTTTTTCTTACCTCCATGGGAAGAAGGCGTAAGTTTATGTATGAGTGTGTATTTTCTATACAATCACTGTTAAAATAGAGCAGTGGTGGCCCAGTGGTATCGGCCCCGACTTACGAATTGTAGGTCGTGGGTTTGAACCCAGGCAGGCGCTTTACTTTGTGTAAATAATTTCATCACCATTGCTCTGAAAATGGTGAAGGAAAACATCTTGAGGAAACCAGCATGTCCTAGAATCAAAAATTCGAAGACATGTGACATCTACCAACCTGCTCTGGGCCCGCATGGTGGATTCCGGCCCATTCTTTCTCACAGAGAGGAGGCCTGTGTCCCAGCAGTGGGAATATTATAGGCTGATTATGCATGTTATTTATGCATGTTATGACCGATAAAATTGATCACCGAAATATGTTTCTACCATCGAAACAGCTCAAATCATATTTGTTTATGTATAGATAAAAAGGTCACTTTAATCTTAAACGTCAATGTATGAGTATTTTTGTAGCATCATTTGTATTTGAAATTGTCTCAATTACTGCCCAAGTTCACTGACAGCCCTACTGACAGGGAGAAACAGGGGACTTTTACGACCACCCTCGTGAATTAGTACATACTACGCGCTGACTTTGATGATTGTTTCACTGCAGACTATATCAAATATATATTTAGTTTTGCAAATGGAATAAATAAGTGTTTAGGGCAAAAAAAATCTTGTTAAGTTGTCCGTTTGATATGGTTTGGCAGGTAAGTTTCTTGCAGAGGTGAAGTTTTAATTGAGCTGTCAGTCATGGCGGAGAATTGACGGTAAATCAATAATATTTGAGCTCGGTATGGCAATAGATGGAAGTTTTGTATATTGAAATATAAGTTGAATATACAGCATGTATCAGAAAGGTGTGCTCATATTTTTAAGGGTGTGGTGCAGACCATCAAACTGAACCCTTTTTTCCATGTGACCAAGATCTACATCGAAAAAAAAAATCAACCGTTCCAAAAATTTCGGTCAAGTAGATATTGAAGTTTGGTATGGGACAGTTGATATTTTTCCATAGAGATAACCTCAAATAGCTATCAGCTATGTTATTATGCTAATAAACAGGATCTTGCCGTGAAAATATTGCGAGAAATAGCAACATTATTATGGTTACAAAAAATTAAAATAAATTATAAAAATTGTATACACCGACCGTTGTGAATGTTATGCAAAGCTTATTAAAATAGATACTATTAGTAAAGACTGGCAAGTATAAATATTCATTGTTTGTTGTATGTTGTGTGTTAATTTATTTATTTTTTTATTTTGATTTCCTGTGCGTATCTCAAATAAAATTTGTTTCTATCTTTTTTCTTTCTTTCTTTGAAAAAAAAGAATGCGTGTCTATAATAAATAATTAAACAAAATCGTATACCTACGATATTTTTAACTCTATGTTGGCTATAAAATAACAGTAAAACCCTGGGAATGGGCCATTGTTTTACTTTTAACTTGTAGAAAAAACAGAACACGTAATAGTATTATTTTAAACGCAAGATGGTTCAGTAGGGTTGTCGATACGGTTAGCCCTTATAGAAAATGAAGACTTGGATCTGTTACGAGATTACCTACAATTACAAGACACGGTTTGAAAAGTCTAATTCGTGATCCCTGCTGATACTTTTCAGGAGTATTCCTCAAAGTGATAGGTAGGAATGTATAATAGTACACCCACATTTCGAAAAGTTGGTATGTTATTAAAAAAACCGGCTATGTGCGAGTCGGACTCGCACACGAAGGGTTCCGTACCATCGTACAATATTTAACATTACATATTTTTCAACTGTCTACCTATTACGGTTCATGAGATATAGCCCGCTGACAGACGGACGGACCGACAGAAAGACGGACGGACGGACGGACGGACAGCGGAGATTTATTAATAGGGTCCCATTGGCATCCTTTGGGTACGGAAACCTAAAATGAATGAATGAATGTTGTAATCAAATATTTTTCTTTCTTTCTTGTTTGTAAAGACAAATCTGAGTCATTTTAGACGTCTGTCCAATGTGGTACCTCGCAATAGACGCGATAACAGTCTGCTTTGCCTGGAGTCAGCCAAGACGGCACTTATGGGCAAAAGTGTCTGTCTACTGCATGGCTCCAGTCATTTATAACAAATTGCCAAAGACATGGAAAGAGCTTCCGCTTTCATTATTTAAAAAGAGACTCCGAAGCTTTTTAGTGGCGAAAGCATATTATAATATTAAGGAGTTCTTAATTGAGAAAGATTTTTTAAGCATGTGTATATATATTATTTTTTGTACTTAGTTCATTGTGTAATATTTTAAAACTGTATTTAATTATTTAGTTATAAGTTGAATGTTTTAAATCTTTTGCATGCCTATTTGGTAAAATATGGCTGAACTTTTATATTATTTGTCATCATTTACTGTTACCTATATTTGCAAAATAAAATTATCTTTATTTTTATCTTTCTTTTATAAGTCTCATGAAATAGATAAGCCTATTAAGCAAATTCAGACTCCAGACTGCTACCGAGAACTTCCCATGAAAAACTTAATTCTGTCCGATCTAGAGAGATTCCATCCAGAACCTTACGCTAAGCATATTAAAAAAGCTTTCAATCAGGAGAAACGCAAGTAATAAAAGTGACAAAAATAGACACAATATGTTTCATTCCTTAAGGCTCGTGCACACTCAAGCACGACACAAAGGCACCGCTCGTAGCGCGACACGCGGTGCCATTGTGTTGCACTGTCGCGTCGCGCCAGTGTGTACGAGCCTTAAGGAATGAAACATATTGTGTCTATTTTTGTCATACTGTGTCTGTTTGCGCCTTTATATTATTACTGCAGAAATAGGCAAAGTTTTCTACAAGACTAAGAATTTTCTATTTTACGTAATGCACTAAAAACAGTGACCGTCCTATGAAAAGGACAATCTTATCATTGTCAAAGTTTAAAATAGCTATCACATGATAGATACCTCCATTATAGTTGACAAAGAATAGCCTTGTCTCCCTCCCTTTCTATCACATAAAGAGGGCTTACGTCAAGGGGATGGGCAGCATCCTCTTATGAGGTAATAACTAACGTAATGCTATTATCAGAGCGCCACGTGTAATGTGATAAAGACATTATTTCTTCAAGGCTCATTTCTTTTGTTATAGTGATCTGTTGGGCGTCAGATGTGTGAATGTTTTTAGAGAGATAATATTTAATAACATAACATCATAGAGGTACTTATTTCCGTGGATAGTCAGACGTGTACCTATGGGGTGATTACCGGGATGATGACAATTAAAGTCCTCTAGACCGTATTTCGGCCATGGCGGCCAATTTCAACGGAAACTAGCCTCCGGCGCGGGAGATATTATAGTGCACAAGTGTGTGCGCAGACACAGGTGCACTCTCTCTTCCCTCACTTTCATAGTCCGATAGGACGGCAATTCGACATGACCGGAGAGAGATCAGGCGCAAGACTAATGGCTTAGCGTGTTTTCCGAGGCATTGAGGTATCTCACTGCCAACTTACAAACTCCGGGCTGTTACTAAGAAATTCCTAATGGGAAAACCCAATAACACTTTACCCGGCCTGGGAATCGAACTCAGGACCCCACGTTCAACAGTCGCGCTTCCAACCACGAGACCAACGGGGCAGTTGATGACGAATGAAGAGGAATGGAAGAAAAAGAAATATTTTGCCGACCACATTGGGTAATATGGACATGAGAAATAGATGAGGCAGACGTGTACCTATGATACCTAAGAGACCATTACAAAACTCAAAAGACTATTTCAAACACCAATCTACATGGACTTCACATGGTCTGACCAAGAATGTCTGGACTTTAAAAGAGACTGTGACTTCTGAGTTTGTTTCGGCCTTTCTTCTCAGAGTAATCAGATAGGAAACGCCGACCTCATCTAGTTTTTTAAATATGATTGACGTGTAAAAGTGTTTGTACAAATCTACTCAAAGAAATAAAATCATTTATCATTTATCATAAGTATACTGAAATTTTGTTAGTTATGTTAGAGACCTTTTTAAAAAGGACCTATCGCAATACCTGGGCACAAATCTAGACCTCGGAAAGCTATTGGGAGAGTATTTTATTAGGATCTTTATAAAATAATGGACATGTAAACTGCTATTGGCTAGACTTTTAATTTCAACTAGCTGTTGCCCGCGATTGCGTATGCGATCCAGAATAAAAAGTAACCTATTTCCTTACCTAGGTCATGGTCAATCTGTGTGCCAAATTTCATCCAAATCCGTTTAGCCGTTTTAGCGTGAAAGCGTTACAAACTCAAAGCATTTATTTCAATTAAACCATTTACAGGCACTTTTGAATTGTCAAAGAGTCGGTCAGTTAGTCAGATAGTTGAAGCTAGTTGCCCATTCCAAAACGTAGATCTCTATGGAGAAGAACGGGCAAGAAACTCCAAAGACCCTTTTTTTAAATCAAGATATTACAAAATCCTGGGTACATTATTTTTGTTGATTCTATATATACAAACAAACAAACTCACTTTCGCACTTATAATATTAAGTTAGGATAAAGAAGACCATGCTCCTTAAGCTAGTGTTTCCTAAGGCTGCAGTGGCCGCCACATAGCGTCCGCAATTTACCGTCGAATGACGCCACTGCTACATTATTTATGAAAGTAAGTTCAAACTCCACTGCCATCATGACAGCCGGCTATGCTGGCGTTATGTGGTGCCCACCGGTGTCGTAGGAAACCGTAGCCTTAGACACAATCACATAATTATAAATTACCTTCCATTACTTCAAGCAAACTTCTTAAATGTGACTTATGAAAACCCAATAATATCACCAAAAGTTTTCACAAGAAAAACGTTAGCAACCCTTCCCGTTATGTCGTCAAGGTCAAACGAAAGCATTAACCGAAAATAAACTTGAAGTACGTGTCATTAGTCTGGCCTTTTTATCCTCAGATACAGATGGAGTATACGGACTTAGTCCATAAGAACGGCTCCAGACAATACGATCATATACATAAAAACTAATGACCACTCCATACAGGACAGTAGGGTTGGCAAAAGAAAATAATTGTATAATTGTAGCAGCAGTTATTTTTTTTTAATATAAATGGAATATTCTTATGACAAGGTTTTTTAGGTCTGCGATGATGTTTATGAAAGACATTCTACGTAGTTCTTAAAGAGTGTAACGCCTCAATAGTTTTTTTATTTTATTTTTTATAAGTATTTTTATGGCCTGGTTGCTAAGACCTTTTAGCCAAGTCTTTATTTAATTTCCGTCACTAAATTTCTTCGAAAGTGTTTTTAATATATTTATATATTGCTCGATAACAAGTCTTATTTTTTAATAATTCTGTCAAGCGGCGGGAGGTATTATTTAGCACAACACTTTCACTACACAATTCACCTAATTCACTCCCTAAAATCAATCTTTGGTTTGGGCTTGATAATTTAGGTTTCCACTTTTCCAGGTACAAACTTGATACAAAGAACAAAGAATACTTAGCTAGGTACTTATTTTCCATATTTCTTGACAACGATTTCCATTATTCTCAATTATTTTTTATTTTTGTTTTAGTTTCCTTCGTGTTATTCCCGCCATTTTCCGCAACCCCCTCAACAGCTTTTGTTAGACAGTAGGGCGTGACTCTCATGGCAACTACTTAACTAATAACTGATTTTATGAGAAGTGATGGAATTTCGAAGGCACTGGCACTAACAGATAAACGAGTAGAAAAGGAGAGATTATAATTGTAAAACTCAAAAGGAAACTTACTCTCACAAAATCTGTGTTAAACACCTTTAAAGATGGCCCAAAACTTTTTATGGATGAATGGCATAAAGTTTGCGTAGTATAAACAAAGATTTGAATCACTAGATTTGTCCTCACCGTACTTAGGCACGCGAAAAAGTTTCCATACTGAGAAGAGTGAGCTCACATATTATTATCCCTTAATTGATCGCCTGGGGTGTGACACACCCCAGTGCATCTTTGAAGGTTAAGAGCTCTTAAAATTTTGAATTTACTGCGCTGATGTTCCCGTCGCATTGGCTTCGTAAAAACGCATAATATTTATGATTTAGTAGCAAGCAGCACTCGGTCGTCTATAGTTTGGGGAGTAAAACACCCCACGCGGCTATTTACGTGGTTAAAATTTCAGGTAAGTGAATGTATTTTGTTTTACTTTTATAAAATGTGATAGTTATAAGCTAGATTTTGAGTGTTATAATGACAATTTATTACATTTATGATAATTTTATGACAGCATGTTATTGTTTTTGGTCATAAATTCAATATCAGTGGTATCAACTCTTACGCCATATAAATACAAGGCCAATTTGAATCTACAATATCGCCAAGGGAATTTCTGAAGCTGTTAGCTGTCATTTGGTCGAACCATATAAAAAATTAAGATCTAACATACCAACACTACTGCGACCTTTGCAACAGCGTCTAAAACGGCACATTGAAGTTGAGGACCAAGAATCATCTTCTGGAGCTGGCAGAGCGCTTTCAGATAAAAGATGTTACGTGTATCCAAGAATCAAAGACAGAAAAAAACAAAGACAACTTGTTTAAAAAGTCAAAAACATGTGTGCAATGGCCACATGATTTTGATCTGCTAAACATGTGGGAAAGAACACTAATATATCTATATTCTTGTTTCAAAGATCCTATTTGTTTGTTTCTGTTTAAAAGTTAATTACTATGTGAGTAAAAATATCCTAATCAATAAAATACTGATTTAGTATGTATTTCGTATTTTATGTCTATGATCAAATTTGGGGTATCACACACCCCACGCGACCGATAGCGTAACTTTATAGTCGCCATAGCGTTTCCATGACAATCAAGTCAAGTCACTGCGTCATTATGTGTGCCAGAGGTGTTAAAACGAAACAAAAACGCGACTATCCTTTGACACGGTAGGGGCAGGGCGAATCTTACGTTTTAAATCTTTGGGAATAAACAAATGTTTGTACTTTTTGAGATCGACCGTTTAACCAAGAATACTCTGATGTAACACATGAAAGCCTAGTTCAAGTTTAAGATAACCATTCACTTCACTGACTAACTATAAATATTCGCCTCCTCAAAGGGCTACCCCGATTCTTTTATCTTACCTACAAGCAACGCAAGTAATCCCTCTTCTGCCTTAGAAGGCACGTTTACGATCCAATGGGTTTGAGGGTTGCGTTAGACCTTTGGGGCAACCTAAAAGCTTTTAAGATTTTAACACAAAAACAACTGGATAAGCATGACCTTGACCCTTTTGCTAAACCTACAACTCATAGCGCAAAGCTTAAAACTGAACATTATTGAAACCCATTAAAATTTGAACAAAATGGTGGGTAAAAATAGCTCAGAGCGGATAAAACAAACGGAGTCGTAACTAAGACAAAAAGTGTAGGCTGAAAGGGTATATGAATATAGATAAATAAAATATAGATTGCATTCCTTTTACGATATTAATCTTTAAATAAGCTTCATTTCAGCGGTCCAGCAACAGAATCACTTCAAGCTAAGTACAAATCATAACAGGTACCTTTGTCAAAAATATAATGAGTTTCACGGTTCCAAAATCACGGAAAATCATTCCGGCCAAATCTCAAATACGGGAGCTTTTCTTTTCTCAAGCCGCAAACGGCCTCACCGAAGGAGGGGCCGCCAAAATCCTCCCTGTCACATTTACGAAATGAGACCACTCCGTTTTTGGGTCAACCGTTTTGAGTGAAGCAATGTGTTTATGTATTTAGAATTATATAATCACCACTTAAACACGGGTTATTGATCATGACAAGAATTTATGTCGGGTGTATTGCTGTCGTGAAAATTTATTTTTTGCGGGTAGGTTCCTTTACAGCCTTGTTTATTGTCGCGCCAATTTTTGTGTCATTAGGTGAAGTGCTACTTGTATGTGGAACGATACTTTTGAATATTTGGAGCAGCAAGTCTTCATATTTTTTGTTAATTATTTTTTTTTACTGGTCGGATATTTCTATATTTGTAAATGGTAGGTACGGTCACCAAAACTGATAAGTAACCAGGGCCGTTGGATATAATTGAAGTTTAGTAAGAAGCCGATGGACGTTTTCGAATAAAATTAATTTAATTAATAGAAAACAAAAAGTCAATTTATCAAATTAAATTTTATTCAAAAACATCCATCGGTTTCTTATTAAAATTCAACTGTATCTGACGACCTTGGTTACTTATCTCTTTTGGTAACTGTACATGCTTTGAAGATTGATCTGTGAAATACTGTAGTGCAAAATTTTGTTAATATGACTACTTTTCGAGACTTTGTTCCAAGGACCAGAATCGTATTACCCAATACCCAATGAGGGTAACATAACTGGCGAAATGCGGGTGTACCTCTGCCTAACCCTTTGGAGAATACAAGCGTGATGTAATGTTATGGAGAGTAATTTAATTTATCTTTCTAATAAGGTACAACCCGGGTAAGTTTAATGGTTTGGAAACCCAGCAACCATTAACCCCATTCAGAACCACCTTTCCTAACCGACTCATAAAAACGCATCAAATTAAGAACATCCTTTTTGAAGTCCGTCACACATAGCCGTTTTTAAAAATTAGGGCGGTTCTATCAATGGGCAGCCCTATAGCAGGGTGGGTAGCCAAATTCCTCCCCTTGTCAGTGGCAGTGTGACTCTGTTTTTAGGTCAGTTATTCACAGTAAAATGGCGATATGTTGATGACGTTCTTATTTCACGAGAACGTGTATAAGTGGGGGTTTTTAAGTAAGCGTTTGGTGCTCTGTTTTTGAGAAATGGTGGTTTTTAGATACGCGTTTTTTGTTGGCCGTAAGAATGTCTTTGTATTTAGTTACAAACTTTTAGGGTTACTTCTCGTTTGTGAAATAAAAGAATTTTTTGTTAAGTTCGAATGAAGCCATGTGGAGCATAGCATACGCAGCGCGAGTTTTAAGGCGAAGATAAATGATACTCCTAATATTTATATGTAGAAGATAATACGTCTGTTTCTGCTTGCTTTATAACGTTCAGAATATTTGTATAATATACTTAATTTCAGTGATTCGACATAATATATATGTAGTTAGGTATATTTATGAAAGAAAATCTTCTAAGATTTATAAAAATTCCGATGAATTCTTACAATAGACGTGAACAAAACCTCCATCACAAGGAAAGTGGAATTTTCGGTTATTGGTATACCTATACAATGACATGTATGTTGCTACGTTATAGGTGTGTCGAGGGCTTTTGATTTCGTTCCTATTCCTATTTTTCTTAACAAGATCGAAGCTATCGGTACTCGAGGTCACATTTTGGACATCATTCAAAGCTTCCTTAGAAGCTTAAAAAACATTGTCGAGATTATTCATTTCACTAGTAGGGATTCATAGATCATGCTTGGTGTTACCCAAGGCGATATGCTCGGCTCAGCATTTTACCACAAACAGTATAATGATATCTTCACAAACGAAATACTTATGAAAAGACAAAATGCTTGGAATAAATGAAAGCAAAACCTCCCTCACAAGGACTGTGGAATTTTGGGTCAGTTGTAACATGTAACTATGTCGTTATGTATATTATGTTGTAGTTGTATGTATAGCTGTGTGGGGAGACCCAAGACCCATGTTTGGTGGAGGACGTCTATGAGTTGTATTACAATCTACATTAAGTAGGTATGCGAGTGTATGGTAATGTCGTATATGTATCTCATCTCAACATACTGTGTCTATATAATAATTGTATTCAAATTCTTCTCTTTTAGGTTTCGTAGAATAGTTTCTATTAATTACTCTACTTTGTCATGCGTTTGAATTATCTCAATTTCCTTTTCGTCTGGTAATTAGTTGTGGTCATTGAAATCTGCCCATGTTAAGCAGTATATGCAGTATTCTGGCCACTACTGTGGTTACGAAAACACAAAATATTTTGTTTGATTTGTAATATAAAATGTTTCCTCTAAAAGTAAAGAATTTTGCCGCAGAAATAAAATAACTTTTCATACAGACAGCTGGTACAGCGAACACATAACACTATATATGAGAAATATACGCATATATATTTGTATATACGTTGACGGCTTTCTTTCATCGTACGTGTTCAAGTACTTTTTCCGAAGCATTTGTCGTTTTTATAGAAGAAGCGCGGAACATGAAAGACCACCTGATGCCGCTCGTAAAATTTTAAGAGAAACATTTATACTGGGAACTTTTCTTTTATTATGTTCATGAGTACAAAGTGCCCAATATATCTTGGTATGCGTCGAAATAAGGAACTGAATTTGAATGGACGGAGTTTGACTGTTTGATAATAATAATAATATAGGTTTTATTTATTTATGCTTTAGTTTACAAAAACGTGAGGTAGGTAGGTATAGTGTTTGGAGCTTCCTTTTAAGCATAAATGCCTGTGTTAGGAGACTTCGCTCTTCCATAGTACTGCACAATTAGTTAATCTAGATAAGATAAGATATAATTTATTTCTCAGTAGATGGTAACAGAAACCGTAGGTACAGTCGCTAGCACATCAAGTTACCACAAACTGTCAGATTTTCTCATTCGATTTTGAACTTAATTAAAATAGTTTGGAGAAATTTGACAGTTTCGTGTAGCTTGACCTGCTGGCGACTGTACTTAAAATATCAAATAAAAATAAGGATGTTAGTGAGAGTATGATTCGAGTGTGAGTACCTGTGCGTAGTGTGTCTGTATGTGAGTGTTTATGAGAGTGTATGCGAGAGTGTATGTGAGAGTGTATGTTATATTGTAAGTGAGAGTGTATCTTCCACTTTATGTGCTCCAAAAGTGCCTCTGTGTCATCATACGTAAGTGTCTTGATATTTTGATATTTTGCTATTACGATCAGCGGTGTTTTGATGTGTCATATTATATTGGTAACGTGTGTTTAACATTGCTGCTTGCTGTTTTTTTAAGAGCGGTTAATGGGGTTAAGAATTATTTTTACTTATGAGTGTTTTTTTGTTTAAATTATCGAAATAACTTTCATGACTTATTTCATCTTAGGTTTCCAAACCTCGTGGCAATTTTTCAAGTTATCAATAATAATAGGTAATTTAGATTTCTGAACACAATAACATTTTATAAATACCTAATTAATTTAACTACGCATTGTTCTAAACGACCTTCAGTATTTTTTGCGGAGTTTCATGTAAACATTGTTTACGTACATACTATAGGTATATGAGGAAATACAAATGGATTTAGTCAAACAAAGAATTAAATATACCTACTTATAACTATCGCAGGTTAAGAAAATAAATATTTAGGAAGATGTAACACAAACCGGAGAAAAAACTTCTAAAACAGCTCACTACGATATGCATCTTAACCATTTTATAAAACATAGTTACGAAACATTGTAAATCATCATGCCTAATGCGTGTGAATATCAAACAGATTGAGATCATGATCATCATCATCAACGGCCGGTAAACAACCATTAAATAACATTATACCCGTCAGATGACTGATATTTGCATTTGACTTAACAACACAGCTGGAGAAGAGACTCGATTAATCAAATAATCTGCTGCACAAAGTACAACCAATAGAACTGTGGGCAACTAAATTATGAACAGGTTTCATAACATACATGACCATTAAAACTATTTCTATTGGTCGTATTTTGAAGCCTAAAAGCCATAGATTAATTAAAATCCTTAAACACCGTGTAGCACACTACTAAAATATGTTTTCCAAAGTAAATACCAAGAGAGTTTGCAAGGGGGCGAAGTTAGCATATCAGAGAAGCACTACTAAGGCGTTGTGAAAGTAGATAAGTAATTCGGAAGCCAACAAAATGCAAGGCACGGAGTAAATCAAATGACCTGAAGACGCTTTATCAGCAGACATACTCTAGCAAATAGAAAGAAGACGAAATTATTGAGAAGGAACGAAACGTTTTCCTTATCTAAGCTAAAGGCATGACAAAGGCTGAAAACGGTTCCATCATTACCATTCCTTGCACAAACCTCAAGTGAAAATATATTATTCGGCGAGAAAGAAACGTTTGCACTTTACAAGCAAAAATGCTAGTCAAGGAATACAAAAATAATAGAGTGAAGACAGGAAAAGAATTAGGTTAAGTGTCATACTTCTCTGAGGTAGAAATCATAATTATAAGGTTCTAATAAGATAATTGTATTTACCTCTCACAAAGTTAAGTACATTTTTCCTAGTGGTTTAAGATGGAATATTGGAGTTTGTGAAGTAAATCTAATTGCTAAAAATAGAAAGACTCAAGAGCGAAGTAATGAATCAAAAATATAAGAAAGGACCCGGCACATGGCGAGAATTGTAACAAGATCAAGAAAGAACAGGAATGTGTGTGATTGCTCACAAGGAACAAGAAAACAGTGAAGAGGGTACGACTAAAATTATTATCAGGATAAAAATAGTTCAACTGGAAAATTAAATCAAGTGGAAGCTAAAAATTTAAAATATTACTAAAATCTCTAAACATTATTCAAATAGTAGCCAGTCGGTGTAAAATACACATTCAAGTAGGAAAAGATTATCCGCATGGTTGCTAATGAATGAGCAACCAGCCAAGAGGGCTTTTACTTTCACTGACCCATTCGTCCATTTCGGTTAGTCCTTTCTGCAGTAATGTTACGCCAACCAATCGATAAATTTTTATGACAGCCTCTACTAGACCTACATTCCCTTCACTACTTTTACTGTTCCCAGACACGGTCGCCAAAATACGAGCAATATAGAAAAAACACTAAGAAGATTGCAAAACCCTTTCACCTCTAACTTTCTGAATAACGCAGGCTGTAAATCAGCCACAGATGAAATATAACCGATGGGGAGAGCGGCTTATTATGGACGTATAAGTAATTGGAAATACTCCCATGTGATTAGAAATCTATGAGCTTTTGTATTGGTTTCGTTCAGGGGTAAATAAGAGGTGTGTAAGGTCAGGGTGTGGATTGAGGTCGGCTGTTGTAAGTAATCTTGTTTGATGATACTTCACTGCCTTTAGGCAGAAAACCAATTTGGTTGAATTAACAATCAAAGTTCACTAGTACTGTAAATGGAGTATCTATACAGTAATGGGGGAGTATTTTTGTTAGAGTATTAATAACTTCAAAATTTGCCACTGAATATGAAAATAGAATCCAAAAGAGTCTAATCATCATCTGCGTAGACTTTTCCCATAACTATGTTGGGGTCAGCTTCCAGTCTAACCGGATGCAGCTGAGCATCAGTATTTTACATGGAGCAACTGCCTATCTGACCTCCCCAACCCAGTTAGGGCCCTTTTCCTGTCATGCGTATTTTCTCCAGCACGCGGATCTGGTCCGCATGCGGTTGATAGCACGCTCCTGGCCACACGTACGACAAAGATTTGGTTTGCCGCTGCAGTGTCGTGCGTGTCGCCAGGGACTAAACTCGTGCATGATTATATGCGTACTATGACAATGCGTGCGACCCGCGTCACAGTAAAAACAACACTGGAGGCAGAAGAACGCCGTCCGCATCCGCTTAGCATGCACGCGGGTAGCGCGCCAGCAGCCAATCCGCGTTACGCGCGCGTGCTGCCCGCATGATAGGAAAAACATGTATGAAATGATAGGATGCGGGCAGCCTGCACGCGGACCAGATCCGCGCGCGGGCGAATATACGCATGACAGGAAAAGGCGCGTTACTGGGTAATAAGATACCCCTTGGTAAGACTGGTTGTCAGACTTTCGGGTTTCTGACGACCCGTAACGACTGTCAAAGATCCATGAATGACAGCCGAGACCAACGGCTTAACGTGGCACGGAGAGGTCTTGGTACGTGAATATGGTCACCCATCCACGGACCAACTGCGGCAAGTGTAGGTTAACCTGATCGATTGACCCCTGCGGCTGTTATTAGTTAGCTACAAGCCTCTCTAATCGTAACCTAATATGTTAGTTTATTGCTTTCTGTAGAGTATGAAGAAGGAAAGAAAGGAAAGACTGACGATTATCAAGTTAAATTGTCAGAAAAAATGGCGGCAGTTTTGATATCCCATGTCGAAAAGCATTTTTACTTTTTTGTTACGCAACTGCACAATTACTATAACCTTGTAACAATGGTAACCGATAAGAAGCGGGTATTACACTGCACAAAAGAAGCTAATTCTGCAATCGACCAACTATAAGCCAAAGTACACATCTGAGGGAATTCTGGCGATAAGAATATTAATATGATACTCGTAACTACCTATAACACTAACATTTTGGAACCCAATGGCATCGATTCAATAAAGCTCAGATTAGATAAACTTTATATAAAGATATACCTATTCTTTCCAACACAAATGGTACTAAAAGATACGGACGAAATGTCTAGCTTTTTTAATGAGTACCATCGGATGCATAAATGTTTTAGGCAACGTTAAGTTATTTAGTTAATCCTTTTATTTTATTTTTTTGGGTGGGAAATCATCAAATGATCTTTCCCGCTCTGTGCGGAGCGGAAGGGCGTGTCAGACTCTTACTGACTAAAATCCACCCGTGTTCCTTCAGTTGCCTGTGCGCCAGGGCCACGGTAACTCTTTCGAACAATCCGATCCGATCGATTTAGTTAATCCTAAGACCGAGAATAAAAATAATAAACGTGTCTTTGTATTTATGTCTGAATACAATATTATAAAGGTAATTGAATTGACTTCAATGAAGGCTGAAAGTAATAAATAACATTGGACAATGGATGTGCAAATTCTTTTCACAGCATTTTCATGTTCCAGGATTATTGTTAAAAAACCGGACAAGCGCGAGTTGAACTCGCGTAGAGAGGGTTTCGTACGATGAATGGAATGTTAATATTACCTACCAAAAACATTTCATGTAAAGTAGGTTGCCATGACTTAAGATGACAACGCTTTTACTGTTAAAAAGTTATCAGATCTAGAGTAGAGCCAAGCCGGCTCTACAAGGCGTAACTCTACAAACCTTACATCTTGGCCGAAATGTACGGCTTGGCCGTTTCGCGGCCGTCGCACATACACCTAGTCGTCCTATGAACTTATGTTATAATGAATATTGTACCGAAAGATAATCCCGATAATAAGCTCAAGTCATGGCAGACAGAAGAAGCGCAAAGACAAAATAAAATCACTGGAGGTGCTTTTTTTTTAAATTGTATCACAGCTATTCTTTTCTCTGCGTTTATGTGTGCGTGATAAAGTACATTTTATTGAGCGGCGTTACTATACTTTTCATTTGGCATCGGTTTTTGTATAATACTTAGTTTTATTTTGTAATATCACAACGTGACAAAAATTACGTGCATAAACCGCTTCCTTGATATCGATGAGAAAAATCCAAGTTTATTTAATAGAATCGAATAGAATACACTTTATTAATAAGACTGTTTTTTATTTTATTTATTTCATAAGTTCCCATCATGCCTGTATTCCTCTAAGGGCTAGGCTGAGATTTACTTATAGTACACTATGTAACCGGGAGCGAGACCTTTAATAATAATAAAATTAAAAAATTCATGCGTGAGTGTCGTGGAACACTCGGTTGGAACGAAGTTCCTTTCGTAGTATATTTAAAACGTCCATAGAACAAATTTGATTACCATAAAAAGGGTTATATTGAGTCAACCTTAAAAGATAGACATATACTGTTGCGGATTTTTTTAGAACTTTTAAAGGGGAACAATTCCGTCATACATGATTTTTGCGTAACTTTAACCGTTTACGCAGCGCACACAACAGAAGCTCTCAAAAGGAATAATTTCTTCCCGTTTTTGCAACTTTTTTTCATTTATGCTCCGCTCCTGTTTGTTGTAGCGTGATGTTATATAGCCTAAAGCCTTCCTCGATAAATGGACTATCTAATCCAAAAGATTTTTTCAGTTCCAACCAGATTAGCGCGTTCAACCGAACAAACAAATAAAGAAAGGGTCGTGACGGAAACTCGTGACGGAAAATTCTTACACTTTTTTTTGCCTAGTCCCTATCCACCAAGTCTGTACCGTGCGGTAAGGAACTTCGTTCCAATAACTTTATTGCAGACCACATAATTCATAAAAAAACGCAATAAAAAATATGCCATCAACCGGGCATAACTCCTGATTCCGGGCTGCTAATCAGAAATTCCAGATGGAAAAAACCCAATAACACTTTGCCCGAACCGGGAATCGAACCCAGAATCTCATGCGTAGCGCTTGCGACCACTAGACAAAGGAGACAGTTAATTCAATAAGTTTTCAGTACCAAATCTGTACCAATTAATTTAAAAGTAGAAACGACATACCGATGATTCAAGGAATGCTCTCAAATTGTTTCAATAAGTATATTTCAAGAAACCAAGTATGGCGATGTGTGTAAAACATCGAGGTTAAGAAACATGTGCATGCGTCTCTGACGTCATTACAATCTAAAACGGACAATAATACACAGAATACGGTAAACAGGATGTGTAGTTATTTAAATGTAATTGGTTAACTTAAACAATAACTGGTCGTTATAATAACCGCAGATCATGACGATGTAAAGTTAGTTTATTTAGGTATTAACTTGATGGTTACAGCTGAATATAATTGTCCGAGCGAGCGCGAAGCGTCTCCGTTGTCAAAATTGGTTTCGTATGTCCGGATGCGGATGTGTTATTTGCGAAATTTTTGACGCCATTTTAAGGAGGGAGGTTTTCTCGAGATTTTTATGTTCTTTTGAGAATTCTAAAGAAGCTCTTGTAGACAACTATGTAGAATATTTTAGGGATTTTGCACGTCATTTATAATTGTGTCTGTTGTACAATTTTCCACTGACCGTGATTACTATGAGCCATAGTTGAAAAGCAGTGGTGGCGTAGTGGTATCGGCCCCGACTTAGGAGTTGTAGGTCGTGAGTTCGAACCCAGGCAGGCCGGATGGCTGTTCTCCTCTACATTTCGCATTTCTCAACCAATTATCGTGAAATTTTGTGAGCAGTTTCGATAATTATTATGAATATTTTTTGTCGACTCAGTTTTTAGAAATTTTCCAAAACGGTGGAGAAATGGGGGTCGAAAACGTAAAAAATATCATATTTCAGCCATTTCGCGCTCTTTGCGCGCGCTTGTTGTTTTAAGCTATGCAAAGACAGACTCGCGACATTTACAGCTTTATAGTACAAATAGTGTATATACGAGTAGCAATGACTATTTTCGTTTGGTGTGATGATCGATCTTGAACAGTTAAAGGACTTGGAGGTCGAAGTTTTTAGTATTAAGGCTCATTGTATCCGCTTACTTAGTTATTGTATGATTTTAGGTGTGTCGGATAGGTATATTCATGTAATTTTTTCCTTCTATTGTCGGTAGAGTATATGGAAATCTCCACGATGTGAAAAAAATACGTTCAAAGTGATTTTATTCGGTCCTTTTTGTTTTCCAGAATTACCAACTCGTGTAGTACTGACCTATGTTTTTGTGCAACGAAACTTCAGTTTCCTGGGAATTGACTGTCAAACTTTATTTTTTAATTAATGATCGACGGTCAGATACGCTTTGTGGCTCTGAAAAACTTTCGATTCCATGCGACAAGATTTGGTTTTAAGAACATAAACTATTTAGTCACCATATCGTATATCTACCTAATCGTTTATTAGTTTCTGCCCGCGACTCCTACCGCGTGAAATTTCTTTTTTTAACATAAAATATCCTATGACACACGGCAACACGTGCACGGCACGGTGGCCATTGCTTTTTTTTTGCCATTTAATTTTAAGCATGATCTGGCAGTTTGTTTGCAAATGTCCTTTCTTTGGTATTGTTCGTCGAATCGTTGAGCTCCTTAAGTCCTGACTTCCTGAGTCGAGCTGCACGATAAATGACTAATGCGTGCACTGACTGGTCAGGTCCACTTAATCTGTGTGGTTCTTTCCTCAAAAGACCATTTCAGATACCAATCTACATGGTCTTCACATGATCTGACCAAGATTATGTCTGGACTTTAAAAGAGACTGTGACCTCTGAGTTCGTTTCCGCCTTTCTTCTCAGAGTAGTCAGATAGGAAACGCCGACCTCATCTAGTTTAAAAAATATGATTGACGTGTAAAAGTGTTTGTACAAACCTACTTATGGAAATAAAATCATTTATCATTTAGTACTGTAGCTTCCCATTAGTGAAAGAATTTTCGGAATCGGATCAGTACTTCCTAATTTTACCTCTTTATAATATTATTAGTTGACCCGGCAAACGTTGTCCTGCATTTTTTTTTTTCGGTTTGAATTATACTTTACGACCTATTCTCAGACCTACCAAATATACATAAAAATCGGTCAAGCAGTTTCGAAGGAGTTCGATAACAGACACTGTGAAACGAGATTTTTATACATTAGACTAGCTGCGCCCCGCGGTTTCACACGCAGCGGTATGAAATATAGTCTACGACCTATTTTCACACCTACCAAATATACACAAAAAAATTCATAAAAATCGGTCTAGCCGTTTCGGAGGAGTTCGATAACAAACACTGTGACACGAGATTTTTATATATTAGACTAGCTGCATCCCGCGGTTTCACCCGCAGCGGTATGAATTATAGTTTACGACCTATTCTCAGACCTACCAAATATACACAAAAAATTTCATAAAAATCAGTCAAGCCGTTTCGGAGGAGTTCGATAACAAACACTGTGACACGAGATTTTTATATATTAGAAGATATAGATAAAGTATAGATGAATTCACCCCATATTATGTCACGTTTTTATTGCATCTTTTTTTCTTTAACTTTATTTAGATTCCTAGTTTTTCCTAAATCATAGGTTCATATAATCCGGTACCTACGAGTACAAAGAGAAGCACGGCTTCCTTATCACCGTGCGAAATCGTTTCGGTTGAATCCGTATTGTTAATTTTTCTAGAATCCGTGGGAGAAACTTTTAGTTGTATGATATAATTATATTCTTAAAACAGTGTTGATTGAGTGTGTCTGGGATCTTCACTGATGCACTGTCTAAATAAATCAGGTTAAGATTCGATTTTGTATTTTTTTCTGACTTTGTCTTGGACTTTACTGACATCGGTATAGGAAAAATATCGTGAGGAAACCTGCGGGGTGATTACGTAACACACTAACAGTAGGAATGGGTTTCATTTTGACAGTTCAACAACATTCATTGCGTTATTTACGTTGTTGAGCAGCCAATTTTTTCGAACATATGAAGCAATGCATTAGCAATAGGCTTCAAAATGATTCAGATTGTGATAGATAGTGTTACGTAATTAAGGTGCAGGACTTATCCTACTAATATATATATATATATATATAATATATAATATCCTACTAATATTATAAATGTGAATGTTTGTTACTCAATCACGCTAAAACGGCTGAACGGATTTGGATAAAATTTGGCACATGGGTAGACTATGACCTAGATTAGGACATAAGATACTTTTTATCCCGATATTCTCGCGGGATCGAGATTTCTGCGGGTGAAACCGCGGGGTGCAGCTAGTAATATTATAAATGTGAAAGTGTGGATGTTTGGATGTTTGTTACTCAATCACGCCAAAACGGCTGAACGGACTTGGATAAAATTTGGCACATGGGTAGACTATGACCTGGATTAGGACATAGGACACTTTTTATCCCGATATTCCCACGGGATCGAGATTTCTGCGGGTGAAATCGCGGGGCGCAGCTAGTAGTAAATATAAGTCAAAAATCGCCAACCCGTTTTGAACAAGCGTGGTGATTAATGCTCCTGCCTTCTCAGTATGAAAACGTCTTTGCCCTGCAGTGGTACAATAATAGGCTGGTATTATTTATTATGACGTAGAATCAATCGATTGGAGTTCCTTGTTCATTATTCTTTCGAGGAATTTGTAGCTACTTTGGAACGCACTGCGCTTTGATTGACCAACTCCTTAGTAATAAGTACTAAAGTACGTATAAATGGTCTTTGGACTTTGATTACTTCAATAATAACGATGAATTGTCGAGAACTATACAGAATATTTTAATATCAAGACTTTTCTTTGATGTATCGGTATTATGATCAATGCATCAATACATGATAAAGTCAGAAGTTTCAGGAGGAGTTCACTCATTTAAAACTGGAAATCTATCATACTTATTACACATAGATACAAAATGTCAATAATCTAGCAATCGATTGCAATCAAAAGCAATCGAAATAACAGAGGTAGCGCTATATGACAACCAAGCGGTGAAAAGAGAAAGAACGTCAATGTGTCACTCCAAGATCTGATATAGTGTTATCAGCACATAATCTGCCTTTGCATTTGCGTTATAATCAGTGGACTGACACAAATAAAACACAGGCACATTCATTTATAGAACGACTCCTTATGCGCAGTCGCTAGCGCACTCAATCGTGTATTGACAGTTGTTTTGATTGGAGCTGTGTTGCCAGAGTTAAACTACCCAGAAATGTGGGAAAGAAAAAATTTGGGGAGAAAAACATAAAAGGCTTGTTCCAGTGCATTCTATTTTTATCTACCAGATTAAAAAACAAAACGAATTGTCTTTCAGAAAAAAGTGCCGCAAATTATCCGGAGGTGATTGTATAGTGGAGACTGTGATTGAATCAAAAAATCAAAAGTAATCTATTCAAACTAGGCTGAGAATCAGTACTTTTTGAACATCAAAATTACATAAGACAGTCCCTAATGCCCTCCCTTCATCTCTACATAGTGCTTTAGCTGGGAAGAAGAAATGGCGCAACAAACTCCCTAGCAACACAGCTGTCTATTCAGTTAGAAGAACTTGATTCTATACAATACTAATTAACATTACGAAACACAGATCATTAATTTAGATTATTTGTTATTATGCCAGCTAGCACACGCTAATATACAAACAAAAACATCGAAAACTATACTCAAGCTGAAATTAAAAATAAAAACTTAAACAGAACTTTGTACATAAAAAAAATGTTAATAATTTATTTGTAATCTGGTTTAATATCAATATGGGTGTATTCCTGAAATAAAAATGATTTGATTTTGATTTGATAAAAGTCGTCCCCGCTTACGATTTCTGGTCAAATATAGTATAGCGGTATATGATGAGCGGATGATGTTCGACATCGTTATAATTGTGTTGAATAGTATCAGTAATCGTAAAAAGTGTTAGAAGGGAATAAAAACCTTGCTATACTAAGCACATTATACGAGTAACTCAAATTACTGTAATGGCTTACGTTTGACTGAACTTAAGTATCTATTCAATCGTGTGTAGCGCCCCGTTTTCAATATATTACCCTTTTGTAATATCAGGGCAATACCGGCATTATTTCGCCCAAATATTTCAATGCACATAGAATATGTTCAAAATATATTGGCGTTTTATCGACAACCTACTTGGAAATAAGGCTCTTTTAGATCAAATAAAATCAGTTTCCCCGAAAATATGACAATGTAAGAAGATTTACAATAACCATAGGATCAAAAGTGACAATAGTGAAGTAAAAGTATAGTGTAGTAATAGTGAGTGTGTGTGAAATGTCAATAGTGACACTTTGAACCTCAAAATTTAAGAAGTGAAGATATTGCCTCAGTAATTGTAATAAACCTACATATAGTCAACAATTGTTAAAAACAACAATTGTTACAAAAAGTAAATTTGTGATAAACTACAAAGTCCAAGATTAAACAAAAATCTTAACAAGATCATGTACGAAACAGGTAACATAATTTTTCCACTTAGGGGAATTTCGTACTAAATCTGGCAACACAATATGCGCGTGGGTAGCGGCATTTGTTTGTACTAGTCAATCTGTTTTGAGTGTGGTAACCATCGATTCGCGCGCCGTTCCTTACCGCATACTTTCATAAAAATATTTCAGAGAACGGAAGCATGAATGAAAGAAAAAAATACTCTTTTATGTCTGAGATCGATTTTGATATATGTGGCAGGTGTGGCGGGATATATCTATTCTGGATTAGATGAAACCGTGTGATTTTCTGCTAATAATAGACTATTACCTACATCTATTTCGTATTGCATTTAAGACAGAACTGGGGGACGACTTACACAAGATCGTGGGGAAGACCTGGATGAGACTCGCATACATCAGGGAAGCAAGGCATGGAATAAGGCTGCCAATGATGATGAAAGTCAGAACTTGTCAATACATTTTTTTGTGATATGAGATAGTTACATGGATAGTTCAGATTTGTTACAGTTGTCATGTCATTTGGTTTAAATATGCTCTCATTTTAATTATTTTATTTATCTTTTATATAGATTCTACTATATTTTGTGAACGTGAGAATGTTGTAAGCCTAACTTGTAGACTGTATATTAGTAGACCTTTTTCTATTTTCTTGAGCACCTGCTACTTGTTGACAGGCCTACACTGTCCTCCCATACCTATTAACACTGTAATTTGAAAACATTATAAAAACCAGTTATTTTTAAAAGAGTAACCGTGGAGTTTCTTGCCGGCTCTTTTCCATAGGAAACGACCAACTGGAACCGTGCACCTAGCTTCTGATGTTTCATAAGTGCCCATATATATTTATGTGAAATAAAATATTTTGATTTGATTTGATATAATGACTGGTACAGACATCAAACTAATGGTTAAGTCTTCCTGTGGTCATAGTAACATTAAACAATGGCTTATCGAAGAACTTGCTTTGAGCTAAGTGAAATCTGATAAAACACCTCTAAAAAATCTACAGGAGTAAAATTGATCATTTACGTGAACAGAATTTAAATTAGAATTCTGAATTTGATACTAATCTTAAAGACACTACTTCAAGACGTGTTACTTTATAAATAATGGTAGTAATTGTTATTATAATATCACGCATGTATTCCTTGAAAGCGAATGGCAGAGATAGCGGTAGTCTAGAAACTAAATCAATGGTTTTAGTATGTGAACACAGAGCAATGTGTATTGTCTTTGGTCCCTGGCCCTAGCATCAAGCAATAGACAAAATTGTCAAACTTTTATAGCTTGAATGCAAGGCTTTTGGCTATTTGTCTATTACATTAATATCGTTCACTTGTAAGGTGCGTTTTGTTTGTGCAGAATAAACTATTTTTCTTTCTTTTTTTCTTTCTAACCATAATAGAGTGATAAATAATGATTTTTTTATGAATAAAAATTGGCTTCTGAATGCTTTAACGATCGTGGCATAAGCATAACTACGATAAATGATACATAGACACGTCATAGTATTGTTCTTAGAAACAGACTTGTCAGGCAATTAGTAGCAACAGTAAAAACACATAATTATGATGTATAAACACATCGTTCACACTGTTTTGTACGGAGTATACAGTTCTATACAAAATTGAATAAGCTTGGGATCTTTATGAATAAAATGAAAATGAAAGTAGGTGTGACATTGTTACTGATGAGGGTCACTTTTCAATCAATATTTAGCATATTATAAATCTGTACATATTCGAAATTACAGTAGTTTTTAGTGTCTATCTGTGTTTATGCGGTGTTCTTCTAAATTACGCACCGGGATTTGATGCGGTTTTCACAATCATTTAGAGAATTTATTCCGAAAGGTTTATATGTATGTCAATTTTAATCTAACCTATCGTCGTGAAATCAAGTTGTAAAAACCGTGCGAAGCAGGGCCGGGTCGCTAGTAGCTACTTAAATAAATCTTTTGCGATTAATGTTCGGCGATACGTTTCTTGTATTTTTAGCCCTGTCCTAGGTCAAATAGTTTTTGAAGATATATTAAAAAAATCAATAGAGCAGGTATGCGTTCAGACAATATGTTTTTGAAATGATTAAGATTTTCAGAATAAGTGCGGTACTAATTAAGTATGCTGCAATAATTTTAAAAATATTTCTAGATAATTTGATACGGTATAATGGTACACTCGTCGACATAATGAAGGTGTCCATTCTTAATATATCTGACCGCACATTCTATAAAGTTTCCGTACAATGTAAGGTCAGCTTATGCTGGAATTGTTTATCTTGATATGTCGTTGGTATGTGCCAGTTAGGGTTGCTAACCCTTCTATATAATATAATATCCTACTATATTAGAGGCCTGAAGACTATATTTAAAAAAAGTTGGTGAAACTACCATATTTTCATTTCAATACAAAATTGTGAAAGAAGCGTAATAGGGCCAATATTAATCTCATAAAAGCTGAATTAATGATTTTGTAACCTTAATTTAGAGTGTAATCATGGTTATGTCATTTAAAAAAATAAAAACCTGTTAATAAAGGCTCAAAGGAGCAAAAACTATGCATTTAAAAATTAATTATTTGTTTTAAACATACCTACTATATTTTTTCAGGCAATGGCTTCGAATATACTGTATTTGATTTAAAAAAAGTTGGCAACCTTGGTGCCGGTCGACAGTCCAATAAAGGTAAACAATTTTAACACGTTATTGAACTCAAAACCCATAAAATATTATCGGTAGTTACGGATCGCGTCATAATAGGGAAATATGTGGTTATAAAATATTGTAACACAACAATAATCACTACTTCGACACGTCCTAAATATTAATGTAACTATAATTTATAAGTTTCCTTCAATAGTGACAATAAAAGATCATTATTTTAATGAAATCGATATTGAAGACTTACAACAACTCGAATAAGTAGCTGTAGTGATCAAAAGTGAAGCTTAAACTAATACTGTTGATAGAGTCCAATGTAAAATTGAAATTAATGATAGAGAAGAAGAGCTACAAACGTCACTAAGTACCAACTAAATATAGGAAAGAAAAGACACACAGACCACGTTTCGTTTAAGTCAGAATCTCTCATATGCCTTATGAACACCAAGTTACGAACCTTGGCAAACCCCATGGAGCTGATATGCTGTTTTTAGAACATAAAATTGAAATTATATGACCTAGATGACTGAACCGGTAGACTTAGATATAAAGAAATAGAGATAAATATGGAGTGTATTCTAAAACTGATTAGGAACAAAAACAATGTTTTGATTATGGTCAAAATTGAAGCTAGATCTTTTGCACAAATAATGAATGACATAGAGTATAATAAAGATTTTGAAGTAGTCACACTAATATTCAATGACACAAGACCCAAGGGTGCAAAAAATTAAAACATCAAAGCTAGAGTGTTGGTAACAAAAAACCCCCAACAGTGACGTCATTTCACCTGTCATGGTAATTCATTGACAGTTGTATTAGGGTCCACCTTGTACAAACAAAAATGTACCAAATTTTATCACTGACAAGGTGCAAAATAGGACTTTCATTGTATTCTTAGTCATAGAATTTTTTTATCGATTTAGCATGATGTTTTGTGTCACACAGAAATTACGTTAGTATTGATATCATGAACAGGGGAACTTCCAAATACGCTTCTTTATGCATATGAAGTACACAATTATTGATTAATGCTGCCCCAGCTGAAATTACTGGAACTCAAGCAAACGTTGAACCCAGCCCAGAACAATATGATGAAACATTTAACACTACAGGAATTAACTAAAATAGGACAAATATGACACATTTTAATTGACTCAAACGGATCATTGTACAGAATCATACTGTACTGTGGCGATATTTTAGTTAAAACATTGACGAATCGACAAAAAGATAACAACACAAAAATACATGAAAAAAATATGGAAGACACAGGGAATCTAATCACATCGATTAAATAAAAAACCAGCATACATAATCCCTTAATCGTTGCACGCCCTCCACGCAATTATATACCTTTGAACCGTTGTAAAAAGCACTATTATCCCTTGCACACACATAGGGCGACTCCCGATCCCTTGCACTACACATCATGACATCACTCACTATACTAATATTTTTAAATTTTAAATAAAGAATTACTCACGCAGCAATGCTTTTTGAAAGCGGCCAGCGTTCCATAGACGCTTGGTACTTCATGTTTTCAATCTGCTTTTTGAGTGCTTCTTTGTCCATGGCTGCAAGAATACTAGGGTCCATCGCGCAGAATCTGTGGTGTAAAACACGCACACATAGTTAGAACATACTGTGTCTGTGTAAGAGAGGGACGGCTCGAGTACAGTTGTGTAGAGCGTGGTCTCGGTGGGAATTGTTAATATCGTAATTTTTATTACGGTAAATTGAGTTGTAAATGTATATTTTGATTACTATTGACTGTCATGGTAATACAATCATTATAATTTTTTACCTCTACTGACTAACATAACTTAGTTTTCAACATCGATAGCTATTTATTGTGATAGAAGCATTAAAAAAAAATTAATTATGTTTTTTTGTTCTAAATGAATAAGTAATAAAATGATTACGATAATAATAACAAGTAACCTAAAAAAAAATATGGCATTAAAAAAAAGTACTTATGTTTTAAAATATTCTCAAAACTGTAACGATATACATATTTCAAAAAACACAAAGCATTTATTTCAAATAAACAAATAACAGGCACTTTTGATTTGTCAAGGGATCGGTCAGTCAGAAAGATGAATTTAGTTGCCCATTCCAAAGCGTAGTAGGTACCTACCTATGGAGAAGAACGGGCAAGAATCTCCATGGATACTCTTTTAGTATTTCAGACCACTTAGTTTAAGAAATACTGAGTTAAAAGTTGATAAAATCACCATATTTTAAATGCGAATCAAAAGCTGATTTATTGAAATTAATATCCTCAATCTACTTAGGTATACAGAGTGGCAACGTGAATATTTTGGTTTTCCTCTATTACCAAAATAATTGTACTTACCTTCATTCCCATTTTAATTTTCACCATCTAACTAACCTTAGTAAAACAACACCTAACACTAAAATTACGATAACTACTTTATTAATAACATTTATTTGGAATTCAACACTTTTGTAACCCACTGTACTATATCGCTGTCTCTTTCCCTCATTAGGGGAAACCTGTCTATGTGTGCGTAGGCGTACGCGTGTAGGTGATGCGCGCGCAGAACTTCAGTTTCTATGACAACCCCTTTAGGAACACTGAAGTTAGCTTGCGCAAAGTTAGTTAGCAGACCACCATTTTAATTTCTACTTTATTTTCGTAGTGTTATGGTTGGGTTTTAGTTGTGCTGTCAGTTGTAAAATTAATGAATTAAAGCGTAATGCCCGGTAGTTCTTGGCATTTTGTACACCATTATTCTTTGTTTTCGGACGGCTGTCATAGAGGGCTCTGTTCGCAGCTATTATATTCGCATCGGTGAATTTTTATATCACACCTCTCTGTACTTAAGTTATAAAGATTATTTATATTATAGATTTTGTAGCTAAAGTTTAAACTAATTAGATGAATAATTAGACAGACATTAATGTCTACTGAGACGGGATCCTGACCTTGAAATAACGCTCCACTGGGTGGAGGGTTAATCAAATTAATCATGCTATAAATTCGGTGTGAAGATGGGAAATCTTATCAATAAGTGTGTTAAAAAAGAAAGAGTAAACAGCTGTTTCTGTACCCATCTCTTTCTAACACAACGGTAAGCGACAATAATGTAGGTAATAAATTAATCACCACAGAGCTCTAAAAGCATACAATCTTGAGATAATAATTAATTAAACGTACAATGGGAGAGATAAGATTTTTATTGAGATAAAAACAATGGGTTCTTTTTTTTATACAAACACTGGGAAAAGTCCGGAGAGTTCAATCCGAGTTTTTTTAGTTTAGCTTTTAATTATGTATCACGCTTTTAACCTAACCAAGAAGAAAATGAACAAATGGAAGTATAATATTGATTAAACCGAAGATAAATAATTATTTAATATTAAAATGATTGTGATACTTAATATAATGTAATATAAATTTGAATAGTATGATATAATACAAAATGTATGAATAATAATTATAAGATAATATAATCGAAATTATATAACTATAATAAATATTGAGTATGTATTTAAATTGCAATGCCTTAACAGGCAACTAACTACCTATTGTTAACATCCTCAAAATTCTGTACCTACAATTAGTTCGCAATACATAATTTGAATTTGAATAAAATTATAGATAGATATATAAAATAAGTGCAGTTTGTCAATAACTAAATATTAGCTCTTGCAACACAGTCATAACTAGTGCAGCACCCTAATTACGTAACACACTATATATATATATCCTATGCCTATTGCCTGCGAAGCCTATTGCTAATCCATTGCTTCATATGTTCGAAAAATTTGTCTGCTCAACAACGTAAATAACGCAATGAATGTTGTTGAACTGTCAAAATGAAAGCCGTTCCTACTGATAGTGTGTTACGAAACTACCCCCCAGGAGTAAGAAAATTCTATCATTTGTTGTAAGTACAACTTGTTTTACGTCAATAAAAATTCTTTGTATTTTGTATGAATTAATTAAAACTACCTACGGTTTTGCATTGCATTAAATATCGTAGAAGATAAAGAAAGCTCATAAGCATGTACAGGAAACATTGACATGACAACATGTCTTAAACATCTACTAAAAAAATCATTTATCACCTGTCTAGCCTTTTCCCAACTATGTTCGGGTCAGCTACCAGTCCAACCAGATGCAGCTGTATATTTATATTTTACATGGAGCAACTGCTGATCTGACCTCCACAACCCAGTTACTGGTTAACACGACACCCCTTAATAAGATAGTAGTCAGATTTTCGGGCTTCTGTCTTTTCGGGCTTCTGACTGGGTAGCCAGAAGCCTGAAAATCTGACTACTGTAACACCCGTTACAAATTTCAAAGATCTACGAAAGATAGTTGGGACTAATGGTTTCTCGTGCTTTCCAAGGCACCATTTCATAGTTAAATGAATAGAGGCTGTCAAAATTAATATTAGGTAAAGTAAAATTTTAAGGTACAATTCAACAGCACGTCTATGATAATAATTTGACATTGACAGCGCAGGAGTAGTAACGGCGCTTAGGGCGATACAGTCGACATTTCATACACATATATAAACTCACGCCTTCTTCCTATGGGGGTAGCCAGAAACTACAGAAGGCTAACTGTTACGATCATACAGTTCGATACATACTGGTTTTGCTTCGTCTACGTTTATACACCTGGTCATACAGGCTTTCATACATCTGGTCATAGACGCACCTGACCTTTCTGAAGAATATCACCAATAAGGTCCTTCTAGGGCAATATTCCATCTGCCAGGGTTGCGGATTGTTCTAAGAGTTACCATGGCCCTAGCGCACAGGAATCTGAAGGGACACGGGTGGGTTTTAGTCAGTAAAAGTCTGACATGCCCTCCCACTCCGCCCAGAGCGGGAGAAGTTATTTGATGATTTCGCACCCGAAAAAAAAGGGCAATATTTCATGCTCAGTTATAAATTCCATTTGATACTAGACAAAGTTACAACAATATTAATTGACCAATAAGGGCCGGTTTCTAGTGAGATACTTCTATTCCTTGCATCATCCAGTATTTCAGATCTCTGTACGAGTATGCCTTTTGACCCACAGTTCAAGGAGATGTGTATTGATTGTTGAAATGTCTCGCTGGTGGTGGCGTGTGTGTTGGATCATTATGTTCTTTTCAAAATGGTTGAGCTGAATGGTGCTGATACATACGTCATGTTCGTGAACGGGCGCCGTCAGTAGGGACTGGTCATCTCTTAGCTGCCACGGCTTATTTTAATTTCTGAATTGTTATTTTTTTTCTATATTTTTTGTTACAGACGCTCTCAACGTGCACGTCTTTCTACATCGTTCTCACACGTATTATTTCAACATGAATGATGTAACCAATTTTTTGTAACAATATTTTGATTTAAAAGAGTGTCCGTGGAGGCAACTAGCTTCATCTTTCTGACTGACCGGCCCCTTGACAATTCAAAAGTGCCTGTAATTTGAAATATATGCTTTGAGTTTGAGTTTGATTCTCAGTAGAACTCGCCTTTGAAGGGTTTAACAAGCAAGATATAGTGTCAATTTGTACGTCTCCGAGAAGCTTCTAATTTACGGTTACAAATTAAGGAATATTGTTTCGTGGTCAACTGTTCATAATCGAGATACCTAAAGTCGGTATTATTCAAATGGATAGACAGAGGTATGCTGGTACGTTGAACTTGAATTGATAGTAGCCACAACACACAGGGCCAAATTAATTTTGAATTATAGGTAATATTGGTTTATATTTTGATGTATTCTTTATAAGAGATAGAGGGAGATTAAGGTACATAGAAACAATTACGGAACAAGATATTATTTTCTACAACAACACAATATCAACATGCAGCAATCACAACATGTGTGGCCTATAGGGAGCTATTTTTCTGGAGGCTTAAGATATCGGCCCCGACTTACGAGTTATAGGTCGTAAGTTCGAACCCAGATAGACACTTTATTTAGTGTATTTAATTTAATTTCATCACCCCTGCTCTCTAAACGGTGAAGGAAAACATCGTGAGGAAACCGGCATTTCTTAAAAGCAAAAATTCGAAGACATGTGACATCCACCAACCCGCACTGTGCCCGCGTGATGGATTATGGCTCAATCCCTCTCATAGAGTGGAGGTCTGTGTCCCAGCAGTGGGAACATTGTAGGCTGGTTATGTCTAAAGTGTAATTACGTAATAATGAGTAGTATATCTATACACTGTTTGAATTGAGACCCTAAGATTACTCTTAGTGTCTCAATTTCTGCAGCAACGCTTGTAACCCTCAATTAAGCAGTTTTTTCCTCTATTATTATAACTAAACAACAAACTATAAAACGTTAAACTTCACTATTAACACTACTAACACGACTTTCCATAAATGGTGGCGATATCACGGAAGGACGAAAATAGATCGGTATCAAAGGACCTTTTTCTAAACTACCCTTTATACATATGTTTGTCTTGTGATAGAAAACTCCTATCGTCACGAAAACCTTTCGTTAACGACTTAAACCCTCATTTAAAAGTTTTGTTTGTGTTTCAACTATTTCAAAAAGTTGGAAAACACTTTCCTAAAAGTATGATACCAACAAACATTCTAGTTAAGTGAACTATGTAGCAATAATTTATTATTTTTATAATAATCCATACTAAATAGATTACAATATACAAGCTAACACTAAAATATATATACTATGTAAAAGTACGTAATCAAAAAAAGGGGGAAACTCAAACTCAAAGCATTTATTTCAAATAAACCAATTACAGGCATTTTTGAATTGTCAAGGGGTCGGTCAGTCAGAAAAATGAAGCTAGTTGCCCATTCCAAAGCGTAGTAGGTACCTGTGGAGAAGAACGAGCAAGAAACTTCATAGATACTCTTTTAAATCAACATAACGTTACAAAAAAATGTGGTTACATCGTTCATGTTGAAATTATACATGTGAGAACGATGTAAAAAGACGTGCACGTTAAAAGCGTCCGTAATAAAAATGATAAAAACAAAAAAGAATAAAACTAGGGAATAGCTCATAGAGCATCAAAAAATTTGTCCGCATCGCTGTCCATGCGATAAGTGCCCAAAAGGCTGGCAGCATTGCCACGTTGGATGGCGATGCTGATTCTTTGGGCTAATACTAAATTATTACTTGTTAAAATTTTGGAAACATCATCTACTTTTCAATATTTGTAAATATGTGAGCACCATGTATCTATCACATAATTAATTTACCTGCCTTTGCATTATATTTAATTCTTTTTACCTATTGTGGTATAGTAATTTTATTCTAGGTGCATCGTCTTCACATATGATTACATAATTAATGTGAACTTACATAATATTGTAAAATATTTTAAAAGAGTAACGGTGGAGTTTCTTGCCCATTCTTCTCCATACGACACTACCTTTTGGAAGGGGCAACTAGAATAAATTCTATTTTTTTGTAAATTTTGACGTTCAAAAGTGCCTTTTATGTGCCTATTTGAAATAAATTATTTGACTTTGACTTTGACTTTACTAGGCCAGTCCTCTGGTCACGTCAAGAGTTAGCTACTAATAGTACTATGTAGCTAAATAAGATTGGATTTATGAAGATTTGACTTCTCAAAAGAGGTTTTTAGTCTGCTATTATTTTACAGTTTCGGCTTTCCATAGTAATGTAACCTGATGTATCTAACACATAGTCGACAATTTTATTTGGTACCTTCTATTTATGATTCAAATTTATTGACGAGAAGAAGTAATTAGAGCCTCGTTGATCTATAGATCGCAAAGTATAGTCATCAGCGTGAGGTCCCGCGGGGTAATTACGTAACACACTAACAGTAGGAATGGGTTTCATTTTGACAGTTCAACAACATTTATTGCATTATTTACGTAGTTGAGCAGACTAATTTTTCGAACACATGAAGCAATGGATTAGCAATAGGCTTCAAAATGATTCAGATTACGATAGATAGTGTGTTACGTAATTAGGGTGCTGCATTCGATTCCCAGGTCGGGAAAAGTATTATTAGGTTTTTCCATCACGAATTTCTCAGTAGCAGTCCGGAGTCTGGATTTGTGCCCGGTAAATGGCAATAGGCTGGCCCTCTATTACTTGGGACTTAAATTATAACTGGCGAAATGTGGGTGTACGTACACCTCTGCATAATCCTTTGAGGATTACAGGCGTGATTTTATGTTAAGTAATAATTACTTTGTATGAATTTCTACAACAAGGCTCTTCCTTTTTTAGTTTCTACTAGAGACAAATCTTTTGGAAGAAGCTTCACTCCGCACAGTTTCTACGTTTTCCTAGCTCGTAGCACAAACAGCCAGAAACATGAACTTAAATAGAGATGTAATTCAATTTGTCGGTCCACTAGCTTCGCAAATATATCCGTGCAATTTGTGACGTAAATAACGTTATGTTTATTTTATAACTGACTTAGCTCTTGCCCGCGACTTCGTCCGCGTAAAATTTCTTTAAAAAAAGATATAATACTAGCTAACCGGACAGACGTTTATCCTGTTTACTAGATCTCGATCGCAGCGCCACCTATCGGGTTCAATTGTAAATCTAAACCATCCAGGGACCCACACAAACACACGTTAAAAATTTCATCAAAATCGGTCCAGCCGATTAGGAGGAGTTCAGAGACATACACACGTACAGTAGAATTATATATATATATAAAGATATACTTATGACACTTGGCAATACTGTAGATTCATATTAGTGAAATAATTTTCGGCATCGGATCATTGGTTCCGAAGATTACCCCCTACATACAAACCCACATATTTTACCTCCTTATAATATTGTAAGTATTGATCAACGATTTCATTTCCGTAAGTAGGTTTGTACAAACACTTTTACACGTTAATCATATTTTTTAAACTAGATGAGGTCGGCATTTCCTATCTGTCTACTCTGAGAAGAAAGGCCGAAACAAACTCAGAGGTCACAGTCTCTTTTAAAGTCCAGACATAATCTTGGTCAGATCGTGTGAAGACCATGTAGATGAGTGTCTGAAATGGTTTTTTTTTGAGGAAAGAACCACACAGATTGAGTGGACCTGTCAAATCAGTGCACGCATTTGTCAGTAATCGTGCAGCTCAACCCGGAACTTAAGGAGTTCAACGATTCGACGAACAATACCAAAGAAAGGACATTTCGGTAGGCCGCATAAATTATAATTACGACATCATTTGTGCTGGAAATGGAACTATTTGTAGGTATCGAAAAATAGGCGGTACCTACCATGCAAGAGGATCTCAAGATATAATGATTCTTTTCATAAATTTATAGCATTTAACAGGTCAAAAGGTAGAGTTAGATTTGACACAGGCTATCCGATGCTTATTTCAGATAGTTTGTCACTGCGTACAGCCAAAACGACTAAATAGATTACAACAAGTAATGTACCATTGCATTTACCTTCATCCAAGAGATAGAAAATGGTGCCGATTTTCTTGTACACCAAACTAAACTATCACTAAAATTCCTTACTTTTGGTTATGAAAATCTTAAAGCTATTCTGCAAAATAAATATCTCTAAATTTAAAAGTAATTTTTACACAACTAAAATCGAATTTGACAATCGTGACTCCACGTGGTACTTGTTTGCCCTACCCCGGTATTTTTTTTAGAGCCGGTGACGCGCAGGGGGTGCAGCCTCGACGTGTTTTATATGGAAATTTTCACTTTTTGTATGGAAAATATGAAATTTATTACCTACATGTTGAGTTTTACGGGTTTATGGGTTCTATGAAGGGGGTCGAAATTTTCGTTATTTTCGAGATAAAAGCAAAATAAAAGAAAAAGGGATACAGTACTGTTTTTGCACCTGAAGTCAAGGTGTTGGTGTGAATTTTAGTTCATGACAACTAATCTTATTCCACACCTTTTGAATCGCGATTAAAAATAGTCAGATTTAGTTAGACAATCAAAATTTTAGGTGAAAAACGTCAAAGTCAGAATAACAAAATTGCCATTTCCACTATATTAATAACTCAGTGCCATCTTAGAGCTGTCAAACTAAAATATAGTTAAGTTGTGTCACTTTAGTCTATTTCAGAATGAGAAATCGATGTTTGACAGGAATAAACTAAATTTTGATTATTTTTTGTCTAGTTTAGAGGCATTTGTGACAAGAGAATTGGCACCAATTGTTGTTGATTGTTGTGATGTTTGCGGAGGCCAACACTGACTGCTTTAGAGCAATAGTGCGCAAGAGAGTGGCCTCCTTGATGCGTCGTGTGGCAGCACCAACGACCTTCTAAACACCAAAACAGAAAGGGTTGAGTGTCCTATGGTGAGGCATTGGAGTAAGGTACACAGTTCTGGTGGTGTCCTTTTTAATGGTAGATAAATGGTTAACTTGTATAAGTAGGTTTAAGTTACTAAAATAGTTTTAAGCTTTACTAACACGTTTATATGGAATTCATGTTCTGAATAAAAAAATATTATTATTATTTAACGTAGTCCGTTTAAAAACTTAGGTCAGATTATTCTACCAAAATGTTGATTCGACATAATTTCGAGGACAACCAAACTTAGCCTACTTACAAGATAAACCTTAGATTATCATATTTTTATTTAGAACAAGATTCTACACAAAAACTTTTCCATTTTAAGAAACAAGACCCTTAACGAGCCTTGGACCCTAGTAGTACAGTCGTTGACAAAAATATGTTACTACTGTAGATTCATTAGGATTTTATCACAAAGTATTCAAATAAATAAATCAGGTGTTGTGCCACTAACATCATTAGGGTTCTGTACCTATTGGATGCCAACGGGAACCTAATGCTAAGAGTGCGGACTCTGTTCGTCCGTCTGTCATAGGACTGTATCTTTTGAACCGTTATAGGTAGATACTTAAAATTTTTAAAGAGTATGAACTACTAAGGCCGCTATAACCACAAGATAGCAAAAATAAAATAAAATAAATAATTAAAGGGGTTACAAGAAATCAAAAAATCGTGTGCGAGTTCGACTCGCTCTTGGCCGCCTTTTTTTAACACAATCTATTATGGCTTATGGAATATTTAAACATTTGAATTTATATTCTACGAAAATATCACTATTGAATTTCGCTAATTGAGTAGGTACATATTTTTGTCCTTGAATGTACGTACAAAGGCCAATTTGATGGTATCTTAAGCAACAGCTGTCCTCGCCCGAAACAGCAGAAATGAGGATAAAACACGGTTCGTATTATTATAATTGCCTGAGGCCTCGTCTTTTTATTAGAAGAACGAATATTATTTGTTTGTTTCTGGTTATTCGTAGGGATATGTTAGTATAGTTGGAAAAATGTTCCTCGGGTAACTATTTAGGCTGATGTATTAATATCAGGTCTTTACCTATGAAATTGCCGTTTTTTATGCAACAAATTTACGTAATTTTATTTCTATATTTTTTGTTTCTATTAATCAAAGTAATCACCCATGCAGTCGATGCATCATTAATTGATGCCGATTGAATCAGCTGGACGGGAAGCAATCAATTCTTCGAAAGCATTTGGTACTGCCTCTAGGGTATTGAGTGTTTTTCCCGCCAAGAAGTTATCCAAATTCTAGAAAAAGTAGAAAAGTAGAAGTCTGTAGGCGAAAGGTCTGGTGAGTATGGTGGACGACGAAGAGCTTCCAATCCCGGCTTTTGTAACTTGGAGACCGTCTGCTGTGCAGTATGAGGCCGCGCGTTGTCGTGCTGGAGCAGCGGAGACGAGCGATTGACCAAAGCTGGTTGGAGACGTGCGAGCTTCTCCATCATTGTGCTCAGTTCATCTCAATACACATCTGCACTAATGCTCATCCCATTTGGTATGAAGCTGTGATGAATCACACCAGCCCAGGATCACCAAACAATGACCATCACTTTTCTAGGGGTAAGTTTCGTTTTGGGGATTTTTTAGGTACTGAACCAGGATCAAACCAACTAGCTGAGCGGTTGCGATTATCAAACAGTCCATTTTTTGTCGCAGTTAACACTGTGGTTCAAAATTCCTTAATTAGTGTGCCTGTTGAGCAGTGCAAGGCATGTCTCAACGCGTACTTCGCGCTGGCGATCATTTAGTTTGTGGTGCACCCATTTGTCAAGCTTTTTTACCTTGTCAATTTGACGCAAATGGACCAATATTGTTTTGATGCTAACGTCGAAAGCTGCTGCTAATTCAGCCGTAGATTGGGTGTCATGGGCTTCCACAATCGCCTTTAATTCGTCATTGACGACCGAAGTTTTCGGACAACTACGGGGTTTATTTTTAAGGTCGAAATTTCCAGAACGAAAGCGGGCAAGCCAATAACCAGCACTTATGAGCTATCTATAACCCTCGTACAACCGTTGATTTCTTCATAATAGGTCCTAGGTTTACCTATGATGTTACTGATCTGCAGTACTGGCCATTTCAAATCAAAATATTATTTGTTTGGCTAAGAATTCTAATTTCAAATTAATTTTATTTTAAAAACATGGAATTCTTTTTAGGGTTCCGTACCCAAAGGGTAAAACGGGATCCTATTACTAAGACTCCGCTGTCTGTCCGTCTGTCACCAGGCTGTATCTAATGAACGTGATAGTTAGACAGTTGAAATTTTCACACATGATGTATTTCTGTTGCAGCTATAACAACAAATACTAAAAAACAAAATAAAATAAATATTTAAGGGTAAAAACGGCAAAAAATCATGGCTGTTGTATGGGAGCCCCCATACAACAGACATGATTTTTTTGCCGTTTTTATAGATAATAGTACGGAACTCTTTGTGCGCGAGTCCGACTCGCAGTTGGCCGGTTTTTTTCTAAATTAGTCATTTGTTTATTGATTAGCGTTATTTTTTAATCGCATTTGAATATTTGCCGTCATCATGGTTAAGTTAAAAATTCGAGTAATTATGGAGGAGTATCGTCGTGGCAGCAACGCGGCACAAGCGGCACGAAATATCAATGACGCTTACGGAGCGACACTACAAACGAACGCACCATCTGTTATTGGAGTTTTCCATCAGGCATTGCTAATACCTAATATTATATTACTATGAGACTGACTTGTTGGTCTAGTTGTAGCAAGTGCTACTAATGAGCATGAGGTCTTGAGTTCGATTTCCGGGTCAGGAAAACTATTATCGGGTTTTTCAATCTGAAAGCTCTCAAAAAATCAAAAAATCTTACTGGACAGGTCCACTCAATCTGTGTGGTTTTTCCTCAAAAGACCATTTCAGACACAAATCTACTTGGTCTTGACATGATCCGACCAAGATTATGTCTGGACTTTAAAAGAGACTGTGACCTCTGAGTTTTGTTTGGGCCTTTCTTCTCAGAGTAGTCAGATAGGAAACGCCGACCTCGTCTAGTTTTTAAAATATGATTGACGTGTAAACGTGTTTGTTCAAACCTACTTACAGAAATAAAATCATTTATCATTTAAATATCACAGTAGCAGCCCGGAATCTGGATCTATGCCCGGTTGATGACAATAGGCTCGCCCCCAATTACATGGGACTTAAACATAACTGGCGAAATGTGGGTGTACTATAGGTACACCTCTGGCTAACCCTTCGCGGATTACAGGCGTGATATTATACCAAATGAAGTATTTACCAAAAGTGAGGCTATTACATAATATACAGCTTACTTTAAAGAAACAAATTTCCAAAATCAAAACCTAAATGACTAGGTACATAAAAGATAATTTACTGAAGTTTGTTGCTGTATTTCTTGAAAGTCTCGAAGGAGCGATGAGCGGCTCTGAAAGTTTTTGTAGCAGAAGTTGATGTTACAAAAAATAAAACTTTTAACATAAAACTGGATTCAGAATAAACTTGGAAATATTGTTTTGAAGTTTCAAGTACACAATAATTGGGAATGAAAAATTTCTAGTAATAGGAATTCAAGTAAATTCAATTCAATATATCTATTCAGTAACAATTCACATTGCGTTCGATTATAATCCAGGGCCGGCAGTCTCGACATATGTAGATACCGACAAAAATCGGTCGTTAAGTCCAATTGATGTCAAATTTCTTTAATAGATTTTCAACCTTATGCTTTGGGAATAAAGTTGAAATCTATTAAAGGAATTTGACATCGATACGACTTAGCGACAGATTTTTGTCGCTATCTAATGTCGAGACTACCGGTCCTGTATGAAACATTAACATTAACAACATCATTAGATGTACAAATATAATATGAATACATGCAATTCAATTAAAATTAGAAAATAATAGGTACATAGAATTTAAAAACAAATACCATGCAAACATAAAATAATAAACCACTATGTCAATAAATTAATAGCAATTGAAACTAAAAAGAATAATCAAAAAGTCATATGAACACGGAACACAAGGCTACCTACTACCATTTGGAATGCGCAACTAGCTTTACTTTTCTGACTGACCGACCCCTTGACAATTCAAAAGTTCCTTTAATTAGTTTATTTGAAATAAATGCTTTGAGTTTGAGCTTGACAATAAAACACCATAAACAAATAATTAAATGTCTGTTTGAAGAGCTCTTAGACTATTGCAAATCATTTAATTAATAGAGACATCTTTCCAACAGGAATGCCTTGAGCCTTGCCTTGAATGAGCCTGTATATGGTATGCTTTTTAACTCAAGCGGTAATTTATTAAATACACTGGCGTGCAAAAAAATCGGCCCATCTCGTGCTTTCAATTTGAGTGACGATATCTCAAAAATCTTAATGAATATAATTTATTCATTTATATTGTGTGAAAGTGGGTAAGGTACAGTCTATTTTCATATATACTATATTTCGATAAAAGCCATATTCTTGACAAGATCGACTCAATTCTTCAGATGTCCTCATCGCTCACTTTTGTTCGGATAAAGTGCGTGACTTTTTTTTGCCACTGAAATTGACAAAAGCATAATTTTGTTTATTTTCTGTTCGTTTAATGAAAATTTAACTTGATTTTTTAACGGACTTCAAAAAAAGGAGGTTCTTTATTTAAACCCCCATGTTTGTAAGTTCGTGATTTTTTCATAAACTTATAAAATCAGTATTGATAATTCTTTAACTAACGTAATCTACATACTTTCAGGAAGGTTTTAGTATACAATATATTAGGTTATTTAGTAAACCTTGGTGAATTTTATTGTTTCAAATCGAAGAGCACGGGGTGGGTCGATTTTATTGCATGCCAGTGTATTTGAATTGCCTGATACTGTGGACTATGCTTAATTATTCCAACAGCCGAGATGATTTTAGTAATCGGAATCCTTTAAATAAAACTTTCATTTTCAATCTATGTGACATAATCTATAGGCAAGAGGTAGTGGCCCAGTGGTGACGGCACCGACTTACGAGTTGTAGGTCCCACTGCTCTCAAAACGGTGAAGGAAAACATCGTGACGAAACCGGCATGTCCTAGACCTGCACTGGGCCCGCGTGGTAGATTACAGCCCACTCAAAGAGAGGAGGCCTGTGTCCCAGCAGTGGACAAGATTATAGGCTGAATGGGCTATTATGCTATAAGTACCAATATTAAAAAAATATATGAACGTAACCGAGGCAAAAGGAGTTTACGGATCGTAGCAGGTGGCGTTCTGTAGTTTTTGCCTACCCCCATGGGAAGAAGGCGTGAATTTTTGTATGTGTGTGTATATTCTAAAGAGGTAAAATTTGTGACTTTGTATCTTCGCAAGTTCTACTAATTCGACTCCGAAAATTCCTTCACGTTCGTTTCAATGTGAAGCTATTTTAGGTAGACACTACGGTGTAAAGAAAAATAAAGAACAGGCAGCTTGTAACTTTTTTTTTATAGGTAATTGGTGAAGCTGTGAAGGCCATCGTTACAGTAAGTTTCATTATAATAATTATATCCCGTGAATTATTGACAACTAAGTCAGTCACCTTGTATAAGTGCTACAAAACGTTATAATCTCAATATGGTTGTATTCACCATTGTGGCATCCAAGGCCAATACGGGATATGTAGTAGAGTCTTCTTGTTTTTTAATACAAACTACGATCTATCTTTCACCCAGGCACACGGTGACAATACCGCTATCACTACAGAAACTACACTTATACCTACCACTGAAAACCTGAAAATGGGCCATTGTACTCATCGAAAGAAAGAAAGAAAGAAAGAAATTATTTATTTGCCAATAATGTAGGTATACAGATATGATGGTTATTTTTATGAGAGTTCCGATACATTTTGCCTTACGGCGTGCAAAAATATTTAATATAAATACATTTCACAAACAAAAAAAATACATTCTAACAACTTATACTGTGGGACCAAACCCCAAATCGCAAAAAATATATCAGCTGTTCTCTATATTTTGTCGAGTTATGCGGACATGCATCCAGCAGCAGCTTTTTTCGCGATTTCATAATTGGTCTCACAGTAAAAGTTGTTCATAGTGTCAGTACAATGACCCCTTTTCAGGTTTTCAATACGACAATTAATTAAATTTCGTATACCTAATGACGTTCCACGTCTGCATACAAAAATTCAACTAAATATATCGAATAGTTTAGTCACTGTAGCGAGTCAAAAATTGGCAAAACCTGTAGTCGGACCATCACTGCTATTTAGTTCGTTTGTTTGGTTGGTTGGGTGGTTGGTTGATTGGTTGATTGGTTGGTTGGTTGGTTGGTTGGTTGGTTGGTTGGCTGGTTGGTTGGTTGAGAAAATCACTTTTTAAGGTCGATGTTAGGATTGATTTGATAGTTACAAACAAATCACTCGTATGCATTAGTATTGCCAATGTTTTTATTTATTCTTGTATTGTTGTCTCCTCATTGTATGTCGTCCCAGACGATCCAAACAAATCGATGTCTATTTGCAACTTTAATAGAAACTAGAAAACGAAGTACAGCTATGAGATCTCAATACCAGAATCTATTATGCCCGGGCGTATTTAAAACTAGCTTATTAAAAAGAAATGTGATTTGTATGGCTCCTGTTCTTTAATAAAATACCTGACCAAATAAAAAAAATTACCGTTGCAACAATTTACAAAACGTTTCACAGAATTACTTGTAGATAAATGTTATTATTATGTGCAGGATTTCTTAAATTATATTTTTTTTTAATATCTTTATTACCTTCTAGTTTGTATATTATTACATTTGTATGCTATATTAAGGGGTCTTATTAAATAATTTAACAACCTAGTTTTATGTACATACCTACATTCTTAGCAAATAAATAGCTATTCTATTCTATTCAAAGGCAAAACATCAAAATGAAAGTCGTCACAATAATGAGACAAGACGGGCCATCTGGAACACACAGTAAATGCTGACAAACAAACAAATCTTGTTTAGTAAATACTCCTGCGACTGTTCAACACAAGTGTTCGGCTCGAGTTTCTGTGAAAATCTCTGTAAATAACGCCGTGGGAATGAGTAGCGTGTGATTCGTATATACTGCTGAAAAAGTATTTATGTTTGGTCTAGCTACGTGAAAAAGTAATGCTACATTGAGACCTTCCTACTTTCTACAATACAGCCTTTAAGGATTTTTCTGTGTTGTTTAAAACCCACGAAACTTAACATTACCCGAAAACCCGAACCGGGTTCCAGGTTTTCTTACACATGCGTTTTTTCTTGCCGTGAAAAACTACGGTTTATTCGCCGTGTATAGGCACGGTTCGTCAGTGTTAGACTGATCACTATGGAAGCTTGTTGACAGACACGTTTTTCTACGGCGCGGTTTATACCTCATACAGTAATGAAACCGTGCCGTGTACAAAGCGCCTTATGGTTCGTTATTTTTATTTATTTTAACTAGTGTCTCTGTGAGCTGTAGACCTCGCGAGTCTGTCTTTGCATTGCTTAAAACTGAATAAACGTTCACCTTAAAACAAAAAGCGCGTGCGAAGACCGCGAAATAGCTGAAATATGTTTTTTTTACGTTTTCAACCCCCATATGTCCGTCAGTTTTTTTTTTTTAAATATGTGTCGATAAAAAAAATCCAGACTTATATAATTATTGAATCTGTTCACAAAATTTCACGAGAATCGGTTGAGAAATGTGACCTGTAGAGGAGAACAGCCGGACATCCGCCGGACATACGAAAGCATTTTTGCTTAAACTGAAACGGAGACGCTTCGATAGCGCTTCGCGCTCTTTCGGTTAATAAAGTCTCATTCAAATTCTTCATTAAAATGTTAGTCTTTATTTTAGAAGCTAACGATTCATTTTCGTCTAGGACACGTGGAGTGAGTTTTGTCTGACCTACAAAATTGTCTCTTAATTCTCGCTTTGGCCAACGATCAAAATTGACCCTAATCTAATTTTAAAACTCACGTGAAACGTAACTGGAATTAGTAAAAAAGCTTCGTGATCTATGTTACATATTTGAATCAAAAACATCAAAAATATTTTGCTCCCTTACTATCCCTATTTTCAAAGGGCGACAGCATAAAACTACCGGCACACGATAAAGCCGATACCCGAAAGCCAATAAGGAAACATGATCAAAATAAATGAACTGTCAAATAAAATTCCGTCGTGGGAACTGAGCCCCTTTCTCTAGAGAGAAATACCCCTTACCACGTGTCTCTAGAGAATGAGATATCTTATTATTTCACATCGATTTATTCGTGTTATGTTGATTTAGGGTGATAATATAAACTGACTTGACAAAAAAATCTGATCTATCAAGAATTGACAATTTTCATGAGTAGTGGTGGCCCAGTGGTGACGGCCGCGACACACGACTTTGTAGGTCGTAGGTTCGACTCTAGACAGGTGCTTTACTTTCTGTAATTTTTTTTATTACGACTTATCTCACAAACGGTGAAGGAAAACATCGTGAGGAAATCATTTTCTAAACCAACAATTCGAAGACATGCAGTGACATCTACCAACCTGCTCTGATGAGGATTACGGCCCACTCCCTCTCGTAGAGAGGGGGCCTGTGTCCCAGAAGTAGAAACATTATAGGATAATTATGTTATGAGTTTTCAGGATAATAATGACTGTTTACCTACTGAAGATTTAATTCTAAGATTGACGCGGTATGTCTGTCTAATTCTAAATTTAACACATTCTTCTCTTAAAAAAGTTACTTAGTTAAGTGCTACCTACTTGAATTAAGCCCAGCGGGCTAATTACGTAACACACTAACTATAGGAATGGGTTTCATTTTGACAGTTCAACAACATTCATTGCGTTATTTATGTTGTTGAGCATACAATTTTTTCGAACATATGAAGCAATGGTTTAGCAATAGGCTTCATAATGATTCAGATTGTGATAGATTATGTGTTACGTAATTAGGGTACAGGTTAACCCCTAAAAGTGTGATACATTCATGGTGACATTTTATCAACTTTTAACTCAGTACGACGTGGTTTCAAGTTGTACTCATTACATATTTAATTCATAATTTTTCAACTAAAGCAGGTACCTAATGTATTGGAATTTAATATTTTTGCGAAATTAAAAATAACAATATAAATTCATTACAAACGTGCAATACTAATATTTTACTCGAGAAATAGGTGAAAAACACACAAATGTAGATTCAATACTTACACATTTTTTAAATCAAAGAAATATAACATTAAAAACGCTCTGACACTCAGCTTAAAATTCCTTCACAAAACCAAACGCCACGAACAGAAATACCCTCTCTTAAAAATAAAGACATTTCAAATGATCTCACCTGTCTACTAATTGCTTCTCACAGTTCCTCTTCGCTCTTTGAGCTTAGTGTCCTCCCGGCTTAGTCTGTCACAGCTTGCTGCCGTCTGCAACATAATTGTCGGAATGAATATTTTAAATGACACAGTACCTACTGCACAATAAATCGCTGTAATCGTTGAGCTGCTTAAGTTCTGAGTCGAGCTGCACGATTACTGATAAACGCGTGCACTTACTGGACAAGTCCACTCAATTTGTGCGGTTCTTTCCTGAAAAGACCATTTTAGACAGTAATCTACATGGTCTTTTCACGTGATTGGACCAAGATTATGGCTGGACTTTAAAGAGACTATGACCTCTGAGTTTGTTTCGGCCTTTCTTCTCAGAGTAGTCAGATCGGAAACGCCGACCTCATCTAGTTTAAAAAATATGACTGACGTGTAAAAGTGTTTGTACAAACCTACTTACGGAAATAAAATCATTAAACATTTATAATTAATGAATAGGAAGGAAAACGAGCTGCTTGTACCCTATTGGTTGATAGTTTTCATTTAATTGAAGCTATGGGGAAAATTGTGGTTATTATTGTAATGGTCTGCAGGAAGTTTTTATGAAATTATTCAAATTTATTGTTGTGTATGAGTAATACTTTTCGTAGAAAATTATTTTATGGTTCTTTTATGTTGTACGTTGGCATACAGTACCGTAGCTCTATATAAATTTTAATTGACAAAACTAAAAGTATCATTTATTTGACCTGTCTGTGATTTTCGCTGCTTACAACACTCAAGCAAGAAATACGTTGCCCGTTTTTAAAGAAAACATTGATAGAGTGCGCGCAAGATATAGCTTCAAGACTATACGAGTATATCCCTGCCAGCACTTTTAATCACTTTCGGTCTAATGATAGCGATTATTTACTTTGGAAAACACGGAACAGCAAATCTCACAGCAGAGCACAATTTCTTGACACCTGATATTTTGCGCGCTCTTTTGGTAATTATGTTGTCAGTAATTTCATAGCTCCGAATCGAAACATACAATACCTAAGTTCCCTCGGTAAGTCTTAGTGTCTAAAGACACTATGCCGAAGATCCGCGACGGAAGTTCGGCATGATTACGCCTGCAATGCTATTTGAATTACTGATGACACATTATGCCGAAATTACGTTGCGTTATAGTGTACACTTCGGACGACTTAAAAAAAAAATTAAAGGCAACAAGAATAATGTACCAGGATTTTGTAATATCTTGATTTAAAAAGAGTGTCCTTGGAGTTTCTTGCCCGTTCTTCTCCATAGAAATCTACGTTTTGGAATGGGCAACTAGCTTCAACTTTCTGAATAACTGACCGACTCTTTGACAATTCAAAAGTGCCTATAAATGGTTTAATTGAAATAAATGCTTTGAGTATGAGTTTGAGTTTAATTAAAAACATGTTTTTGAATGTCTCTAAATGTTTTAAAATCAGCCGCGGAACTTCCGTGGTGAATCTTCCGCATAGTGTGTTTAGACACTTAGCACTCGAGCCTTTTGTTTTTTCTTGTCTTAGTGCTGGACAAAGGTCGTATTTTTATACATATTACAAAACTTAATTATGACATTATTGCCTTACAAAGTGGGTCTCTACTTTTATAAGTGTGTGCACCGTCTTAACTCGCCAATCGTGACTAATCGGATTACTAAGTCGGAATTTGGCGATGCCGCGACACCTATCAGTTTTCGACATTCATGATACTCACGATAACTACTCGACATATTGACGATCTTTCAGAAAATTAATAGTAGCTTACAACTTGATACTTTAGATGTTCAGATATCGGCTAATTAAGGAGAAGCATGTTCTTTTTCTCTTTTTGCTGTGAACACTTTTAACGTGCATGTTTTCACCACGGACTAGAAAAAAAAGGACTCCGCGCCACGCATATCGAAAGTGAAGCACCGTACCGATCTATGTGTGTGTGTGTAAATAATTGTCTTAAATTACTTGTGATATGTTATTCCTTGACACTTTTTCTGGGATGTAGAATTATTTTTACACCATTTCACAACACAGGAAGGCATAATTTTATTTTATTACTTGAAGTAAACAGTACCTACAATGACGCCGTAGTGCCGCGTAATGGCACCTTATGATGTAAATGTGTGCGTGAGGCATGTTTGTTCAAACGGTCCGGCATACTTATAGTGCTTCACTTTCGATACGCGTGACACGGAGTCCTACTTTTTTTTCTAGTCCGTGGTTCTCACATATAAAGAATATGATGTAACTATATATTTTTGTAACAATAATATACAGGGTTTTTTTTTTGTTGGGTGGGAGATCATCAAATGACCTCTCCCGCTCTGGGCGAAGCGGAAGGGCGTGTCAGACTCTTACTGACTAATACCCACCCACCCGTGTTCCTTTAGTTGCCTGTGCGCCAGGGCCGCGGTAACTCTTTCGAACAATCCGCGACCCCGGCAGGCAATATACAGGGTGGCAGGGACATTGGCGTGCAACCTGTTACCATGGATTCAGAACATGATTCTGGACCCCCCTACATTGAAATTTTTCGTCGGTTATGGTTACAGTTAGCGTGTCGATGATAAAATTATGAATGATTTTATTTCTGTAAGTAGGTTTGTACAAACACTTTTACACGTCAATCATATTTTAAAACTAGATGAGGTCGGCGTTTCCTATCTGACTACTCTGAGAAGAATGGCCGAAACAAACTCAGAGGTCACAGTCTCTTGTACCTGCACCTGTAACCCTGTATTTTTTTATTTTAAAAGTCTCCATTGAGTTTCTTACCCTGTCTTCTACGTTTCAAAAGTGCCTCGAACTCTATGTCAAAGCTTTTATTTCAGATAAACCAATTACAGACACTTTTGTATTGCTAAGGGGTCGCTCAGTCAGAAAGATGAAAATAGTTGCCCATTCCAAAGCGTAATAAGTACCTATGGAAAAGAACGGACAAGAAATTCCACGAACTCTCTTTTAAATCAAAATATTGTTACAAAAAAAAATCTTTGCATCAGTCGTGTTGAAATTATACATGTGACAACGATGTAGAAAGACGTGCTCGTTAAAGATCTCCGCAATAAAAAAGATAAAACAAAAAAACAAAAAACAATTCAGAAATTAAAATAACCCGTGGCAACTAAGAGATGGCCAGTCCCTACTGACGGCACCCGTTCACAAACATGACGTATGGATCGGCACCATTCAGCTCTACCATTTTGAAGGGAACTTAATGATCCATACGCCTAAAATTGGTTTAATTGAAACACCTAAATGCTTTGTGTTTGATTTTTAAGGGGATTTGATTCTTATATTAACGCTGATATGTTAGCAGTCTAATATTATAAAATAATCGCATTATGAGTCAAATCCCCATGAAAGTAAGTATAAAATATGCAACCTAAATAAAACGAAAATCTTATTTATTTAGTACTAGTTTCTTTAACTAGTCTTCCATCACCGTGTACAGTCGACCGAGTAAAATCTTTATTACTTTTGACAATAATTACTACTAAATGTAAACCTCTTGTCGATCAAACGCAGGCTCGCGACCACCCCTACGACGTTTTACCACTCAATTCAATAAAAAATTCCGGGATATCGAGATCTTTGCTGTTTCTGCTAGAACATTTAGAAGTATTGCGCCTAATCACTCAATTGCTTAAATGAAAATGAGATGAAATGAGAAATGAGTTTGTTGTTCGCGATGGAAAAGTTAGCAAATACCATTATGATTTGGTTGAAAATACTCCTAAAGGTGAAAACTTAAATATTTATAAGCATTACAAATAAAAATACAAGCAGTTGTCTAAAACTGGTTGCCTGTCTGTCACTACAGATTTAACAAGCTTGTTTAATTTTCAGGATAAGTAGAAAACACAAGGATTATGTTTTAACAATATCTTGAATAACTCGAATAAGTTACTTTAGTACCCGTTGGTCTAGTACAGGGGTCGGCAACCTTTTGAGTCGGAAGAGTCAAAAATTACTGTTTACAAAATTTCAAAGTTTTTAAAGAGCCACAAAAAAATTTCTTCGCCAACAATAAATAAATTTTTTTTATTAAAAAAAAAAAAACTATTTATTCATAAGAAAAATATCTATTTATTCATATTTAAGTAGTGTTTTTTCACAACAAATTAGACAATATATAATATGGTATAAAAATTAATAATATTTGCCTATGGAACTAAAGAGCCGCAGCTTGATTGACGTCTAAAAGTGTTTGTACAAACCTACTTACAGAAATAAAATCATTTATCATTTATCATTCACATCCAAAGAACCGCATGTGGCTCACGAGCCGCAGGTTGCCGACCCCTGGTCTAGTCGAAGCCAGCTTACCCAGCGTGTTATCTTCACTTTGATCCCCGGGTCAGGCCAAAGTGTTACACCTCTGACTCAACCCTTTCGGTATACAACAGACGTAGTGTTATGGAGCACAGACAGGAGATGTTTTATTTCTATTACCTTTGACCTTAAAATGTATCAAAATCTAAAATTAATAAACTGATCATTATAAACCCGGTACCCGGTACCCAGTACCATGTACCCAGTACCGGTACCCTGTGCTAGGTACCCGGAAGTTGGAACCCGGAACTCAGTACCCTGTATCCGGTACCCGTTACCTACCTAAGGCCAATTTACGTATTTAAAAAGGTTCAAAATCTAGGCGCAATCTCATCTCAACGACATTCTTCTTCTTGATTTCTTGCTCATTCTTCTCCATTCGAAACTACCTTTTGGAATGGGCAACTGGCATTATTTATTATTTTTTTGGTAATTTTTTGTAAGTTAATATCCCTTATGCTAATAATTACTAATGCTAATAATTAAGTATGACAACTTTTAATATTTTGATAAATTGTATAAATCTATTATTTTGCACGTCACGTAGTGACATGTTTGCACTTAATTTACTTTGTCATCTTGCATGCACTTTCTATGTATGTACACACACATGTTTATGCAAATAAATTATATTATTATAAATGTTGACGTTCTAAAATGCCTTTTATGTGCTTATTTGAAATAAATGATTTGACTTTGACAATCAATGTCAGAAACTTGTAATAGGAGTATTTTTAGCAAATTGAGACCGAAATTATAATGCGACTGTTCTTAAAAATATGGTAATTTTCCCTCTGGTATCACTATAGTATGCACACATAGAAGGTTACTAATGGGCAACATAAAATTAATTGGTATCATTAAAATTGAAACCACAGCCAACGCCTTACTTTATTAACAGTAAGTAAATACTGTTTAATTTCTCAAGGGAAATGTAGTCCCAAGGGTATAATAGTATTCCTTTCACCTTGAATGCAGTCTGTCGCCGTCACTACATATAAATGACTAATGACCCCCCATTGCTAGCGTCGTGCACGCACAGAATTAATAAATAGAAAGAATAGGTCTTAGCAAAAGGGAAATGTGATAGGCTATTATATCCCTTTTTTTTTGGGTGGGGAATCATCAAATGACTTCTCCCGCTCTTGGCGGGGCGGAAGGTCGTGTCAGACTCTTACTGACTAAAACCCCGTGTTCCTTCAATTGCCTGTGCGCCAGGGCCACGGTAATTCTTTCGAACAATCCGCGACCCCGGCAGGCATCGGCCCTATCGGACCCCGTCAATTATGCTAACATCTCTTTGGACGGCGAGCTGCCCATTGCTCGCCATCCGCAAGCCCGCGCTTACGGTGGCCGGGAGTACGCAATTGACTCCAGGCTATTATATCCTGGGTTGTTGTTTTGAAAAAGTAAGATTGTGTAGCATCAGCATTTAGCAGCATCTTTATTTACACAAGTAATACCTTATCATAATTGTTTTTGTTTTGAAATCAAAATAAAACGATGACATGAATCAAAGATAAATTCTTTCTTACCAAGGTAAGTTAAAAATTATTGGGAAAAACATTTGGAAGAGGCTCATGTGCATGTGACCCATAAGAAGCTAAGTTATTCGATAGACGTGAAATTTTACTATAATTATAATGTTAAAACAATTCCAGGAAACCTTAATTTTAAAAAGTGCATGCATTATAAAGCATGCATTTTTATTTTACAGTGCATATTTGATGTGTCCATAGATATCCGAGATGTGTCATACCGAAATTATCTTCCCTGGAAACGTCCATTGTTCAGACGAACACGGATTTAAAATAGAAAAAATAGACACAATAATACTGGACACATTTGTGTGATTGCTTCCAATCCATTTTTGACCCAAAAATATTTTCGGCAGGCTTCTGTTTCCGCATCACGAAAAAGCTATTGAATGGATTTTGATGAGGATTATAATGGCTGAAAGGATTTTTATGTATGAAAGGCTATGTAGTTCCGTGGTAGATATGTATGGCTTTGTCAAACAGTCGTTGCATTTTTGGCGTGCTGCAGTATTTTGCCTTTTCGCCAGTCAGCAGGCAAACGCGTTGAGTCAAAACCTGTTAAATTATTCATCGTAAAAACTAAACGGGACCACTACCAGCAAAAATACTTAATTAGCAAAGGAAGCACTTGGGATGGTAATTCCTGCCGAGATGTCATCGGTCACCGAGCAACCGGTAAGTGAGGGTTTCGTGAAGGTCTTGAGACCCTTTCTCTATGTCCTGAGGGCAATCACTACAGACCTTCACTAAATGTAGGCCCTATCTACTGACGAAAGAAAGGTGGTATTACTTAAACGGAAGACATTATGACCTCTAGATGTAAAAACCAGTTTTGCTGTACTAATTCCGAAGGTCTAACGACCAGTCTTGTCAAACTAGTATCTGAATATGTCATGCTTGAAATAAGTAGTTGTGTTCGTGAACTGCATTTTGTTCAAGGAAGACCAGTTGCTACGCAAAAGTCTAACATATTCGAAGGATAAGGACCTGTTCCAGTAGCTTGGATAAACGCTGGCGATACGTCTGATACACTGGCGATCAGACCCAACAAATTTTATACCATATAAACCTACTTGGGCACTTATGAAACGTCAAAAGTAAAGTGCACCGCATAGTCGTTATCTGCCTAGCACGTACACTATGCGTCATTGTTTTGTAGGTACACACGGCTACATATCAAGCTATACATTTCCAGTATAAGCTGATCTAGCATTGGATAGGATTTCCGTACAATGAGAGGTCAGCTTATACTAATCATTTGACCACTCCATGACTTAGTCTATTCGTTCCTACTTTGGGCACAAGACAAAAGAAGATCATCATCATGAATTGTCTGTAAAAAGATATTCACCATTGTTCAGGTTCCAGAGAACATGATGCTCTTAGTAGACTGTCAAAGTGACAAATAATTAAAAGAAGATTGCCCCATTTTTAGGGTTCCGATCCCAAGGATGCCAACGGCACCCTAGATTACTAAGGCTTTACTGTCCGTCCGTCTGTTACAGGGTTGTATCTTTTGAACCGTAATAGGTATACCGTTGAAATTTTCACAGAGTGTGTACTACTATGGCAGCTATAACAATAAATAATAAAAATAAACTATAGTTAAAAATTAAAGGCGGTCCCCATACAGGAAACGAAAACATATGTAGCGTTAAATATTGTACGATGGTACGGGACCATTTGTGTGCGAGTCCGACTCGCAGTTGGCCGCTTTTTTACTTGTCAAGTTTCGGCACGAACTTAAGAATCCCTATTCTTAAGTTCGTGCCGTTCGGGAATAGGTTGACTGGTAGAAAACGCGTATGGCATTAAATCCGCCTCTGTCCATTGTGTGCTTAAATTATTACAAAAAAAATAGGGCATGCCGTAGTGAAATATTAGCCAGTCTGCCCGATATGCAGAAATACGTTGAACTATCGCTACTGGTGGAGGATAATTTATCATCATCATGCCAGGGATCCATGATGATCTAGGGATCCATGATGATCTAGGGATCACAAATACGTGATAGTACTCTAAAGCCGTATCACCACCATCTGCCTCCCTTTCCCCAACTATGTCGGGGTCAGCTTTCAGTCTAACCGGGTGCAGCTGAATACCAGTAATTTACATGGAGCGACTGCCTATCTGACCTCTACAACCCAGTTACTGGATAATACAATACCCTTCGGTAAGACTCTAAAGCCATATTGTAACAAGAATTATCTAGGGCATCCTGCATACATTGTAAACGTAATTAATACGAATAACACAATTGAAACCACATGAAAGACTATACATTCACCGACAACACTTGTGCTAATTATGTTAATTACTAATTAATGTTAGCGCGTTAACATATTTTGAATAGGTTTTAGTAATAAGTTACAAGGTATCTGTGGACGCTTCTAAAGTTTTTTATTACCGTTAGTGAAACAAAAAAAGGAATTAATTGGGTACTAAGTAAATATTTGATTCTAATTGTGTTTTTTTTTTTGTGGAATAAGCGTATAGAATATTTAAAAAACTTCACGCTCACCGAAGCTACGGGTAAAGAAGAAATATTTAAACAATAATTTATTATTGACATAACAACAAACATGATAAAAAACAGAAAAAAAAAACTACAATTACTTACATGAAAAATAATTAATGTAGAAACGTATTTTCCCCCAAAACTTAACAAGTAATTTAAACAACAACAAACACAGTGAAATAGACTTAGCACCGTCAAATATTCAACCTATATTTTTCATTGCGTGACTTACCGGGCTCGCCGCAAAACTAATTTAATTATCACTAATTCGATTACCCCATTAAGCTCCTGACTGCCCACTCACACATTCTCACACGCACACATACACAAAAAATGTACATCGAACCTCGAAAACACGAAACTCTTTCCTTAACCTGTTCGATTTTCAAAATTCGGAAGAACAAACTACTTTCAACCCGTGGCGCGCGAAAATATTCTTTTTCCGTCTTCTGTTTTTTAGTTACGTTTATTTTAAGCATTTGTTTATAAAATTTTCGTGTTTTTTCGTTTGTTTTTTCACTGTCTATTATAATGAGTAACGTACCGTCTGTCTTGAGTGCCAGTGCTACTATACCCAGGCCTCGTATGCCGCCACCGCTCTACGCTCTAATTGACCAAGAATGTATCATGCAACTTCTGATATTCTAGCTTTGTAGTGCTAAAAATAAAGAGATGTCAATTTGCATTCTATTATTGCGTGATTCGGTACGGTATTAGAAAATGTACATTATTTTTCATGCAACTTTGCATGTAGTTGTTGAAATTGTTTTTTGTTTAAATTTTGTTTTGGATTCTTATTGTACACCACATTGAAATATTCGATATTTTCTTACAAAGTCTGCCGGCCATCGATCTACACTAAAGTGTATTTAATTAGTCACATTTGCAATACACTTCTGCATGCAGATTGTCATTCATTGTATAAATAAAGTCTGTCACCTGAGCAAACATTAATTAGTCATTACTTTAAATAGCTAACACCTATTCTTGAACGACGTAGCAGATGGTCAGAAATCAACCAAGAACAAAACTATAAAATTATTACAATTACCACTATCATCAATCCTCCCAAATCCCCATATCAAACCCAAAACACCCCCTTCAAACTCACTATGTATCGAATTAATAAAAAAATTGTAATTAAAAAAATTCTCACATACAGCCTTGCGCCGACCAGCCGCTTCGAACAAGGGGTCGCACACATAGACAGCTAATAGACACGCACACTTGGACACGTGTGTGTGTATCGACGACGTAGATGCATATTGACCGTTTAGTATTATGAGTTACGTTAGTGGAGAGCGTTCGCGTTGTCGAACGGGATTTTTTGACGGATGACACAGTCGTGGAATAGGTCTGTCTACAATAACTGAAAATGCCTGCTTGTTTTTTTTATGTGATATTTAGAGTTGATGACTTGGCAGAAAAACACAGGCATGTGAAAGCAAATGACAGAGAATACTCCCATGTGACGTAACCTGCTGTTACCTAATTTCCTCCACCTATGCAGAAAGTTTGTAGAACCAAATACAAGGTTTACCCTACAATTTAATTACAGCGCTTTAGAATATTCAAACGTATTCACCAGAAGGCCAATTTCCGTAATTAAAAAACGTCCAAAATCTAGTCGTAATCTCGTCTTGGCGAGAATCAGTGTCAAAACCTTGTCAGAAAGGACGTAAATTAATGCATTTTATGTTTTCATAAGTATTGTTTTTTGTTAATTACGATGTTCCTTTGTGGTGAATGCTGGGTATACCTATAATAGGCATACATACCACTATTTTTAATATGTTATTGTTCTGTGTTATTATTTTGTATGAACTGCTGTTGGTGTACCAAATAAATCAATAAAAAACCACGTCTCTTTCGTATTTATTTTTAATTTTTTCCTAACTCCAACTTGGACAACTAAAAACCAACCCGTTCATGCTCCAATGGAGACACACACCATCCTCACAGAGACATCAAGTAAATGATTCGTGTCATGCATGCATATATATTACAGGTGCAAGCTCATACACATACATACATACATTTTACTATTAACCCTTATAGCGCCAGCATCAACATCGGTGTGGATGTGATTATATTTCTATCTAGGAAGTGATTAGTTAACGAACAGCATCGGTAAGTTAGTTAACGTTTAGCAATTAGTAGACGTTAACTGTAGCTTTAATATTGTTGCTGAGTTTGAGAAGGAAAATTTTAGAGGATGACGAAATTTTGACTATGAAAATGCCTCTTTTATTTATGGTTAACGTCGTGATAGCCCCACTTTACGAGGTTGTAGTTGCATCTTCCTACTTGGGTTCGGAGGTTGTTAAGACACTCCCAAGTGGGCCACGGAAGGTTGGACCCTCAGGGTAGATGCTCCAAAAACGCAGCCATAGCAACCTCTGTACTGCCATAGACGATGCCATGGAAGTGGCGAAGTTTTGGGTCAACAAAATTTTATACACTATGGTGCCATCGAGTCCATCGATATGACGAAGAAGGAGATGGAAAACGTGAGAGGGTTACTCAGGCTTATTCTTACAAGCAGGGTAACCACTTTAATTTATGCAGAACTAGCTGTTGCCTGCGACTTCGTCTGGGATCCAGGATGAAAAGTAGCCTATGTTCTTATTCAGATTATGGTCTATCTGTGTGCCAAAGAAGAAGTATCAAAATTCACCCGCGTCCTACAGCAAAGAGAAGTATCTCAAAAAAAATATAAAAATGGGTATAAAAAGATGGCGTACTTCGAAACTCCATCCTTATAGTCTAACATATAAAAAAATAGCTGTGATAATTCGTTCAGGGGCAGTAATATCTACAATGAATATATTACAATATTGAGAAGTACTTGGCTATCTTGACTTCAATTATTGAGTTCCATCATCGAACAATTGAGGTTAATTTTCACTTCGACTTCGACCACCGAACATCGAACTAGTGAGAATTATAACTTGATTGTTTGATCATTAGCATTGTTAAATAGAATAGAGTAGACTAAGATAGAGTAGTGTAGTGTGTGTGTGTGTGTAGGTGTGTGTGTGTGTGTAAGTATGTGTGTGTTCCAACTGTACAAACTGTTTTGTGTTTTTGTTGATGAATGAGTGTAAGTTGAGTCCCAAAAATATTTTTATGAATATTTAAAAAATATAATTATTAGGTTTAGGATGGACATCAGCCGACGGTCCACAGACCGTAAAAGATGTCCTAACCTGGGGGTCTATTCTCTAAGCACGAAATCTGTAGTTCCAGCCAAAGTTACGAGCGTTTCCTTCTCCGTATCAGCTACGGACATGAACCTAGTTTAGGGACCAAACTAAGAATGAATAACAATACGACTTGACAGTTTTCCTTACTCCCGATGTATTTTGCCCGTACGAAAAGGTTAAATAATCGGGAGTAGGGTATTTCATATATCGAACTTACGTATTTACGTATCTTCGTTGACGGACTTAGAGAATAGGCCCCCTGAGGCTTCCATGATAACTTTAATTCATGGTCATGAATACTTAGTTTGGCTTCCATCACGCTTAGCAAGGCGTTGGTTATTATATCTAAACTAATATTATAAAGAAAAAAGATTAGATTTTTTGTATGTTTCATTGTTAAGGTTTCACGCTTAAACGGCTGAACGGATTCGGATGAAATTTGTCACATAGGTAGACCATGACCTGTATTACGACATAGGGTACTTTATATCCCGATATTTCCACGGGATCGAGACTAATGCGGGTAAAACCGCGGGGCGCAGCTATTACCTTATAAACAAAATGTCATTGGATTAACATTATGTATTTGTAGCGGATTTATAAGAACGCAAAATAATAACCATAGATTTTTTGTAATTAACTTAATTTTTATTTTAATATTTTGACCTTTTTATAACATATTACAATTTGATCATTTTGTATTTGACATTTTATTTTTATACGATTTAGTTTTTTATTTTTTATGAGTTGTTGAATATTTAAATTTAATTAATCACAATTTAATTTTGGATATTTATCTAGAATTTAGAATGGTATATAATTTTTAGGTATGTATGTGTGTAAAACTATGTACTAGCATTATGTCTGAATTAAATAAATTATTATTATAAATTGACCAATAAGCTTTATACCTATCTTAGAAAATGACGTTACATTCTCCATTCCTCTGTTCCTCATTGAGCCTAATTTTTATTCAAAAGATTTAATCTGTCAAGATTCCAAGCCTTGTGACAAGTGGACAGTAAGGCCACTTACCCTAGTGACCCCTCGGTAATTATGGTTAATTGTTGCTCTTTGACCCAGCATTATGTTACATCGTTACATAAGAAGAGATTTTTATATCATAGATTTATTTATTTATATAATTCTATGGGTGTTCCATAACAGCTTGAATAGTGAACCATTAAATTCTACATTACGGGTCGTGAGTTTGATTACAATACAATTAATATTTGTATTGTATATAATTTTTGTATTTGGATGCATTGAATTGCCTGCATAAATTTTAATGATGATAGCCTAGGTGCGTCCGACGTATCGTAAGTAATTATGACTTACTGACTGGCTGTCTAATAAATAATAATTATATTGACCACGAAATGAACGGCACCTTAATTGGGTACCGTGAAATATGCCAACTTTGCCAATCAAGGTAACTTTGCCCTAAAAGCAATTTATAAGAAGGTATCTTTGCCCTAAAAGCAATTTATAAGCAAATCTAGTGGGCAAATCCACAAAATGTGCTTATAGCGCAAATTGCAAATTGCTTTAAGGGTAAATATACCTTGATTGGCAAAGTTGGCATCAAGGCACCTTTGCTCTAAAAGCAATTTATAAGCAAATCCGCGCTAGATTTGCTTATAAACTGCTTTTAGGGCAAAGATACCTTGATTGGCAAAGTTGGCATATTTCACGGTAACACACTATCCATCACAATCTGAATCATTTTGAAGGATATTGCTAATACATTGCTTCATATGTTCGAAAAATTTGTCTGCTCAGTGACGTAAATAATGCAATGAATATTGTTGAACTGTCAAAATGAAAGCCATTCCTACTGTTAGTGTCTTACGCAATTACCCCGCTGTTCTCAATGTTCCTACGTGCGGACACACGTGAAGAGGAATGCTTGTATTTTGTGAATGTGGTGTGGAAAAAATATAGGCATTCTTTTATTATTCTTAGTTATAAAAAATGTGTTTCGAGTCTTAGGTAAGATCACAAACGAACAAAACATAAAGAGATAAAGGCTCCTACAAACAGGCGCGACACAAAGGCACCGCTAATCGCGCGACGACCGGTGCCTTTGTGTCGCGCCTGTCTGTCGGAGCCTTAACAGTTGCGTGTACCTATGGATAATAAAATAAAGCGTTAATATTTTTTTTGGCGTTTACTTATGTGTAATAAAATAAAGCGATAAAATGAAATAAAATATATATTTTTTTGGTCATATGTAAACTCCTAGTTAGCCAGTCTTAATTAATTACTGTTAGGCTGTTCTGCGTCTAAGGGCCCGTTGTTTGATCAGTAGTCAAACATACTAATAGTTAAAATGCGTTAGTTAAACTAACAATTTGTTAAAAATGACATAAGTATGTTGTTCGACAAATGGTTAAGCTAACTAAAGTTAAAAAAAATACAATTTGCTAAAAAAGTTTACCATGCGCAGACAGAGTAGTTAAACTTTGACAGCTATTGACTATTGTCAAGTGACTAATTGTTAAATTGACTATTGCACATGTTTAACTATGTATCAAACAACGGGCCCTAAGCCCTAACTTTCATAGCAAATTGTCAATATTTTTAGATGTATTTAGCTTAACCATTTGTCAAACAGCATACTTCTGTAATTTTTAACAAATTGTTAGTATAACTAACGCATTTTAACTATTAGTATGTTTGACTACTGATCAAACAACGGGCCCTTAGTTACAGTCCTACAATGTATTCAAAAGGTGTTAAAGCCAACATAACTGCGAACACTAGTTTTCTAGTCATACCTCGCCGATATGCGATTAAGCAACACGTTGAGGTCGGGTTCCGGATGAGTAGCGCGCGTGTAACGCCGTTGTTACATATACATAATATAACGCTTGTTAGCAGTAATTGAGTAAGCAGAATTAGAAGTAGTGTTAGTGTTTACCAATTATTTTAGAATAGTGGATTAATTTATTTCTATCGCCACTTGGTCTGTTAAGAAGAGGGTCTGGTATTCTCTGGCACTACAGAACTTTTGGATGATCTTCGTATAAGTGTGAAGAAAGAAAGAAAATACGTTTATTTGCGGTAAACATGACGCAAAGAAAAAATACACAAACACAAAAAAGAACAAGTTGGGGGAAAATATGCGTCACATTCACGCAAAACGGCAATCTCTCAGCATAATGCTACGACCCTATGCGAGACAGAGCCCCAGCCCTGGTTTTCTGGCTTGAAGCAGCCGTTGAAGCGATGCCAGGAAATATACTTGCTCCCGTCCAGGGAGGAAGTCCCCAAGGACACCTTCCTGAGGACATTTATGAGGACCACCACCAGTTTTAGTCGGTTAAGGGGAATGCACTCAGGTAGTCCGCGAAATTCAAAACTATTTACGTTTTTGCAATTTGCAGTTTAGTGTCAGGTTGTATTTTTATTAAAATATGATTCCCGACCGTAACAAATATGGCTTTACAGAATTATAATATAATTATTAGAATCAGCAATACAACTCCATAAGTTAGAATTGCCGTCAAACGTCACGATTTCATGAAATAGTTACTTAATAGATGATTTTTATGATTATAATTCTATAAATAAATATTTGATACGGCCGCGAATCATATCTAGATCAACATACAACCTGATACTGACCTGCAAATTGCAAAAAACGTAAGAAATTTTGAATTTCGCGGGCTACCTTGGCGCATCGTCCTTAATTAATGATATCCACTTTCATCATTTCTTGATCAAGCGAGTTATGAGATATTATGTATTCCCACTACCTAGAAGAAAAAAAAAACATTAACCTCCTTTTTACACATAATATAACTTCACACCTATATTCCCCGTATGGTTAGGCAGAGCGTTACCTATAGTACACCCACATTTCTTCACCTATGTTCAAGTCCAATGTAACAGGGGGGGAGCCTATTGCCATGAACCAGTCACAAATCTAAACTCCGGGCTGCTACTGAAAAGTTCCATGAAAAAACCCAATAACATTTTGCCTGACCCGGGAATCGAACTCAGCACATTTTTGTTTTTGTGTTTGGCATCATCAAATAACTTGTCCCTGTCTTGTCGGAGCGGGAGGGCGTGTCAGACTTTTACTGACTAAAACCCACCCGTGTTCTTTTAGTTGGCTGTGCCAGGGGCACGGCAACTCGAACAGTCCGCGACCCTGGCAGGAGAGCATGAGGTCCTGGGTTTGTGTAGTGGACACCATCAGTAGCGTTCAGTCGAATTCCATATTAAAATTTTTGTATTTTTGTGGTTGCGAAAGCCGTCCTAGCCTACCTTTAATAACGTGAAGCTAATCTGATACCCCCATTTCTGCCAATTCTAATAACAGACTCCACAACAGAAAATATTATTCCATTCCATAATTCTTATGCGCAAACTATTGTCCTTCGCAAGCCACAGAGTGAATGAAATGAATGAAACAGTGCCAGTAGTACCCAACTATATAAACTTGCTCCAGAGAGTGTCGTATTACGTACACTTATGGTAGCTGTACGGCGTATTGTACCACTTTTAGTTCTGGAATTCTGAGTTATAGGGCTGGCACGAAGCCGATAAATAAGAATTTATTAGCTAAGTTTACATTCAAGTGGATTGAATTCCTAGATCTCACACTAGGATTCCCTGTGTTGTGAGATCTAGGCTCCTTCGTTCCGTTGACTATTTTATACAATATATGGTACATTTTTAAAACTTAAAATAGGCATAAAAAGAGTGTATAGGTACATGGTTTTGTGATTTGTGTTAGTTCTGTTGGTTTTTGTAAGAGAGTGTCTGCATGTTATAGGTATGTATGTGAGTGTATATAAATAAAACAGTTGTTTCTTTTTTATTGCTGTGGTTTCCGGAAAATAGACCAGGTTTTTCCTTACTGGCTGGGTCGTCCGGAGCGATTTAAATATAAATGATGGCTAAAGGATATGGGGAACATCTTGCTCTCTGGTAATAAAAACTAACTGCAATTACCAATCTCCCAGCTCCCCCCACATGGCAGTTTCCCCTTGAACCCATTGAAGATTTCGCTTGCTTCACCAGACGCTTGATGATCATGATTATAGAATATTGTTTTCGAGTTTTTTCGAGATTACAAACTGACATAAGAGTACTGTTATAAGGAAATAGATATGTTACCTCCACAATCCGGTGAATTCTTGCGTTTTTATTCTGTTTTTGCCTAAATACCCACTGACCACAATAATTTAAACTTTTCTATAGTCACTGCCAACTTTACAAAATATATAAACTTTTATGGCTGTTCAAGCCTCAAAAACTTAGTACATTTAATAGGTATTTACCGCTTCCACTGGTAGTTTAATTATAAAACAATTGAGTCATTTGAACAAAGGCAGCAACATCCTATTTTTCAATGATAGTAACATTTAATGTAGTCTGTCAATGTCAAATCAGCTTCATTATTTGACTTAATAAGTTTGTAGCAAAAACAGCAATATCTCATTTAAAATAACCGTTTAAATTATAAGTTTGCATCAAAATCAGCAATATCCAATAGTAGGTGCACTGCTTCGAATCCAAAAATATGCTTTAACGCCATTTTGGTTTATCTGGAGGTTACCGTAGCACGTTTGCACCTTCAGGATGTAAAAGACCCATTACATTGTTTTTTAAATACTATTTCTGTTCCTTTTTTTATTGTTTTATAATATTAGTGTAACCGTCATGCATAAATAGTTCACCTCCTAGGGACTTTAAGGTTTTATTTATTTATAGTAATCTGTGAACAGCGCTGTGGGCTACATTATTATTTAAGTTATATAAGATTTTCTGTATGTAATATTGCATAATGTAGCTGTTTGTTGTTCCTATTTAATAAAAATAAAAATAAAATAAAAATAATTTTTGGGAAACGACTTTTAGTTTTGGCGTGAAAATTTCCTGTTTGCGGTAATGCGAAATGTAACACACGCAAAACATTTTCCTTACGGGTGCATGCAACGGTATATTTAAAGTTGTGTTATAACATTAAAAACTCAACTCAAACTTTCGTAAAAAAACCTCAGTAAAAGTTGGTATTTTGACCTTCAATATCTCCGTAACCAGAAGGTTCCCAGGTATGGTCCAGTACAAAAAAATGTTTACAATGACGGGATGTACAAGTGACTCTCGGATTCGTTAAGTGTCTTTTTACACCCGGTATATGACTCAAATATAAATCCACATCTGTGTGCCACCGCCCCTACTCCAAACAATTGCGGTGACAATGATTGTTGTAGCGTCACACAGACAAGGGTCCAACACAATGCGTTCTCACATCGGACTATTGATTTAACGTAGTTTTGAACCCCTCTATACAACATAACATATGTATAAGGTACTTTGCATATATACGGAAGATGGCGGTACATTGAGTGCATTAGGGAATCTGGGCGAAGTTAGCTTTATAGGAAGACGTTTTTGTAGCTGAAAATTGGCAGAGAAGGCTCTTGAAGTATGCTTTGGTAGGTACGAAGCAGGATAATTAAGGCTTTTTTACTGTTAAATATCTAACATAGAAACAATGACAACAAAATGTAGGTTGGTACCTAATACTGTTACTGTCAGTCTGCATCATCCCACTGCTGGGCAAAGGCATCTCCCCACGACTTCCAGCTTTTTCGATTCAGGGCTGATCACTTGTCGTTTGTTTAGTAGGTAAAAGTAATTTTTAATTATTAAAGTGTGTTAAAATTATTACCATTACTAAAACTAAGACCCACTTGCACCGCCAATCACTAAACACGTTTAGCGCTGAACGAGTTTAAAAAATAATTTTGTTTCTGTCAAATGTTTGAAGATGACAGACAGAATGATGTTTAAAACTCAAACTCGTTTAGCGTTAAACGTGTTTAATGATTGGCAGTGCAAGTGGGCCTTAAGCAGTATTACAAAATAATATAACCGAACTACCAGTAAAACAATAACACTATTTTAATTATGAGCAAGTAGTAATTACCAGTCATGAACAGAACAGCATATTTCCTAAACCTAATTACAAAACAACCGTCAACCCCACCCTATCTCAGCGCATCCTCGTATGGTATACACCCCACCCCATTTCAGCGCATCCCGCGATAAATTCTAATAAATTGCAACAATATTATATTATAATCTGCGCCGACGCTGCCTGTGAGTTGTGGAATCAATTAAGGTTGTACGTAGGGGTGAGTGTTCATTATAACGGGACATTCTGCATACACCGGGGCGTGCTACAATGGTAGCAGATTTTAATATCATTCTTGAATTGATCATCATCTGCCCATCCCATATTTCCGAACGATGTTGGTGTCAGCTTCCAGTCTACCCACATGCAGTATTTTAACTGGAGCGACTGCCTATCTAATCCTCACAACCCAGTTACTGGGTAAAACGATACGCAACTTTGATGGTTGTCAGACTTTCAGGCTTCTGACTACCCGTAACGACTGTCATAGATCTACGAATGATAGTCAGGACCGACAGCTTAAAGCTGCGTCCTTATGTTCTTTTGTCTGTACCGTTCCTCCGTTCTGTATCCTCGTCGCGATACAAGAACGCTAGTTTGGACGCGAGGGATCGGGGCGTACCTCAATGCGTTCAGAGGTGCCGCCATAACACCGCGTACCGTTCCAAACGGCGTTCAAAATAGCGTTCTTGGATCGCGACGCGGATACGGAACGGAGGAACGGTACGGACAAAAGAACATATCAGCGGTGTAATTACGTAACACACTAACAGTAGGAATGGGTTCATTTTGACAGTTCAACAACATTCATTGCGTTATTTACGTTGTTGAGCAGACAAATTTTTCGAACATATGAAGCAATGGATTAGCAATAGGCTTCAAAATGATTCAGATTGTGATAGATAGTGTGTTACGCAATTAGGGTGCTGGACGTGGCTTAACGTGCTATATTCGAAGCACGGAAGGGTCTCGTTACGAAAAGGATGATCAGATCAGATATCGACTGACCGACCGCGTTGCTACGGGCTACTTAATCCAGGTAAAATAAAAAAGCGCCAAATGACCTAAAGTATTGCCGCTTGTGAAAGCTCTTTTAAGATTTTCTTCATTTAGTCACGCGAGACGCAAGATTTTTCTCGCCATGTAGTTAAGTAGGGTAGAAGGGTAAGCGGTGCTATAAAATATCCTTTGATCTTTTAAATTCTATGACTAGTCATGATTCAGATGTCTTCGCGAGTACTGAACACTACCACTCGATACCTGGAGTCCATTGCTACTCCCAATACAATCTCCTTGGAGTAAATATGTTATTAATAATTTTATTCCAATTTTGTCACAATTCTATCGTTTTAAGGTATTGCATAGCTTTTATCGTGGGCTTTGAGCGCGGCGACCGAATCAAGAAATTCCGTAACGAAAATAAAACCTAACACCCCCCACTCCGCCTACCATGTAGCTCGGCCGAGCGTTCGCTTAACGCGTATGTATATGGTACGACTGTACTTGAATTAATATCAAAGAAAAAAAAATACTGCATAAATAAAAAAATAAAAAAAAATATAATTGCATAAGTTGATAAAAAATGCTATGCAATAGCTTTACCGCGGCAGTCCCCGAGTGCCACAGGTGTTTTTTTTCTCACTAATTTTATCTAATATTATCTACTTTTATCTAATTTTGTTTAATTTTATCATATTTTGCCTATTTTTATGTAATTTAACCTAATTTTATGATTGTATGTGTAATTACTAGTATTGACTGATAACTTGTATGTGTGGTGCAAAAAATAACTATACATCCTACTTAATATTATAAATGTGAAAGTTTGTGAGGATGGATGATTGGATATATGTTACTCTTTCACACAAAATCTTCTGCAGGCGTAGCATGACGCTTTCTATTTCTTGGAAGACAAGACATAGCTATTTCCATACAAAGTGACATTTCGTTTCTCTATTTTTGACATCGCACCGTAAAAATCCTTCTAAAATCCGTCATTTTGTCTTTCGTTTTACCGATCGTTGTCTAGATTCTTTTATATGTAGACTATTTCAGAAGAAAGTTTTCTATCCCAAACGTCAAAATCACACTGACAACTGTCAGTTGTCTAAGGTAGTGAAGACAATTTGATTTTGTAATCGCCATGCTAAAGACAGTAGAAAACTTTTTACTCGACGACCGCAAAGTATAAAAATGGAATGGAAAAATGGAATTTTTCACTTTTTGTATGGATAATGTGAAAAAGTATTACCTATATGTTTAGATTTAGGGGTTTAAAGGGGGTCGAAATTTTCATTATTTTTGCGATTGGACACACCATTTTCGAGATATATGCAAAATAAAAGAAAAACGTGAACAAACTACTGAATATCGTAAAAAGTGCAGTTGACTCTTTCTACTTTGCTGCCGTCGTACTGTCTTCACGGAACGTCATTTTTGTCTATTCTTCCGTCTAACCCGTTTCTATAATGGTCATGCTACGCGTGCTGAACGGATTTGGATGGAATTTGGAACACAGATAGTTTATAACCTGGATTAACATGTAAGATACTTTTTGTCCCGGTACTACGTTCCCGTAGGATAGTTTCCGAACTCCACGCGGGCGTAGCCGCGGGCAAAAGCTAGTACATACATAGACTTACTCCTTCTTCCCATGGGGATAGGCAGAAACTTCAGAACGCCACCTACTACGTCTACATACATAATTATATATTGATAACATTCAGAATTTACTATCCAAATTCTTCGTACCAACTCAACATCAAGAACGTTACTTATCAAGTTATCATAGACTTGAGAAAAACATGTGTGGCACTCAGGGACTGCCGCGGTAAAGCTATTGCATAGCATTTTTTATCAACTTATGCTATTATAATTATTTATTTATTTTTTATTTATGCAGTATTTTTTTTCTTTGTAATTAATTCAAGTACAGTCGTACCATATACATACACGTTAAGCGAACGCTCGGCCGAGCTACATGGTAGGCGGAGTGAGGGGTGTTAGGTTTTATTTTCGTTACGGAATTTCTTGATTCGGTCGCCGCGCTCAAAGCCCGCGATAAAAGCTATGCAATGGCTTAAAAAAAAACGACTAGTTAGTTCTGATAAGTATAGAAAACCTGAAAAATATATGCTAAGTTTTCAGGGTGTTCATATTTTATTATACTCCGAAATTAGAATAGCGTTGCTTCTCTTTTTCACTATTTTCTAGTAAAGCCGAGTCAGAAATAATATCACCCACTATAGAAAGTATTATTCGGTTAGGTTTGTTTTACACGTCCTGTTTTTAATCAAGTGCGAGCACGTCTGGGGTCTGTGCTGTTACCAAATCCATTTAGTGTCATGTATGAGACTTATATTTGAAACCTAGCTTGTTTACTATGCTCTGGGGTTAGTTATTATGTAACTAGATTTTGCCCGCGGCTTCGTCCGCGTGGATGTCGGAAATTATCTCACGGGAACGTACACCGAGATAAAAAGTATCTTACATGTTAATATACGTTATAAACTATCTGTGTTTTAAATTCCATCCAAATCCGTTCAGTAGTTTTTGCGTGAAAGAGTAACAAACATCCATCCATCCATCTATCTATCAATCCTCACAAACTTTCACATTTATAATATTAGTAGGAAGTAGGATAGAATAGTAATAGTAATTTATTTTTCCCAAAACGTACAATTTTGGTACATAATATCCCAGTTACAGGCAGATTCAAACCTTTGTGAGAGTTGGAGTCTATACCGGGTTCGGGACCTGTATGACAGACCAGGCTCACACCCTTAAAATTACAATAATAAATTGCACTTACGTACTACAACATTGTAAAAGCTCCAAGTACTGAGAGGAAGAGTTTTACTATACAAAACAAAAGGAGATTTGCTATGTGTGTCTTTGGAGAGTGTTGTGTATCCGTGAGTGCAATAAGTCCTCACGCCCAGCGCCCGTGAAGGGCACTGGGCGTGAGCACCTACTTGCCAAAAAAAGAAACAGAATAGAATAGAAAACTCTTTATTATGTACACCATAAAAATTACAGATATAAATGTAGACATTTTACACAGGGTGACACAATGGGCGGTCTTATCGCTAAAAGCGATCTTTTACAGACAACCTTTGGATGGATTCAAGGGAGAAGGAGAGACAATAATGCAGGTAGTCAGTGGTGTACCATTTACATATACAACAAATACATACATTCATACATAAAACATATACTTGTCTATATATAATATATACAATAATAAACATGAAACAAGAGCAAGGAAACCATATGTAATGATGATGTTTAAGGAGAGAGGAAGTGTTTTGTGTTTTGTGTTTTTGTGTGTGAAATTATTACAGAAAGGAATCTCTGAAAAACGAAAAACACATATAAAAAACAAGAAAAACAAAACTAGGCTTGGAGGAGGCTTTCACCGCAAAAGGCGGCCCTTACACCTAACAATACTAACCTTATTTAAGTACAAAACTAACGTTACTAACACATAAGTAAATAAGTACACAATAGAAAACAGTACAAAAGAACTACATGTAAAGGATTAAGTATACAGCTAATAAATAATAGTTATTTATTCAACTGTTGTATAATAAGGGGTATTAAAACACGAATGTGGGTTTATCACACGAGTGTTTTAATACCTAATTATGTACAGTTGCATACTTTATCTACACACATGACATGGATCCTCTATAAAAGGCTCTGAAACCATAGGGTGTTGTACATGCAATACTAATATCGAACAAAGATGGCGGGATATGACGTGAATTCGAATAACCTATAAGTTTTCTTTTTTATTACGGCGCTGTGGTAGTGAAACGCGTGTGCATGACAATGTTCTTTTTTTGAAAAGGAGTTGCATAGTGAAATTTAGTACAACATTATAACACTCGTTTGGGTGACGTTATGGTTACTATGACACTGGTTGTTTTAATGTTGACAATAAGCTAACTGTTTCAGAAACTTTTATACAGGATTTATAGCACGGGTGTAGATAAAATAAATTATTTGGTAAGTGAAAAATATAGCTTAAGGCGCTGCCCAGACGTAGGACACCGTAAAACGGTCAGGTTTTTTTTCGCACAGTTAGGAGTATATATGTACATATTAAAAGCCAGAAAAAAATGAGGGTATCGTCAAATGTTCAAAGAAAATATTTATTTAAAAATAAAATAAACATGTATCATAATAAAATAGTAAAACGGAGCTCAAAAAATATTCTTCGTCGCGTATTTCTCAAATTGTTGAGCGTAAACTATTATATTATCAACTAAAGAAATACTTAAAAATTATTCCACTCAGCAGTGTATTTAAAAAAAAATTAAATTCAAAATTTGGTGGTCATTCGATTCAACTAACATCAAACGCATCGCTGTTTTGAACCTTCTTTGTTGGCGCGATGCGCTGTTGTCAATAAACTAAAAATTTGCTGCTTACCGCACCTTAAAGGTTCTTCCAAACAGGCGACAGCGCGACGCGATTCTAGTAGAAAATTTTCTATGAAAACTAGATTGTTCTACAAGAGTCGCGTTGCGCTGTCGCGTCGCGCCTGTCCGCGGGAGCCTTAAGGGATTATGCTGGAAGGATGTGCAAAATAGATGTTGTTGTAGTGTTGATAACAAAGGTGATTAAAAAATAAGTTGGTCAAAATTTAAACAAGTATCTATACAATGACTACCTGTAGAAAAGAAAATAAATAAAATAGAATATTCGCATATAGGTACTGTATTCTCAAAAAGTTTGATAAGCTGGTAAATACGTTAACATTAAACTTAGGGCTAATACGAAGCATTTATTTAAATAGCCTGCAAGAAGCTTCTGCCACTCCATTAATCAATGGGAAGGAATTGTCTCTTTATCCCAAATATTCAAAGAACAGTTCCATAATTCCATTTGATCATGAATCCCTAAACTACTGAGATTACGAATGACTATTTATTTGGATAGTAAATATAGAAGCTAACAGACTTAAAATAATTATAATAATATGTACAAGTACATAAAAAGGGGAGTAGAAGAACCATAGGGCTTTATAAAATTCGTCCGCATCTTTGTCAACAGGAAAAGTGCCCAAAAGGCTGGCAGCATTGCCACGTTGTATGGCGATGCTGATTCTTTGGCCAAAAAATAGGCCAGCCCTATGATAATTACTAATTCTTCTGCAAGTTTGGTGATTACGATAATAATATATTATAGGGGAAATTCCCGTATTTTTACTAACATTCGCATTCTAATCTCAGTCACAATCTATCAAAAACACCTTAGATCTACATACATTTTTGACAAGATTTTAACATTTATTGTCGCCGAGATGAGATTTCGATTAATAAATGATAAATGATTTTATTTCTGTAAGTAGGTTTGTACAAACATTTTTACACGTCAATCATATTTTAAAAACTAGATGATGTCGACGTTTCCTATCTGACTACTCTGAGAAGAAAGGCCGAAACAAACTCAGAGGTCACAGTCTCTTTTAAAGTCCAGACATAATCTTAGTCAGATTTGAATTTAAACGCTTTTTAAGCACGAGAATAGGCCTTCAGATGCGAACGCTCTCCGACTATTCATTGATATGAGAGTGATATGGTTAGCTGTGAACGCTTACAAACTAAAATAGGGTCTGGCCTTCATAAAAACCATTATCAACACACTTCAAAAACGTCCTAACATTACCTATTTTCAAGGAAAAGTCTACAAAAACAATGTCTTCTTCCATCAACGTGGCGGGCAAAGTTTCATGCGTTTCTTAACAAACTCAATTTTCAACGGACACGCGATGAATTTGAACAAAGGATCTACCTAACTTGCTTAGCAAAACATGGCGCGAACACCAAGTTATATTAGAAGTCGGAAAGTGAAAAAAACTTGTCCCTATGTTTCGGTTCGAAAGTAAGTTTAAGAATAAAGATGATCTTAAAACAATTTGTGTACTTTTGGAACAAAGTTCCTTATCGCACGTTAATGCTCCTTCAAATAGGCGCGACACGCGACGCGACACAAAGGCACCGCCGGTCGCGCGACGAGTGGTGCCTTTGTGTCGCGTGCGATTCGCGTCGCGTGTCGTGCCTGTTTGAAGGAGCTGTTATGCTGTGCACACTTGGCGAATGAGACCTAGACCGTTGAAAGTGTACCTACTTAACAGTGTCACACCACACCTCTCGATTAATTAAAATTACTTAATGAAATAATTTGAATATTGGACAGCACCCGAATTGCGTAACACATTATTTATCACAATCTGAATAATTTTGAAGCCTATTACTAATACATTTATTCATAATGATGTTCGAAAAATTTGTCTGCTCAACAACGTAAAAAACGCAATGAATGTTGTTGAACTGTCAAAATGAAAGCCATTCCTACTGCTAGTGTGTTACGCAATTACCCCGCAGAAGCACTCACGCTGGGTGTTGGATGGGTCAGTGATCCATATTTAGCTCGTGAAAACTTTAAGCCATCTCATTTCATATTTTATGATAATGACGCAATGTCGAAGACATAGTGTACCACTCGATGAAGGTCCCTCATACCACATGGCAGGTCTTAGATCAAAAGTTCCTAAAACCCATTACTCCCTTCAGCACACTCATACATGTCTGAATTTGTAAATCTCGCCCGTAACTTAGCGGTATTTAAGTGTAGCAATTAATGTGATGAGTTGGCGAGTTGTTAAGTATTTCCTCTAAGATGTGCAGACCTCGTAGCGTCTGTAATAATGAGTGGCAGCCGATGGCGGCGGCTGTGGTCGAAGTGACAAGAGATAGTGGCAAGCCATGATTTGCCACTTACTGTTATGGAAGCATGCAGACTTGCATTACACTAAATTTTTTGACGTTAATATATAAATAAACGAGAACCTCGTAAAAGCTGAGAAAGAGAAACAAATAAAATATCTCGACTTAGCACACGAGTTTGTTGACATATGGAATGTGAGCTCGGATGTCATTGTTCCGATTGTCGTATCGGCCAATGGCCTGATGGCCGAAAGCCTTTTTTTTTGTTAACGGGGTGGAAATCCTCATGGATGTTCTCCGCCCTGGGGCAGGCGGAGTGGTTTGTCAGACTTCTGCTGACTAAAACCACCCCGTGTTCCTCACACACTTGCACCGGGGGCTACGGGGGCACTTAAGCACTCTTCAACGCAGCCCCCGACTGGTGTTGGCCCGCCTCTGCGGTCTTATGTAATAGGGGGCGGCGGACGTCCCCGAGTCCGCTATCTCTGGACCCATTTAGGAGGGCCGAAAGAGGGCATTATCTGCCCTGTGCCGACGCCCGGTGCGCCTGCTGCAGGCCGGGAGAGCACTTGACATCTCCATCTCCCTCTCCCTTTCCGCTGCCTCCTTCTGCGACATGATATTTTCGCAGAAAGAGATCATCGCATCCCACGACGCTGCGCCGTCGACCATAGAATGAATCACAGTCGGCAGCGACAGGTCGCTTCCCACCCCCAAAACGAGGTCGCAGCGTGCCTCCTCCCAACCTGCACACTCTGTAAGCGTAATAGCCGAAAGTCTCGATCAACATCTCTCGAGGCTCTCGTTAGGCGTTGGGGTCAAGGGCCTGATTCAGAAGGCAATACTCCTCGATACGGCTCGCATCGTGAGGAGGTTCTTGTTTCTGGAGCCCTAACCACCGGTAGCTTGGACCCTGCTCCTGATACCGGCGGACCACAATTTTTTATATGTTTAAATGTTTTTGTAAAATATTTAAAAATGTGTAGGAAATACTCGTAGGTATGAAAATTAATAAACGACATAATAATTTTGTATTTCGCAACAAAGAATCCATAGAGTGTTAGTAACATAATATTAAAACAAACTTATTATCTAAATAATAACTTAGTAAAGTTAGTTAGTCCGCACAAACTGCTTTACAATTGGAGAGCTGAAACTCTCCGCTACAGTTCTCAGGATGCGGTTGCGACTGTCTCTCACTCCCCTCAGTAGTGAAGCTGTTTTCTTGCGCACAATCGCGTGAAATCAGTCGATATGAGCTTGCGCAAACATTTTCCACCACGGATATCGAGGGATATGGCTTGGAGGCGTGGCGCATGTCGCCTCCGTTGGGTTGAACTGACCTTAAATACGCGTGACTGCAGTGAGCACCGTTTAGTCATATGTTTGCCTCGGAACGTGTAGTGTGATTTCGTATTTTTACGAAATGCCGAATTGTTCCGTCCTTGTGTGAAAATATAGCACAATTACAACAAACCTTAGTACAAGTGGTTTGTCTTACCACCGGTAACTAAAAAATCACTGCATTAATTATAATATTTAAGTATTTTACAAATTATCTAGTTGTGAAATATTTTTGACATGCGACAGCCTTTGCCTAATGACTGACGCATGTCAAAACGATGCATTAGTGGTGCGCAGCACTGAGATATGGATATCGATAATTGTCAGTTGCTCTAATAAGAAATTGTATTAAGAATCTTAAACGAGAATTAATACATTTTATATCAGTTTCCCGATAGATCCAGAAATTGAACATAAATAGGTAGATGCAAAATGCAGAGAAAATAATTGGTTGGTAATTTCAAGTGACTTCAAAGTCCATAAAGACGTTGCTAGTCCCAAAAGCTCTTAGACACTTTGTCGATACAAATATTTTCTCATCGACTGATTTTCACCAGTTTGAGCAAGACCCCGATGGATAATAATATTATCCAAGTGACAAAATGTGTGATGAATAACATATTGATATTTGCTTACTTTTTTTGGCTAAGAATGTAACAACTAAATTATGAAAGCGACAGATATAATGTTCAATAAGTACCTATTTTAATTGTTCTTTTATGTGCGATAGTTGAACAGTTTTAATTTTAAGTAAGGGCAGCCCCGGATCTAGGGGGGAAAGGCAAATTTAAGCGTGGCAAACAAGTGCACCACTCAGCGCACCGCAACTCTGCGATAAGTGAGATGCGCAGCACTTATTATCTTTCTCTGCGAGTGGCACACTGACAAAATCACTACGTGATTAGCGTAGGCATAGATCGTCAAACGATGCGAGCGGGTTGCGGGCGGAGCAGTTGAATTCTACCAGAAACTCTCTGTTTTTAAAACACATGCTCCATTTTGATTTGGCGATACAAAAAGGTTAGCTTTCCATCTCTTGCAACAGATCTATGCCGTGGCGAACCTGAGGAGGATGAGCGCTTCTGTCACCTCTGTGGCCAAAAATTTAAGGAACAAATCCTTTATTTTAGAAATTTTACATCGCCTAGCGAGGGCGCCGGGCGTCCCGCCCATTTCGCCGCCTTTATGCGGAAAGGCGACACGATTTCCTTTAAGTTTTTACCACAGAGCGCTGGCGCAGCCGTTGGATTGGAGCATTATCGATCGATAAAATTTACCTAATATGTTTCTGGCAAAATATTCGAGCTCGCTTTGCTCGTTCTTATAGCCTAGCGACTCTTAATTCTTAAAACTTTTCGGACTTACAAAATCTAACTTATTTGAGGCAGTGCTAAAATTTTCGCGCTCGCTCCGCTCGCTGGTGCATTCTAGATTGCCTTAATTGGTGTTAAGCTTTTCTGCATAAGTCGGGTGTGATCTTAGCAATCAAAAATCATGACAATCAAATTAATTATGAAAATGCCATCGATTTTTTTGCAAAACAAAAGGCTCAAAGAGTAAAAATTTTATTCTAATCTTCTGCTAATAATAAAGCTAAAGAGTTTTTTTTGTTTGAACGCGCTAATCTCTGGAACAAGCAGTCGGATTTGAAAAAATCTTATTGCATTTGATAGCCCAATTCTTGAAGAAGGTAGAAACCTTACCCTAGAAACCGAGCAGTAAGAAAAAGGGTCAGAAAGAACGCTAAGCGAAAAGGAAGTAATATCATGGGCGAGTGATGCGCAACGACGCGGTGGGTCGGGGGCCGAAGTTTCACGCGGACGAAGTCGCGTACAGAAGCTAGTATGCTATAATCTCACGATTTATTTCAAATATGTCCTGTCCTATCCTAAATAATTGTTCGACATGTCCATGTATATTTAAATATATAAGGATTCATGTAAAACGTTAAAGGATTGGCGGGGCGGGGAGCGGCAGATTGCAGTTTTTACCCCGCCTCGAAAAAAATCTAAATCCGGGGCTGAGTAAGGGAGAAACTGAAGGAACTGAATTACTTAAATGTTATTCGCAAACGAAAATATTATATTTTTACTTGATTTGTTGTTATTGGTCTTTTAATATTCCACATGGAAAAGCAGAAAAAAAGAACGGTACCAAATACGTCCAAAAAACACCTCTTTTTGCAGTCGGTATTCATCGATATTTTTATCGATCACATATTTATACCAACCTCTCTTCCCTAGTTGATGCTAGAGTTACATGTGTGCATTCAGTGACTGTATCTATACTTTCTAGTGCCCGCCCGTTTTGAGCATATGTGCAATAAAATAGCACAAAAGTGTTACGCATATTTTTTTGTTTGTGTGCGAAGAATGCATCATGTGTGCCGTATCTATTTCTTTTGTTTATGTGAGAGTTTCAGGAGTGGGGAAAAGGTGGCGACACATAAACTTGAGCAAATATAGAGTAAAGGCATATCTCTCGGATATCTATGTTTTCCACGCACTAGAGTAGCGAGGAAGTCTCAACAACATCCTGAAACCATTATTATACTGGACGCGCAGGACATCGAGTGATCTTTTGGTGTAATTGACCCATAGATTACTCGTGTATAGACTCTGGCAGTAAGCCTTGAATATAGTAATTTTTACTAAGTCCGTACACCGAGCAAATCTACGAGCCTACATGTTGTACCGGACGGCGAGTGCCCTGCGCTCCCTCCCTATACCTACATAGCCCTTAAGGTCGTTGGAAAGAAAGTGACCTAGGTATTTAAAAGTGGATACCTTTTTAATTACTGACCCGTTTATACGTAGCTCGGGTCCCATTTCACGGCATTTGCCGCCGACCCCAAAGACCATGTATTCACACTTTTCATAATATACATTAGTCCATATGCGGCAGCATAGGCTTTACAAGTCTTAAGCAACTCTCTGATTGCCCCTGCAGACGGACCCAGCAACACCATGTCGTCAGCATAGCTGATGTATGTTAATGCTAACCCCATCAACACTGCATCCGACACGCATGCTGCTGAGTCCCTCTATGAGGTAATTTACGTAGAGGTTGAAGAGCCTAGGGGACGTCAAACCTTGTCTCACCCCGCACTCCAACCCATACGGTTCAGAGAGCGTACCGTCCCATTTCACATGATTGGTCTGATTGCCCTACCAATACTGAAAAATTATACATATTGGTGTGGGTATACCCCTTCTTACCATCTTTTCCCAGAGCACATCATACGAGACAAGATCGAAGGCAAGGAAAGTTCAAGGAAACAGGCATCTTGCGATCTATATAGTTTTGAACTTTATGCTTGAGACCTACAATAGCGCTTTCCGTTGAAAGTCCGGGACGAAACCCAAACTGCGCATCATGAAGATGAATATAATCATTTAAACAAGTATCAAGCACACCGTCCAACACTTATGCAATTATTGTCGCAAGATAAATGGGACGGTGGTTACTCTTTTCCGAGATATCACCCGTCCTGTTCTTCATAATGGGAGCCACGATAGTCTTCATCAGATTAAGGGAAAGAATAAAGGGAAACTTGAACCCCTTTAAGAACTTTCTGATCCTTTATTGTTCAGTTTCAGAATTTTGTGAAATAGTGCATCTGATGAAAGAATTACAACTTTTAAAAGAAAAGACTGTCTGTAGTTGTAATTAATTCTGGCTATCCCCAGGGTCTGCGTGCTGTGGCCACTTAAACTTAAGATCCCGTACGACGAGGTTTATGAATCCATAAGTAAGGGTCGTTTTGTCATGTAGGATGTTAAAAGCCATTGCCCATACTGGTCCAGCTCCATAGAACAATCTAGAGTCTAGACAAAACCAAAATGGTTGCTAATTTAATTGTATAATTTATAATTTTTATGACATTGATTTACATTCTGTGATTACTTTAACTCACACACTTTATATTACGAATTTTTTTTTTTCAAAAATCGTATACTTTTACAATGTGTGTAAATATGTGAGCACCATGTATCTATCACATAATTAATTTATCTGTCATTGCTTCATTTTTGATTATTTTTACCTATTGTGGTATGGTGATTGTATTCTAGGGGCATCGTCTTCATATATAATTATATAATTAATCTATACAAAATATTGTAAAACATTTTAAAAGAGTAACGGCGGGGTTTTGTTGCCCATTCTTCTCCATAGGAAACTATCTTTTGGCAGGGCCGACTAGAATAAATTATTTTTTAATGTAAATGTTGACGTTCAAAAGTGCCTTTTATGTGCCTATTTTCTATACATACAAATAAATAAAATTAAAGTGTCTGTTTGTAATGTCAAAATAACAAGTTTTTACTTAATGAATCTGAAAGTATATACGGCACTTAAAAGAAAAAAACAATTTAAAAAAAAAATGTCTGTTTGTTCCGGCTGATCTTCGAAACGGCTAAGTCGATTTTTACAGGACTTTCACAGGCAGATAGCTGATGTTACAAGGAGTAACGTAGGCAACTTTTTGTCTCAGTAGCACGTTTCCGTGCGATAATTTCGGACATCCACGTGGGCGATGCCACGGGCAGCAGCTAGTTTGAAATAAAAGCTTTGACTTTGACTGTGCCTATTTTGCAGCATAAACTCCAAGATGACCGCTAATTACACTGGCCAAAGACACACTTGTTTTATATCATGCTATAGTGAAAAACGTTCTTAGACATCCTTTTGAAAAAGTACCATGTAGGTAGTAGCTTTTCACGGCGCCATCTGATACGTCATATAAAATAATCCAAGATCAATTGTCAAATGTCATTTGAATATTTGTATACCATATATGTAACTTGTGGTAGAATGTATAGAACTTAAAAAAAATATTAACACCATACTATGTTAAACTACATTCTTACAAATGAATAAATTCTAATTCATAAACATAAACATAATATCACGCCTGTATTCCCCGAAGGGTTAGGCAGAGGCGCACCTTTAGTACACCGACATTTAGCCAGTTATGTTTAAATCCCATGTAATAGGGGGCGAGCCTAATGCCATCAACCGGGCACAAATCCAAACTCCAGGCTGCTACTGACAAATTCCAGATTGAAAAAATCAATAACACTTTACCCGACCCGGGAATCGAACCCAGGACCTCATGCTCAGAAGTAGCGCTAGCGACCAACGAAGCAGTCTAAGTCGAAGCAGTAATTCTAATTTAAAGTTTGCAAAATCGCTTTTCTCTCCTATCTTACATCCCTTACCGCCATTAGCGGCCGCCCATCAAACACCACTTAGTATCTGTCTCAATGAGTACGTACCGTTTTGTAAACTATTCACAAGTACTTAAAGGTGCAATGTTTTGTACATTAGGTATGCACGGCAGTTAACTTTGTTATTTACAGCTTGTAGTGAGTATTTTTTACTTTGTTATCTTATGCTTTTGTGATTTTTTTACTTTATTATCAGGCATTAATGTCCCACTGCTAGGCAAAGGCCTCCCTCTGCCTCCCTCTCTCCAGGGGGCCTCGACAAAATCCCTTTTCTTTAAGCGTTAACGCCAACGGAAAAATCAAATTGTATGGAGTTGACATTTGCTTAGCACGTGACATTACGTATCTTTTCCGCAGGTAATGTCATTGCCATACATTTTGACGTCAGCGTCTGGAGTTAACGCTATCAGAAAAGTTTTTGTCTAGGCCTACAGAGCTGCCAAGGACCAATATTTACTAAAGGAGTCCAGCTCATCCCACCATCTCCGTCTGGGCCTGCCATAATCTCGTTTGCCATTAAGCGGGACTCAATCAACAATCAATCAACTCAGCCTATCGCCGTCCACTGCTGGACATAGGCCTCTCCCATGCTGCGCCACAACACCCTGTCCTCCGCCCTCCGCATCCAGTCTGTCCTAATCACCTTTTTGAGGTCGTCAGTCCATCGCTCTATTCCCATCCAATACCAAGAGCTTTGCCAAGATCTACCATTTGGTATTAGTTTATTTCCGAATTTATTTTCTATTCCCAACGAGTACCACATTTTAAAACCAATACCAAAACAAGTTTGAAGAAATCAGATACAGTCAGGTTCAGTAAAATTAAAATGCTTTGAGTGACGAACTAAGTTTCCGAAAACATAATAAATGTTCCCGAAAATCCTAACCCTAGACGGTCGACGTCAGTGGCATCCCGAGGTTCGGTTGGTTAGGTTCCTTTAAACCCTTTGGACAGAAATAGGAGCCCCGCAAAGCGGGGCTCCGTCGACCAGCTTATTAACCCTAACCCTATATTTAGATTACCCTAGATTTCGGTAAAACGCAATTTAAATAAAACTTTGTGTAGCTGAGTGTAGTGTACCAACTAAACTCTTTAGAGATGTAATCTTATGGCATCTTTGTATTGTTGTCACTTATGTCATATCATAATTTATCAAATTGTGTATCGTCTATTTTGTTGATTAAAACCATTATTCTAAAGGTTTATCTTATTACAATTTAATCAACAAAATGTTTTAATTTTCTTTGCCACCATGGAAAAATACTTAAAACCTGAACGTTTGGATATTGATCCCGTTGATTGTTCCGCATCAAACAAATGGGAACATTGGAAGAAAACATTTGAAAGCTTTCTTAAGGCTGTGGAAGGCGACTCGATAGGAGAGAAGGTACAAGTCTTACCAACTTCCTGGAAACTAAATCTTCTCATAAATCACGTTTCATCAAACGTTTTCATGTATATCAGTGAGTGTACCACTTTTCCATCCGCAATCAATACTTTGGATAAATTATTCACAAAACCTAAAAATATAATTTATGCCCGGCATGCACTTGCATCTAGGAAACAACTGGGTGATGAAACAATAGATATCTACTTACAAGCATTAAGACAGTTAGCCAAAGACTGTGAATTCAAAACTGTAGATGCTGAAACAAATAAGAACGACAATATACGCGACGCGTTTATCTCTGGAATAAAATCTAGTACGATAAGACAAAGGTTACTAGAAAATCTGTCACTAACACTAGAAGAAACACACAATCAAGCACTGTCACTAGAAATGGCTGAAGTTAATACAGCTAACTTTCACTCTTCAAATGCAAATACTGCTGCTGCCATCGCTACTACTTCCAAACAAAAGGAATCTGGAAAATCTGTTATACTTAAACAATCACACGAGCCTAATAGTACAATAGCAGTAACGCCAACTTACCAGAGACGCAAATGCTTCTTTTGTGGTGGGTATGTCCATCCACGTAAAAACTGTCCCGCTGTAGACTCAATCTGTCAATTTTGTAATAAGAAGGGTCACTATGCTGTTGTATGTCGAAGCAAATCCCATATCAATGCCGCCATTCTCGAAGGAAATGATAGCATTTGTGGTTGTATTGTAGCTGCATCGCCAATTACATTGAAGAAAGCTACAGTTCCAGCTTACATAAAAGGGATAAAAGCTGAAGCGTTAATCGATACTGGTAGCTCTATAAGCTTCATCAATGAGCAATTTTTTCAATTATGCCAATTAAAGAAAAGACCCTGCAACCAAACTATATCAATGGCTTCAACCAGTCATACGTCACAAGTCGAAGGTCAAACATGTGTGTCAGCTCGTATCGGAGAACATGATTATAGAAACGTAAATTTACTCATTGTGAAAAACCTCTGTACTGACTTGATAATCGGTCACGACATATTAGACGAGCATTCCTTTCTCGAATTTTCATTCGGTGGACCTAAAGAACCACTAAAAGTATGTAACGTTGTTGAAGCGTCTGTCCCTGCTGTTCCACTTTTTACGAATATCAGTCCAAATTGCAAGCCTATTGCGATTAAATCTCGCCGCTACAGTGAAGACGATAAGAAGTTTATTGAAGGAGAGATCACAAAACTCCTAGCTGATGGCATTATCGAAGAAAGCACGTCCCCCTGGCGAGCTCAAGTACTAATTACAAAGAACGCTAATCACAAGAAGCGCCTTGTTATTGATTATTCACTTACGATAAACAGGTATACACAGCTTGACGCTTATCCACTTCCTAATATAGAGGACCAAGTTTCCAATGTTTCGAAATATTCTATCTTCAGCGCGATCGACTTACAGAGTGCTTACCATCAGGTACCAATCCTACAAGAAGAAAAACCATATACTGCTTTCGAAGCTGCTGGAAATCTGTACCAGTTTCGTCGCATTCCATTTGGCGTAACAAACGGAGTGTCAAGTTTTCAAAGAACCATTGACTGGGTTATTCGAAAAGAAAAGTTAGAAGGTACTTTCGCATATCTCGATGACATAACAGTTTGTGGGCGATCTCAATCTGAACACGATGCAAATTTGCAGAAATTTTTAGCAGCCGCACAAAAATATGGTCTTACTCTCAATAAAGATAAAAGCAAATACTCGCAGAATAGCATCGATATTTTAGGCTATACCATCAAAGACCATATCATAAAGCCAGATGCTGAACGGCTGCGCCCACTTCTGAATCTTCCACCGCCAAACGACACACAGTCACTACGAAGAGTAGTAGGAATGTTTGCACATTATAGCAAATGGATTCCAAACTTCTCGGAAAGAATCCACGCTTTAGCAAATACAAGAATATTCCCATTAAATAAAAAGCTTGTCGAAAATTTCAAAGCGTTGAAAGCCGATATAGTAAAATCTTCTGTTCACGCTATCAAGAACGACATAACTTTTCTCGTTGAAACGGATGCATCTGAACATTCAATCGCTGCAACCTTATCGCAAGCTAATCGACCCGTAGCATTTTTCTCTCGAACCCTAAATAAAAGTGAACAAAACCACTCCGCTGTTGAAAAAGAAGCGTACGCCATAGTCGAATCGTTAAAGAAATGGCGACACTTTCTTATCGGAAAACAATTTCGTTTAATTACAGACCAAAGATCGGTAGCCTTTATGTTCAATAACAAACTAAATAGCAAAATCAAAAACGAGAAAATACAAAGATGGCGTTTAGAACTAGCTCCGTTTAAATATGACATCGTTTACCGTCCAGGTAAAGAGAATAATGTTGCTGACACATTGTCGCGTGTATGCGCTGCTATCGAATCTCGTTCAACAAAGCTTGTTTCTCTTCATGAGATCCTTTGTCACCCTGGCGTAACAAGAATGGTACACTGGACGAGATCTAAGAATCTACCCTATTCTATTGAAGAAATCAGAACTATGACAAACTCTTGTCGTATTTGCTCGGAATTGAAGCCTAGATATTACAAACTAACCGAACCTGGTCCCAATCTAATTAAAGCGACATCTCCACTTGAAAGACTAAGTATCGATTTTAAAGGTCCTATACCTAGTAACACAAAGAATAAATACATCCTGACGGTGATCGATGAATACTCTCGCTTTCCCTTTGCATTTCCATGCTCAGACATGAGCTCGACAACGGTCATCAAGAATCTCAATGAATTGTTTATGCTATTCGGAATGCCTGCATTCCTGCATTCTGATCGTGGGACATCGTTCTTATCATCAGAAGTCAAGCAGTTTCTACACTCTCGCAGTATTGCAACAAGTAGAACAACGCCGTATAATCCTCAGGGGAACGGACAAGTAGAGCGCCTTAATTCCACCCTTTGGAAAACTATCCAATTGGCCTTACGATCCAAAAACCTATCTATAGAGGATTGGGAAAGAGTTTTGAACCAGGCTCTACATTCTATTCGCTCCCTACTCTGCACAGCCACTAACTGTACGCCGCACGAGAGGATGTTTACACACACGAGAAGATCACCTAATGGTGACTCTATACCTACGTGGTTAACAAACGCAGACCAAGTCCTGATGCGGAGATTCGATCGCACTAATAAATATCAACCAATAGTAGAACAAGTTGATCTAATTCAAATTAATCCGGATTATTCATATGTACGTTTACCGAATGGTCGTGAAACGACCGTATCAAATCGTTATTTAGCACCATTAGGTCAAGACGGAGAAATAATCGAAACCGAAACAGCTGATGGTGAATTAACTGATTCCATCCCACAAAATGAGCCTCCTGTCCAAGATATCGAGGTGCCACCCTTAACTGTAGTGCCATCACAAGGACAGGACGAGGACAATGTACAGGATAATATCCCACACTCAGAACCCCGGCGTTCAACAAGAGAACGCAGACCGCCTGTTCGTTTTAGAGATTACGTTGTTTCATAAGAAGGTTGGAAGAATGTAGTGTACCAACTAAACTCTTTAGAGATGTAATCTTATGGCATCTTTGTATTGTTGTCACTTATGTCATATCATAATTTATCAAATTGTGTATCGTCTATTTTGTTGATTAAAACCATTATTCTAAAGGTTTATCTTATTACACTGAGTATACAAAAAGTCACGCTTTGGTATTCGTTAGTAATAGATTTTTTATTTAAAAAAATGTGGTACTCGTTGGGAATAGAAAATAAATTCGGAAATAAACTAATACCAAACGGTATTAGCTCTTGGTATTGGATGGGAATAGATCAGTCCATCTAGCTAGGGGGCGTCCCACACTACGCTTGCCGATACGCGGACGCTACTCCAGGACTCGTCTGCTTCACCGGCCATTGGTCCTCCGACAAACAAGCGGGACTCACTGGGTCGTAATTTTGGCCCATTGATCATCTGACATGCAGCAGATGTGTCCAGCCCAATTCCATTTAAGCGTTGCAGCTTTCCGAGTGACATCAGTTAGTCAAACTCAAACTCAAAGCATTTATTTCAATGAAACCATTTACAGGCACTTTTGAATTATCAAGGAGTCGGTCAGTTAGTCAGAAAGTTAGTTGCCCATTCCAAAACGTAGATCTCTATGGAGAAGAACGGGCAAAAATCTCCAAGGACACTCTTTTTAAATCAATATATTACAAAATCTTGGGTGCACTATTCTTGTTGCTTTTATAAGGGAGAAAAATGTAAAATAAAAATATATGTATATTAAGAGATAATTCAAAATATAAGATTAATAATAAAAATAAGCCGTGGCAGTTAAGAGATGACTAGTCTTAACTGACGGCGCCCGTTCACGAACATGACATGATATTTTAGTGATGGAATGGATTGTTGTATATCAGCGGGGTAATTGCGTAACAAACTAATAGTAGGAATAGGTTTCATTTTGACAGTTCAACAACATACATTGCGTTATTTACGTTGTTGAGCAGACAAATTTTTCAAACATATGAAGCAATGGTTTAGCAATAGGCTTCAAAATGATTCCGATTGTGATAGTGTGTTACGCAATTAGGGAGCCGGTCCACAAGGATACCAGAATACTCCGTTCCATAGCTCTCTGGCAAACCTCGAGCGTTGACCTAGTTCAGTAAAAAGGTGTTGGTGTATTAATTATATACAGGGATCTTAAATAAAGAACATACTAATTGCATGTTTATCGCTTTTGGTGACAATCTGCTGAATAAACTGCAGTTTTGGTTTCTGTTTGAACATCCTATCGCATTTCCTAGGTACCTACCCTGTATAGACAGGCGCGACAAGATAGCGCGAAGCGACTCTTATAAAACAATTTCCATGATAAATTCATATACATTTTTTTTCCTAGGAATTTCTCTACTACAGTCCGTCGTACTGTCACGTCGCGGCTGTTTGTGGGAGCCTTTAAAGGGAATTTTAATAAATACAATAGTAGGTAGGTATTTATGTGTATTCCTGATATCCCAACGTTTCTTTCTGTGCCCCTACATACAAATAATAAATGTATTTCTATTAGACATAGCTTTTTAGGGTTTCGTACCCAAAGCGTGCTCACGGAACCCTATTACTAAGCCTCCGCTGTCCGTCCGTCTGTCTGTCAGCGGACTGTATCTCATGAACCTTAATAGATAGACAGTTGCAATGTTCACAGAGTGTGAATTTCTATTGCCGCTATAACAACGAATATTAAAAATAAATATACTATAGTAATAAAGTAAAAAATTAAAGGGTTCCCCATAAAAGAAACGCGTTAAAAAAATATCGTCTTAAATATTGTACTGTGGTACGGAACCATTCGTGTGCGAGTCCAATTCGCACTTGGCCTGTTTTGTTTATCACCCTGATGCAAAGTGGAATATTAATAGGTATTAATATTCCACTTTACATCCGGGTGCACTTAGGATTCTTAATTATTTAGGTTAGTTGGAAAGGTTTAAAGAAATGTTTATTTCAACTAACGTTAAAAAAATATGAATCCCTAGTGCACTAAATGGTCCATTAAAAAGATGGGACATTTTACAACCTTTTACAAAATTTTGTAACTGACACTATACCCGTAGAAAAATTCACCTAGTAATCCGTTCCCGTTCCTACCCGAAAAACCGAATAACCGTAATAACCGTATCATTCGTATAAATCTGGCTCATCCTCTATGATAATAGCCTCGCTGTCCGGCAAACGAACAGACGAACACCACACAGAATCCAATAACTCTAGTGATCCGTGCAGATTTTGTGAGAACCAAGATTATGATGGAGTAGTCAAGGCAGAGGGGACTGAGCTTTCATGTGGTCCATTTTCAGTAACATAAATATTTAGCACATTTTAATGCGGTCTAAGCAATATTTAAGATGTCTCCGAGTACAGGCACATATTTTTCAGGTATTCAAAGAAAGACTGGCAAGGTTTCATGGTTCAATAAATATCTTCTTTCTTGCCTTATTCTTGGTTCACTTCGATATTTTAATGTTTGCATCCTTGAAGCATAATATTGTAGATTCGTTACCTTAAAAATTAAATCTTTAGACGTCTTATTTTAACAACCTCAGCTAATTACACAGTTAAAAACAATCTGTTCTAGATTTTTATCTTCTTGTCTCAGAGACGATGAAGCATCAATTAATACAATATGCCTGACAAAATCATGAGGCAGGTACAAAACAGTGTGCTTGATACAATGAGGGCTATCGCGCTTGAGTTCGTCGCTAGAGGCGCTAGTGTGGAGCAAGGTCTCTAGATGTCGAAATATGTACTGAACGTTCACTATTTACGGGATTTTTAATCACGGATTTTATCGAATGATTCATAATAGCTGTAATGGTTGTGCCATTCTTGATTAATTATGGCTTAAGATTTTAAGTAAAAAGTTAGCATCTAATTTGGTAGCACTTGAAGGATTGGATTGGATTTGTCTGCTTCTGCTTGCCCATTTTAGGAACAATTTAATCTAAATATTCATTTGAAGTTTTAAAATGTAATAGTAAAAGTAAAAAAAAGTAAAAGTTTGTTTAAAAGTTAAAAGTTGTGTGTGAGTGTTTAAAAGTTTGTTTAAAAGTGTGTGTAAAACTTTGTTTCGGCCTTTCTTCTCAGAGTAGTCAGATAGGTAACGCCGACCTCATCTAGTTTTAAAATATGATTGACGTGTAAAAGTGTTTGTACAAACCTACTTACAGAAATAAAATCATTTATCATTTAATAAAATAAACATAATACGAATATAAGGGTACTTAAACATATCCAAAACATCAAACAAAAGTACTGCAACAGGACCATACACAACAGTGGTGCCAACTGGGGAGCACAAAAACGATAGCCCCCATTCACTCAGCTTGCAAAAAATTCAATAGCAACAAGTCGATGATAAACTACAGTTCTATATTCACGGTGTCACATCTATCATTCATATGTCTACTCTATGCACGGGATAGAGAACCAATATCTGGTATTGCAGACGGCTTTCATATAGTGTGCCACGACCGTGTGGATCACTGGAATTTATTAGTTTGCTGCGACTAGAGATGAAAGCCATGGACGACTGACCAACTGTGTAAATGAATCAGCAGTGATCGACTTTTTTCTGACGAGAGTTCAATAATTATGTTTACAAAATAGTACTAGTCTATAATATTGGCACTAGATGTGAATCCAGTCATGACGGATTTTTCAGTGGTCAAATAATTTTTATCTGAATAATAAATATGGCGGTTTGAAATATTTTCTATAGGCATCTACAAAAGCTGTCCAACCGCAATTATTAATCCTCAGATAAAATTAATCGATCGATTGAAAAATCGCCAAATTCAAATCAGGTTTTGCTGCTCCAAATCAGCTTTATTTCTAGAGTTTTTGGGACATTTATTTGTATTTAAACTTCAGTCTCGTATGATTTGAAATAACGATTATAGTATTCAGTAGTCAGGGCTCAAAATATATATAAGAGTTACCGTGGCCCTGGCGCAAAGTCACTGAAGGAACACGGGTGGGTTTTACTCGGTCAAAGTTTGACACGCCCGCCCTCCCGCTCCGCCCAGAGCGGGAGAAGTTATTTGCTGATTTCCCACCCAAAAATAAAGGGGTCAAAATATAAGATCAGAGTGCCCTAATAAAAGTGTAAATTCAACATGACGTGCGCTCAACAAACTTCGCGAAAACTTGGTCTGCTAGCTGTCATGCACTCGATTACAAGTTTCGAGTTAATTTGATTTACAACATCTGTTCTTATATGTATTATTATTTTATATGTCTTCCCGCCATTTTCTTCCAGCAATAAATCCTTTCCAGTCTTCTCCAATTTTTTCCACAATCGCTTTCCACCACTTAACAGCTTTTAGTAAGGACTGACATGACATTTTTCTTTTCTTTTTAATATTTAACGCAATGTGACGGCTCCAACAAAATTGTCACCTAAGTGATATTTAATGGAACCAATAATTTCCCTAATGGTTTCTTTAACAGTTCTCAACTTTATAGTAAAATGTTTAAATTGTCCTGAATGTATTTGCAACAAATTGTGTATTACATTTTCTTTACGACTTCACCAAAACGGGCATTCAACTTGAACTTTATGAGCTATTTGAATATACGTGTACTTACATAGTAAACGGTCATAAAATATATGGTTCATTGGGTTCAGAAAAACTGGTTTGTGGAGCGTCGTATCTGTCGCTAATAGCAATGCGTGAAAGTTTCACTACAGCAAAGCCAAAAGAGGGTTATGATTTAAACCGGAGCCACACGGAATCTAAACGATTTATAATAATAATAATAATACCATTTATTTCAGGCGACACAGGCTCATAGAAAAATACCTTAACCTAAACATACATATTTTTATATAAACAAAACTTGTGTTAATAAAAAGGCTTAAAACTATGTTAGTAGCGCTTCACTTTGCACTAGCTTGACTTTGTGCTGTCCAGTGGAACTTGTCCGCGGAAGCGACGGAACACCACGTCTTGCGGCCAAAAGTCTTCTTCCATGACGAGGGGCAGATAACAGTTCGGTACACGCACGACGAACGCCTTGAAGTTGACGTTCCGGTGCGATTCTAGTAACTGCACCCTTGGCGTGTACCTCGTCTTTTGCCGCACGTACTCCACGATGTCCTCAGCCTTAGTGGTGTAGTGCAGGCGGGAGATGTACACCGGTGTGTTCGGCTTTGCGGCACGCAGGCTCATTTTGGGCTCCGCAGCCTTAATAACATCAATGAGTACTAGCTAAGTCAAAGGCATAAAACGAAAAAAAATCGGATGTACGGAAACCGAAATAAATCGTTTTTGGGTTTCTGTTGGTATTTTTGTCGTAGTTGGATTTAGTTTTTAATTTCACCCGGATACGCCCACCGTTGATGTGTCTTGGCCTTAAGTATTTAATATACCTTGCTCGTGTCACCGAACAAGAATAGGTAACATCTCGTGGATTACTCACTTTTGGGGAAACCTGCATCCAGTCTCAGACTGTGGTATTTATTTTATATTGTAATAAACTTACAATGGTAATGCCATTCATTTTGACAATTCAACAACATTCATTGCGTGATTTACGTTGTCGAGCTTTTTTTTTTTTTTTTTTTTTTTGGGTGGGAAATCATCAAATGACGTCTCCCGCTCTGGGCGGAGCGGAAGGGTGTGTCAGACTCTTACTGACTAAAACCCACCCGTGTTCCTTCAGTTGCCTGTGCGCCAGGGCCACGGTAACTCTTTCGAACAATCCGCAGCCCCGGCAGGCATCGGTCCTATCGGACCCCGTCTATTTTGCTGACATCTCTTTGAGGCGCGCGTGGAACACGACGCGCCGTCGACCCGGGCCTGGTCCTTACCGGACGGCGAACTGCCCATTGCTCGCCGTCCGCAAGCCCGCGCCTACGGTGGCCGGGAGTCGGCAATCGACTCCCGACGCCCAGGGTGTCTCCTCCTCCTGCGGCGGCTAGGGGCGCGAGGGCGCAGAGATTGCCTCTCCCTTTCGCGCTCCGCCTCCTCCTTCGCGAGCATTACTGCTTCGCAGAAGGAGGTGACGGCTTCCCATTCCCTCTCGCTCCGTACCATGGCCTGAACCAGGGCCGGACGCGAGAGGTCGCCGCCGCCGATCACCGCCACGAGGACACGGCGGTGCTCCGCCCAAGCCGGGCAGACCTCCACCGTATGCTCCACCGTGTCCTCCGGTCGATCCACGCAATGATAACACCCGGGCGTTTCCTCCCGCCTTATCCGAAACAGGAACCTCCCGAAACAGCCATGTCCGGTGAGGACCTGCGTCAGGCGGAAGGTGAGGACGCCGTGGCGCCTCTCAAGCCACTCCTCAAAGAGGGGTCTTACCGCCGCAATTGTGGCGTGCCCTTACGTTGTCGAGCTGACGAATTTTTCAAACATGTGGAGCAATGGTTTGGCAATTTCCTTCAAAAAGTCCATAGTTCGTTACCCAATTGGGCTGCTGAGTCGACTATTTTGGACTACAGCTAGGTAACGATCAAAAGATTTTTGCATGACCATTTTATCTTATGGTACGACTAGCTCCACCCCGCGGTTTCGCCCGCATAAGTCTCGATCCCGTAGTAATATCGGGATAAAAAGTATCTCATATCCTAATTCAGGTCATGGTCTACCTACGTGCCAAATTTTATCTAAATCCCTTTAGCCATTTTAGCGTAAAAGCGTAACAAACTAACTCTTTATAGTATTCCTTTAAATAACATCATTCTCCCGCTTTATCCCAATTTATTTGCGGTCGCCGTAACATGTCTTTTTCTTCCATACATCCATCTTCCATACTTTCTAGCCATATCATCTTTCACACAGTTCATCCAACGTTTCTTTGGTCTTCCCCTACTTTTATAGACATCCACACGCATACCCAAAACTTTCCTCACGACATTTTCCTCATTGCTCGACATTCACATGCCCATACCATGACAGCCGATTTCCAGATAAATTTCAGTCACCAGTGTCACTTTTAGACTTCCTCTTTATCTACTCATTTCTTATTCTATCCATTGGCGATACACCACACATCTCTCTTGGCATTCTCATCTCATGATACAATAACGAAGACGATAAATTATTTTTCGCAAACATGCTTGGCAATTCGAGCATTATTTTGACAACCTTTTTCGAGATAAATTAAAAATGCTATACTGGTCATTTGACCAAAGCCTTTGGGAAACGCTGCTCGCATATATTTACATGCGAGCAGCGGCCGGCAATGTTAGAATGAAAATCTATATCTGTCGTGTTTAGCGAACGGTAATGTTAATATGAAAATCCATATCTGTCGTGTTGTCGTGCCGAATAAATTACTATCAAAACTCAATCTGTCGTGTAATTTAAAAACGGAAGGAACTTTTTACTTCGACCCCTTGCAACCAAGGAGGTAACTCATCAAAGATTTTATTTAAATTTCGAACTGGCTAGCAAATAGAGCTGTATAAAGTGAAAAAGAAACAAATGAACATATTGTTGTTCGTCATTGATTCTGGAATTTATAATTAATTTACTTAGTTTGAATTTCCGCACATTATTTGAGAAAAGTACTATACTAGCCTTGGCCGCAACTAGGCACTGATGGACTCACGTAGGTGTGCCTCGGCTTCGCCCAAATTTTCGTGTTCGTTCATCAATGCCTCTGTTGTCAGCTGCTGCAGTAATGTACTAATGATCATGACTTGCTTGTCGTAGATCAAGAACAGCCTTGTAAATATATGTTTAGATTACCTACCTAAATCAATTACGTCATGTTCTGTTAAAGCGCCGCCAACTACCACTTAGCGCTCCAATATTTCAGCTCTTAACTGAAAACTGTTCAGTCGTGTTACGTCACTTCTTGTCTGAACGCGCTGAAAATCTCAGACGGCGTTAGCTTTATTAGATTGCCTTCGGATATTAGTTGTTTTAACTTGATGGAACAAACAAGAGGAAAATGGCTGATTATCTGGTTTGGAAAATAAACTATGAAACAGCTACAGCATATTTTACTGATATGAGCAAATTGTCACAAAACATGTTGAGTAACAGAGCTAATCTTAGAAAAATAAAACCATTTCACAAAAAATTAAAAAAAAAAATTGTAGATTCTCACAGCACCTAAGCCCTTTCATTTGATATGAAACACGTTACAGATTGCATAACTTTCTTTTTTCTTATTTGCCTCCCAAAAGTGACCCCCATATTTAAAATTCATTTATATACGTTACACGTCTGTATTTGGGTCACTGACATTCATATGTGTGTAAATCTTATTTAAATTTGAACGTCTAAAAGTGACACTTATACGAAAGAAATTCCTTTAATTATCCACGTTTTTTTAACTATTTTATGGCCGAGTAAAAAATACCTAATGTTTAATGAAAAGTTATTTGACTACTTCGTTTAAAATATTAGCAATTTATTGGTTGGATCGGTTTAGTATTGCCATTTGCCAAACAATTGAAAATTGAATAAAACAATTTCCAACTATAGCTGAGCATTGGTTAAAAATTCTGAAATGTTAATTAACTATGAGAATTATAGTGTGGCCATTTGTTTTAAACGAAAATCAATGCTGCGTGGTGGTTCACTAATCCTAATTACATACACATACATATACATAAACTCACGCCTTCTTCCTATTAGGCAGAAATTACAGAACGCCACCTGCTACGACTCAAAAAAAAAAACTGATATCAGAATCCTAATTAAACATTGTATTAAATCAATAACTCGTACAGACATAGTTGAACTATCGGTTGATCATAGCATTGAACTATCTTGTGTTGAGCTACATAAGCATGTCATAGTGTACGTTTACAAACCCCCAAATTATCAAAACTACTCTATATTTGAGTCACTAATGAAAAATGTTTTGGCAAAATTTGCAACTTGTAATAAATCAGTAATTATCTGCGGTGAATTTAACATTAATATATTAGAAAATAATTCAAATATCGGTAGATTATTAAATTTGTTTAAATCATTCCATTTGTCAAATGTGTTTGTAGAACCAACTCGATCAACTACGACTACTGCTACATGTATTGATAATGTGTTTTGTTGCTGCAACTATTTAGATAAAGCCTTTAGCAAATGATTCTCAGGTAATCAATAGAATCTATTTGAACCAGACCAATCTGGCGTCTCCAGTCCAGCGCACTCGTCATCATATTATGATTTGTTTGTTGATTTATAAGATCGCCATATGAATGACGAAAACTCAATCATTACAGATGATATAGAACATATCTCGGTCTCAAATTCATACATATGTGCCCCGGAACAACGTAATAATAATAAATAAATAATAAATGTATTTCGCTCCTAAAGTACAACTAAAACTTAATCTATGAAGTACAATGAAAACTAAATAATAAAACTAAATAAATAAATCTATGAAACACTAGGGCCGTGGGGTCTGAGTGCCCACTTGGTTTTTTGAGACATCGCCAAGCGGTTGGTTGGTTGGCTCTTCACGTGACCAGAGGGCTGGCCCTTTTTTTTGGCCAAAGCATGAGCATCGCCATACAACGTGCCAATGCTGCCAGCCTTTTGGGCACTTTTCCGGTCGACAGCGCTACGGACGAATTTTTTGATGCCCATGATTCTTTTCGTTCTTTTTATTTTTATTTACATGTACATCTATTAATATTATTTTAAGTCTGTTAGCTTATATATATACTATCCAAAGAATAAATAGTACAATTTATAAAGATGTTTGATGGTTGAACAGCATCACATAAAAGGTGATCTACCAACTCCCAAACTAAGTCAATTTTGTATTTTGGGAGTTGGTGGTGTTTAGGATGGACTTGCATAGATGGGTCATTCGCAGAAAATATGTACATTTGGAGATTTTATGTCCCATGAATTCATTACCAGTTTGAAAATATATTATCTAAAGAAATGCATACTTTTGCACTTTTATCGTATAATAGAGGTCTATGGTAGTAAAATTTTGGTTTTTTATTTATAGTTTCATTAACAAAATTGAAGCAATAATTTTTCAAACATAAGTTGCAACTTGCCTGTCATACATGTTATTAATGTCCTTATTGATACTTGTCTGTCTTCCGAAGCTTGTTGTTACGACTTTTTATCCCTATTTTTGAGCTTAGTTGTAATTTTCTTACTTTTATTAAGTTTATCTACAATATGTGTGCCTTTAATAATGTAGTTTTTCAACGTAACATCATATTTTTACCGAATAATGTAGTTTTTCAACGTAACATCATATTTTTACCGCCATAAATCATCATCATCATTCCCATTAATCCCAGAAAACTAAAGAAATCCCAGAAATCTAAAATTTCGTTACTCAGGTTTATTAACGAAAAATTTTTCTGACAACATTGCTTAAAAGGCTGGCACTGTATTATTTAATATTCTGGCAGTTACACGTTAGCATCTGTGAAAATCATTCGACAACGAGGCTATTTTGTTGTCAAACGAATTCGGAAGGTTCTTGCAGAAAGTGGTTTTTGTACAAAAAATCTCAGGGTGATTAAAGACAGTTACCTTATGAAAAATTTGTTTATCTGGTACTAATTTATCCAGTAATTATAGTTTCGCTCTACATATTTACAAATACACCCAGTTCTCATAGATACGACACGTTGTTTTAATGGAGATAATTTATGTGGTTATAATTTCTCAGCTTTTGTCCTCAGTTTCGTTATATTTCGTAACGTTAAGAAACTGAGAAATTGTAAAGCTTAGTTTACACATTTAATATAACATTTGTTATGTCACTCGGTTGTGAGTATCAATTTTAAATGCCTGTGCTTGTAAAGTTTAGCATAGTTAATCGGTTTACTCATTCGTTTATATGGCATTTAAATATCAGTAGAGTTGGATAGAGAGAGATGCCATTATATTCTACCTTTCGCTCCATGTGTATTATACCTTATGACATCAGTTTCGTGACAGAGATCCTCAGTATCGTTACCTATCAGTTTAGTTACACATTTAAAATGAACACTTTTTCTGAGTATGACCCAGATACACAACCTTGTAGCCTAGCAATTGACTTCCTACACTTATTTCGAAACATACATTGAGAAACAAATTATAGTATCTACATTATCTAAAACTACAAATAAAAAAATGAGAAAATAAATTAATAGGGATTTTTTAAAATTAATAACTAGATATACCTTCACATCGACAAAAATTTTATGTTTTACTTTTTTATAGTTACAAGCATCTCAGTTTGAGCATAATCTAAAGTTTGCAAACAAGTACTTAACTTATCGTTTAGATATGCTTTAAATATTAATGGTTTTGTTGACTGCAATATGTCTCGAGCTTACTGCGTCAAATTGCCCACTAGCGGAAGCTGTTCTGCAAGGTACATTAGGGCAAACAACGGTCGTCCAGTGGTAGTAGCGAACCAAGTACTGTTTTAAAAATATATAATTGCCTCACAGTCATGACCTGACATTTAGCATATAGTTTGGCAGTTGAGTAAAACCACGGTTTAAAATGTTACCTTTAAAATTGCCCTTTGCGACCATTCCAGCACAAGAGAGTTTTATAGCTCCATACGGGTATGCAATAAATTAACACTGACTGACATAGGGCAGTGTAGACCATGTAAATCGTTGAAGCATCAGCGCTTTGTCTCAGAATCTTAAAAATGTACATTAATTTTCTTATGCGACCAGTGAGAGTTTTAATTTGTGGACGCCAATTGAGTCCTTCGTCTAGCAACACTCTAAAATATTTAATATTGGTCACTCGTGCCAGTTACAAGCAGACAAAGTCTGCTGGCGCCGCACAGATGTAAGCTTTGAGTGTATTAGTGTCTTCGGGTGGCTCAGAGGAGTTACAAGATATTATTTTTTTTTTTTTCTATATTAAATGTTAACAAGTTGTTAAAGAGCCATTGCATTACGACCCACAGTCCATTTTCTGCATGTTTTTTGGCATAAATCCCATCTTCTCCATGCGATAATAGAGCCACTGTCATCTTCATAAGTTAATATGTCACAATTCGAAATTTAAGCTTGCATAGATCATCAATATCGATTAAAAATATAGCTGGTCCCAAGGTACTGCCCTAGGGAACCCCGTAATTAATGAGTTCTTCATCACTCACCACCTTACCTATACAAACAAACTGCGTACGATCCGACCAATAATCTTTAAAAAATCTTAAAGTTAGTCCACGTATGCTGATGTTCTCCATCTCGGAGATAAGGATGGAAATTAAGACCGTGTCAAACGCTTTCGACAAAACTAGGAAGATTACAAAAAAAAAAAACGCTTTTTAATTAGTAATTTTATTGCCTTGTTACTAAAGTTTGCAACCGCATCTTCGGTTAATAGACTACTTCTAAATCCGTACTGTGACCAGAATAAAGTTTGTCGCTATCCAATAACGCCGTTTATTGACATCTCAAACTTAAATCCCAGACCCCATACTCACTGAATAAGAGTTTTTCTACAAATGCACCTCTGTTGCTGCTGCTGCAATGCCAATACCCAACTCTAAAGAAAATACTTAGTAAGGCAGTATTACGAAACCAAGTTATTTCCCAAACCCACGAATTTCATTCCAACTACATCCTTCTTCAAACAACGACGAATTCAAAGCATGTACCTATCCCAATATTCAAAGTTCGATATTACTTAGCGACTGTGACCTACCGACTTTGAATATATTACCTACTACCTACTCCGTGATCCAATATCTCGAACCGTTCAGTCCATGTCACCGAATTCGTGTAGCTACACTAAAATCTCAGACAATGCTTCCGATATTGAAATTGTTCTGAAATACTTTACATTTGAGCGTTCGTACTGGAGTTTCCACCTCCAAGTGTCGGTATTTACTGTCTGTTATACTCTGGGCAGGAAATTCCGTCACCAAGCTTGCTGAATGACTTAAGTCATCAACATTGCATGAATTACTTACTATTGTAAAAAATATACTCATTTCCACACGAGAGTTTGTGGTAATTGTGTTTTAGTTTGAACTTCTTCTTTGTTCTTTTTATAAAATAGTAAGAATGATAACCTTTAAACACCTACATTCCTTAAGATCCCTGTCATGTCATGAATGTTGACTACAGTAGACTAGCTGCGCCTCCTTTAAATATCAACCAACTCTGCGGTCACCAATCCCTGAGCCAAGCGTGTATTTAGAAACCCATGGTCGGTAGTCAGTATTTAAGCGAATAGGGGAAGAAAATCTTTCAATTTTTTGTGACCTTTTATTCGAAAAAACGTTCAACATTAGAAACACAATAGCATCGAAAGAAAATAACTTATGATGACGAAGCGGAGGCGGGATGACGAAAGGAGTGAAATGTGTATCCCGCAATACGAACGTACGAAGAAAGAGCATACTGCTGTATGCTCTTCTAGCTAGACATATTAGAAGATTTCCCACACCACACTTCATGCATTCACCCTGTTGCGTAGCACACGTACTTAGAAAATTATCGTGTTTCAGAAAACAAGTTTTTCAGAGCGTTGTCGCAGGCACGACATATCATACTAACATCCGGATACTGTTGGATATCCATGTCAATGAGCTTATTTTTCTACCAACCCACTCCCACCCCATCTCATCTCATAGCCTACCTTACAACAAAACTAAATAACTTCTGTAAATCTACTCTTACGATAATATTCTTCTTTTCTCTATTACTTCTTCTTAGCTTCCATTTTCTTCTTGGTCGCAGATAAGTTTCTGAGGTTAAGCTCTTGAGCAATAGCATCTTCTTTCTGGTCCATCACTTCTACCAACTCTGGTTGAATAGTGGCATCTAAAATGAAAATTAATTATGTTGCTGAATATCTTCTCGGTATGAAAAGGGCCTTGCAGTAAGACTCAACGGGCTGAGGCTACCCATGTCCCAGTTTTCTGTTATAGTCTGGAAAATTGGCCAATTATGGCTCATTTGTTAAAGGCTAAAAACGGGATCGGGCTATAAGTAAGAGTAGTATCCAGTTCAGCAGAACAAACCTCGTGTAAGAAAGAAATTCATATATTCTTCGGCTGCAAATTGCAAGGCCAAGTCATGTCAATACAAAACACAGCGCAGAGGAAGAGAGTTTTCTGACACACGGCCACTCACGAAATATTTAATTCAATACAATATAATATACATCTGTCTACCCCTTCGAAAATGAAAGTGTAATATATGTGTGTATAACATTGTATCACTAAATGTAAACAGTTTAGCATGCAAATTTGCCATATACAGAATTTGCAATTGTAGACTCATGTGCCATTTTCAGATTTGGCCATTTTGCGCTTAAACTTTTTTTATCAGTCCCTGTAAAAACTGACATCTCTAATTACCAACAAATAGTTTCTCCAGCGTCTTGCACCGGGTCTTCTGTCGGCCTTTGATATGCTCGTCATTGAAGAACTGCAGCTCACGCATGCGCTCCAACGCGGCTTCTATGCGAGCGTGTCTTTCTTTCTTCGCGGCTTCTGCCATGTTCGGGGTGACCAGGACACTAGGAAAGGAATGAATCTCTTATAATATCATTAAAGAATGCCTACGAGTGCCATACGCTCGAATGAGCGTATATCACTCGTAGGCTGCAGCTGAAAATCAAGCCTCAGGTGGAAGTGCCTCGTGTTCCCATGTGGCATTATGCAGAGTTGAGGTTCTTTTGGAATAAGTGCCCATTTTTTTCAAATAAATATTTTGTTGTTTTGTTTGTATTTATGTATGCCAATTACAGCGTGACCTCTGCGGTTACAACCTATTTTTTTAGTTTATATGACTGGTAATCAATTATTTATTCTTAATTTTTCAAATTTTGACGTATACAAGCTACAGTTGCTGAAAAATATGTACCTACTGAAAATCTAGTCGAATTCTATAAAATTTCGAATCATAATTTTAAATGCCATGTTTTAAAAACGAATATAGATCACCATGCTTTATGCTTGATAACTGCAGTCAACCAAGTTTTACCGCTGAGTTCAGTACAAATTATGTACGAATTCTTCAAATTTGGTACGTATTTTTCTGGATTTGCCCTCTCAGCCTTAGTCTTAGCCTTTTCTCTGGTGTAATAGCCTATTGTATTGGTCGTATGTGTAGAACTAGTTAAAAAAGGCTGCTTCCGGGCTTTTTTCCAGGTACCATACTATTCACCAAGCTTGCGAGCTCTTGGGTCGCTTCTACCAGTCGCATAGCATCCTTAGAGTTTGAGACCAGCAAGTTTGTTCTGGCTCACGACACATGACTGTCGTATCACTTGCGATTCCGTCGAGGCGTGCTACGCTTTGAGGTTGCGGTTCGTCAGGATTGACTAGGCGTGCTACACCTTGAGGCTGCGGTTCATCAGGATCGACTAGGCGTGCTACGCTTTGAGGTTGCGGTTCGTCAGGATCGACTAGGCGTGCAGTGCTACGCTTTGAGGTTACGGTTCGTCAGGATCGACTAGGCGTGTTACGCTTTGAGGCTGCGGTTCGTCAGGATCGACTGGTTATTTTAAAACATTACGCTTGACTATTATAGTAGTATTAGTACCTCCAGGGTTAATATTTTAATGCTTGTTGATTTTTAACCACGGCTGTTTCTATCGGGATAACTTAGGTTCATCTTAATTCATTTGAAAGTTTATGTAATTTAGTGATCAATCGATGCCCTAGTTCGAAAAACAAATACGTAACCATGATTTACTATCCGGTGTACCTTAAGTTTTCTCGTCTTCCGCAACAATGTTTATATAATATTTACTTTAAATTGTAAAAAAAAGCACTAATATATTATTATACGTGTTAAAGTAGTGAATTTTCATTTTTATTTCGGCAAACAATACACGCAATTTCTTTCTTTATCTGGCTGTAATGTGCGCTTGCCTTTAAAACGTCACAAAAAATTGGATGTCTGCCGTAACGTCATAAATAATCCTATTAACTGTAACTTACCTTCCTTCTTCACTCTTCTCTTTCATACAGAATGCCAAGAAGTAGAGAGGTGTGAATTTGTTTCGCAGTTGCTCTGGCATAAGCAGGTAAAGAGCCTCTTCTTCAGTCTCCACCGTCATTTCAACCACTTTGAAAAAAATATGATATAAATGTTTTGAAAAAAAAACCTATTTAACAATATTTTTTCCATCTCATTTTAGTTATATTCGATCCCACCAAAAACATTTCATTTAAAGTAGGTTGCCATTGTCAAAAAATTATCAGACCTAACGTAGAATCAAGCCCCTAACTCTACAAATCTTACGAATTGATCGCTAGATGTTTTTGGAACGAAGTTCTTTAACGTGGTTTGCGGTGGCAGTAAGCTGGTAGAAATCATCACGTAACGAAAACGCGTTATGCCCTCTCCATGCGACTAACAGTCAGACTGAGAGAGAGATATCTCTCTCTGTCTCTTTCCATTATATATAAAAGAAAGAGTCAGAGAGGTTTTCATGGTTTCCGAGGGTGCTAAAGCCGATAGTGAGGTCAAAATGGAAATCCAAGATGGCGGCTACGATTTTTTTTTTCATCATGGCTATCGTTTTCATGGTTTTCGAGGACGCTAAAGCCAATAGTGAAGTAAAAATTAAAATCAAATATGACGGCTACGAAAACTTTAAACATTTTCGTCATGGGTTTCGTTTTCGTGGTTTTTGAGGATGCTAAAGCTGATAGCGAGGTCAAAATGAAAATTCAAGATGGCGACAACTTTATGAGAGCTTCTAAAAACTTATAATTGATGGCTCTGTACTGAAACTGCGTATTTTATTCAGTTTCTCTCTCTCTCTATTATATACGACTATGTGTGCGTGCGAGTATTGCGTAAGGAACTTCGTTCCTGATGGGGTCCCCCGACAGCACATTTTTTTTTTGTTAATACTGAGTTAACTTACTATCAGTTTCCGTTATAGGAGTAGGTCTTTGGACATCTGGTTCTGCAATAAAAACCAATCTGTAGGTACGTAACAAAACGAGGAGTTCATAATTTTATTAAACGATGAAACTGTTTTTCGTACTGAAATGAATGAAGCGTGTATCTTACCTCGAGTATCTTCAACGTCAGTATCCTCCAACATTATTGACTCCTGAATGAAAACATTATTATTTATAATACCTATAACAATTTTTTTTTTATGGTGGTTGACGGCCCACTCTCTAAACTACAGTTCATAGAGAAGAACGCTGAAAGGAACCATGAGCTCAGTTTTTAATGAAACATTAATCCCCTGTATCTTTGTCGTTGTTGAATTTTATTGAGCCACATCTTTTTCATTTACTGTCAACTAGCGACGCGCCCCTGCTTCCCACGGTTTTACGACTTGACAAAACATCGAGTTTTCTTTATTAAAATTATGTAAACTTCATATAAACCTTCCGGAGTAGAAGTAGAAAAACAACGTGGTCACACAGACAGAATTTACTTTAGAATAGAATAGAATAGAATACTTTTATTTCAGACAGGAGTCAGGTTAGTAACAATTTTACTTAACTTCTAGTGTTAGCAGGTTACAGACACAAATCAACATACTACAATAAAAAAATTGCGTGGAGCTGCATCCACCTCCGCAACATCGGGGAATCCCACCGATCTGCGAATACTCAGAATATTGTTGGTGCTGCCGCGAACACGCGTCATCAGGGATGCACATCTATTCCTAATAATGGCGGCAAACCATTAATATTATTATCCGCAAACATCCCTGACGCACTACAACGCCACGGCAGCCGCAGCAGCACTCTCAGTGCATTATTATATTGAACACGTAGGTCGCTGTATGCCCGCTGAGTGAAGTTGACCCACAGGCTGCACGTGTAGAACGACTGACAGTAAGCTTTGAAAAGCGTTACTTTAACTGGCCTCGTACATCGTGCAAACCTACGGGCCAGCATGTTACAACGGACAGCCAGCGACCTACGTTCCATTTCAATGTCACTTTGTTATGAATGGATATAAAAGTTCTTATGAAATAAACTCACTTCATAGGGCGTGCCCGTACTCCCTGTAGGCGTTTTGTCAGTATCTGAAGTCGATGGACCCAGCGGCGGTAAAGGCACGACCATAAATTCAGCACGAAACTCTTTCCTTAAAAAAACAGACATTTAGAAATTTTGATAAAATAGTAGCTCGCCTGCAAGATGTGAAGTGGAATTTTGACATCTCTGAGGTGCCTTGTATGTGGATGTTTCTGTGATAACTGTCAATATATTTCGTAGTTCAATAAGTCTCGATACTAAGCACTAAAACAAAGCATTTTTGATACAACTGTTTTTATACATCAACATAGTCTCCTCCAACTGCGATACAGTCCCTCTAATGCTTTTCTAACTTTTCTATTCCATGTGTGTAGAACGATTTATCTTTAGCTTCAAAATAAGCCCCCGTTGCTTCGATTACTTCACCATTCGAGTCAAGCTTGCCCTGGAGCAATTTTTTTAGGTCTGCCAGTAAACACTGTGGGCCAGATCTGGAGAATAGGGTGGATAGGGAAGTAAGTCGAAGGCCAATTCCTTTAGTTTGGCCATCGTTATCATGGACTTGTCACTATTTTTTCTTCATTTGAGGCCGTTTTACCGCAATTTCGTACTTTAATCGCTCCAATAATCCCATGTAATATTCGCCATTTATATTTTTCCCCTTGTCAAGGTAGTCGATGAAGCGTATTCCATGCGCATCCCAAAATATAGCGGTCATAACCTTGCCGGCAGATTTTTGTGTCTTAGGCCGCTTCGGGCGGCTTTCACCAGCCGCTCTCCACTCTGCTGACTGCCGATTGGATTCCGGAGTAAAATGGTGAACATGTTTCATCCATTTTCACATACCGACGTAAAAATCCTTTTTAGTTCTATTTGTTAAAATAAGTTAATCGCAAATTATTTTCATGCTACCTTAACGCCATCTATTGTAGTGTTTGCGTATCATTCTACTCAAGTTTACTTATTTATTCTGTGTTCAATATACTTACCAATTTGATGTCATTGTATAAATTAAATAATAGGATCAATAAATTAACTGGTTATGTGCTATTATTGCTCATCAAATAATAAAATTAGTGTTCTAGTGAAATAGTTCGGCAATTTAGTTGGATAAAATTTGTTTAATCTCAAAAAAGTGTGCAGCCTCGCCGCCTAGAAATTCTATTTTCAGCTCAACATAAGTAAAGCATGGCTTCACAGATATCTATTCGTATAATTGAGAAGCTAGTGGACAGGGAAAATTATCCTACATGGAAATTTGCCGTCAAATACTACTTGGAGCAAAATAATTTATGGGGCATAATCAAACCCAGTGCAGATTATTTTTAAAAACAAAGCAGCTACAGGATATAAAAGTGACAGATTCTTCAGCCTACTATATTAAGTATAATAAATCCCAAAATATCTCAGTCTCATAAAGATTCACCCGATAACAACCAAAAGAAATTCCCACGTTGTTACAATTGTAACAAATATGGTTATTTTAGTAAAAACTGCTACTTTCAGAAGAAAAATAAATCACAACCAGATAATAACACAAAAAATTATGGATATTATGCCGCTTTTACTGTTGTAGAAATATTGGACAAAACCAGATGGTACATTGCGTCTGGAGCGTCGCAGCATAATTATTTTGTAGAGAGAGAAAATGGATGTACGATGTTTCTCCAACTACAGTAAATAATACAAAGGGGGCAGACAACAAGACTGTAGGAGTGGTAATGTGAATTTGCAAATATGAGATTCTGAAGGCAGACCTCAGACTATTCAAGTGAGAAATGTGCTGTATCTACCTTCTTTGACAACTAATTTACTTTCTGTAAGCCAGATGACAAAAATGGGTGTGAAGTTGATTTTGAGAAAGACTACTGAAAATTTACGAAAATAAGAAATTAATTTTGACTGCTTTACAATATAGTACATTACTGTAGCGGCCGACAATAGAAGCATTGAGGGGTGAACGATGGAATGACGAAAGGTGGGCCGAGGCGAAGCCGAGGCACACATAACTGAGTCCATCAATGCCTGGTTGCGGCCAAGGCTTGTATAGTACTTTCCTCAAACAATGCGCGGAAATTCAAACGAACTAAATTAATTATAAATTCCAGAATCAATGACGAACAATATAACTTTTCTCGCGCCAATATGTTAATTTCTTTCTTTTTTACTTTAAACAGCTCTATTCGCTAAGCCAGTTAGAGATTTATATAAAATCTCTGATAAGTTACCTCCTTGGTTGCCATGGGTTGAAGTAAAAAGTTCGTTCTATTTTTAAATTACACGACAAAAATGAGTTTTCATAGTAATAATAATAAGTAATAATTCAATGTATTCTGCCGCTAAACACGACAGATATGGATTTTCTTACTAACACTGCCGGCCACCGCTCGCATGTATTTGACCAGTACAGTATATTCAATTTATCTCGAAGAAGGTTGTCAAAATAATGCTCGAATTTCCTAGCATGTATGAGAAATAATAATATATATGTATTGAAAGACCTTTCTGAAACACCAGCATTGTTGTCAACATTAGATGTTCTCATCTAAAGTTGACAACAATGCTATATAAAGTGGCATCAGAGGATGGGCCATCCTAACTTGTCAGATTTACAGAAGATAGAGAGCAGTGTAGAGGGGATAAAATTATCCAAAAATGTTTTCCAGATTTGCACAACATGTATAGAAGGTAAAATGAATAGATTACCTTTCAAAAATTCTGGTACTGTTGTCAATGAACCTCTCCAATTAATTCACACTGAACTATAAGGTAGACGATGATACGTTGCTGCTTTTAGGCAATTTTCGGCAAACGTGGCACCCAATTGGAAAAGAAAGAAAGAAAGAAAGATAAATATTTTATTTGGGACACGCACAGGAAATACAAAGAGTAAAAAATAAAAAAGGAGCATTTAAACCTAACAAAATTAACAATAAAAAAGAAAAATAAAAAAAAACAACAATAAACAAGTAAAAAACCTGTGCGAGGCCAAACAGAAAGAAAGAAAGCGAAGCGAAGCTTTTGCATGGCCAAATTTTAAAATAGTGAAACCAGTACCAGTTAAATTCTTCACTATCTCAGCTATCTCGCGCACTTTTACCTTCCGATCTTCCTTCACGATTTTCAGGACTTGGTTGATGTTTTGTTGAGTCACTGCTACATTTGGACGACCAGAGCGTTCAGCATCCTTTGTGTTCATTCGGCCGTATTTGAACTCGGCATAGCACCGACAAATGGTTGGTTTAGACGGAGCAAATTCCACATAACACTTTATAAGCCACTGATGTGCTTGAACGGTGTTTTTCTCATTAAAAACAATGTTTTATGAACACACGAAACTCGTTCTTTTCCAATTTTCAGAATTACAAAAGTAGCGTCACTTACATTCCTACAAACTTATCCGCCCTGGTGAGAGAGTCGTTGTTATCGCATTTGGTGTCGCCAGTAAAAATAAATTTTGCAATAAAGTGTGTAAGCAAATCGATGTAATAAAAACATTTTGGTCCAAATCTTGAAAACTACTGAACCGATTTTTCAATGCGACTAGTTTCTGAGAAATGCGTGGACAAACATAGATACATATAAAAATTTGTATATTTGTTTGGAAACCCTGATTGACTTTTATATGTAAATATATTGCAGTTCCAATAATAATACATAGGTACATAAGTGTCAAACTGATAACCTCCTTTTTTCAATTTGGTTAAAAATGTGAAATTATGCACACACTACCTATGTAACACATGGCGATTTGAAAAAACGTAGGTAAAATGTTAATTAGGTACCTAAAAACAAAACCAAACATATTACTCGAAAATATTTCGATTTTAACACAATCATTATGATCATCTACATAAGCTACCGAAGTTATTTGATTCATCAGTCAGTTCATCATCAGAGTCATCAGTTTCGCTTTCACTGTCACTGGCCAATTTAATGATGAAAGGGTCGTCTAATTTATGCATCCATATGTCTACACACGTTTTAATTTTTGTTATGTGATTGCAGTGCTTTTGCCATTAATGTACTGTTATCTTATTAAAGGCTTCTGCAATCAAAGTAGGCATTTCACAATTTGATTTATCAAAGATCTGATTGGCTACGTTTCGTTTCATCGAGCTCCAAATCATTTCGTTTGCATTTAAGTCGCAATGGTATGGCGGTAATCTTAACACGCCATTGTCCGTGTATGTCCATTGTTTTTCAACAGTTATTTTGTATATGTCTTTAAATAAGTTCGTAAAGTTGCGGTTTTGTAAACTGTTAAATTCTACATTATTTTCAGTCAGCCACGTCTGCATCTCAGCCTTTTTATGATTTTCATTAGGAGTTCTGTTCATGCAAATGCTATGATATGCGTTATCTATTATAATCAGTGTTGGCTGATGTAAATTAGGCAGAAGTTTATCGGTCACCCATTTTTTTAAATTCTTATTGTTCATTTCGTCGTGATAATCGCCACTTTTTTTATTCGTTTGGAACACTAATAAAGTATTCTTCACAAATCCTGCTTCTCCTGCCGCATGAACAATTACCGATCTGTTTCATTTGGAGACTGGGTTTAGCACACCGTCAATTTCATCACTCTGCCAACAGCGTTCAGTTGTATGAGATACCAGAATATAGGTCTTGTCCAAAAATATGACTGGTTTTTGTTCACCTCGTTCATTCTCTTTACTTTTTTGAAGATAATTTGCTCTCCTTGCTGACATATCATTTCGTTCTGTTAGATTTTTTTTGTTCGATTTTGTTTTCTTGTAACGAAATCAAATTTTATGGAGTATTTTCCGAAGAGTTTCTCGACTCTGTCTACTTGGACCATATTTTTTAAAAGCTTTGTTACAGGGGGAATTTCTTTCCTCATTCATGAATTTTTCTACATAGGACACCGAGATTGAAATCATCCACTTCAATTTTGCCTTTCCTCCGTTTCCTTTTTTTTCCTGGTGTAGAAACTTTTGTTCCAGTTTCATCTGCCTGTTCTTTTTCCTTCACAAGTTTTCTAACAAATCGCTCCCCAACAAGTACAAAAAAAAAAAAACATGCATATATTCTACTAGCACGTGCAAATTAGTGTTTTCGTGGAATTTATTTTCGAAAGCTGACAACACTAACCTGTGGCGGCAGCTACGCCTTAATAAAAGTTTTCAAACGGTATAATCGGTGACTGAAGGCGCTTTTCTTCCTTCATAAAATCTAAGACTTGTAATATAACGTTCTTCGCATCACTTTTTAAAGCTTTCGGCATTTTTCACTAGCTATAATCACTAAACGAAAATTAAACACACGGAGTAAACAACCAATGGCAGATTATGTCAGCGAATGGCAGGCAGATTAACATTTCAAAATGGCGTCGTTAGGTCCTCTTTTGGCCACCGGGGCAGATAAGTTTGTGGCACTATAAATGTTTGTAACTCAATATGTCATAGATCGCAAAAAAAAAATTGCATCATTTGATGGCCAGTACTTTCCAAGTCAAAAGAGTTTTTAATATAGCGCCATCTCAAAGTTAGTCTCGGGACTTATTGAACGATATGTTAAATTGGTTATTAATATATAAATAAATAAATCTCCAAAGGTCTTTCAAAACAGGTTCAAGAAATAAGAAATAAAGTCTTTGAAAAGGGTACGGTACGCAACGCACCTCTGCGGTGCTTCTGGTATTGAAGATGGCCTTAAGCGATGGTGACCACATACAATGTAGGCCGCCCGTTAGCTTGCCAAGTTAAGGCATAAAAAAAACACACTTCATATCATCAGACCCTCGTTCCCAAGCCCAATCTATTGGACTCGTTAAAGCGAATCATATGAACTAATGAAAACTCGAGGGGTTTATTAGTAGCCACTGAAGAGTTCCACTATCAATCTGCTGGCTCCATCATCAGATCAGCTCCAAGATATCAAATTACTTAGTTTTGTCATCTGAACTACATAATTATACATACAAAGTTTCATTTCGATACGTCACTTTAAAAGTAGGTTAAAATTGACTTAACTTTACTTAAGATTGTATTACATTGTTGGTACTTAGTTACTAGTGAAGCTAATAAAAGCTCGTTAAAAATAAAATTAGTTTTCTGGTCTCCAGATATTCAGCTTTCTGAATCAAACCTCTGATCTGTCTGCGAACGAAAGCATCGCCTTTTACCTTTTCTGTGTCTTCCTCAAATCATTAACTAACCTGATATTCGCTCCCCTCTGATTCCTCCCTGGTTCCAAGGCGGCCCACGACTTCCTTGCTGCAGCAAAAATCAGGTCCCTCTCATCATCTCTCCTGGCTACTGCTCCACCGCCAACTGCTAGAGCACACTCCAGTTCTACACAGGCATCACCAGGCAGCAGTTGCTGCATCGGTATAGTTATCTTCTCTACTTTATCTTTCGCTGACCCTGATTTTCCTGACTAAACAAATAATTTTAAATCAATTAGTCTATTAAGCTCGTGGCTAATTAATAACAGCTGCACGGGTCTATTGAAGGTTAACCTACGTTTGCCGCGGTCGGTCCGTGGATACCCAACCATCCATTACAAACCGAGACTTCCCCGTGCCTTGGAATGCAATTTAAGCCGTTGATCCCGGCTGTCATTTGTAGATCTTTGACAGTCGTTACGGGTAGTCAGAAGCCCAGAAAGTCTGACAACCAGTCTTACTAAGGGGTATCGTGTTACCCAGTAACTGGGGTGTGAAGCTCAGATAAGCAGTCGCTCCATGTAAAATACTGGGATTCAACGGAAGCCGACCCCAACGTAGTTGGGATAAGACTAGGCAGATTTGAGTCTATGGTGAATAGAATACTCTTTTTTTCTCTTTTTTTTTCTTTTTAGTCTATTAGGCTGAAGTGGCATTAGGCAGGCCATACTTGGTGGAAGAGACATCGTGACATAATCTTTCACCATAGTTTTAGAACATGATTCCAGTTCAAATTTTTTTTAAATGCTGTTCTGTACATTTTCATCGTGTAGGTATGCATTTTTGTATGGAATAGCGGTAATTTTTCAACCAAAGAAAAACAAAATCTCTGGCGTGTTAAAATCATGTACAGAATCCATGGTTAAGTTTGAGTCAAACTGCAGTCATGTTTAATTAAATATGTGGAATGCATCGGGATCGATGACGCAGAGTCTCCACGCAGCGCGAGCTGTCTCTAATTAAGAACTTGCTCATTTCTGTTTTGACATTGTCCGTTGTAATTAATTTTATTAAGACCAGTCGTTAATTGACACAATATAATAACAGAAATATTAGGTAAAGAGGTATTGTCATGGTAATCCATGACAATACCTCTTCATCAATTCGGTCCAATATCGAACAGATCTGTTGGGCTGAATAGTTTCTTGATTTTGGATTATTTTGGATTTTGGTAATACCTTTTCTTTCTCTTTGGTAGTTCCTTTCTTTGTTGTTGGCTGATTGAATAGTTGCAGAGTTTCTATCGAATTACGAACTTCGTTCACTCTTTTCCATTGGTCTAAAGTTAATGGCCAGCCCATTGGACATGTGACCCTGGAATAGACACGTTTTTATTTATTACAAGAAACCCGCACCTTTTTCACACGAGTTAAATCTACTAATGTGGCGACATGTCAAAACATTGGAACTTCTGTGTAATATCTAAGTTAAATATTTACGTATTATACACATAAACCCTCCGGTATAAAATGTTCCAAATGATGGTGAAAACCCCATTTAAATACTTTTATTTTTTTCTTTACTTTCTTTTGTTGAGTTTAGAGGACACGGAAAGCGTCTTTGTTATAAACTGTTTATCGGATAAGCTTGCATAGGCCACATCTATCTGTATAAATAAATATTAATATACCGAAGACTCTCTGTAAAGTCTGATAGTCGGAATAAGTAGCTGATAATGAATATTTTGCAATGTAACAATAAGATATACGCCTGTATACACCGGAGGGATACGCAAAGGTACACCTAAGGGAATAGAGACCTAAAGGTATTATAAACAAGTAACTTACTCAATTGTATACACCCGTGGTTCAATTGCAGCTAACCTTATCTAAAATGAGAAGAAACAGCTTACAATTTTAACTATTGTTGGTGTATGTTAGGTATTGTGTTCTATTCTACTGAAGAAAAAAATATATGAACTAGTAGCCTTCGTCGACCCAGGCCTGGTCCTTACCGGACGGCGAGCTACGCATTGTTCACCGTCCGCAAGACCGCGCCTACGGTAGCCGGGAATCTGCGATCGATTCCCGACGCCCAGGGTGTCTCCTACTACCGCAACTAGGGGCGTGAGGATGCAACGATTTTCTCACCCTCATACGCTTCGCCTCCTTCTTCGCGAGCATAACTGCTTCGCAGAAGGAGCTGACGGCTGCCCATGCCCTCTCGCTCCATACCATGGTCTGGACCAGGGCCTGACGCGAGAGATCGCCGCCGCCGATCGCCTCCTTAAGGACACGACGGTGTTCTGCCCAAGCCGGGCAGACCTCCACCGTATGCTCTACAGTGTCCTCCGGGCGATCCACACAATGGTAATACCCAGGCGTTTCTTCCCACCTTATACGAAACAGGATCCTCCCAAAACAACCGTATCCGGTGAGGAACTGCGTCAGGCAGAAGGTAAGGACGCCGTGGTGCCTCTCAAGCCACTCCTCAAAGAGGGGGCTTACCGCCGCAATTGTGACGTGCCCAATCAACTAGTAGTAGGTCATTTTAGCAGTCAAATATTTTGCAAACAATTCAAATTGAACGTGCTAAGTCCGCAGGCCTAAGGGCAGAAACCGTAATAACGGTAAATTCCCGAGAATATTCTACTAGCGAGAACTTTGCTGTTAAGTCCTCGAGAATATTCTTTTGGATGATAATTTACGAAAAATTTAAAAGTGGTTGTCTCTACTGTATCAATCTATTTTTATTGAGTGCATCAGATTCTGAACAATTTACGAAGTTGACAACAAAATAATCTATTCCACAACGTAAATTCTCAGTAAATTTTCCTCAGCGAGAACATTCTCTAGAATATTTCAGAGAAAATTCTAATAAATTCTCATAGGCATTACTGTTATATTAGGATTTCTGCATTAAAACAAACTTTTGATGTAAAAATAATCAACTTTAATAAAATGTTTAAAAAAATATTATAGGTAAGGTAAATAATTAAAAGACAAAGTAATAATCACCATGGCTTTGGAACAGACATCAATTTTGGAAATTAACACGTTGTTTTCGTTACTTGGTACTGGCAGTTACATTTTATTTCCTACGGTCCAGCATAAATTAACTACTTACTACTTTTAAATTGTTCCAATTTTTTTTTCCAATAAATTTTCTCCGTCTTAAAGAATATTGCAGAATATTCTCGATTAGAGAAGATTTTACGTGAGAGATTATTCGCTCAACCTAGGTAGAGGCCACGAGGCATATCTTCCTTAATCATGCGGCAACAGACGCATGCAATGCGAATAATAAGAAATATACAGGGTAAAATTAAATTAGCGAGCGAAACTTTACAGATGATCGATCGATATCTAACCAAAAACAACAACAAAAAAAATACATTTTCCATAACATAAAACTCTATTTTAGCTGCTATCAGGAAAACATAAATAAAACATTGTGAGTGTAAAGAAAAATAAAACAAAAAAAATATACCTTTGAATTAGATCGGGTCTTGGAATGTAGTGTAGCTTTCTGGGCCCTCGGACTTTTTGTCAGGTTACGGGCGCTAACATAGGCTACGTCTCTTGCACTCTGTTAAAACATAGAGCCTCCCTATATAATAGTAACGGGGTAGGTGGAAATTTATATAGCGCCTCATTTCGCCAAACGGGAAGTTGGCGGAAATCCGCTTGATTTAGGCTGCGCTAAACAGGTTATGACAATTTTTAACAAAAAGCCTTTATACAATGTTGGAAGTAATTTTGCTGGTGAAGATTATGATAAATCTGTTGATAGTATAAAATGTTTTTCTTTTTGTTTCATTGTACTTACTATACTATTTAGCGACTTTCTGTATGCAGAAGTTGGTTTCAGTCGTATGTAAGGCCAGTAAACCTCCCCTTTGCCAGAGCATGTTGCTAACTCTTCAACGCCTCCTAGTGGACCGGGTAATGTTGAACGGAGAGTTGCTACCATCTCTAACTGTGAAAGGTGAAAGAGTTTTATTATTCAGATTTAAAAAAAGAAATGTTTATTATTGCATCTAATATTGACGCAGAAAATGAATATGAAAAGATATTATTAGATAAAAACTACGCTAAGCTAACCATTTCGAAATCTTTGTCAGCTTTCACCTAACATCTTTAGATGTAATTTTTTTTTGCATTCCACAAAAATATAGGTAATATTTAGTTTAGAGCTAACCTCAATCTAAGTTCATTAAAATAAAATAATGTTACATATATCTACAAGTTTTTTTTGCAACGTCATTCAGACCAGCCAATAGCTTCTTGCTGCTTTTCTTAACATATTAAATAAGCCATCAACAAAGGTTCTATTATTCTAAAAGTAATAATAGCAATAGTTCAAAAGTCATAAGAATGGTTCTGACGAATACAAATTAAACATACATCACACGAAGAAGCAGCCGCCCTGAAGCTGATTGCCTGATACTGCGTCACCGATATCTGAATCCCTCCCAAAATATTTCTTCTATTTGGCAAGAAGATTTCGTCTAAATGCAGTTTGCTGGAATGAGGCAATGGCAACTCTTTGCAGAATTCTTCATTGTCACAGACGTGGAAGGCACCATTCATGCTAGACATGATCGTCAGCTGCCAATGAGCATCGTGGTTGATGCCTGAGGCCTGAGCAAGCGTCCCATGGCCTAAGACAGTGTAGCTGTGGATAAAATTTTATTTCTGTTAATATACACTAAACTTATTGGAGTTACTATCGAATTATTGATTTGTTGTATACTATCTCTCTAATATATAAAATTCTCGTGTCACAGTTTTCGTTGCCATACTCCTCCGAAACGGCTTAACCGATTTTGATGAAATTTTTTGTGCTTATCCGGTATCTATGAGAATCGGCCAACATCTATTTTTTATACCGGTAGGTAGGTATGGTAGGGAGGTAGGTAGGGTAGGGAGTTAGGGAGGTAGGTAGGTAGGTAGGGTAGGTAGGTAGGTAGGGTAGGTAGGTAGGTAGGGTAGGTAGGTAGGTAGGGTAGGTAGGTAGGTAGAGTAGGTAGGTAGGGTAGGTAGGTAGGGTAGGTAGGGTAGGTAGGTAGGTAGGGTAGGTAGGTAGGTAGGGTAGGTAGGTAGGGTAGGTAGGTAGGTAGGTAGGTAGGGTAGGTAGGTAGGGTAGGTAGGTAGGGTAGGTAGGTAGGGTAGGTAGGTAGGGTAGGTAGGTAGGGTAGGTAGGTAGGGTAGGTAGGTAGGTAGGGTAGGTAGGTAGGGTAGGTAGGTAGGGTACGCCGTAGATAAGTACCGCAACCCGTGCGAAGCCGGGGCGGGCAGCTAGTATCATATAATAATCACATTAAAAATAAAATTCCCAGTCAAAATTCAAATTATTGTATTTAAGAAAAAATGCAAAATACGCAAGAACTTACCCAAGACTGTTAGGCGCAAAATCGAAAGTGATATGACTATTATAAACTTGAGGCAACTGCTCTCTAGTATCATTGTTATAAACTTCCACTGTGCTATGCGAAACACTGCTTTGAACATCCAAATGGACTTTGACAGATGCATGACAGTAGAAGACTCCTTGGAAATACGGAACCCACTTGCATTTAGAAGTTACTGCTGTTGTTCCAACATGCTGTTGTAAACCATAATGTCCGCTTAAAGCGGAGGATATTGAGTAAGCTCGTTTCGTACCAGGCCACACCAAAAAGAATTCGTTCATCAGCATTGACAACGCTTCTAGGGAACCGAATGCACGCTCCATTACCTAGATAAACGTAAATTGAATCAATATCTTTTATTCACAATAACAGTACTATGTTTTAATTAATAATGTTTCGAGCGAAGCTACATTTATATTAGATAGATATTATTATGTAGATTCGATAATTGGGCGGTACAATTTTACATTTTTTAATTTCATCGACTCACATATTTCGTAACCTCAGGAGTAAAAACTATATTAGCCGCAAGGACCTTTCTCGCCCAAGTCCCTCTCCAATGGGCTTGCAGAACAATAGCTGCTTCGTGTTTCTTGATCATTTTCTCCCTTTCTTCCTTCAAGATTGCGCAATGTATCTCATCAGTGGCCATCTCACAAATTTGCGACACTACTGGCAGCTCAGGTACTTGGAGTAATTTATCCATGACTTCTGGTGCTACTAAAGGTTTTTCTTCATACGCCTGTAATTTTTTTGTCATAAGATAGATACTTTTCCAAATATTTTATGGAAAGTTATTGTAGGGATTTCATCATTGATAAAACACTTAGCAACACCTACGAATTTGAACTAGACGTAAAAAATTGAATAAATACATATTACATGTTCTCCTGGTTCTCCTGAAAAGGTAACGTCTTGGTCTCCGTAAATATCCGTTACTTGCTCTTCCATAAATTCTGTATCTTCAATTTCTGGCATCAAGCAATCACAAACATCTAAATCAACAATTTCTCTTAATGATCTTGGTGGGGGAGGTTTTTCAGGGAACCCAAAATCTGGGTCACAGAAATATTTTCTCAAGACATGGGTAACAGCCTTCCATTCCGTAAGACTCAAAGTCTTCGATAGAAGTGACTGGAGGGCTTGTCTGAACATCCAGTGTAGAAGATGTCTATCATAGCCCACGACCTTGTCATCCCAAGGCAAGTCAGGAAGATATGACCTGTTGACAAGGAAAAAAAACTTCAATGTACTTGCTCTTACGTCTTAAATTGTGCTTTGTGTTTGTGGGCGTGCGAAAAAGTATAGATAGAGCATGTTGTAGCGTTGGTTCTGGTTATCATCTTGACATACGACTATTACCTACAATTTACTGCAAATTATCTACTGCAGTATATCAATATATTACGAAGTCTGATTTAAAGGTCAGAATGGTTGTTTAGGTTTAAATATAAACCTGCCTGCCGGCCTGTCTTGGTAGTCTGAAAACCGACCAACAGTTGGTACATTATAAAGCGGTTAGATACCCGAAAAACTCTCTATCAGCTAATATCGTAGTTTGGCTGCTGGCTCGGCTAATTTTAATCCAAGTTGAGAAAGCTGATCCCAGGTTTAGGAGAAACTTTGATGACCACGGGCATTCGCGAACAGCGGCACCCAGTATCACGTCTCTTGTGCTGAGCAGTAGTGAGGATTCGCTGATCAGCATTATGTGCCAGTTAATCCTATAATGAGTCCAGATCCTGTAGAAATGAAGTAAATTATTGAATGTATACAGGGTTATTATAAATTGGCTAGCTAAACTCTGCAGACGCGATGGGTATCGATACATAAACATGATAAAACAAAAAATAAACAAAGTTTGTTTTTTTGTTGGGTTATCCACCACAGTTATTTTAGTCACTTGAAATATCAGTTAAAAACTTACCTTAATTTCACAGATTTGATGGATATCGATATCTAAATACCGCGTCTGCGGAGTTTAGCTAGACAATTTAAAAAAAAAACCCTGTATTATTATGAGTTCAAAAAAGCCAAAGATAAGGTTTTGATAGGTCAACCAGACTTTAAAAGAAAGAAAAAGTATTTAAATATTGGGCCTCGCACAGGATTATTACAAACTAAACTAAACACACTCTTAAAAACAAAAAAAATAATCAAAAGAAAAATGAAAATAAAAACTGAAAGTCCTGTACGAGGCCAAAAGGCCCCTATCTCAGCATGATGCTGTGACATTTAAAAATAAGTGTCGCAGCGCTGGGTTTGACTATCGTGTTAAGCAAAGTTGTCATAGGTATAATTTTCTAAAAATATTTATATTTGATTTCGATCCACCATGCACATTTACACTTTTTTAATTCCATATTAATAACAATGGATAAGAAGTATCGAGCCCAAAACCATTTTGTTATTCTCAACACCTTACCTAAAAAAGTGTCTCCCCGGCTCCAAATCGATTTCAAGTGCATCATATCCTCTTGTCGTTAAAAACGCCTTCGGTAGTGGAGTAGCTGTATCACTGAACCATTCAAATTTCTCCAGTACTAAATGACCTGGTTCTATATACTCATCAACTGGAGAACCACTATTGGAGAGAACTGTTGGGCTCAAAATGGTGAAGGAAATCCTTAGTTTATTTAATTCTGGCCCATCAAGTTGCAAGTATAAAGGACCGTATTTCGGAGCCACGACATCTGCCATTTTCGTATTTGCTGACTTAGTGATCCTTGTAGGTGGGTTACTGCCAGCTGATGTGAAATTGAACAGGGATGGGTGATATACCACTCGAATGCAGTCCATAAGGGAAAAGAACTGAAAGATGAAATACTTTGGAAAAACAGAAAATAACTATAGTTTTTTGGTATGTAAGTACAATTCCATACATATTTGTTCTCGTTGGCAAATAAAATAGGTACAGTCACTTAGTGCTCAAAACGGTAGTTACCAGCAAAGTTTTGCGGGAGTTTCTGGGCGCCATTTTTCCAATATTGTGTCGCAAGCGGCAAAGATACCGAGGTGGCAAAGTGAAAAATCCGAAAAGAGTACATACGTCGAAATCAATAAAATCACGAATTTTCTAATCTCCCAGAAATCTTTCCAGATAAAACCACCAATTTACTAGACTAAGAGGGGATCTGTAGGCACAGTTCCTACAGATTTTGCTCGATTTTTGACAATCGTTATTGTTGCTGGATATGCTGTATTTTGACAATTAGTAATATCTGTCAGCATCATACAGATTTGCTTCATTTACTGATGATAATATAAATCGACAAAAACGATTCACAATGGTGATCCACAAAAAATATGATGTCGAACGTCAGTTGCTTACTCATCTACTCTATTTTGTCTGATCACACGTGTCAATCTTCGAAAATCGAACAAATCTGTAGGCAAATTAAGTTAAACAGGCCTAAAATATGCCCACTGCTGGGACACATGCCTCCTCTCTATGAGAGGGAGTGGGCCGTAATCCACCACGTGGGCCCATTTTTGGTTCTAGGACATGCCGGTTTTCTCACGATGTTTTCCTTCACCGTTTTGAGATCAGTGGTGATGAAATAATTTATACAAAGTAAAGCGCCTGTCTGGGTTCGAACCTACGACCTAGAACTCGTAAGTCGCGGCCGTTACCACTGGGCGACCGCTGCTCTATGTATATATATCTATGAATCTATGTGTCTATCCTGTATTGTCCGATTGCTGGACAAAGGCTTCCTTACTTCTCCCCTTTCTGCACACTTCTGTCCCAGTCCTTTCGGTAAGAGACAAGCTCGCCCCTTCTTCTTCACCTTGGTCTGCCGTGATATCGCCAAGCGTTCAAATGGGTGAAGAATTAAAAACGAAATTATCAATACCGTCTCGTATTGTATCCATTCCCGGAGTTCTACCTTCACTTGCTGAGAATTAATTAATGCTTGTTGGATTTGCGATTTCGTCACCTCCTTTTTCTTTTTCTTTGGTATCTCGTCTTCATCTTTTTCGTTCTGTTAAGGTTAAGAAAATAGGTAATTTACGAGAGACATTTCTAGAGCAGCCCTCGTCAGTCGCAGCGTAGTCTATTTTGCGTATGGATACAAGAGTTAACCTCCACAAGTTGCTTAAAGCCCGTTGTACACAGCACGGTTTCATTACGGTATGGCGCACTAGCCGCACGGTAGAATAATCGTGTGAGCTTGTATATGACACGGAAAACCACCGGACGACGTATACGGCGACGGCGTGGCGGCGCCGTGCCGTAGTGCCACCGTGTCTGTCAACAAACTTCCATAGTAATCCATACAACACTGTCGACTATGTCTACACACGGCGAATCAACTGTAGTTTTTCACGGCAAGAAAAACGTGTGTATACAACGGATCTTAGGCGTTATTCACACAGATAAATGACCAGGTACGGGGTGCAGGTGATGGAGCCAAATGCCCCGCGCTGGATCGTGTGTACGACGTCTTATGGGTAAGTCGGTCGTTACCTGTACAGTAAGCAGTCAGTCCCATTAACATCTTACTGACTTATTTTTACCACGGGATTGTGACATGAGCCATTGAGCTATTTTCATATTACTTACAGTTCGCGCAAAACTTTATAAGCCCTCTGAACGTAGGCCCAAGAACGAACCCGTGCATAGTACAGTTGAGTGAGAGTGAGAGAGTTCGGACACCTATATTATGCATACTGCGCAGCCACTCGCAGCAACGTCCGAGAGTTCATAGAGTTTTGCGCGAACTGCACTAGCGGATACCCGGCGTACTATTTTTCCATAGTTTTAGTAGTCTAAAACTATCTTCGCCTTTCTAATGAAACCGGTTTAGGGCACATTGGTTGTATTTTTTCAAAGTCTATAATGGACATAGGTAGAAACAATTTTTGTGTTTTATAAATTTATAGATAAATAGATAGATAATACTTGCGATACATCGGTACGAGTGGGGCCCTAGTCACCTGTGCCTTACCTTCCGATAATAATAAGCGTGATGTTATGTGTGATACGAGAGGAGAAGAAAAAAAATTGAGTACAGACGAACAGGCTGTTTGGTATACAGGCAGCTAACTTGCAACTACTTTTAAACAATGTTGTGAGTGTGTTCAGTAGTCAATTATTTTACAGCACTCTCTTAACTATTGGCTTGTGTTTAAACGCCTAACAGAAAAGTACCTATTTTACTACCAAAAAATTCGAAATACTCACCAAATTTTGTCCACCAGAATGGATAAATGCTCACCAAATTGTGTTCCATAAAGAATTGTAGCAATGAACCTATTTGCCTTTTTCTTTATAAGGCGTAGTCGACTGAACCCCGCTCGGCGGGGCTCCTACTCCTGGGTGGCTTAAAAAAAATAACTACGAAGAGGATGGCGGGGTCTAAAAGACCCTGCCATCCCCTTCTAACCTAACCTGTCCGAGTCGGGGTGCCACAAGTCCCGAGCTCGCTTCGCTCGCTCTTGCGTCCCATTCCACCCTTGCATTTTGAAGCAAACTTATTTTTGGTGAGCAACTTAAACAAGATTTGGTGAGCATTTATTCATTTTGGTAGGCAAAAAGAATATAAATACAACACGTACAATTATTCTGATGAGTGTATAATTATTTTGGAACTTAAAACGTTGTTCTTTAGGCACCTCGGTATAGAGTGGGTTTATTTTATTTGAAGTTAACATATTTTACTTGGTACTTAGTCTTAGGGTCTAAAAATTATTTTGATGAGCATTTAAATTGTATCCTTAAGTATTTACGTGTTAAAAGTAATTCTCCTTCTTTGTCGGTGCACTCTTGATAGAGCGGTCGTGGTCATCATTTGCAGTGAGATTTCGGACAGCCGTGATTTTACACAATGTGACGACATCATTCATTCGTGTTATGGGCCGCCCACTGCGGATTTAATCTGGTCGGTCCATCGCATGAGCGACCCGCCGCGTGCTCTAACTCCTTCGACCTTTCCCTGCACTAGAAAACGTTCTATAGAATCTTTTCCCCGTCGTGACACATGCCCAAAGAATTGGGGGTATTCGAGCCTGTACTGTAAAAAGTGATTACGTACACAATAAAAATGGATGTTGGCAGTGGAAAGATTTTTGTTTTGTCCGTATACCAAATAGCTTATTCGACTGTACAAAATTACGAAACTACTCCAGATAAAGAGTTATAGTAGCTGTATAAGGATCCTTTGGGGCGTGGCTAAAATCGAAACTTACACCACCATCTTGTTCTTAGGTTTCCGCACCTCAAAAAGAAAGAAATGGAACCCTTATAGGATCACTTCGTGGTCCATCCGTCCCGACCGTCTGTCTGTCAGTCAAAGCCCTTTTTCTCAGGAACGCGTGGATTTATCAAGTTCAAATTGATATCAAATGTCTACGGTTCCTTGGAGCTCTAAAAATATTAAGCTTCTTTTTTTTGTCAAGGTAATAAAAAACACGGCCATTTATTGCGACATATTTTGATACTCGCAAATAAATCAAAACATATAGGATACTTGATCATTGTAGGCCTTGTAAACTGTAGATTTGTAGAACATTTTCTATTTCATTAAGTAGCTGGTACTAGTTGACAGGCCTACACTGTCCTCCCATACCTATTACGAGTAACACTAGAGTAACCGTGGAGTTTCTTGCTCTTCGGCTCTTCTCCATAGGAAACGAGCAATTTGGAACCGTGCACATACCTTCTGACGTTTCATAAGTGCCCATGTAGGTTTATGTGAAATAAAATATTTTGAATTTGACTTTTTTGACTTCCAGTTGACCTAGAATCATGAAATTTGGCAAGATGCAAGGTCTCACAGCACAAGTAAAGGAAAAAATCCGAAAATTGTAAATGTGTACTTTTTTAATACTGTTTTTTTTTGCGATTACATCATTACATTATTGTAGAATTGACCGTGATGACTTTATCGATGTATAGGACATTTTTTCAACTACAAAGTTAAGTTTTTTCTTGGAATAAATTCATCCCAACTGCGGAATCCTTTATTGTGCGTGGTCCGACATGCATTTGGCCGATATTTTTTCAAACCATTTAACAAATAAATTTTACAAAATGTTTATCAACAGCGCTTCCCTGTCAACGTCATCCAAACGCCAACAGATTCTTGTAGTCCTTAAAGGGGAAGCGCCAGGATAGTACCGCGAAATTCAAACTTTCTTACGTGTACGTTCATGAAAAAGTAATTCAATGGGATTATATAAACTTTGAGGGGTGTATTGATGATTTTAATGATTACAATTCTGTAAATACATATATGTTACGGTCGCGAATCATATATTGTTCAATATACAACCTGACACTTACTTGCAAATTGCTAAAAAACGTAAGAAAATTTGAATTTCGCGGGCTACCCTGGCGCTTCCCCCTAACAAGTTTTGTTATTTGTGTCTGTGCTGTTAACAAGCCAAATACTTATTTTGAATAAAGAACAGTAATCTTCTATGGATGAAGTCCTTAGAAATTGGTATCTATATAATATATAAAAATGAATTGCTCTTCGTTAGTCTCGCTAAAACACAGAAACAACGTGACGGATTTCTTATTTTTTTTCTTTTTTCACCTCTTTTCTGGGGTGGTTTGAAAGAAATAAAAAATAGGAAAAACCTAAAGGAGAAATTTTGAAAGGATAACGTCTGACGGGTCGGCTAGGTAGGTAGGGTAGGTAGGGTAGGTAGATAGGGTAGGTAGATAGGGTAGGTAGAGTAGGTAGGTAGGGTAGGTAGAGTAGGTAGAGTAGGTAGGTAGGGTAGCTAGGTATGTAGGTAGGGTAGGCAGGTAGGCAGCATAGGTAGGTAGGGTTCGGTAGGTAGGGTTCGGTAGGTAGGGTTCGGTAGGTAGGGTAGGTGTTAGATACTTAGTGCTACCTGTGTGAAGCTGGGCCTGGTAAAGCTAGTATTCTAATAAAAAATACTTGTGTACTAAACCTGTGTACTTTTAACATGTTCTTCAATAAATCCCATCGTAATCTGTAATTAAACAAAGTTAAGAGTTAGAAAAATATTTAATTATGCAAAAGATCAAATAAAGTGCAAGTAGGTAACTTTCTACATTGTATGCATTGGAACACAGTTCTTTGGTGTATCTGTAACCTGTAGAAATTATTAAAATACGTTTAGTGCCAGAGGCTAAATCGTATACTTTCGTTTCGCAATTTTTGAAGGTTTTATTAAAAGTCATCTTAATAATTCCTTTTCATCCGTCAACAGCGTTTATTTTTTTTTTTTACTAAAAAAATTGTTGGGCATTCAAAGAACTCACTACTAAAAAACGATATTCTTTTTAAATTGAATACGGCTATATGATGCAGCGGAATGAGGATCGTCGTGTCAAAATTGTCAAACTTTTATTGCTTGAATACGAGGCTTTTGGCTACTTTATATGTGTGTATTTAATGTCATTTATTAACCCACTTCAAAAAAGGAGGAGGTTCTCAATTCGACTGTATTTTTTATTTTTTATGTGTATTAGATTAGCTCAGAATTTTTTTGTGGGTGAACCGATTTGGATAATTCTTTTTTTTTTAAAAAGGTGGTGCTTCACGTGTAGTCCTATTTAAATTTGATAAAGTACTGACTAGTATTTTTTGAGTTATCCCTAATAATGCGTATTTTTCCACTTGGTTTATATTGATGATGTTATAATAATTTCCTGTCACGGTTATTTACATATCAAGTAGTGGTATACGAATGTATGTGTAATGTGTAGGTACCACAACTAAAAAATGAAAAATAAAAACATTTTTACAAAAAAACAACCGACTTCCAAAAAACACACTAAAAAACGTGAAAAATAACTTTAATTTCGGAAGTCGGTGGCCAAAAACGAAAATTCACAACCAAAGACATCGACTTCCGAAATTAAAGTTATTTTTCATGTTTTTTTTTTGTGTTTTTTATGGAAGTCGGTTGTTTAAAAAAAAATATACATATATATTTTTTGTAATGTGCCTTTTTTTGTGCAGAATAAACAATTTTTATTTCTTTTTCTTCTGTGAGGAAAGAACTTGAGTATGTATGTGGTTATCAGAGTAGAGGAAGACCAAAACAACAATGGATGGGTTGTGTAAAAGGTAATGTATGGCTCGAAAGTAAGAGACTGCTGAGATGTCGATTATAGGATGATTTCCACGAAACGGCTCGCATCGCATCGGATCGGAAAGGATACGAACGGATGCGGCGACAGCCGATCGCGTCCGGTAGGATGTCGACGCATACGATCGGCTCCGTACTGTCGCTTGCAAACGTATCTGTTTCTGCGCCTAATCAAATAGTTTCCTACCGTGTTGACGTATTCAATATTTTTTAAATGCTTGAAGATAACGTAGTATTGTTGCCTATTGCTTTAGAAGAAGAAGAAAATAATCATAAAATACTGAAGAGGAAAAGAAAAATTTGGATTGATGATTTATGGCAAAAACGGTGTAAGGTTGGATACGAGGACAGGCGAACGGAGCCGATCGCGCGTCGCAGGATACTTTCGACTACGATCGCATGTCGCGGAAGACGCCCGCAGTCAAGCCGCTGTACGCGGCTTGGTAATATAGACTTTAAATACTGTGTACATGATTTAATATCGTCAAAAGATTGTAAAATCCGTTCTGATCCGATGAGATGTGATCCGTTTGGTGGAAATCATCCTTAACACTCAGATTAAGTCGGAAAGCCAAACTTAATAGAAGTGATCGGTATCGAGATCTAAACACGATATAACGAAAAAAAAACAGATTTTCTAAATCTATAATTTCAATTAACTCATTGCGTTATTTACGTTGTTGAGCAGACAAATTTTTCGAACATATGAAGCAATGGATTAGCAACAGGCTTCATAATCATTCAGATTGTAACAGATAGTGTGTTACGTAATTAGGGTGCTGAAGAACTTACTTGAAGTTTAAATATAAACAAACACTGTTATTTTTTTTTGAGATATCGATTCCTACCACGTATCTGAAGTTTCGCCGGATAATTTGATTCTGATAATTTGACCCTGTAGAGATGTATGGAAAAAAAAGCCATGGTGCACTGACCCAAAATTAATTGGGATAAGGGCATATAAGGGAGTATGATGCTTACCGATTCCGTGCTCTGCACATCCAGCAGATGAGGAGCGTAGGAACTCTTCAACAGGCCATTCACTTTGAGATACTTGTCCCGGGGACAGTCGTAGGCTGTATAAAGGCCATGAGCCCTAGCCCAATCTACCCAGCGGTAGTACTTCCACAAGGCCACCTCTGGAAAAGTCAGATTCGTGATTGGGTGCCGTCAGTAGAATCTATGGTCATCTCTTAGCTGCCACGGGTTATTTTAATTTAATTTAATATTTGAATAGTTTTTGTCCTTTTATTACGGACGCTTTGCATCGTTCTCACATGCATAATTTCAACATGAATGATGTTACCAATATTTTGTAACCATATTTTTATTTAAAAGAGTGTCCGTGGAGTTTCTTGCCCCTTCTTCTCCATATGTACCTACTACGCTTTCGAGTGGGCAACTAGCGTCATCTTTCTGGCTGACCGATCCCTTGACAATTCAAAAGTGCCTGTAATTGGTTTATTTGAAATAAGTGCTTTAAGTTTGACTTTGAAAGGTAAATACAGCCTTTAATCGTGTCTGCGTCTACTTCTATGAACGTGTTTCGGTTTACTCCGAAAATGCCGAGTTTTTGCTTATGTCTCGTATTAGCACAAACTACATCCCTACTTTATATTACAAATGCGAAAGTAACTCTGTCTGTAGGTCTCTGTCTATCTGTAATATTTTCACGCCTTAACGAATAAACGGATAACTAGGAAACATATTAGCCAAGAATGATGCGCTGAACGTTGGTAAACATTTCAACATGGCCAGTCGATATATGTCTTTTAAGTAATTTATTGTTTTGAAAACATTTATTTATTTTATACCCATTTAGAAGAACCACTTCCCCGAAACAATAATAACAAGCAACATTTAATTTTCTAATAGCTCCACGTTGAATATCGATTGCGCCGATAACCATATTAGTCTATGTTCATTAAGACAGATGGAGATCGCCGAGGCGCAAAATCTAAATCGTATTACAGTATTAATTCATTATTATTTTCAAACGATTTACCCGGTTCTGGTAAAGGCTTCTTTATAGGAACGTCTCTTGCCATCGTGATGAGTAGACTCATTTCATGTCCTGGCGTTATTCCCGGCAGGTGATATGGTGGATATTCCTTTGTATCTTTAAGGATAGCATACGTTATAGCGATATGATGCTGAAACCATACGAAAATATTACTAAACCAGCGGCACTATATGATGGTGCTTGTGACAGTTTACAAATAAAAAAATATAGTTGATCAATTCGATTAATTACAATTCCAGCGGTATTATAAATATTGCGGCCTAAACAGCAATCTAGTCCAACATCTATTTCCTCATGGTATACTAATATAGTTCGCCAGGTATAGCATTCCGAGACAAAGTGGTCACGTGGGTGGCACAAGCCTACGTCATCACCGCTGTGTTACCAGTAGTATGTAATAATAACTCCCCAACCGCCTTTATTACCTGTGCGAATCCGATATTACAATGAGGTTTTACCTAACAATTACGTTGGTATATGTTTAAATTTAATTGTTTCATTAGATTAGAAAAACGAAACGACAATTTAAATGCTATAAATATATTTTTTAACAGAATTTTGACTGAAAATGTTTCCATAATTCGTGTTTTGTTGGAATAAAGTGGCAACTGGATAGTGACGTAAGCATGTGTCACTCCCGGAATGCCAGACCTTGTTTTTTTAGACCATGTATTTCCTCACATTTAGCAGTCTAACGGAAATTCACAAAAACGTGCAAACGTCACAAACCATCTTATAGTATCATCTCATTGTAAACTATAATAAGAAAATCGTAGACTTCAATTTTAAGTTTTGCAACCATAAACTCAATGACATACATGACAAAGTTCAAATTCCATTGGAACCAAAGTGTAATTTATTGCTCACTTTAACAACAGCTGCTAATTCCTTAGCTGTTGGCTTCTTAGTGCTTTTCGTTTTGACGGTACTGCCGTCCTCTTCATCATCCCAAGAAAAAACCGGCACTTCAGAGGTGATACGCCCCCAAAAATCATCGGAACCTGTTAAAACTATTAGTTTAGTAAGGCAGTGGTGCCGATTCTTTTGTACATCGAACTAAACTAACTAAACTATCACTAAAATTCCTTACTTTTGGGTATGAGAATCTTAAAGCTATACTGCAAAAAATATTTCTAAATTTAAAAATAATTTTGACGCGACTAAAATTTAATTTGACAATCGTGAATACAAGTGGTACTTGTATGCCCTACCACATGATTTTTTTTTTTAGAGCCGGAGTCGTGCTTTTGGTGCAGCGTCGACGTGTTTTATATGGAATTTTTCACTTTTTGTATGGAAAATATGAAAAATTATTACCTACATGTAGGGTATTAGGGCTTAATAAGTTCCATAAAGGGGTCGAAATTTTCATTATTTTCGCGATAGGACACACCATTTTCGAGATATAAGCAAAATAAAATAAAAAAAGATACAGTACTGTTTTTGCACCTGAAGTCGAGGTGTTGTGGTGAATTTTAGTCCAACTAATTTTATTCCACACCTTTTTAATCGCGATTAAAAATAGTCAAATTTAGTTAGACAACCAAAATTTGAGGTGCAAAACATGAAATTCAGAATAGCAAATTGTCATTATCACTAAATTACTAACTCAGTGCCATCTTAGTGCTGTCAAACTAAAATATAGTTAAATTGTGTCACTTTAGTCTATTTCAGAATGGGAAATCGTCGTTTGACGGAAAAAACAAAATTTTTGTGATTTTTTGTCTAATTTAGAGAATTTTGTGACAAGAGAATCGGCACTAATTTTAATCATATAAGTGCAAAGTCAAAGAATTTGATTTAATGTGCATACAAGTATGGCTAGTGGTGTATACGATTCAAACCAAATTAAATTATGTTACAATTATAATGATGATATTGGCATTAGCTAGTAATAAGTTAGAAAAGAAAATAAAACTGATGTCGAAAGAATAATCGTAAATAGATCGCAGGTGGTGTTCTGCAGTTTCTGCCTACCCCCATTAGAAGAAGGCCTGAGTTTATGTATGTAGAATAATGTCCATATCCACATAGGTGGATATGGACATTATTAACACCGCCCAGTGGTAGCGGCCTCGAGGTATCGGCCGCGATTTACGGGTCGTGAGTTCGAACCCAAGAAGGCACGTTACTTTGTGTATTTCATTTCATCACCACTACTCACAAAACAGTGATGGAAAACATCGTGAGGAAACCGGCATGTCCTAGAACCAAAAATCCCAAGTCATGTGACATCCGTTAACCAGCCCTGGGCCCACGTGGTGGATTATGGCTCACTCCCTCTTACAGAGAGGAGGCCTGTGCCCCAGCAGTGGGAACGTTATAGGCTGATGATACTTGTGCCACTAGCTGATACTATTTTCTAAATGTTAATAATTTAATAATTCTTCAATTAAAACGGCTTACAATATTTGTCTCAGCAACTTTCTTTTTTTAAATTTCATTTTAATCCTTCTGTTTACTTACTTTCGGGTATAGGATAACGTATGTTCATACTTCCAGTTAAGGCATGAATGAAATCAAACTCTTCCATCGGTTCATCCTCAACATCCTCGGTGTCTTCATCGGAATTCATGTCAGGGGCTGCAAGCTTGAGGAGCGCCTGTTTAATTTTGATTAGCAATTAGTTGCTCGCGTGATACGAATGTTTATAGTGATTGTTGTAGGCGCTAGTTAGGTAGGATAGTTTTGAAAGGTAGTTTAAAGTTTGTTGTATTGTGAGTAGGGGATGGAAAAGGAGGTTTCTATCAGGTAGTAGTTAGATCAGTTTCAGTGAGATTGTTCACTGACAATTTCTTGTGCAACTGGATGCGACAATTCAGAATGCTTTATGATTTTAGGTAACTAAATGCAACAGTTCGTTATTTTTAGATTACGTGCCAATGGGTCAATTACAATCATTCAGAATATTATTCAGATACACCAACAACAAAAATAAATAGAAACGGCCTACTTTCAGCCACCACAACCATAACCAGCAAAAATTATCCAATATTTCAGACCAAACTAGATCCTCAATTTTACATAATTTGTTGTGCCATTATGAAAATAACCCAATTTACAAGCATCAAGTAATTTAGCTGCGCTGTCGCCATCTGAACACTTTCTCATTAGGAATTCTGCGGAACCACAGAGCTCGATTACTTTGCCAACGGTTGTGGTAAACGGGTATAAATCTCCAATTTATTTCGCGATGAACAAACGGTTACTGCGCTTGGTCCCATTGGGAGATGAGCGAGGAATGAAAGAGTAATGTTTGCACTTTTATTTATGTAGTTGTTATTGACTGTATACTGTACTGTAATGAGCTTAAGGTTGACAATGCTTTGACCAGTCAGGCCCTGATAACAACCATGCTGACTGGTATGTGTCATATTCTATCTACAACTCATGCCGAGAGATATGTAGCATTTATAGCAACTGAGTCAAGTAAATAGGTACTAACAGCGGATGCTTAAGCATAGCCTTAAAATAAATAAGCAAGAAAAAGTAATTAAAAAAACACAAATCTGGGCAGACAGTAATAAAACTGTGGCAAAGCGAAAAATGACACCTTTCAGCTATCAAAACAGCAAAATCTTTATAATATTATTATGTTATTAAAGTAACGATAATTCTATTACCAGTTCTCTTTGTGTTAGAAAGGTTATAATTTTGTTTGTTGATTCAATAAAATAACTGCAATATTTCCATATCTTTCACAACGTTTGCTTGTGAGCCCGTGCAGGCAAAGAATAAGCCCCTCTGTACGCATAGGTATTGTTAGATATTGGTGCCGATTCTCTTCTACATCGAACTAAACTAAACTATCACAAAAATTTCTTTTTTTTTGTTTAAGAGAAGCTTAATAGTTATTCTGCAGACAAGATTATTTAAACTTAAAAACAATTTTGACACATCTAAAATCGAGTTTGACAATCGCTAAGTTGAGTAGACCATAGACCAAGATTTGTCGGAAATTAAAATAAAGAGTGAATGAAAGTGAACGAAATTATCTGAAGTGAAAAAAAAACCTGGGTGAAATCAAATAATTATCTTTAATTGTTTATCAATAATTATTTAAATGAAACACAGGGAGCATAATGACGGCGTAAAACTATATTAATGTTTATATTTTAATAAATTAAGATGTAACGACCTGTACTCGGTAACGTATTCGTAATTAACTTCGGTGATATTATTTAGGTTTTCAATAAGAAAAAAAACCTTTAATTTAATTAAAATCGAGAAATTATATTAAAAAATTGATTCAGGTAGCATGATTTTCTTGCTATTTATTTCAGCGTAATAAAGCTAATCCTAACATCCTAATCCTAATAATATTATAAATGCTTTTGTTTGTTTGTTACCTTTCACACCCAAACCACTGTACCGATCATCAAGAAATTTTCATATACGTTGTCAGGGGTACAGAAAGGACATAGAGTACCTTTTATCCAGAAAAAAGTACTGTTCCCGAAGGAAAGAACAATAACTGTCGACGGTCATTGCTTTCGGACGTTAGATGGCGCTACGTGTCTTCCGAATCATAATTGAATTATATTATTAGAAACTTTAGTAGTGAGTTATGAGTATTAAAAAAAAACATTTTGTGAGTCAAGAGTGAACTTCAACACCGTTTGACCGAACACCATGAAATTTGGCACATGTGTAAATATATAATATGTATTTTTAATGGAGTAGGATTTACAGGATTTTTTCGACCTCCACGTAGGTAAAGCAAAAGCAGAAGCTAGTTTACTAATAAAAATGTGATCTCGAGAATAGATAATCCGGTTTTTCGTTCATTATGTTGAAAATCTCCGGTATTCTCGTCGCCCGCCGTGGCGTAGGAGAGCCCTATCAAGGACATCTTGAATTTGTCTAAGTCTTTCTGTTTGTTATGTCGTGAATCGACCACAGCTGCAATTACATAAGCTTCCATAATGATTTTCAAACTCACAAGCATCCAAACTTTCAAGAACTAACAGAAAATGTACTTTGTACATTTTAGTTCATGGCGGCAAATTTTATTCCACACCTATTTAATCGCGATTAAAAATAGTCTGATTTAGTTTGACAATTAAAATTTTTGGTAAAAACCGTCCAATTCAGAATAGCGAAATTGCCATTTTCACTAAATTCAATAACTAAAATGACATTAGTGCAGTCAAACTATAAACTGGTTAAGTTGTGTCACTTTAGTCAATTTCAGAATGGGACACGTAGGTTGACAGGAATAAACAACATTTTGGTGATTTTTAGTCTAGTTTATAGAATTTTGTGACAAGAGAATCGGCACCAGTTTCGTATAAGCGTAATAAGGGCGTAAGATTAAGGATATAGGCAGTAGTATCGTCTCTTTTAATAATAACAGCTAACTATTGCACTCAACAATAGTGATTATTCGTGAAAATTTAAGCGATTTGCTAACCGAAATTAGACCGTTCATTGGGAGCCCGACTGCCGATGCCTTATGGTGTTCGGCGAGCAATGGGTAGCTCGCCTTCCGGTAAGGACCAGGCCCGGGTCGACGGCGCGTTGTGTTCCACGCGCGCCTCATAGAGAGTCAGCACTAATTGACGGGGTCCGATAGGGCAGATGCATGCCAGGGTCGCAGATTGTTCGAAAGAGTTACCGTGGCCCTGGCGCACAGGCCACTGAAGGAACACTGGTGCGTTTTAGTCAGTAAAAGACTGACACGCTCTCCCGCTCCGCCCAGAGTGGGAGAGGTTATTTGACGAATTCCAAACGAAAAAAAAAACCCGTTTTAGGATGTTATCACTGAATGATAATTTTGCAATATGGTTAAGGACTTAACCATACCTTTGGTAATAAACCATAAAGTGTTTCAGCGATAAAAACCAAAATTGAAAAAAAGCCGACAGAAGCGTGTCGGACCACGCACAATGAAGGGTTCCGCAGTTAGGATGAGTTTATCCCAAGAAAAAACTTAACGTTGTAGTTGAAAAAATGTTCTTCAAACATCAATATACGTCACGGTTAATTTTACAACTGCAAATGTAAGTTTGTACTCGCAATTTTTTGTGATAACACTGCAAATTGACTATTTTCGATCTTTTTCCTTTACTTATGCTGTGAGACCTTGCTCCTTGCCACATTTCAGGATTCTAGGTCAACGAGAAGTACCCTATACATTTTATTTGCGAGTACCAAAATAATTAGTATGTCATGCCATATTTTTGGACCGAAGTTCTTTAATGGAGCTTGCAGTAGGAATAACATTTTGTAAATCGTAACGTAACGAAAAAGCGTTATGCCCCCTCCGTGCGACTTTTTATTATATATAATAGAAAGAGACACACACAGAGAGAGATAGTTTTTATGTTTTTCGAGGGTGTTGAAGCCGATAGTGAGGTCGAAATGAAAATCTAAGTAGGCGTCTGCGCAAAGTTTGTTTTTTTTCGTCATGGGTGTCGTTTTCATAGTTTTCGAGGGTGCTAAAGCGGATATTGCGGTCAAAATGAAAATCCAAGATGGCGGCTGCGAAAATTTTCAAATTTTTCACGTATCGGAAGGTGCCAAATACCTAGCACAATAAACAACAAATAAGTGCCAATAAAATAATGCCATTTCGAAGTAATAAGGTCTCGACATAGATATTACACCGCAAAGTATTACCATCATGTGAGTTCTAAGAAATTTTATAAATGGACATGTCGTTCACGGATGTTATAATTAGCTTACTGATTGGCATTAATATCTGGTTTTATTTCCGGATCGCTACAGAGTTATTGAGGTTATTTTTATGTAACTACAATTACTAGCATAAATTAAGGTTTCTTTTTAAATTTCTAGGTTACTTACGAAATAGATAGTTAGAAGGTATAGTTATAGGTAAGTAGATATTCGGACCAACTTATCTTTTTTATATGTAGGTATTTCTGAGATGATAAATATATTTTTTTAAATCTTTTTTCAATTTAAAACTTTAGGAGCAGTGGTATCGGCCCCGATTTACGAGTTGTAGGTCGAGGGTTTGAGCCCAGGCAGGCGCTTTACTTTGTATAAATAATCTCATCACCACTGCTTTCAAAACGGTGAAGGAAAACATCGTGAGGAAACTGGCATGTCATACAACCAAAAATTCGAAGACATGTAGCATCTACCAACCCGCACTGGGCCCGCGTGGTAGATTACAGCCCACTCCCTCTCGAAGAGACGAGGCCTGTGTCCCAGCAGTGGGAACATTATAGGCTGATTATGCTTATGCTTATGTTATCTTTTTTTCTAAATTACGATGGAAAGTTATCGACTGTTACCTAGACGCCATTTTTTTTTTGGGAAATCTTCAGTTGTCCTATCCCGCTCTGGGACGAGTAGAAGGGCGTGTCAGACTCTTACTCACTAAAACCCACCCGTGTTCCTTCAGTTGCCTATGCGCCAGTGCCACGGTAACTCTTTCGAACAATCCGCGACCCCGGCAGGCATCGGCCGTATCGGACCCCGTCAATTATGCTGACATCTATTTGAGGCGCGCGAGGAACACGACGCGCCGTCGACCCGGGCCTGGTTTTTACCAGACGGCGAGCTGCCCATTGCTCGCCGTCCGCCTGCCACGTTAAAGTGTTTTAAGTCTAAAGATAATTAAAACATGTCATTGTTACTTGTGGTCGAAACAAAAGCACGTAAGGATGCTTCCCTAAATAAAGGAGCGGGTTTTCGGGCCCGACTCCTGATACAGATCCGTGCAGGTTGATCGTAGAAAAGAAACGGTTACATGTTTTACCCTGTTTCTTTATGTGTGAGCGCATAAGTTAACACGGGAATATTTCACCCGCACCGATCAGTACCGACTTGCCTGTGCCGGGAACCCGGTTCCGGTCCCGGGACCCGGGTCCGTGTGGCAGTCGTTTTAAAACTCGTCATAATTATCATCCATGGCCCGTCAAGCCCCACTACTGGGCATAGGCTTTTTAGTACTTGTGCCTTTGAGAGCTAAGATTTCGTCCGTCCATCTCGCTGTCAGGCTACCGTTACTCATACATCCAGCGTTGGACACCACTTAGCCACATTCTAAATGTTTTTAAATATTCTTAAAATATGAAGCTGTTACCTTAGTTATCAGTAAAGGCCACAGGTAAATGACCCCAGCAGTGACAGCTGGAGGTACCCTGGTCGAACCAGGCTTAGCAGGGGGGTGAGTCAGGAGAGGCGAGAATGGTAGCAGTGGTGCACCAGAGGTGTCTACAGGCACCTGGTCATTCACCCACACGCAGCGCCAGGCACCCAGGTAGAACAGACGAACTAGGTAGCATCCTGCGGGTATTAAGAGGTATTACTTATACGCGCATCAGTGTCCCAAATAAAATATTTTTCTTTCTTTAAAGTAGTGGCTACGTTGCTCTAGTTGTCGCAAATGCTACTACGAGGCATGAGTTCCTGGAAAAAAATCCCAGAAAGTGTTAATGGGTTTTCCATTAGGAATTTCTCAGTATCAGCCCGGAGCCCGAATTTGTGCCTTTTAATGTCCCTCTATTACATGAGACTAAAACATAACTGGTGAAATGTACATGTACTATTAAGTACACCTCTGAATAACCCTTCGAGGAAATCATGCGTGTTATGTTACAAGTAACAAAAAGAAGAAAAATCCTTTGGGATCGAGAGACACTCGTCAGCAAAGAAGTAACGAAAAAAAAAAATTCGCAGCCGCCGTTTCGGAATTTTATTTTGACCTCACTATCGGCTTCAGCACCTTCGAAAACCATGTGAACGACACCCATGAAGAAAACTTTAAAAAAAATCGCGGCCGCCATCTTGGATTTTCTTTTGACTTCACTATTGGCTTTAGGCCCCTCGAAAACCATGAAAGAGACAGCCATGAAGAAAAAGTTGAAAACTTTCGCAACCGCCATCTTGGAGTTTCGTTTTGACTTTACTGTTGGCTTTAGCACCCTCGAATGCCATGAAAACTATCTCTCTCTCTTTGTCTCTTTCTATTTTATATAACAGAAGGTCGCATGAAGGGGGCATAACGCTTTTTCGTTAAGTGACGATTTCTACAATTTTTCTACAAGATTACTCCTACCGCAAGCTGGCTTAAAGGACTTCGTTCCAAAAATGTAGTAACAAATGTTAAGTACAGGAAATTCTTTGATGAATCAATGAATCGTTGAATCACGGTGAAACAAGATCCTTTAATTTTAAGTATGATATCAAATTAGTCATCTGTTTAAACCAGGTGAAACATCATGTTGTTAACGTCAGCATTATGTACCTTCGTGCTCGTATCCCAATTTATTATGGTCGATATCGACGCAGTACATCATTTTTTTCCATGGTATACCCTAAAACTGTAGGAATGTGATTTCTGGGGCCGACGGCGCGTCGTGTTCCACGCGCGCCTCAAAGAGATGTCAGCACAATTGACGGGGTCCGATAGGGCCGATGCCTGCCGGGGTCACGGATTGTTCGAAAGAGTTACCGTGGCCCTGGCGCACAGGAAACTGAAGGAACACGCGTGGGTTTTAGTCAGTAAGAGTCTGACACGCCCTTCCGCCCGAGAGGTCATTTGATGATTTTCCAACCAAAAAACAAAAAAAAGGTATGTGATTTATGTTTGTGTATGTTTTTGTGAGTATATCGTTGAAGTGCCATATCAATAAACAAAATAATTGAAAATAAAACAACTTACTCAGCTGCTAACCTTCCTTGCCAGCTATTTCAGCTCCACATTAGGTAAAAGAAAGGCCCTAATTGATCTGAGTAACTAAAGGCAAAACATCAGAAAATAAATTCACAAAAAAATAACGAGGACGATAAAAGACATCCAAAAAATCCAAAATCCACATTGTGAAGTTATGTCACTACATTTTCTTTTTAATTTGCCAACTCAGAGGCAAATAATGTAGATCTTTTCCTTCCGATGCCTAGCGAGTGTGTCAAACGACATTTGAAACACAGTCCGATATAATCGTTTCCTACTTTCAAACAATACCATATTCAGCGAATAGGAAACACTTTTCCAACGAATCCCTTTCTCACTGCTAAGCATAATGATTTACCTACAAATGGACAAGTTTATTCTATAATCCATACAAGAAAGTTGATTTTATTAGAAGCAGAAATGTATTGTGTATACCGACACACATAAATGAGGGTCTATAACAGGGATTCCCAAACTATTTTGGGCATGAGACCCCGTTTCCAAAATGAACTGATACCTCAGACCCCCATAGCCAAATTACTTAAAAAATCCTATCTCTAGTTTTTGTCCTATTGATACAAAACACTTATCAATTTAAAAACTTTGCGGTTGGTTAAGTTGACCTGAACTTGACATCATTTACTCATCAAAATTTAACAAAATAAATACCTACATGTCATAAGATTCAGTAAATATCAAGTGTGATTAATTATTAATACAAATTACTTAAAAATACTTAAGTAAATCGGTAATTATTTTTCGAAAAATACATTAAAATCGCAAAGAAAAGATAAAAAAATAAAAAAATCTGTATGATGGACCCCAAGGGGTCGATATCGACCACTTTCGGAATCAATGGTTTATAAGGTCTCATCATCATTATTATTTTCTTCCTGCTCTTGTTCCATATTACTTGGAGTCGGGGCAATGCCTTTTCTGCTTCCATTCTCCCCTGTCAAGCGGCACACTATCATTCACTCCCTTTTCTTTCATATCATTTCGCACACAATCCATACATCTTTCCTTTGGCCTTCCTCTCTCTCTCTCCATCCATCAACATTTATATATTCTCTCCAGTATATCCTCTTCCTCCTCATCACATGCCCATATAAACAATACCATAAGAGTCTGCAAGGTCTATTCACACATTATTATTAAGGGTAAAAGTCCTCATACGGGTTTCAGGCAAACTTCCGGGAAAACGATTGGCATACAATTTTCCTAGTCATTAACTGATCTGACAAAAGGTACTTTTCACATTTGAGGAGAATACACAACTTCAAGTTTAACTCGTCCGAGGACAACCATTACTCGCCAAGCTGCGGGGTAGTTGCGTAACACACTAACAGTAGGAATGGCTTTCGTTTTGACAGTTCAACAAAATTAATTGCGTTATTTACGTTGTTGAGCAGACAAATTTTTCAAACATATGAAGCAATGGATAAGCAATTTTCATCAAAATGATTCAGATTCTGATGAATAGTGTGTTACGCAATTATGGTGCTGGTCTAATGCCATCCAATACAGTTAATCCAATCATGTCCAGGTCATAAATGCCCTTATTACCCCAGATTCTGCTGTGACGACTCCTTGAGGTCTCGATATGGAACTATGAGAATGGAGCTTTAATCTTACCATGTTTAGACAATACAGGTTTATGCTGCGGTCCACCCCCTGGTTTGAGGCCCGGGGAGTATATATGGCACTTTGCCCGCCAACCTTCTGGTGCAAAGACACACGAAAATAATTCCCATTGATGTTCCACCTGCAAGTATGACAATAATTCTTAATAACAAAATCTTATTGACTTCAGGGCTATTCCTTCCTTTTTTTGTGGAATAATTCAAGAGTCTTACCCTCATGTCTATTAAACATGACACTGCGATCAGAAAATGCATGTCGTGTCAAATAATACCTCGTGGTATTTGTAGCCGTCGATAGGCGGGGGGGCGGTGAATACTTCTCATTAGGCAAATCGCCTGCTTTTTTGTCATTTGATTATATTAAATAATTAATGATGAAAGGAGCATTAGGAAGACTACCTTTTGCCCGCGTGAAGGTGGAAAATCATACCACGGGAATGTACTACCGGGGTAAAAAGTATCCTAAGTCCTAATCCAGGTCATGGTCTACCTGTGTGCCAAATCCATTTAGCCGATAACTCGTGATTGATTAAAAACATTCAAACATACAGACTTTCACATCTATAATATTAAGTAGAATACGAACTCTTCTAGAAACTGTACTTACGGCAAATTCAACTCTCTCCAGTACAAAACATGCAGACAGAACCTTCCTACAGAATGAGGATCTTAACAGAACTTGAGCGTGGCACAGCTGTATGTCTGCTATCGCCATCTTGGCTGGGTCGTTCTCCTGTTATTGGATTATTGCTTTTAGTGTTTTCAATTTTGGGTACAGTTTACAGTGTCTACACCATGTTTCTTCCGTAACAGAAAATTTGCATCCGTGGAAGTAATAAAACTGACTTATTATTATTCTGTTCAATTAATTGTTTATTGCATACTATATATAACATAATACTTATTATTATGAGTCTGTGCTGTTCCACCGCAGATCAAAGGTCTCTTTCAATTTTTCCCAGACTTTTGCAATTTTGGGCTAGTTCTTTAAGCAGGAGTCCAGCTCATCCAGCCATCCCTTTCTGGACCTGCCGCTTGAAAGTGACTAAGCGGTAGATAAATAATATACTCCTGTAAATGACTCCCCCGATCCCCAAAGGAATAGTGTTGGTCCTTGCACCAAAGTCACCATCCGCCTACCTTTTCCCAGTTTTGGGGTCGACTTCCAGTCTAACCGGATGCAGATGAATACCAGTATTTTACATGGAGCGACTGCCTATCTGACCTCCACAACCCAGTTACTGGATATTACGATACCCCTTGGTAAGACTGGTTGTCAGACTTTCGGGCTTTTGACGACCCGTAACGCAGTCGTTACGGGTCGTCGGAAGCCCGCAAGTCTTAGCCGTTGGTCCTGGCTGTCATTCGTGGATCTTTGACAGTTCAAAGATCCACGAATGACAGCCAGGACCAACGGCTTAAAGTGATCGAGGCACGGAGGGCTCTCCATATATAGTGGATGGTGACCCATCTACGCACCGGCCACGGAGAGTAGCTTAACCTTAGTCCTTATACCAAAGTATGCTGTATGAAGTATTCACATTAATTTATGAGACTCAATCAAAGTGGTACTCACACACACCGGTTTATTATTGCTAAATAGTTTTTAGAATATACATTTGGTAAGATCATACAAGCAATAGGTAAAGTCAGAGAAATTAGTAGCTAAGCAAATTGGCTACCAGCTTAAATTGTCCGTATCTTTTAAATCACAACTGTCATTCTTAGACGGTTGTATGAAATGGCTACAATACGGTAAATTGCCGTAGGGTGTCAATTTGCTTAGCAATCACTAAAAGATAATTTACTAGCGACGATCATCGCAGGGTGGCTGCAGGGTGGATAGCAGCTGGATGAGAGTCGCCGAGAATCGAGATGAATGGCGTGCAATTGGAGAGGCCTATGTCTAGCAGTGGACTGCTGTAGGCTGATGATGACGATGAATTTAGTAGCTTACCTCATAAATAGTAACTTCCGCACCCCATCTTTCAACTGCCAGAGCCTCAGCCCTGGTCCAACTGTGGAGGTACTGACGCACAGACCTCGGCAGCGGTTGAGTCTGATCGTCAATCCACAGGCTTGACGCTTGGGCGCCAATCTTCGGCGATTGGGAAATGGCGCCAAGCCTCGGCGATTGGGAAGCGGCGCCAAGCTTCGGCGTTTGGGAACTGGCGCCAGAACGCTGCCCTGACTCCTTTGTCGCCGCCTTCACGTTTATGTTATGAACCAATGCTCTGAAGGCTGTTGTATTCTTGATATGCAAAGAAAAAAAGATAAAACCTCAAACTAACTACGACAAAAATGCCAACAAATAAAAAGGTATAAACAAGACATTTTTTTTTTTTTTTTTTTTTGGGTGGGAAATCATCAAATGACGTCTCCCGCTCTGGGCGGAGCGGAAGGGCGTGTCAGACTCTTACTGACTAAAACCCACCCGTGTTCCTTCAGTTGCCTGTGCGCCAGGGCCACGGTAACTCTTTCGAACAATCCGCGACCCCGGCAGGCATCGGTCCTATCGGACCCCGTCAATGGTGCTGACATCTCTTTGAGGCGCGCGTGGAACACGACGCGCCGTCGACCCGGGCCTGGTCCTTACCGGACGGCGAGCTGCCCATTGCTCGCCGTCCGCAAGCCCGCGCCTACGGTGGCCGGGAGTCGGCAATCGACTCCCGACGCCCAGGGTGTCTCCTCCTCCTGCGGCGGCTAGGGGCGCGAGGGCGTAGAGATTGCCTCTCCCTCTCGCGCTCCGCCTCCTCCTTCGCGAGCATTACTGCTTCGCAGAAGGAGGTGACGGCTTCCCATTCCCTCTCGCTCCGTACCATGGCCTGAACCAGGGCCGGACGCGAGAGGTCGCCGACATCACAGACAGACAAATTAAAAACATAACCCTGTCTTTTCTGTCACGCAGTCGGGTAAAAATAACATCGGTATTTGTGTAGCCGTGGTCACATACGTCATTACTAATTATATTACGTAACTAAGGCATAAAACGTACAGAATACATGTGATTCTAACGATACCTCGTTTGTTAAAATACGACGAGTAGTTTTATGATGAGTTATGAGGGACCGGATGAAAATACATACATAAAAAGCCTGTTAAAATAAAACCTTCCTTTAACTTTGCCATATTCAGGTTATAATAGGGTGTTTTATTTTTTCATTTTATCATTATCATCTACCTAGTCTTTTCTCATTTAGGTTGAGGTTTTACAAGACATATTTTTATATAAATTATTTTGACTCGAAATTGGCCTGTAAACAAAAGGATCTCCCAGATCCATTCGAGTTTGAAAAATTACAAGACATGTTTATCTACCAAAATACATTATTATAAGAGGGATGCGCTAAGGTAGCCCGCGAAATTAAGATTTTCCTTCGATTTTAGCTATTTGCAGGTCAGTGTCAGATTGTGTGTTGATTAAAATATGATTCGCGACCGTAACAAATATGGCGTTACAGAATTATAATCATTAGAATCAGCAACACAACTCCTTATGTTAAACTTGGCCTCAAATGTCATAACTTCATGGAATAGTTATTCAATAGGCAACAGGCCTTAGTCCCAGGGGAGGGGGACATTATAGACTGATTATTTTATAGATAGTATTTAATGTATTGATAACGTATGTATGTATGTCCCGATGCATGGGATTGAAAAAATGGCCCCATCTTCCATACAAACCTCACTTCCCATTTAACCCCTTTAGGGAATGAATTAAAAAAAAACCTTCCCTAGTGCTCACGTTCGTTATAAAAAAAAACTCTTGTGCAAAATTTTACGTTCCTAAACCTAGCTGTGAAAGAATGAATTTAAGATTTTTCTTGAGTTAACTAAACACACCCGATCGGCAAAAATGACGAGCATACAAAGTTTTATACCCTATATAACCCCTATAAGGGATACATTTTCAAAAATCATTCCTTAGTGCTCACTTGCGTTACAAAAATAAAGTGCAAAAAAAGAGGATTGTGCAAAATTATCTGTATAAAATACTGTGCAAAATTTCGTGCTTCTAGACCCAGCGGCTCTGGCTGCGCGATATCTGGTCTCTGTCAGTGAATGAATGAATTTAAAATTTTCATGAAGTAGATATAGGTGGATATAGAGATTCAAATATTTCGAAGTATAGGAATATATGTAACCTTACCAGACCCCATCCATCTGATTGTAACTCATTGTCTCGAAACTCTCTGAAGGGACACTCTAGAGAATTCTTAGTTAGAAAAGCCGTCGATTTCGTAGCATCTATGTTTTTTCGAGACATTACGGTTATTAATTAAAAATAGTATTAAATTAACACAATAATATTTTTTTGAAGTGTCAATCTGACGCAATCAGACTTTATGATAGGTACGTATTTTTATTGCCAACAGTCAAATGTAATATTTTCACAGCTAAGTAATATTTCATAAAAGAGGCGAAACGTGTATGCTAATAATTGTCAGGAGTCTGGATAATTTCCTTGAAAATACCTGGAACTCCTTAGACCTCTAACTTAACTGTCAAAAAATATGGGTGTTCAGTCAGTCTCAAAATTATGTATACGTACATCGACAAGAATTCATTTAAATGTCCACAATCTTTTTTCTTTACTATTGTATCACCGTGTAGCCACAAAACATAATTATTTTACTTTGAGTTAGGGAACATACATTGTAGACAATCACAATAAAGGGGCTCGTGGCTAAGTCATAATAGTTGCACGGGTCGATCGATCAGGTTAAGCTGCGTTTGCCGCGGTCGGTCCATGGATGGGTGATCCTCTTTACATACCGAAACCCCCTCCGTGCCTCGGAAAACACGTTAAGCCGTTGGTCCCGGCTGTCATTCGTAGATCTATGACAGTCGTTACGGGTATTCAGAAGTCTGACAACCAGTCTTACCAAGGGGTATCGTAATACCCAGTAACTGGATTGTGGAGGTCAGATAGGCAGTCTCTCCACGTAAAATACTGGTATTCAGCTGCATCCGGTTAGACTGGAAGACTACCCCATTATAGTTGGGAAATGCTAGGCAGATGATGCTTGCATGCTTGCAATACGGTGATAGGAAACATCGTGAGGAAACTGACATATCCTAAAACCTCGAAGATATTTGTGACATTCATCAAACGACATGGTAGATTGCGGGTCTCTCTCTCTCACAGAGAAGAGCCCTGTGTTCCAGCAGTGCGAAAATCGTAAGCTGATTATGCTATACTCGTGCTAAAACCAGAGACGAAAATGGTAAAATAATCCTAGAACATAATCAAAACTTCCTGTCTATGTGCTCGACGACATAATTAGTATATAGGTACAATAAGACGACGGTAATACAGATTTGATCTGACATTCTTGCGCTCGGTCAGGCAAGCAAGGTCGCGCACACAAAAAGTCTAGTCACGGACAAAGTTACAAAGACTTTGAATGTATGTGTTGCATTGTCAGCTGCTTTCTAGGGTTCCGTACCCAAAGGGTGCAAACGGAACCCTATTACTAAGCATCAGCTCTGCATCCGTCTGTCTGTCAACGGGCTGTATCTCATGAACCGTAATAGATAGACAGTTGAAATTTTCTCAAAGTATGTATTTCTATTGCTGCTATAATAACAAATAATGAAAATAAAATAAAGTAAAAAATTTAAGGGGGTCTCCATACAAGAAACGTGTTTTTTTCGGTGTTTTTTTTACTTTTTCGTACGGACAGCGGACTGTATCTCACGAACTGCAATAGGTAGACAGTTGAAACGTTCACAGAATGTGTATTTTTATTGCCGCGGTAACAAAAAATAATAAAAATCTAAAGGGGGCGGGGGGGGGGGGTCTCCATATAAGAAACGTATTTTTTTCGGCGTTTTTTGCCTTGTGGTACGGAACCCTTCATGTGCGATTCCGACTCACACTTGACCGGTTTTACTCGTAGATGTTAAGTTCCTTATGATTGCTATTAATCTTTCAAATACAGAGCAGAGCGTCACTTATCTTATTGACAAAAAACGCAATAACAGTTTTGTTGACTCAGATTTATGGTCATCAATCCATAGAAATTAAATCCCATAGTAACACAATATCAAGACGTCACGCTTGTACTTAGTTCGCATAGGAAAACGACAGGGGTTATATGGTTAGCACACCCACATATCACCAAGCAAGTTATGAAATACAGTTGGGAATAGGGGGCAAGACTATTACCATCAACCACCTGGCAAAAAACGTACAACACTCCAGGCTGTTACTAGAATTTCCTCCGTCATTGTTGTCCCAAAAACAATAACTGTTTTTTTACATTATAATTAGTCTTACCTTCTTCTTCTTTCCTTTTATTCCTTCACAGACAGGGTGGGGGAAGGGTGTTTTTATTTTTTTGGGTGGAAAATCATCAAATGACCTCTCCCGCTCTGGGCGGAGCGGAAGGGCGTGTCCGACTCTTACTTACTAAAACCCACCCGTGTTCCTTCAGTTGCCTGTGCACCAGGGCCACGGTAACTCTTTCGAACAATCTGCGACCCTGGCAGGCATCGGCCCTTTCGGACCCCGTCAATGATGCTGACATCTCTTTGAGGCGCCCGTGCAACACGACGCGCCATCGACTCGGGCCTGGTCCTTACCGAACGGCGAGCTGGGTGGAGGGTTGACAGAGAAAAATTGAAGAAAAAATCGTGTTGCGCCGAGCCCAGGAAGGTGATTATAAATTATACTCTCCTACCCTTTTCACGACTAATAAAAAGCAGATCTTTAGTAATTGCAACTATTTCGGATATGTTATGGATACGATTAGCAAGTGCGTAGTACTCGCAACCGGCGTGCGTGTATGACCAGACGTATGAACGTAAACGAGGCAAAAGGAGTATGTAAGGGTCGTAGCAGGTGGCGTTCTGTAGTTTCTGCCTACCCCCCATGGGATGAAGGCGTGAGTTTATATGTTCATGTGTGGGATTGGCAAAATCAAATAACTATTTGTACTAATTAAAAACCATGCAATGATATTTGACCACTTATATCAATGCTGTGTCGTAGGCGGATATGGGTCGGCATTTAGTGCAGGAAATGAACCAATACGCTAAGAGTACCGGTTCGCCGTGAAAGCCTTCGCCGTGGCGTGGGTAATACCGGCTGCGATCAAATGGTTAACTATTTTGTATTATGTTATGTGGGAAAATATTGAAATAGTTGCTTGTGATCGTTATTGATGTATGCAGAGCTTTTGAGAATAGTGAAATTCTGAAAACAAGACCTAATTTGTAAGGCCAATGTGATTTTAGTTAAACATTCATGTCTGGTATATTGCTTCAATAAAATCGCTATGACCAATCAGAACACTTGGAAGAACCAATAGAGTATCGAACAACACCACACTAAGGATTCCAATGAATTTTATTCTCATATCCGAAAATATGAGAACGGATTTTCATCCGGGTTTGGTTTATTTCTGTAAAAAGAGGATGCATGTTATATCTAATCTGAGGGCTACCTGGGACCTTTATATAATTGCGATCTTATAATGCCACATGTACTACTGCTTACGACATATCAAGACTCATAAAAATCTAGTTAACATGTTTGCTAAAGAGTAAGATTCAGGAAGGAAATACACCTGTTTTAAAGGTCGCTTGATACCTACATGAATCACTGTTGAACGGACTTTCACTTAGTTTCGATGAAATAACACTACAATTATGATTGGCGTTCATTTCTTTCGGTGAATCACACGCTATTTAGACCACAAAAAAGAGAGATTTTTGTTATTTACCTATTTTTATCCGATTTAAAAAGAGAGGTTATCAATTCGACAAGTTTTTTTATATGTATTTTCAGCGATATCTTTGCTGATTTTTAATGGATTTTGATGATATTTTTTATGTTTAGAAGAGTATTCTCCCGAGGTAGTCCCGGTTAAGATATTGGAGACAACACACAAAAAAATATATTTTAATTTCGGAAGTCGGTGGCAAAAGACAAGAATAAAAAACCAAAAACACCGACTTTTTTTTGAAGTCCGTTGTTTTATTTTTGTTAAAAAGGTGTTTTTCTGACTAGAAATTCAGATTTGAATTCGTAATTGTAAAGTTATGAGATTTTTAGTTTTGAGAATCACGTTTCTTGCTTATTTAGATCTAAAGGGATATTTGCTGCCTTTATTAAAGATACATGTTTTACACGTTTTAAATAACTTGAATTGAATTAAACATAGACGTCCTACAAAAGCTGGTTTCTAAGAATTATTAATTCTTTGTATGAAGCACAGTGTTTTTTTTTGTTTTTGCATGAAAATGGAACAAATACTTTAGCTTACACACATTTTTGTCCTTCGTTAAGTCTCCAATGAACTTCCCAATACTAATAATTTGACTCAGAACGTTTTTTGGTCTTCTTTCATCTTCTGTGACTTTTCTATTAAACAAACATAGGGGGGTTGGTTTATTTAAAAGTTAAGAGACGTTTAAACGTCAAAAATGTAAGGTTTACACAGTCGCTAATCATTACTTAACTTTAAGCATCGTTTATAAATAAAGAGGTAATAAGTTATAGACTGTATATGATGTAGTAGTGTAGAAGAGGTAGGTAGATGTGTACCTATAGTATCAACACCCGTATTTCACCAACTCTGTATATGCGGTTAGAAAATCAGCATAATCATAGCTGGCGAAATGTGGGTTTACTGTTTATTCCTGTGTGTGTGTTTTCTGTGTATTTATCTGCAGTGTGATTGCAATCCACTAGTGTATGGGGGTCATCCTGTAAAGATAGTGTGTGTATGTTTAATAATATATAATATTAAATAATTTTTGTGACGAGGTATTTTGCAAAGGACTCCAGTTATACATTTCTTTTTTATATTAAAGTAAAATTGCTCCAAATCCAGATAAATTAAACTTGTGTTTGTTAATTTTGTTTTTCTTGTGTTTACATTATTATTTTTTATTTTTTTTTACCTAGCCTACTTAAGTGTGTGTTTGTGTCACTTTTTAGTTAGTAATTTGCTCTGTACAACGTCTTGGGATTAAATTCTGTAATGTTGTGCATGTAATTTTAAATAAATAAATAAATTTCAGCCTATCTTTTCGGGGGATAATAGACAAATGATGTTGTGTTATTTATTTTCTTTGCAGCCTTCACCTTAAAATCCCTGCGTAGTGAACTGTCACTCATAACTGTCATGTGATCAGCCATTCCGTTTTTGGCGTTTCCAATTAGTCGGCAACGTGGTTTTTGCTGTACACATCCCTAGTACCAGTCGATGACGTGACGGATGACGGAATGATGTATTGACAGGATATACAGGAGTCAAGTTAGTTTCATGAGTTTCAGGATATTTTAGCGCAAGGTTGAGTTTTTGAAAATTTATTTTAATGAATATTTTGATATTTCCTTTCTTTTGCATTTTAATATTCTTAGGATTTTTGGATAACTTTCGGGTTTCCCGAGTTTAAATACTGGGGGTTGAATGATCCGGCTCGAAGGACATAGAAAACCCTTGCCTATGTAATGGTTGAGACTGGGGGTAAAAGATGGTTGAACAATTTGATTGCAAAACTATCGCTCACTGAATGTTTTGTGGTAATTTTTACAAATACTTTTGTTTTTTTTTTTTTTGACAAAACAATATGTATTTATTTACTAGTTTCTGCCCGCGGCTTTGCCCGCATGGATGTCGGAAAATACGAGCACGGGAACGTGATGCCGGAATAAATAGTATCCTATCATCCAAATCCATTTAACCGCTAAAGCGTGGAAAAGTAACAGACAGTTTTTTATTTATACATATTAAACAGGTTTTTATGATTCTAAGTGTCTATCACCTGCATTTATTATTAGCTTAGTTATTTTATAACTTCAAATTGTAATAACTTTTAAGCGGGTAAACCGATTTAAATGAGATACTTGAGTACTAAAATAAATAATACCTCAACACGGGTTCTGGCTATATTTCCAATTTCTGGTGGGTTTTTTTTTTCTGGTTGTATACCTCTTTTTAAGAGATTTAAGGAATAAAAAAAAAAACATGATTTAAATTTCAACAATCATGTGAATTTTAAAATCATCCCCTATTTTACCCCTTTTTTTTTTTTTTTTTTTTTTTTTTTTTTTTTTTTTTTTTTTTTTTTTTTTTTTTTTTTTTTTGGTTGGGAAATCATCAAATGACGTCTCCCGCTCTGGGCGGAGCGGAAGGGCGTGTCAGACTCTTACTGACTAAAACCCACCCGTGTTCCTTCAGTTGCCTCTGCGCCAGGGCCACGGTAACTCTTTCGAACAATCCGCGACCCCGGCAGGCATCGGTCCTATCGGACCCCGTCAATGGTGCTGACATCTCTTTGAGGCGTGCGTGGAACACGACGCGCCGTCGACCCGGGCCTGGTCCTTACCGGACGGCGAGCTGCCCATTGCTCGCCGTCCGCAAGCCCGCGCCTACGGTGGCCGGGAGTCGGCAATCGACTCCCGACGCCCAGGGTGTCTCCTCCTCCTGCGGCGGCTAGGGGCGCGAGGGCGTAGAGATTGCCTCTCCCTCTCGCGCTCCGCCTCCTCCTTCGCGAGCATTACTGCTTCGCAGAAGGAGGTGACGGCTTCCCATTCCCTCTCGCTCCGTACCATGGCCTGAACCAGGGCCGGACGCGAGAGGTCGCCGCCGCCGATCGCCGCCACGAGGACACGGCGGTGCTCCGCCCAAGCTGGGCAGACCTCCACCGTATGCTCCACCGTGTCCTCCGGTCGATCCACGCAATGATAACACCCGGGCGTTTCCTCCCGCCTTATTCGAAACAGGAACCTCCCGAAACATCCATGTCCGGTGAGGACCTGCGTCAGGCGGAAGGTGAGGACGCCGTGGCGCCTCTCAAGCCACTCCTCAAAGAGGGGTCTTACCGCCGCAATTGTGGCGTGCCCTGCGCTGGGTTGCGACAGTCGCACTCTCCATGCCGCCATGAGATCCCGCCGGAGCTCTATCCGCTGTGCCGCGATTTCTCGCGGCAGCGGAGTTACGCCCCGGCGTTTCGCCTCCTCGCGCCACTCCCAGACGTGCGCGAGGACCTTTGCCTCCAGATCCCACGGCGGCAATCCGGCAAGGAGGCTCGCCGCTTCGCAGGAGACCGTGCGGTATCCCCGTACCATCCGGATGGCCATGACCCTTTGGGACGCTTTCAACCGGCGGGCTGGCCGGAGCCTCAAGGAACGCGCCCACACCGTGCCCCGTAAAGGGCCATGGACCGCACGACCCCCGCGTAGAGCCTCCGGCAGGAGGCGTTTGGCCCCCCCAGATTGGGCAAGAGCCGCTTCAAAGCAGCCCCGGCCCGCTGCAGTCTGGGAGCCAAACGTCGGAAGTGCTCGACGAAGTTCCACCGGCTGTCGAGGACGAGTCCCAGGTACTTCATCGTCGACTCGACGCCGATGTGAACCCCTCCTACCGTTATTTGGGAACCCGACAGTGGCGCGTTCCGAAGACCATGAAAACACATGGCCTCGGACTTGTGCAAGGCCACCTCGAGTCCCAACTGCCGGATCCTCTCAACGACTGTCGCAACCCCGCGTGTCATGAGTTCGGCCGCCGCCTGGTGCGACCTCCCCTGCGCCAGGACCAGCGTGTCGTCAACGTAGCACACTACGCTGACGCCGCTAGGGAGGTCGGCGCGCAGCACCCAGTCGTAACCGATGTCCCACAGATGCGGCCCCAGGACCGATCCCTGTGGGACACCGCACGACATCTCTCGCCGGTTCCATTCTCCCTGGTGACCGGGGTAAATAACCGCCCTATCCGTCAAATAGGCCTCGACCACACGACAGAGGTAGGTCGGCATCCGGTGATACCGGAGTGCCTCCCTGATGCAACTCCAGGGCAGGGTATTGAAGGCATTGGCGATGTCTAGAGACACCGCCAAGACGACCCCACCCCGGGCCACAGCATCCCCCGTCGTGAGGGCTCGCACGCGCATGATGGCATCCACCGTGGAGCGCCCCCTGCGGAAACCAAACTGGCTGTCCGCCAAATCCGGCCCCACCCGCACCAGCTGCCCGACGAGGCGGTCTGCAATGACTCTTTCAAAGAGCTTGCCCACCTCGTCGAGCAGCACAATGGGCCGGTAAGCGGACGGAGAGTCCGCAGGGCGCCCCGGCTTCTTAATGAGGACCAGTTTCCCCGTCTTCCAACGAAGTGGGAACTGGCCCTCCTCCAAGCATGCGCTTAGGAGCCCTCTTAGTCGAGGCCCGAGAGCCTCCCTATTTTTTTTATTTTACCCCTTGAGGCACGATTTTACAAAAACTCTGAATCAAATATTTTTTTTATTTCTTACCAAAAGCATCATATACTTAACTAAAGAAATACTAAGCTTCCCATACAAACTTTCATCCCCTTTGTCACCCTCTTTTAGGATTATTTTTGAGACAAAAATTAACCTATGTCTTTCTCTAGGATGCCATCAATCTCCTTGCCAAGAAATCCGTTCAGTGGTTTAGGCGTGAAAAGGTAACCTACAGACAGACAGATAGACAGAGTTAATTTCGAATTTATAATATGATAAAGTAAGGAGTATGGATGTACACAAAACACATAATAGTGAAAACTTCATAAGGGTAGAAAAGCACAAAGGTATTGCTTATTTGATTAGAAATTTCTTCCAGCAGACCTGCAATAGATCTTTTTATTTAAAAAGGGCTCAACATCATGCTGAGTGGAAGCCTTCTTATCACAGTCATGACGTGCAGCTATTATACATGTCAACACGTGTCAACTATTTCTGTTTTTGCTCGTGATTATAGATCTATTTTGTTTGTTTTTATTTTTCATTAATATCAGAGCTAATTGTTAGAGCAGATTATCAGAGCTATTTTTCTTTCTATCTATCTAACAAGAGCACCTTGAACTCTATTTCTCATAGTTTAGATTGTCACCCACTCAACTCACATTGGCTTTATAGATTACCAGACAAGTAGTTTAGTTTTGGTATTTGGTACAACAATAACAATAAAACATAAGCAAATCTACATAACATTGCTCTACAAACCTCCAATTATTTCTATTATAATCTATCAGCCTTCATCAAAATGTTTTTACCTATATGTCGTTAACTGCCCAAGGTGAACTGGCACTCGAGTTGTAAATGTCGACTGCATTCATCGTTATGATTTAAATCACTTGATATACTTAGTCTTTGGTGCATCTGGTGGTCGATGGACGCTAAATGATAAATAAATGATTTTATTTCTGTAAGTAGGTTTGTACAAACACTTTTACACGTCAATCATATTTTAAGAACTAGATGAGGTCGGCGTTTCACATCTGACTACTCTGAGAAGAAAGGCCGAAATAAAATCAAAGGTCACAGTCTCTTTTAAAGTCCAGACATAATCTTGGTCGGATCATGTGAAGACCATGTAGATTTGTATCTGAAATGGTCTTTTGAGAAAAAACCACACAAATTGAGTGGACCTGTCCAGTCAGTGCACGCATTTGTCAGTAATCGTGCAGGTCAACTCAGACCTTAAGGAGCTCAACCACTCGAATGATGTTATCATTATCAAGAATTAGGAAAGGACCACTGCTAAGCTTGGACTTTCCAAAAACTGTTGCAGTATTTGGTGAGAGAAAATAATCCGCCGAGAAAATTGATTTTCTGGTCTTAATTAAACCAAACACCAGCTAGTTTAGTGTTATTAGCTTACGCTTAGTTACGACGTTGTTATTTTTTTTCTAACTGTACAGGCAGCTGTGCTGCTAGCGAGTTTGTTGCGCCACTTCTTCTCCACAGCTAAGCACTAGGAAGTGGAGAAGGGCGACCGTTTTGAGGGACTGTCTTATGTATTTTTGACGTTCGAAAAATTCTGATTCTCAGCCTAATTCGACTAAATAACTTTTAATTGATTGATTGGTTGAAAGTGTCCTGTGCCTGTAATTTTTATTAAGAAACTAGTAATTATAAATGGTTTTCCTACGAATAGATTGTACCAAAATGATTATATTTTACGCTACTGCGACTAGCCGTGGTTATTGTGTCCAGTTTTATCGCATTAATTATGGTACCAAAAAAAAAAAACATTAATAACAACGCAAAAACATCTTTCGAAAAAAACATCGCAAAATGATCTTGTTAGTGACACAGTTTCATCGTTTTAACATAACAACAATATTACGTATATTAAATTCATTGAAGTTCACATTTAAATCTTATTACGTAAACATTTAAGAAACAGGTGTGCCCGTTTTTGGTTCAAAAACGTTAACACCTGTGGCATCTCGCACATGAAATTTTAGGGTTCCCTTTCTGTTTATGGCGTGTTAAATTTCTCACTTTCACAATAACTTGCTTACTCTCTGACGAAATGACCAACTGCTTGATGACGACAGTTTAAAAGTATCTTTAAAAGGTTTGATTGAAATTAATGCTGGAAATCTTTAAGATTAGGAGAAAACCATATTTATTACAATGCTTGTCTTGACACAGCAATCGAACTGGAGACCAAGATGCAGAAATAAAGAATCATTTGAACAGTAGGTTACATACAGCACAGTGTTTTGTTACCTTGGTTGTATAATATAATAATTATAAAAGTATAGATTGATGTTTTTTTAATAAGTGCTGATGCAATATTGTCACTTCTTACCGATTCACAAGACAAGGTTAAGTACAAAAAAAAACTGACATCGAAAAAATATGAAAGATAAAAGTAAAAGTGTTCCAAATACAGCTTAAAACGGGTTTAAAGTGAGTAGAAAATATTTATATGAGCCGTAAACTAAAAAGCTACCATATTTTAAATGATAATCCTATTCATAGTCCACGAGAGCTTTTGGCCAGTGTCCAAAAACATCACTTTTCGTAATAGAGCTTTACGGAATAGTAAACAGAATAAATACTCAGGTTTTTCTTTTTGTATGCCGGTAATAAAAATCACCTGGACTTGACGCCCTCCGAATTTTACCAAAGCTATTTGATAAGAGTATAAAAAAAATCCTAAGCTCGCTTTTTGTGTCTGTCTGATCGCTTAGATCTTTTTAAGTCCATTACGGATTTTGATGCGGTTTTCACCATGATTTATAGAATTTATTCCGGAAAGTTTTTGTGTATAATGAATTAATATTTTACTAAGACACAGAAATCTCGATATTTTGACATGTTGCCATTGCACCCGTGGAGAGCAGGGGCGGGGCTAGTTCTCGTGATCACAAACTATCAACCAAGAATGGTATTCAACAACAGAAAGATACGTTCAAAAGAGGAGTATTACAAACTTTTGACACAAAGATGGACCTTGTAGCAAGAACTCTTTCGCGAGAACCCACAAAACTTTTCCATTATCCTCAACTCATTTAAATATTATCGCCGGCTTTTTAATATGTGATACACTTAGCAACGCTTCCTGCATGCGTTGCACTGATATAATTGTCACAATCTGCTCAGTAACTCCACAATAAGGTCAGTTGCAAAATGTACTGAGTGAAAGTAGTTTTACAACACCAGGAAACGAGACCCGTCATTGCTTACACCTCCCTAGAGACACCAGGTCTTTGCACTGGTTGGTAAACGACCAGTCTATTAGATCTCTGGAGTTGGTTCATCTTCAAAGAGACTTAGAACAAGCTAGAGGTCTGTCGACTGGTTTTGGGTACAACAAAGTTGAGCAAATACTCGATTCTTGTTTAACGATTGTGTCTCGATGAATGATACGTTAATCATTATAATCGTATGATCGGTAATTTGACAGAATTTTGAGTGTTTCGTCACTGCAGAGATTATTTTGTTTGTAATGATATTACTGGAGAGCATTTTGAAATGTAATTTGGAATTGTCTAAGAGCTAGATTGAGATGAATCCTTGAAAAAGAGATCGGTTAGTAATAATAGAATTTTGATAGCATTGTAATAACAAGTAATGTAGTATATCGTATCATTACAGAGTAAGGTTAGGACCCAGGTTATACCGTCATAATTGTAAGGTCCACTTCAGTTTTTTTGGTTAATTAATGTAGGGATGATACCAGTCATATTAAGTACAAAGACAAGCGTAGCTCAAAAAAGCGGCTGGGACAGACTGGATGCAGAGTCCTAGATGTTCTGGTGCAACTTTCTGAGAGGCCTATGTCCAGCAGTAGAATGCGAAAGGCAGAGTTGATTTCAATAAGATTTGGAATGCGGTTGAGATAAGATTTACTACTCACGAAACTGAATTTAGACCAATTACTATTAGGAGTTCTATTTGCGCCTAAAGCTAGTTGGGTAGTCCCAAATCATTCACCGAAATACCAAAGACCGTAAATAATTATAAGTTAAATGTTAGTGGTTACTGGCAGGTTGGATCATCCCACTGCTGGGCAAAGGCCTCCCTCAATGACTTCCAGCTCTTTCGGCCCAGAGCTAATGTGGACTATTGCTTATGAGTAAAATGTGTCTCACGCAAATTATAACACAATTATTTATTATAATTAATTACTATAATTATTATTTATTTTCGCACTTGATTGCCACGTTGGTCTAGTGGTCGTAAGCCCTACTGCTAAGCGTGAGGTCCTGGGTTCGATTACCGGGTCGGGTAAAGTGTTCCTGGGCACTCATCTGGGATTCCTCAGTAGCAGCCCGGAGTCTGGTTTGTGCCCGGTTGATGGCAACAGGCTCGCCCCCTATTACATGGGACTTAAACATAACTGGCGAAATGTGGGTGTACTATTATAACTCTGCCTAACACTTTGGGGAATACAGGCGTAATATTATGAAAATTATAACAAAATTATTAACAGCTCTATGCAGAAGTGCAAATCAATTATTTGCACTAATTGCAGTCATGGTAAGTTTATTAATAAACTCGTAACGTGTCTCTTTCGATAACGTTACCGTTAGATCACATTAGGCAATGTTTGTGGAACCTGTTCTTGTTCACTTATGTTAAATTACTGCACTAATGCATTGGCAACATTGTAATTAACTGTCTGAGGCTTTTTGTTTGGCATTTAATAATATTTTGTCAAACTGTATAATAATAACTTTATTTCGGAACATCCATTACAGATCATCCATAATTGTATAAGTAACTACTTAAGAACACACTACTACAGACACACACTATACTACACACTACTACAGACACACACTACACTGCACACTAGAAACACTATAGTTCACACGCTACACTACACACACTACAATACACACTACACACACTACACTACATACTACACACTACACTACACACACTACACTACACACACTACACTACACACTACACACACTACACTACTCACTACACACACTACACTACACACTACACACACTACACTACACACTACACACACTACACTACACACACTACACTACACACACTACACTACACACTACACACACTACACTTCTCACTACTACACTTTAACTTGTATAGTGTATTACCTCATGTAAAATTCTGAAATATTGCTTTTGTTTTATAAATTATCAAACACAAACTCAAAGCATTTATTTCAAATAAACCAATTACAGGCACTTTTGAATTGTCAAGGGGTCGGTCAGGCAGAAAGATGAAGCTAGTGGCCCATTCCAAAGCGTAGTAGGTACCTATGAAAAAGAACGGGCAAGCGACTCCATGGACACTCTTTTAAATCAAAATATGGTTACAAAATATTGGTTACATCATTCATGTTGAAATTATGCATGTGAGAACAATGTTAAAAGCGCCCGTAATAAAGAGACAAAAACAATTCAAATATTAAATTAAATTAAAATAAGCCGTGGCAGCTAAGAGATGACCAGTCCCTACTGTCGGCGCCCGTTCACGAACGTGACGTTTCTATTATTGCTAAGTGATTCAGTAGAGGATTTAATAATGTCACAGAGATGTTTCCGATCTCTGAAGATTGATTTGTCCTCAACATTTTAATATTAAGTCTTAGAAAAATCCAAGTTGCAGGATAAATTAAGATTTTAGGGCATTCAAATTAAGGCCTTAAAATGAAGGCATTAAAATCAGCTACTTAATAATAACAGCATAGTTGGCTATTGGCTTCTGATCTTATATCGCGGGATCTGGAAACTTGTGCATGTGAGATTTGTGTCTATTAACAAACCCATCATGTAGAAGGAGGTTTATAGACTGCCTCGTAGGTATAGTCTTCGCAAGTGCTACTGTTGAGCATGTGGTCCTGGGTTCAATTCTCGGACTGGGTAAATTTTCCATATGGAATTTCTCAGTAGCAGCCCGGAGACTGGATTGTGCCCGGTTGATGGCAATAAGCTTGCTCCTATTACATGGGACTTAATAACTGGCGAAATATGGGTGTACTATAAGTAGACCTCTGCCTAACCCTTTGGCGAATACCGGCGTGATGTTATGTTTTATTATGTGTAGTAGCTTAAAGCAAACTTTAACAAAATAGTGGGTTATCGCAAGCACATTTTCAAAAAGTTACCTTCTCAACAACTTTAAAAAATCTGAATATTTAAATGACAAATTTTAAATTACATGTTTTACATAATAATCACATTATAATAATTATAGTAACAACTAAGTAGTCAAATAAAAGCACTCTTCCTCTCTCCTACTTTTGTTGTGCCCGACAGGGTCCACAATCGTCATATTTATGTAACCTACTACTTAAGTTCCCATGTGGAAGCAATAAATATATTGAGTATTGAGTATTGAAGACTGGTATGCTTAGCTGAAAGCTTACATAATAATCCATCTACAAAACTGCATAGTCAATCACCAAACACTATGCTACCTGACCTTAATATGTTCCGGCAGTGCTCAAGAGTATATTTTGTGGTCTGACCCACTTTCGTAAGTTCGGTTATTGATTCCAATTAGTAATGGTAGATAACCATTAGGTATGTAGCGAACATATATGTATGCAGAATTACATGCTGATTAGAGGATGAAATAGGCTATGATATTGATGTTAATTGCAGTTTGTGACAATAGTGTATTAAACCGTGAGTGAGTATAGTCGCCTTAAAGTTGTTGTTTTCAGTATTAATGTGGATGGCTATAAGAAGAAACGGGGGTGACTACCGAGATGACGACAATAGACGACGACAATTATTATCTGCCCCTTGGCATGACAGAAGACTTTTGGCCGCAGGACGTGCTGTTCCGTCGCTTCAAATTCAAATTCAAATTCTTTATTGCATTCATGGGTAAATTTAGTTGTTAGGTACAATATAAGTAAGTTCCAGCATGAAACCCGGTTGGAGCACGGCAACATAATAATAATAATATAATAGAATAGAATACTCTTTATTATGTACACCATTAAAATTACACATATAAATGTAGACATTTAAAAACAATAATACACACATAACACACATACACACACACACACATCACACATAATTTATAATAATAATTTTAACATAATAATAATAATAAGAGTATGTATGTGTGCGTTTTTTGACTATAATAAAATATGCAATTATTTATCTAGCTATCATATTTATCAGATTTACTAAATATTTTGCTCTGGGTATTCTGCGACCGAGTAAAAGCACTGGAGTGGAGGAGGTGTGGAGTTCCACAGGGCTGCACACAGTCAAGTTAGTGCAAAGTGAAGCGCTACTAAAATATTCTTACGCCTTATTTATTAACACAAGTTTTGTTTATATTCAAATATGTATGTTTAGGTTAAGGTATTTATCTATGGGCCTGAATTACCTGAAAATAAATGGATTTATTATTTATTTTAATAGAGAAGCATGGATTAAAAACATGTTGCACCGACCCCAAATAAAGTGCGATAAGGGCAGGAGAATAATGGTGATGAGTCTCTTTAAAAAATATTTCGTAATTGCATTATTGTGAGTTCAATTAATCATTTACTTGATCATGTGAAGGTATTGATGGAACCATCCAGGTGGTGAGACAGGTGACTACAAAAATAGGTGGTCTTTCGATCCCACTCGATTTTTTGTGACAATCTCATTGAACATCACCTAAGATTAGAAGTCAATCGAGAACCTAACAAAATCTTATAGAAGCAACCCTGTATCAGCCATTTCTTCAGTTGTAAATACATTAATTACATAGTAGCATGTATTATCTACCATATTATAATCAATTTGTCACCGCCTGGCCTGGTATGTATTTTGTCTACAATAGTTTTCTTTTGTATTGTGCGTGTTGTTTGTGCAGAATAAACAAGTTTTCTTTCTTTCTTTTCTTTCCTGGCATGACAAAACTGTTTCTTTTTTATTCAATAATTCTTGTCACTTTCTTCCTTTTGAAGACAAAGCCTTTACAAGTTGTTACTAATATTTTCCCATGCCACAAGACTGAAGGCAGTTATGAAGATAAAGGTACATTCAAAGGTAGGTAACTCTCATTACCTTTTAAGACGTAAGATCGTGAGTGGAACATAACGCTGTAAACACAGAAAACAACTCTAATCAGCGTGACTCGAACTTTCGTTTCGACCTCATTATGTCCTCCATTTGCAATGTTTAGGTACACGTGCAGGTAGAAATGTCAAGTAATTACTTAAACCTGTTGAAAAACTGTGAAGGAAATCGTGAGGGAAGTTCGTGGTATGAAATCGTCAACCTCTCCGTGTGTTCTTAGATGTTCACTCTGCAACAAGAAAGTTTCTAGCTGATAAATTGCAAAATAAATTATTAACATATTTTTCTGGATATTCGTGAGGACCAAGCCCTAATTTTGGCCGCAAAGATAAACAGCCAAGACACATTTTGAGATACTGAAGCAACGAAGTTAAGGTGAATCCTCAGCTTTAGTACGGCAAATTCGTTCCACCTAAGATTTTTTCTGAATATTTCATACGAAAATTCTTAGATGGAACTAATTTCCTAAGTTTGACGATTGATATGAAATTGATGATTATTATTCAGTAAATATATCATTCCTACAGTCGCAAATAATATTTTGATCAACATACGACGTAAAACAGAGCTGCAATTTGCAAAAATCCAAAGAACATTTGAATTTGGCGGGCTAACGGCTGAGGATTCACCTTAAATACAATGTTTTTATGTTACTAAGTGAGTGTCAAACTGGCGGCCTACCTTATTGGAAGCGGTCATCACATCTTTTGGGCATTGGAAATATGTACCAGTGAGTTGTTCTCTCAGTGACGAACTATACCAACTTTTGTTCATTGTCTGTTCCAAAAGTATCTAATAAAAATTTAAACAAACCATGTCCAGATTTAATTCTTATATTACGCAGTCACTCAGTAAAATGAATTAGTAACACATTCATATGTACTAGAAGGTTTCAACTTTATATCTCACTTTTACCAACAGTTATTGTTCAAAAACATTATAAAATTGTAATGGAAAAATTATCGAGAAGATTGAGGTTATAAAATTAACCTCAATTGTCGAATGAATAAAAACGTTTTTACAAAAAGAAAACAACCGACTTCCAAAAAACACAAAAAAATGAAAATAACTTATTTTCGGAAGTCGGGGTCTTTGGTTTTGTATTTTCGTTTCTTGCCACTGACTCGTCTCGGGCTTACCATAGTCACGAGTTTGTAAATACTAATTTCTGCACGTGTGTGACACAACGTTTTTCAACACATTTGCGAGAAAACTACAATATTAATATCGGATTCCTCGCTTGACCTCATATTATTATTTTGTTTATAAATATCAGACGGAAGGTCGCAACAATCTTTGACGTTTCTAATATGAAAATGGCGTGAATTTACAATTGGTGCCACGTGCGCGTGGTGAAAATTAGAACTACATCTTTCGTCTCATTTTCTCTTTAGTATTAAAGTGAGACAAACGTATTCAGCAAAAGCGCATCCAAAGAGGTTCGTTTATTCAGCTTGTTTATTTATTCTCATACGGTGAAACTCCTTGGTGGAATTCTTATATATTTTTATCCTATTTTACCGCAAATTCCGTTGTAAGGTGCGTAATGTTTGCGCAAAGTATCGCAAAGTATCGCATTTTTGAGCAAATGTGTTGAAAATGTATTTTTTTACACTTTTTTTTGTGGTACCTACCCCCACACCAGCGACAGGAAGTTATTAAAACATCATCAACATAAACTAAGTGGAAAAAATACGCAATATTAAGGATAACTCAAAAACAACTTGGTCAGAAAGTGATCAAATTAATATGGGACCATATGACAAGTATCACCTTTCAAATAAAAAAAGAATCATCCAAATCGGTCCATCTAGAGAAAAGGTTTGAGCCAACAAATATAAAAAAGAAGATATACAGTCGAATTGAGAACCTCCTCCTTTTTTTGAAGTCAGTTAAAAACAGGTTAAGGAGATTTAAAATTAGAATTTTGGGTTTATGTATATAAATAATCTAATCATAGCACTCAATTGGTATGTGGGTGGCACTACAAGTTAGAATACACGAGTACGTTTTCTGATCGATTTGTGATAAATACTTTTGTAACTTGTTTTTAAAGATCTAACTCAGAGTATCTGAATTCTCGAAAATTTTAATTATAAGTATCGGATTAGCAGATTGTTATCCACAAAAACAAGATAAGAACTTATTAATTTCAAGCCTGGCGCCCACCCGATTGGATTTCCTAACGGCAGCAGTGATAAAATTCCATACAAAACGTTAATCCATTATTAAAAGGGGTTAGGGAATGAATACTCAAAAATTCTTCCTTTGCTCACTTTCATCACTCTTGGGCAAAATTTTCTTTCTTCTAGAACCAGCGATTTACGCTGTGCGGTGTATGTCAGTGAGTGAATTTTCAGACTTTTATGAAGTAAAAGATTTCTGAACATACATATTGTACAGAACGCCTTTGGGCCATAAGTATATAAGTTCAAAATTATTATATTCTTGGGTCCCTGTGTGTCATGTTACTAACCTCCGAAATTACTATTGAATCAATCAAAAAGTTAATAATTAATAAATTTTGAATTACACGACAATATTCTACACCATATAGGTATATTACAGCGATCCTTTATGTAATAATTATAAGAACTGGGCCCTATTTCACTATGACCACGTAACGATGCCTTACTTCGAAACCACGTCAATTCTTTATCTAACCACGACATCTGCTAATAACGTATTATCTATGATACAATAAACGAAACCGTTTCTACAAGACACGATATTGACGTGGTAAGATTACGCGGGGAATAATAATTACTATACAGAATTGGGGCCCAGCCTTTCCACCTCTGACTTACACAAAAAAAAAAAAAACTGGTGGACTAACTAAAGATTAATACAAACAATCATTTTGTTTTTGGTCACTCAGGCGGCGAAGTACTCGTCCGCATCGCTGTCATCCGGAAACGTGCCCTGAAGACTGGCAGCATTGCCACGTTGAATGGCAATGCTAATTTCTGGCCAAAGAACGAGCCAGCCCTCTGGTCACGTGAAGTGTCGACCAATTGGCGAGAAATTTCCTTATAAAGGAGACGTGCACTCGGGCCCCATGACCCGAGCGTTTCAATCACAAACGGCTCAAAACTGGAGTTACCCATATGGTCAGAGTATTTGCGCCGCTTGAGGGTCTCAGCAGCCGCAGCAGCAGCGCCAGCATAGCCAGGTGTGCTAGGAACATGACATGGCAAGGGTGCCGACGTACACAGGTTGCATCCCAGACCTCCACCTTCGAAAGCAACAACGTCATGCCGTCTGGTCCCTTCCCATCATCACGTACCAAGCCGTTTGGTTCTAATACCGCTGGCACGCCGGCGGTGACAAGAGTTTGACGAATAATATCGTTGATGCTGGCGTACCGTGCTATGCGGCCTGCGACCTGTTCCGACATCCAAATACTATACGTTGAATTCATAATTTAGTTGTCGAATGATTAGATTTATTGCCAAAATAAAAATGACTGGCCCAAGAGGGTCACCCTGTTGACATCCAACTGCTGATTTCAAAAGTTTGTCTTTATAAAGTAATTTAGAGGGGCCTGTAACATTGATAGAGAAAACGGCGGGGTAATTACGTAACACACTAACAGTTGGAATGGGTTTCATTTTGACAGTTCCACAACATTCATTGCGTTATTTACGTTGTTGAGCAGACAAATTTTTCGTTGACATGAAGCAATGGATTAGCAATAGGCTTTAAAATGATTCAGATTGTGAGAGATAGTGGGTTACGTAATTAGGGTGCTGAACATTTTGGGTAACCAGAAATCTATGAGGGTTGAAAAAGAGAACACGTCTGTTTACAAAATCAACAACGTGCACACAAATAAACACCGTAGGCTATTCTTCGCCTAAACCAAGAAAGTAATTACTAGTACTCAAGAACTATGTCCGGTAGCCATATTTGGTTCGTCAGTCGGAAATGATACTTTCACTCATGAAGTCATGACGACAATGATTGATTGTTCGTTGCAAAACACATTAAACATTTTGGTTGTCTGCCAAAGCATTAATGCCCTTATCTCCATGACTTTTACAATGAAAGTGCTGATTAATTCAAGAGGAATTGGAATTGTATTAGTCTTTAGGTTTTGTTGTTTGCTGGCAATCTGACAGAATCTAGGTGTTGGCAATCCAACACTACTTTCTTACTGATCTTGGAACGATTAGAGAATAGTAAATTGAGGTGCGATAAACTACTGATGGTTACTATAGTTAGTGTTGCCACTGTGGTTTATTTAGTTTGCTAATCACACGTGAACTAATTCCAATAAAAAATTAGAGCCTTCACCACGTCCGTCTCATTCTAGGCAGTATGTATCTATACTAATATTCTACAGAAGTAAATTATTTTTGTTTGTCGGTTTGTATATTACCTATTTTCTTGTAAATTTTGACGTTGAAAAGAGCCTTTTATGTGCCGTGCCTATTTGAAGTAAAGTGTATGTAGAGGGTAATCTCTGGAACTGCCGGTGGGATTTGAAAAAATCTTTTTGCATTTGATAGCCGAATTCTTGAGGAAGGCTATAGGCAATTTAACATCATGATAGGACTCTTAGGAGCCGAGCAGAAATTAAAAAAGTCAGAAAGGACGCTAACCGAAAACGAGGTAATAGCGCGGGCGGGCCATGCGATGCCAGGAGGAGACACTATGGGCGTCGGGAGTCGATTGCCGACTCCCGACCACCGTTGGCGCGGGCTTGCGGATGGCGAGCAATGGGCAGCTCGCCGTCCGGTAAGGACCCGGCCCGGGTCGACGGCGCGTCGTGTTCCAAGCGCGCCTCAAAGAGATGTCAGCATCATGGACGGGGTCCGATAGGGCCGATGCCTGCCGGGGTCGTCGATTGTTCGAAACAGTTACCGTGGCCCTGGCGCACAGGCAACTGAAGGAACACGGGTGGGTTTTAGTCAGTAAGAGTCTGAAACGCCCTTCCGCTCCGCCCACAGCGGGAGGAACCATCATGAAGTCACCTAAAAAAGAAAAAAGGCCATGCGATGCGGTGGGGTGGGTCGGGGGAACAAGAAATTTCACGCAGGCGAAGTTGCGGGCTGAAGCTAGTTTTATATGTAAATGGTACACCACAGATTACCTGCAATGACGTCTCTCCTTCGCCCTTAATCCATCCTAAGGTCTTCTTTTAAAGATCGCTTTCAGCGATGAGACCGCCCATTGTATCACCCTATGTAAATCTTCTACATTTATATCACATGAAGAGTATTTTTTCAATCTATCTTAGGGCGAATTTCACCAAACTTTTTTAACTCTATCTGCATGGTCTTCGCATGACCTGACCAAGATTATGTCTGGACTTTAAAAGAGACTGTGACCTCTGAGTTTGTTTCGGCCTTTCTTCTCAGAGTAGTCAGATAGGAAACGCCGACCTCATCTAGTTTAAAAAACATGATTGACGTGTAAAAGTGTTTGTACAAACCTACTTACAGAAATAAAATCATTTATCATTTATCATTTACCTAGAAGATCTTTTTTGTCTTACATTAAGATTTAAAAAATAAAATTACAGCTTTCCATACTACAACTGTCGGACGTCAATTTTATTCCAAGGATAAAAGTTATCTGACTTTAGTGAAATCAGCCCTTAATCTCGCTTTTTGTGTAGTTCATTTTTGACACGAAATTATTCACACTAATTTATCCACATTTTTTTAAAATTAATATCAAGCAAAGTCGTATAACCAACGATCAATAAAGATATATACTTTGCCACATACAACCTTAAGCAAGATTATCAGCTTAAGAGAGTCGACCGTTATCGTAATACTGAAACGGTACATAGCCGTCATAAACTGTACTTTTACAATATAACTTAAGCTTTATACTGTAATCTGCAGACCTTAGTACTTATTTCATAGGATAGGTAAACTATACTTAAGTACCTACTTATTTAAAACTTACCGTTTTAAGGCTCCCGCGGATAGACGCAACGCGACAGTGCGACTTGATTCTGGTATAACAATTTCCATGAAGTTTTTACAGAAATTGTTATACTTGAGTCGTGTCGCGCCTGTTTGCCAGTAAGCCATTAATGCGAAATGGGGGAGCTTTTAACACTTAATGGCTTAGGAATGTAATCGATTTACGATTTCTAACAATGTCAAAATTGTTTGGATAACAACTAGGTAACTATTTTTATTTTTGTAGAACCTGTTATGTTCTCCTTGAAAAACATATTTCTCATAACTTCACATTCAAAGGCATACAATATCATGATTTTATTTCTTGAAAACATAGCCAAATAACATACCAAACGTAGTCAAATTAGTTAGAGCTTAAACAACAGCTTACCTCTTATAGTTCGCCAGAGTGCGGCGTAAAGCCATGATATAGGAAGGAAACCTTAGTTTTACACTGGAGACAATAAATACACCTAGGTATATATACTGAAATTTTTCGTATAAAAAATATCAACCCGGGATTGAAAACCAGCCCCTGCAGTCTCGACATTAGATAGCGACAAAAATCTGTTGCTAAGTCGTATCGATGTCAAATTTCTTTAATAGATTTTCAACTTTATATCTAAAGCATAAGGTTGAAATTGTTTTAAAGGAATTTGACATCGATACGACTTAGCGACAGATTTTTGTCGCTATTTAATGTCGAGACTGCAGGGCCAGGACCTATCGCTTAGCAACTACTCTCGCAACCACAAAAAAAAAAGCAACCAAGCAGTAACCCTTCAGGCATGTCTTACTAAAATATTTAGTTACGCCGATTTAAATTACAATTGTTAATAAGTAAATTGACAGAACTAATGGAGTGTTGCGGGCGTGTCTTGAATGTGATATTTTTTGTCTCTTTTGCACTCGCAGCGCATACGCAAGGGGTGAAAGGAACCGAACAGATTTTTACTTTGACAAAAACGTGTGGAATTCAGAGCGTTAGTGATCTTGATACTTTTTAAGGAGACTAAGAAGATGCAAGTACCTTTGAGTATTCAATTCTCTATAATTTTGGAGTTACTCTGACTCGAGAATTTAAGCTCACTTTAGAAATTATGTAGATAACTCACTGAATTTAATTGAAGCATTAACATATGATTTTTGTGGCATTATCGTAGGTACTATTAAATAAAGGTTGGTATGAAATTAAATACACACACACAGTCTTCTGTCCCACACATATACATTAATATTAAAAAAAAAAAACTAAAAAGATATATTTCTTAGACATTCGGCAGTTTTTGTTTTGTGCCATCTATTCAACTTCTATTTCCAAAACGTCCGTTATTTTTTGCTCTTAGTAACTTTAGTCCGAAGAAATATTATTCACCTTTTCGACCCTCCGACCTTCGAATGACTACCTTGCAGTGTTGTCTATTGCCTAGTTCATTTACATAATTTTACTATTTGTAACATTATCATATTTTATAATAATATTGTCTTTGTGATGACCTGGGAATTAAGAAAAAAAACATTGCGCAGTTAATTGCTGGTCTATCCCACGTAAATAGCAAAAAGGAAAAATTAAACATAATAAAAAATTATAACATTAAAATCTACTGGAATATTCAAACAAGTTTATAAAGTAAAAAAACTAATATAATTTAAGTAGTGAGTTCTTTCTTCAATTTTAAATGTTAAATGTAGGTTTTTCTCTTTATTCTATAAATAGAAACCTACCTAAAAAGAGAAAAATAAATGATGGTATAGGTACCTACTATAATAGTACGTACCTATACCATCATTTATTTTTCCTACCATACAAATAGACATTCTTCACAATATAAAACGAACTATAATCAAAACATGCATTGAAAAAGCACTCTCATTTTTATACCAATCAAAATTCAAGACAAAGCTTCAAGACAGTTAGGTCCGCATATCGGCGCGAACGCACCTTTGAATAACCAAGAACCACGAAACGCAAGACTTTCCGTCGCACGGTCAGTCCACGACTGTCTCTCACACCGGACAGACGACAGGACAGACATGTCTTTATATCAAACGATTTTTATATAAATTTGTCTATACGAATCTAGTTTATATAGTAAAGTGAACGAACGAAAAAAAATTGTGATCTTTTTTTTATTTTTCTCGTGTTTTTGTGACCGACTGTACTGAGTGCGGTACTGTGTTGTGCGGATACTTGGTATTATAATTTATTTCTTGTATTGTGATTTTCGTGGGAACCCAGAAAAATGGTGAGTAAAATTATTTTTAGGTGGAAAAAAATCTTATAATAAATTTATGTAATATATACATTGTTTTGACAAAAATAGAAAGTTCTTAGAAAGTTTTGTGTTGTTAAACTGCTGATATAATAATAATAATTTATAGTAGGTAGGTATATAGATAAGCATTATTTTATTCCTAAGTTTTTATAGCTGCTAAACGACTAATTTGCATATATCGTGAATAATCCTAAAAATAAGTTGCTGTCGTGCAAAATAAACGAGACTTTCCATCTTTTTTGTGGTAAAAAACACCGATTACCATTTTATGCTTCGCCTTCAACATCCTTTTTATTTTAAATCACCTTAAACTTTACAAAAATAAATAACGAGGTCAAAGAACTTTTCGACCTGTTTTAGTAAATACCTTTTTTGCATAAAATCATAAAATATCACAATCTGCGTCTCATTTATTACAACATTATTTATTACACTTGTTTTTTTGAATGCATTCTGTTATTTGTTCGAAAGTATGTATCAAAATCAAATCATTATAGCCTATATGCAAACTCGTTTTTTTATTCACAATTAAAAAACAAAGGCTATCATAATTCGAATATAAACCTCTTCAAAATCTAGATGTATTCAAATTTTAAAACCGCACTGTATTCCTAATTCAAAATTCACACACCTCATTCCGCTCCAAATTCAAATCTAGCGCCTTATTCTGCTCTGAATTCGAATTCGAAATCCTTTGCGGTACGCTATTCGAAATCGGTAAGCGTCGTACCGCTGACAATGAACAAAAAGACTCAGTTTCTCTCAGTGAAAGTGAACAGTGGTCTTGTAGAAATCGGCGCATTCGCACAGCAGCGCTTGTGTGCGCAACGTTGATTTAGTTTTTTTCGTACGTGCTATTATGATGCCAGTGTGCAGTGTTAGGAAGATAGAAAGCACATGTTTGAGGAAAAACAATGAGAAAGTTTGGTGCGCAACTTTTGTTTTATTACAAATTCGAAATAGTGAATGATTTAGGTTGTTAGCGCTGAAATACGCAGAACAAAGATGATTGAGGAAAAATATTTTTTGTATTAGCAAAAAATATTTGTTTCATATCAATTACAAATCTCCAATAGAAGTCTCAGACAAATTCCAAATTCAATTCAAGTCCTACACGACCTACAAATCTTACAACTAACTGGAATTTACTGTATCTGGAGACATTTCTATTTAATTTACTGTTACATTGCTCTCACATATTGGCTCATGGATTACATCCATTGCTCCTTCACCACCCACTTCGAACGACCAATTGCATACAATTCCAACAATGAACGTAGTTTTTAAGACGTTGGTCTATATTATGTGCGCGCAGCGAAGATCGATGGTAACATTAATCTTACTGCGCGCGAGTTTTTAGAAATAGAGGGAATTGGGTTATAACGGTACTCAGGACTTGGAGCTGATATGTGTCAGCTGGGCCGTTTTTTAATGAGTAAATATAGGGTATTGTAAGGTGGCATAGTTAAAGAAAAAATTAGTGATGATTGTAGCGAGTTAGGATTAAAATGACTATATTATAGACTCATAATGTCGAAACCTTATGACAGTATTCAAGATTATTGCGTATCTGGGCTAATCAAAAGAAAATATACATACACATACATAAACTCACGGCTTCTTCCCAGGGTGGTAGGCAGAAACTACAGAACGCCACCTGCTACGATCCTTACATACTCCTTTTGCCTCGTTTACGTTCATAGAAAGAAAAAAACTACACAAATACACGTATCATAACATCACGTCAAGTCTGTTTTTCCCCAGAGGGTTAGGCAGACATGTACCCAAATAGTACACCCACATTTCGCCAGTTATTTCTAAGTTCCCTGTCATTTGACGAAGACAAACTATTGACAGTAAATTGAAGTCTGGAAGTAAAACTGCGTAAGCTAAAACTCAGGATGAGCAACTTACCATATCCATGCTTTTATTTTGTTCATTCAACACTTTAAACAAACAAACCGAACTACACTATTTTAATGATCCTCAATTATAATTATAAATCCACTAATAATTATTTCCTGCAATTGATAACGAATTTGCATTCATCTAAATAATTGATACACGCATCGTTATTCAAATTACGGACCTAATTGTTATTAATTATTTGTACGAAATAGACACCTTTGTAGTATTCATAGGAATATCTGCCATCATTGTTATGGCAATACAATACAGTGTGGTTATTAATAGCAAATTCATTTAACGAACATTTGGACTGAATTATTAATTAGTTAGGTTAGACAGGTCTAGAATATACCTGACCGATAAAACGCTTATATACTGTCAAATATAATAATATATTGTTAATATTAAGTGTTAATTTTAACACACAATGAGCTAAGTAATTGGAATCGTGTAGGATTTGATCTTCCTTAAGATTTTTGACTTGAAACTTCGAGTGATTTTCAAGCCAAACTTTTATACCTTAGCAAACTCGTACCCTTGTATCATATTGAACACCAATATACAAATAGTATTTTCACTATTAGGAGGAGTAGAATTTCATGATTGATAGATTTAAGTATCATAAACGGTAACAATGTTGACATTTTACTCTCCAGCTGACTATAAGTTAGATTCATTGAAGATATTCATTGAAGATATTTGAACTCATGAACCAGGATCTGATGAGTGTATCCAATTTTCTAGGAATGTCTTAAAACTGACTGATAAGGAAAAGCCGAAAAACAACATAACTAAAATAGTGATGCCACTCTATAAATTTTTTACGAAACTTTGAAGTGTCGGTTCGATCAGAATAATTGATATCAAAGGCATAAAATAAATGAAGGATTATCGTACAGGTTTTCGTACGTTTTAATTCATGGGGCGTTTCGAGCAAAGTCCTTTTCTTACAATCGTGGAAGTTCTGTTCAAGGGTGCAGATCCGAAATCAGACCAGTCTTACAAACATTGGTCCGATTCTCCTTGCTATAAAAGTTTGAACATCTAAATTTTTAACAACCATTGGCCCCATGTAAAGACATTTTCAAAGTTGATGGGTTTACTGACGTACCTGTAGCAACCGTCAATCCGATTGAGGAAACGAGTGTAAAGATAAAATTAAAGGTCACAAAATATTCCGTGTGACATTTTTTAAAAGCATTGCACTCAGATCGCGTCTGACATAATTTGGTTTGCAAACTGATTACAATTTTTAATGAAGGCATTAAGAATCTTTTTGCGTAACTTATGCATATTCAGTTAAATAACTGGTTCAAGAACAAACTTTCTTTGTTTCCACACTTTACTGTAGGTTGTGTTAGTCTGAATATTTTATTTGAACTTTTGTGACCCGCTCGAACTTCATCACCTTAGTTGGTAACCGGTTCTCTTTTATTTAAATTTAGATATTTTGATTATTAGCAAGTCGTACAACCAGCACTAACATCGTGTCTGTTTTTTTAAATTCAAATTCAGGTAAAATGAAAATGGTTTTAACATTGCGGAATTTCCACCTTATTAATAAAAAATCACATAGACGAAGAAGTCGTAACTGTTTTACTCATATACAATTTAACTAAACTTTGGTAAAGTCGATGTTTTTGTCTGACTTTCCGGCAACATTCTGAATATCTGACATATAATCTCTCCATATTCCAATTTATATGTAATGCTATCTTGGCTTCTCCTTTATCAGATAAGCTAGGATACTGTACAAACAGGCATTTTTTATTTTAAAATAAGTGTTAACTGTTATTAGTTTTAGATGACTGTGCTGATGTTACATGGTGACGTTATCGCTCAGCGATAAAGCCCTTAAAAATGAGAAAAAAAAATATACTCAATACTCAATACTCAATTCTTTTATTTCATTCCACAATGTAGGCTTAGGTGGTAAACATTTATTTGGAAACAATCGTGGACCCTGTCGGGCACAGCAAAAGTAAGTTTATGTGGAGAGGGCTTATCATTTAAGTATCTTATAATCTAACTTATACCAAAAAAAAACAACATAAAAAAAAAATATTAACATTACAAAAATTTTTTTTCAAGTTTTAAAGATTTATCATTTAAATATTCGTCAACACTGTAATAACATTTGGTCAATAATAACTTTTTTAACTTATTTGTGAATAAATGGATTTTTTTTTCTTCTCTTATGGATTCTGGTAACATATTGTATATTTTTATTGACATAACCAGAGGAGGACAGAACCACATATATATATATGTGGTCGGCGCAACATATCTTTTTCTTCCTTATTTCTCTATTAGTCGTTATCTCGGTATTCACCCCCTTTCTAGCCTTATTATCAGATGATAATAAGGCTAATATAGGATAAGGATAATAAGGCAGATGAATAACTGACAATATTTATTGAATCATCAGCCAGCTCCGTGATTAACCCCACCTCTCGTTTGCCCAACTCTCAACTTTGATAGCATCAATCAACAGCAATAATCTATTAGAGATTAGCAGCGAAATTGTCACATCACACGTCTAAGATTACAGTGACATTTACATTTAAAACTGTGCCGTGTCGTGGTCTGCGCAACGCTATTACAGTTATGGCATAGCATGGTGCAACCGCGCAACGCTATCAGGTTGCCAGCTTAGAAAGGTGGTTAATTGTAAAGCTCAGATAAATTGTATCGGAGATTCGGAGCTAAATGTTGGTTTTGTAACGTCATTGATATTAGGCTGGAATCGTGAAGTTTGAAAGAGGTTGTGAAAACATCTTTGTTTGAAATTAGTTGCAAAACCGAGCTTAGGTTTGAAGAGCTTTTAAGTAAGATTTGGTGGTAGACGGCCTGCTTGCACGACAGATCACTAAATGTTTCTAAAACATCGTTCTATTTTTGTCAATCGTTTTTCTCTATGAATGGGTCTAAGACTTTGGCTGTGTTGGTTTGGGCTAAAAGGTGTGGATTTATATTTGAGCAAGTATAGAACAAACGTAAGAAAACGATATTACCAATTAAATTTATTGCTGTAGTTACTGTTGCTGTAAAAACATATTTTATTGGATGTACAATTGCAATCCGATTCCGAACAGTCTGTCCATTAGTTTTGCTCTTATCAGCAATTTCCAATTGCTCCTACCAACTGATGAGTCGATTATCCAAAGCTCTGTAGCAATCTTTTGCCCTTTGTATCCTTATAGGTCCATAGGTTCTTTGACGACTCTATACCTATTCTTTCCCCCACTTCCGAGTCCCGGCATCCCTTTCACCCAGTCCTTACGGCACAGTTTCGACACGATTACGTAACGAGACCGTTACGACCGTTGGCCAACAGTTGCGTCCAACTGCTTTGTGCTACTGATTCGAGGATGTGTGTATCAATTGATATCGTGTGTTATACAGTTCGTTTATTCTAATGACGTGAAGTATCGATTGTATATTTAGAAACTTTTGTTCTAATGGCAATATATAAGACTTAAGATCTGTCTCGTCTTTCGAAGGGTTTGGAAGTTTTACCTGTATAGGGTGCAAAATATGGTTGGTTTTGTAATACGTTTTTTGCAGATATAAGTTTTAGCATAATTTACTACCACAATGAACTGCATGATTAATAGGTGTTTGAGGCAAATGTAGGTTCTGTAAAACCACACAAACTATCCACCGTTTTCTTTTGTATTTTTTTGCAAGAATAATTTACTGCGAACTGCAAGTTTCGGTACGCAGCTTTCAGATTCTCTGCCACATTCAGTCACAGAATTGTGTTAAAAATCCGGGAATAAATTCTAGCATTTTTGAGGTTTAAAAAAGGTCACACCACTGTTTGCAAAAGGAAACCCTTTTTGAATACGCTTTGTACCAAATATCTGGGTTTCAAGGAGTAGTGAAATTAAATAATGAAATCGCTATTTTATCCCAATTCCGAAATAGATACAAGATAGATAGGTACTAGCATTTTCCTGGAAAAAAAAACCGAATGAAAATACATGCGAACTTAACGCTGGCAGGGTTTCAATGATCAAAATCATCTTAAAATAATGGGTATGAAAGGAAGGTTGCCTGACCTCCAGTCTTAGGTAGCTAAGTAGGTACTTGTAATGAAAACTACCTACACTCCTGATAACTACACACTGTCTATGTACCCGTCATAAATGAGCACTACGCTTCGTCGGCCTGACTGGCCAAGCGTGAACCACAGTGAAAACGAGCCTACCTGATTATTATGTGTCAATATACTCGCAATGTTCAAGCTGCTGTAGTTAGAGGGTAGGCTGATAAACATGATAGAACCGGCAGGAAAAAACGTATTATGCCAAGTGAAGATATTTTCCGAAATGACGAGATTTTTTTGGCGAATTCCACATGTCGCCGTTAAAATGTATTAATAAGAAATCTCACGTTTGATCGTAAACTGAACCGGTTGTTGGGAAGTCCTTGAATGATAATGCTTTATTGGATACAAGAAGCATCAATTTGTTAAGATAACTATTAAATCTAATAATTCAGCATCGCTAGGACCTTCACTAATATTAGAAAGAAAATTGATACTTTATTTTTCTTTATCCAATTAAATTTGATTGTTAACTTATGAAATTATTAATATAATACATGACGTATAAATTGTCATATAGTTTAAACAGTTTTCATCACTTTTTTAGTATCTACGCAGTATTCTAATTATTGTGACTGCACAGCCATTAAGAGCGGAACGACGCGTACGCATTTATTTAACTTATAAACCTAAATACTCATTACTCCATCATAATCATTAGTATTTGCATAAAAAATTAAATAATAGAAACCATCAAATTGTAAAAAATCTATTTAGCGCTCTCTTACTAAACCTTACATTAGTTAACGTGCATTCTTGTTATTAAAACTTTCATTTCAATTATTTGTGAACTTTGTTAAGCTAGACCCGTAACGATCCGTAACTATTACGTCCTTTTATACCTAGGTCGGTATAACTAATTGTAATGCAGAAAAGGGCCAAACCATTTGATCAAAAGGACGTTTTAAAAACATTGGCCCACTTATTTGGAATCCCCATCAAACACGTTTCCATTCCTCGGGGATTATCCCGGAATCACGGACTATCGGGGAGTTTGAATTGTTACCAATGAATTTCAAGTAGAATCCCCCTTATGTGGAATTTTGGGGGATCCATGATCCCCTTAGGATTTGGGGGATCAGTTCAGCTGGAGTTGGCTTTTCTTTTGTTTTTCAGAAAGCTATCGGTTGTGCATTAAAAATAATTTAGGATAAGTATTTTCTTTTCACTATTGGTTCCACAGTGATCATGGAATGATATAAAAAGCAAAGGTTTTTTTTTAAATAACGGTGCTGTTAGACTTTCCACATGATGTTAAGTACTAACCTACTAGGCCGGTTATTACAACTGCAATTTTTGACGACAGGCCTTAAGTCTTGCACTTATCTCCCAGAAAAAGAGTTTGTCTCTGGTCTGTGGTCAACCGGTTAAAGTGGCAGGTATCAACAGTCGTCATCCTCTGCAGCCCCACTTCACCTACTGCTGAGCCTATGCCTCTCTTGGCTCGTATCAATCCCAACACTCCTGTGCCAGCCTCACCTAAGATCAAGTATTAAGATAGATCTCGGATGCAGCTGTAATTGAGTTTGCAGTTGATTAACTACGATCTGACTTCGAACGTCCAGTTTTCTTGAATTCCCGAAAGGCATGGAAAATAAAAATATTTCCTCTGTTTTAAAAACCTTGATTAGTGCGTTCATTGGAGCGTTTAATGTGATTAACGAATTTTCTCGCTCAACTTTAAGCTGTTATTTTTATTGTTAAATGCAAATGAGACGCATGATAATACGCGAATTAACAGAAGTATCATTACTGTACAAAATATCTAAATGTTTGCCGATATCCATATTAATAATAATATCTATATCTACTTTTATAGGTATAAATAATATAAATTCTAATGTAACTTTGTCTGTCTGTTACCTTTTCACACCTAAACGGCTGAACGGATTTCGATTAAATTTGACACACAGGTAGACCATGACCTCGATTAAGACAGAATAATTTTCTAATATCCTGGTTGTACGTTCCCATGGAAAAACTTCCGACCTCCACGCGGGCATAGCCGTGGGCAAAAGCTAGTACTTAATAGTAAGCCGAAGTTTAAGTTAATTTACAAAATAGTCAGACAAGATTGATTTTCCTTCCAAAAATCTTCAAAAGACGGTATTTCGGTGCAGAGATTCTATCACCATTCGTCAGTTAGAGTTAAGCATAGCCGGAAAATTAAGATAAAACCATACGCTAACAAGTTCGTTGACACTATTGAAGCAACCAATGACAGGACATCAGAAATCAAAATAACCACAGACAATAAAATCAATCAAGCTCTCACAAAGTCAGAACAAAACTATAAAAGTTACAGTGTAGTAAAATAATCTAGGAAACATCAGTACATCCACGATGTGCGGTGTACCTGTCAGTTTGATGAACATACTTATGTAACCCTAGACAGTCCGCATGTTATTGATACGGAACAAGGAAAGGTGTTATTACTGTGTGCAAGCGCCGATAGGCTTGCAACTTATAATAGTTGTTCGGTGTTTAAATGTTGGGATTATGTAATGGGGGTATGTTCCACCAGGTTCCACTTAATATTGCTTCTTCTTTTGTTTTTTGCATAGAACTAAATTATCTTTTAGACTTATCATTCCTGGCGTTGGTGGTCTGGCCATACTTTTTCTGGAAAAGAAGCTACAATATTTTTTTTCACATTCTCTTTCCTTTTTAAATTTTTTGGCGTGACTCGTTCAAGTTTTATAAAATATGCAAGGGTCCCAGTCCCAAAATTGACCACAAAAGAGTTGCCAGGACAATTTGTCTTTATTGCTGCAAAATGTTTGGAGATGATGGTGATCACAAAATTATTCTTCTGTCGCATGTCTGCATAACTGAACAATAGTTTGTACGGTCATTGTTCGTTTGCACAATAAATTTATCTTCTTCTCGTTTAATCCTGGTTTCAAAAATGATGACGGTAAAGGCAGGTTTAACAACAATGTGTGCTTGACTTACTTTTTATGTACCCCCTTCAATTCATTCTTCAGTTGTTAGTTCATTTTACATCCAGTTGGATGATATTGTTCCACTTCTTGACAAAGGCCTCCTTTGAATCCTTCCAGGCATACTTCTCCAGTGCCTCCTTGAACACCATATTGCTTGGTACTTAATTAGTTTATTTTTATTTTTTGTTATCAGTCTTTCCCGAATTCTATATCTAGCCAGCAACAATCGCTATGGCTCTGTCTCACATAGGGTCATAACATTATGTTGAACGATAGCCGTTTTGCGTGGATGTGATGCTTATTTTGCCCCAAATTCTTCTTTTTTTGTGTTTGTGTTCTTTCGCTACGTCATGTTTGCCGCAAATAGACGTTCTTTTTTTTCTTTAACCATTGATTACTAACTAGTAGCTTATCCTCATCTACATATTATTCCACTTTCATCTATGGACTAAGTTAAAGGTGAATGCAAAAATATTAATTAACATTAAATAATAATAATAATTTCAAACTGTTCAGTGTTCATGCGAAAATATTATTGACAAAGTAATTTTCCTCAATAATATTTTTGCATTCACCTTAGCAAAATTTATCACCTCTTTTTCACATATTAACCATGCATTATAATTTTTTTATTGAAAAAATATAGTCATTCGTTGAAATGTTGTTCTCGACCACGACCCAAAATTTTATAATTCTGTATCTACAAATACTTTGATTACCTCATGTAACAAAATGCATGCAACATCAGATAAATCAATTATTATTAAGTAATCTAATATAACCGTAACCATGCTGGACTAGACCGTGTCAGGAACAAGGCGATTAGTAAATAATAGCTATTTTTGAATAAACACTTTTTGGCCATAATCGCTCCGACCCTCAAAGATGATTGGTTATACCTTCTGTGTATTAACTCTTAAATAAATCTTTGGATAGTATAAATTAAAGTCAGTTTTTGTCTCCTTCTATGTAACCGAGTTATTTTTCTAAACTACGCAACGGATTTTGATGCGGATTTCTCCTTCATTTAGAGAATTTATCTCGGAAGGTTTATGCGTGTGATATATTTGTTGAAAATACGTTAAATCAATCGTTTGACTTTGACCAATCGGGACGCCAGCGCCACCAGGCGGCGCTCGACAGAGTCTATAACATACCTCTTGACCAGAGTAAAAGCAGACTTTGTCGTTGGCGGTGAAGCAGTGAACACGTTTAGAAACTGTCGCGCGTTCCGCATAGTTGTGTCGTCTACCTACAGTGTGGAATTCGCCAGTGTGATTAATTTGATCGTAAATTATAATTTGATTTGAACTGCAAGCGGTTTTTCTATTGCGTAATAACTAACACTTCCCATAGTACGCCCACAGTAGTTAAAATATGGCTGATGATAACGAGACATACGTACCTTCTCGGTCATATTAATACTAAACTAATATTATAAAAAAGAAATCTCGATATTTAGTGAAGTTTTAAAAACCGTGCGAATCAGGGGCAGATCGCTAGTATCTACAATAAAACGATTTTATTATCTTTAGATGTTGTCAGTAATCAACCGTGGATTTATTTGGGTTTAGGAATAAATTGAAATAAGTTGCTTGAGCAAAAAGGGACTGATTTTATATGCATCATAGAAGAATGATGAACAGATATAATTCAGGTAGAAGATCATATTAATCATCATGATAGTCTATAACCAAGAAATCCTGAGGCCAAAATAAAGCTTTTCAATGGATAGGTTTTTTGTAGATCTACCTGCAAAGACAAAGCTAACAGAAACAATTTATGCTTGCACAAGATTAATTGTACAGAGTCAATCAAGCTACCTATAGTCTTTTCCCGACTATCTTGAGGTCCAGTCTAACCGGATGCAGCTGAAGACCAGTATTTTACATGGAGCGACTGCTTATCTGACCTCTACACCCCAGTTTATGGGTAACATGATACCCCTTGGTAACACTGGTTGTCAGACTTTTGGGCTTCGGTCTACCCCTAGCGACTATCAAAAATCTACGAATGACAGCCGGGACCAACGGCTTAACGTGCTTTCCGAGGCACGGAGGGTTCTCGATATGAAATGGATAGTAACGCATCCACGAACTAGCCGCGGTAAGCGTAGCTTAACCTTAGATCGATCCGTGTGGCTGTTATCATTTAGCGACGAGCCTCTCCAGAATTACAGAAAAAAAGGAACTCAAACCCTTAAGCTAGCAATATTTTTTGTCAAATTGGCATAACAACTCCCACTACCTTATCATAATATATATACTTACTATATTTCGTCAAAACTCGTTTGCTCCCAAACGTTGACTCAACCTACTAAATCTCAACCTTACCTCCATTAAAATAAAGTTAGATCTCCATTGTAGATAACTTTAGTAGTTTTTCGACAGATATTATAAATGTCCATGTATGCCAAATGTCACGGTAACCAAGTTGGTTACAAAATATTCGTGTTTATTTGATTTCTATCATGATTCTTGTGATACGTAATTGGGATGTCTTGTTTCCATTGTAATTGGGGAAGAAACTGTCATGTTCACGGTTCCTATGGGTATTTGGAAGTGTATTGATGGAAGTTGATGATCTATTGATGATGGTCTGAACACAATGCAACTGCCTGCGATATTAGATACACAAATGCTGTGGTACAGTATTTCATTAGTCAAAGATCGAGATAATGATGCTACAAATGCTGGAGAAGCACGGAAAGGTATTATGATTACACAAGCTAGTGATTTTAGCACCGAATGACGTGAAATATTTGGTAGATTCTTTATTGAAAACACTAATCGATGAAGCTAAGCCCAAAGAAAATGTTCTATATTATGAGAAAGATCGTAGACTCAATTCTAAAGCTAGAAATTAAGTCACAAATAAGTTAAAAACTAGGGCTTGTAAAACTTACGAGTTCAAAAAATCTCATCCTTAAGAAAAAATAATAAAGCGTTAGACCACAATGACGTCATCAAAGAAGCTTGACCTTTTAATAACGAAGATGTTTGCTCGTTAGATAATCTTTGTATCGCAAATTTATTCAAATTGCTCATAGGGCTACCGATGAATTTAAAATGTCAGAGCGTCCATCGTAAAATGTACGATATAGACAGAAATTTACATTTTAATCTCGAGGACAGCGAGATATAGGGATGATGTTTTTTACAGACAAAACCGTTTTTCTATTAAACCTTTTTATTTAATGACTTGCAGTGTTCTTGATACATATATACATTCATACTCTCACGCCTTCTTCTTATGGGGGTAGGCAGAAACTACAGAAAGCCACCTCCTACGATCCTTACATACTCCTTTTGCTTCGTTTACGTTCAGGTGCTTGACATTGTTAATAAAACAAGTAAAACGCTTTTAACCTCTTGCGTGTCGCATGATACCGCATAGGTTCATAAGAAAAAGCGCTCGAAATGTTAACTGAACCTCATAGGTTCATAACTTCCAGGGTCCATTCCATTGTTCCAATTGACCTCGAGATTACGTCGACAATTAACGCAAGGTAGGTAAACCGAGGTCCGGCAGACCAGCGGTGAAATTTTTTTGAAAGGATATAATCAATTGGATTATTTATAATAATATAAAAATATTTAAGATTTTAAAAAGCAATAGCTACAATAGAGCATTAATAATTATTATGACTGCGTGAAAAGGTGTTTGACATCAAATACAAGAGGACGAGTTTTTCATCTAAAAATTATCTCCTAAACATTTGTAGATAAACCGAGGTCCGGCAGACCAGCGGTGAAATTTTATTGAAAAGATATAATCAATTGGATTATTTATAATAATATAAAAATATTTAAGATTTTAAAAAGCAATAGCTACAATAGAGCATTAATAATTATTATGATTGTGTGAAAAGGTGTTTGACATCAAATACAAGAGGACGAGTTTTTCATTTAAAAATAATCTCCTAAACATTTATTACCCGTAAAAACCACTAAACGAATTTTGTTTAGCAAAGAAGAGAATTTAATCTCATCTTTACTAATTATAAAATTTGGTTTTTAAAAACTATTCTCTTTGAATAATAAATCATTTTGTTTTATGACCGAAATATGGCACTGTCTTAATAATACAAATAAACAGTAAAAATACAGAAATACTGCACCACCCACCGCCGCGAGGAAGCGACTACCTATCAACGATTTTCTCGCTCAAGAAACTTCCAAACGATTGCAGGTCCCGTATAAGTAAAAAGAGACATATATATAGTTGGTTACTGACTGTTCACACCACCCGCCCGGCGAGTACTCGTTTGTCGCAGCAACAAGAGATAGAGAGTACTCGCTCAGCGACGCTTGCTTGGCGGGCAAAACATTCGCTGAGAGACTCACGCTGGGTACATACACATACCAGGCCCTGCAGTCTCGACATTAGATAGCGACAAAAATTTGTCGCTAAGTCGTATCGATGTCAAATTCCTATAATAGATTTTCAACTTTATTTCCAAAGCATAAGGTTGAAAATCTATTAAAGAAATTTGACATCGATACGACTTAGTGACATATTTTTGTCGCTATTCATGGCGAGACCGCAGGGCCAGGGAGTAATAGCTCGTCGCTATCGCACACTCGCTACTCGATGCTCGCCAACTAGTTTTTAGTTGCAAGCTCTACTCGCTTCTCGTTAATCGCCGACTACGCCGGCGCCGCGGCGGCGAGACAAGTGCCTAAATCGTTACATAACGAATAATTGTTTGCAAATTACATCGTGAATCAATTTTGATAATTGCATTACCAATTTGGTTATGCTTCTCCAAATTTCCTCTAATTGTGTTGTTTTAATTGTGTAATATTTCAGTGATTATTGGTTTTTAGTCGTGAGCTATTAGTTTAGAAGACTACCGGGTATTTTATGTGTTTTTTTGTTCGATACACAATTTGGAAAACTGGTTGGCAATGGACCAGTTATTATTTGTTACTGTGCAACATAGTTAATTACGTCATTTAAACAGGTTTCTTTTAAATTTAGTAGTTCTTGATTTAGATCTGTCAGTCATATTTTAAAGTTTTTATTACTACGCATATATTTAAAAGTATCTAATAGATAGGTCCTAGTACCAACTAGTGAATTTAACTATGATCTAGCCGATATTATAATATTTTTATTATTGTGCATATATTTCTTAAAGTATCTCATGTTATGATTACTGACAAATGCGTCCACTGACTGGACAGGTCCACTCAATCTGTGTGGTTCTTTCCTCAAAAGACCATTTCAGATACCAATCTACATGGTATTTACGAGTACATGATCTGACCAAGATTATGTCTGGACTTTAAAAGAGACTGTGACCTCTGCTTGTTTCGGCCTTTCTTCTCAGAGTAGTCAGATAGGAAACGCCGACCTCATCTGGTTAAAAAAATATGATTGACGTGCAAAAGTGTTTGTACAAACCTACTTACAGAAATAAAATCATTACACATATATATATTTTAGTACCTACTAGAGGATATAACTACGTTCTCGAGTTTTTAAGCAAGAAGTCCATGATAAAAAGGAGCTAATATTCTGCTCGCGAATGGGCGAACATTTTAATTAATTTTTATACAATAAAAGCTAATAATTACGACGTTAGATAGGAAAAGCAAGCTTATAACGAAAGAGGAAACTGGTTACTAATTAGAACAGCTACCCATTAAGTTTATTCTTGTAGGTATGGTTTCTCCCGATCTTCGATCTTTTTCTTGTCAAATTTAGTAAAATTATTTGTCTACTACCTGTTTGATGTCAAATAAGGCGAACATAATCATGGTAAATTCTTTTGATGTTTTTAACGACCAATCGTGGGTTTTTGGTAGCCACAAAAGGCAAATAATGTTGATGTACGAAAATATTAATATGTTATTGCCTCAGATTTTGTGAATGGAACAAAAAATCTGTTAAAACCTGGTCAGAACTTAGATCTACCATTAAATCATTGAAAAGCCACATAATTAATAATAAATTTATTGAAACGAAAAACTGTTTTACAAAAACTCTATGTTCGATAACATCTGCATTAGTATAATACTGTACCTGTGTATTACCAGAAAAATGTAAAATAGATACAGTAGTGTCGGTAAGGGAGATGCATATTATACCTACCTACTTAAATGCATCTAATAAACAAAATATCACCATTTCAATCTAACAAAACCGATCTTTGATACATTTTAAAAGCTCTAGAAATGATCTTGAATACGAGTAAATATCAGAATATCTGAATAAAGCTATAATAAGCGAGACCACATCAAGCAGAAAAAAATCTAAATCGACTGTAGTGTGTCTCAATGATGTCTTGCAAAAATGTTGTAGTCAAATTGATGCGACAGTGTTTTTAAGTTTCAAATTCTTTGAACTTTGTCTAGAATTTTTGAGAGACAAGGAAACTTATTTTAAATAACTAGATTTACCTACTTATGTTGGTTTTAACGAGCACGTTCATTCAATTAGAATAATTTTGTTCCTGTTTTAAGAAGGAAATTAAAGATTAAAATAATTTAATTACGGCAGTGTGACCGCGAATGTCAATGCTTGGACAAGCTAGAATAAGATTCAGCGTGAGATAACCTGACTTTGTCTTCTAGATCGTTTCTTGTCCATCTTTTCTTATTTTGTGTTGCACATTTTGCGAGCTTCTTAAAGTACAAGCTGGCAGGGACATCGATGAACAACCTGACACCATGGATTCAGTACATGATTATACAACCCCTAGAGTTGAAAATTTTCATGGGTTATTTAAAAAAAAAATGCGCTGCCATACTTTTTGACCGCGTAGGTATTTTGAAACACTTTTCTATGAAACGGCAGATTTTTTTTTGATAACCTTTGATAAATTTCTACGATAAGGGGTCTAGAATCATGTGCTGAATTCATGGTTTAATTTTGCGCGTCGATGTCTCTGTCACCCTGTATTGTAGTGTAGTGTTAACAATCGGCGAAAGAGATCTTAAAATATCAGAATATCTAGATAAAATTAAAATAACAAACACCTTTGAGATTCAGTAGACCGATATCCAAACTGTCTGAGTGTGTCTGAATGATGACTTGTGATAAAAAGTAGAGCGAATTGATTGGACACTTGTCACCCTCAGGTATTCATATTTGCTGAAGTCATCTAGATTTATTTATAACATTGAAGTACAGGGAGGGGTCGGCTTGGAAGGACATATAGTGACCTTATTGGTGATGTTCTTCAGAAAGGTCAGGTGCGTGGTACTCGCAACCGGCATGGGTGTATGAACGTAAATGAAGTAAAAGGAGTACCTATGTAAGGATCGTAGCAGGTGGCGTTCTGTAGTTTCTGCCCAGCCCCATGGGAAGAAGGCGTGAGTTTATGTATGTACTGGCTATTGCCCGCGGATTCGCCCGCCCGCGTGGATGTTGGAAATTATCCCACGGGAACGTACTACCGGGATAAAAAGTATTCTACATGTTAATCCAGGTTATAAACTATCTGTGTTCTAAATTCCATCCAAATCCTTTCAGTAGTTTTTGCGTGAAAGAGTAACAAACATCCATCCATCCATCCTCACAAACTTTCATATTTAAAATATTAGTAGGATGTGTATGAAGATAAAAAATATTATGTTCTAGTGACTAATGTTTTGCACAGTAACATAATTAAGTAGGTAAGTTTCGTAAATTCAATCAATCAATTCTATTGCATAGAAAATAATCAATTCAATAGGTACCACCTTTTTATTGAACTAGTTCCTTTTATTTGTTACTCAAACTTTAACACTTTTACGTTCATTTAAAAAAATCACTACAAAAAGGTTTTTAACCAATGTACAGCGGAAGAGTTTTAAAAAACCACTAAGGGCCGGCGAACACCTGGCGAGGCGCAGCGCGGCGCAGTTGTCATTGCCAAACAATTATCAACGTTGTGAGACTAAAAATAAAGTTAAAAATGAATAACCTGAGACGCACGCCTCTTTCCGTCTAGACGCGCTCTCGAGCTAATGGAAATTTATTCATTTTCGACTTTATTTCAACTACTGCAAGGTCGATATTTGTTTGGCAGTGACGAATGCGCTGCGCTGCGCCTGGCCAGATGTGGGCCGGCCCTTAAGCTTTGGTTTCCTGAGAAAGCGGTGAATGATCACAGAATAACGGCTGTCCAAATACAGAGCGTTTTTGACACCTTAATGTCAAATACAGGTGAAAATGACAGATTTTCATATCGGCTGTTATAATATACGATGGAACCTCTCTTCTAATAAACCCATTTAGAGTATGTTTGCGTGCATAAAATACAACCGACTTCCAAAAAAAAAAAAACACTAAAAAACGTGAAAAATAACTTTAATTTCGGAAATCGGTGTCTTTGGTTGTGTATTTTCGTTTTTGGCCACCGACTTCCGAAATTAAAGTTATTTTTCATCTTTTGTAGAGTTTTTTTGAAGGCGGTTGTTTTTTTGTAATAAACTTTTTATTTTTCACTTTTTGCTGTGGTACCTACCCCACACACATTCGTATACCACTACTTGATATGTAAATAACCGTCACAGGAAATTATTATAACATCATCAATATAAAATAAGTGGAAAAAATACGCAGTAACTCAAAAACGACCGGTCAGAACTTGATCAAATTTAAATGGGACCACATGTGAAGCACCAGCTTTCAAATAAAAAAGGATAATCCAAATCGGTTCACCCAGAAAAAAGCTTATTTTAATTTAATATTGGAATTGTTGTCGTCTCTTTATTACGGACGCTTTTAACGTTCTGCATCGTTCTCACATGCATAATTTCAACATGAATGATGTAACCAATAATTTGTAACCATATTTTGATTTAAAAGAGTGTCTATGGAGTTTCTTGCCCGTTCTTCTTCATAGATACCTACTACGCTTTGGAATGGGCAACTAGCTTCATCTTTCTGACTGACCGACCCCTTGACAATGCAAAAGTGCCTGTAATTGGTTTATTTGAAATAAATGCTTTGAGTTTGAAAGTTCAGTCGAATTGAGAACCTCCACCTTTTTTTCGAAGTCGGTTAAAAATAACAGAATAATCTTAATTATCTTACGCTCCCCTCCCACGACACATATTTTTTACGCCACAAAACGATCGCGTAACTCATTACGTATTTATTACATGACAATAAGTGCGGGTGCCGTGGTAAAAGTCACAGACACGCATTGATAGCCTGGCTTCCTTATACGCCTATGCGACTTAGACATGGCCGTTTTTTTGTCAAGAACTAGGACGAAGACAGCGTAATTTTGCGAGTGCAGTTTTTTGAAATGGTAGTTTGAATGTGTGTCGTGTGATGGGTGCTGTAAAAAAAAAAGTAATCGGTGAATTATACTGATTGGTTATCTATGTAAGTATTGAGTTGTGATTTTTGATTTTAAGAAGCGATTCGTTTTTTTTATTGACAGAAGAGTAGTTTGAAAGTATTTTTAGTAGCCGATGTTTATAGAATTGACATGACTGTGAATCGGAATAACTTATAATTGTTATAATTACGGCATATGACTAAAGGCTCGTACACACTGGCGCGACGCGACGCCCGACACAAAGGCACCGCGTGTCGCGCGACGAGCGGCGCCTTTGTATAGCGCTATCGCGTCGCGCCTGTCTATGGGAGCCTTAAAAGATTGATGGATGGAGAACGAGAGGAATGCCAATGATAAGATAGATGGATTGTGTGAGGGATGATATGAACGAGAAGGGAGTGAATGATATCGTGACGGTTGACAGGAGAAAATGGAAGAAGAAAACGTATTGTGCTGACCACAAGTAACATGAAACAAAGGCAGAAAGGTGATGATGAAGGCTTAGAATCGGGCCTATAACACAGTCAATACAAAACATCAACATGTTCCATTAATTTAACTTTGTATTACTTATCAAACGCAATTTAATGTATTTAGGTACAGGCAACAGACTTTCAAATACAGGCAACAGACTTAGTATACCTACTTCTTCTTATACAGGGTGTTTGGAAGTTGGGTGCAAAGCCTTAAGGGGGTGATAGTTGACACCATTTAGTGAATTTTGAGCCATAAATGTCTGAGAAGAAGTCTGTTTTTTTATTTTTGACTGATATACCTTTACCTAAAAAACCTAGAAATAGCAGTCAAAAATAAAAATAAAACCGAATTCGTCTAAGAAATGTAGGGCTCAAAATTATCTAAATGGTGTCAAGTTTCACGCCCTTAAGGGTTTGCACCCACCTTCCAAACATCTTGTATATAAAAATCAATTGCCGTTGGTTAGTCTCGCAAAAACTCGAAAACGGCTCGACCGATTGAACTATTTACAGTCTCTCCTGATTAGGTGCAGTTGCAAGCTGTCGGTTCAAAAGATCAGAAAAGATCATTATCCATGAGTAGTGAAAGGATACCAGCAGAGTATCACACGTTGAGCAAGCTTTTAGATTGAGATAAATCAATGTCTTCAACTGAAATGTGAGATTTATTTAAGACATCATTTTAAAGCATTTTTTTTTTAAATTTACTTTTTGACGTGATCACGTCAACGCCGGCTATCGCTGAAAACCAGCGTTGGGGCTCTGTCTCGCATAGGGCCGTAGCATTATGCTGAGCGATTGCCGTATTGCGTGGATGTGACGCATATTTTCCCCCAACTCATTCTTTTTTGTATTTGTGTGTTTTTTCTTTGCGACATGTTTACCGCAAATAAACGTATTTTCTTTCTTGCTTTCTAAATCTCTTGCAGTCGAACTGACACCGGATTGTTGAAATAATAACGACTCTTATAGGGCTGAAAAATACATAAGCCTGAGGAAGATCTTAGTATCCATAAATATCTAATGTATTTACTTAAATCAAGGCTAGTTAATCTAAGCCAGCTGGACTTATTACTAAGCGGAAACATATTAAGGAAAACTTGAATTTAAAAGTCTAAAATCGTCAAAACACTGTGGTTAACTTGTTGATATAGGCACATAATACCTAAAAAAAAAAACTGGGTCAAAATAATAGCCTTTTCTCTTAATTAAGACTTTCTTACTCAATCATTTACGATGGCGGACATCTTTCTCTAAACCTTAGGAATTGATAAACAAACTAAAACAAAGAATAAAACCTAAACCATCAAAAACAACGTTTTCCCTTCAAAACGGCAACTAACTTCGTGAAACTTAGTAGGTACCGATAGCAAAAACAATAAACAACAAAAAGCGGTACCGTCCGCAATATTAACCTCGTTGAACTCGTGAAAGTATCGCTTGAACTTGGCGAAAGTTAAGTCAACATTAGCTGCGCCTGCGCCTAGCGTGCGTACGCGTTAATGCCTCCTTTCTGCATAACTTTAACAGCCTGTACTAGTTTCTATTTTGTAGGTTCCTGAATTAAAAAAAAAAGAGTTCTTGAAGTAGTAACTTAAGTTAACATTTTATTTTTATTTGAAAATAAGTAGTACTTTTCCATACTTCGTCCGCAGTCCTCTTTATTCCCTATCATACCGTGGGAATCGAAAAAAAATACGGATTATTTTCAACTTATTGAAGGGAACTTCTATGCTAAATTTTTAGGTCCAAATGTTTGGGCTTGACGTTAATGAGTCAGTCAATGAATGAGTCAGGACTTTTCTTTTACCCGACTACCGACGTCAAAGCCAAAAAGAGGGGTTATGTTTTTATATAAATTGTATGTATATGTGTACAGTCACGAGCACTAATATGTCAACACTTGGCAACTTTCAATGGCGATTTTTTTGTGAAATACCGAATGCAACGTTGAAATGCTACATACTCCATAAACCTATGGGTTCGAAAATACTATGTTCGTTACAACATAAAATTTCATTAAAAAATTAAGGAGAAAATCGCTTTTGAATTTAGCCAAGTGTATACATATTCGGGACCAAGTGCACCTCTGCCTAACCCTTCGGGGATTCAGCCGTGATGTTTATAAATTAAGATGTGTCAAAAGTGCTGGTTCCTTTTTTGAACGTCAGGGTTGACACTGCTTGCAAAATGGATCCCAAATCTGAGAACATTTGATGACGTTTTGTTCGTCATTTCTCGGATCGTATGCAGTGTACCCTCGTACTAAGGTATCGCTATTGATATGTTTGTGATAAGAAGCTGCATAATGATCTACGAGAACTTGTTTTGCCATGACATAAAGCAGCAGATTATTCAAACAAAGGTTACCGAAAATTATAGAATATAATAGATTTCTATTTTTATACTTAGGTTATTAATAGACGTTATATCGTTCGGGCTTCCGACAAAATGTGTGTCGGAAGTAGATTGCCGACTCCCGGCCACCGTAGGCGCGGGCTTGCGGACGGCGAGCAATGGGCAGCTCGCCGTCCGGTAAGGACCAGGCTCGGGTCGAAGGCATACCGTGTTCCACGCGCGCCTCAAAGAGATGTCAGCATCATTGACGGGGTCCGAAAGGACCGATGCCTGCCGGGGTCGCGGATTGTACGGAAGAGTCACCGTGGCCCTGGCGCACAGGCAACTGAAGGAACACGGGTGGGTTTTAGTCAGTAAGAGTCTGACACGCCCTTCCGCTCCGCCCAGAGCGGGAGACGTCATTTGATGATTTCCCACCCAAAAAAAAAGCTGGCACGATATTGCTAAATATAATATTATTATTGCATTTATTTTATCTATCATTCAATACAGAATAGATTTCGTATGATCAAGACTGTCAAACGACCCTGACTTTTCTTACAAATACGCTGTTTTATTTATTTTTGAATATACTTCGTTATACATTGAGAAATGTTTTGTCAACGTGTCATTAATCATTTTTATATAAAATCAACTCTAAGCTGATTAATAGTTTCGCAAAATCACTTACTAGAAATCTGGATATTCTGGAAGCACTATTTCCAAGCTATATTTAACCTTAACAATTTTCACAATAAATCAATCTTGCCAATACTATGCAACTAAACTTAATAATTTCCTTCAACGTCGAAAACAATGAGGCAACAAGATTTATTCAATTGCCACTTTACTATCAAACTTCTTGCTGTGAGCGAAACTGGACAATACGGCCATTACAATAAGAGCTGTATTGGTATGTCCAGGCAATCGTTAAGTTATGATTCTATACTGGTCATAAAGTAGAAGAAGGTTCTAGAATATGTCAGCCTGGTTTTATGGATAGATAATGAAACGTTTATTGGCGAAAAGGGACTGTCGCGGATTGGAAATGGATTTACTACTGTGTGAGCTTTCACAAAGGATTGCAGGGTTAAAATTGAAAAGTATTAGGAACATAAACAAGGTTAGAAGATTATTGATAGTTCTATTTGCAATATGAAAATTCATATGAGAATTATTGAAGCCGCTGATTACGGTATCTTGCAATAACAGAATAGGTACAGCCTGTGATCGACTATCTACCCACTTTTCCATAACTTCCACGAACACGATAAGACTTTTAAGTGTTGGATATAGCCCAGCTTTTTATTGCAATTTGTCCCTAAGAAGCCGCTATTGTCATGCTTAACATACATACGAATAACCCTTATATTTTTAACTATTGTCAGCAAGATTTTTTTATCTAATTTATTAAGAAACATAACCATGATTTTTTGTATGTCCAACTGCTCCAAATTCATTACTAGCCAAGCTCAATGTACGCTGGTTGTACCCACCATTTTAAGTTCAACCATGTCACAGAGTAATCAAAACACATGAAGACTTCTTGTTATACTGGTGGTTGTTGGGTAACTCGGTGTTGAAAGCTTGTGCACGCATGTACAAGGCCGCCTGGTCTTAGTAAGGACACTGTATGTTAGTTCGTCAGTTTGTATTACGATTTTTAATGTCATAGCATGTTTGTTGACGTTTTATGTGTTAAAGATAAGATTAAAGCGATCTGTTGTTGATTTAATGTATTAAGTGTAGATTTTATATGACGTGGTAGACGTGGTGTGGTTTGGGTAGCAACAACAGTTTGTAATGGAACAGCCCATCATGGTTTTATTAATCGTCTTTAACACGCAGTGGGTATGAGTGATAATTTTTAAAGGATCGTAGTTTCCCCGAACGAGTCCTTTACCCTGATGTTATTAAGGTGTTAAATCCATTTGCAAAGAAGTATATGGTAGGTACGAACTTCTGGATTTTCCAAGCTTTCATTGAATTGTTGCTGAGACTCAAGCATCCTCTCTACATGGGCGAAAGAAAGTTTATTTTCAGAGGGTGCATCTTCAGCTCCACGAAGTGTGCTCGATCATTTTTGCACTTCACCTCGGATATGTTAGGTAATCGTTTGTCCATTCATACAAGAAGTAACTTTGTTGAATTATTCTGAAAAATTTTACAATAATGAGAATGTAAGATGCAAGAGCGAGCGAAAAGAGTTCGATAATTTTTACATCACACTTCGAATAGGATAGGTTTTATTTTGTCTATTCATACAGGAAGAGGACTAACTGTGTCGATTAATACAAAGAAGCATAAAAATGAAGATAGAGTAGGATGCAAGAGCGAGCGAAGCAAGCTCGATAATGTTAGCACCCCGCCTAGGGTCGAATAAACTTTCAGAAATAGGAGTTCAGTACCTACTTTATTGACTAATACACAAGAACTTTAGAACTGAGAGATTGCAGAATGCAACGAAAATTGAAGGATCTCGCCTAGAACAGCTTGAGTTCTTTATTATTGTATTAGGCGATTTTGGATATATTTTTAGTTCTGAATGTTTTTACACCTATATTTTATTTTGAAGCCAGGAAGGTGCAAGTGCACCCTCTTGTACCCTGCTCCCGGCGCCCATGCCTCTCTATGAGAAGAAGTTACCCGTTATCCACCACACGGTTGCCATTTGCCATCCAGTTGGGGTTGGTGCCCGTCACTTGTCTTAGAATTTTTGGTTCTAGATCATGTCAGTTTCCCAAGGATATTTTCCTTTACCGATTCAATTGATCATTTGAAGTATTATGCTCAGTTGCATTAAAGGTTAAGATATAATGATGATTAAGAAGGTAATTGGTTAAAATAACATTTAATAACAAACCATCTTCACGTATTTCCCTTCTCTTCTTACGTCGCCATCTTGATTCTCGTCCGTCCAGTATTAAAGTGCTGGGCCAAAAGTTCGTACTTATAAAGGTCACTGCATAGTAAATGCAATGAAATATAAATTATTTACTTATCAACTTCTGGGCAGTGAGAGTGAAGTGTGTTATATAACTTTATTGGATTTAGTTTATCTGTGTTTAGCTTGCTTTCACCGTTGTCATGTTGTTTCTAGGCAAATATGGGTTCTACAGAATTGTAAGAATGAATTCGGATACGAGTGAAAAAGTACTAGGAAAACCTATCCAGGTGGAGATTCATTGATGACTCTGCCCTTTTTTTTTGGGTGGGAAATCATCAAATGACCTCACCCGCTCTGGGCAGAGCGGAAGGGCGTATCAGACTCTTACTGACTAATACCCACCCGTGTTCCTTCAGTTGCCTATGGGCCAGGGCCACGGTAACTCTTTCGAACAATCCGCAATCCCGGCAGGCATCGGCCCTTTCGGACCCCGTCAATGATGCTGACATCTGTTTGAGGCGCGCGTGGAATACGACGCGCCGTCGACCCGGGCCTGGTCCTTACCTGGAGTGTAAATGTGGTGCTGTTCCACAAACGATGGGACTCTTAATATCGTGTCCTGAGTGTCTTGTGGTCTGCACGTTACAGGAACTGATGAACGCTATTAATGGCGCTTAACTTGTAGCCGAATCCTGGCCCGACTCTATTTAGTTCACATTTAGATTGTCATCGATACGCTAAGAAGAAAGTATTACTATTATAAATGCGAAAGTTACTCTGTCAGTCTGTGTGTAACATTTTTACGCCTAAACCAATGACCAGTCCTTACGAAATTTGACAGATAGGTAGCCAGGGATCTGAAAAACGACATAGACTACTAAATACTCTTATACGAAGGCGCAGACAAGAGCTAGTAGGTTACACCTACATACAGAGTGACGGGGACATCGACGAGCTTCTTGTTACCATGACTTCAGTACATAATTCTTAACACCCCTGCGTTAACATTTTTCGTCGGCTATTAAACAAAAATAAATTGCTGTTCCATACATTTTGACCGCGTAGGTATTGCACTCTTTTATGAAACAGCAGATTTTTTTTTGATGATTTACGAAAAATTTCTACGCTGACGTCTAGAATCATGTGCTAAATTCATGGTTTCAGTTTACGCGTTAATGTCCCAGCCACCCTGTATATTTCGAAAATCACGGCGCAAATACAAATACGTTTTCCTGAAATTTAAGACATAGATTTCGGGATATATCAGAAAAGTTTATTGTTGACAATACCATGTTCTTTACCTTTCAATGATTTAAAGCTTTCAAGTAGGTATAAATACCTTCCTGGACTATTATTAACACCGCGTACCAAACGCATTATTTCCAAGAAATATCATTGTAAGAGGTTTCATCAATAGTGGATAGAGACATCCTGTTTCAACGTGATGGTAACAACCTTCTACAGCAAAATACAGGCTGTCCTTAGTACAGTAAACCGTACATCAGTAGTAACACTTGAACTACGAAAACCGCCCTTACGGCTGCTAAATATAGGTGCTTTCAAAGTCAAACTGCTATGACCATTCTATTGACTGTACCAACAGACAGGATAAAAAACTATCAATCTAGTGCTCAGAATTTATTAGGACCTAAGCCGACGTCCGACAAAACCGATTGTGTGTGTCTGGCGCAACTGTAATTTGTAGGCAAGACGACAGTTTTGACGCGGTGCGCTTGCGCAAGCGCTATGGAAGCCTTGTAACATGTCCGTTTTCAAACATGGAGTTAACAGAGTCCGTCTTTATCTGTGATTAATTTATCGGTACCGAGAAAACTGGTGTTGATTGTTCTGTTTTTAGAAACAAGGAAATGACGTGAGAAAAATTTTGATTATGAACGAGGATGGCATGAAGAGTAGGAAAACTAAGAAATTATGGATGAATATTGTGTGATAGATGATAAATGGCTAGAAAAGTAACTTACCCAATTCTAACGTATGCAAAGGATGCGTCCTTCACTTTTTATTTCTTATCGACATATCCCATTGGGAGGTTGTCAGGGATATTATTTATCAGTTATTCGTGAAAGGGATATTTTTTTCCCTTGTCCTAGGGTTCAAAAATAGGATGGACCCTAATCTTCTTACAATCTAGCCTTATAAATAGACTAATAAGTAATTTAATTATAACCTAAGCTATTAAATTGTCTTTACTAAGAATGTGTCCAATAGCACTTTTCTTATCGTCTCTATTAAGGCAAATACACTTCGTTCTTGTGTTTGTTTGGCACTTTTGTTGTTTACACTATTCACTAAGACTAAACACTAGTTCGAACGGTTTTGTTCTTTTTAGTTTTCTATGTTTGTGTGGTCGAGAAGCTGGATTGCCTCGACGTTCACATGCTGATGAAGTCTCTGTTCGTGAGCTTCTGCAAGTTTCTGGATCACTTTTTCGATGAACTCAGCTTTTAGGTCCCGGTGGAGGTCATCATTGCGGAAGGGATGAGAATATAGCCATCGATACTTTGAGAATATAAGGGCTTTATCCAGGTGCTGGAAGTCCTGAACTTGATGCATACTGAAATGACGGTTTATAGGTATTTGTATGGAAAAAGAAGACAAACCTGGGTCAGATAAATTTATTTTCTTTCTTTATTTCTTTCTTTTCTTTCTTTACATGCTGTGCCAACTCTAAAATTTATATTGCGATACGGGCAGGACGCGCATGATTCTGTTTTCTTGAACAAAATTAAGTTAATAATTAATACTTATAAATAAAACAGTTATATAAATGATAATACTTATTCCATATTTTGAAAACCTCTTTCGTACTCAAAATAATTCAATAACGAAAGATTTATATATAGAAATTTTAACAAATGGGTGTTATATTGTTTTTTAGACAATACTATTTATAACCGCCATATTTCTATTTCAAAAATAAACATTTGTTGATTTTTATTACCTACTTACTCAAGAATCTGACATTTATATGTGCATAAAAGTAATTTTGACCTCTGAACTTTCCACTGTTATAAACAGTCGAAAAAAGAAGCAAAAAATGCGTGAGTGTCGTGGAACACTCGGTTGGAACGAAGTTCCTTTCGTAGTATGTTTAGAACATCCAAACAAATTTGATTAACATAAAAAGGGTTATATTGAGTCAACCTTAAAAGATAGACATATGCTGTCGTGGCCTTTTTTTGAAATTTTAAAGGGAAACAATTCCGTCATTCATGATTTTTGCGTAACTTTAACCGTTTATGCTGCGCACGCAACGGAAGCTCTCAAAAGGAATAATGTTTTCCCGTTTTTGCAACATTTATCATTTATACTCCGTTCCAATTGGTCGTAGCGTGATTTTATATAGCCTAAAGCCTTCCTCGATAACTGGACTATCCAACACAAAAATATTTTTTAAATTCCAACCAGTAAGTTTCTGAAATTAGCGCGTTCAAACTTGCGACGGGAAATTCTTACACGTTTTTTCGTCTAACCCCCATCCACCAAGTCCGTACCGTGCGCCACGTGTGATAAGGAACTTCGGCTCAAAAGTTTTCGTTTAACCTATTCACAAGAATGTTAAAAACTTGAGTGTTACAAAAATCTATCATAATCACCATCATCCACATCCCCACTTCCCCCAAGGCTCGGCATAGTCCTCTCTTTTCTTGTGCCTATCCCCACGCTCCTGTGCCAGCCTCATCCTGGTTATACCCGCAATAGTAACAATGTCGTCCGCCCATCTTGCCGCCGGACGACCGACACTTCGTCTATCATAATCACTGACTCTAATCTCTCTCAATATCGGGTCTGAAGTTCGGAATGCAAGAGCTTGTCATAGCTCGCCGTCCGGTAAGCACCAGGCCCGGGTCGATAGCGCGTCGTGTTCCACGCGCGCCTCAAAGAGATGTCAGCACCATTGACGGGGTCTGATAGGGCCGATGCCTGCCGGGGTCGCGAATTGTTCGAAAGAGTTACCGTGGCCCTGGCGCACAGGCAACTGAAGGAACACGGGTGGATTTTAGTCAGTAAGAGTCTGAGACGCCCGTCCACTCCGCCCAGAGCGGGAGAGGTAATTTGATGATTTCCTAACCCAAAAATAAAAGTGCTCGTCATAATAGCCATATTCATATAGGTATTAGAACTGTAGAGAAACAAAAATATTTAAATAATACTTATGTAGGTATACGTTATGATTTTCACCTTCATACAGCGGTTTACCTTCAACACGATACATTGACCTCACTGCTTGCTCCATATCCGCTGGCAGTTCAAATTACTACAAGTTTTACAATTTCTCACATACATTAACTCCTTTCGGACTTCCCTAGGATAGGCACTGCAACCGAAATTGGTAATGTACTCGTATGCTCGTATACGTATCATTTCCGTTATTATTTATAACTGTTTGTATTCTAATCCGCTGGCGAACATTCCTTCCTTAAAGACTGGTGATATTATGAAAGAAATTAATGTTCAACAGCGATACTGAACATTTGAAAGAAAAGAAGAAATTAGAAAGAAAATACATTTATTTAGCACAAACTAAAAGGGACACAATATAATAAAAAGCAGATAAAAAAAATAAAAAGTGTAAACTGCGATGTAAGAAATTAGCAAAATCTGAAATCGCAAAAAACGCTGATTCGGCAAGTCTCGAGTGGCACACACATTCACTCCTCAAACAAAGTTATAAAAGTCGAGAGGTGTCGCCGGACATCCGGTTGGAACGAAGTTCCGTTCGTTGTATATTAAGTTCCTATTAAATAACACAACAAAATAAATTAACAACGTTTGCGAGTAACTAAACGGAAAAATAATAAACCCGCATGTCTACAGTACCATACATACCCATACATAGACATAAGCTTGTAAACATACCAACGCACATCGACGACGAACCCATACCTCCTAACTACCTTTTTCGATTTTTCGTATTTAATGCCAATCGACGTAAAATCCTATTTTGCGTGTATTGGAAAAGCCTCCTAACACGATATTTGACTATTTATTCCATTAAACACTAATAGAAATAACTTTTAAATTATGAGACGCTAATTCTGCTGCCAAACCTTTAAATTTTGAGTAGAAATAACTAGTAATTATGTTGTGTTGAAATTTTCTGAAAATAGATTATTATTTTATTTATTTTATTTTATTTTATATTATGTATTTTATATTATTTTATATTATTTTATTTATTTTATTTTATATTATTTTATTTTATTTCTTTATACATACAGTCTAAATACAGGTTCATGTTTGTTTTTTACCATTAAACCAGAAATGGTTTGTATTGGTACTCACATTCGCTATGACAACACTGCTATTAGATAGAAGATATTGATAGTTCGTCGTCGACATACTATAGTAAAAGTGTCGTGAAGGTCAAAATGTTACACTTTTTTCGGTCTAGCTCTCATTTTCCAAGGAGGCAGACTGTAACGTGCAGTAAGTAACCCAGTTCCAAAAAATAGTGTCGTGATAATTATAAGATCATATTCATAGTGCAATGGGTACATTTTGAACTCATAATCTCGCTCAAAGGATATTGCCGCTACAATTAACGAAACATTCAGATAAAACACCTTAAGGAGAAAGCGGCAGGGCAGCCCTAGATATCCATATTTTCTTACGTTTTTTTTTCGCGTTTTACAGGTACAGGTTACAGTATCATCACAAAAATCATCAATACATCTCTATAAGTTCATATTATCCTATTGAACGACTATTTCATGAAATCTTGACACTTGAAGCCAATTCTAACTTAAAGAGTTGTATTGCTGATTCTAATAATTATAATTCTGTAAAGCCATATTTATTACGGTCGCGAATCATATTTTAATCAACATACAACCTGACACTTACCTGCAAATTGCAAAAAAACCTAAATAAATTTGAATTTCGCGAGTTACCTTAGCGCATCCTCTTAAATACTTTGTAATATAAAAATAACCCACAAAAGTTATAACATTTTCGTATTTCAGAGAAAATCAGCCATTATTTTTTTAAATTAATTTACGCACGCTACCAAACATTTGCAAAGACACTAGCAGACTCTACATATTGTATGACCTTCAAGAGCTTACAAACTGACCTCTGCATATTATTTTACATCATATCCGTTACTGATAGAGGCGTTACGCTCTACCATTGGCTACAATTATCAGTAGAGCTCATGTCTTGAATTATGTTGAGGTTTTGTGACCTTCGTTTATGTTTGGTAGTGGATTGGTGTGGACACAGTGTTGTCAAAATACGTGCGGGTACCGACTGCCCATTGTGACACCCTTAGTTACTGTCACCAATTGTAATTTACACACCATGTAGGTAAATAAAGGTAATAAATAGTTATGCATCTCGCCCTTGTGTTAGCAATAATTCATGTTTGGTTGTGTTAAAAGGGCCCACTTGTACTTAAGTGCCATCGCCGCCATAGTGGTTGCACTATTTCGTTCTCATGGCACTCCACGAGTTTTTAAGGGTCTGCCAATTAGTGTGGACAGACATAGGTTAAGAATTATTAGCGATAAGAAAACTAGTGTAAGAAATATGTTTTAGGAAGTTAGTCTAAAATAAACCACCATCTGAGTAAGACTCCTCGTTTTACTTCCAAATTCCTCCGGCAACGCTCCCAAAAGTTAACTAAATACTATTCTATTTATCCACATATCTGGGTATCTGGTAGGAATTATATGTTGAACTAACATATCAAACCGCTATTCCTTGATATAAGAGATGATACGGAATAGTTCATAGGACATTCACATTTTAAATGATAAATGATTTTATTTCTGTAAGTAGGTTTGTACAAACACTTTTACACGTCAATCATGTTTTAAAAACTAGATGAGGTCGGCGTTTCCTATCTGACTACTCTGAGAAGAAAGGCCGAAATAAACTCAGAGGTCACAGTCTCTTTTAAAGTCCAGACATAATCTTGGTCAGATCATGTGAAGACCATGTAGATTTGTGTCTGAAATGGTATTGCGAGGAAAAACCACACAGATTGAGTGGACCTGTCCAGTCAGTGCAAGCATTTGTCAGTAATCATGCAGCTCGACTCAGAACTTAAGGAGGAGCTTACTTTTGCTAGTCAACTCTCATCCTTATATACTAGGGCAGAAATCCACACTCCAGGCTGCTAGGTAGGTGTTAAAAATTTCCTGAATGCAAAACTCAGATACCATTTTGCTCATCCTAGGGAATAAACCAAGGCCTTTCTGTCGCTCTTGCTGCCACAAGATCAAAGAGGCAGGCAAAGCAATGATGTTTTACAACATCTGACCCATAAACCCTCCATACCACAGACAATATCACGGTCATCAACAAGTTAACAACAAACAGAGTCGTGACTAAAATAATAATAAATTGTAACAAAAGGTTACCAAACATTTTACAGTTCAGTTGGCAAGAGTCAACAAAATCAACTAAGTTTTAAAATTGTTTTAACCCAATTCACGGGTTAAAATAGTTTTAATCCGCATTGTCAAAGTTAGAGGCAAAGTGTCTGTAACTTCAGAGGCACACATTCTCTTGGTTAGCAAAATAATTAGATTACCTACTTCACGATTATGGTGTTGTTACACGACTGCCCAAGAATGGAGTGTTATGTTTTCTCATCAGCTTTTAGCACAAGGAGCTCCTCTAATTTGCCGTATACTTAATTTGAGATTACCCATGTATTGTTTGCTAAGCTAAGCTTGTTTAAAAAACTCTTTTCTAATGTTTTGTTTCTATATCTTTTCAGGTATGTCCAGTTTTACATTGTCGGCTAAGTTATTATTAAGGATCAGGTAAGTATAAACCTTTCAGGGGTGCAACAATACATTATTTTATTCTCCTTTGACTGGTGTTGAAATATTGGGTTATTAGGTACAATAGACCGCACGTTATTGGTAAGAAAACCAGTATAAGCTGGCATCTTATTCTATTGAAACTCTGTACTCCACTAGGTCAGCAAGGACAAAGTATTACCACTAACGTCCGGCCTGCTGTACACGTAATTATATCATTAGACTTTTGGTTAGAACGTCAAGGCGTGAAAGCAAGACAAACAAACATAGTCACTTTCACATTTGTAAACTCAAAACTCAAACACAAAGAATTTATTTAAAATAAACCAATTACAGGCACTTTTGAATTGTCAAGGGGTCGGTCAGTCAGAAAGGTAAAGCTAGAAAATAACTTAAATTTCGGAAGTCGGTGTCTTTGACTTTTTATTTTTGTTTTTTGCCACCGAATTAACACCAAAAGCCTTCCAAATTAAAGTTATTTTTCACATTGTAGTGTCCTTTTGGAAGTAGTTTTTTTGTTAATTCCAAAGCGTAGTAGGTACCTATGGAAAAGAACGGGCAAGAAACTCCACAGACACTCTTTTAAATCAAAATATTGTTACAACAAATTGGTTACATCATTCATGCTGAAATTATACATGAGAGAACGATGTAGAAAGACGTGGTGGACGTGGACGTGGTTTAGTTTCTGATAATCCTGTGCGAGTCTCAATAAATACTTTTTTCTTTCTTTGGTATATATTAGCAAGGATAATAAGGATATTATTAGCAGAGTACATAGTCCAACTATCATTACTATTTATTCTGTACATAGTACCACATATACTGACCCTGCCTTCCGCTAAGCTTGTCCAAATAAGGCTCGAATAATCAATACAGGTAGTGTAATGTTACATTTGCATCATACAATGTTTACTTCTTGTACATAAAGTAGGATTCTTCTTCATATGAATTATATTTAAGACCTTTTTGGTAGTAAATAAAAAAAAATAGTCAGGCACAGTTTGTGATATGGGTAAGTACTCGTAATCATAAATATAAATGTACTCTTTGTGAACTTTGTGCAATTACCTACGTTCAGGTGTTAATAGATCAAAAAAAGTGGTTTTGCCTAGCTGAATAATATATATATATTCTTTAATTTAGACACACAATCGCAATCCATATCATATTAGTAACAATTACTTAAAAAACTATGTTAGTAAACTTTCACAAAACTAAAACAACAAAAAAAGACGTGACCCAACACACGTTGGCACGTGCCTCCGTACCCAGTGCCTTATAAAAGGACTATCCACTTTGTCTAATAATGTTTTTAGGATGCTGTTGGAGCTTCCGCGCAACCTGCCCATTACTGACGCTGTTATTTTCATCATAATACCATGGAAATCGTTAACACGGGTTTCCGCTAACATCTGTGAAGCGCTGCAGAATAATAGTGTTCAAAGAAAAATAATTTATCCATGATCAAATTTTTATAAGAACTTTTAGCCTTGTGAAGTTGTGAAGCTTTATCTGTCGAAAAAATAATCATAGATACTTTTATTAAACTTAAGTTACTCCCAAATTTTTAATCTATCCTGCCCCAATCCTCTTCAATAATTCTAGACTAGAAAATTATAAAGGCGAGCGCACATTGCGCCATACGACGGATATTGCACATTGTGTGTACCGCCCATAAATAGCAACCTATACGTTGACCAATAGGTTTCAAAAGACAAAAATAACACACGCTACGTTAAAAATAACTAAACACTTTTAACTCAAGCGACTAGAGTTCAAATTTGATTAATTTAAACGTACTTTAGTCAGGAAATTTTTAATTTTGCTACCGTATTAGTTTTTACTGCGTAGAAAATAAGTGTTATATTAGTGATTATTATTGCAAATGTTAATTTGTTTACGACACAATGGTTGGCGATTGTTTAATAGGTTTAAATAATAACGTAATAGTAATGTAATGCAGTGCATAATTAAGGTATCTTTGTAAATGTGGTGAAAGGGGCTGAACAGTATTTCGTTTTTGAAGTATTAAGTAGTGTTAATTATATATATTATAACATTACTTAATACTTCAAAAACTATTTAATTGGACTGATACTGATAATGTACTGATATTTAATTATTTTCTTGGTTTGTTTGCCAAGCAATGAGATTCTTTTTGTACTGGTCTAATATATTCACCTGTGGACAAAAACTCACTGATCAAACAAAACCGATGTGTGAGGGAATATCTAGATGTAACTTTTCACAAAACAAATGCTTTCTAAAGCATAGAAACTAAGAAAATTGTTGAGGCAAATGTTAAAAAACATTTAACCACAATTTAAAGACTGAATTTTTCATTGTAAATCCGGCTACATTTTATTACATTTTCCTCATTGCCAATCCTTAAATTTCTTACGTGCCGCGTACCCCACGAGCTGCAAAAACATAACTCACAAAGCACGTTCACTTATTCTGAAAGTGTTACACCCGTAAACTGTAGTCATACACACAATTCTTTAAATTGTTCGTAACGTCTCCATGTACACTGGAATATCCACATTTTCTTCGTCAACCAACCTAACTTGACCTCTTGCATTTTAAACACAAAAACAGGCAATTTATGCATATGCAAACCTATTAAAATGTAATTAAGGTTAATTTTACGAAAACAAAGTTATCAAATGGTGACCCGGTTCAGTAGAATGCTTTCACTTGTGTGCACAAAGAGGATTTGGTTTCACCTTTCTCAAAAGTTTTTGCAGATTTACCTTAACTGTTTGAGTAAATAAAACTGCATTTTTTTACTGACAGGACACGTGATAAAATTCTTGGAATCCCGTTTCTCGTTTTTGACAGAAAAAAACCAGGAAGGTTATATATTATGACATACATCTGGTAACCCAAAACCCTGTCGAACTATCACTATCAGTTCACAGGAATTCTTAAAGTAACGAAATAACCGTATACCGAATCCTCTAGTAATGACCTATGTTAGCCAACCAAGACAGGCCAAGGCTATAACAAAAACACGGCTTCCAATGAAGTCATTAAGTACACTTTATTAGACCTCATAAAAGAAGCCATTAGCTGGGTCCACACCGGACGATCCAGTGCGCTCCGATCAGGCATGGCAGAGGCGCCATCCAAATACGCAGTAAGTGTGGAAGTATTCCGCGCGATCCGAGCGCTCTGTCGGATTTTTTACTATGCTCAAAGGCGCCTCATTCGTTTAGCGCGCTAGGTGTGGACGGTTTCAGCTGAGCTTAAACTAGACAAAACGTGGAACGGCAATGGAGCCCGCGGCAGTATCACAGGTTTCTTAAACCGGATCGTGCGAAAGGATCTCCGATCCACGATCGGCACCCCATGATCGTGGATAGTAGAGTACTGATCAAAATTTTGATCGTCCGGTGTGGACCCAGCTAACGACAGTTATTAAAATTTTGACAAACCATCTCAAATTAAAAGAACAACCTCCTTGGTACATCCGAAGCCTCAACATGGCCCTCTGACGTCATCCGGCGCTATTAATTATGTTGTTACATCAAGGAGCCAATTACCCCCGAATTACCGATAATTAAGCAAACTTCATCCGACTTTTTGATTAAACAGCTGACTTAATTACCTTTAGGCGTTAAGTAGATAAAGGCAGAAGAAACAGTCTGGGTTTATCATGATTTTGGGCTAAAGGATTTAGGAATGAAACGTAAATATTGTTGTTTAGTGTAATGTTTTTAGGTAAAGTAGGTTCTATTTTAGGTAAGTTTCTTTTGTCCGGATTTTAACTGCTGCGGGGGTCACTTTTTATTAAAAGGTATAGTCTGGGTCGCGCATTGATTCTTTCATCGTTGTGTATTTAAAAATGTATGGTCGTCATAATTATTTAGGAACAGCTACATTGCATATTACAGAAACATGCCGTAATTGCTGCACCAATGTGGTTATTAGTGTCAGGAAAGACGCATCAACCCACCTTATTGTCACGATCCCGCTTTTGTTGCACTTTTTTTTTTTTTTTTGGTTGGGATATCATCAAATGACCTCTCCCGCTCTGGGCGGAGCGAAAGGGCGTGTCAGACTCTTACTGACTAAAACCCACCCGTGTTCCTTCAGTTGCCTGTGCGCCAGGGCCACGGTAACTCTTTCGAATAATCCCCGACCCCGGCAGGCATCGGTCCTATCGGACGCTTTTGTTGCACTAACTATTGAATTGTACTATTACATGCAGCGTTATACAAAAAATCTTCACACTATGTAGTAGCAATAGATATTATGATCAAAAGTAGTTTTGTATTGTCCTTACTTTGTATTACTATTGTATAGAATCAAGTTCTTCAAACTTAACAGACGGCTGTGCTGCTTTGGAGTTTGTTTCGCCACTTCTTCTTCCCAGCAGCACTAGGAAGCGGTGAAGGGCATGCGTTTTGGGGGATTGTCTTCAGTAATTTTAATGTTCAAACAGTGCTGATTCTCAGTCTAATTGGATTAAATGACTTTTGTTTTGGTTTTTGAAAAACACTTGACGAACAAAAGTAGGTAGAGTTAGTGGCTCTGTAATGCTGACGACAGCAAGTAACACATGTTTTGCTGGACGTACTAAAGTATCTTTATATATGAAGGCTTTTGAGAGTACCCTTATTTTGTGCTTTTAAACTTGTACTACTGGAGAGGCTCGTAGTTAAATAATAATAGCCGCACGGTCGATTTGTAGATGGGTGACCATCCATCACATATCGAGACCCCTCCGTGGCTCGGAAAGCACGCTAAGCTGTCGGTCCCCGCTGTCATTCGTAGATCTTTGACAGTCGTTACGGGTAGTCAGAAGCCTAAATGTCTGACAACCAGTCTTACCAAGGGATATTGTTTTACCCAGTTGCTGATTTGTGGAGATCAGATAGGCAGTCACGCCTCGTAAAGAAAAGAAAAGAAAGATAGAAAATACGTTAATTGGCGGTAAAAAAGACGCAAAAAAATACACACAAATACAAAAAAGAACGAGTTGGGGGAAAATATGCGTCACATACACGCAAAACACGTAAAATATTGGTATTCAGTTGAACCCTGTAAGACTGGGAGTCGACCCCATCATATTTGGGAAAAAGCTAGGCAGATTGACTACTAAGTACACTGACCCCAACACAACTAGTTAGTTACATAATCTCTGTCTAAATGAAACATAACTATGTCATTTATATATTGACAGTACCGACCCTAGTTATATAACAGAATGACATGCTAAAGTATGACGGTTACCTATTACATCATGGAGTTAAGCAAGGTACTCGAACGATGGCGTTCTCTGTTTGCAAACAATTCAGGTTTGCTGTCGAAGTTGCTGTTGGTTGTGTGTTTGTGCCGTAATCAGTATGCTTATGTCAAATTCTTACGTTTTGTTGACCTTTGTTGACTAAAACTAACACTTGGCAGCATGTATACCAACAGATATTTGCTTCAAAGTCTTATGCAAAAGTTTGTGTAATTAAAAACTTGTTGCATTTAGCTTTAGCTACTGCGATGGATTTTTCTAAAGTCGTAAAGACCAAAGATACTCAATAGGTATCTATATTTTTAAAAGGACAATTTTTCTTATAAATGAACTCGATGTCACCATCAACATCATACCACAAGTAAAGTATATTCAGGGAGCTTATTCCAATGATGTAAACAACAAAATTCGAAATCCTCTCTTTTGTACATGCGTACCTCTGACTAAACTACTACAATTTACACCCCTGCCTAACCCCTCAGAGAATACAGGTATGATGTTGTTTTGTGTAAATATTATGATCCCATGCCTCCTTCATCGAAACCAAAAAGTTTGTATGTATTGTTAAAAACTCACTTTTACTTCGAGAACTACTCAAGGAAGATGCACAGAAGCCATAACAACATTACCTTAATGAAAACGCAAATTCTCTTAAATCAAAACTTCTGTCTCATTTTTACCATCTGCCTAATGAACAGCCCATCAAATATCGGGTATCCTAAAGAATATCGTTTTCTAAGTATTTGATTAACTGAAGCTGCTGCTCCTGTTGCCTTTGAGATGTTCAAACTTGGTTTTAATTTTCGCTCTTACGTCTTTTGCAAGTCTTCAACTGGAGGCGGACCGTGTCATGTTTGGATGAGCTAAGGATAATAATTATTGGCTTTTTAATTAGGGTAGACACAAAAAGGTCAAAGGGAACCATTTTTCTACGCCAAAGATGCCAAAAAGGCAAAAGTTGAAGGATACCCAGCACCCTAATTGCGTTACACACTATTCATCACAATCTGAATCATTTTGAAGGATATTGCTTATCCATCGCTTCATATGTTCGAAAATGTGTCTGCTCAATAACGTAAATAACGCAATAAATGTTATTGAACTGTCAAAATGAATGCCATTCCTACTGTTAGTGCGATACCCAATTATATCCCGCGGAACATCCTTGTGATTTTTTAAATCTAAGCAATCATTATTATCTTAGTACAAGTTTGGTAGATAAAGCAGATAAACAGATTGGTTTGTTTAGAAAATAAAACTGACATTTCCTATTTCATAAGAATACCTTTTTTTTTACAGAATTAAAACCTGTTTACTTAACCACAAACTTAGTTCTAGGAATTGTAAGAGGAAGCACTAAAGTAAACAGGGTTGTGATCTAACGGATATAAATTTTAGATGAACTTGATACTAAGTTTTATAAGTAGCTAATATTTAGACGCTAATATTCTATGGAAACAAAATATTTGTTCACTACATCTATTTATAGAAATATGCTGGCACACTGACACAGTGGGGATTTGAATAAAAAAGAAAGTGGCGTAGATTTCAAGGACATTCCGATCGTAACGGTTACTTGAGTTTTTGTTTTTAATGTCAGCTGGTGAGCTGACCATGAAGAAGATAAAGAGATCGATAAAATAGGAATGCCTACTCTTAAAAACGGTAAAATATGGTTATAGTCTAGTAGGGTGACAAAATAAATATAGTTTTATTTAAAACAAATAGGTTTGTAGTCATTGTGTCTGAGTGATAAAATTAACTCACTTTTGTGAAATAATTACTTTTTGTTGAAGCAAGTTAATAGATATAAAGTCAGTTTTTTGGATGAGTAGTAATTTCACATTGATTTGGGAACAAAAGAAGATTTACTTTAGAGTAATCAATGTTTTCTTAATATTTGTAAGAGTTACTTTATTGCTGAAGTAGGTTGCAATGATGATGAGGTTACTGGCCAAATTTAGAAGTTTACCAATAGTTACAAGATTGTAGTCAATCCAATAATTGGCTTCAATAAATTTCAATTATCTTTATTTTTTGCTTATCGATTAGGTATCATACCTACCTTTGAATTTTCTACCAGTCTGGATAGGTAGCTGAAAATGTTCATGTTTTCCCATATTTTCTTAATCAGCCGGAATTGTACTAATACAACACGTAGTATCCATTGTCCAAAAATTCACGAATGAACTGAACCCATGTATTACAATACATGGATTTAACCCATACCGGACAACACTTAGTGACTCTGACTGAAGCCAATCAATTAGCAGGAAAAGGTTACCTAGATTACGATCTTACGATTGGCAATACCTGTTCCCATTTCCCATAACTATTAGTTCAATTTGTAATAGAAAGTTGAGGAAAACTAGTCTAAGCCATTTCACTAAAGAATCAGAATTAATTTTATTACCATAGAATTTCTCTATTGAGAGAAATTGGAATTGTTAGCAATTATTTTTATAGGGTAGGACTACTTGTATAATAGAACTGGTATAGAATTTTGTTGTTTTTATTCTGTCTCATGTGCTTTCTTAATTGTAAATAAAAAAATATAGAAGCAATTAATGTGGCAAATTGGGTTGACTTGTTTAAAGTTGTTTTACAAATCAGTCACATTTTGGTGGATTTCTGAAGAAAGAAAACTTAGCAGGTATTCGAAAAGTTTATATCATGGAAAGTGATTCAGTCGAGGTAATTGGTATAACATAAATTCAGCAGTATCTAACCTCATAGATCTAAGATCCTCACCTATCGATGAAATCAGCAATTCTCAACGACAAGCGAAAGAATTGCCGTAATATTAATAATATAAAACTGATCCGGGATCTTGTTTATAAAAAGCATATTTACATAAACAGGTGATATAACAAAACTAATGTCTTTAATTAACTCTGAGCCTAACGGCCACGGAAGATTTTATTTCAAACCTGCGTTTCAATCATGTCTGTGAGTCATCAAGGATACATACTAGGTCCTATACGATTCATACTAAATCTACTTATTTTACTTGCATGCTTTGTTTAATAAAACTTCAAGAATGACTAGATCTTTTTTTTCCTAGCCTGCTCTATCCCACTCCAGTCCTTCTATCTTTCGTGAGCCCGGGCGTCCTTCTTGAGATCTTGCTCTTGAGAAATCCCTTTCAGGGCAGGCATCAATTAACTTGTCTTACTGATTTTGACGAAGCATCTCTATTATCTTCCCTAAAAATAACAGCATCTATAAATATCCCAAGCTAGAAAAGATCCTGGCATCCTTAAAGTTAAAAGAAAACCCAAATTCTTTGCTTCATATAGCCACCTTATGTGAGACCCTTACTCACCCACCAATGTTAAAAGCCGTAACGAGACCAAACCAAATAAACAATAATTCAAAAGCAAGTCACTCTGTGTCAGGACATGCTTTTAAAATTTCCACAACAAGGCTCCATTCAATTTCTTTCCGGTGAGTTAAGAAGGAGTGAACATAAAAAGTCCAACTTATACGTTATGAGGGCCTTTACCTTGTTCTCTGCTCACGACACGATTGCTACACGATTTGATAATAATATAGTTGAGAATCCTGAAATTGAAGACGGTAATGGTCATGTATTCGTAATAATAGATAATTTGGTAGGTATGTGTGGAGCAAACTGTAAATATAAAATGGATATTTCAAAAACAATATTCTAATAATCGCCCGACCCGCCCGTGCGACAGAAGATTGAGATTTCTTTATTATAAATGTAAGTTTTATGTGAATGTAATATGCACATAAGCCTATCAGAATACATTTTCTAAGTGATGGTGATAACCACATCAAAATCCATCGCGTAATAAAGAAGAACAACGCGGTCACTCATACATATGAAAAGCGCCTTTAATTTATAGACTTAAAATGCAAATTTCACGTGTTTAAGTGAATAAAGGAACAAATAAATGTAAAAAGGGGATGATAATGACACTGAATAATTTTTTGTTGATAGAAATGATGACAACAAGTACTACGGTATAATGCGATTTGATATGAACAAGGACAGAATTCATTTTAGTCCTGCTGAAAAAGGTAGCACTCAGAATTGAGATGCTACTAAGTGGTGTTTATGATAAAACCATAGAGCAAGAATCTGCAATTGATGGCAAGGAAAACGGTATGTCTCCCATTCCTTTACAATTTATAAAGAACTAGCTCCTCTCTACGACTTTGTCCGCGTGAAATTATTTGTTTTAATATAAAGTCCTATGATACTCTGCAATATTGTTGCTTCCCATTAGTGGAAGATTTTTTGGAATTAGATCTACTGTTCCGAAGATAACCCCCTACATACAAACTCACAAATTATATCTCTTTATAATAATATTAAAATACTAGTATAGATTGAAACTTCAAATTTATAATATTTGCTCTGATTTCTTTATCTATATTAAACCTTTCAGATCAACCTTGCTTTAGTAACACTCCTCTGACCTATTTTCTCGCTTAACCTAACGACTACCTTCCGATCCATAAAATCGTCAAATCAAAACCGTCTTAAAGGCTCAAAGGCTCCAAACGAGACCTTACAGGGACCTTCGAGAGTTTATTGACCCGACCCCTTTTGGGTTCACATCGGTTCCTTAGACATTAGTTCGAGATTATTTTTCTGTGGCCCGGAAAGGATAGCAAAGGATAATAGGGATCGGTTTGAAGGAATAGTAGTAAATAAATGAAAGTAAACAAAATATGACTAAATACTTACTATGTAAGGTATTTCCTTATTTATTGAAGATCTAAGAGATCATGGTCACAAGAAAGATATAACCGAACTAAGTGATCTTCATGGAGCAAATAGGTAAACTTGTAAAAGTTCTGTCAAAAATATTTGTTTGTTTTCGTCGCAATTTTAGAGCTTAGTGCAGCAAACAGTTTTATTGTTTCAAATCAAATGCAGGAGTTTTGATAGTCCCAGTTCTTTACGAATTTGCGTAGATGAAATTCCACTGATTTGAAGAAATGAAATTTCTTGGAAATCTGGGTGATGCTATTCTATTGAGTTAATCCTTTAAGTCATGTCGTTACCCATAGGAGGCGGTGGATCTCATTGAAATAACTAACTTTATCAATACTACAACAGCAAATTCCAAGTCCAATTCAGACATTAACATGAACACACCTCTATTATTTCTGTAATAGAGTTCTCAAGAAATAAATCAAAAGCTGTCCTTACCAGCCCAAATCAACGAGCCGTGAAGATACTCATATCACTTCCAATCTTACAGGCTGGACAATATCCTTCACTATTGTGTCTACCGGAAACATCAACCACTTTAGATTTACTATCAATTTGGACTTTATCTTACAGCTTTTAAGTATCAAAGTCCATTAGCAAGACTGCAGTACTAATTTGGTTATTACTTTGAAAGTATTAGGACGGTGCTGTTTAAATTTCAGTCGTATGCTTCTGAATATAAAGTCTGTTTCTATGTGGGATAAAAAGAACATGAATTTAGATTACCAAATTAATTTTGCCGTCATATAACACGGAATCAAGAATGATTTGAAGGTAATAGTCGTTTTTTTAATTGTAAATGTTAATTTGGTAATTTTTGGCCTTTGGTAATGGAATTCTTATGTTTTGAAGCTTCAATGTGCTGTCGGAATGATGTTAATTGAATTTCTAATTAATTCATTAATGTATGTACGAAAACTCTTATGGCGCGAGCAGGTAGCCCGAGTAATCGACTGTTATATTTTAAATTATTGACTTCTTTATTAGTAGTAATTAGGCTATTATTGCATTCATTATAATTGCTGCTATTATTAACAATGGTTCCTTCCCTTGTAGGTACATAGCTTAGTAAGAGACTGTTCCAATAATTGTTATAGTTCCACCAACTTGTGTTCCACCAATTTATCGTAAGAAGAAAAAATATATAATTTATTTACTCAAAAATCCGTGTTTAGGCATTCGCTACTTTACATTCTATTATACCATCTCTATCATCACCCACACCTATTACATCCAACTCTTGGACTCATGCTTCAACCAAATGGTGGTTAGTATTGTTTTTAGTTATTCCTTCCTCCCAAATCAAACCTGTCTATTAACTAGTGACAAAATTAGCGATATTATTAAATACGGTGACGTCATTTGGATAAATTGCAAATTGCGTCACGATCAAGGTTACCGGGAGTGAGTCAGAAGTGACCATAGATAATGTTATTCGTTCTACTGACCAATTACGGATATCTATCTATTTTAAATTATACCGGAGTTAATGTCAAAGTGGTCACTTGTTAGGATATTGTGATAATGTGGGTAGAAAAGTCGAACTTAAGTGTGCAAATGTTTTCAGGAATCTTCTGTGGCGGTCTAAAATATGGTCGTTTTTATTTTTGTACATCGATGAATTTTATACTGAGTGTCTTAAATATGGAAGTTTTATTTTTACTTTTAAACATCGCTTATTATTATTATACAGAGTGTACTCTTTCATGATAACGAAGCAAGATGCTTAAAAATATCACAAAAAAAATATGTATACAAACGGCCAAAAATAAAATTCAATCACGACCGTTCGTTATTGTTACTGCACAGCATACATTACCTGATCACTATCAACCTCCAGCACTTGTATAAGTTTACTTGAATGATTTCTTGCTTGCATGCATTACCCGATGATGAAGATTTCACCCAGGTCCTAGGTGAAAACGAAATGATGACCTAGAAACCGTGGAGTTTCTTGCCGACTCTTCTCCATAGGAAACGACCAATTGGAGCCGTGCACCTAGCTTCTGTCGTTTCATAAGTGCCCATATAGGTTTATGTGAAATAAAATATTTTAATTTTGAGATAATATTTAACTGCCAAAACACAATGTCTATCAGACACTAATCATGAATTCTCTCTCTTAACAGGTAAGCAGATACACCTCATCGATAGATAAGTACATATTTATAGAACCTCCACAGCGTCACACCGTTAGTCATAGAACTCCATGAATTTAGGTCGAGATGGCGACGTAGATTTGGCTAATGTCAGCCATATTATCCATCATTTTATCTCTTGATTAACTCATACTGTATTGATTTAGTTAGCAATTAAGATGAATTTATCCAAAACTATCTGTTTCTTGGAAACGAATTAAGTGTTTGAGGTTAAAGTTTATCTGCGAGCATTTTGTATCCAACATTAGGTGTTTTCACGTAAGTATCAATAATGGTTGAGTTTGAAATAACTATTTAGACAGTAAACTTTTTCATTTATGTCACAGTTTTGAATGTATGTAAGTTTAAAGAAGAGAACCTGCGAAAACCAGAAAACAACATGATACCTTTCTTAACCGAATTAACCATTGGAACAAAAAATACAGTTCCAATAGTTCTTATGATGATGGTGACATATCGTAGAATAAAATAATTTGTGATACCAAAATCTTTTAATTCCATATTAAGACTTTGGATATAATTTCTCAATCAACAACATCTATGGGAAAGAACGACAGAAACTCCGTAGTTATTATTTTATATCTCAAATTCAAATTTAAATTAATTTATTAGTGTGATTACTCTCGATTGCTAAATATTCATAAATCCAAAATAAACCAGCTGTTGATTGACGTAACCTTCCAAGTTTCTCATAAAACGTAAATTCACATTAATCAGGCACAACTTAGAAATAATCATATGTCATAAATATTAAAACGCGGAAGTTGGATATGAGGAATAATTTATTAGGCGTAGGCTTTCAAACCAGTTGTGTTTCAAATTACTTTGAATTTGAACAAACGTGCCAACGGAAAGGCGTTTGCTAATATTTCTGTTTATAGATATTTACGTCTTTTAAAATAAAATCTAAATTGAATAATAGGCTTTTGTGGTTTTGTGGTTGAAATAGCGATACATATAGATGTATAAAACTTGAATTTGGTTAGAACATGTAAGGACTTACATGTTCTAGCCGAAGCCTAAGCAAGGCATTATTATTATCCTGCTAGGATCATGTGTTCTAGTAGTTAGTATGACAATATATTGATTTGGCTTCCTGACTTTATCATCATCGTCATCAGCCTATACAGTCCACTGCTGGACATAGGCCTCTCCAATTGCACGCCATTTAGCTCGATTCTCGGCAACTCTCACCCAGCTGCTACCAACCACCCTGCGAAGATCATCGCTCCACCTAGCCTGAGGGCGTCTTACCTTACGTTTGCCGATTCGCGGTCCCCACTCAAGAACGGTCTACCCCAACGGTCATCGGTCACACGGCTAATATGGCCGGTCCATTGCTACTTCAGTTTGTTTATTCTGTGAGCTATGTCGACAACTTTGGCTTCTTGATTCACGATGGTTTTAAAGGACCATGTACCTAATTCCATGATCGAAGAAAAACACAAATCTATTAAACAGCTAAATATCACAAGCAAAAGAAAAAGCTAGCCTTGAATGAGGAGAATAGTCTTGAAAACTGATGATCAGTCCATGTAAATACGCGCACATTAATATGTTGGCCAATTTTAAAGTTACCACATCACTACTTTGCAACTTACAACGCAATACTAACAAACACACTTCATCACAAATACGATTAATCAAAAAAGAAAGTACCAACATTTCTTCATCCACAAACAATACAGTTGGAAACATTACAATGAAAACAAGATCAAACCAGACTGTCAAACTGGGGCCATAAGCTGTGTGTTCAACGGAACTTCAGGGCCGGCAGTCTCGACATTAGTTAGCGACAAAAATCCATCGCTAAGTCGTATCGTAGTCAATTTTCTTTAATAGATTTTCAACCTTATGCTTTGGAAATAAAGTTGAAAATCTATTAAAGGAATTTGACATCGATACGACTTAGCGACAGATTTTTGTCGCTATCTAAAGTCGAGACTGCCGGCCCTGGTTTGACAACTGGTGGTCCGCTCCTGACATTTGCTACACTGTTGCTGCATTACTTGTTGCGTAAAACTTGTGACAGATGTGGTGCTATTTTGACCGTTAGCTGAGCGGGTTATGTTTTGGTAATAGAATATTAATTTTAGTCGTTTAGCAGAGGCTTGTTATGCAATGGCTGTGTTTGGGTACGTTTTGGTGCGCGAGAAGATTAAGCAAGTTAATAATAACACTTTGAGGAACACTAAACGCCCATAGGCGTAATAACAATAAGTGTATCTTTCAGTGAGATACACTTATTGTTATTACGCCTATGGGCGTTTAACCGATTAACTTGACCAAAAAACTGCTACGAAAACAAGAAAAGAAAAGGCTTTATTTGATGCAGTCGGTAAAGAAAGCAGTCTACAGACTGCAGATCAAAAACCAACCATAAAAAAATCACTGCTTTAGACGGAAAGGTGTCGTAGGACGTATGACCGGAATATTGCGTTACGGATACTTGTACAAATCTAACAAATACACTTGAAAGAAATGAAAAAAGTCGTTGTCCCACGGCTGCACTAAATAAGTTTCTAGTTATTCATCTAAGGTGAATAACGGGTTTTAGTTGATTTGATTGCGGGTTGATATCTAGAGTAGTCACCGAACTTGATCCACAAGTTGACATTACAATGTAAACTCGAACCGCAGAACAACTTGAATATACGTCTTGAATAATTTCGTCAGTGGAATGGACTGTGATGGCGATTGCTTGACATACTCAAACCTTTTTACCCGACCACGGTGAAGCCCAAAAGGAGGGTGACATAGATAAAAGATAAAATAATCTTTATTATGTGCACCATATTATTATACAATGTGTAACTGAATTAATGCACATTATGAATGTAATTTCTTCAGTATCGTTTACTGAATCGATTACTGTCATTTTTAATATTGGTAATTTTTTATCCCAAAAATAATTAAAACTATGTAGGTAAATTACAGTCACACATCTGCTGTACAGCCAAAACAAACCAAAAAAGATGAACTACCCACTACGCTAGACCCTATACGTGTGCGACTGTGTGTGTGCGTAGATTTGTAATGTGACCACGATTTTCTCCCACAATCAGTATAACTAATTTAATAAATAAACAATGTTTTATACATAGTAGTAAAAATTCAGTGTATTTATTATGATTATAACATAATATTCTAATTGGGATGTTTGGTGGTGTGCGTTAATTCGGAGACATGTTGTATATTAGAGATATAAATTAATGTAAAATTTTTACATAGGGTGACACTATGGTCGGTCGAATCACTAAAAGCGATCTTTTAAAGGCAACCTCTGGATGGATTAAAGGTAGAAGGGGGGATAATAATATAGGTACGAGTAGTCTGTGGTAGTATGTGGTCTGTGACAGTACCTCATTCTCGTCGTATAATATTTAACTTATTTCTAATAATATTTTGACAAGTTTTAAAGGAGTTTATTCACTTAAACTAAAACTACATTATTAATAAATCCACAAATACAATTCAAACGTTACACAATATCATCTAGCAGTCTGTTTGTACTACTTTTACTTTTAGCTACACCTTTCTGAGTAACAGGTTGGATAACAGTAGGTACCAACGAACCAAATTGCTTTGAATCTGGCCCCAGATTACCTTGGGAAAACGAAAACACTGTGGGAATACTACTTTGCAGAAACAATGTTGCTTCTGAAATTTCTTCCGCAAATAGTTTAGCGATGAAGACGATTTAATGTTTCGTTTCTCTAAAATAGCAGCTATTTTGTGTTATGCTAAAGGCTCCCGCAAACAGGCGCGACGCGACTCTAATAGAACAATTTTAAGAAAACTTCATGGAAATTATTCTACCAAAATCGCGTCGCACTGTCGCGTCGCGCCTGTCTGTAGGAACCCTTTGGTTTGCTTCTAAGCTACTTTAGAAGCTTACAGTCGACATTTTGGTGTGTTTTGCTAATGTAAAACTGTTATGCAGTTGTCGGGCGAGTAGGTATAATAGCTGTACCAGGATCATTTGACGCTTGCTTAAAATCGGAAAAACGTCGCCATATTGTTTTTCAATACAATTTCACCTTTTACATTCACAAATGTTTACCAATAACGGCCCCCTGTTAATGTCATTCAAGGACCAAAAGATTAACGCAGAAGCTCTGTAAATTGTAAAAAGTATTATTGAATTTTGTCGAATTGTCTCTGTATTTTCTTTCATACACATCTACTTTATATACTAGGTAGACATCTCTTCATTTATTTAACTTTGATATACATAACACATAATATCACGCTTATTTTCTCCAAAAAGTTAGGCAGAGATGTACCTAGTACATCCACATTTCGCCAACTTTGAAATCGGTTTCCATAAACCCATCATCATTGTCTAGCCTTTTACGTCCAATTCTTATTTCAACTCTTTACTTATGGCTTTTGTAGACAAGATTTTAATCCAGATTTGTTACAGTTATAACGCAATCATGTAATTTGGTTTAAATAGGCTTTTATTTTTATTATTTTATTTATCTTTTATATACATTCTTCTTTATTTTGTGAATGTGAGAACGTTGTAGGTCTAATTATAGACTGTTGATTTGTAGACCTTTTTCTATTTTGTTGAGTACCTGCTACTTGTTGTCAGGCTTACATAAACTGTCCTCCCGTACCTATTAACACTGTAATTTGAAAACATTGTAAAAGCCCCTTATTTTTAAAAGACCGTGGAGTTTCTTGCCGGCTCTTCTCCATAAGAAACAACCAATTGGACCCGTGCACCTAGCTTATGACCCTTCATAAATGCCCATGTAGGTTTATGTGAAATAAAATATTTTGATAATGTTTTTTTTTAACCATTTTGGGGTCAACTTCCAGTCTAACCGGATGCAGTTGATAACCAGTATTTTAGATGGAGCGACTGCCTATCTGACTTTCACAACCCAGTTACTGGGTAACACGATAACCCTAGGCTTTCATAAAACCGTATAAAGTACAACATCGGTCGCAAAAGTGCGCACAGCCAATCAGTAGGTTACCGCAACCAATAATTGGCGTTGTGAATTTATTGCCAAATGTATACACTGGTTGCTACCGAGAGCCGGAACATGAATGCAATCGAGACTCAATTTTGTTACGTGAAAAACAGTTTCATGAACCTATGTTATGTAAATTATCCTACTAATATTATAAATGTGAAAGTTTGTGAGGATGGATGTTTGTTACTGTTTCATGCAAAATCTACCGAATGGATTTGGATAGAATTTGAAACACAGATAGTTTATAACCTGAATTAACACGTATGGTAACTTTAATCCCGGTAGTACGTTCCCGTGGGATCATTTCCGACATCCACGTGGGCGAAGCCGCGGGCAAAAGCTAGCTTTTATACATATAAAATAGTTCTGTGACAGACTTTTCTCGAGTGACAATATTCGGATTTTCTGATATTGTCACGAATTATACTACAGGTACTTTTGAATTGTCAAGGGGTCGGTCAGTCAGAAAGATGAAGCTAGTTGCCTATTCCAAAGCGAAGTAGGTACCTATAGACAAAAATGGGCAAGAAACTCCACAGATACTCTTTAAGAATAGCCCATTCAAACTTATGCCGTGGTTCAAATTTAAGCCAGTCAGCGAGTTGCAAGCTGTGCCCTTGGGCAGTCGGGGCTGGCTGCCCGAAGGTGGGTCAGACGTATCTACATGCGACCCCAAATATATACCCAATTACAAGAGATTTTCAATAATAATTCGTACAAAAAAATGTCCAGAGGGGTGAAGAAAATTGTATCTTACCTACAAGTAACTGGTAAGCTCATTTCTGAAATTAAAGCGATCGAAGTCACAGGCAGAAGATAGTTTTGTCATTATAGTTGACTTTAGAAAGGTAATAGATTGGACGGGTAATAAAAACTTAGCAGTGAATGCTAAAGTCATATGTTAGTAAGTCATCTTGTGCAATACGGATGCGAGAATGCAAGTAACCCCTTTATTTATAAACGTTGCTTAAAATTAAGTAGTGATTAGCGACTGTTTAATCATACATTTTTGATATTTAAACGCCTCTTAACTTTAAGCAACGTTTATAAAAAGAACAGAAAGAAAGAAAATACGTTTATTTGCGGTAAACATGACGCAAAGAAAAAACACACAAACACAAAAAGAACGAGTTGGGTGAAAATATGCGTCACATTCACGCAAAACGGCAATCGCTCAGCATAATGCTACGAAGCTATGCGAGACAGAGCCCCAGCGCTGGTTTTCAGCGATAGCCTGCGTTGACGTGATGACGTCAACCAGTGCAGCATACGAAAATTAAAAATAAACAAAAAAAATAGAAATAAAATAAATACACTATACCTAGTTCAAAATGTATATAAATAAAATATTTATAAACCCCTAATGCTTTTAAATGGAGTTTAGATGATATTTATTTCAGCAGGTACGTACATTGATATGACATAGCTATGTAAATGTCTTAGCACGAGGTATAATGTTACCGCTGTGTTATGGAGGTAAGATAGGCAGTCGCTCCATATAAAATACTGGTATTCAGCTGCATCCGGTTAGACTGGAAGCCGACCCCAACATAGGAAATGGCAGGCAGATTAATTTATTGATAGTTATGCAAACAGAATTTGCACCTTCCATTACCAAAGAACCAGTAAACGAAGAACAACCGGTAATTGCGTAACACACTAACAGTAGGAATGGTTTTCATTTTGACAGTTCAACAACATTCATTGCGTTATTTATGTTGTTGAGCAGATAATCGTTTCGAACATATGAACCAATGCATTATCAATAGGCTTCAAAATGATTCAGATTGTGATAGATAGTGTGTTACGTAATTAGGGTGCCGGTCAAAAATATGTTTCATGAATCTCTGGAACTTTAAATATTTTATATTAGTTGTGAAGATTCTGTTGCGTATGACAGGGAAAAAAACTTGAAGAAAACAATCTCCCTACATCTATCAATCCAAAAGATATTGTTTCCAAAACTTGCCTTTTAATAAAAAGGAATCTTCCTAACTTCCTAACTAATATTATAAATGCGAAAGTAAGTTTGTTTGTTTGTTTGTTACGTTTTCACGCCTAAACTACTAAACCGATCATCCCGAAATGTTGCATATACGTTGTCAGGTGTACAGAAACGGACATAGGGTACCTTTCATCCCGAAAAAAAGTACTGTTCCCGAGGAAAACAACAATAACGTTCTTATGATAATAGATGGCGCTACGTATCTTTCGAATCATGATTGAAATTATATTATTATAGAAACTTTAGTAGTGTGGTAAGGGTTTTTTTTTTAATTTAAGTACCTAATACATTTTGTGAGTCTATAGTGTCGTTAGACCGGTTTTTCATCCTCCTAACTATAATTCCCCGAACAACCCTAATTGATTGTCAAATACTAAATTAACGCGAGCGAAGCCGCGGGCAAAAGCTAGTAAAATATAATACCACAATAAAATATCTATAAAACAAATCGCCCGTCACAACAGAAATTTAATAGAAAAAGACTTATCAGAATGAAATATACGCAAAATACTCCAAAGTGACTGCTGAAAATTGGCTCCTGAAAACCCCCGACTGAATGGTACAGATTAATGTTCAGAACGTGGCCAGAAAGTTTAGGTATTCCCGAATTTTTAGTAGAAAGGGTATATTTTCAGAAACTGTAACTCAATTCCCTCGGTTACGCTAGGAAAGTAATAAAAAGACAAAAATTGTGCCCAAGTCTGCCCGAGCTGATGTGAATAATTTTGCCTAGGGAATTTTTGACTGTTGAATATTCAGTCTTCTAAAGAAGGACTAGAATATTACGATGGCTGATATTTTTATGGCTGAAATAATTCTGGTTTTACTTAACTACCCGTGCATATGAGCTTACATTTAGTTTGAAATATTTCACTGGGCAATAGCTGGAAATAATTCCATTGAAATATTTCCATTGAGTAACGAACAAATAGAGAAAATCTAATGTTACTGTCAGGAAAAAACCATTTCTAAGGTCATCAAAAGTGATAAATAACCAGGGACGTTTATATAGTTGAAGTTTAGTAAGAAACCGATGAATGTTTTCGAATAAAATTTAATTAGATTAATAGAAAACAAACACGTAATTTATCAAATTAAATTTCATTCGAAAATATCCATCGGTTTCTTAATAAACTTCAACTATATAAAAATATTTTTGTTTTTCTTTCTTTTTCAAATATTTTTCTTTCTTTCTTTCTATACCCGACGACCCTGGTTACTTATCTCTTTGAGTGACTGTACATATGTACTTAGATTTTCTTTACTGCCTTGTGTGTGTGGTCGCAAGCGCTACTGCTAAGCATGAGGTCCTAGGCTCTATTCGCAAGTCGGGTAAAGTGCTATTGGGTTTTTACATCTGGAATTTCTTAGCAGCAGCCCGGTGTCTGGATTTGTGCCCGGTCAATGGCAATAGGCTCGCCCCCTGTTACATAGGACTTAAACATACCTGGCGAAATGTGGGTGTACTATAGATACACCTCTGCCTAACCCTTCGAGGAATACAGGCGTAATGTTATGGAAAATATGCTTTAATTTCCCTAGTACATAACTAAGTTAAAAGAAAGTAAAAAAACATCCGTCAGTCCCTTATCTTCTCTGAACCATTTAAAACAAATTACGCAACCGAGGGCCCTAAAGCACAGTGCGCAAAAAATAGCACACATGAGGACAAAAAGGTCACATTACCGAAATTCGGATACTTTTCCGAGTAATGAAATTGTAGTACAAACGGTTCGGAAGAAAAAAAGGAGGGATGCCAGTGAGCCCCTGCGTCTTATTTCCGAATCGTAAACAAAGTATAATGGCCGAGTGTTCGCGGTATGGTGATCAATTTAGGCATCTTCTCGGGAAAAATAATAAAAAATAAGGAGGTTTTTCGGAAATAAATTCGTTAGTAAAGTCGTTATTCTTGTCTTAAGAGTTTTTTTCTTTTCATTCTTAAAACATTATACTGAAGTACCTTTTGATTTTAATAAGCAAAATAATATTAAAAAGTACGTATCAAAGCTTACATTTGGGGATATTCTTACCGTTCTCAAAAGTGAAATTAAAGCAGCAGGCACAAAAACGTAGGAAATTAGTAAAAACAAAATGTAACAGTAGCTATTATCACAATCACAGTAAAAAAATGGACAATAGAACATATAGAAACGATTGTGCCTCTTGCATACATTCGATTAAGTTAATAACTACACTTGACGGCACTTAAGTTGGTCCAAGTTACAAGGTTAAGCGATAGCTTTACTTAAACGTAACTTGAAGATTTTTTTTGTAGTAAGGCTCATATATTCCTTTTACTAGTATAGAATAGAATATTCTTTATCGTGGACACCATATGAATTACAGATATAAAAGTTTATTTTTATTTGTATGGTGTACATAATAAAGAGTATTCTATTCTATTCTATTCTACAATGAGCGGTCATAACCAGAATTACTATTTCTGCTCATCTAGTCTTCCACTAAATAAAAAAAAGTTAAATTATAAGTCGCTTTTGGTCACGAAAGTAAACCAGAATCGTGACAGAGCTGCATCGATCCTAAACTTAAGTAATAAGTATACCAGCTCTGCCCTAAAAATCAAATAATCGTGGACACACTTTTCAGATAAAACTAAAAAGACCAATAATACTGTTAGCGCGTAACAAAATTCACAAAAAAAGAACAACAACACAAATCGATTCTAAGTAAAAAAGGTGAGAAGCAAAAAAATCTGTCGTAAAAAATGTTTTTGTCCACATCCGCTCACGATTTAGACCACAGTGCGCCGTCCCCTGCGTGTCGGAATCCACCACGGTCTACTTACTACAACTGTAACACTTGTCAATTTCTAGGTAAATATTTCAAATACCTACCTTTAGTAGATGTTTATTAGCAAAATGGAGAATTTCACATTTAATTGGAAACTCGTAATTAATTATTCCGTCCATTTTTATGTTTTATGGCTACGAAAGAGAAATGCCTGCTGCTTATCTTGTGGCAATTTGTTGGAGTGTTAATTAAAATGATTTAAATCATGCTGATGGGAGAACAACATTTAAGAATCATGGCGCGCAATTGGTGAAGTTTAATGGACGGACGTGAATTGTGGTAATCATAGAGTTGGTTATTATTTGCTTTTTTATGGTGTGCTGATGTGCATTTTATTTATAATTATATTTTGCCCGCGCCTCCGTCCGCGTGAAATTTTAGCCTCGACTTACCGCGTCGCATCGCATCGCCCGCCCGCGCTGTTACTTTGTTGTCACTTAGCTTTCTTTTTGAGATTTTTTCTTTTTTCCTCGCGTGATGTTTAAAAGCCTTCCTCAAGAATTGGGCTATGAAATGCAAAAATGTTTTTTTTTGTCCGACTGGTAGTTTCAGAGAAAAGCACGTTCAAACAAACAAACGAACTCTTCAGCTTTATAATTAGTTTAAAGATAGCGTTTTACTAACCTACTGCTTTGCTCCGGTTAAAATAATTATGCTATTAATGCCTTGATATCGTTACGATTGTTCTTTTACATCAGCGGGTCTAGACAAATGGCATTCGCTTCGGAGCGATTCTATTTCTACAATCGCTATTGCTTTCGCTAATGTTTCCATCATACGAATCGAAAACTAGCGATAACGCTTGTCAAAAAGTGCCACTTGGCTACGCATCTCTATGGAAGTAATCGTTCGATGCTGTCGATTCGTTTCATAGAATCGAATGATGTTAACATTGTCTAGCTAATTTCTATCCGTTGACTTATGATCACGTGACATTTCGATAGCTTTTGTCAACCCCATACATTTAGTGGCTTTTCTACTAGCGTCATCGCGAATCGAATGTTTCTTTGTCTTGGCCCTCTGGTATCGCGATTGATCGCTGCAATCCTTGTTATTTTGTAACATAACCACAATAAACCTACAATAACGGTGAAGAAAAACAACGTCAGGAAACCGGCAAGTCCTAGAACCAAACATTCGAAAACATGTGACCATCTACCAACCCGCACTGGGCCCGCGTGGTGGATTACGACCCACTCCCTCTCAGAAAGAGGAGGCCTGTGTCCCAGCAGTGGGAACATTATAGGCTGATTATGCAATAAACCTGCAATGTACGGTCACCAAAAGTGATAAGTAATCAGGGTCGTCGATATAGTTGAAGTTTAGTAAGAAACAGATGAATGTTCTCGAATAAAATTTAATTTAATTAATAGAAAACAAACAGGTACGAGTAATTTATCAAATTAAACTTCATTCGAAAACATCCTTCAGTTTCTTACTAAACTTCAACTATATCCTTATTTACATTATCTCTTTGGCGACTACACTACACTATGTAATGTACACAATGTAATGTAAGGTACACTATTTAATGTAAGGTACAGTTTGTAATGTAAGGTACACTATGTGATGTAAGGTACACTCTGTAATGTAAGGTACACTATGTGATGTAAGGTACACTCTGTAATGTAAAGTACACTATGTAATGGAAAAGGTAACTGTAGGTACCTCTTAGCCTCAGATACATAAATACCTTTGGTCCTTTATTGCATAAGGTCCCATAATAAACCACCCGTGAGAATTGATAAAGTGATATTTCTCAAGACAGACATTATACAATTTTGTTTCGCCTTCATTTCTTCACGAAACGCTAATGAAATTATCTTCGTCTCCATTTCAATTAGAAACAGAGAAGGCTAGGCTACCTAAAATAGTGCAGTCATTAGGCCACCCACTGAATGTTTCATAGACAGTACATTTTGAATTAGCAACACCGCAGTGTTCCGCAATGCCTTTTGGCCAAATGTTGCATTAGTGATGTGGGCGTGTTGATAAAGGGACATAAATAATATCGATAAAATTCTGTTTTTGGTTAATATGGACGCTGTGAATAGTATAATATTATTTTTATTATATAATATTATTTTGATTGTTGCAGAAGATGGTATTAAGTCAATATCGTATAAGATTTGATACCATCGTTAATGTTAGAGCGTTAACGCAATGTCTCACTCTATCAACACTAGATTAGCTGCTTTCATTTTGTCATCATATTTTATGTAACAGTAGGTACTAATTATGATAGGCAGCGTATTTCATATCCCAAGGAGTATAGCGTGATAGGTTTATGAAAATCCATGTCCTAAATTAACCAAGACCGCTAATTACACCATACTTAACAAAGCAACATTAGTAGCTATTATAATTGTTAAGTAAAAACTACAATAAGTGCTTTAACAATTACTATGAGTATCACGTTGCATAGTTAAGAAATCAAATTCGTTATTTCTTTATTGTATTTGCCACTAGCCTTCACCACAAAATTTTGCTGTCATTGAGTGATAAAACAAAAATGCATTTACTATTTTTCATGTATTATTTTTCGTTTTGCAAGTGCTGTGAGATTATTATTGCTAAATGTTCAGATTAGCTACGATATAAGACAAAATTCTACTGTCATCTAGACATTAATATAAGATTAAAATAATCTAGAGTCAAACAGATTTACAATGACCTATTAGATATTATAATGCAACTTTATTTTAACCTGTAATACTAAGTCTAACATCTAGTTCACAACAGGCGATTATTTGGAAGTGCAAAAAATTTTTCCTTGAAAAACCGTTGCGTTACTAATTTTACAGCAGTTTTTGTATATTAGTTCCGAAACAAATTACTCATTCATTTGATACTACACTGAACTTTGAAACAAGAACATTTAGTTTATCGACAGTCAAATATCAAAAATCGATACTTACCCAATCACTACCCCACGACAATTTCAAGCTGCAGAGTCCAACAAAAAGTCTCATTGGATATTTATCTGTAGCGACATTCGACCTCATGCTGTTGCACTGCAATAGCTCTGCACTGATGGAATCTCGACGACCACATTTTTTCGCGCACTGTTTAATTTCCCGTCAAAATTATTCCAAATGTTGGAAAAATTCATTTCGTTTTTGGCGAAAGTTTACGGAATTAAATGAGTTTTTGATTGCCGTTCTTGATTTGGAAATTAAAAATAAGGGACGTTTTAACGGGTTGTGCTTTGTAAGAAAAGAAAGTTAATTCTAAAGATGGTCAAAGTTGATGGTGAAGCCAGATTGGTTTGTTTTCTTTTAGAACTTAGAAAGTTCGCAAATTTCTCATACTGACATTATACAGGGTGGCAGGGACATCGACGCACAACCATGGATTCAAAACACAATTCTGAACACCCCTGAGTTGAAAATTTTCGTCGGTTATTTAAAAAAAATCCCTGCCATACATTTTGGCCGCGTTGCTGGTGGCTAATGGTTGGCACTGATTTGTTTTAAAGTAACCGTTGAAATTTTCTACGCTGGGTGGTCTAGAATCATGTGCTGAATTCATGGTTTCATTTTGCGCGTCAATGACCCTGCCACCCTGTATATTCGTAAAAGAAACAATTCAAAACCATTAATCAAATTGGGTTGAAAATCCGCCATCAGCACTCTTCTAATGACAAATGAAAACCAACCACCAGTGTGCGTGTATGACCAGATGTATGAACGTAAACCAAGCAAAAGGAGTATGTAAGGATCGTAACAGGCGGCGTTCTCTAGTTTCTGCCTACCCCCATGGAAAAAAAACGTGAATTTATGTATGTATGTAAGTTACAAAAGACAAACAGAACAAGCGATGCTTCTTGACTACCAGAAATTACAACATGACGTAAAATTCAACACAAACAAGTCGTCGTAAAAAAACACGTCGGTCATAAAACTATACTAAAATTAATAACATAACGTATCATTCTAACTGGAATTCTAGAACGCTAGGTATTGCTAAACGTACTGTCTTTAGCGCTGAGCGCGATAGTGTAGACATTACAACACCGAGTTATATCGCTTGCAAGACTTAAAGCTTTATAGCGGAACGGTGTACGAATGTATATGTACCTAAGTGGATGGATGTACATACTTTTGCGGTTAACAGGCAGGTAGCGTAAGTTGTCACCAGTAATGTAAGTAACTGTCCCACTGCAGGACAAATGTCTCTTCTTAAACAAAGAAGTCCGAACGCATTGTTAGCCATGCTTGCTTGTTGCCATGCCATGATAGTGGTGTCAGAAGATTAAGTCCAGCTACGTAGTCCATAAAGCTTGTGAGAAAACATGATGGCCTAGACAAGTGGCAAGTGGTTTCAAAGCGTTTCGTAATTCTACAACGTCTTTTAATTATACTGACATTAGCTTTTCAGGGGTTTATACCAGTTCCATACTTATTTGACTTTTCCACAATAGTTAAAAATAAAGAAAGAAATATAGGTTTATTTGCCACAGAAACACGCGCACGTAATAATATAATTAAGAGGATTGGAATAAAAAAACGATAATACAATTACCATTTTCTTTTAACAATTTTTTACCGTAGGTAATGTTCCATTATCACGATTTATCTAAAATAGTTGGTATTCCTTTGATACTCCTAATAGAAAACAAAAAATAAATTAAAAACAAAAAAACGAATAGCGGGATATTTTTTAATAATTCATCGAAAAATGCTCAAACAGGTTTGCCCATCACTAAAGACTAAACACAATCACTAAACTCATAAAGACAACAGTGTCGATACAAATTAGTGTTGTAATTACAAACAAGTTTGATACCAACCGTGTCATAACGTCGATGGTAATTAGAAACATCTTGATAGAAAGATGTCAACGTGTCTGTTACCATCTGGTTAATAGGCTAATTCTGCAATTTGTATTCTATAATGCCATTATGATGTAAATGTCTTAGGAACAGGTAACGTAAAGGTATCAAGATTTTGCGCTGTAGTGTGTTGTTTTTTTAATATTCTTGCAAATAGAATACACAGAAATATTTGATGTTTAATAATCTGGCGTCTTAGGCCAGTGGGACTGTCTCGTTGGTGTAGTAGTTGAGAACGCAATTGTTTACTGTTGGGTCCTGTGTTAGATCCCCTGTTTGAGTTTGAGCAATAAGTTTTATTGGAGATTTCTCAGTAACAGCTATAATCGCGAATCATATTGACGGAAATAAGTCTACCCCTGTTACATGTGAATTAAACGTATTTTCGTTGGGTACATATACATCACTGCTTACCCCCTCAACGAATACAAACGTCACTATTTGATATATTTTAGATACAGATTGCAACTTTGATATTTCATGAAAACCCTATTGTTTGTCGATCGATAGCACAATAATCTTAGTAATGTTTCCTTCACAACGTAATTAGCACATAATGATTAATTACATTCACATAAATGTACATAAATACGAACATATGGAAAGCAAGGTCAATGACCATAATGTGGTAATTATTATTACCTCCAGATATAAATGGAGTAATGATTTAGACCTTAGCTTTTCCGAGACATATAAACCTAGTGTGGTTCTAGCTTGAAGGTCGGGGCAGTGTCATTTTAATGTAAAATTAATTGTAATAGTCACGCATCATGATAATATTACGGTAACGGTAGAAGGTGTTGCCAGACCAAATAGCCAGGTGGGTAGACGCCCTAAAGAAACTCGCAGGGAAGACCAGCGGGGTAGTTACGTAACACACTAACAGTAGGAATGGGTTTCATTTTGACAGTTCTACAACATTCACTGCATTATTTACATTGTTGAGGAGACAAAGTTTTCTAACATATGAAGCAATGGATTAGCAAAAGGCTTCAAAATGATTCTGATTGTCATAAATAGTGTGTTACGTAATTAGGGTGCTGGATGAGACTCGCCACAGACCAGGGAAGCATGGCACAAAAGAGAGGAGGGCTATATTCAGCAGCTGGTAGACAAGGCTGCCAATGATGATGGTGAAGATCATAATTTACAATGAGGAGACAACAATACGACAATAAATGATAACAATGGCATTACTAATGCATGAGAGTATTTCGGAACTATCAAATAAATCCTAGCATCGATATCAAAAAGTATTTTTTTCAAACCAACTAAATAGTAGTGATAGGCCGACTATAGTTTTTGCCAATCTTTGACTAGCTTTAATGACTAAACTATTGGATATATTGCATTGAATTTTCATATGCAGATTGGGAATGCCATTAGAAATACGCAGTTTAATTTATAGTTGTATTGTGGTCTCCACCTTGTATATGAGTATTAAATCTAGGAGCATAAAAAGATATAGAGAAAGAAAGAAAAGAAAAATCGATTTATTAGTCACAGAAACACAAGGATTGTTAAGTTACGATAGGTACCTAAATATTTGTTCTTTGCATCAACCACGCTTCTACCTTATCGTGTGTGAGCCATTTCAGCAACTATTTTGAATACATCATATTCTGATAAATATAGTAAGTGTAGACGAGAGAAGAAAAACATTTACCTACTGTCTTACCTAGTTACCCTATTACTGACTGTAGCTAAGTCCTTGCAAATAATTCAATCTGGGGAAAAACTATCTTATACGTTTATACATATTGTCCCACTAAACCTCTGTATTTCAAAAATATATAAGTGCTAGCGAAATAGCTCATCCTGCTCTTTCTGTATTTTTTTTCTTTTTTTTTTCGTATGCTGCACTGGTTGACGTCATCACGTCAACGCCGACTGTCGCAGAAAACCAGCGCTGGGGCTCTGTCTCGCATAGGGTCGTAGCATTATGCTGAGCGATTGCCGTTTTGCGTGGATGTGACGCTTATTTTCCCCCAACTCGTTCTTTTTTGTATTTGTGTGTTTTGCTATGCGTCATGTTTACCGCAAATAAACGTTTTTTCTTTCATCAAATAGATATTTCAATGTTTGTTTCTAGGTCGGCCGCAACACTGCGATACCTATATAAGATTGGTTATGCATCGGTGATCCACTTGGATCAGATATCCATAAGCAAAAGAATAATAATACCAGCCTATTATTGTCCAATTGCAAAGCAGATGCCTCTTCTCATTCAAGACGGGTTGGCGATTTCAGAGTTATATTAACTATACGTCCAGGTTTCCTCACGGTGTTTTTTCTTCATCGATGTCAATAATGTCCAAGATAAAATCAGGAAGTAGGTACATATTATTATGAATGGAAAAAGTAATATTGGTACTTGCCCTTATTTGAACCCACAACAAAAAAAAAAACACGTGTGGCACTCGGGGACTGCCGCGGTAAAGCATTGCATTTTTTATCAACATATGCAATTATAATTATTTATTTATTTTTTATTTATCCAGTATTTATTTTTCTTTGATATTAATTCAAGTACAGTCGTACCATATACATACACGTTAAGCGAACGCTCGGCCGAGCTACATGGTAGGCGGAGTGTGGGTGGGTGTTAGGTTTTATTTTCGTTACGGAATTTCTTGATTCGGTCGCCGCGCTCAAAGCCCTCGATAAAAGCTATGCAATAGCTTAAAAGTATGATTACTAAATAGTACCTACTGTAGTTCTTATTTCAGCGTTACACTTACAGGTCATCGTAGAAATCACAGCGAGTAAAATAAGAAAGTTTTTTTTTTATAAACTTAAGTCTATTTGCACAAATTATATTTAAAATTGCTAAAGATATTTTAAAAACCTTGTATTTTTGACCTCCGTTTCCAGATTTAAGGTCAATATAAGCTATTACGTATTGTTTTAATGCTTGCAAAAGAATTTGATTTTAAAACCACACAAAAAGTACAGAAATTTTTGTGAGGTTCTTTCGGAAAAAGATGTAAATATCCACAAGAAATTATAGAGTGGCTTTATCATGTCTTTTTCACAGAAATATAAAACTAAATTCCTTCAAGCATAAAATTTAGAAGTTACTAAAACAACAAGTTTGGTAACCAATATATAAATGTCCGTATTGCATGCTACAAGATAATACTTGTTATAATTTTTATTAAAAGGCTTATCTAAGATACAGCTTGTGACCTTACTGGCCGATGAAATACAGAGTAATGAACGACAGAGGTTGCAAGATTTACTATTTAAAATTGTGTACTCAGCTAAATTGCATATAGGCTTGGTAGATGTTGTCTAAATGTGTAAGCAATAAAGGCCGCGTTTGTCTAGTGGTCACAAAAGCTACTGCTGAGCGGGAGGTCCAGGGTTCGATTACCAGGGCGGGAAAAGTGTTATTGGGTTTTTCCGCTAGGGATTTCTCAGTAGCATCTCGAAGTCTATATTTGTGACCGGTTGATGGCAAGAGGCTCGCCACCTATTACATGGGATTTATACTTTACTGGGGAAATGTGGGTGTACTATAGGTACACCTCTGCCTAACCCTTCGAGGATTACAGGCGTTACGTTATATTATGTGGGCTAAAATGCATAAAGGCTCTTACAAACAGGCGCGACACGCAACGCGACCCAAAGGCCCAGCTCGTGGCGCGGCAGGCGGCGGTGCCTTTGTGTCGCGTCGCGTGTCGCGCCTGTTTAAAGGAGCCTAAGAGTTGTCTTATAAGCTTGGTGTTGTAAATATGTGATCAATAAAGGGTATTTGACAGTGGAGTTTCTTGCCCATTCTTCTCCATACGAAACTACCTTTTAGAAGGGGCGACTAGAATCAATTCTATTTTCTTGTAAACTTTGACGTTCAAAAGTGCCTTTTATGTGCCTATTTGAAATAAATGATTTGACTTTTGACTTTGACATTTCGTCATTACCCAGGAATCAAACTCATGTTTCACAGCCCCGGTTTCAACCAATGGATATTTATAAGTGTGCTTATGTGTCATTTACTTAGTAAATATATGCGCTGTTTGTATGTTTGATGATAAGATACAACAGAATTACACCAATTATAACACGTTATTAAGGATTTACTAGAATTCATCTAGGAAAATAGTACCTAGGTGAGTCAAATACTAGACAAATCTGGTAAAAACTTATTGTGCGATTCCTGGATTTTTGTTCAGTTTTTGATATAGTCCTGGGTAACTTGAATATTTATTTATTTATTTGTGCACAATTAATTACCTTATTTATTACATTGCAATATGCAAGTATTATAAATATATATGTATATATATATATTTTATAAATATTATAAAATAATTATTATATTTTACCTACGTTCTTAAGAACCTAGTGGCAATTGTGGCCCAGTGGTATCGGCTGCGACTTCAGAGTTGTAGGTCCTGAGTTCAGACCTAGGCAGGCACCTTCCTGCCGGGGCTGCGGATTGTACAAAAGAGTTACCGTGGCCCTGGCGCACAGGCAACTGAAGGAACACGGGTGGATTTTAGTCAGTAAGAGTCTGACACGCTCTTCCGCTCCGTCCAGAGCGGGAGAGGTCATTTGATGATTTTCCACCCAAAAAGAAAAAAATAAAAAAATGGCAGGCACCTTACTTTATGTAATTAATTTCATCACCACTGCTCTCAAAACTGTGAAGGAAAACATCGTGAGGAAACTGGCATGTTCTAGAATAAAAAAATTCGAAGACATGTGATATCTACCAACCCGCACTGGGCCCGCGTGGTGGATTACTCCCTGTCACTGAGAGGAAGTTTGTGTCCCAGCAGTGGGAACATTATATTAATAGGTTGATTATGACCTACATTCTTTATTATTTACTTTCTAGTGCACCGCCAAAAAAATACCTTGTCCTATATTACTTGGGGTCGATGCAAGACGTCTTCTATTCTCCTGTGTCAAAAAAAATGCTTTATAAAGGTTAATTCCTAATTGTGAACGCGAACCATTTTGATAACAATCTTTATTTATGACCAATTCACAGTATTTTCCAAAGCGGCATTACCATAGCAGGCATTATACAATAGCTCCTAACAATGATAGTTCAACATTACATAATAGGCTCGTAAAATGACACAATCGCTGGTAGGTTGTAGAGGTAATCTGGCAAAATAACTAGATACGCCCACGAGATGAGAGGTGAAGATTTATTGGGTATTGTATGCACTTCCTGGGGAAAGTGATTTGTTTGGAGTTCATGGTTATTAGTCATTTCGGTTTTTAACCGATTTCAAAACGGAGGAGGTTCTCAATTTGTATATTTATTTTTGTATGTTTGTTAAGCGGTATCTCCGGCAATTGTGGATCGATTTCGAAAAATTCTTTTTTCATTATATAGGTTATTCCTCAGGGTGGTCCCACATAAATTTTATTAACTTTACTTGAGAAGTTCTTTAGTTAGCTTCAATAACACGTATTTTTTCCAATTAGTGTATATTGATGATGTAATAATAACTTTCTGTCACTGTTATTTACATAGCAAGCAGTGGTATACGAATTTTTGTGATTTAAGTACCTCAACTAGAAAATGGAAAATAAAAAAACAGTTTTACAAAACAAAAAAAAAAACAACCGATTTCCATAAAAAATACTACAAAGTGAAAAATAACTTTAAATAATTTCGGAAGTCGGTGGCAAAAAGCCAAAAACCGAAAATACAAAACCAAAGACGCCGACTTCCGAAATTATTTAATATTATTTTTACTGTGTAGTGTGTTTTTGGAATACGATTTGTTTTTTTTTGTCGATGTTATTTTAATTTAGTAGGAAACATTATGGGGTTTATTTATAAACACTGGTTAAAGTTAAGAGACATTTAAACGTCATGACTAAACAGTGGTTAATCTTTTCTTAACTTTAAGCAATGTTTAAAAATAAAGTTGTATAAAACGCTTTTAATTGAATTTTGTTTAAAGTTTCATAAATGTTGACTGAATTATTATAATAGATCGATACAAATTCATTATTTAAGAAAAAAATTATGTTTCCTTCATTTATTTTTTTGAGAGTGAGACGAATCTGTGTTTTTGAGTCTTTAATTGAAAATGTTAATCAGTAAAAGGCTTCTTCATCTTTTTCGGGGTTTGGTTTCCGCACTTCAGGTGGACCATTGTACGTGGGCCATTGCGGTCGTCGGTGGTTATTCCAACCAACCCACCTCCCTCCAGAATTTGATTATGTCTCCTGGTCTGCTGAGAACATCTGTGTAGGATCTGGGTGCCCCGAGGGTTTCTGTCCTAATCTGGGTGACGCCTGTGCATTCAAAGAGCAGATGCGCAACGGTTTCCTCCGCCTCCATGCAAGACAAAGGACTGTCCGTTATGCCTATTGTGTGGAAGTGTTTGTTTAGCGAGCAGTATCCCGTGATGGAACCCGTTACCAGGCGCAGGCCGTTCCTGTCCAGGCGTAGTAAACGTTTGCAATAAAAGGCTTAAAAGGCTGTGGAAAATTCATAAAAATATAATCACCGTGACTTCTTTTGAAATGACGCACATAAGTTATCGGTTCCGTGTAAATAAAACGAAAGTTCAAATCGTTACCTACAAGTAACAATTTGCTTCCGCATACCTAGATATTATTATTTTCAGATAATTTCAAGCTGCCCACTTTTTTTTATAATTTTTTACTTATTTTTACAGCATTAACCTTTTTTTTTTTTTTCAATTTAACTGATAGACTTGTAATATTCCAAAGTTAAAATTTATCTCGCTGCTGAAACCACTGCCTTGTAATCCTTGGAATTAATTACCCGTGGTAATAAATACCTTTTAGTACATAAAAACGTCTGTATCTAACACTGTACAAGTAACATGTTCTTACATACCGATGTCTGCACCTACACAACATCAGAATTTCAACAAAAAAAAAACAAAATCAAACAAAATTGCCACCTCTGTCGCTAACTACTCTGTGCAAAGTTTTTGCGGGCAGCGCCTTTTCCTTTCATTCGACCTTGCGTGCGTACCACAATAGTAATACACGCTGATACACTGTGCAAACTACTTGCTAATTGTTGCTTGTTTTAATTTAGTGGCCAGTCTGTTGTGGGGCTGGTATTTCCTCTGGTTGGTGTTCGAAGTTTGGCTTAAGATAATGAAACGATCGTGGCTCACTCATGGAACCTTGATTTTTGTATTGTCTTAGTATAATAGCCCGAGACTGTGTTTGATCCCTCGTAGACGTTGAAGATTTAGCTTACTCTTTAGAAAGACTATTAGTATTTTGCCATTTTAATACATAGTCATTTCTATTTTAGTATTAATCTCACTGTGAAAACTAAGTTGAACGAAGCTGTCATTTAAAGTGATGCTAGGGATTGACAATACTGTCAGATCACTTTAAGGTCACTTTACCAAAGCTTTCACGGTGAAATATTTAAAATACATTATTCAAATGTCGTCCTTCGTGGCTCTGGCACTCTTCAAAGCGATCTCTAAAATTCATGGAAACCCGCCTCAGATGTTGAGTAGGAATGTTGTTGATTTCTTGTCTAATGTTTTCCTTCAATTTAGATATGGTTGATAGCTTACTGTTGTACACCCGACTCTTCAGATAACCCCAGAGGAAAAAATCCGGAAGTGTGAGGTCTGGGCGAGCGCGTTTTCATGAATGTTAGAGATAGCTTTGAAGAGTGCCAGAGCCGCGAAGGACGACATTTGAATATTGTTATTTTCTAAAAGTAATTTTCCCATGTTTTCAGTTTCTGATTTGTAATTTAACGTGTATGTATACAAATCTTTTGTTAATTTTTTATGCGTCTACAATAGTTAGTTTTTTCTGAGACACTCTGTAGTTTAAAGTGCAAGCAAGACCTATACCTTTTTTTGTGCTGGATATCATAAACATAACATTACGCCTGTATTCCTGATAGGTTAGGCAGAGGTGTACCTATAAGTACACCCACATTTAGTTTACGTTTAAGTCTCATGTAATAGGGGGCGAGCCTATTGCCATGCAGAAGCAAGACCTCTACGAAATAAATCATGGATTTAATATACAGAGCTACCTGCTGCAGAAAACTTGGTACCTCTATTATTAGCAACCATCGGATATTCGCACGCATATTTACCTAAAGTTAATTTTTAGCTAAGACAGTACGGAAGCAGCTCCTTAACATATTTTTTATAATAAATTCAGACACATATTTATTTAAAATACATTTTTAACCCCAATTCAAATACGTGTATGTAGGGTCTAAGAGAAGGGGTGGTGTGTGTTAGATAAAACAAAAAAAAAAAAAACATAAATAAAATTAATTATTTTTATTAAATTAACTACTATGTTCTGATTGGGCGTAAATATTACCTCGGCTACAACAACTTTAATCACTACCTTTCAATGGCTATGACTTGTTCCAGTTTGATCACTGAAATTTGACGTTAGCAGGGTTTTTTTATACAAAAGCGCTGTCCATATTAGCCAACATCTCAACTTTAGATGAATATGCATCCGAATATCCGATCTCTAATTATTAGTGAAACAAGATACTAGGTGGGTACATACTTGAATTGAATACGTAAATACATTGGTGTCTGACATAATTCCTTAGTTTTAGCCTTACATCATTCGTTCACAGAAACGTTTGACCTATTCTTTGTTTGATCATATCACCGGATCATCAATTATTTTATTGTTTCGTAAAACTAATAATAAAGGTTATCAAAAAAAAAACACTTCTTCGATGTTAACATTATTATTATTATGACAGATTTTTATTTAAGTAAACACGGCTAACTTAAGTGACATCATCTTTAACTTTGTTCGGGTCGGCTTCCTGTCTAACCGGATGCAGCTGAATACCAGTATTTTACATGGAGCGAATGCCTATCTGACCTCCACAACCCATTTACTGAGTAACACGAAACCCCTTGATAAGACTGGTGGTCAGACTTTTGGGCTTCTGACGACCCGTAACGACTGTCAAAGATCTACGAATGACAGCCGGGACCAACGACTTAACGTGCTTTCCTAGGCACGGAATGGTCTCGGTATGTAAAGATGGTCACCCATCCAAGAACTGACCGCGGCAAGCGTAGCTTAACCTTCGATCGACCCGTGCCGCTGTTATCATATAGCCACAATCGCCGATATCAAGTCATTGACCACTATAAATTAATTGGCAGTTAGGTACCTAGGTACATACTTACTAATGTATAAAAACGAAGCATGTTTGGTGTGGCTGAAGTTGATGTGATAAGGCAACGGTGCGGTTTAAAAGAAGATGTAGTGACAAAAATTGAAAAGAGTATGCTTAGATGGTTTGGTCATGTTGAGAGGATGAATGAAGGGCGACTAACAAAAGGTATTTACAAGACAGATGTGAGTGGAAACGCCGGGAGGGGACGCCCTAGGAAGACCTAGGATCTTATTGGTGTTGTTCTTCAGAAAGGTCAGGTGCGTGGTACTTGCATCCGGCGTGCGTGAATGACCAAACGTATGAACGTAAACGAGGCAAAAGGAGTATGTAAGGGTCGTAGCAGGTGGTGTTCTGTAGTCTCTGCCTACCCCCATAGGGGAGAAAGCGTGAGTTTATGTATGTTTTAAGTATTTATGTAAAACGGAAATTCTACCCTTAATCCTGTGTCAGAGTTTCCTCCACTCATACATCCAAAATATTATTTCACCTATACCAAGAACGCTCTGCGTAGTATTTTTCCAATTTCCCTTACTAGAACCGCTTGAAACTACTTATGGTCTATTTATATTTACCATCGGGTTCCCAAGAGCCCCATAAAAGCTCTTCCATAAACCGATTATCTTTATCCGAACCGGGTAAATAGACGGACAAGTACCACGAGAGTACCGTTTGGACCCGTTTGCCTAAATACTAAGGGAAAGTTGGTACCATTTTTTGTACTGGCAGTAATAGTGTTCAGTTGGAAAATGTAGGGTCGCGTTGGTAATAATACATTAGTATAGTTTTAGTGTACGGTGGCAATAAAGCCCTTTTCCGATTTCGGGTGTCAGGATTTTTTGGGGCTTACTTATTCAACGTTTTTTCCAGGAAAAGGGAGCAGTAAGTTCATAGAATCATTTTGATTGCATTTTGCGTAACTGATAAGGTGTTACTGTAGTTTGGAAAGCAAGGAAAGTTATATAAATTACCTGTGTTACAATCCAGCAATTGCTCAACATCAACAAAATATACTTTGGAAGTTATATTCTAATTATCAAGTAAAAATATGTACTTTTTGTTAGTCAAAATTTAAATTAAATGTACATGAATATCAACTTAAACCTAATCTTGTTATATATAAAATCAATTTCGGGTCGTTAGTCTCGTTAAAACTAAAAAAAAATACTTTTTTGTTTAATTTTTTTTGCTCTAAAACTGGCGTGATTTGAAAAAATATATTTGTTTATTTCTGTTCGTTTAATGAAAATTTTACTTGATTTTTTAACGGACTTCAAAAAAAGGAGGTTCTTTATTCGAACCCCCATAGTTTGTAAGTTCGTGATTTTTTCATAAACTTATAAATCAGTTTTGATAATTCCTTAACTAACGTAATCTACATACTTTCAGGAAGGTTTTAGTATACAATATATTAGGTTATTGTTAGTAAACCTTGTTGAATTATATTGTTTCAAATCGAGGAGTACGGGGTGATCGATTTTATTGCACTTTTTCGGGTCGTTAGTCTCGTTAAAACTAAAAAAAAATACTTTTTTGTTTAATTTTTTTTGCTCTAAAACTGGCGTGATTTGAAAAAATATATTTGTTTATTTCTGTTCGTTTAATGAAAATTTTACTTGATTTTTTAACGGACTTCAAAAAAAGGAGGTTCTTTATTCGAACCCCCATAGTTTGTAAGTTCGTGATTTTTTCATAAACTTATAAATCAGTTTTGATAATTCCTTAACTAACGTAATCTACATACTTTCAGGAAGGTTTTAGTATACAATATATTAGGTTATTGTTAGTAAACCTTGTTGAATTATATTGTTTCAAATCGAGGAGTACGGGGTGATCGATTTTATTGCACTTCAGTGCAAAGTGCAAAGCAGTGTAAAGGCATTGCAACGCATTAGCTAGTTTATAAATAAAAATAACAATATAATATACTAACTTAACTAAAACTATTAGCAAACTAAAATAAGGCGTCGAAATATTCATCCGCATCGCTGTCGACTGGTAATGTATCCAAGCGACTGGCGGCATTGCCACGATGTATGGCAATGCTTGCTTAGCCTCCGGCCAAGATAAGAGTCAGTCAAAAACAAGTCAAGTATTGTATTTTATGAACCTAAAATAAATAAACTGTTTTTACATCAGACTCCTTATTATTTATTAGTTTCCTGTAGGTAAATGTATTGGAATTTAAATAAATCGATCAATCTTTGATGTCGCTTGATTGCAACTTACATCGCTTAAATCGTCGCTAACGCCATCTGTCAACTCACTAAGTGAACTGCGCCGACATTGATACATCGCCTGCTAAGTATTTACTAAATTGACTTATACTCCATTAGGCACCCTTGCTGCTTACCTCGTTATGTTATTGGCTCGAATATGAAGCTATAAGGATAGATTTTGATTTTATTATGGTTGACTTTGGGTAGTTTAGAGCTCTTAAGAGTCCAAGTTCGGCAAAATAAAATAGGTATTTTATGTGTCAAACCGATGTGAAAAATGAATCCATACTAATATTATAAATTCGAAAGTATCTCTGTCTGTGTGTTACCTTTTCACGCCTAAACCAATGAACGGATTTCAATAAAATTTGGCAAGGAGATAGCTGGCATCCTGGGGAAGGAAATAGGCTACTTTTTGTCCCGGTAGCACGTTCCCGTGAGATCATTTCAGACGTCCACGCAGGCGAAGCCGCGAGAAGAAGCCAGTAATGTTTATATTTTACAAGCCGTGTTCCCGATAGAATTTCCCATCGGCACAATGTCGACCTTCCATACAAACTTCAATCCCCTATTTAAACCCTTTAGAAGATGAATTTTCAAAAATCGTTCATGCTCATTTTCGTTAGGTGCACAAGAAACTTTTGTGCATTATTTAATACATAAAGACCAGCGGGGTAATTACGTTACACACTAACAGTAGGAATGGGTTTCATTTTGACAGTTCAACAACATTCATTGCGTTATTTACGTTGTCGAGCAGATTTTTTTTTTCGAACATATGAAGCAATGGATTAGCAATAGGCTTCAAAATGAGTCATATTGAGATAGTGTGTTACGTAATTAGGGTGCTGGTTCAGGATGTGCGTTGTGGAAAGCACGCGTAAAGTGCTATGATTGCTTGAATGATTGAAGGCTCCTTCAAACAGGCGCGACACAAAGGCAGTGCCTGTCACGCGACGACCGGTGCCTTTAAGTCCCGTCTCGTGTCGCGCCTGTTTGAATGAACCTTTATCAATAGGCAATCGCAGCAGTTTAAGCATGCTTGACAATTTGTCACATCAATTTTGCGATGAGTTTCGTTCGAGAAACTAAGGATCCTCTAAGTGTAAATTCTAAAACAAAATCTATTCCTATTCATAGTTGTTCCACGTGTATCCCAAGCACGATACTGCTGACTAAGTAATTCTCTTGACCTTATTGACCTAAGTAAAGTAATACAAGATACATCTACCTCTAGAAGCGAGTCAACAACATGTTTTTTGTTAGCTGCAGCCGATCAGTATTCATTCGAGATTCTACTATGTACTTGTTTGTACTTGGGTGGTATAAAATTTGTAGTTTGCTGAGTAAATTAAAGAAGATGTTTATTTATGGACTTCAATGAAATCGTCATCATTTTAATGATAAATGATTTTATTTCTGTAAGTAGGTTTGTACAAACACTTTTACACGTCAAAAATAAATTATGTTTTAAACTAATGAGTTTGGTGTTTTCTATCCGACTACCTACTCTGAGAATAAAGAATAAAAGAAAATCAGAGGTCACAGTCTCTTCTAAAGTCCAGACATACTATATATATACAGGACCATGTAGATTAGTGACTGAAATGGTCTTTTAAGGACAGATCCACACAGATTGGAGTGGACGGATTTGTCAGTAATCGTGTAGCTCAACTCAAGGCTGTTGGAGGCGTCCAAGATGTACAATTACTGATCAATGTGTTTCTGATTATGTGCAGAACACATGCGCTGTGCTTTGTAATCACATCAATTCCTTCTTTATTCATAATTGTAAGTTTCGTTCAGAAGCCCATGATCCATAGTGTTTACAGGCTAAAATGATAATATTAATTATGAAAAGATTTTATGTTTGAAAAAAACACTATGTTACCTAGAGCATACGAAGGAAGATGTCCGAAGATGTCCGTAGGTATATCCGTGGCATCACTAGAAGACCAGGGCTGCGGTACTTATTTTTTTTTTAAATATCGCAGCATTATGCTGAGATAGGAGCCTTTTTGGCCTCGCACAGGATTTTTACTTGTTTATTGTTGTGTTTTTTATTGTTAATTTTGTTAGTTTTAAATGCTCCTTTTTTATTTTTACTCTTTGTATTTCCTGTGCGTGTCCAAAATAAAATATTTTTCTTTTCTTTCTTTCTTTCATACAGCTTTGCGTCCAACAATTGTATTTCTTCATTCATTCTCCTTTGTCAACTGACACGCTACCGTTCACTCCCTTTTCTTTCATATCATTCCTCACACAATCCATCCATATTTTCTTTGGCCTTCCTTCCCCTCTCCATCCATCAGCATTAATATTCACCACTCTTTTAATCCCATGCGTTTCTCCCCCCTCATCAGACATACCAACACCAAGTCAAACGATTTCCTTTCAACTAAATACAGTTAAAATATTAACCAATTCTACTTCTCTCAATTTGAACCAAAAAATTGTGAATGACAGCCATTGATGCAGAATACTCGTAAAACCCTCCCAAAAACCAACATAAAGCAATTTTGTCCATTTTTCATTGTTACTGTGATACCAGAACGTAGTGCATGACGTTTTTAATAAATTACAACGCGCCCGGGCACGATTTGTGCTAATATTTGTTCTGTGGAGTACCGTGCGCAGATAAATTAATGCAGAGTAATTAATTTCGTGTTAAAGTTATTTGATGACCTGAGTACACGAGATAAGTAGTGATTGTGTGTTGTGTACATGTAATATTGTAGCTTCAGCTTTTTTGTGTGTGAAAAAATAAAAAGGGAGGTTACAAAATTTCATTCGGGCGAGAAATGTGACCATCACAATATTGCTGCCTACCAATTAATGGGGTCTGAAACCCGCTCGCTTATAATTAAGGATGATACAATGACATTGATGCGAAAGAAATTACATTTTTGTTACCCAATTAAAGAGCCACACAGCCCTCATAGGCGTTAAAAGAACAGGTATGTATAGTCAACCTTATAAGTCTTTTACCACCCTAAGGTTCTAATCTATTTGTTTATGTGACAGTTAGATCATTTTAATCTTAGTGAAATTTCAATTTACTAGGTTTCTTGTCAAAGTGACAAAGCGCGATTACACGGTAAACATAATTTCACTTAACTCAATGATAAGGTTACAAGTGAGCAAAAGGTTGCTAAGGTTACACAGAAAGTTATTATATTTGATGTTCTTCTCAAGTATTTATTTAATTACAAGAAACCGCGATAGCCTTGTTCAGACCATCGAACCCAAACATTTCGTAATGTGTTCTCGAACATGCGTTTACAAATGATGAAGAAAGAGTCAAGTTTAAGTGGAAATTTACAAGTTCAGAACACATGTGCACATGTAATGAATTCGAAACAGCGCCATCTTTGAGGACATTATGTGAGAAAGCATATAGTTATCATTTTTATGTCATCACAGTATCGGCCCTTTGTCCACTTTCGGTGCAGCTTAAAAGCTGTGGTAGAAAACAATAGAATAATGAATGTATTTTCTATGATCTACAATGTTTAAAAACAACAAGATACTGCAAAATAAATCTTAAGGACGCTATTGAAAAAACAGTCTACCTACTCCTGAAATAAAAACTTGACCTACATTTCTAGAATTATTAACAAACAAAAAACCTCAAGCAAAACGTTTAAACACAAATTATTTTCCCAGCGACAGATTCATTTGTCATATTTTTTCTGTAATCAGTACGGTACCGCCCTTATTGTTCGGGGCGATAGTGATTTTAAATTAAAAGAGCCGTGGGCGGTGTCCTTGTTTTTTTGTACAACTTTTACCTACGTGAAATATTTATTTCAAGCCTATATATTTTTAATATTTATCTTCACGTTTAAAATACGGATGACCAAATTAAAATTAAATACGTAAATTCAGGGAAATTAATTAAGCAAATGGGCTACCAACTTAAATTGTCCGTATTATAGCGCTACTAGGTTATTTAACAAATCAGCAGATATAAAATAATCAGCAGTTGAAAACAGGAACTCAGTTACTCAACGTTTCCCTCCCTCATTATTCTCCCAATAAACTCATACAATCCATTGAATAGAAATACATTCCTTGTATTATGTTAATCGGAATTCTGTCTCTGAAACAAATAAAGTTTGTATTAAAAGAGTATTTTCCTCTTGAACTAAGTCAAACATTTGTATTGGAAACAGCAATATTATGATATTATTGACTTGAGGGAATTGAGTTTCTAAGAAATGTAATAAGTAATTATATTAATTTACTAGAACAATGTATTTCTGTTATTGAAAATATGTTTTCTTTTGTAAATATTTCTTATTAGTATACTAATAAAACTTTATTTCTGGTTGTTACTGTGCAGAGTACGAGTATACCTACTTATATTTTATTAAAATTGCATCATAGAAGGACATATTATAGATACCTTATTGGTGATGTACTTCAGAAAGGTCAGGTGCGAATTCGAACCGGCGCGGCGTGCGTGTGTGCCAGAAGTTTGAACGTAAACGAAGAAAAATAAGTATGTAAGGATCATAGGTAGCATAGCAGCAGGTGGTGTTCTGTAGTTTCTGCCTTCCGCCATGGGAAGAAGGCGTGAATTTATGTATGTATGTAAAAATTTAGTATTTCAGTATTTCTGCACTGATCATCACTCTCTCTCTCTCATCTCTTTCTTTGAATAATCGGCAATCTCAGACCATTTTTGGTCCTGGTTTTTCACGACAATTTTCTTCATACGTAATTCAGAGGTATCCGCGATTAACATAGCACGTTTCTACTTATTACATACATACACCGGACACTTTTCTTTCTCAATTCTAATATTTGCCACGGTAACCCAATCTTAGATTTTCTCTGAAGTTCTAGAGGTATGAGGAACAGGGTGTAAAGTTCACTCTTACCTCCTAAGAAAAAGGAAGATCCTCCGACCAGACGGGTGTCGTGTCTGGTGGGCAGCTACCCAACGATTGATATCGGATCGTTGTATATATGGTAGTTGCGCGGTAAACTCTGCTTGCGCGATGCAGGATTTTGCGTGACGTTAGTGTGACGCATAGCTCGCATGTGGCGATGTAGATACCGCTACAAAGTCAACTGAACGTAACACACTGAAGTTGCTTTTCCAACTCCACTTCATCATCTGCCTGTCTTTCTCCAACTATGTTGTGGTCGGCTTCCAGTCTAACCGAATGCAGCTGAATACCAGTATTTTACATAGAGAAACTGCCTATCTGACTTCCACAGTCCAATTACTGGGTAATACGGTACCCCTTGGTATGACTGCCTGCCACAGTTTCGACTTTCCAACTCCATTTCAGTCAACTCAATAAAAACCAATAAGTTCTTAAGTAGGTTTTTCAAGATGCATAAACACATCTGTGACGAACAAAACTTCTCTAAACAAAATACAGACAAAAACAATTCATATAAAAAAACAACATACAGAAAACAAAACTTCGGAAAAGAAACTCCATTTAAAAACCGTAATTAGGGTGCAGACTGAACCCAAAGTCCTCGGTGAACTTAGCCGGCTCATTATTTGTCGATTCTATTAGAAATACTTTTTATCCTGTCCCGGAGTTCCTTAAACATGGATAATTGAATAAAGGGAAGTTTTTGAGACTTAATGAGTATTTAGAAGTTGTGTGTTGAACTTGGATTACAAGAATTTAAGTTTGAGTTTGTGGGAACTTGTTTCATTATTTTGGATTAATTATTTTGATACTTTCTTATTGAGTTTCGGGTCAGAAAGCAATTATTAAAATCTTCAAAATGCAGTACCTACTGGAAACGAGTTCTAAAGAGATAATCAAAATATAGTGAATGTAAAAAATATGGTACCTACGTAACCATAACGACAGCGATAAGTTATAATACCCGGAAGAACTGTAAATCTAAGTTGAATATTAATAAATAAAAAAGTGTCAACTTCACCCACAAAAACACTGATTCTGAGTATATTCAGCTGATTCTAGTTGAGTTTGAAAAATACATTCTCCAATCATGTATCAGTTGCATACAAGATACTTATCCGTAAAAGCACGTACGACTCAGAAAAAATCCAAGAGTAAAACTAAGCTTTTAAAACTAACTCAATAATGTTCGAAAAACATCTGTACGAGTAGTACCTATACAAGTTTTCAGCAGCTTTTAGGCCCGTATTACAGAACGTCACTCAATACTCAAGCATTACTTAAAACTAGATTCAAGCCATTTGATTGGTAGAAACTAATTTTAAGTAATGCTTGAGTATTGAGTGACGTTCTGTAATAAGGGACTAAGTTTCCTAACCAATATGGGGTTTATTTACAAACGTTGGTTAAAGTTAAGAGGCGTTTAAACATCAAAAATATATGGCTAAATAGTCGATAATGACAACTTAACTTTAAGCAACGTTTATAAATAAAAGGTAAAGGCTCCCGCAGACAGGCGCGACGTGGCAGCGAAACGCAAATGTAGAACAATTCCAATGAAAACTTTATAGAGGTATGAGGAACAGGGTGTAAAGTTTACTCATACTCTATGGAAAAGGGAGGATCCTCCGACCAGACGGGTGTAGTGTCTGGTGGGCAACTGCCCGACGATTGATGTCGGGACGTTGTATATATGCTAGTTGCGCGGTAAACTCTGTTTGCGCGATGCAGGATTTTGGGTGACGTCAGTGTGATGTGTAGCTCGCATGTGGCGATGTAGATACCGCTACAACTTCATGGAAATTGTTCTACTAGAGTCGCGTCGCGCCTGTTTGAGCCTTTAGTCTACAATATTCACTATAATTCAAACCTATCAGTCCAAGAGCACAATAGAGTGGTAGCAGTAGGTAATAATTATACGGACGCAGTTCAAACTTGTATTGATTCTGCCGTCCTTTGATACGGCTAGTGGAAATGACCAGATCAAACAATGCATCGGAGTTACCCTATTCATCGGTAGCATATTGATTTTGTTAACGGTTTAGTAACTATTAGGTATTTCCTTTATTAAAGACTGAAATTGTTTATTTACTGCTGGATTCCTCCTCAAAGAAGCCAGTGTTTTCCTATTTTAAATCAAACATGTTGTATTTGCCAGTGTGTCTTTTTATTCTGTTGAATGTATGCGTGTTCTGTAGAATTCTTGGATACTATAATTGGTATAGATTCAGCAAAAGGTTTTTCTTTGTGAGGAAGAATTTATATGAGTTTATTCAGAGAGTTTTTTCCTGCAGGATGAAATTACAAACTGATTAAAAAGCTATTTGTTATTTATCTACCGAGAAAAAATCCTATTTATCAATATGTGTTTCCTTCCGTTTCGAAATAGACCTTCTTTACCCTAGCCTAAAGGGAGGCAAATAAAGGCTCATTCAATAAACACAGGTGCAAATTCTAAAATTCTTCGAACGAAAAACACTCCAGATCAATATAAAATCTAACATCCCTTGCATATTTCATGTACCAACTATTACAAGTCTGTCCTACGTAGATACAGCTTGTATAATCTCAATACGGGGGTCGCGTCTCACTGTTGCATTATTCATAGCTGTGACGTGTTGACGGCCAACTGAAGCTGTAATCTTGAAGTGGAGGGTAGGTCACAGTGGGAGCGGTTGACGGGGGAGGTGAAAATAATAACCAGAGCAAAATAGGAAGTGGTAAAGGGTTATTTTACGTTTTAAAAGTGTAATGTTAGTCTAGGTTCAATCAACGATCTTTGACTTTAATGTGATATACAGGGTGTTTAGAAGTTAGGTGCAAAGCCTTAAGGGGGTGATATTTGACAGTCTATTTTTATTTTTAACTGCTATATCTTTACCTAAAAACATCTAGAAATAGCAGTCAAAAATAAAAATAAAACCGACTTCGTCTAAGAAATGTATCGCTCAAAATGCTCTTAATGGGGTCAACTTTCACCCCCTTAAGGCTTTGCACCCAGCTTTCAAACACCCGTAGATTTTCAAAGATGAAGCACGAACAAGATTTTATTTGGTATACAGAGAGTGGTGTTTGGATTTGAAGTGTCGTTATTAGTAAAGAACCTTCGGTGATTTCTATGCTTTTCCTGTGTACGACCTCGTTGATGGGAAGAAGCGTATGCCCGTTTTCACTAACACTAGGCGACACGTAATTGAATGCCTAGCGTTAGTGAAAATAGGCATTAGTCTAGTCTTACGTTGATTGGTTATTAAACCCGTTACTGGTAAAGATGACTAGTTCTTTTCGCTATCTTTTACACTGCCATCTTCCTTTGGTCATCTTAAGTATCGTTTAATCTCCCGCAGTTTAATTATGCCTTTTCCTGCAACAGATTCTAATCTTTCAAAAATAAAAGAAAAGCTCAAACATGACACAAAAAAAAATTGTCGCTTATAGTATGACCTGTCCCAAAGGTCCTGTGGCACGAACCACTTACGAAAATATTAAAGCGGCGAGTGTGACAAGATTTGGTAAAATATTATATATTTTTGTCGCAGCCTTACCGACATACGTCACGTGAAATATATTACAAAATTCAGGAAAACATTGACCTTCAGGATTAAATATTTATGAAATTCGATGTCTCAAGAGAATTTTGTGAGTATGAAATATTTTTGTGGAAAAAGTGAGGTAAATAAATTGATTGATAGCACTATGCCTTAACTAGAAAGAGATTATAATTAGACGCTTTAATTGAGATAAAAATAGATAGATTCCATTTAATTGGTACACAAAAAAAAAAAATAACACATCACAACACACACACACACGATCCTTTCATAATATTTATAACGTCATAATCCCTTGACCTTGATACTATGTTTTTGTATACTCATTTTAACTCTTCTACTGGATTAAACCCTCACATGAGTTATTTAGGGCAAGCAATTAACCTAGCTCTATTTTCTAATCGCCTTTTACAAAGCCCGTCGATTCTCAGAATCCTTTTCTGATCAAAGTTTATTGCAAAACCATTAATTTCAACCAATTTATTATTCAAAGGTCCATCGTAAACCAGATTCAATCTTGAATATTGGTATTAATATTAATTGGATACTAAAATATTCACAATCAATTATCTTTTGTTCCAGTGGCCACCAAGATTGCTCCCGTGGGCAGTCACCATCCTATTGATAGTCGCTGTCATCGCACCTTCATCAGATTCCACCAGTAAGTATATAATTTTTAACTATTATTGAAAACTCCTCATCTTCTTCAGTCCTTACACCAAAATATATTATAGGGTTAACGCAGCATGTTTTTTAATCGCTCACGCAATGTCTTCATCAGCCATCATTTTAGTGTTTGGAATAGAATAGAATACTCTTTATTATGTACTCTTTATTTACCCCCCTTTCTAGCATCTCATTCACCTCCTTCTTCGTTTCCATGGTCTTCAATCCCCTTACCCTAGTCTTATTGCCATCCCATTCATACCCAAATCTTATCAAAATATAATTTAAATCAAAGTGACATAAATAAGGATAGGAATGAAAATTAGCGTCTTGCTTGATTACAGCACTTTGGCTAACATTATTAGCACTTTCTATTAAAAAACTAAACTGAAGCAGCAGCGGTAGTAGGCATTAAAGATGGCCGAGGTCCTCAACCTCCACCAAACTAAAATATTTTTTAAGAGCAGCTTATCTTTTGCAACAACTAAAACAAAATTGAGTGCTCTTCTCTGAAATCATTTCGCAAGCGGATTGCACACTGAATTTCAATTCGATTTGAATTTGAGTTCTATTCATCCCAGAAGATTCTGATCGCGTTAAGATATGAATATCAATGATCGTCGGCGTTTGCAGCCAGTACCAAAAGTCTGACAACCATGACCCAACTTTACAACAGACAGCACTCGTATTTTGTTGCATCAACAGTTCAAATACAGACAATATGAAACACGACGCATATTTTTTCCAAAGGGGGAAAAAAGGTGAAAACAACACCCGAGTTTTTGTCCGTTATTTTTAACATCCCATGAAAGATGACAAAGGTGGTGGTGAAGGTGGGAAGGGTGAGAGCTTATTGTCACAAATCCAGATTCCGGGGTAGCTACTGAGATTGCCCAGATGGAAAAAAACCCAATGATAATTTGCCCGACTTGAGACCATTACACCTGCAAGACAAATAAAGACAAAACGACAAATATAGTCTCCGCAGGAGTTTCCAAGTCTTATACAAAAATCTTAGACACGAAACTTTAAACATACGTAGAAATTTCTAAGATATTTGAACAGTTAAATTAGGATCTAAAACCCAAAACTATTTAAGAATGCTCTTTGCCTGACCTCCCATCTAGTCTTTAGCATACTAGGCCACATCGTATGCAAATTAGTATCAAAACTATTCACAGATATGGTCAAATATATGTCAATGTTTATTTATTTGACTGTGGTCACCTATTGGTATTCTGTGTGTGTTTTGTGTGTGTCAGTGTATCGTGGGACTTTAATGTCAAAGGCTAGATCTTGCGGTTTGACATCGATTATTTATACATAACTTAATTTTGCGACGATATACGTACCTATAATATTATATATTGGGTATAGAAGCAGATTTGTGTTCGTTTGGTATTCAAATAAGACTATGTTCACATTAGCTTCTGTAAAACTGTGGGTCATTTAATTTGAATGTAACCTTAACGTAACTTCAACAATTTGATGATGTGATGGGGTGACGTGTGATAATGTGAATTTAACGTTTATAAAAAAGAAACCGGTCAAGTGCGTGTCGGACTCGCGCACGAAGGGTTCCGTACCATTATCTATAAAAACGGCAATAAAATCATGTTTATTGTAGGGGAGCCCCCTTAAATATTAATTATATTCTGTTTTTTAGTATTTGTTGTTATAGCGGCAACAGAAATACATCATCTGTGAAAATTTCAACTGTCTAACCATCACGGTTCATGAGATACAGCCTGGTGACTGACGGACAAACAAACGGATGGACAGCGGAGTCTTAGTAATAGGGTCCTGTTTTACCCTTTGGGTACGGAACCCTAAAAATCATTCTAGTTCTGCAATGCACACAATTAAGAGGTCTATACGAATGTGTAAGCACCTCATTTTTAATGAAGACAATAATAAAATACAAACAAAGTACCTACTAAAACAATAGCTACTCTCATTCAAGCTATAATTAGAAAAGTTTCACACCTACTGACACCTCTGTTCCTAATTCAATTCAGAATAAAATACGGTCTGTCTCTAGTTGACTCGGAGGGTAGCAGTTCCACGTAGTGTCAATTTGCAGACCTATCCTTTACCCCTTACGGAACCACTACCTGGGTGGAATGACAAACAGTCCACTTATTATGATAGTTTACTCCTGGGATGAGTTGAACAAATAGTTTGCAAGGGTTTACTACACATACTATTTACGATTAGAACTACCCCGTTGGTCCCGTGGTTGCAAGCGCAACTGCCGCGTCCTGGGTTCGATTCCCAGGTTGGACAAATATTGGGTTTTTCTATTATGAATTTCTTAAGTAACAAGTCGGAGTTTGGAAGTTGTTAGTGGGTGCTATCCCCGTGCCTCGGGAAGCACGTCAAGCCATTGGTCCTGCGCCTGATCTCTCTCCGGTCGTTTCGGAGTGACGTCCCAACGGACTATGAAAGTTAGAGACGAGAGAGTGCACCCGTGTCTGCGCACACACTTGTGCAATATAATATCTCCCGCGCCGAAGGCTAGTCTCCGTTGAGATTGGCCGCCATGGCCGAAATACGGTCTGGAGGACTATATATATTATTAGAAATTGCATTTAATTTTCGCTATGAAACTCATACACGATTTTTACGAATTGGATTTGAGGTTTAGTATGACGGGTAAAATTACCCCCTTGACGGATGCAGGCAGGTGACTAATTCGCTAACCTGTATACTGTTTTCCTTAACTTCCTTACATCAAGGCAAATCGGAGACGGATGTTAAATATGTTAATATATATATCATAATCAGCCTATAATGTTCCCACTGCTGCTACACAGGTTTCCTCCCTGTGAGAAGGGGTGAGTTTGTACGGAAACATGAAATAAAATAATAAGGTTTACCTACTCAAAAACTGAAATTATAATTATATTAGTCTGCAAAGCTTCCTTTCAGATTAATTGGTCTTAACTGTCTTGACTATTAATTAATTCTGCAGAAGGAACATATTAGATTTCAGGACCTTTGATCTCGGCTTCAATCTTTTTAGACTAAAATTAATATTGTTAATTTTGTAAACATGAAAGAAAAATACTGTAAATGAAAGGTTCTGATATCGTGACTTTTGTTGAAATTTTACGTCTAACAGATTTTGAAAGTCCACATTAAATCTTAGTCAAATCTGATCGGTAGATATTATTTTGGTGAGCGAATAACAAAATGTGGCATTTAAAATCAGATTCATTGTTCACGCTCGCGCTCCCAGAAATTGATGATAATATGGAGGCATGAGGAAAAGGGTGTAAAGTTCCCTCCGGCCAGACGGGTGTTTGGACTACTGCCCCACGATTGAAGTCAGGACGTTGTATGTAATTATGCTAGTTGCGCGGTAAACTCTGCTTGCGCGATGCAGGATTTTTCATGACGTCAGTGTGATGTGTAGTTCGCATGTGGCAATGTAGATGTCACAATAAAATACATAATATAAACTTAAATAAATATTTTCAATTGAAGGCCGGGATTCAATGGAATTTGTTCGACAAACAGAATAGATATAAAATAAAATCAAACACACAGTAAATTGTACATTCTACGAGTACATACATATTTTCCGGAAACAGTCCTCACACCAAATACAAATTTAAAATACGCAGCAATATTTTTCCGAAACAGACACAGCAGGAAACAAAAATATGTTGTCTAAAGGCTTCCAAACATTCAGTGCAATGTAGCATTGATAGACAGTACGCGATCCACATTTTTTTTAACTGGACGGGATTGTAAGGCCAAACTGACATTATGACAAATAGAAAACCTCGATTTCAGGAACCATAAACTCGAATGGAGAAATTAAATTACATCTTACTTAATATTATAAATGTGAAAGTTTGTGAGGATGGATGGATGTTTGTTACTCTTTCACACAAAAACTAATGTACAAATTTGGATGGAATTTGGAACACAGATAGTTTATAACCTGGAGTAACATGTACAATACTTTTTATCCCGGTACTACGTTCCCGTGGGATAATTTCCGACATCCACGCGGGCGAAGCCGCGGGCAAAAGCTAGTTATTCATATATCTACCCTTTCTGGAAAACAATTGTTTTGGCCGAAAATCAAATTAATGTATCAGCCGCACACTGATGGTTAGGAAAATATCTTGCACGCGTTTGAAGTGAAACTTCTTAGAGGCGGCGATTCGATAAATTGGACGAGAAATTGAGAGTGAAATTTCAAGGACGCGTCACGTATAGGCACATTTCGTTACATGAGAGCGAAGAAAGATATAACTATATCTGTATCTCACATTAGATCTCACTAATTCATTAATGTTTAAAAAGTTTTACCTCTATCACGTGTAACGTGCCGCACGCGCAATTTTTTTAAATTATGTTTTCTTGTTTGCCCCTGCACAAAACAAAATGATTAATTATTCAATAGCCAAAAATACAAGTTCATTTTACACTTAAATGTTACAAACATTGTTCCTTGGCCCTTAGACAAGATGTCCCTAGGTTAGATTAATGTTACAAACATGAGTTACCTGACCTCTGAGCTTCTGTTTCCGTAAGAAAAAACCTTTCGTAATAGACACCTATGTTTTCGTAAACAGTATAATAGAGAAGAATTCAAATACATGATATCTTACTTCCCCATTCGAAAGATTACCTTAGCATGATCAACCTATAACACAGGCCTCCTCATTGTGAGAAGAAGTGGGCCATAATTCACCAGCAGTGGGCCCCGTACGGTTTGGTGAATGTCACATGTCTTCGAATTTTTGGTCCTAGGACATTCCGGTTTCCACACAATGTTTTCGTTTACCGTTTTGAGAGCAGTGCTATGAAATAAATCACACAAAGTAAAGTGTCAAAGGCTTGTTGAGCTTTAAATTTGTCATTATGTTTCTCTATACACCATTGTATAAATTTAGCCCAATCAAAAAATCCCGCCATGGATTCTGCCAGGCATACAACAATAGCCTAGATACGGTTCTAGATACTCATATATCCTGTGAGCGATTTGTTGTCATGCGGCTGTGTCCTGACGTGCCCTGACTGGACCCGGCCGAAGATATATTGCGGATAGTCCGGCAATTTATTTACCTAAAAACACGCGTTTTTTATCGGCAGTCGGTTTTAGGGTGGACCTGACTGATCAACCAATTTTTATTCCAAGATTCTATTATAAAAGAACAACAATTATAGAAATTTGTCTTGGGTAATGAGTGCAGTCCCATAATGGCCTTTCGTACAGGATTAAAAGCATATTCTTGCGTCTTGAAAAATGCGTCTTGAATAATGAAACAAAATTGTGTCGTTACCCCTGGGAGTCACACGTGGATATATGGGTTAAGAACAAGTACATGCAAGTATTGTCATCGAAATTGTGTATTTTGAAAAGCCTTTCTCTGCTCATTTTTAATTACACCAATAAACATTAACCCTGAAAAAGTAACAAATAAAACTAAGCAAATCCAAATATACGACTACCCATACAAAATATTGCTACAGCCAATATTAATTACTGTCGTTAATTTATATAATTGCCCTGGTGGGCCTTGAAAATAGACAAGAAGGGAAGCAGTGCGCTAATGACAGCTAATTGTGTGATTAATTTAATTTCAATCTTGTGTTAGGCTACTGGTTTTATCGTCTAGTCGTCGTCGTATAGTCGTTTATATTCTAGATAGATAGATAGTTAGATAGATAGTTCATAAATGATAAATGATTTTATTTCTGTAAGTAGGTTTGTACAAACACTTACACGTCAATCATATTTTAAAACTAGATGAGGTCGGCGTTTCCTATCTGACTACACTGAGAAGAAAGGCCGAAACAAACTCAGAGGTCACAGTCTCTTTTAAAGTCCAGACATAATCTTGGTGAGATCTTGTGAAGACCATGTAGATTTGTATCTGAAATGGTCTTTTGAGGAAAAACCACACAGAATGAATGGACCTGTCCAGTCAGTGCACGCATTTGTCAGTAATCGTGAAGCTCAACTCAGAACTTAAGGAGCTCAACCACTCGACGAACGATACCAAAGAAAGGACATTTGGGTAGGCCGCATAAAGCACTCAAACTGCCAGATTACCATTAAAACTACCTGAGAAAGTGAAAAATAAAATAAATGTGACCCACATAGTCCTCACATTCACAATAATAAAATAATATTATATGACACAAAGTAAATTGTCATGTCATTGTATAAATAATAATTATCAAATGTCAAAGTTTAAGTAAAATGAAAAAAGAAAGAAAAATTGCACAAAAAAAAGGATTTACATTTTATTGTGATGCGTCATCATCTAAGACAGCAAAGATTTACTCCTTGACATGTTACTCCTAATAATATTCAAACAAGAGTTTTTCCGGGGACGTATGACCGCCATCTACTTTTGCCGCAAAGGAATTTACCTGTTGGTAGTCCTGCAAAAATTGCAATTTTAAGTTCTTGAAAGGCTCACGCCTCCGTTTCATGAAAATTAAATTGTTAGTCATTACATTGTCATGTTCGTGAACGGGCGCCGTCAGTGGGGACTGGTCATCTCTTGGCTGCCACGGCTTATTTTAATTTAATATTTGAATTGTTTTTGTCTTTTTATTACGGACGCTGTTAAGTTCTGCATCGTTCTCACATGCAGAATTTCAAAATGAATTATGTAACCAATATTTTGTAAACATATTTTGATTTAAAAGAGTGTCCATGGAGTTTCTTGTCCGTTCTTCGCCATAGGTACCTACTACGCTTTGGAATGGGCAACTAGCTCCATCTTTCTGACTGACCGACCCCTTGACAATTCAAAAGTGCCTGTAATTGGTTTATTTGAAATAAATGCTTTGAGTTTGAGTTCATTACTATCATCGTCCTGCCTCTATCATAATGTATTTAAGTTTGGCCCTGAATTTTTCTCGGTCATAGTATCTATATCAGTCGTATACTCTTTCACAACATACCATTGTTTCACACAGTCCATCGGTAGTTTCTTAATGTTTCCCTACTTTAATAGCCATCCACATTCATCCCCAAAACTTGAATATGAAACAGAAAAAAATAATTAAACCTACTGGTTTAAAAAAATATTTTGTCGCAATCGTATCCCTACATTTCTCTTTTTAGATTTATGTATTTCATGAAAGAGCAGACGTATTTACCGTCTGATTTGTCTAAAATGTGCGCGTGATAGCTTTGGAAATGCGGACGCGCACAGAATTCATTTTGTGCTGTTTCTTATGCAAATCCTTTCGTGTTTACTGCGGGGTAAACACGCGGCGAAGTATCTGTTTGGGCATTAGGTGGGGAGTTTATTGAAATTACATAATTATGGTATGTTTTGATTTTTGACGCGAGTAAGTTACAGTCAGAAGAGACGTCAATCAGTATTAAACGGTTCTAGGAAACCTAGTGATTTGATAATATTGTTAGATACTGATATATCTTTCAGTATAGTAGGGAGTATTATATTAATATTATAGGAAGTATTACTGTATTACTGTTTATTTTTTATGGTCTGCCGGCAGAGTGCAGCACTAGCATATACCGTAAACAGTTTTTTGACAAGTCCTAAAAAGCAGTTTCTTTAGATCATCCACTTTTAAATGTCTGTAAGATGCCAAAATATCACAGTACAGGTTATTTTAATACATGAATAATAATAAAACAATTATAATTTAACACGTTTTCACTAATTATTTGTTGCTAATCGATATGACATGATGCATCATGGCGGTTTGATTACGGTTTGTGTTAGTGTCGCCCTCTACGCAGAGTTTTGCATAACGTTCCATATTCACCGACGTCCACTTAACAAGGATTGAAATATTCATAAGCAGTTTATAAATGTCAACTTTTTGAACAGCCAGGATCACATTTTTAGATGCTGTTGATAGACAAGCAGTTATTTTTTGTAACTCTATCCAAACAGTAACACGAAGTAAAAAGATTTTCTCTTAGGATTTCAAATGAAGTCATTTTTTATAAATTCAAACTAACAAGCGAAGAAAAACTGTGAAGTTAGTGCCTCGCCGCACTATGAACTTATTCTTTTATTTTTAAATTCTTTCTCTTGGTTTTCTAGATGCCAGGCTAAGAAAAACCTAGGATACAGCTGATTCAATCCAGAAAAGATTTTTTTAAATCCTCTTTTATACCTCGATCACGATTTTCAGTGAATTTCTTTGTAAATTCAGATTACAGATTCTTGAATCATGAAATTGTAAATCACAATTAGTACTCAGATCACGGAATCTTACAAATCCCAGATTGATCGAAGATTATAAAACTCACGATACTGATTACTTACCCAATGCTAATGTCTCTAAACAATAATAATTATAATAATTCTAATCACTTGTGAAAGAAGAAATAAAAAGCTTTTTGAATAAATCTAAGAAAATTTAAACTTAAACCCTCACATCCCAACTGAAAATATTGTCGCTTTTCACTCATCCAACCATCCTACTTCTACGGATACATCATAGAAAATAAACTTTTCATATGTCCCTGGACAAAGCTAGCTTTTCAAAAACAAACACCCCTGTCTAAACTCATACATTAAAACTGTTTCTTTTGTGCGGAAAAATATATTATCTTGCCACACAACTATCAACTGTAACAGTAAAAAGTTTAAGGTAGAAATTCTAGTGTAGGAGTGCCTGCCATCAGTTACACGGTATCCCATAAGGTCGTTTGGAATTCAAAGTGTAGAGCAAGTTTATTACTCGGAACATATTGGAAGAATGGCTTTGTAAAAATGTTGCTAAAACACCTTTAGTTTCGAAATTCTATTTGTTTTTATAATACTTATTTGTCGTTTAAATGCATTGCACATGAACGAGACTTTAGAGTCAAAATTTTAGGTGAAATTATAACAGACCAACATAAAATAAAGTTTTGATTAAACTCAGTAGCATTTCTATTCATTTACAATTCCTCGATAACGAAGAGTTCGTTTTTATTTAAGTTTAAAAATCCTTAATTAGAAGGAAAAAAAAATTGGCTTATGTGCACATTATCAATACAAAATGTGACTGTTGCTGACTTCCAAAAGGTAACCCCTCAAAGACCAACAATATCTTAGCACCCACCATTTATCTTCCTACCCACTCCAAAAGATGAAACAAGCGAGAAGATTATACAGCTCTTAACTTAACGCACTCTGTAACTAACGCCCAATAGATCTCTAAGCCAACATAACGCAACACGGCTACCTCTGAAGTTAAATCGAACGGAAAAATTAGGTGCGAGCACAAAGTCTTTGATGTAAAGGTTGAGGCCTTTCGTAGAAAGGCTTGGAAAATCATTTGTTAAAGTACCTAAGCTTAATAACATACTTATAGCAGCAGGTATATTTTGTAAAAATCTCACCGTGAGAACTTAAATGAAGTGAACTGTCATTCCACCTCATCTTCTTCTTAGCGTGTCGATGGCAATTTAAATGGACTCAGCCCAGAATTTGGCTACGTGTATGGCGTCACCACTAGCGTCCATCAGTTCCCGTAACGTGCAGCTGACAGGACACGAGGACATGATTTTAAGTGTCCTATTGTTTGTGGAACAGCACCTTATTTACACTCCAAGGCGAGGTCGTCTATGAATCTCCACCTGAACAGGTCTTCCTTGCTTCGGCAAACCTGGATGCGGAGTCTGTTTAAAGACTTCCAGGTTACACAAGGCAGCTCATGTCCAGGTGGGAGATCTGCAGCGGGTGGAACGAATACCACCTGGTGCAAGTATACGTGTATGGTTGGAGAGGTTTTTCGAAGATTTCATTTTGATTTCTCGCGGGTTCGAGCTCGTCAAATGGAAAATAAATATTATTTTGTTCTGGTTTAAACACTATCGACAACTCAATTCGAGCTCAGTAGGCCTAGACAAAAACTTTTCTGATAGCGTTAACGCCAGACGCTAACTTCAGAATGTATGGCAATGACATTACCTGCGGAAAAGATACGTAATGTCACGTGGTAAGCAAATGTCAACTCCATATAATTTGATTTTTCCGTTGGCGTTAACGCTTACAGAAAAGGGATTTTGTCTAGGCCCGGTTCAGAGTAAATCGGCTGTTGTAGGAAGTCAAATATCGGTAAAGGGAGGCGAAACATTTGTGCCAATATAGAATGGCTTTGATTTAGTATTGCCTCCGGAACTGTTCAGGAAGAATGATTTATAAACAGTTTAATTAATTCCTTTAATCATTGTAGGCAAGCCAGATAATTCAAACAAGTAATTTCAGAGTTTCAATGATTAATGAAGACTGTAATTTATAACGTTTAATTGATGCTCTTTACTCTATAGGATATTTTACTACCGACGAAAAATAGGACGAGGGTCTCAAATCGACGCGTATATTCTTTTTTATTATACAAACACCTGAAAGCAGTTATTATTAAAAAACCAACTAACTCAATTCCGGAACTAACTTCACAGAGGAATAAAAAAAAGCTGTTGAATAATGAACCTAATGGTACTAATTAAAACTTTAATTACATATTTCTTATAGACATATTGCAAGACGGTAAAATTAAAGTCTAATATTGTTCCTCTTTTGTTTAATCTTTTGCAATGACAGCTAGTTGATATGTTTCTAATTTGATGTGTCACGCTTTGCACATAAATGGGTCAGTAGAACTCTAAATAGCGCTGAAATTAGTTCTTACTCAACTTTATATAGCATTAGAGACCTTGTCGTGCCTAACTAAGGAGGTAATGGTTTCCCCATCTCTTTTTCTATGGATGTTGCAAGATCCAGCTCAGGAATTTAATTTTAACTGTTGCTAACCAAATCTTGTATGATAAACATGATGATGATGATTTTCTTGTTCAAAAGATGCCTGACTTCTGAATATAGGCCAAGAGGTAGTCAACCCAAGCAGTCAAACAGATCATGGTTAAATCTAATATGTCTATAAAATATCATAACTTTGATTTGGTCAAGAAAAACTCTGCTAAAAAGTGTATATTATAAATTGAAGTCGTCTTAGAACCCAAAATAGTTTTTTAAATACGGTCTTCAGGTCTGCTTAAGTTTACTTACAATTTCAAAATCCATTAAGTATAAACTTAGTCTTAAGCATGTCCATAATATACTACTTAAGCATATACTTTCTGAACACAGTTTTTTTTTTAAGAAATAGTTAAAACTTAATCGAATTATGAATAATGACTTAAATTCTATATGAAGCCAAACTATCTGAAATAGGTTTTACGGCTTTCCTAAGCGAGTCCCAATAAATACTTTTTCTTTCTTTCTTAACTTATTCTGTAAACCTGTGCCTACTTTTGTTTAACTCACTTTTGGTGGATACCCTCAAGATGGTGATAGTAGTGGTAGGTGGATATGGTTTTAACCAAGGCGATACGCTAGAATTTAGTTATTGACTCGAAGACATCTACAAAACCTTTTCAAGACATGACAGTGCTACTTGGGAAACATACTTTTCGTGTTTATACCTATAAAATCATATTCTTCCATATCATGTATCATTTTTTCAAACAACATCTAAAACCATCTATTTCACTTCCACAGCCGTTCGCAGAAGACTCCGCAAGCCTAGCAAAGTTTCCACTTCAGTCACATCCAGCGTGTCCAGATCTTCAGACCAAGTCATATCAGCCAGCGTCAACAGGCCCAAGATTCGTGGACGACCTAATATTGCCAGCAGGAAGTCTTCTGCAGTCCTTGATAATTCTGTCGGTACAGATGTCCATAAAGACAAGGATGGATATAAGGTAACGAATACTTTATTTTTATTAGTATTTCTTTATTATTTCATAGACTGGCGATGATTTTTATCACGGCATAAACAGTTTATTTATATACGACAAAATTATTATGTAAAAAAAATCCCAATTTCGAGGAAATAACACTACTAGTTCTATCAGTGATTGGAAAACCACAGTTCGTAGAAATATTTTGTTAATTCAATATTGAGTCAATCTTAAATATTGGCATTTTAATAAATATTAAATTGCGACATACATACTAAACCGTGCTCGTCAGTAAAAACAGGTAGATAGAAAAGTATTAATAGATAATATTAATATGCTTTTCAGTTATCACTTGGCCTTTTGAAATCCAATTAAAAAGCGACTGAGAAAGTCAAGTTTTCTCTAAGTCCATTAAAATCAAATAACAGTTAGGTACTAAAAATATAACTATAGAGTTCGAAAGGTTTTATTTTTTTCTAAATAAATATGGCAGGAAAAGACATCGGACCGAGAATTGAGCCTTGCAGGAACCCAAATACCAATTGACCGTTGCACTTAAAATACGTATTTGATTAATCATTTTAGCCTCTAACCCCTTGAAATAGAAGTGTTATATCAGTTTCCGACATGTAAACGGAATATTGTAAAATAATGGTACACGTACAACACGGATATGAGTGAACTTTTCGAACGTAAAAGTGAAGTTGTTAGCCTTCAAAATAAGTATTTGCTTACTTGAAGATTTTTATTCAATATTAGTGAACTTTATTTCTATAAGAATAAAGGTCAAAATGCATAGTTTATTCCCCATTCAGATGTTTAATGTTTCGCGAATGTCTTCAAGATAGGTTTTGAATTTTGAAAATATCAGAAGCCTTCTGAAGGGAACCCTATTTTGATTAAGTAGAGTTCAAAATTAAATGGGAAAATCGGAAAACTTTTCCTGTTAAATGAGCTGGGATTTTTAAACAGTAGACGGGAGTGGGTTATAAAACTGAGTGCCTGAACGCAAACTTTACTAAAGAATATGAATCTTGAAATATACGTTTAATATTATTTGCGATAGACACATTAAATCCTTGAATATCCTTGTGTGCTTTAAAAATGCAGTTAGATGTGAATTTTCTTGGAATCGCTTACCATAATAAAATATATTCAAACCCTTTACGTTATTTAGAATTCTATGCTGGGAATTTATCAGAATGAGTCATAAAAGTTCCATTAAATCATTGAACCTATTCAGAGCCTAAATATTATGAATATGATGTAGTATATACTTGGGTACTAATAATTGACAATCTTACATAGAAGAGTACATCTAAAAGGTGTACGTCTAAAACTGAAAGTTTATTTCTGATGTTTTTAAAATCATCTTGGAACAATATGCAGGGAAGTTTACAAAGAATGAGTAATTATGGCTGATCTTTAAATGTTATATATTGCAGCTTTGTCATGACATTGAAAAAGATTATTTCCATTTGAGTTTAACGAAAGTCATGAAATCTTTACGAAGTCTTGACTTGAGTCTTTACGAGCTTTAACTTAATTGTATACAATATGGCCGGTTCGTACAATGACAGGGTGTCTTATGCACTGTCACACACACAGTGACCCTTAGATTTGAAACTTAGGTCAAGTGGTTAGAAAAAACTGCTTTGTAGCAAGTGGTTGGTGTTGATTGTGGTGGCTCGCTTCTACTTCTGACTTCAATATAATTACGTTTTCAAAGAAATCCATACTAATACTATACATGAGAAAGTAAGTTTGTCTGTCTGTCTGTTAAATTTTCACGCATAAACCACTAAACCGACCGTTATGAAAATGTACTGATAGATTGCGGCCTGGCGGCGTACATAGGCCACCTTTTCTTGTATACAAAAAAAAACACGCAGTTAGTCTGCGTGTTTGTTTATCGCTGGCAACAGCTATTCCTAAATCTAAATCTTCTTTATCATCATATCAGTACCCTGCTTGTCTTAATTAAAATCTTCTCTTTCACCAGATTGTCTGCTACTACACCAACTGGTCCCAATACCGTACGAAGATCGGCAAGTTTACCCCCGAAGACATTTCGCCTGATCTCTGCACCCACATCATCTTCGCTTTCGGCTGGCTGAAGAAGGGCAAGCTCAGTTCCTTTGAATCCAATGATGAGACCAAGGATGGGAAGACTGGATTGTATGACAGAATCAATGCGTTGAAGAAGGCTAATCCTAAGTTGAAGACTCTTTTGGCTATTGGTATGTATTTCAAAAGTTATTTTACTGTGAAAGAATTTTAAAAATCTATAATAAAATTAAAGTAGGTAGACAATAAGCACGATTTAGGCAACAAAAAAAAAAAAACCTAAAGAATTGCCTACTACTCACTGATTCCAAAATGAGATCCTGAAAAAGAAACGTCTTTATTTATTTACTTTACTTTAATTAACGCGGATAACAACCAAATACAGAAATTAAAGTCAAACACATACACATGAAAACGAAAATATAAAATTATAAAGTTCATCGGGGTAATTACGTAACACACTAACAGTAGGAATGGGTTTCATTTTGACGGTTCAACAAAATTCATTGCGTTATTTACGTTGTTGAGCAGACACATTTTTCGAACGTATGAAGCAATGGATTAGCAATAGGCTTCAAAATGATTCAGATTGTGATAGATAGTGTGTTACGTAATTAGGGTGCTGGTCAAAACATATAAATCTATAAAAAAATTACAACACTCATGAATTCCTCTCACAGTACTGCTGACATGCTTTAATCTAAGGTCCAAAGGTTGTCAGTAAAAGATCGCTTTTAGCGATAAGCCCGCCCATTATGTCACCCTGTGTAAAATGTCTACATTTATATCTGTAATTTTTATGGTGTACATAATAAAGAGTATTCTATTCTATTCTTCGTCCATTCATCCGCAAACACATCTTCTTTTTGTACTCTTGTCAAATCTGATGTCAAGACAATGGATTTGATTAGTCGTTGTCTTTATAATCAACCAATCACTTAACATAGCAAATATGTCATAAAGCACATTACCTACTGAGGTACTTGGGACAAGTTTTGTAATTATGGTTTTCATATCAAGTTTCTTTCATAAATTAATTGCAATAGTTTATGACTGTGTTTACTCATCATATAAATGGACGGATAAAGTTAAAGCATTATTATTTTTAATAGACTAGTAACATATTAATTAATTATACATGTGTCCATAATATGCAAAACTTGACTTTTAATGCACTAAGTTTTTCTAAACAAGTTAAGTCATTATGTTTATTGCGGAAATAGACAATAAAATAAATCAGTTATCTAATGTTACAAGTTGTATTGTTTTGACCTATTGACCCACACACTATAGTTTAATTATGTAAGTTCAATAGTTCACAATATCATCAACAAATTCAGAATTAAAACGAAGCCAAAATATAAACCTCTCCGCTCCCTCTGACAGAGAGGAGGCCTGTGTCCCAACAGTGGGAAGATTATAGGCTGATTATGTTTATGCTTACGCAAAATACAAACCTTCGTTTTTCAGAGAAAAAAAAAACATAAATAGTTTCATGAGTCATTTTTTTTAACATGAAAATCATAAGCCTCAAAGGAAAATAGCATCAAATGAATAAAGCTTTCATATTTTACCAAGAACACTTTGATTATTCATTCGAATAAATAGGCGATTCGGAACACACGATATATCGCATTCGACAGACAGAGAGTTTTAAAATCGATACCATTTGTGATGTCCAACTACTAAATATCGATATAGTTTATTTTAATTAAAATTATAATTTATTTGACGTCTGGATTAATCATTTTGAAGGTGATTTAATTAATTGAAGGACTTTAAATTAATTCATTTAATCTAATTTTAGATTGTGATACTTCTGCAGTAATGCTTGTTTAGTTCGAATATCGACGTTTAATTCAAATGATTTAAAAACAAACGATCAAATATTCCAAAGTATATTTCAAGTATTTGTATTTTGTAGTTAGTCATTATCAAGTTTTTTATGACAAAGGAAACCATTTTTATTTTTTATCTACCATACAAATAAATATTTTATATAAACACGTTCGTTTATGACGTTGCAAAAACAACAATACCACACCTCACTTTCATACTCACTCAATAGCTTACATAATGATCGATTCTATCAATCATTAGCCGTTCAATCAACCAGTTGAAGCAATCAATATAATATAAATATTATGACTCAGGTTTTTATGGTAACAGCTTTCTAATAGCTAAATGTTTATGGTTTGTACGTGTTATAATGGCAAGTTGAAATGTGTAAACATAATGACTTTTATGTGTCGAACAGATAGACGTGTGAGATATGATTTCTACATTTAAGTAAACTGTGCTTTCAATTACGTGATTTAAACACTGACTGACCAAAATATCAGTTTTTTTTTTGTCGTATCTACTAATAAATGACTACAATGCCAAGTAAAAAAAAGAATGTACGTTTATTTATTTATTGACACTTTATGCACGAGTAAAAACAAAATACAGTACAAAGACGGACATAATGCCTGAGGAATTTTCTACCAGTCAAAATAAGGGTGATGCAGAGACAAAACATGGCAGATGCAACAAAATTGACAGATAATTCGAAAATTATAAATACTAATACATAGATACATATCAGAGCTGGAATGATTCTGCCAATTTCTTACGGACATTATTCACGTGCCTTCACTTTAAAAGATGACCGACTGGTTGCCGTCCTGATGTTCAGAGGGAGCGCATTCCAATGAAACCTCGCCTGGACAAAGAAAGAAGAGTGAATGAAACCAGAGCGGTGAGAAGGACATCGTAGAAGACGATTGTTGGTGGAATGAACATTGTTACTATGGGCAGAGCATAAGTATTAAACATGGGAAGTCAGATAAAAAAGAGAAGTCGAGTATAGAAAACAACATAGACAGAGCCCTCAACTCTTTGGGCTGACGAATGGGTTACCATTTTAAAAGCAATCGGTGAACGAATATATTGTCATGGTCATACTGAAGATTGAAAACGAATCGAATGCAGTTATTGAGAAGGCGGTCTAGTTTATTGAGGAGATCTGCGTTCAGGTCACAGTAACACACATCACCATGGTCAATTATGGGAAAGATTAGGGACTGTACAACATTGCCTTTATGTATGATGGGAGAAGGTTTTCCAACCGATAGAGTGACCGGAACTTTCCGGTGACTTTTTTACTAACAGTCGTGACCTGCTTTCGCCAGTCAAGACAAGTGTCGACATGCAGACCAAGATCCTTAACATCGGAGCTAAACGGAAAGACAGAGTGGTCGAATATTACTAGTTGTTTATATTATTTTTGTTGTATACTTTTGTAAAGAAACACAAAAAAAAAAACGATATCGACAAACATGTCTCCTCACTAGCCGTATGCGAACACACCGCGGCGCCTTTCCCACGGCACAAAGCACATTCGCGCGACATTTTCACCTATTTTCACGGGAATGCCTACAAAAAACCGCGTCTATTTTTCCATGAGAGCTACGTGTCGGTTGTGGTGCAACCCATTATGAGCGCTAAAAGAAATCGACACGCCACTTTTTTGTCGTTTCACTTCACTATTCAGTTGCGAAAATTCGCTCGTGTTCAGTAGTAATTAGTGCGAATTTTATAGGTTTGTGTGAGATAATTCTGATTGAGATAATAGCTATTGAACGTTGACTTGATAAATTAATTAGTTGTTTTTGTACAATATGGATTAGATTTAAGGCGGAACCTTCAGGCCAGCCCGCGAAATTCAAATTTTCTTACTTTTTTTGCAATTTTCAGGTCACTGTCAGGTTGTATTTTGATTAAAATATGATTCGCGGCCGTAACAAATATGGCTTTATAGAATTATAATCATTAAAATCAGCAATACATCTCTCTAAGTTCATATTGTATTGAATGACTATTTCATGGAATAATGACATTTGACGCCAATTCTAACTTAAGGAGTTGTATTGCTGATTCTAATCATTATAATTCTGTAAAGCCATATTTGTTACGGCCGCGAATCATATTTTAATCAAAATACAACCTGTCATTGACCTTCAAATTGCAAAAAACGTAAGAAAATTTGAATTTCGCGGCCTAGCCTTGCGCTTCCCCCTTAATTAAACAAGCACTAGGGAGCCATTTTTTCATCTTAATGTTAGTCTTCAGATACAAAAACTGCCTCAATGACATGAATATTCTGTTTTATCCAAGCAGTTTGGCCTATTTATTTTAACTTTACTTTACGACATTTACTACCGTAACTTTAGCTATTGCCTGGTTTTATAAATGACTCCCCAAGCAAACATTTTATATAAGAAACAGTGGAAACAAGTTTTTGATTAACAAAGAAGTTCTGTAATTAATCAAATTTTACTGAATAATGACTACAAACTAAACATAATATTACGAAAATGGAAACTGCTAGGAACAAGCCTCTTCTCACAAAGTGAAGGAATAATAAATAAAGGTCTTCTCACGCCACTTTCTATACTACATCATTGCTACCTATTTTAAAATGAAAAGTAACTTTAACATTTTATGACATACGACATTATCACATACAACAACAACAACACACACAGACACACACACCCCTACACATACATACACACACACACACACACACACACACACACACACACACACACACACACACCCACACACATATGACACACACACATCATTATGGATCAATGTCTGAATTAAAATAAAGTATATATTATTATTATTTTTAATTTAAAACAGTCCTATTAGTACAATAAACCGCACGTTGCTAAGCTTAGTACGAAGTTTCAATAGAATAGGGGGCCAGCTCATACTTATTTTTGTACCATTGACGTGCGGCCTACTGTACGAACTGCCGGAATTTGCACCTGCAACCTTAGAAATGCTTTAAATCTAAAACAACCTTCCTTCCCTAGGTGGTTGGTCCTTCGGAACCCAGAAATTCAAGGAGATGGCAGCAACCCGCTACGCGCGCCAGACGTTCATCTACTCCGCGATCCCGTATCTTCGCGACAGGAACTTCGACGGCCTGGATATAGACTGGGAGTACCCTAAGGGTGGAGAGGACAAAAAGAACTTCGTGCTGCTGTTGAAAGGTAAGAACTTGTAATAAGAGGCTTTATTTGAGATCTGTATGAAGGAAGATTGCTTAGGCTTCACAGAAATTTTGCGCGATATTTTCAGGATAAAAAAACTAAATTGGATATAAAATTTCTTTCTCCTTCTAAGCTAATACGGTACAAAAATTAGGAGAAAGGCGAAATAGCCTGCGGAATGGTGGAAGGATTACATTTATTACATCGGTACTAACAATAAATATTACTTGCGGCTGTTAATTACCTCTATAGCACCGTTAACGTCTTCGTAATTAACTAATAGAACAAACGTGGTTACAATTGCTCTTCTACCTGATAATCTTAATAGGTAATAATTTGATAATTATTATCACCTTTGGTAACAAACACGGAAACCGCGTCTCGAGTTGCAGGCCGCGGTGATAGGAACCCGCGTGGCTGCAGCTGTAATACGTAAGCTCGACGTTAAGTCCACATCGGTGACATATTGGTCAGACAGTAAAACCGTTCTGACATGAATCAGAAGAGGAGCGCGAGTGTACAAGCCTTTCGTCGCTCATCGCATAGAATAGGATAGTAAAGTCGAAGATTGGCGATGGATACCAACAAAATTGAACATCGCCGACATCACTGCTCGTGATGTAGCAAAAAAAAATACAATAATGATATGTCACATTACTATAAAAATTTAAACTAACGCCGCCATCTTGTTTTTTCAATACATGTCACAAAACAATTGCAAAGATCAGACAAAAACAGCGCCTCCCTACCAACGCCATTCGAGCCCCCAAAACTCCTTATACCAGTGTATGTAGTAAGAATGCGTAAACTTTAGCCCCTTTATATAAACGTTGCTTAAAGTTAAGTAATGATTAGCGTACATTTTTGACGTTTAAACGTCTCTTGATTTTAATCAACGTTTATAAACAAACCCCTAGCTCATCACACGGCAATATTCAATCCATTCGAAAGGAACGAAACCAGAAAACAATACTCGATACTTCACAACATTTTATTCCACATTTCAGTGTAACTGAAAGCCGTAGTGTTCCGGTATTTTACCGCTATACCGGGATTCATTTTAAATGTAATCTGGCCGGGATTGCAATATCTGTGTCCGCGCTGTAGATCTTCTAAATATTGGCAAATATCGGACTGTGGTCGGCCCACTCAGGTGCCTGTTGTTACCGAAGTCTGAAGAAGGTTTAGACAAGGCAGACAAGTTTTTTAAATAATGTTTTGTAGGAATTTAACCACAAAGTACGATTATTTAGTTTCCCTGTAGAAGTGTAGTACAGACGTAGGGCACTATGAAGAACTCGAGTCAGTTGCCACAAAAGTCTAGACAGAAAAAGCCTATAACATACTTTACCACAAAATTAAATGAAAATCACAATTTTATGTAGTTTAGCTTGCCTGCCATACGCCATATTAAATTGTATAAGAAATTGCTATCATGCGTCTGGTGAATATAAATATACATAAAGTCAGTCATGGGACTTAAACATAACTGGCGAAATGTGGGTGTTTTATAGGTATACTTCTGCCTAACCCTTCGGGGAATACGGGCGTGATAAGTCAAATAAAAGCTCTCTTCGTCTCTTCTACTTTTGCTGTGCCCGACAGGGTCCACAATGGTCATATTTTTGTAACCTACCACCTAAGTTCACATGTGGAAGCAATCAATATATTGAGTATTGAGTACATATTGAGTATATGTCAACCATTTAAAGTTGAACCTCCAAATAATTTAGTTTCCAAAGAATGTTTCCAAAGGTCATAGAGCGTGATATCAATTAAGTTAAATATTTAATGATGGTCCAACCCATTGCGTCCCATGTGGCATACATAAGAGATGACTGCGACAAACTGGAAAGGGTTGACTTGTTTGAATAAAATATTCAAACTATAATCAATATTATATCATTGTACTCCATGTGTCAGGGGTTCGAAGCTAAATTACAGTTTCTGTAGGTTAAGTTAATATTTCCACGGTAATTCCGCGGATGGGTAACGATACCTTACATACTGACGTGACACTCTCTCCGTGACACTGAGGGCATGTTTAAACAAAGCCAACTAATATCTATGAAAGTTGTTTAAATAAATATATAAACATGGATCTGGTTTAAAAACGTGCATTACAATATTATCCTTCAATAAACATAACCACTGGAACAAATCTGATTACAAAATTGAACACAAAAAAGCCGCGTCTATTTTCAGTCGTAGGGCTGTGCACTATCAAAATACAATTTATCGATATATCGATAGACCGTGTCGCTACCGCCTCCCGGCTGCACCTGTCGCCAGCAATGGCAGTGTAATGCCATAAAAACAGTTTATCGATAAAGTTTTCGGTTTTTATAACTACTATTTATAGCTATCCAGCGCGAAGTTTAATTGAGTTTTATTAAAATGGAGCAGAGATTTTGGGGATATTCTAATTATCACCTTTTTATAAATAGTTGCATACGATTATTCGTCTGTAGTATCTTGGTATTTATGTTCGGTATTTTTATAATAAAGTGAAACACTGTAAATTTTTCGGTATAGCTAGAAGTTTTAACAAATGTAAGTTTATTCTGTCAACATAAAATGGAATAGTCATGTTAACAATAAAATACATTAAATAAAAATACTTAACATTTTACGTACCCCAATATAATATACTTACGAATAAAAACTACTTAATTATACTAAAACGGTATTCTAATACTAGATCTTTATTACTATGTCAATCAATTTACGAAATAAGGTCAGGATTATAATAAATTATAGACAAATCAATTGTTGTCATACATTTTATTCAAATTCCTAACATTAATGTGATTTTGTTCAAGGCGATGCGAGATATTGACTTATGAATGACAAAAATAAACCTTCAACAAACGACGCAGTAAAATATGCTAATATAGTATAATATGAAATCAAGAAAAGATGTTAATTTTAGCTGTTGATGAGACAGCCGATAGCCCTGTAGGTTTTGTGTAGCCCCCCACAGAGATTGCAGTGAATAAAGGTCAAAAGCGTATTGATATAACCAATTAAATAACACAGCCAACCACGATGTTTAGTACGTAATATAAACGCAATCGGACAATAATTAATGGACCCAATTCTTGAGAACGTTGTAAACTAAGTAATCAGCGTCCTTATAAACCTTGCTGTATAAAACTTCAGTATCTAGTGCTATCTCGTAAAACTGACGCTGTTACAAGACAATAAACGTACTTTTAGCGGTCAAGAAAATAAATGAGTAGGTAAATCTTAAAACCAATAAAACTACTTTCTCTTGAATACTAGATCCATAAGTCTGCATGTTCTAGAAACATAAATAAAATGGCACTATTTTTTAAATACAGAAATCTACATAATATTAATATTCTAAGGTACGACTATTAAACATCTTGAAAACTCGAATGAATATAAAATTTTATTTAAATGAGTCAACTTCACTAGACACAGTTTTATTTTAATGCCATTATTGATAATTATTATGTGGCAATGAGAACTTCCTTTGCTACCTTTACTCTGTACAAAAGGTGCGTTTCTCAACCCAATTGTCCAAAAAAATTACCAAACGAATAACTAAAAACTATCGACCACAAACCTCATTATCGATATAATCCTGCTTAATTTTCCCATCCCTAAAATCCTTTGTAACATCAAATCTTGCGGCACGTTTCGTCACAGCGTCGTCACGACAACACTTAGTCGTGTCCCAGTCATAACGAACAGCTTAGAACTAAATTATCAGCCTTTCGTAATGCTGAAGATGGACAAAAGATTGTGGGCTCTACTGACAAACACAAATTAGTGTAAATTGTTGAGCGACCACGAAGATTTTTGTTTCAAAAGTGTATTGTTACAGTTAAGCGTGGTAGGTAGCGCAAAGTTAGGCTAATAGGTCTTACTTCAGATAATTTGGGATGGTCTAACAAAGTAAAAGATCAATATGGACCCTGTCGGACACAGCTAAATTAGGAGAGAGGAAGAGGTAGCCCTCTTCCTCTCTCCTAATTTAGCAGCATTTCAAGCAATTCAATATTATACAAAATTACGAGTATTAGATGAGTTTAATTGGTGTATAATTATGTATATTATCAGGTTTATGTATAGTATATTAGTTATTTTTGTTTTATGTATTGTACAAGAATAATGTAGGTAATTATTATGAAATTTTTAGAAGTATTTTTATTATTATTAAATTATGCTGTTATTTATGTATTCATATTTAAAAAAAAAGAAAAAAAAAATTAATATAATTTTGAAATAATGTACGGTTCTTTGGGGAGCTAGAAGGCTTAAGCTTTCTTGAATCTGAATGGCGAATAAAAGTTTTCTAGCTAGTACCCTAATTGCGAACCACACTGTCAATCACAATCTGAATAATTTTCAAGCCTATTGCTAACCCATTACTTCATATGTTCAAAAACTGTATCTGCCCAACAACGTAAATAACGCAATGAATGTTGTTGAACTGTCAAAATTAAAGCCAATCGTACTTTTATTGAGTTACGCAATTACCCTGCTAGAAGGTAATTAATGTGGCAATTGGAAAAATATAATTTCTGATGATTGTGTTTGCATTTGACATGTCCCTCAATACATATAGATAACGTAATCGAACCTTAAACAGTTTGATCTATTACTACCACCAGCGGGGTAATTACGTAACACACTAACAGTAGGAATGGGTTTCATTTTGACGGTTCAACAACATTCATTGCGTTATTTACGTTGTTGAGCAGACAAATTTTTCGAACATATTTCGAAAATTACTCAGATTGTGATAGATAGTGTGTTACGTAATTAGGGTGCAGATCTATTAAATCCTTAGTCACTTTTATATCAAGTATGTGGGCCTGTTTGCCTACCCATAACTTTAACTTAAATATCTAACTCTTTGCAGCCTAACCTAACAACTACCAAAGCTATCCAACACACACTTTAATGTCGTCATTACCTCCTTGCTAATCCACAAACCCTTATAAGTGGCATCTCACCACCTCATTTGGCAGTCTGTTTCTCCGCGTCATGTTTACCGCAAACAAACGTATTCTTTTTTTTTTAGGGTTCCGTAGTAAACAAGGAACCCTTATAGTTTCGCCATGTCCGTATGTCAGTCCGCAGCTTAGCTCAGATACTCTTAGTACTAGAAAGTTATAAAGGCACTCACAAACAGGCGCGACGCGACAGCGTGACACAAAGGCACCGCTCGTCGCGCGACACGCGGTGCCTTTGTCTTTCGTTGTCACATCGCGCCAGTGTGCACGGGGCTTAATTTGGCATGGGTATAAATATTAATCACGCCGACAAAGTGGTAAAAAAAAATATAACAAAAACAAAATTGGTTACCTCCTGTACACGTAAAGCGGGGATGTTTTTTTTTCTCTCGTCTATCTCATGGTGTGGGGTATCGTTGGATAGGCCATCCAAAAATATTACGGGTCTGTGAAAACCATTTTCCGATTCAGGGATCCGTTTCCGTAAAATTAAGCTTTAAATTGCTAATTTTTCTTAGAAGTCAAGTGTGTCCCCCCATGCCAGCTAAATGGTTGCTTTTCGACATGTGAAAAAATTCACAGCAGTAGTTTAACGAAATTAAAAGGAAAACTATCACAGCTAAGTAGGCTTTACAAGTTTACGAGTAATAGTCGACCAACTTTCATTTGCAGTTCTTCTCAACTACGGAACTGTTGGTCTGACAGGTCAACTGGTGGTCTGACAGGCACTTGGCCGGTTTTTTTTCTTTCATTACCTCTAAGACAAAACTAAACTCCAAGTTACATAGATTGTTGTATCAAGCCGTAAATTAGCAAGTCTCAAGTTTCGTACTAGTTTAATAGAAAAAAATATAACATCGGTGGGAAGATGGAGACGTTACCCACTTTTGAAATTATTATTTTATCCTTGTCACGCAAAACAATCATTGTACTGAATGGCGCGAATTTACTATGGCGTTCCTGTGTTGTGACGTCAGATGCTAATAATGCTGTCTCTGTCTAGCACCGACTTTAAAACGCGTACAACTTTGCCATTTTTTGAGATATTTTTTTTTTTTTTACTGAGGCGCCATATTTTTCTATGTTACGAAAAATTAAATCCAGTTAATTAGTTTATTACGACGTGCGGAAGAAGTCACTTAGGCCTAAGTCATTAGGGGACTTCTGATATGCGCATGAGTGAATCGATTTGCAAAAAAGATGGAGCTATTACCATTTGCAAAACTGGTTGTCTCATAGAGGTAAACGTTATTAAATCCATACAAATAATGTCTGTTTGTAATGTCAAAATAACAGCTATTTACTAATTGCATATTAAAGTATGTACGGTACTTATTTCCATTTTTTTTTTGCTTCCTGTCTGTCTGTTTGGTCCGGCTAATCTCCAAAATGGATAAACCGATTTTGATAAGACTTTCACTGGCAGATAGCTATGTTATAAGGAGCAACATAGGCTACTTTTTGCCCCGGTAGCACGTTCCTGCGGAATAATTTTCAACATCCACACGAGCGAAGCCGCGGGCAGTAGCTAGTAATTTAATAAGAAAACACTCACTATTGTCAAGACAGACTAAATGCCTGCTACTACAAATCATGTTGTAGGTCAGTCCAATAAGACTGAAGAAATAGTATCCCAGTCAATGATATAATAACAAACAAAAAATTCGGATTTCATCGGAAAGGAAAAAATAAACAGACACGAAACACGATCTAGAGTCTTGCGAGCTTACAAAACGTGATTATTTTATTTATCAAAACATTTGTTTTGATCATTTATTATTTTATAAAAAGCGCTAAAAGAAGAGATAAAAACGTGGTTTATTGTTATTTTATTACCCTTTGATATTTTTTATTATTTGGAAACAGTCGCTTAGGTAACTTTATACTAACATAATCAAATAAAATAAATGATGAATATTATTATAGATGCCAAAATATAATAATTTATTATCGACAGCATAACTTTCTTGTTATTTATTAATAGGAAATAAATAATGTTTATTTTATCTCCACAAATGACATTCTTATAGTAGTTATAATAAGTTTACAGGTATTTTATCAAAATTTCGATTTTTGTGGGAGATCTGGAGTCTAAACTAAGCCTAGGTCTGTATTTTAGAACTCCAGGACCCCCATTAGGATCACATAGTAAAGGTTGTCAACGTGGTACTATTGATTGATAGTATGTGTACGTATGTTTGAGGGTGTGTGTGTTTGTGTGTACGCTTACATGTATTGTACATAGATAATTTCATAAATATAAATAATATAATTATATACATGTGCATAGAGAAATAAATATTAATTATACATAAATAACTACCAGACACTTGTCTCACCATCTCCGAATAACTTCTCTATTCTTGAGACACTTTGAAATCAAATAAAGAATTGTGTAACCAATTAATCTCAACTAGATATTATGTAATAGGCAGTAGACTTCTATCACTAATAAAATAAACCTGTTTGATTGTAAAAAAAAAATTCAACTTAAAAATTTCGTACCGAAAAACCTCAATACCTTAGTAATATTGTTTTCGTTTTCAAGACCTTTTTTTTATACGATTGATTTGGTCTTGACTCCTAATTCACTCATGAAAATTGCTTATTTCTAAAATCAAAAGTCATTTCTTCAAAAGAGCCTGAGAATCAGCACTTTTTGAATGTCAAAATTACATAAGACAGTCCCCCAAAACGGCCGCCTGTTACCACTTCCTAGTGCTTTAGCTGGGAAGAAGAAGTGGAGCAACAAACTCCCCAGCAACACAGCCGTCTGTTAAGTTAAAAGAACTTGATCTAAATCCACCAAACAAATTAAATAACCTCGCAAATAAATGGCTACCCACTATTCAACCATATACCATGGCTCATTAAGAAGAAACATTAGGGATCTTAATTACACTCCCAATGACAAATAGTTTGGGTAACTTTCAGCTGTTATATGTTTTGGCTTGCCTTACTAAATGAGGTTAGAAGTAGGCCGTTACTTTAATTAAATTAAATTGCCAAGATTGATAGTTTAATTTTCTGTTTCCTTCCTGAAAGAAAATGTATGTATATAAGTTTAAACCTGTACCTAAGGAAGAGGTTGTGACAAGATTTGTTGATTTATTCTTCGTTTGGCCCACTTAGTTTTGTCCTACATACAAAATCCTGGGTCGTCCTAAACAATATGCTTCCTTCGTCCCAAAATATAATTTTAATTATTTTATTCCCGCTTCGTCCTATTTTATATTCTTTCTACGGCCCATATTTTGTTAGTAACATCCTCGTTTTTCATAGCGTGTCGATGGCGATTTAAATTGAGTCAGCCCAGAATTTGGCAACGAGTCTGGCGCCTTCAATAGCGTCCATCAGTTGCTATAACGTGCAGACACTATTAATGGTCCACCGCAAACACCACATTTACCAGGGCGGAGTTATTTGTGATCTCCACCTGAGCAGGTTTTCCTTGCTTCGACCAATCTAGGTCCGGAGTCTGTTTAAAGACTTCCAGGTTAGCCAAAGCAACTCATGTCCAGGTGGAAGATTTTCTCTTATCTGTAATTGGTGCGGTAATAAGGATATAATAATACCTAGTTCATTTAAGCTATCATAACGTAAATATTGTTTAGCTGTAAGTCTTCCAAAGTTAAATAAATAAATATGGTTAGGTAAACAGTTTATCCAATTGTTTAATTATTTTTTTTATAATAATATATATAATATGTTGAAGTAGCAATGAGTGAACATAATGCGCATACATAAAAAAATTTTCATTGTTTTTAGGTATCGACGATAAAACTGAAAAATTTGATTTCATTATTTTCGTGACCAAATAAAATTCTTGAGAATATTGTCAATGTAATAATTCCTCTCTAGGTCAAATAGTTTCATATACATACGATTATTATATAAAACAAAAGGTTATTGACATAATAACAGTAACTAAATTTTCGCCTTATTTATTTTGACATTGAAATATGATTGTCACTGTGGAGATAAAAATTATATGCATTACAACATTATTTTGCAATACTTACAAAGGACATTTTTTATTGGCATTTATCTCTTATTCACAAACGTAGGTTAAAGTTAAATGACGTTGAAACGTCAAAAATGTATGGTTAAACAGTCGCTAATCACTACTTAACTTTAAGCAACATTTATGAATAAACCCGTAGGTAAATAACTTTAACCAACGTTTATGAGATAAATGCCAATAAAAACTGTCCTTTGTAAGTATTTGATGATTAACGTCTGTTTAACGTTTTTGACGTTTAAACGTCTCTTAACTTTATTTAACGTTTAAATAAGAGGGTTAGTATTTATATCTTAATTAAATTTTCATGTTAAGGTTGAAAATAAATTAAGAAAACTCCTATCAAAAAGTTCTTTTTTGTTTACTCAAACACATATAAACCCAATGTAAAATACGAATTAAAACATCCCATATAACCATAGCAACGATAACCATAGTAACGTGAAATTCGAAATACAAAAATTCTGTTGATGACGTAACCAGGCACCAGCCATTTTGGAAACTCCTATGGGAACGTAACAAAACGGTCGGTCAACCAGCCAACTTTAACCGCACACAAAGTCGCGGACATCCTCTAGTTTATAATTATGTTTGCATAATTATTCCATAACCCTTTAGCCTTTTAAAAACCATATAATTATGTTATCATCATGCCTTCATTTTTCTTTTATTAATTATAGTTTTGTTTACCTATGAATTGGTCATCGCTAGATGCGCAATTTAAAATGTTGCCGCACAAAAAATAAAAGTGTATTTTATAGAGGTTTAAGAAAAGAAAAACACTGCTTTTTTCTAAAAAGGTCATAACAAGGGGAACGGGTAATTTAAGCAATAAAACGATAAAAAACTAAATATCGATAACCCTATTAAATAATATTAAGAATTGGGCAGAACACATATTATGAGATCACACCACATAGACGACGTAACTGAGGCCAAAGGAGTGTGTGTTCCAAGTGTGGGGCAAAGATTAAAAAAAACATGTAAGGTTCATACCAGGTGGCGTTCTGTAGTTTCTGCCTATCTCCATGGGAAGATGGGTTTATGTATGTATGTATGTATTTACCACATAGATAAATATAATTAGCCATTTAAAAAAAAACTTTTAAGCCCAGAGCACCGGTCACGTAGGTACATAGCTATACTAAAACATCGCTTGCCAATTTTAATTACTAGAGCCTGTCACTTTTATAAATAGTCCAGATATTTAAAAGAGTAACGGTGGAGTTTCTTGCCCATTCTTCTCCATACGAAACTACCTTTTGGAAGGGGCAACTAGAATCAATTCTGTTTTTGTAAATTTTGACGTTCAAAAGTGCCTTTTATGTGCCTTTTTGATATAAATGATTTGACTTTGACTTTGACATAATTATTTTCGTGTCAGTCCATGTGACCGCATAGTTCTTCTAAACTACACAATGGTTTTTTTTTGCAGTTTTCACCATAATGTAGAGGATTTATTCCGGACGGTTTATGTGTGTCGTCATTAGAGATCGGATATTCGGATGCATATTTACCTTAAGTAATTTGTAGCTATGAAAGTAAGGAAGCGGATTCATAAAGTAAATTGAAAAAAAGTCTTGGATTCCAGGAACACCGGGAATTAATGTCGGGTGTCTAGTAAGGAAGCGACTTATAAAAAAAAATTTTTTTTTTGAAACTTCTGGTTTTGGATTGCATAACTATTCAGATGCATATTTATTTCAAATTAATGTTTAACCCCCCAGTGCAAATATGTGTATGTAGGGCGTAAGAGGCGGGATGGTGTGTGTTAGTTAAAGTTAATATTTTTTCGATACAAAAGCGCATTCCGTATTAGCCAAATATCAACTTTAGGTGAATATGCATCCGAATATCCGATCTCTGATCATCATTCTCCTGCCCTTATCCCAATTTATTTGTGGTCGACGCAACATGTCTTTCTCTTCAATACTTCTCTATTAGTCGTCATCTCGGTAGTCCCCCCCTTTCTAACCATATCATCCACACAGTCCATCCATCGTTTCTTTGGTCTCCCCCTACTCTTATAGCCATCCACATTCATACTCAAAACTTTCCTCACGACATCTTCCTCAATCCTCCGCATCACATGCCCACACCATGACAACCGATTTCCACACAACTTTTCAGTTACCGGTGCCACTTTCATACTTCCTCTTATGTACTCATTTCTTATTCCATCCATTCGTGTAACACCATAGATCCCTTGGAAGGTTTATGTGTAACCTTGGTAGGTTTGGGTGGTACATTTATATGTAATAAATAAATCACAATGTTTTGTCTATTCGTATAAACCTTGCGAAGTTGGGGCGGGTCACTAGTAACAAATAAATAAAACAATATTATAATCATTTATTTTTCACTTCAGCACCTCAAACAAGCAGGTTTTTCTGTTTAAAGACAGTGAGTAAAATTCTATTTTGCAGCGAGCGTGAAACAAAGTGACTTTTTAATTAAAAAAATTAATGCCATGAACAATGCTGGGTCTATTCACAAAATTCGAAAGATTTGAACTTTACTTTGTTCTGTCACTTTCACTTCGATACGAAAAAAGCGAGAGATAGAAATAAATCGATTTAAAGTAGGCCAAAAAAAGAAACAAACAATAAAACATTCGGATACACATATAAGCGTAAAATTGCAAATCATCTGTTAAGGTTTTAAATGTAATTAATTTTTTGATATTACAAAATTATAGACATGTGGCAAAATTTTTACCATTTTATATTTTTTTACCTTTAGGTAATATTCTCGCTGTCGAGATGAAAAGTTGTATGTGTTACACGAGACCAAAGTTATTTGCATCTCGTGTCTTTGAATCACTCCTAACCTAAAATCACTCGCGGCGCTCGTGATTCAATTAAAGAACCCTTCCATTGCTCGAGATTCAAAATCAACACTCGCAGCAAAAACCAACTTTACTCCCTTGTTGCACAAATAACTATAAGTACCCGATGATTCACATCAATAACCTTCAAACAAAAGTTAATAATGTAATAAAGTTAAGCTCCCAAAATCGATTCCTAACCTATCCAACAATCCTATTTTAGTTTTTAGTTCTTTATTTCCCACTCTTGGTCATAATAAATCGTCTGAGATAGCAACAGTAATTAGTTTTTACTATAAAAAGGTTTCTGACTCAGTCGCATCCTCACCTCGACATTTAGCTAAGGTCAATCGATATAGTTTTCCATAAAAATGATATCAATGTATGTGTTCCTTATTTTTTCTTGGACGTCGTTTTTTTTTTCTCTTGGTATATTTTTTTTATACTCAAAAGTTCAAACGTTGAGTTTATTTTGGTGTTGAATGTATTTTCTTTTATTGTGTTATTTCTTTATGTAGATTTTATTTTATTAGTAAAGATATTTCTAGTAGTTCGTTTTGTGGAGAGAAAACATAATACTTAGTAGGTACTTATAAATATTCTGGTATTCCTTTGTCGAAGATCTATAGCTTTGAAAGTCAATCTTCTTTTTCATTTCTACATACCCTACCAAGCAAACCGTAACGGGGCTCACTGCCCGGGGTAAGTCAATGCTTTTGGTTTAGCCCGTAGAGTCATGCTAGCTCAGACAAACCTATGTCATTTTGTCTAACTTTATAGGTACCTTTATCTTTATCTTCATTATTCAGTTCAATTAAGGAATGTTAAGCCTTGAAGACATGCCAATAACGGTGTGTGATCAAACGTAGCTCGTCGACACACTGAACAATTGCGCAGACTTCAATCAGGAGCATGCTCAAACATTGACGGAGTATGGCGGGTGTGGGCGAAGTGATAGAAGGTAGGGAATGTAGAAATATCTACTGGAATTACTTTGTTTCTATATGAAACTTTATGTTGAACATGAACTCGGGTTGGTCACCAACGGTTTTCGAAAAAGTATTTTCAAACCTACATGTTTTTTTATTTTTCGGTCATCTAACCAAACACATTATCCCATCGGTCTTCTGTCCTATGTCGTAATTACATTTGTTTTGTGAAAATCCTCTTACCTTTTAGTTTATTGTACCACTATGGATTAGCAGAACCCTTACAGCTTTGACTCTTCGAGTAACACCCCAACGAAAAACTTATAGCGACAAAAAAAGTAACTTTATCAGAATTTCTCTTCATAATTCTTTCTCTCCTTCAGTTTTAAAACTCCTCGCTCCCAACCACGCTGTACCCTTAGCTTTTACATTGATTACTATGTGGAATTACTGACAAGTGAACACAGGGGGATTGGGAACCCGATGTCAGGTCAATTTCACGCAGTTTTAACTCCTTTTGACGTGTTCGTGGTGGAAAATTTTCTGAGTAAATATTTTAGCTTTTAAAATTTTAAGCGAAGAAGAATTTTCTTGAAGCTAGCTTTACGCTCGTTGTTTTTGGGCAAAGTGATGTTTTTTTTGAGCTCATCTTGAAGTTGAATAGTTTATAGTTATGCAAGGTCATGAATTTATTAAAATGTAAATTATTTAACTCTGCAGCATTCAGCATTTATAATTTTTCGCATTTCTCATTAGTAGCCCGGAGATGGCAATATGCTCGCCCTCTATTACATGGGACTTAAACATAACTAGCGAAATGTGGGTGTACTACAGGTACACCTCTGCCATACCCTCCAGAGATTACCGGCGTGATGTTATGTTGTTGACTCAATCTGTCGCTGTTACTTACGACAACATAGCAACATGATAACCGTTGTAGGCATCCTCTTTTTTTTTTTTGGGGGTGAAATCATCAAATAACTTCTCCCACTCTGGGCGGAGCGGGAGGACGTACCAGACTTTTACTGACTAAAACCTACCCGTGTTCCTTCAGTTGCCTGTATGCCAGGGCCACGGTAACCCTTTCGGACAAACCCGCGATCCTGGTAAGCATCGGCCCTAGTGAAACCCGTCAGTGTGTGCTGACATCTCTTTGAGTTGCGCGTGGAATACAACGCGCCGTCGGCCCAGGCCTGGTCCTTACCGGACGGCGAGCTACCCATTGCTCGTCGTCCGCAAGCCCCGGGAATCGGCTATCGACTCCCGGGGACCGCCCAGTGCGTCTCCTGCGGTGACTAGGGGCGTGAGGGCGCAACGCTTGCCTCTTCCTCACGCGCTCCGCCTCCTCCTTCGTGAGCATTACTGCTTCGCAGGAGGAGGTCATTGCATCAATTTCACTTCATGGAAATGTCATTCTAATAGAATTTTCCGAGTACCGTTTATTAAAACAAATAGATTGCTTTCAAAAGTAAATCACGTTTTAATCTATCTTTATATCCATATTAATAGTATAAATTCTAAAATAACTCTGTCTGGCTGTTACCATTTCACGTCTTTACGACCGAACGAATATTGATTAAATATGGCACACTGGTACCTACCTAGACCATGACCTGGGTTAGGACAAAGGATACTTTCTCGGTAGTAAGTTCCCGTGGGACTATTCCGAAAATACTTACACGGGGTCCAAATATTGTGATGGCCCAGTGGTGAAGGCCTCGCTCTCATGCACGAGGTTGTAGATTCAAATCCGGGCAAGTACCAATGTGACCTTTTCAATTTATATGTATCTACTTTCTGAGTTTATCTTGGACTTCACTGATATCGGTGCGGGAAAAACATCGTGAGGAAAACTGACAATAGTTAATGTACGTCTGAAATCGCCAAACCGTCTTGAGCAAGCGTGGTGATCAATGGTCGTGCCTGCTCTGTATGAGAAGAGGCATTTGCCCGGGACAATAATAGGCTGGTATTATTATACGCGGGCAACACCGCGGGCAAAAGCTAGGCTACCATAATAGGTAGGTGCCGTTAATTTTTAACCAATTTATGATCGTAATACGTTACGATAATTTTCTCTCTTTAAATAATAACTTTAAGCCAATTAACGCTTAACCAACAGAATAATTACGTATTGAGTAAGAGACCACAAGAAATACACAGGAAGTTCCGTACGGATCCGGTGGTGTATGAGGAAATCGGGTTACGTCTGTATGTATGTGTATGTAATTTTAATATGGCTATGGACAACGTAAGAGTGGTTGACATTTTTTATTATAGGTATAAAGTAATTAAGGGAGGAATATTCGACATCGTATTTTTGAAAAAAAAATACACAGTAATACAAAAAAGAACGAGTTGGGGTAAAATATGCGACACATCCACGCAAAACAGCAATCGCTCAGCATAATGCTACCCCTATCCGAGACAGAGCCCCAGCGCTGGTTTTCAGCGATAGCCGGCGTTGACGAGATGACGTCAACCAGTGCAGCATACAAAAATTAAAAATAAACAAAGAAATAAGAAATAAAATAAATACACTATACTTAGTTCAAAATGTACATAAACATAATATTTATAAGGTGGTACATTCCGGGCAACGACTCATGCGCCGCCGCGCCGGGCTTTAATAATCTGTGCGCGCAGCTGTCATAAAACTATAGGTTTGACATTTTGACTTATTGATTACGTATTAGATATCCTAAAACATGGCGCATATGTAATGAATGTTATGATGGAATTATATTAAACACCAAAGGATGTATTTGTATTCGGAGTTGTTCACCCTAGTGTGATAAAGCAATTACGAGATTCGGAAAAGGTCAAAGATTTAAATCGTTAGACTGGCTCTCATCGTACTAAGTCGCGCGAAAAAGTGTCCATACTAAGAAGAGTGAGCTCACACACAAATAATGGTAATTCCATGACAATCAAGTGAACTCTCTGCGACATTGGTGTGTCAGAGATGTAAAAACTAAACAGAAACGTGACCATCTTTGACGTGGTAGGGCGAATCTACGATTGAAATCTTTGGAAAAGGTTCAATATCACTTGCACATCACAAAACTAAAAGGTCTAATTTTCTACGTGACAGTTAGATAGTTTTAACCTTAGTGAAGTGTCAATTTACTGGGAATTGTTGTCAAAAGTAGTAAAGCAATAACGACGTGAACAATAGAATTTAATGAAATTCATAATAAAATACTTCCATAACATAACATCACGCCTTATTTGCCCGAAGGGCTGGCCAGAGGTGTAGGTACCTATAGTAGGTAGACCCACATTTCGCCAGTTACGTTTAAGTCCCATGTAAGCCGAGCCCCTACCGAGCCTATTGACATCAACCGGGCACAAATCCAGACTCCGGGCTGCTACTGAGAAATTCCTGTTGGAAAAACCCAATAACACTTTGCCCAAACATAGTAAAATACTTTCTTCAGCAGCAATGGTATGGCTATAAACTTATTTAATCTAGCTTTAAACATTATTCTTATCTCATCTTGATTAGTTACTTTTTTATTATCATTATCACTCTAGTATCGTTAACTGCCCTCAACTACTTAAAGTTGATCGTTTAATTTAGCATCATGATTACATTCTTCTTCTATAAAGCTTTTTAAAGTTTATTGCAGCTTTAATGGTAGTTGAAATTCTATGAAGCAGAAATAAAAATCTTTTTACTATAGATAAAGATGGGAGTAATTTAGTACTTAGTTTAAATATTTAGCTGTGTATTAATTGTATAAAAGCATTTTTATGTTAATAAATCATCGTTGAATCGTTGAGCTCCTTAAGTTCTGAGTTGAGCTGCACGATTACTGACAAATCCGTGCACTGACTGGAAAGGTCTACTCAATCTGTGTGATTCTTTCCTCCAAAGACCATTTCAGATACCAAACTACATGGTCTTCGCATGATCTGACCAAGATTATGTCTGGACTTTAAAAGAGACTTTGACCTCTAAGTTTGTTTCGGCCTTTCTTCTCAGAGTAGTCAGATAGGAAACGCCGAACTCATCTAGTTTAATAAATATGATTGACGTGTAAAAGTGTTTGTACAAACCTACTTACAGAAATAAAATCATTTATCATTTAATAATAAAATAACACATTTGTGTCGGGCATGCCACGGTCCGGGTGAGTCCATTAGACATTACGAGTATCTCTGGTTGTTCTCGTCCGGCTAACGGCGAGTACTTGCTCAGGCATAACCAAATAGCCAGGATTATTCACCAGCAACTTGCCTTGAAATATAAACTAATGGATTCTGAGGTGCCGTACTACAACTATGTGCCCAGCCCAGTTCTCTAAAATGATCATTTCACGTTGTACTGGGATCGGTCTATCATTACTGACAGAATTATTGTCGCCAATAAGCCTGATATAGTGGTGATAGACCTCACGCTTCGTGAGGAGTTTCCTGTTTCTGGAGCCCTAATCACCGGTAGCTTGGACCCTGCTCCCGATCCAGCGGGTCACTATTTTTCATATTTTTTAATGTTTTTTTATAAAAATATAAAAAAATGTATTAAATAAGTATGAAAATAAATAAACGAGAAAAAAACACATTTAATTATATAAATTATATTTTGTTACAATGTACAAAAATGATGATTGATTGACTACAATCGCGTGCAGGCCGCTAAACAAAAACTTGACGAACAAAAACTGGCATAGCGTGGTGCACTGTTCTCTTGTGCAACCATAATTTTAGCCATAAGTGCGTTTAATTTTCGTAATCACGCCATTTACAAAATCGTAACCATTTAATTATATTTCCGCTTATCCGCAAGCGTAGTGTGGGACGCGCCCCAGCTAGATGGACAGACGACCTTCAAAAGGTGGCTGGGACAGACTATAATGCAGAAGGCGGAGGACAGGGTGTTGTGGCGCAGCCAGGAAGAGGCCTATGTCCAGCAGTGGACTGCGATAGGCTGAATTAATTGATTGATTGAAACATTTCATTTGTTTTACTGGTTGGAAGCGCAGCTTGCCATAGCGAAATTAATCCTTCCAATTGATTAAGTAGAATTTTGCTGAAGCTATACAATAGTTTGGATATTTTTGCAATTCTAAAGAATCATTAATTGAGAGTATACCTACCACGGGTAACTGTTACGCGTAGCTAATACTAAGCATGGGCCTCCTGATGACCACCACAATAAAAGGTCTAAGGACATTGTCACGCTTAGATGGCTACTGACTGCTGCTCTGGCAGGTTCCTCATGACACAGGAGGAAACTGTTTTCCATCCCTTACTTACTTACTTATAACACAGGGAATGTGAATGAATGTGAATGTGTGTGTGTGTGTGTGTGTGTGAATGTGGAAAGTGATGTGTAATTTATTACCTAAACCTACGTACCTATTTATCATACTTAGATTTATTTTTCGACTAACTTTTGCTCGCGACTTCGTTAGCGAGAGTTTCTCGTTTTAACATAAATCATATCCTATGACACTCAGGTGTAATGAAACTTCACATTAGTGAAAGAATTTTTGGAATCGGTTTACTAGTTCCGAAGATTACCCCCTACATGCAATCTCACAATACCTTTTACTAGTTTCTACCCACGACTTCGTCCGCGTGAAATTTATTTTACCCCGTCCTACCCCATCGCATCGTATCGCCTACCCGCGCTATTACTTCGTTTTCGTTTAGCGTTCTTTCTGACTTTTTTCATTTCTGCACGGCTCCTAAGCGTCGAAGCGTGATGTTAAATAGCCTATACCTACCTCAAGAATTGGACTATCAAATGCAAAAATATTTTTTCAAATACAACTGTTAGTTCCAGAGATTACCCCCAACATAGAAACAAACAAACAAATATTACCTCTTTATAATATTGTTAAAGTATAGATTATTAGTACAGATGGAACCGTTTCTTTCCTCTTGAATGAAATCAGTCGAGAAGATACTATTATCATAACCTCATAATACTTCACGTCCTTATACACAACACGCGAACCAAACCAGAAGTTTAACGAATTTGACCTTACGGGTTTTGACCTTAAGAGTTTAATATTTAATTTCGTGATATTGTCCGGTACATCGGACATGCAACCACAACATGTGTGACCTCTTAGATCCGGTTATAAATATGAACATGTACCTCCTTGTTTTAAGTCGGCAAAATGTGGCGTTAAGACTTCCTATTTTTTAATTATTATTTCCTCTCACCTGCATTTTCAAAAAGAAAGAAATTATTATTTAAATTATTAATGTCCTCATCAAAATTTAGAGAACCCCCACCAGTGACAAAACATTTTCTTAGTTATATACTTGAGTAACTACCAAAATCAAAAAATCTAAAGTCAACCTAGGCTGAGAAACAGCAGTTTTTGAATGTCAAAAGTTCATAAGATAGTCCCCTAAAACGGCCGCCCTTCACCAGTTCCTAGTGCTTACCTGGGAAGAAGTGGCGCTACAAACTCGCCGGAAACACGGCAGTCTATACCGTTCAACCTGGTCAGTCACAAAAGATTTGCTATTTACGAATAGTTAGATACTCGTAGCAAATCTTTTTACTACTTTACTACGGCATGCCACTTATGCTATTGTCACACAACCCAGGCCAAACAAAAACCAAATCCTATGTTATGCTTTTTCCCCACATGCTAACTACACATACTGCACGACATGACCACTTGGGGTCACACAATGTGGGCCACGGTCGCTTCTGTGTGAATTATAGATGTAAAGAAAAAACTTAATTAATTGCGACACCGCCACTTATCATGTTTCTGCTGACCGTACTGGTATGACGTTTATGTAATTTTCTCTTTTTTTGTTGACTGTTTATGTAAGCTGTGTTGTGGTTATGAATTGCTTTTGGGAGGTAAGTAGAGATTAAGCTTTTGTGTGAAGTCTTGTGATACATCCAAATTTTTGTTCTAGATACTCAAGTTTGGATATAGCACATTCGACTGCTCGACATATGCACCATTCTAAATAGTTTTATTATAAGGGCTAAGGCCTACGGATAACGCTTCTAGTTTTTAGTTTGTATACCTACATAGGTGACATTATTAAAGTATTTATCCCTATTTCCGAAGCTGATAACATTTCCAACATTAATACTCGTATAGGCTGCAAACTCAAAAGAAACAAAATAGAAAAATCTGCAGCAACAGCTAACAAGTCCTTTTATATTAAAACAGTAAAGATGTATCACGCAAGAAGGGTTCCTTTTCTGGGCGAATAAATAAATAAAAATTATTCGCAATCCCGAATAAATATTATGTTACGACTTTATTTATTGTGTAACATAAATTGTGTTAAGTGATATTGGCGTCTTGGAATATTGTTCGGTGACTTACAGAATTGTTAGAATGAAAACCGTTTTTAAAATAATGTTGTTCTTTTTGTATGGGACTGATAGAGGATAGGCAACTGGTAGAGCCTTTCCGTTGAATTAAATTGTTGGCAATAAAGTTAATTAGAAAACTAAATGAGGGCTCGAGATAAGTTATTAATCAGAACAGACTGAGGCGATAGTAAAGAAAATTATGATTGACGATGATAATGATTATGACAATGCATCGTTTTTTAAGAGCGTTATGCAATAGAATTTCAATTATGAACTTTAAATTGGAAACAAGACTATTTACGGTCTTTACAGACAATAGTTTTCAGTTTCCTTAGCTCCTCTCCGTCGTCGTCGACAAAAATCTAATCAAATTTTTAAAATGACTAGTTATGATTCATACATGATATAGTCAAATTTTACAACCAAACTTTTGCATGCACAGTGTTCCAAGCATACAAATTGAGTGCCAAAATACCATGAAATATGAATTCGTAAGACGCACTCAGTGTTAGTGTTACATACTATGGCACATAGCCAGTTTGCTTTTAGATATTTAAATGAGATTATTTATACAGTTATTCGTTGGCCTGTTCTAGGATTCTGAATTTGTCTTAATGTGTGAACCAAACTAAGGTACAGTTCTTTTACTGTCATTCTCTGTATTCATGTTTATCTGCTTTGCTTATCATAATTATTATTCTATTACGTTGCTAGGTAGCTAATATGATTAGTTTGTTTATTTATTTTAAATTGTTGAACCTACAGTACTGGTATGGCGGAGTTAATGCCCCTAGCCTTTTCTACCAGTCAATCAGTTTTAATTCACATTTTACCTTCAATATTGCCATTGCCATTATTTAGTATCGAAAATCGATCAAAAACATCAATATTAGAAGATGTATTGCTCTATTGATAAATCACGTCTGTGAATCCTTAAAATAGCGCTAGATATTTTTACGCAAACTGTTAGTTGCTATAGCCATTCTATAGCCTACTTACCCCTTAAAAATACTGAGGCCAGATGGGCCTCAGTATTTTTCACCGCACCGCGAGTCACTAAAGACGATAAGCGCTAAACATATTAAAAACGTCGTTTTGTCTCTGTCATTTCCAAACTGTTCACTGACACAGAAAAATACGTGTTTAGTGATTTGTGCCGCAAGCGGGCTTAAGACCACCTTGCATAATTAATTCGTTAAATTCATTTAGCGCCAAAAAATATTTTAAATTTGTCAATCGTTTAAATATGACGGAGACAGAATAGTGCTAGGTATATGTTTCACGATAAACGTATTTAGTTATCTGTAGTGCAAGCGTGCCTAGATCTTCAATACGTGCTCTGTTAACACTCAAAGGATCACGAATCCTGCTGAACGCTCAGACACAAAGATAAACCGCGTCTAAATCAGACAGAACAGAATCGAGGTTAACAAGTTCATCGGACGTTCACTGAGGATCCTTTCACAATCATGGTCGACAAAGCCTTCGTACGCTATCAAATCTATTTTGTATTCCTTTAATGTTAAATGTCTAGACGTACGTTTGTGATTAAATTTGTAGGTCTTGTTGACATGATTGATGTCTCTTTAATAAGCTTGGTGACGTTTCGTTAAACGGTTAATTTTGTTGCTCTAATCAAATAAATCATGGCCTCCGCGTATGGCTTAAAATGGCTAGAATGTATGCTTTACAGGCTCTACATAACATGGGACCCCAAATAACATAAAAGATTACAAAGACCGGTGGTAACTTAGGAAAAATAAACACAATCATGAAAAATGTAAAACTATCTGTATGTTCTTCAGTCGATTCAAATGTCGACACAAAATCAAATGATAGAAAGAGGAGATTTTCAGATATAGATCGTACGGTCCAAAAAACTTAGGCAAGGCATAGGATTTAAAAACAAAACACTGCTTAGACTTCTTTTTACGAAGCAATACAGCCCTGAAGTTGAGTAACAAAGGAATCATCACGATTCTTTCATTGAAAACATTCCACGATCAAAAACAATTGAATCTCGTACCTACTTCTAATAAAACAATAAGCAAAGGAGGCTTTAATATAGACAAGGATGCATTGTATAATCAACCACACGTAGTAGTAACGCGTGAACAACGAAAACCACCCTTACTGCATCGCTCTCAACGTCAAATGATTACAATATATATACTGTTGACTGTACCACATCACTCATTGTCCTTGCTACATTTAGAGAGGAAACCTTTCGAAAATTCCATCAATACTTGGCTACATTAACGCCAGGCTATCTTAATAGTATCAGCTGTTCGCCTAGTCAGTTTTTGTTTTGTAACCTTTAAGTTAAATTTTGCATTAATGTTGGAATTTCTTGGGAAGATAATCGAATGTCAGTCATAGTTGGGAGTCAAAGTTAGCTGTATTTGTGATGGTTTATAGCATGCTTAGGAGCACGCATATGATCTTTGTTGCAACTTCGTTTGATTGATGGTTTAATTAAAATATTTCTGTTACATCAAAGTACAGTTATGATGTGCCATTTAAATAGTATCTTAAAATTTGTCAAAAATACTAAAAAACCTGATAACCCACATTTACCAGGCTGGAGACCTTGAATTTTTAAGTCACACCACTGGAAAGTCCGGTTAAGCAGCCGACAACCTCAAAAGTTGACCTGCGAGATGCCATACATAAAAAGAAACCACTATTACCCTCAAAAAACGTTACAAAAGTAGCTATAATCGCCAATCGCATAGTGCTTTGAGCAATGTGCTGCAGCCAAATAATAAATAGGCAGTTCTTCTTTCGTGTGGTTCACTTGCCTTGGTACAGTATTTTTATCTCACGAAGCGACACGTGCTTGACTTGTGTTTACCAAGTGCACAAACACGCTGTGAATGTGTGTAAGCGCAGGAGCTCTCGGTACCGTCCGAGATAATGGTGAAGTCGGAACTGTGTGTGTGTGTTATGTGCTGACGCTACTCGTCTTCACGCACACACTAACTGTGTATTTATATACTTAGTTACCACAAAAAAAACGCGTGTCGCTTCGTAAAATAAAAAGAAACACGTGTGGCACTCGGGGACTGCCGCGGTAAAGCTATTGCATAGCATTTTTTATCAACTTATGCAATTATAATTATTTTTATTTATGCAGTATTTTTTTTCTTTGATATTAATTCAAGTAGAGTCGTACCATATACATACACGTTAAACGAACGCTCGGCCGAGCTACATGGTAGGCGGAGTGGGGTGTGTTAGGTTTTATTTTCGTTACGGAATTTCTTGATTCGGTCGCCGCGAAGCCCGCGATAAAAGCTATGCAATAGCTTAAAATACTATTATAATATTAGCCAGTCAATAAAGTCATAGCGGGCCTGACTGTCCAAGGTGCGCCAGACGTACATTTAAATGTCACCAATATATCAATCTGCCTATCCTTTTCCAACTACGTTGGGGTCGGCTTCCAATCTAACCAGATACAGCTGAATACCAGTATTTTACATGGAGCAACTACCTGTCTGACCTCCCCAACCCAGTTACTAGGTAACACGATACCCGTTGGTAAGACTGGTTGTCAAACTTCGTATCCGTAACGACTGTCAAAGATCTAGAAATAACAGCCGAATCAACGTGCGTTCCGTGCATTCCGTTCTCGATATGTAATGAATGGTCACCCATCCGCGAACCGACCTCGGCAAGCGTACCTTAACCTTCGATCGAGCCGTGCGCCTGTTATTATTTAGCCACGAGCCCCCTTGACCATCACCACTAATGGTTGTTATTTCAAAGCAACCCAGATTTTTTTAATGTAAGGTTTTAAAAACCAAAGTTGTGTAACTAAATTGCTAAGCTTATGTCTCTTGTTACAGAATTACGTGAAGCCTTTGAAGCTGAATCTCAGGAAGTAAAGAAACATCGTCTACTCCTCACCGCTGCTGTGCCCGTGGGCCCTGACAACATTAAGGGTGGATACGATGTACCTGCTGTTGCTAGGTTGGTACCTGTGTCTAACATCGAAGAATCTTCCATCATCTTCGCAGTCTTCCTTCGCTTTTTCAGTGTTAAGTCGACACTTGACACTGAAAAAAGGCGCTACTACAACTAGTACCTAGTGGTTTTATTTATAAATATTGTTTAAAGTTAGAGGATGTTTAAACCTATAAAAAGTCAGACATTAATCATTGCTTACCTTTAAGCAACATTTATAAATAAGGGGTAGTGTCAACTTCATTTCTTAAACAACAATTTATAATTATTCTTTCGTTTGTAGTTAATGTTACTATAATTGTTAATCGTTTAACCGAGGGACACCACAGATTTAACGTTTTTTGTTGCCACTGGATAACCGATGATAACCTTCGCTCTAATGCATCGTCACTTACTGAAAATATATTCAACCAAATCAATGTGCTATGTAAATTAAAGAACCAAAAGACTTCCACACAAATCCTGCTATTAATTCAGAAGAGTTAGTTCATTCACTGCAAGGAGCCTAGAATTTAATTTCGTACAACATCCATTTTCTTCAGCTATAATTTACCAAAAAGTTTTTCTGCCCCGGACCCGAGATATTAACTTCCTGAATCCATTTGTATTTAAATACTGACCCAAATAAATTTTATTGAGCAGAAAAACCAGTGTCGCACGAATATTGCGAAATTTTCTCTTATTAATTTTTAACAGTGCTCAATGTTCAATACACTCCATGCGCTTTCCCACAATCAAATCATTGTACGGGTTACAATTTTACCATAAACATTGATTGAGAATAGGCCATTCAAACTTCCATCCTAATTCTCCGGAATAAGGACCAAAAAATTTCGTCCTAATGTTCGGAACCTGAAAATACAGTTTTGCCAAACTAGGCGAGTATATTTTGATGTGTTCTTATCGCTCTTTTGACATGTCTATCAGAAACATTTAAATTTTGCCTTTTACGAAGAGACGCTGTCACTTGTGAAGCTCTTTGTATTCAACTTTGATGTGATGACGCAATGTTTTGATATAAACGTCACTTTTGGTTGAGTACGTGTAAAATATGTGACTTTTTCTTATAATATCAATGTGTTTCTTTGGAAATTTAAACTGAATCTAAAGGATGTACCTATTCACCTTCTTATATAAAAGCAATCAAGTCAAGAGGATGTATAGTGGCATCGTCCAGTACTGCTACATCCTGTAGTATCAACATTGAATGTTTTAATTTTACCGTATATACGTTGAATCTTTCCTGTGTAGGCAAATATTATTTTATAATAATTATGTTTTTCTTTCACATAGCTACCTGGACTTCATCAACGTCATGGCCTACGATTTCCACGGCAAGTGGGAGAAACAGGCTGGCCACAACGCTCCTCTCTACTCGCCCTCTTCTGACTCTGAATGGAGAAAGCAACTGTCTGTAGACCATGCTGCTCATCTGTGGGTCAAACTTGGAGCTCCCAAGGAAAAACTTATCATTGGTGAGTTTTGTTTTATTTATGAAAAAGTAGGAATACACATTTTAATAGTAATTAAAAGACTTAAGATAGAAAAGATTAGACAAAGAATTGAAAAAAAAACTGGTCCTTTGATACGCAAAAATAAGGCACCTAAAATCGATATCCGCTATAATGACGGATTATTAACTGAACAAATCCTTTTATTATCATATTATACTTCTTTTTAAAATCCTACTCAAACGAAATACTCTTAAACCTAAACTCTCAAAGGCTCCCACGCATTATCAAATGAACCTGAAATCTCCAAGAATTCTCAAGAAACATTTTGATAACGTACATAATTTACAGGTATGCCAACATACGGACGCACATTCACCCTCTCAGATGCTAATAACTACAAAGTGAATTCTCCAGCCAGTGGGGGAGGAAAAGCCGGCGAGTACACAAAGGAAGGAGGCTTTCTCGCCTATTACGAGGTTATTATAATTAAAAAATATTGCTCCAAGCACAGTGTAACGAGTTACAGTGGTTCAACGGGAGCGGTTTTCGCAGAGCAATCTTGCGGAGGGGCGCGGGGGTAAATGAATGGAGCTTAAATCACATACTACAGTTCGGGACATAAGTCTGTAGTAAAATGCACAATCGAACAAGCAATTTGGAATACAAGCAAAAAAAAAAACACGTGTGGCATTCGGGGACTGCCGCGGTAAAGCTATTGCATAGCATTTTTTATCAACTTATGCAATTATAATTATTTATTTATTTTTTATTTATGCAGTATTTTTTTTCTTTGATATTAATTCAAGTACAGTCGTACCATATACATACACGTTAAGCGAACGCTCGGCCGAGCTACATAGTAGGCGGAGTGGGGGGTGTTAGGTTTTATTTTCGTTACGGAATTTCTTGATTCGGTCGCCACGCTCAAAGCCCGCGATAAAAGCTATGCAATAGCTTAAAACAATTTTTCACTTCCACTGTTCTATTGGTCGCGTTTTAACTTTTTAGAGGTACGAGGAACAGGGTGGAAAGTTTCTCTTCCTCCTTTGGAAAATAAAGATCCTATGACCAGACCGCTGTTGTGTCGGGTGGCCTACTGCCCAGCGGTTTATGTCAGAATATTGTATGCTAGTCGCACGGATAACTTGCACGATACAGCATTTGTGTGACGTCAGGTTTTTGATGCGTAGTTTGCATGTGGAGTTGTAGATGCCGCCACAACTTTTTAAACTGGCATATACAGATAAGAGAGTGATGTAAAAAGCAGATTACTCAACACATTCACAACATTGTTTAAAATTAGTTACAAGTTAACTGCCTGTATACCAAACAGCTTGTTCGACTGTACTAATGTTTTGAGACTGTCAAATTTTTTGACATTTCTCACGGGCTGTCTTATGTAAGAACAAGAACCACTGTTATTATTAGTTGCTCTGTGCTCCAAGTGTGCCCGTGATTTATGCCTGTTTAGATGGTGTTTATGAGATTGTATTTTCGGAGTTACAAAGTGAGGAAATTTATTTGGTAGATGAGGTCGATTTAAAAGATGTTGTATTAAAGAGTTTGGTGGGCCACGTTAATTATTGTTCCATTAGTAAGTGACATTAAGCAACTGATGAATGAATAAAATGATAACAGGATGATATTGATAATCATCATGGGTTACTACATGAACTTGATGAGAATGCATGCAATATAAAAGGAATAAAAATGCTCGGGTAAAAAAAGAAAGATCGATGTATGCACCTTTTAACTTGAATAAAAAATTCCTCAGATATGCGACATCCTCCGAAATGGTGGAACTTACATTTGGGATGATGAAATGAAGGTGCCATACGCCATCAATGGAGACCAATGGGTCGGCTTTGACGACGAGAGGTCTATCAGAAACAAAATGAGGTAAGATTCCATACAAAATCTCATAAAAATATTGGTCCTACAAATTTACTTTACGTTGCGGTTTCTGCATAAAAAATATACTCATTCGACACTCTTTTATGGTTGAAATAAAGATATATTTGATGAATAAAACTGTTTCGCGGAGAGCTCGCAAATGAGATTTTATATTGTTGCCAAAGTCACATTAATATGTATGGCCACTTTTATCATCATGCTTTCGACCTGTTTCCAAATTATTTGAAGCCTGCTTGAATACAACTTATGTTTTCATATACTACAGTTGTTTTATTATCAGCGTTTACTTAGCGATATCGAGTTTCTTATATTCTACCCGTATTTTCTTTGACCTGTCTCTTCTGTTACAGCCAGACAATCATCTTTTTGATAACAAAGAAAATGGCTTTTCATGCAATGATGGTAATGAAAACATTACCATCATTGCATGAAAAGCCATTTTCTTTACCAAAATATACGAATTAAGTGGAGTAAAAACGATGAAGAAAGGTTATAATGTAATTTTTATTTGCAGGTGGATTAAGGACAATGGTTTCGGCGGTGCTATGGTGTGGACTGTTGATATGGATGACTTCAGTGGAAGCGCGTGCGGCAGTGACGTCAAATACCCTCTGATTGGAGCTATGAGGTAAACCACAGTTTATTTTAACTCTAGTTGACTATAATATGGTATTCTAAGATATATTTGATGTCTCACCACAAAAATCTAAAAACTCATCTTTAAAAAAGAACCTATTCAAAAAAGTTTGTTTCAAAATGTCAACTGTTAGTAAAAATGTAGTTGAAGAGGCTAGTGACTCACTTGTAAAACATAATTAATCCTACAATACCATTATTTTAACAGCAACAACTATTAAACATAAATCATCTATTTCAGAGAGGAACTCCGTGGTATCTCTCGTGGTAAGGACGCTAAAGACATCGACTGGTCCCTTATTGCCACCAACGCCCTCGTTGAAATTACCGAAAAACCTGAACCCATCAAGATCAGTCTCTCTGAAGTCATGAAGAGGGTCAAGAAGCCAACCAAGAGCGTCATCATCAAGAATAATAATAATGGTGCTTCGGATAAGAATAGTAAGTTCTGTCTATCTTTCTTTTATTTATATTCCTGTGTTCCATAGAAATCAAAGCTTTATATTTTCGAATATCGAGAGTTTTTTAGCCATAGACAAGGTGTTATTGAATAAAATGAGTTGTTTCCTACATTTTGTCGAGAACAGCTGATTTTATTTCACAATTTCACGGTTGGTTCCATAGTAAAAGTTATTCATAACGATGAGAGGAATTACCACTTAAGAGTTTTTAAGTTATTTCAATTGTACCTGGTGTTTTAAGACACTGCCAAATAAAATAAAATAAACAGAAATACTTAGGCCTACTTATACCGGAAGTAACTATGTCCTATTATCTACTTTGGCATTTACTTTGTAATTTTGTCGTCAACAAACCATCAACATTTTATTTAATAACATCTTAAAACACTTTCACATGTTGATAATTGGCGCCATTTACCAAATCCATAATGGCTATCTATAATTTTAGTTTAAACTGTTTAACTTTCTAAAATTCCTATGTAATGTTTTTATCTAACGTCGAAAATTTTGATTGGCGTTATATAATTTTTGATTGTGTCAACAGTAAATTAAAATAGGCTGTATGCTTATTAGCAGAAGGAATATTATATTACGTTTTAGTTGATTCGTGAAACGTCACTTATCTACTAAATTGTATCTAACCAAACCTCCAATAGAATAATAACAATTATTTTGTAATCTCTTTTGCTCAGTAGGCTTCAAAATCAAAAGGTTCAAAGAATTTCCAAACCAAAATTTCCCATCTTCGCTTCAAAGGCATACTTTTTTTCAACTCCCGAAGACATCTTAAATCAGAAAAATAAGCTTTAAACATGGATTATCTTCAAAAACTTCAAGGTGTATAAAGTTACAATTTCGTTTAGCAAAACTCTTTCGGGCACGTCAAGCGCAAAGATCCGATGTAAACATGTTTGAGAAATTCCATTTTCTAACATCGGGAAAAATAAACAATGTCTAAAAGCAAATGGAAGATATTTTTGAGTCTTTAACGCTTCACTTGGCACCTGTATCGACAGTTTGCAGTTTGGAGTTTCCCGAGTAATATGTTAAGGATTTTAGTAGAAGGTACACATTTTAGTATCGGTTTTGTGACATTCAACCCAGATTGTGAGGGTTAGCCGGAGAGAATCGTGTTACGAGAAACTTATAAACTACCTATGAACAGTGCTGATGTTCAAAACCAAGAGCTTGTTAGCAGTACCATAGGGCATAAAATAGACACTTTATGTCGAGAAAAGAAAAAGCGCCCAAAGTAATACTGATACAAACAACTTCAGAAGTCCATTCAATAACACCCAATAATTAAGGTCGAAAACTTCGACTCTACAAACTTCCGTCATTCTTACTGGAAATCTTGTAACAGATGGAACAAAAATAACAGAAAGTGTATTTGACACTAAAAGCTCGACATTCGGCGGAGCACCACAAGGGTCACTCTTAGGCCCTCTGTTGTTGCCAAGAATGGCTTAGGAAAGTCGACAATTCGTGACATAGTTGCTAAAAGTTTGAAACATCGAGTGCTTTTACGTTCAAGTGGAATCACGACCAGAATCTTAAGATCTCTGAAAATGAGTTCGCAGAAACTTTGGTGTTACAGTTTAGGGTACTTGGGAGGGTAGGGGAAGGCCAGCTTGAATTGGTAAGGTGGCCCAAATGGGGTTTGTGATTTAATGCCGTCAAGTTTATGACATTGCCAACCGACATCTTAACAAGTAGGTAGGAGTTTTACGGCCTCTCAAGTGGAGAGATTGTAATAAATAACATATTTTCAATGTAAAGCATTATGTTATACTTCCCTTAGTATTTCTTTTTGTGGAAGGATACTTTTATTTGGGACGCGAACCGTTGGACGCGAACGGTTTCAGGATATTTTTTTTTGCTGAAGGGATTATTAATGTTACGTTTTAGTCTGTGAACAAAATATGTTTTAGTGAAAAGTTAGAGGAGCAAATTTTTTCCTTTTTACTAACTAATTCATAATTTTACTATGTGGCTGGTTATATCAACAGAATAATAAGAATATATAATAATTAATAAAGTCCACATCCAAATGAGCAAACAATTCATCTGCTGAATATTAGGAAAATCAAAATCTACTTTCCATAATTGATTAAAGTCTGATTGCTGTCCTATGCATGATGGACGAATCTTTATGAAAAACTCTAACGAATTTTAAATTGCAAAATTATTGTGATAATGGATTTCTAACTAATGATTTAATGTATGAGCTGGGTGATTCGAAAACGATTTGTAATTTTGAAAAAGAAAATGTATTTTTAATTAACGGACATTTCTAGAAAGTCGCAGTGTTAAGGTAATTTTGATTTGATTTCAAATTCCAAAGAAAGAAATAAATAAAATACGTGTATTTGCTGTAAAACATGACGTAGAGAAAAAACACAAACACAAATTCTGCCACACTTACAATATGTGTAGTGTTGTGTAATAACTATTAGGACAATTTAACAACCACTTAATTTTACAATCTTATTTATGATTGTGTAAACTCTGTTTATAATTTTAAGTAAATTTATTAGAGCGAAGGTTGTTATAACGATTAGCGTTTTCTAGAGTCACTTGGTGAAAGTTAAACATTTAATGATAATGATCTTAACAAAACGGTACTGTTGTAAAAACTATTAACAAAGACGTTATTACTCAAATGAAAAATCATAAAGGGTTATTTAGATTTCCATACATACATACCCAGAATTCGTATTTTGTCTGAACTTAATGTAACCAGCAATAGACCATTACAAAAGAACAAAATGAACAATACACAATTATTCATATTCCACTTCCTCAACAGGACGTGAACCCCAAATCCTCTGCTACCTGACCTCTTGGTCTTCGAAGAGGCCATCAGCTGGTCGTTTCCTCCCAGAAAGTGTTGATCCCACTCTCTGCACCCACGTCATCTATGCCTTCGCTACCCTTAAGGACCACAAACTGGCTGAAGGAGACGAGAAAGACGCTGAAATGTACGACAAGGTTGTAGCTTTGAGAGAGAAGAACCCGAACTTGAAGGTAAACTTTCTATTGTTTTATATTGATTCCATTGTTAGGTTTAGCTTACAAACATTTTCATCAAATTCAATAATGAATTGTTTCTTATACTAAGCATCTTATGTGTTACACCGAGCGTCTTCTCGCTAGATCAAATTAAAGTCAATTACTTTTGTATTGTTTTAAGCATAACGTTTATTTCAGAATTCATAGTTACTGATTTGTTTATATAACATTATTTTGTGCTTCATTTTGTGTCTTTACTCTCAAGTTTTATGTAAAATGCCATTTTTCCATTACCAGATCCTCCTCGCCATTGGTGGCTGGGCTTTCGGCTCCACCCCCTTTAAAGAGCTGACCTCCAACGTCTTCCGTATGAACCAGTTCGTCTACGAAGCTATCGAATTCCTCAGGGATTACCAGTTCAATGGTCTGGATGTAGACTGGGAGTACCCTAGGTAAGAAAAGACTACATTATTACAAAACTTGTTACAGGCTGTAAACTATTATCAGGAGAATGTGAAGCAATAATGGCTTAAAAATAAAGACAGGATGTTTGTTTCAAATTCCAATTATTAATACTGGTTAGATATGTAAGAACTTTCGTTAAAAAAACACGCATACCTATTTCTATTGTATTCATTCAGTACCATTGCTGCCAGATGGTTCAAGCAAACTAAGCCTTAGATAATATATTTTATAATTAATGAAGTTTTGTTTGCCTCACCTAAATCCATTGTTACTTAATTATACTTCTCACTTAAGAAACCACCTTTTCACAAATGTTGCATTAGCAGAAATTATTATCTAACAACATTAGGCAAAGCTTTTACAAACCCATAGTTAATTCTCTTCAAGGTTTTAAAATTACCATAGGTTTCGTCAAAAGATTTAGGAGTTTGAGGAAATTAAGAACAGATTAAGAAATTGTTCACTTTAGTCAAGGTCGTTTGGCCAATATTTGTAAATATGTGTGCTTCAATGTTTGTAAACTATGATGGCATAATATCGCAATATGAAATCCCACTTATTATTAGAAGCTACCTTGGTGGGAATAACTTTAGTGACCAATTTATCGATTGCTAAAAAACTAACAACAGTAATTATCATGAATATTAAAAAAAACACCGGCTCCATGCCATAATTATACTCGTATTTAGGAACCATTTCTACTACTTGTAATTCAATCTTGAAACTATATGTATCTAAGGTATACCGAAACTTATAAATGACTTTCTAAAACCAGAAGGTTCATAATTTGCCGCGCAGGTATATTTGCTTGTAGCCTATAATAGATAAAGCAAGCTTATCAATAATAATCTTAATTTTCAAGAGGAGCTGATGACCGTGCTGCCTTCGTTTCCCTGCTGAAGGAGCTCCGCTTAGCATTCGAAGGTGAAGCCAAGTCATCAGGTCAGCCAAGACTTCTGCTGTCTGCCGCTGTACCGGCCTCCTTTGAAGCAATCGCTGCTGGATACGACGTTCCTGAAATTTCTAAATATTTGGTAAGTTCGTTGATTCGATTCGATATCTTAATAATTTTGATGGTTCTATGTTTACCTAACTAGTTTAACATAGTGCCTACTGTCCATGCGTTAGCAAGACTGCAATACGTGCAAACTTCTAACATAAAAGTGAAGACATTATTTTCTATGTATAGTATCTACTTGTAACATCTAAAATAGGTCAAGTTGGAGCAGCACATTTGGTTAACCATTATCATTAGACTGTATCGTCAATTACTATACCACATCATATGAACTGTTTGTTTTAGATTTTCGTTCGTTTACTTTGTAACAAAGTCACCATGTTAACTTCATTGCTTTCTTTCACAGGACTACATCAACGTCATGACATATGATTTCCATGGTCAATGGGAGCGCCAGGTCGGCCACAACAGTCCTCTCTTCCCTCTTGAGAGTACCACCAGCTACCAGAAGAAACTTACTGTGGTAAGTACCTTTATACTAATGTCTAAAACATTATTCTTGCCTACGTAAAATATTCCATCCAAAAATTAATAAACCTTGTGTTATGAAAAAGTATAAAAAATAGACACTGTGGTAATGTTGTAAAGAAATTTATGTTTGTATAGGATTGTATCAACCTTTTAAAAAAAATATTTTCTCCTACAATATGGGCCTAATTAATTTTGTTGGCCCTCTTATTGTACCGAAGGCCCAAAAAAAAATTTATCACTTCCATTAAAATATAATGTTTATCTTTCAGGATTATTCTGCCCGGGAATGGGTCCGCCAGGGTGCTCCTAAAGAGAAGCTTATGATCGGTATGCCGACATACGGCAGATCTTTCACCTTGATCAACGATACGCAGTTTGATATTGGCGCCCCAGCGTCTGGTGGTGGTAAGTTTATTAGTTACATCGTTATTAATAATAATTCATTTATTTCAGACACTGTATTATTGTTAGTAGCTCGTCAAGTCCAGTCCCAACGTTGAAGTAGTAAAATATAATGTACAAAACCAGCTGAATTTATAGCATGCTATAGTGCTGTGCAATTGAAGAGTCCTATATCCATAACTAGACTGCTGCACGCTGACAAAAATTATGTAAAGGGCATACCTACCAAGTAGAATACTTCTGCAGTTGTTCATAACATAATGTAACTTGAAATGCTGGGTTCATAACATATTAACATATTTATAATGGAAAATTAGTTCGATAAGTAGGTTATTTCTTTAATGCTACCTCCGTTCTTTAAGATCCATCTATTTCCACAATGTTTACTTTTAAAAAGATAACAGCAACTCTAAAATATATTTTCATTTCACCCAGGTGCCGCTGGACGCTTCACCAACGAGGCTGGTTTCATGTCGTACTATGAAATCTGCGAGTTCCTCCGTGAAGACAACACCACTCTGGTCTGGGACAACGAGCAAATGGTGCCTTTCGCATACAGAGACGACCAGTGGGTCGGATTCGATGATGAGAGATCGCTGAAGACGAAGGTGAGAAATAAAAATTGAGAACAAGTTTTTTTCAATGGTATTTTAATCACAAGTTTCTAAAATCATCAACAATTAAAAATGAAAAACTCTTTTTGTGCTTTGTAAAAAAGAAGTAAAAGTAGCGTTTTCCCAGAAACAGTACGGGCTAGAAGTTCAGAAAAAAATTAAATCATCGAATATCGCATGATTGGAAACTATAATTTATATCATAATCATTTTTATAAATTCTTCAAACGAAACTCTAATCTCCGTCCTATTTCAGATGGCCTGGTTGAAGGAAGAAGGTTTCGGAGGTATCATGGTCTGGTCCGTGGACATGGATGACTTCAGAGGATCCTGCGGCACTGGAAAGTACCCACTGATCACTGCTATGAAACAAGAACTTGGAGACTACAAAGTCAAATTGGAATACGATGGTCCTTATGAATCAGCTAGCCCCAATGGGCAGTACACTACTAAAAATCGTGAGTATTTTGTATCTGAATTTATTTTAAAAGATAAAGTTCATGCTTAAAAATACTTAAAACATCAACATTATCATTCTCTTGCCCTCATCCCAATTTATTTGCAGTCTTTCATTCATCCCTTTTGTGGCCCAACATTCTTATCTATACAAGCCAGCAGGTCTCACCATTGTTTTTTACATCGACAGTTACATACTTGATTTTGAAATCTCTTTTATACATAATATCGGGGTTTGAATCATGAAATTATTTATTGCACATGCAACCTAAGAAATTAATGAACCCTATGTTTTTCCAGCCAATGAAGTGGTATGTGAAGAAGAAGACGGTCACATATCCTACCACCCTGACAAAGCTGATTGCACTATGTACTACATGTGTGAAGGAGAAAGGAAACATCACATGCCTTGCCCACAAAACCTGGTCTTCAACTACAATGAAAATGTATGTGATTGGCCAGAAAATGTAGAAGGATGCACCCATCACACTCAAGCACCCGCCGCTCGACGATAGATCAGCTTACCATCAAATAGAAATAAACAACTGTAAACTATTAAATTCACGTTTGCTTATAAAAATAACATAATTAAAATCATTTGTTGACGTATTTAGGTAATATTCGGTGTTTTTAGGTCCTGTTGTAGCTATGTAAATCGCAATAATTATAAATACATAGTGTTCAAAATTAGGTTTATCTAGATGACGTATTGATATCTCAGAGAACTCTTCGTGAACTTTTGCAAACTTCAAAGGGTATGTAAGATTGTTTTTGTATTTTTATATTGGAATTGGAGTTTATTTAAGAAGGATATACGCGCCATTTTAGAAAGTGCAACTGTGACGGCCGACGAAAATATAATAAGAGATAGTGATCGAGGACAATAGAAATTCGTTAGATACAGGAATTATAATTAATTCTTATCGCCAACCACAGTAGTGCACTTGAGAAAACATAAGATTTTAATCAAATTGGATTGAATTTTCTACAAATTACTTTAAATAGAATTCAAATAGAATTAGAAAATAAAGAATCTTTATAGAATGTCTAACTAAAATTCTCTAACTTCATGAAAAACATGGAAGACCACCAATATTTTAGTTACTTTTGTATTACATTATTTATTGGCGTTAGTTGGCTTCATGGATAGTGGATGAATGGAACTGTGTGATAAACAAATGTAAATTTCTCTAACATTATTATTGAAACTTCTTAGCTGTATCTATTGTTAAATTATATTTCTTAGACTGTAAGTAATTTACCCTCCCAAAGGTACATAATTACGAACTATTTCTATGAAGACGATACTATACTTCAGATTTGCCCATTCTGATTTTTTGACGTTTAACTAAATAATGTATGGAATTAAAAGTAAATAAATACTTTTTGATGGTAAAAAGTATATTTAATAGTGACACAAGCTTAACAAGTTTATTAAAAAAAACCCACCTTTAAATCTGAAGAAAGATCACTGCCTAGTCTTCATTAACGAAAATGAAATACAGAATTCAATTTGAGAAATGTATGAAACAAACCAAAATAATGTATCTTTGGGACCGTATCATCATAATAATAATTTTAAGTAGCAAACCGAAGCTTTTTGTACTTTATTAATAAGAAATACTCAAGAATAGCTGTTTCACTGCCTGACACACTGCCACCCATTGTTAATGGGCCACAAACACTGATGGAGTTAATCAGTGACAAAATTGGGATAGTACGTGAGTTTATTATAATTATTATTGTAGTTAGTTAAGTGATTAAGCTTGTAAATACTGTATTTAGATACAAAAGAGATGTAAGAGTATTATTATACATTTTTTAAAGATTTGTTTGTGTCATTTATAATTTTGTCCGTTTTCAGAATATTGTGTACACAAATAACTGTTCTGTATTGGCTCAGTATATTACTACTACTACTATTAGCCTGCATCATCCCACTGCTGGGCAAAGGCCTCTCCCCTTGACTTCCAGCTCTTTCGATCCAGGGCTAAAGTGGACTACTGGTCATTTGTTTTCTCTAGCTCATACCGCCATCTTCTACGGGGTCTGCCGCGACGCCTTCTGGCTGTATCGGGGCTCCACCAAGTGGTTATTTTGACCCACAGCTCATCGTGCATACGGCAGACTATAATAATAATAATATAATTATAATTATGTAAATGATAATCATTGACAAAACATAAAATGACAAAACATCACGCCTGTATTCCCCGCAGGGTTATGCAGAGGTGTACCTTTGTGTAATAGGGGACGAGCCTATTGCCAACAACCAAGCCCAAATCCAGACTCCGGGCTGCTACTGAGAAATTCCTGATGGAAAAACCCAATAATACTTTGCTCGACCTGGGAATCGTACTCAGGAACTCATGCGCAGCAGTAGTGCTTACGACCTCTGCACCAACCGGGCAGAAGCAGTTAATCTGCATTTATTATGCAAACAAAAAAAAAACTCTGAGAAAACTTAGGTTTTGATATGATATTAATAATACATTTCACCTTTACCATAAGCTTTCCTAATTACACATCAATTGTGAGAGATTAATGATAAATGATAAATGATTTTATGTCTGTAAGTAGGTTTGTTGTACAAACACTTTTACACGTCAATCATATTTTAAAACTAGATGAGGTCGGCGTTTCCTATCTAACTACTCTGAGAAGAAAGGCCGAAACAAACGCAGAGGTCACAGTCTCTTTTAAAGTCCAGACATAATCTTGGTCAGATCATGTGAAGACCATGTAGATTTGAGTCTGAAATGTTCTTTTGAGGAAAAACCACACAGAATGAGTGGACTTGTCCAGTCAGCTGTAATCGTGCAGCTCAACTCAAAACTTAAGGAGCTCAACGATTCGAACCAAAGAAAGTATATTTGGGTAGGTTAATGCTTACCTTCACCGCACAAGTCCTACTTTTGTTCACTGAAAGAGTATATAGAAGTAAATATAATTCAACCGGACATTTTCTAGCTTCATACCAAATTAGCCCAAAAAAAAGGACTAAAACATAGTCAAAGCACGGTTTTTAACACAATTCCAACAAGTACTCGGTGGCTATTTCACAAGGGAGGATATAATCCAACATTTCATTGTATATGAAGTGCAGGGCTAGTTAAAATTCAGATCGTGTGCGCACCCAGTGCAGCGTTAGGTATCCAATGCAGCTGGGTACTGTAAACAGGTTTTATCTGACGCTGCACTTTTACAAGATAAATAGGATATTTTTATAAGGAGATTATGGATTTAAAAGGCGACGAAATATATGATACTATTGAAGGAAAAGGATGGGGAATGAGTTGGGTTTTTAAATATTTATTTTTGCAAATAAAGCCCTTTCAAAAGATGACCTCCAGGACACGCTGTACTTTTAACATTTTCGAAAACTTTATTCCAAACCACAATTATTACTTTTTATTAAACGCCTTGTTTTTTACCAATATTGGAAAGCATATCAAAATGTTTATCAAAACGTTTAAAAGCTTTTCCAGTAGGTACAATTAGTACTCCGTATTTTAAAACACAACTCATTTCAGTGCAATCAATATCAGCAAAAATATATCCCCATTTAAAACTGGAGCGCTTTTCCAGCTAATTAATACAGATAATTAAAAAGCAGTACGAATCGTATATTAATTACGATTCAACATAAAATTCAGTGTTCAGGTTGATTTGAGTGCATCTGATTTCAGAATCACTGTCATTCGGGGATCCGGTTGAATTCCAATATGACTTTTTGCAACGCTATTTCGTTTTAAATTGCAAGTTCCACATTTTATTCTTTGGTTGCGTTTGGTAGTAATCTGTCGATATATGTAAAGTTAGGGGTATTCATTGTTATGCTAATTGACTACCAACTTATCTGTATAATCAAACCACAACTTTAATTATTTGACAGTTGCATGAAATGCCTATATCACGGCAAATTTAAGTAGTGCGTCAATATACTTAACAATAAACTCTTGACTGTACTTGATACTCACGACTTAGTTAGACCACACTAAAAATCTTGGATAAAAATAAACAAATCTAGCAAAAGTATTAAAAAGAACGAAGTTAGCAAAATGACTGCATCTGAATTTTATCTTTTACCCGCATTCTTCAGTAAAAGCGTCGCAATATTTGAAACTCGATGTAATGACATAATTTATTACAAAAATACGGGTTTCCCGTCAATCGACAATACCTAGGTATGAGTGTAGTTAAAAACCGTGAAGGTGTAAAAAAGTGTTTAAATCAACATATTTCTGTTTTTCATTACAGATACATATGAAAATTCCGACTTCATAAGTTACTGAAAACTCTCATTTAAAATTTACGGGTCGACTTAAGAAACTCCTTCTTTTTTATCGTCGGTTAAAAAATCGTGACCCTCAAACTGAAACTCACAGCATTTATTTAAATTAAACCATTTACAGGCACTTTTGAATTGTCAAAGAGTCGGTCAGTTAGTCAGAAAGTTAAAGCTAGTTGCCCATTCCAAAACGTAGATCTCTATGGAGAAGATCACTCAAAAGGCTGCTATCCAAACCCATCGGATAGGTACTCTGAATCATCAGATAACTTTAGCAAAAGTGGCTACCGATAGAGAAGTGCTTTGGTGAAACTTTTATTGGAAACTTTGCACCATTCACAAAGAGAATGAACTTTCAAAATAGATTTAGTAGTTTACGTTACACGGACTGAAGTTTTATTTGTTAGAATTGGACTGGAATGTGAAGTATCACTTTGACCTGTGTAAAAGAACACGAAGGTTATTGAAGCAACCGTCTTCATCATCATCACCTCAGCTGAAAAACGTCTACAGCTGATAATAGGCATCCATTTCAGACACATATCTATTCACATGATCTGACCAAGATTATGTCTGGACTTTAAAAGAGACTGTGACCTCTGAGTTTGTTTCGGCCTTTCTTCTCAGAGTAGTCGAATAGGAAACGCCGACCTCATCTAGTTTTAAAATATGATTGACGTGTAAAAGTGTTTGTACAAACCTATTTACAGAAATAAAATCACTTATCATTATCATTTATCCCCCAATTATCACCACAATGACCAGTTCTTTGCTGCTCGCATCCAGGAGATTGTCGCGACCTTCCCTTATTCGTCGGTCCACTTTGTGGTAAGGACGTGGACACTACTCTAATGCTTTTTAATCTATCGACCGTCCTTTTACTGTTTAAGAGATCATAATGTGCCATATTATAGTGTAATAGGACTTATCTATGTGAGGGTAGAATTATATTAGTAATATTATAGCGAATAGTCCATGGATAAGTCTTATTATAGTCGAGTTACGTTTATGTCATTTTGAAACGTTCAAAAGTCTCTGTCAAATCATTTTGTCATGAATTGTCAGTTTAACAAGCTGCCGACATGAGTCAGTCTTGAACATGGCACCGGAGCGACAAGTTTAAAGGTTAGTAAAATAATGTAAAATGTACTGAAAACTGTTGAATAATTTATAATAAATATGGTTATTGCGTTGATTTATTTGTTGTTTAAATTATATGACTCCCTTCTGAGGTAAGGTAAGGTTACAATAGCTTACATGGTATTACTGTTTCATGTGTAATCCAAAGTTCCAATCATTCTTTGAACGGGATTCTGATGCAGATACAAGTTACGCGTGTTGAACTAATGCGTGAAATCGTTCGTAAGTCGTCCATCAAAACTGTTCTAAGAGACACAAAACGTTTTTGTTTTTGCTCGTCAATGTTACTTCCTATTTTTGTCCTGAAGTTATCAGCTAAGTTCTGCCATTTCCTAGTTTGTCAATCGATTCTACTCAGCCTCTCATAATATGCGGAACAAATCAAAAATAATTAGCATTAGCTGCTAAGTATATACATTTATGTTCGCGTAAATTGGTAAAATATAGGAAAAAGCGTTTTTTCTATTCCGTGAGAACAGCTGATTTTCTTTTCGCGATTTCAAGGTGGTCCCGTATTAGAAGTTGTTCATAATTATGAGTTTTTCTTTATACTAGTTACGACCTACGATTAGGTATATACCTAATTATTATCAGTGTTAGCGAAAATTCAATCAACATAATTAATTATTTCTTTGTTTTCCAAAGCCTTTAAAACTACTCGTTCTTGGTGCTACCGGATTTTCCACGATGTTGTTTCGTAGATAGACTCCGAGATTGCTTTAGCGTATCGACTTGCTTTGAGCTTATTCATGAGAACGGCGGAGGCAGACAGTGTAGACTAAAAGAATGAAACACAATTTTAGTAGGATACAGATATCCCAAGTTTATCTTCAGAAATACGAACGCGCGATTATTGGATCTAACATTATAGAGCTGTTAACACCATGTTACCATCATTACAAAGTTAGATATAGATTAACAACTCTATACAATTGCAAAAAAAAAATCAAAACTTTTGAGCGATTGATAATGAGACACGACCGAACAGAGGTCACCCGACAGAGAGGAAACTTATTTTTTATTTGTAATGGGTTTGCTCTTGACTCTAGTCTAGGTCAGAGGTGATAGAAACAAAGTCGACGATGGAGTGAGCTTATCCAGAAGAAGCCTGTTCACTGTCACTTTTGAACAACGTGCAATGATTATCAACAATACAAGACTAAGAAGCCTTGCCTCTGTGGGAGGTTACTCTGCGGCGCGACGTTCGTGTTAATTTGGAAACACAAAGATTACCGAAGCGCATATGTTTTCTGATCTACCTGTATGTCATTGTAGTTTTCAAAGATTTTTATTTTTTATTTTTTGAGCGCTGCCTCACACTAGGAATTTCTCCTGTATTGTGGGTGCGTTTGCAAACATTTAAACTTACATACACAGAATAGAATAGAATAGAAATTTTATTTGCTTAAACATGTGTATACATACAGAATTAAAATAATACATGCATGAAAGATCTTAAATAGGCGTGGGTCATGACATGTCTGCCTATTTCAAGGCGTGCAAATATGTTAGGTACATATTCAAATTATACGAATACATTACATTTACACATTAAATTATAAAAAAAAAATTAAATTAAAATTAAACAATATTACTTTAGTCATTTACACATTATCATTACATCATCCATTTATATTTATTATTTAATTTACTAACACAAGGAGTCATTTAAAAATTCTTTTATACTGTAATAAGCTTTTTGTACCAAAAACGATTTCATAGTTTGTTTAATTTGCGGTATTGTTTGCTCCTTCCAACTTTTGGGCAATTTATTGTAGACAATTGGTGCCATGCAGAAAACACTTTTGCTCATAAGTGCAGTTTTTGATGCGTGTGCACATAGTTTGCTATCATCACGTCTATTTCGTGGGAATTTGTCTGCCATACGGGTGAACAAATGTGGATTTGTTTTTACGAACATAGCTATTTCAAATATATACAGTGAGGGTAATGTTAAAATCTGATGTTTTTTGAAATAAGGTTTACAGCTATCAGTAGTTTTGAGATTAAACATCGATCTCAAGCAGTACTTTTGTCTTTTGAAGATGATATCCCTATCGGTTGAGTTACCCCAGAAGATAACACCATATCTAATGACGGATTCAACTAAACCATAGTAGGCTGTTAGTAAAGCATCTGTATTAAGAGTTCGTGATAGTCTATATAACGCATATGCACTACTGCTTATTCTTTTGGCTAGAGCCTCAATATGCGCTTTCCAATTTAAGTTTCTGTCAATTGTTAGTCCCAAAAATTTTGTAATATTAGCTGTCTGTATTTTATTATTATTATATTCGATGTCAAGATTAGAAAATAATGATGATCGTTGGCTAAAGTGCATAATCAAAGTTTTATTAATATTAATTTTTAAATTATTATCATTTAGCCATGTTACTGCTTCAATTGATGTATTTTTTATGTCTGTTTCATAAGTATTTTTATTATGGCATGGTATCGTTATCGTACTGTCATCCGCACTGTCAAACAGCCAGACCCGGAACAACTACTTGTAGGTCATACAAATATTTGTTCCGTGCGGGAATCGAACCCGCGACACGCAGCGCAGCAGTCAATCGCTTAACCACTGCGCCAACCGTGCCGTCCAGCTTTTCTAGCTTTTCACGATATCGGGTGAAAAGCTAGAAAATCTTAATTAAAATAACGGCGAATGAGTGTTAAACTAACCGATTATTATGGTGTACCATCTATGGTTTGAACAGATTAAGTATGTGTATTTAAGAGCGGAGCCTAAAGGCTCCCTCAGACAGGCGCGACGCGACAGCGCTACACAAAGGCGCCGCTCGTCGCGCGACACGCGGTGCCTTTGTGTCGGGCGTCGCGTCGCGCCAGTGTGTTCGAGCCTTCAAGCAAAATTTAGTTACCAATCGATATTATTCAAAAACTTGGCAGGTTAAGATATAAAATAAAAATAATATGAGTAGCAACATAATATTTCTTAGTATATTGTGGAACAGAAACATAAAATTGTAAAAAATATATCTTCTTTAATAGCAAGTGCAGCGGGACCTCTGCGGTTACAAACTACTTTTCTATTTAATATGTCTGGTCATCAAACTTTTTAATGAGAGTTTTTCAAACTTTGACGTTGACGTGCAAAACATTTGATGGATATAGTAAGCGGAAAAATATAAATCATAAGCAGTCGATTTCCATAATTTTTCAGTTTTTTTTTTTTCAATCCTGGTGGAGCCCTAGTATTGACTCTAATACTATATTTAACTGATTCAAAAGTTTTACAGTCAACCAAGTCGCCACACAGTCGACATTTCTTCGAATTTGGTAATTTTTTTAATTTTTTTACTTAGTTTTGGATTTGATTTTTATTAATAATAAATTCTACGTGTTCACGATGGCGAATTTTCTTTTTTTATTTTGCTGCTCAAAATATTATTCAAAGTTTGTTGAAACGGTAATGAATTTCTAGGTTTCAGAATGGTGATAGCAAAGGATTAGGATAGGTACAGTTTTTTTCTACAGTACTATTTTTGCCATGTTTTTAAACTTCCCAGCGAAGATGAAAATACATCTGTTTAGCTTAAATATTCTTCTTAGCGTGTCGATGCCAATCTAAATGGACTCGGCCCAGAATTCGGCTACGTGTTTGGCGCCATCACTAGCATCCATTAAATCCCGTAACGTGCAGCTGACAGGACACGAGGACATGATATTAAGAGTCCCTTCGTTTGTGGAACAGCACCTTATTTACACTCCAAGGCGGAGTCGTCTATGAATCTCCACCTGAACGGGTTTTCCTTCTTTCGGCCATCCTGGGTTCGGAGTCTGTTTAAAATCTTCCAGGTTACCCAAGGCAACTCTTCAATGAGATCTTAAATGACGTGCTAGGATACAATCACAGAAGGGGTTTTTCCCAAAAAATATACAATAATTATGTTTCCTCAAAATCAAAAAATATAAATATTTTATTTCACATAAACCTACAAAGGCACTTATGAAACGTCAGAAGCTAGGTGCACGGTTCCAATTGGTTGTTTCCTATGGAGAAGAGCCGGCAAGAAACTCCACGGTTACTCTTTTAAAAATAAGGGGCTTTTACAATGTTTTCAAATTACAGTGTTAATAGGTATGGCAGGACAGTGTAGGCCTGTCAACAAGTACCAGGTACTTAACAAAATTGAAAATGGTATAAATGGTCCCAATTGTTAGGTATACCTTTCTGAAACACCTAGGTATTATATCGATTGACCTAAATATCTGCAAACTCCATAATTTTCAATACCACTATAATATAATAAGACAATAATATCTGGTAATAACCCATTCAACAGCTAAATACCAATATACCATAGACTTCCCATTGAAATCTCTAATAGGTACACACATAGACCGGTGAATTTACACCCTTACGAATAAAACCGTACGATAGCCTATTTTCAAATCCCATATAAAATTTACTTAGTTACAGTCAGGGAAATTAATTGTTAAGCAAATTGACACGTGTCGTCAATTTGACGATATATAGCAATTTAATGCAACTGTCAATAAATGGCAGTTCTGATTTGATACGGACAATTTAAGTTGGTAGTAAATTTGCTTAGCAATTAATTTCCCTGACTTTACATCCATAATCTTGACTGTAATCTAGGAACGCAGCAAATCAGAAACTCGTCCTTCTACGCATTTCCAATGAACTCGACTACCACTGAAAATAGAACCATAGAACTTCAAAATCAAGGTAGATTTTCGATTGGGTTATGTGTCGGGAATATAAAGGTTGCATAGCTGAACCAAGAGTTCTATCAGCAGAAATAATATGATTGTAAACATTATATGGATATCATTAAATGTAAATTCTAGTATTGTATGGATAGTGCTGAATCATATCATATTTTATAGGTTATATTTTATGATGGTAATTTTATAGGGCGATAAGTTTACGAGTGGTATTAGAATAATTTATGCGTTGAGGAAGCAGTTGACTTGTGCTTTATAGTATCGATCAACACATTGTTTTCATTTGTGAGCTAAAATACATATATACAGTGGTACCCAACTGATAAGGCGCGTCGTGAATCTTCGTTCGCACAGAAAAGAAAGTATGGCCCCGAAGATTAACGAAAGAATGCTTAAAACTTACAATCAATCTTAAATCAATACCATAAGGTTCATAATACACTGCAGCTGTTAGTTCTGTCTCACTCGCAAGACACGCCCCTCCGCACAATTACACTTCGTACCAATTTTATTGGGCCAGCAGTTCTCATCAAATATATATTTAATTAAAAATACAGGTTATTTAAAATGTACGATTTATTTAATAAACAAATAGGTATTTTTTTTTTAAACAATGGAATAATCTTAATCTAAAGGCCGCACGCCTGCTAACCCAATATCACTCTGAGCGTCGCTACTATTACCATCACTATCACGACTCGAACTATCCGATGAGGATGATGTATCTTCGTTGGTGTTTATTACAAATTGGTACAATCTATCGTCGATGGCCTCTTCCAATGTCATAAATTCGTCTTCGCATTTGATGGCATGATCTACAACTTTTTGCCACTCGTCTGGCCCGATGGATGCGAATTTCTCAGACAAAAGACGCTGCACTTCGGTCAAATTCATGGCAACATTGAATTTGCTTACGTGACCTTTCACCTGCGACCAAATGTTTTCTATCGGATTGAAGTCCGGATGATATGGAGGGAGCCTTAACACTGTGTGGCCGTGAGCTTCCATTATGGTGTCAAGCGAGTACTTTACATAGAGATGCTTATGGCGTTTAATTATATCGTACAATTCCGGTTTATACGCTTTGATATTGAAAGGTATGTTTTTATCTTTTAACCAATCCTGCATATTCTTTTTTGCAGAGTTACTGTTCGGTGCCCTGTCCTCTAATGTGCTATGGTATGACGCATTATCAATGACAAACACAGAATTCGGTTGGAGGTTGGGAATTAATTTCTCTTGCAACCATTTCTCGTAATTTTCTTTGTTCATCTCACTGTGATAGTCACCCGTGTTCTGAGCCGATTTGTACATGAGCAAAGCATTTGGTACGAATCCATTAGCACGTCCAGCATGCACTATAATCAACCTCGGTCCCTTCGAAATAGGTTTTTTTATGCCTTTGCCTTGACCGTCAGACCAGGCTTGTTCCTTGGTGTGGGTCGAATGAACATAAGTCTCGTCGCCATACACAATAGGTCTCCCTTCATACCGATACTTCTTTATTTTTCTTAAAAATCGTATTCTTAATAGCCTTACTTCGTCTTTTTCCGCCAGCAACTTACGGTTCGTTTCCGTTTTCCTAAACTTAAATCCTATCTCTTTTACGATTCAGCGCAGAGTTTCTCTGCCCCCTTGGAAGTCGATATCTCTTTTTAATTTCTCCAATAGCGCTTTCATTGCGACTACCTGTTTTTCTTCGCGGTTAAAGTCATAAATTTTCCTGCGTATGGCTTGGTATGAAAAGTCATCCAATTCCTTACGATAAGTTTTTTTCAATTTACCCTTTTTCGGCGTTCTAAAAGAAGGCCCCGCAGTGTTTTCACTCGTATGTTGATCCTTCTCTTTAAGAATTCTCGTTATTGTTCGTTTTGAAATTTGTGTAGCTTCGGCCGTTCGGTCAATAATATTCAAAAATCGTTCTTTTATAAATGTTGTGTTCTTAGACTCCTGAGCTTCTTTCTTCATAAACTCGTGCACATTGAAAATTATTTCCCGAGCTTGACTTTTAAGTGGTTGTCCCCTTTTTAAAGAACTAATTTAAAAAAATAAAAAATAAAACAATTTTGTTGCCACTACGTGTACTTTTGCCTGCTGCGCGTGCACTCGATCAGAAGTATGGCGGCTGACTAACATGCCACGTGGCGCGCGCTAACATGGCGGCAGCTGCCGACCAATAGCGGTACAGGAAAAAGAAGCGCCGTGCGTGGAGCGTGCCGATTGGTTAATAACATTTCCCGCGCTTTGAAAATTCATCTTCTGCGCAGGTACATCGGTAAGCCATATCAGTTGGGTACTACTGTACCAGGGATTGAAAAGGTAAAAACAAAAAAAAAAGTTCGAAAGAGTTACCGTGGCCCTGGCGCACAGGCAACTGAAGGAACACGGGTGGGTTTTAGTCAGTAAGAGTCTGACACGTCCTTGCGCTCCGCCCAGAGCGGGAGAGGTCATTTGATGATTTCCCACCCAAAAAAAAAAAAAGGATTAAAAAGGTTCCTAAAATACCGGTAAAGAACCAGTATTTAGTGGGTCCGTTACTGGAACCCGAACGAGAACAGGAACCTACATTGGAACCTTTATGAAACTTTATTTTACTGGTTCTTCTTCAAAGCGAGTCCGAACGAGTTCTTACGATGCCGCTCAGCGCAGGACGAAGCTTTGTACGATAGCGGCGAGGTATGGGCGGCCGCCGGAGGGTGAAGAGGTTGGAGTTATTGTGAGAGGGGAGAGGAGCACTTTTGCTTTGGTAAATCATGTGTGTTCTTTCTTAGAGAACCTTTAAATCGGATGGTACGGAACCGGTTTATTGGAACGTTCATTAGAAACTGGTACTTAGGAATCAAAACCAAACCGGCATCTGTACCGGAACCGTACCAAAAAAGGACCTTTTTAAGAACCGAAATGAAAAACTGGAACCCAAATTCGTACCGGTTTTCAATCCCTGATACAGACATACATAAACTTCCATCCCAATGACTGGAATACATATTGATGTTTTACTGAGATTGGTGGTTAATACACTCTCAATATTCTTGAATACAGGACAAGTGTAATAACTTGCTCTTAAAGTATTGACAGATTGACCACCCATAGAATCGCACACAAATATTAATAACTCAATTAAAATAAACATGAATACGTGTCGAGATGAAAACATTCAACTTAAAAGGGTTTTGGAAAGTATTGTACTGATGAAAAGATCCACGCCAAAAAGCTGTCTTATCTTTTCAATCTGTAAAAGCATAAGTACGTACATAATCCCACGCCTTCTTCCCATGGGGGTAAGCAGAAACTACAGAACGCCACCTGCTACGATCCTTACATACTCCTTTTGCCTCTTTTACGTTCATACATGTTCATTTGTGAACTGCCTGTTAATTTTTGTTTTGATGTCTACTGAGATTAATAAAGTAACCCTTTGCCAAAGCTACAAAGTCAATTTGTGCTTAACATGTCTTAACTAGTCTTTCAGTAATGACTGTGACGTGTTGAGAATGATTTGATTTTTTATTGTCACATTTTGACAACAGATTACTCCTTTTTTTTTGGGTGGGAAATCATCATATGACCTCTCCCGCTCTGGGCAGAGCGGAAGGGCGTGTCAGACTCTTACTGACTAAAACCCACCCGTGTTCCTTCAGTCGCCTGTGCGCCAGGGCCACGGTAACTCTTTCGAACAATCCGCGACCCCGGCAAGAACAGCTTACTCTTGCGGTTCTGTATCGAAAGTCCGAGAGAGTGGGCATTGCTTACAGTAGGCAGTAGGTACACTTACAAGCATAAATATGTATGCACTTGGTTAAATTCAAAAGTGATTCTCTCCTTCATTTTTGAACGAAATTTTATGTTGTTACAAACATAGTATTTTCGAACCCATGGGTTATGTAATATGTTGCATTTAACTTTGCGTTCGTTATTTCACGATAAAATCGCTATTGCAAGATGCCAAGTGTTGACATATTAGTGCCCGTGACTGTACCTACGCATAAAAATGGAAGTAAAAATCTTTTTTTAAACAACGTTAATGAACAAAGAGGTACCCAATAAAAGTTACGTAAACAGAACTTTAACTCATCAAGCATCGTTAATGAGACACAATTGATTATCTATTGTTTTGGCCCTCTAGCGGGCCACCTCGGGCCTGACTAGTTAAGATGTTCTTAAAAGTTTTACGCCTCAAGCTTTCAACAATGGGACTATCTTATTTGGTAGAGGAGTTCCAATGGCCACCCTCGGGCTCCATCATCACACCAGCTCTATAGTACCAAATTATTGCGATGTCATCGAATTTACATAGGTCTGCCAAGTTTCAGTTTAATCTCAGGCAAGTGCTTGAAAAATTAATGACAAAGAGTAACCGGAAACTCATACGAACGAAGCAAGTTAATAGAAAACTTGTATTAAAAACAGGCTACAAATTGTTATAACATAGAGGACAGGTACAGTCACCAAAAGAGATAAGTTACCAAGTTCGTCGATAGAGTTAAAGTGATCTATTCCCATCCAATACCAAGAGCTAATACCATTTGGTATTAGTTTATTTCCGAATTTATTTTCTATTCCCAACGAGTACCACATTTTTTTAAATAAAAAATCTATTACTAACGAATACCAAAGCGTGACTTTTTGTACACTCAGCTACACAAAGTTTTATTTAAATTGCGTTTTACCGAAATCTAGGGTAATCTAAATATAGGGTTAGGGTTAATAAGCTGGTCGACGGAGCCCCGCCTCGCGGGGCTCCTATTTCTGTCTAAAGGGTTTAAAGGAACCTAACCAACCGAACTTCGGGATGCCACTGACTTCGACCGTCTAGGGTTAGGATTTTCGGGAACATTTATTATGTTTTCGGAAACTTAGTTCGTCACTCAAAGCATTTTAATTTTACTGAACCTGACTGTATCTGATTTCTTCAAACTTGTTTTGGTATTGGTTTTAAAATGTGGTACTCGTTGGGAATAGAAAATAAATTCGGAAATAAATTAATACCAAATGGTATTAGCTCTTGGTATTGGATGGGAATAGGGCGTTGAAGTTTAGGAAGAAACCGATAAATGTGTTCGAATAAAATTTCATTTAATTAATAGAAAACAAACAGGTCATTTATCAAATTAAATTTCATTCGAAAATATCCATCGGTTTCTTACTAAACTTCAACTATATCCGGTGACCCTGGATACTTATTTCTTTTGCTGACTGTACATAAAATAAGTTTATAAGGTATTAGGACATAGGTATTTAAGATAAGTATAAATGGCCATGGTCTTTCTTAGGTGTTACGAGATGGACCCTTTACAAAGAGCATGTTGCCTTCAGCACGCAGGTACGTGATTAGTCAGGTAAATAATAAGAAAAAGTTTAAAAATTTTAAAGTATATTACAAAAAAAACTTTAATGTGAAAAATAACTTTAATTTCGGAAGTGGGTGTCTTTGGTTTTGTATTTTCGTTTTTGGTCACCGAATTCCGATAACAATGTAATTTCTCACTATTTTAGTGTTTTTTTTTTGGAAGTCGGTTGTTTTTTTTTTTTTTTGTAAAATTGTTTTTATTTTTCACTTTTTATTTGTGGTACCTACCTCACAAAAATTCGTATAGCACTACTTGATATGTAAATAACAGTAACAGGAAATTATTAAAACATCATCAATATAAACTAAGTGGAAAAAAATACGCAGTATTAAAGATAACTCAAAAACTGCTCGTCAGAACTTGATCAAATTTATATGGGAGCACATGAGAAGCATCAGCTTTCAAATAAAAAAAGAATCATCCAAATCAGTTCATCTTGAAATAAAATCTGAGCTAACAAACATAAAAAAAATACACAGTCGAATTGAGAACCTCCTCTTCTTTTTTGAAATCGGTTAAAAAGTGCCTGAGACCCTGCATCGGCAACAAGACTCATAGATCGCGGAGTGCGCAATGACATGCGCACTGTACGATGGCGGAAGACGAAATGAATTCGCCTTTTTGCCAAGCAAGTGTGTTCTTTACGATTTGCGGTGGTAAGCACGACGACGACCAGCGGGGTGATTACGTAACACATTAACGATAGGAAGGGGTTTTATTTTGACAGTTCAACAACATTCATTGCGTTATTTACGTTGTTGAGCAGACGAATTTTTCGAACATACGAAGCAATGGATTAGCAATAGGTTTCAGAATGATTCAGATTGTGATAGATAGTGTGTTACGTAATTAGGGTACTGATGTCTAAGTACTTAAAATTGTTAACGTGTAAAGTCGCAGCGGCACGGCCTCAATACTTATCCTTACTTCCTTATCCTGACTTCCTTACTTCCTTACTAATATTATAAATGCGAAAGTAAGTTTGTTTGTTCGTTACCTTTTCACGCCTAAACCACTGAATCGATCATCCTGAAACTTTGCACATACATTGTCAGGTGTACAAAAACGGACATAAGGTACATTACATCCCGCAAAAAATTACTGTTCCCGAGGACAACAACAATAACGTCCTTATGATAATAGATGGCGCCACGTGTCTTTCGAAGCATGATTGAATTATAACCCGAATTGATAATCAAAGTCTAAATTAACGCGAGCGAAACCACGGGAAAAAGCTAGTTTATTATAAAAGCACATAAAATATATATAGGGTCGTAGCATTACGCTGAGCGATTGCCGTTTTGCGTGAATGTGACGCATATTTTTCCCCAACTCGTTATTTTTTGTATTTGTGTGTTTTTCTTTGCGTCATGTTTACCGCAAATAAATGTATTTTCTTTCTTTCTTTCTTCTTTCTATATTATGAAAAATGTTTTGTTTGCATAAGTAACAGAGTAGTTCCGGTATTCCACTTTGAAAGATCGGCGATAGCCACTTTCTATAAAGTAAGATTGTCAACCCATATCATAAAAAAGTTACCTTTTCCAGTAATTCCTTCCGTTGCCAACGTGAAGTTTTCTTAGTCGGGAAGCGCTAGCCACTAAGATGAAGAGTAAAAACCAAGCACATTTCATAAATAATGACCAGCAGGATAGCTCTGAATCCATCAGTATTAAGGAAACTTGTTTCAGTTTGCCGAGGGGATTGCAGACGTAAGACTTTTTGTAGCCCTGATTATTAAGTCGTTAAGGCTCCTTCAAACAGGAGCAACACAAAGGCACCGCCTGTCGCGCGACGAGCGGTGCCTTTGTGTCGCGTGCGATTCTCGTCGCGTGTCGCACATGTTTGAAGGAGCCTTTAGATCACCGGCACCGTTGGACAATACTTTCCTTTCATAATGTACCAACCGATATTTCTGTACGCAGTGTTTGAAAGACCTTACATTTGATAAGTCCAAATACTTAAACGTAGGTAGATAGTACCAACTTTCTATTTGCCTTTAAGGTTGAACATTAGGTCTGCTCTTGGCCATTTTCCCGCTAGATGGCGCTTAAGTTAACATTTTTAGTTTATTTTGTTTTAAGTGTAATTGAAATAGTAATAAGTCGTAAGAGTAGTAATCGCGGTAATCGGTCATTACACTTTATTGAATTTGGTCATAACGTTGCCTCAAAATCCACCCAATTCGACACATTACTGTAAAATAAAATCTGCCATTGAATACAGGTCGTTTATATACACATAGACATGAGTGTACTACCCTACGTTTACAAAGATTGCCACTAGATGGCGTGTATTTAAAAAATGACGTTTTATAAAATCACAAAAGGACGGTGGCAATAATAGATTTTGTGTTTCCTTAGTTGATGCCTGACTTGTAAATACTTCTTGGTTATATTATAGCCATATGGCCACTTTATTTAGGGCGTTGTGCATAGGTGAATTCCGCTAAGCGTCCGGATGACCGCTGAAAAATCGTTTTAATAGTAATTAGGTACCAAAATGACTACTCACATTATCAACCAAATGATAAATGATTTTATTTCTGTAAGTAGGTTTTGTACAAACCCTTTTACACGTCAATCATATTTTAAAACTAGGTGGGGTCGGCGTTTCCTATCTGACTACTCTGAGAAGAAAGGCCGAAACAAACTCAGAGGTCACAGTCTCTTTTAAAGTCCAGACATAATCTTGGTCAGATTTTGTGAAGACCATGTAGATTAGAGTCTGAAATGATCTTTTGAGGACAACCACACAGAATGAGTGAACCTGTCCAGTCAGTGCACGCATTTGTCAGTAATCGTGCGGCTCAACTCAAAACTTAAGGAGCTTCACAATTCGAGGACAAATAAACATAATAAACTGGTTATAATGCTCTTATAACACCAGCAGACTGAGCAATAGTGGCCTTATTTCTGTCAAAATCCCCCAGGATATTACTTTTGACGTCAACATTTTGCCTAGCAATATTGTCGTTCGTCTGCACCCGACCTAAGCCCGGACGATAAACATAGTTCTTCATAGCACGTCCTGTGTGAAATAAACAGCAATTTGTTAAGCTTGACTTTCGCTTCGCTCAAGAAATGAAATGGAGCATATTCTTCGGAATTTCGGTTAAATAATTTCACTTGCAATCTTCCTTAGATTTCAAAAACAAAGTATTTACTAGCCATCAGCCTAATTACGTAAAGGCTCGTAAACACTGGCGCGACGCGACGCCCGACACAAAGCACCGCGTGTCGCGCGACGAGCGGCGCTCTTGTGTAGCGCTGTCGCGTCGCGCTGGTCTGTGGGAGCCTTAACACTCTTTTATCTATCACAATCTGAATCATTTTGAAGCCTATTGCTAATCAATTTCTTCAAATGTTCGAAAAATTTGTCTGCTCAACAACGTAAATAACGAAATGAATGTTGTTGAACTGTCAAAATGAAAGCCATTCCAATTGTTAGTGTTACGCAATTACCCCGCAGGTCGGAGTTGCATTGTGCTTCTTTATTTTCCTTATAATAATAATAATCGATTATGTCAACCTCTCAAAATGGATGTCGGAACGGGTCCCGCGGTACTAAGGAGCTACTCCTCATTGATATGGCCATAAGCCAACAGGTTCGTCGATCCCGCAAGGATCTATCGACATGCTGGATAGATTATAAGAAGGCCTATGACTCGGTGCCACATACATGGCTCATGAGGGTGCTGGAGTTGTACAAGATAGATACAACTCTACGCACCTTCCTTAGGTCATGTATGGGGCAATGGAGAACGGTTCTTCGCTATCCAGGGTGCCGACAGATCCAGGGGAGCGATGAGCCTGTATGGATTAAACGGGGAATATTTCAGGGCGACAGTTTGAGTCCACTTTGGTTCTGCTTAGCCCTGAATCCTTTAAGCTCACTACTTGAGGATTCAGGACTAGGCTATCGGTTGAGGAGAGGTGGTCAGGTCATATCTCATCTCCTCTACATGGATGACTTGAAACTCTTTGCCCCCAACAAATTGCAACTGATGGAGCTACTGAAGGTAACTGAAACTTTCAGTAGCACCATCAGGATGGAATTTGGTGTGGACAAATGTGCAGTCATGCATGTAAAGCGAGGTGAGATTATGGAATCCGAGGGAATTCAACTTTCGGATTCCATACACTTTAGATCCCTCTCCTTATCCGAAAGCTGTAAGTATTTAGGTATGTCGGAAGCGTTAGGCATCAACGTTGCTGACATGAAGCAATCGTTGAAGGAGCGCTTCTTTGGTCGCCTGAAGAAAGTATTAATTAGTCTTCTTTCAGGCGGAAACAAGGTGCGCGCCTTCAACAGTTGGGTCATGCCGGTTTTGATGTACTCTTTCGGCATACTCAAATGGACTCAGACTGAACTCGACGCGCTAGATAGGAGGGTCCGTACATTGCTGACCGCAAACCGGATGCATCACCCACGATCATCGGTGATGAGACTGTACATACCGCGGAAGTGCGGGGGTCGAGGTTTTTTAAATGCAAAGACCCTCCACAACCGCGAAGTGTGCAGTCTCAGGGAATATTTTTTAAAAGCCGAAGTGGGTATGCACCGCGATGTGGTAGCAGTGGACAAAGGACTCACCCCGCTCTCCATGGCTAAAAAGAACTGGCGCAAACCTGTGGTACTTACTACAGATGACCGCAAGGAATTATGGCAAAGCAAGGAGCTTCACGGACGCTTCTATCGGGCTCTTCATGAGCCCAGTGTAGATTTCTTAGCGTCCGTATCCTGACTACGTTTTGGTGACCTTTTAGGGGAAACAGAAGGTTTCGTCCGTGCAATTATGGACGAAGTTATCTTGACGAATAACTACCGGAGACATATTATGAAAGATGGGACGGTTGACGTGTGTCGGGCATGCCATCATCCGGGTGAGTCCATCAGACATATTATCTCTGGTTGTTCTCGTCTAGCTAACGGCGAGTACTTGCACAGGCATAACCAAGTAGCCAGGATTATTCACCAGCAACTGGCTTTGAAATATAAACTAGTGGATTCTGAGGTACCGTACTACAAGTATGTGCCCGACCCAGTTCTTGAAAATGACCATATCACGTTGTACTGGGATCGGTCTATCATTACTGACTGGACTATTGTCGCCAATAAGCCTGATATAGTGGTGATAGATCGATTAGCGCGTCGCACTATGATTATCGATATTACCATTCCGCATGACGAGAACCTCGTGAAAGCTGAGAAAGAGAAACAAATTAAATATCTTGACTTAGCACACGAGGTTGTTGACATGTGGAATGTGAGCTCGGCTATCATTGTGCCGATTGTCGTATCGGCCAATGGCCTGATGGCCGAAAGCCTCGACCAGCATCTCTCGAGGCTCTCGTTAGGCGGTTGGATCAAGGGCCTGATCCAGAAGGCAGTACTCCTCGATACGGCTCGCATTGTGAGTAGGTTCCTCTCTGGAGTCCTAACCACCGGTAACTTGGACCCTGCTCCCGATACCGGCGGACCACTATTTTTTATATTTTTAAATGTTTTTATAAAAATATTTTAAAATGTATTTAATAAGGATATAAATAAATAAATGACATAATAATAATTTCATCTAATTTACATCTCTCGAGGCTCTCGTTAGGCGGTTGGATCAAGGGCTTGATCCAGAAGGCAGTACTCCTTGATACGGCTCGCATCATGAGGAGGTCCCTGTCTCTGGAGTCCTAACCACCGGTAGCTTGGACCCTGCTCCCGATACCGGCGGACCACTATTTTTTATATTTTTAAATGTTTTTTTTTAAAGTTATTATAAAAATATTTAAAAATGTATTGAATAAGTATTCAAATAAATAAAATAACTTTTTAACTATATAGTGGTTTTACAAAACGTTATGTTGTGTTAATAAAAATCACCCAACCATGGAAAGCCATATAAGAAGTCATTATTTTATTTTTCCGTGCTGAAATTGAATCTGCAACGCATAGTGCAGGAACCGATCGCTCAACCGTTGCGTCAAAAATTTTATCAAATTAAAATCACATGCACTATTTCTAAGCCAAATCCTGTAAAGCAGCCAAATCCTGTAGAGCAGCCAATGTTCTTAATCTTCATCATCTAACATACGACGCTTTGGAAAAGTGTGTACCTACAAATCTACTCGGTACCAGCTCCTGCAGTCTCGACATTAGACAGCGACAAAAATCGGTCGCTAAGTCGTATCGTTGTCAAATTGTTTTAATAGATTTTCAACTTTGTTTCGAAAGTATAAGATTGAAAATCTATTAAAGAAATTTGACATCAATTAGACTTAACGACCGATTTTTGTCGTTATATTTGTCGAGACCGCTGGGCCTGGAGCCACAGGTCAAATTCATGGTTAAGGTAATCAAAATAATCTAACAGTTGGACCAAAATCCTATAAAATATACATACTTGTACACAAACTTGGTCACATACTTTATAAGTAAAACATCTCGTGAAGGTTTAAATTAGTTCGTATTAGTTGCTTCTAGTTTTTTGTGGTGCGGGGGATAAACTGTTCCTACAAGACCTTAAGAACTCTCATGTTAAATAATATCTATTCCTTCATCTTAATTTTGTTGTGTTGAATTCAATAATTTTCTTGACTTCTCAAGAAAAAAAAATAAAACATTAAAAAAATACAACAGAAAAAACAACAAAAAGAAAAAACATCACATCTTTTTTATGCCTTTTCAGGCATAAAAATATGTTTTTGTTTTTCTAGCTTTTTTACAATTATATTAGTACAATTATTGGATTGCGTGGTAATTTTCCGCTCGTCCGGAAATCTTTCTGATCTTTAGGAAAACCTTCTATCCAAAGCATTCTCAAATGTATGACAACTACTAAGCAACTGGAAAGTCTTCAAGGCAGACACTATTGACTGAAAAGTAATCGATAACCATCCAAAATTGGTGTCACAATTTTCCTTGTACTGAAGAAATTTTTATCAACAGAAGTACGTTAGCACCTAAAATAAAACAAATTGAAGATACAGCTGTGTCTTTTCACTTGAACCGCACCCGTAGAACGCTAATTACCGTTAGTTAACAAGGATACGCCAGGGTACTGGCACACTCCTCGAGGGCACTGGACCAGCGCCTTTATAGTCTCTTCAATTTATTTATCTACGTTTGTTACTAACATACCTGTTCTTGCTGGCAGATTCTGTTGGCATGGAAACGAAGAAATAAGATACGATACGTTGTAGGTGAGATATGTTGAGAGGATGAATGAAAGCATCTATCAAAATGTATTTACAAGGCAGATATGAGTGGAAACGCTGGGAGGGGACGCCCCAGAAGGACATAATATAGTGACCTTATTGGCAATGTTCTTCAGAAAGGTCAGGGCGCGTACTCGCAACCGGCGTGAGGCTATGACCAGCACCCTAATTACGTAACACACTATCACAATCTGAATCATTTTGAAGCCTATTAGGAATCTATTGCTTCATATGTTCGAAAACTTGGTCTGCTCCACAACGTAAATAACGCAATGAATGTTGTTGAACTGTCAAAATGAAACCCATTCCTACTGTTCGTGTGTTACGTAATTACCCCGCTGATGTATGAACATAAACGAAGCAAAAGGAGTATGTAAGGATCGTAGCAGGTGGCGTTCTGCAGTTTCTGCCAACCCCCATGGAAAGAAGGCGTGGGATTATGTATGTACCTATGCTTTTACAGATTGAAAAGATAAGGCAGAGCTTTTTGGTGTGGATCTTTTCATCAGTACATTACCTTCCAAAACCCTTTTAAGTTGAAAGTTTTCATGTCGACACGTATTCATGTTAATTTTAATTGAGTTATTAATATTTGAGTGCGATTCTATGGGTGGCCATTCTAACAATACTTTAAGTGCAGGTTATTACACTTGTCCTGTATTCAAGAATATTGAGAATGTATTAACCACCAATCTCACTAAAATATCAATGTGTATTCTAGTCATTGGGATGGAACGTAAAATTTTTAGTGATACCTAAGATTAACCTTAAAAGGAAAAATAATTTTATTAACTACTAGCTTTTGCCCGTGGCTTCGCCCACGTGGATGTCAGAAATTATCCCACGGGAACGTACTACCGGGATAAAATCTATCACACGTGTTAATCCAGCGGGGTAATTACGTAACACATTAACAGTAGGAATGAGTTTCATTTTGACAGTTCTGTTGAACTGTCAAAATATACTTAATATAATTTATATTTTCTTTTTTGGTACTTTTTCGATACACGATATGTTTTCAAATTATTATTATTCCTTAATTATAAATGTTTTATTTATGATATTATTAATGATTAAAGTAATTTTGACTTACTTTATTTTTTATTTTACCGAACCTCGTAACTCTTGAACGGGCAACTATGGGCGCGCGCTGATAGCGTAGAATTATAGCCAACAAGTCAAAGAATAAGAATATAGTAGCTTGAAAACCTGGTCTTTCAATACATGGCCAAATTTTAGCAGTTTCTGTTTCATTCCATACAAAAAAAATCTATAATATTTTTTTCCGGGCAAACTATCAGTTTTAGAGAAAAATTGTTATGACAATTATTCATCGGAATGACGAGATCTTTCGATAGGTATTTAGTGTGTGCGCCGGCTCTAAGCAATGAAAAGCATTTACCTACCTCAGAATTCTTAAAAACCAAAACACTGTGATTGTACATTTTTTGGAGGAACTCTTTAAAATAGCTGTCATTAAAATGCATGGTCAGTTAATACATTTCTCACCTTAGGTCTTTTTTTTTGTTTTGGATATCATCAAATGACTTCTCCTGCTCTGGGCGGAGCGGGAGGGCGTGTCAGACTCTTCCTGACTAAAACCCACCCGTGTTCCTTCAGTTGCCTGTGCGCCAGGGCAACGGTAACTCTTTCGCACAATCTGCGGCTCCGGCAGGCATCGGCCCTATCGAACCCCGTCAATGGTGCTGACATCTCTTTGAGGCGCGCGTGGAATACAACGCGCCGTCGACCGGGGCCTGGTCCTTACCGGACGGCGAGGTACCCATTGCTCGCCGTCCGCAAGCCCGCGCCTACGGCGGCCGGGAATCGGCTATCGATTCCCGACGCCCTGGGCGTCTCCTCTTGCGGCGACTAGGGGCGTGAGGGCGCAACGATTGCCTAACCATCACGCGCACCGCCTCCTCCTTCCCGAGCATTACTGCTCTGCAGGTGACGGCTTCCCATTCCCTCTCGCTCGGTACCATGGCCTGGACCAGGGCCCGGCGCGAGAGATCGCCGCCACCGATCGCCCCCACGAGGACACGGCAGTGCACCGCCCAAACCGGGCAGACCTCCACCGTAGCTATGATCCACCTCCGGGCGATCCACATAGTGGTAACACCCGGGCGTTTCATCCCGCCTTATCCGAAACAGGAACCTCCCGAAACAGCCATGTCAGGTAAGGACCTGCGTCAGGCGAAAGGTGAGGACGCCGCGGTGCTTCTCAAGCCACTCTTCAAAGAGGGGACTTACCGCCGCAATTGTGGCGTGCCCAATCTCAGCTCAGGTCTGATTGATTCCATCTTAGATAATAATTTGTTTAATAGAATACACGTATATACCATAGTAGGTGCTATTGTTTAAATTAATATTATGTTATAGTCAAAATATAAGTAACATGTGATATTTCTCATTCTAGCTGTATCATGCCATTGTTATTATGATTAAATTACTCTTGAAAGGCATATAAGGCAAAACAATAAAACATTAAATTAACCCAGAAGTAGAAGATTTAGTAATTAAAAATATTGACGCTCTAAATAATATTTCATATTTATTGCGACTAATTGCATGAGTAAAAATCATTACAGCACGAGACTCATTTAAATTTCTACGTTTATTTTTCTCGAGCGTTGCTTTCCAATATCTTAAGGCAAAAGGAATATTGATAAAATACGTCACAACGCAGTAAAAACTAATTGATCGCCTTAGCAGCTGAGCTATTACTTTTCTGCACTACTTGCCACCATTTCTTGCAATTCTGTCTGGTAGATTTAATAACATAGCCGGTCTTTAACTCACTCGTCCTCAGGGATTGAAAACCGGTAGGAATTTGGGTACCGGTTCTTCATTTCGGTTCTTTTCAAACTCAAAGCATTTATTAAAAAAAAACAATTACAGGCACTTTTGAATTTTCAAGGGATCGGTCAGTCAGAAATATGAAGCTAGTTACCCATTCCAAAGCGTAGTAGGTACCTATGGAGAAGAACGGGCGAAAAACTCCACGGACACTCTTTTAAATCAAAATATGGTTACAAAATATTGGTTACATCATTAATGTTGAAATTATGCATGTGAGATCGATGCAGAACGTTAAAAGCGTCCGTAATAAAAATACAAAAACAATTCAAATATTAAATTAAATTAAAATAAGCCGTGGCAGCTGAAAAATTATCAGTCCCTACTGACGGCGTCCGTTCACGAACATATGACAAGGTCTCATAAAGGTTATTCTTTTCGGTACGGTTCTGGTGCAGGTTCCGGTTTAGTTCTGGTTCTAAAGTAGGTACCGGTTCCAAATAAAGGTTCCAATATACCGGTTCCGTACTATCCGATTTAACGGTTCCCTAAGAAAGAACTACCACATGAAAGAACTCTCACAAAGATTCCAACTTTTTCACCCGCCGGTGGCCGCCCGTACCAAGCTTCGTCCAGGCCCTGCAGTCTCGACATTAGACAGCGACAAAAATCGGTTGTTAAGTCTAATCGATGTCAAATTTCTTTAATAGATTTTCAACCTTATGCTTTCGAAATAAAGTTGAAAATCTATTAAAGGAATTTGACAACGATACGACTTAGCGACCGATTTTTGTCGCTGTCTAATGTCGACACTGCAGGGGCTGGGCCCTAATTCACTATGACCACTTAACGATGCCTTACTTCGAAACCACGTCAATTCCTTATTTAACCACGATATCTGCTAATAACATATTCTCTATGATAAAATACACGAAACCGTTTCTGCAAGACACGATATTGACGTGGTAAGATTACACGGCGAATAATAATTACCATACAGAATTGAGGCCCTGCGCTGAGTTGCACAGTATGAACTCGTTCGGACTCGCTTTGAAGAAGAACCGGTGAAATAAAGGTTCTTACAGATTCCAATTTAGGTTCCTGTTCCGGTTCGCGTTGTACTAACGGAACCTTTAAATACCGGTTCTTTACCGGTATTTTATTTAGGAACCTTTTCAATCCCTGCTCGTTGTTGACAGCTTTGACAGTAACAAACCGCCGCGCATGCGGGAAAGATTCAATTCGGTCGTGTTCAAACCATTTCGACCTTATTAAACAAGGGTTATGTTTAGACCCAGGTACAAAACATCCAGCCATTTTTGAATTTCGAACTCTATTCTGAAGTTAAGTTCTAATTTCAAAAACTAACGTCGATCACGAGTCAATTTTATATTAAGAACATTACCGTGCTCTGAATAAATGCTAAAGCTTTGTTTGGTTTCCTAAGTAAGCGAACAACGGTCTCACAATAATGGCTGTCCAAATACAGAGCGTTTTTTAACACAGCAATATTAAATACTGGTGGAAATTCCAGATTTTTATGACGGTCGTTATAATATGATAGAAACGATTTCCTAGTTAACCGTATCATCAGACTAAAATTAGAACTCGTTTTTTAATAAAACGGTTTGAGTTTTAAATTATCTTATGCTCTTTTCACACAGAGTTTTACCAGAATATTCATCAAACTACAGTTTTTATTGATATTAGATCAATTCCTCAGTAACTTATGACTTCTTGAAGCCTATAAAAACTTCTGCCTACTACAAAAAAGGTGTAAAGATACTTCGTGATATCCGACCGTAAACCGGCAACTCGATCATTAGCACAATAAAAATACTTGACACGTAAAAAAACGGCTCATTTGACTTTTAAATTTTACAGTTATGAATAAAGCATAAGTGGTAGTTTTATTAAATAAATCAATTACAATGTGTTAATTGTTTACATCGGCGTGCGGCCGGTAGAAACTCGTGCGCAGTCTTCTGCTAAGCGGCTAGAGGAAAATTGTACGACGAGCGGTTAGACTTGATACTTGATGTAATTTCTCCGCATGCACGAAGGATTTGTAGAAGGCTCTGTGGACAGAGTAGAAAAAAACCTTTTTAAGCCTTAACTTTAACCGGAAGTTTGTAAATTAAATAAGGTTTCAGAGTCTACTTTTATCTTAGTTAATTTATGTATCTTTCTTTATTTTTTTTATTTTTTTCCTAAGTAGCACCCCGAAGTCTGGATTTGTGCCTGGTTGATAGCAATAGGCTCGCCCCCTATTTCATAGGACTTAAACATAACTGGAGAAATGTGGTTGTACTATAGGTACACCTCTGCCTAACCCTTCAGCGATGACAGGCGTGTTGTTATATTATATAGCTTCGGCCCGCAACATCGCCCGCGTGAAATTTCTTGTTCTTTCGTTCCACCCCGTCGAATCGCATCGCCCGCCCGCAATGTAACTTAATTTCCGCTTAGCGTTCTTTCTGACTTTTATTTCTTTTTGCTTAGCTTCTAAGGGCCGGCCGTAGCAATAACCCTTTCTCAAGAATTGGGCTATCTAATGCATAAAGAACTTTTGAAATCCAACTTGTGGTTCCAGATATTAGCGCGTTCAAACAAGCAAACAAAAAAACGAACAAACTCTTCAGCTTTATTATTATCATCTTATAATATATTATAAAAAAAGGAAAATCGGAGACTGCTGTGGCGTATACCCCGGGTACCGGAATGTTGAATTTGGGCGCCATATTAATGATAGGTACTATTTATAGTGTTTTTGATGAAATTGCATAAGTTTAGATAAAGTAGTGTATGAAAATGCACTTATCAGGTATTAAAACACTCGTGTGGTAAATTATATATCTCGACTGCGGATTGGGCTAAAAACTCAAACACGTAATTTAATAACCCCTGATATAATAATAGTTTCATAAAGTACTATTATAAAACCCATACAGATGCAGTAATGAAACTTTCATATAAGTCTATTGTTTTCGCACAATAAATATACTGACTACAGTTAACTATGGAATAAAGTAAATTGTTCAATATCGTGTTCGGGGCCTCATAGATATTCTTTAACATTCCTCAGTGTCAATGAGGTGGTCACTGCACCATGAGCACTGCAAACTCAAACGATCAAGACCTGTCCATCCGGCTATAAACCGTGTTTTCGAATGCTGAGCGCCGCCGCGCCGCCTGCGCACCACTCGCTCGTATCAGTATCTCTAGGTCACTCGTGGTTGCTCGTCTTTCACTCAATCGTGAATGAACGAAGTGACAACGAAATCAATCGATTTAAAATTCGAATTGAATGAACTTTTTAGGGAAGTCTTGAGGTTTTGTGTCACGAAAATCTTGATGAACATTGTGTTGAAAAAGTGATGTGATATTTATTTGAACTTTGTTTATTTTAGTGCAGTGTTAATAGTGGTGATAATTTCACATTATTTGTGGACAAAACTTTTCACAACAAACAAAAAAGGTAAGTTGATATTTTGATTGTATTATATTTGAAGACCCCTCAGACACTAAATGATAAATGAAGATAAACGATATTAATTTCCATAAATTGGTTCCAAAAACACTAAAAGTTGAAATAATTTTTATGGTTGAATTTCTAGTCAATTAATAACGATGTTGAAGTTATTTAAGCCACCCGCTTACAGTAACAACAGCTAACACGAAATTAGACACAAGATTTATTGTTTAGAGATTTTATCAGGCTTTCAGTAACCTCCCCAAGATTTCTACTTGATTCTAATTTATATCGCAGCAATATTTCACGCAATTCTTTAAATCTTAATAAATTTTTGTCTCCCATTTATAACAAACGAACTCTGGCTTACGCTACCCTATTCATAGAATCTTGGAATCCTATAATTCAAATTTCATTGATATTGATATATTTGCATGCACGAATAATAAATTTAAATCTAATATTATAATGGTTTTATCTTAATTGTAATCTTATTTTTTATTTTTATTTATTGCATAATTTAAGTAAATGAAATTGTTTCTTATCTGATTTGGTTTTGTAGCTATAGCTAGCTTTATAGTAACTTATTTATTTATTTCAAAATATTTGTTAATTCTCGTCTAGTGGCAACCACTGATCTTTAAATATGTCTTATCTGCGGATAATGCAGTGGACTGCAACATTACTACTTAAAGTTTTGTTAACCTTATGTATTATATAATGTTGTAGTTGTTTATTATACCTTAATAAATATTGTATACTTATAGGTAGTTTTTTAGCACTTCATTCTCACAACATCATATTTTTTTTCATCTAGTGTTATCATTCTTACAACTACCTACATATTATTCATGAACATCACCTTAAAAGTCTTCACATCTTAATTCTACATAATAATAATCGTTCCAAAAAGAAATATGTCGTAAGATGGGACTAATTGATGCAACATTTTATCTTATCGTACCCTCACCTCCTACTTACATTGTAATAGATGCAGCATTCCTTTTTTTCTACCTCACAGCATCAGGAGCCTATCTGCCCAGGAACCATGAATAACTGACCTCTTTACCAAAGTTATGTCAAGACTTTTTTTACCTTACATCTGATAGTACCTGTATTTTCTGGGCCATTACGACTCTTATCATAATTAGTTACTACCTACTTTAAAATAAAATACTATCGTGCTTTACTGAATTAAGGGATTAATTCCGTAAAGAGCGATAAAGCTGACACTCTTTTTTAAAGCTATTTCTGAATTAGTAATGTCCTGTGCATATTACTGGTAATCTGAAAACGAAAACATGAATAGTATCTTAAACTATAAAGGCTCCCAGAGCCAGACGCGACGCGACAGCGCTACACAAACTCGCCGCTCTTCGCGCGACACGCGGTGCCTTTGTGTCGGGCTTCGCGTCGCGCCTGTGTGTACGAGCCTTTACTGGCAAAATGTGGGCGTACTATCGGTACACCTCTGCCCAACCCTTCGGGTAAATAAGGCGTTATGTTACGTTATCTAGAACTAGATAATCCGGCCAACTAAGCCAAATAAACGTATTTTCTTTCCTTCTTTTCTGTTCCAAATAATTATGGATGTGACAAAGTGGCTTTCAGATTAGGGATCTTTCAAAACGGAATTTTCGGAAAATTTACGGAAAATTTGAATCCTCTTGGATTCAAATTTTAATTCCGTTTTGGCCCCGTGTTTTCCAAACTGGGGTAGGCAGAGGTGTATGGTTATTTACATTATTAATTCCCATGTAATCGCATGCAAACCTACCATAAACCAGTGACAAATCCAGACTATTGTCTGCTACAAATATTTACTCATTGAAAAATCTAATAACACTCTGATGTATTAATTATTTGTTAAAAAGAAGTTGAAGTATTATTTATTAACTTAAATTGAACTTAAAACATAACTTATCTTTTATATCAAACTCCAATCATATTTCTATTTAACACCATAAAAGAAAATTGCCATGACAGAAAAGATTTATTGAGCATTTTATTGGTTACAAGCTTTTTAGGGTTCCGTACCCAAAGGGTGCTAACGGAACCCTATTACTAAGCCTCCGCTGTCCATCCGTCTGTCTGTCAATGGGCTATATCTCATGAACCATAACAGGTAGACGGTAGAAATTTTCACAGTATGTCAATAGACACACTGTGAAAATGTCTACTGTCTCCTTGCCCCTATAGCAACAAATAATAAAAACTAAATAAAGTTAAAAATTAAAAGAGGTCGCAATACAAGAAACGTGTTTTATTTTAAATATGTACTGTTAAATATCGTAGGGTGGTACGGAACGGTGTGGGCGCGTTCGTTGAGGCTCCGGCCAGCCCGCCGGTTGAACGCGTCCCAAAGGGTCATGGCCATCCGGATGGTACGGGGATACCGCACGGTCTCCTGCGAGGCGGCGAGCCTCCTTGCCGGATTACCGCCGTGGGATCTGGAGGCAAAGGTCCTCGCGCACGTTTGGGAGTGGCGCGAGGAGGCGAAACGCCGGGGCGTAACTCCGCTGCCGCGAGTAATCGCGGCACAGCGGACAGAGCTCCGGCGGGATCTCATGGCGGCATGGAGAGTGCGACTGTCGCAACCCAGCGCAGGGCACGCCACAATTGCGGCGGTAAGACCCCTCTTTGAGGAGTGGCTTGAGAGGTGCCACGGCGTCCTCACCTTCCGCCTGACGCAGGTCCTCACCGGACATGGCTGTTTCGGGAGGTTCCTGTTTCGTATAAGGCGGGAGGAAACGCCCGGGTGTTATCATTGCGTGGATCGACCGGAGGACACGGTGGAGCATACGGTGGAGGTCTGCCCGGCTTGGGCGGAGCACCGCCGTGTCCTCGTGGCGGCGATCGGCGGCGGCGACCTCTCGCGTCCGGCCCTGGTTCAGGCCATGGTACGGAGCGAGAGGGAATGGGAAGCCGTCACCTCCTTCTGCGAAGCAGTAATGCTCGCGAAGGAGGAGGCGGAGCGCGAAAGGGAGAGGCAATCTCTGCGCCCTCGCGCCCCTAGCCACCGCAGGAGGAGGAGACACCCTGGGCGTCGGGAGTCGATTGCCGACTCCCGGCCACCGTAGGCGCGGGCTTGCGGACGGCGAGCAATGGGCAGCTCGCCGTCCGGTAAGGACCGGCGCGTCGTGTTGCACGCGCGCCTCAAAGAGATGTCAGCAAAATAGACGGGGTCCGATAGGACCGATGCCTGCCGGGGCTGCGGATTGTTCGAAAGAGTTACCGTGGCCCTGGCGCACAGGCAACTGAAGGAACACGTATGGGTTTTAGTCAGTAAGAGTCTGACACGCACTTCCGCTCCGCCCAGAGCGGGAGACGTCATTTGATGATTTCCAAACCAAAAAAAAAAAAAAAAAAAGGGTGGTACGGAAGCCTTCGTGTGCGAGTCCGACTCGCACTTGGCCGGATTTTGTTACACGTCTTCTGAGAAATAAACTGACTTCCATCCGTCCATATACTGCAATTACACTTCTTGTTGTTAAGTTCTCTTTATGATACGTTCCTACATATTATAGCAGAAATGCTGGCGGTATCGATTCGTGAGGTGTATTTATTATTTGTAGTTAGGTATATTGTGTAGGATAATAACGGGTGATAAAAATACATTTAACAAAGCCGAGAGTCACTTGTACTCTCCGTCATTGTAATATTTTTTTTTGTACTGGACCACACCTGGGAACCTTCTGGTTTCGGAGACATTGAAGGTCAAAATTGCAAATTTTACTAACGTTTTTTTTACGAAAAATGTTTTTAATGTTATAAGTTTAACATAACTTTAAATACCCCCACGACCCCTGTATCGTTACTGGCACCTATAAGCACAATGTTTTGCCGTGCGTTAAGGCTCCCACAAACAGGCGCGACGCGATAGCGCGACACAAAGGCACCGCTCGTCGCTTGACAGGCGGTGCCTTTGTGTCGCGCTGTCGCGTTGCGCCAGTCTGTACGTGGCTTTACGTTGCGCACTACCGTCAACAGCTGTTTTTCAAAAATAAAAGTCGTTTCCCAGCAATTATTTTTATACAATGTTACTTATTTTTACGATGTACAGGATGCGTAGTTGACGGCTATGTGATGGGTCTTTTTACACCCTGTTTAAGCGATAGAAGTTATGTTGAAAGCAATTAGGTGTTTGAGGTTGGTGCGCTAAAAGAATGATGTTATTTTGGCATACATTTTGACCCTGAGCTGGCCTAGCATAGTACGGATTTTCAGTAGAATAAGAGCTTACACGGATATTGTAACCTACTTTTTGTAGAAGCAGTGCAAAAAAAAAATATAGGTGGAATACTCTCAAAGCACGAAATCCGTAGTTTTGGCCGAAGATACGGGCATTTTATACACCATATCACCTACGGACATAACATTACTTCAGGGCCCGAACTAAGAATTGATGACAACACGATTTGACAGTTGTCTTTACTGCCGCGGGGTAATTGCGTAACACACTAAAACTAAGGATAGCTTTCATTTTGACAGTTCAACAACATTCATTGCGTTATTTACGTTGTTGAGCAGACAAATTTTATGAACATATGAAGCAATGGATTAGCAATAGGCTTCAACTTGATTCAGATTGTGACAGATAGTGTGTTACGCAATTAGGGTACAGATGTGTATTTTCCCAACCGAAAAAATGAATTAATCGGGAGTAGGGTTCATTCTGATGTATCTGTCGAGTTTCGGACGGGCCGTATCTTCGTTGACGGACTTTCAGAGTAGGCCCCCTGGTCAGTAAGGCCCCTTACCAACCTCGCTGTCAGGTCTTTTTACCACATTATGAACGATGACTCATTCCTATGGCTTGTTCACCTCTATGTTTCCTTCAGTGTTTCTTCTCAGAGTAGTCAGATAGGAAACACCGACCCATCCAGTTTTAAAACAGAAATTATTATTTGGCGTGTAAATGTGTTTTTTTAAACCAATTTACAGAAATAAGTATTTTTTATCATTTACAACAGATAAGAAAATGTTCCAGTAAGAGAAAATGTACATACTATTAAGGTCTGTAACTCTAGGGGTAGGGCAGGACAAACAGACTGCGGTCACCCGACGACATTAAGACGTATTTTGAGGTCACCAATAAATACTTGAGACGGCCGTTGACGTCGATTTGTCTGGTTGCACACTAAGCCTTTATTTAATTGAATACCTATACTAGAAAGGATTATGTTGTTAAATAAAGGTAAACAAATCGTAAAAAGGGTTTTATTGTTGACACTTTCTTATCTAAAAATACGTTACGACAAAATTAAATTTATTTTCGATTTAAACGATATTTTATTCAAGTATGTAAAATTTTATCATTTATTCGTAAATTACTCTTCATAGATGTAATGGGGGCTATTGTTTTTGTGCTCACCATTTGGCGCCACTGGCGAGTAAGGTCCTGTTGCAGTATTCGTATTTGATGTTTTGGATATGTTTAAGTACCCTTATATTCATAGTATATTTATTTTATTACATTTTAAAACTTCAAATGAATATTTGGATTATAATGTTCCTAAAATTGGCAAGCATGAAGCAGACAAATCTTATTCTTCCTTCAAGTGCTACCAAATTAGATGCTAACTTTTTACTTAAAATCTTTAGCTAAGAGTGAACGTTCAGTACATATTTTGACATCTAGAGACCTTACTCTACACTAGCTTGCATTTGCAGCATTGCTTGAGCTCAATTTTTTTGTTAGTTTTATAAAATAGTATAATATTTTGTAATCTGTATATAGTAAAGAGCCCAAAAAGGCAGGTTCCCTAAACCTTTCAGAAAATACAAAGAATTAGATAACGTTGCTAAATTGAAGAGTACACCTGTGACGTAGGTAGTATGGCAACTGAAGCAGCAGGTATTACATTTAGTCGGTTAACCAGACGCCTTTTATGTTTTGGATGAATTAGCCAAGGAAAATGGTGTAACAGTATTGTGCCTGCCACCATACCAATGTGAGCTCAATCCGATTGAGTTAATATGGCCTGAAGTTAAGGGGTTTGTAGCCGAATAAATAAAACTTTTAAAATGGCTGACCTAAAAATTATTTTGCAGAGGCTTTAGCTAATGTGACTGCTGAGAATTGGAAAAATTGCAAGGGTCGTGTAATAAAAGAAGAACAGAAAATGTTTAAATTAGTCAAAATAATTGATGATACCACTGAACGCTTTATTAATAATATGACAGATAGTTCCTCAGATTCAGATTAAGAATTGAGCCGAATTCCAAATTGAGAGAATTTTATATGACTAAAAATAATATGATTTTAACATTTGAAATAAAAGGTTTAGCATCTATGAGTCACGTGTTTTTTTTTTGTTTATCTTGATTTAACTACCTAAACCTTTCTAGTATAGGTACTCAGAGACCATTAACTATTTAATTGTAATCATAAATGATTATTTATGTCAATGAAGCTTATCTGAAGGCATAATAAACACAAAACTAATCTAAATACCTCAGTCCATTTTAAGAGGGCATTAATGTTAATGAAGATTTACTGAGTTCTAAAATAATTATGGGTTGTATTATAACAGTTATTTAAAGCAGTGGAAACCGTGATTTTATTAGTGTTAAAACTTTAGTTAAAGCCGTGCAACTCGTTTTTAGAAAGTGTTAATAACGTTGATATAAATCAAACCCATCGGTCGGTTAGTGCCACTTATGCTCGGTTCCTATAAACAAAAACGAATCGTTTTGCTTACCAATGGTAGCATTTTTTATTGCCAAACTGGTCGTATAAATAGATTCGTAAGCTAATTTTACCTTTGATAGCTACTTCCATATGTGAGGGTCTCCTATGCAAAGCTATGAGTATTTGCTTCATTATTGGTAAAGATACAACAGTCTTAATTTTAATCAATAACGGTCCATAAATTATAGGAATCTGCCATAGTCTAGCAACAATAAATCACACTCGACAAAGCACTTAGGATGTGCACAGACTGATTCAAGACTGTCTATTACACAAACTATAGATTTCTAAAAACCGGTCAAATGCGTGTCGGACCACGCACAATGAAGGGTTTCGTAGTTGGGATGAATTTATTCCAAAAACACACTTTACATTGATGTTCAAAAACATGTTCTCACATATATCGATATACGTCACGGTCAATTCTCCAACTGCACATGTGAGTTTATAATTGCAAAGAAATATTGTAACGCAATTTTTTTTTTTTAAATAACATTTTTATTAGTTTTTCCTTTATTTCTGCTGTGAGACCTTGCTTTTTGCCAAATTTCATGATTCTAGGTCAACGGGAAGTACCATATAGGTTTTGATTCCCTTGCGATTGTCAAAATATGTGGCAATATGCGGAATAAACGGCCGAATCTTTTAATTGCGTTAACTTAGAAGTTCGATTTTTTCACAGCTTCAAGTGATTGCAGACGTTAGTATTCAATTTTAACTTGATACCTCCACGCGTTCCTGAGAAAAAGTGTCTTGACGGACGGACATCGAAGTGATTCTTTAAGAGTTCCGTTTTTTTCGTTTTGAGGTACGGAACCCTAAAAATGTAAATAATGGTAGCGAAAGAATGGCACACACGAAACAGCGTCACTTTTTGTCAAAATGTACTGAAAAATCTGTTTCGACTACCAAGTCTAAAAGAAACCTGTTTTCTACCAAGAAGATAAAATGCACCCTAAATGCGTAACAGACTTTGAATCACAATCCGGAGGAACTCTTGAAGGAAATTGCTAATCCATGTTTGAAAAATTCTTAATAACGTAAATAACGCAATGAATGCTGTTGACTGTCAAAATTATATGCTTTGTCATTGTAAGTATGTAACGCAATTACTCCGCTGTTCTATTTTTTTTCGTGTCATGATCTTAGGTTGTGCGCGAACCTAGACACCTATAAAATCTTAAGTCACACTACCCATCGCTATGGAAATAATAATAGTGCGCAGTGTGCGCTCGTCACAACAAAACAATTTGGACTCAAAACTGAACAAAAAATTCAAAAATGTTTTGACTCAGTCTGCACACAGCTTTAGCAGTAGAATTCTAGTTGCAGTCAAACTAATTTATGTTTATCAATCAGATTATAATTTACCTCTTTAAAATAACTAGTTTCACTCTTAATTTATTCAGCTGCGTGGAAGACATTTATTAAATTGGCTTTAATGCAGTTTATTATTGTTATTACCTATCACATTTTTTTTGTGGTGGGATAATCATCAAATAACTTCTCCCGTTCTGGGCCGAGCGGAGGGCATGTCAGACTCTTACTGACTAAAACCAACCCGTGTTCCTTCAGTTGCCTGTGCGCCAGGGCCACGGTAACTCTTTCGAACAATCCGCGACCCCGGCAGGCATCGTCCCTATCGGACCCCGTCAATGGTGCTGACATCTGTTTGAGGCGCGCGTGGAACACAACGCGCCGTCGACCCGGGCCTGGACTTTACCGTACGGCGAGGTACTCGTTGCTCGCCGACCGCGAGCCCGTGCCTACGGTGGCCGAGAATCGGCTGTCGATTCCCGACGCCCTGGGCGTCTCCTCCTGCGGCGACTAGGGGCGTGAGGGCGCAACGATTACCTCACCCTCACACGCTCCACCTCTTCCTTCGCGAGCATTACTGCTTTGCAGAAAAAGGTGACGGCTTCCCATGCCCTCTCGCTCCGTGCCATGGCCTGGATCAGGCCCGGACACGAGAGATCGCCACCGCCGATCGCTCCCACGAGGATTCAGCGGTGCTCCGCCCAAGCCGGGCAGACCTCCACCGTATACTCCACCGTGTCCTCCGGGCGATCCACACAGTGGTAACACCTGGACGTTTCCTCCCGGTTTATACGAAACTGGAACCTCCCAAAACATCCATATCCGGTGGACCTGCGTCAGACGGAAGGTGAAGACGCCATGGCGCCTCTCAAGCCACTCCTCAAAGAGGGGACTTACCGCCGCAATTGTGGCGTGCCCAATTGCCTATCACCTGAATACCAAACGTGTTTCTAAGAGGTTTGACACTTATTTTAAATGTAAGTTAGTACAAAACCGGTCAGCAGGTCAGATACGACAGTAATGTATGCTAAGCTTAAAATTAATAGGCAATATAGTGTTGGGTTTGATAGGTGGGTACAAAGTATAATGTATACATTACTGGTACCAAGAAATTTGAAAATATCGGTATATAAAGTTGTCATGAAAATATAAAATACAGAGATATACGACGTATCCATCGAAAAAATTATACGAAATGTTTAAACATAAAATAAACATTTGAACGGTCGAAACATAACATTATGTACCGTCTGTCATATTGGAAAAATACTTTTTCACCTCACAACCTCGGAAAGATTCTGTTTATCATTCGAAATCTGAGTGCAAAAGTGCATTTTATCCGCTAGCGTAGAAAGATTTTTTTTAATTCGAACCTTTCTATTCAATAATTTTCCATACCGCCAGTCCACTGAAAATGCATTAATACTTATTTCATTTCAGTGCGCCAACCTCATTTTTAGAATAATCGCACTGGCTAGCTCGACTGCATGAAAAAAAAATATATCTTCCCATCATTTTGGTTTGTTTTTTGATAAATCGTAAGAAATCATAAAATATTAAACCAATGAGGGCGATCACGCTTGAGTTCGCCGCTGGAGGCGCTAGTGTAGAGTAAGGTCTCTAGATGTCAAAATATGTACTGAACGTTCACTGTTTGCGAGATTTTTTATCACGGATTTTAACGACTGATTCATAATAGCTGTAATGGTTGTGCCATTCTTGATTAATTATGGCTTAAGATTTTAAGTAAAAAGTAAGGATTTAATTTAGTAGTACTTGAAGGAAGAATAAGATTTGTCTGCTTCATGCTTGGCAATTTTAGGATCATTATAATCTAAATATTCATTTGAAGTTTTAAAATGTAATAAAATAAACATACTATGAATATAAGGGTACTTAAACGTATCCAAAACATCAAATAAAAGTACTGCAACAGGACCTTACTCGACAGAGGCGCCAACTAGTGAGCACAAAAACGGTAGCCCCCATTGTAGTTTTTTTTTTTTTTTTTTTAATAAATATACACAAATTGAATATATTATTTTTCTTACACCTAGCATTTTCCTCGCTGTAGTGAGCTGAAAAGTTGTATGTTCCACTCGGCAACAAAGTTATTCTGCGTCTCGTACCTTTGAAACCCTCACTACGCTCAGGATTCAATACAAGTACTCGCGCCAAAAATCAACTGTGCAGCCTTGCATAACAAATAACTGTTTATGTAAAAAATACAACGATGTTTTAAAACGACAACGCGATCATAAAAATATTACCTATAACTTATATTAGGCTTGGGGGGCCAATACATTTTCTATTTTTTCCTCTTTAACGGTTTTTGTTTGTGGAGAAGGATTTTTTAATTTTAAATTTAACTTTTATTTGATTTTAATTTGAATGACATGTGTATGTACCTATTTTAATTTTATTTGACTTGAATGTTCGATTTTTAATTTATTGTGTGTGTGTGATTTTTATAGCAATTTTAATTTTTAATTTCGTTTAATGTAATGTAACGGACTTTGCCTGAAAATAAAATGAATTGTTTAATCCAAAATACCAATTTCATCCCGACTTGTATTGCCTACATTTTTAAACGAAACAATTTACTTTCCCACGTTTCTTAGTCCAGTTTCAGCCAACTAACACTAGTCGGATATCAATCGTAAACACAGACAAACCACAAAACACACAACTTCCTGACCAAAACATCAACACAACATCATTGTTGAAATCAATGCAGGAGTTTACGAGAACGCCACAAAAAGCTAACACATAGCTACAGACGTAGGAAGTAACACGTAACCGTTTCGCTTCGTCGCGGTCGGGTAACAACTCTATTCATCATATGATTAGTGACATCACTGAGGAAGGAGGGTAGGAAACTGTCTGTCTATCATCGTAATATGTGTATAAATGACCAATGCTAAACATGCCAACCGAACGCAATTAGAAATGGTTCAAGAATACAATTAAAGTTATAGAATAGAATAGAATAGAATACTCATCATTATGTACACCATAAAAATCACAGATATAAATGTAGAAATTTTACATGAGGTGACACAATGGGCGGTCTTATCGCTAAAAGAAAGAAAGAAAGAAAGAAAATATTTTATTTGGGACACGCACAGGAAATACAAAGAGTAAAAAGTAATAAAAAAGGAGCATTTAAAACTAATAAAATTAACGATAATAAAAATAAAAAAACAACAATAAACAAGTAAAAAACCTGTGCGACGCCAAAAAGGCTCCTATCTCAGCATAATGCTGCGATATTTAAAAAAATAAGTACCGCTGCGCTGGTATTCTGATAGGGAAAAGCGATCTTTTACAGACAACTTGTGGATGGATTAAAGGGACAAGGAGAGACAATAATGCAGGTAGTCAGTGGTGTACCATTTACATATACAACAAATACATACATACATAAAAAATATACATATAATATATACAATAATAAACATGAAACAAGAGCAAGGAAATTAAATCTAATGATGATATTAAGAAGAAGAAGATGTACATCTCATCTTATTCTTCTTAATATCATCATTAGATTTAGTTTCACCATCAGAAGTTATCACCTTGCTTGGCTGATTGGTGGTGCATACCAGCCAATAATATTCCCACTGCTGGGACAGAGGCCTCCTCTCTGTGAGAGGGATTGATCTATTAATCTACCACGCAAGTCCAGGGCGGGATGGTGAATGTCATGTCTTCAAATTTTTGGTTCAAGGACATTGAAAAGCCGGTATTTTCACGATGTTTTCCTTCACCGTTTTGAGAGTAGTGGTGATGAAATAATTTACACAAAGTAAAGTCTTTGTCTGGGTTCGAATCGACGACCTACAAGTCGTAAGTCGTAAACGTTTCCACTGGGCCACCACTGCTCTCTTGTAAATTAATACCAATTTTTTACATGAAGCGACTGCCTATCGAACCTCCAACCAGAATCAACCCAGTTACTGGGTTACACGGCAAGACTGATCGTCAGACTTTCGGGCTTCTGGTTACTCGTAACGATTGTCAAAGGTCCAGCCGGGACCAACGGCTTAATGAGCTATCCGTAGCACGGAGGGGTCTCGGTATGAAATGGATGGTACTCCATCCACGGACTGACCTTGGCAAGTGTTGCTTAACCTTGAAGATCAGCCCGTGCGGCTGTTACTATTTAGCCACGAGCCCCTAGTCTTAAATGCTTGCTTGACCAAATTCCATAATATTCATCTTTACGAGAGAACCAGCGGGGTAATTACGTAAAACACTAACAGTAGGAATGGGTTTCATTTTGACAGTTCAACAACATTCATTGCGTTATTTACGTTGTTGAGCAGACAAATTTTTTGAACATATGTAGCAATGGATTAGCAATAGGCTTCAAAATGATTCAGATTGTGATAGTATGTTACGTAATTAGGGTGCAGGATGTCATAAAGGAGCACAGTATAGTCACGAGCACTAATATGTCAACACTTGGCAACTTTCAGTAGTGACTTTTTCGTGAAATAACGAATGCAACGTTGAAATCCGACATATTACATAAACCCATGGGTTCGAAAATACAATGTTCGTAACAACATAAAATTCCATTCAAAAATTAAGGAAAAATAGCTTTTGAATTTAGCCAAGTGTATACATATTTATGCTCGTGACTGTACACAGCATGGTCATCATATAGTCGGACCTGGATTAGTACACATAGTGTGAATATTGTAAATACCTTTGAATAATGCAATAATTGAATCTTAAGTTAGCCAAATGCGATTCATTTGTGACAAGACGAATCATTATTTACCGACTACGGTACATCAAAAAGTAGGGTTATGATTTAAACCGGTATGTATGTATGTATGTTCACCTGTTTCCCCATAACTTCTAAACTACTTATCATAATTTGACAACGATACCTGTTGGAATCGTCTTGATCGTCCGCTGGTTATAGGATAAAAAAAAATTGATTTGATTAGATTTATGTGACGTCACATAAATATGGCGCCCTCTAGAGGCCATAAAGACAGGAACTAAAAAAAAATATAATGCCGTTTTTGGTATCTAATGAAAGGGCTTAATTAGAACATTTCAAAAATATATATATTTTTAGCACGCGACAATAAAACCTAAACAAAAAATATGTCAAAGTAAACAAAAAAAAAACCGTCTAATCATAATCATAATCATCATTTATTGCATTCAATGTAGTGTACAAGATGTTACAATAATATTTGTTTCATACATTGACCCTGTCAGGGCACAGCAATATATACATATGTTTTGGCATGCTACAGTACATAATAAATGTAAATGAATGAAAGAAACCCACAGTGCAGAAAGACAATAATAATTTTTTTAACATAATGATAAAGTATTGGTAAACAGTTATTTGGTCATAATTTCCATTAATAGTTAAAATAAGTTAGACAATTAAAAATAATCAAATAATTATAACTATAATCATAAAATAACATAGGCAATGTCAACTAGAATAATAGTAGTAAGTCAAAAATAGTCAGTGATGTATATAATAAGGATTTGAATGTCAAAATTTATCGATCGTTATCGTCCAAGAATTCCCTTAACAATAATAATAATCATAAAGCTTAATGTCAAACCAGAATAATAGTATTAAGTCAAAAATTGTGAATGATATATTTATATTATGAATTTTAATTTCAAAATTTACTTATCATTATCGTCAAAGAATTCCTTTAGAGTGTAGTATGATTTTAGTGTAAGGTGTCTTTGAAGGCTGGTTTTGAATTTATTTTCGTACTCTATGTCTTTAATTGAGTTTGGAAGTCTACCTTTACAATGTTTGCAAATACGCATATCAAAAGTGTCTAGGGATCAAGCACGTTTTTGCTAGTTCCTAAAAATCAGGTCTATTAATTATAATTTTTCTAACTCCTGTGGATACTTTTTAGTAAATTTCGTCATTTGAAAAGAGAATAGTTTTTTTTTTAATTTCGGTAAAAACAAAAGATGAAAACCTTCTGTCAAGTCGTATTTCTATAATAATCCTGCAACAGGTTTGAGGCCAAATCAGTAAAATGTCTGCCATACTTCTGAGTGGAATCAATACAGAAGAACGTTATTATGGACAGAAGACGTCATTTGAGCCGAGAAAAAATGATCAGAGCCGTGAGAATTTTGGAAGTTAGTTCTCGGCAATGTGCTGTGGCAATCGCTCTGGGCACTACGCAGAGTGTTATAAGTTGACTTTGGACACGTTACCGCATCAATGGCCGCGTGGCAGAGTGACATGGAGTACGAGCTCGCATCACCACATGCAGACAAGATCGTTACATACAAATTACTGCTCGACGAAATCGTACAATGATCGCAATGATGTTGGTTACGAGGCTTCATAGGTCTTCAGGGATGTTAATAAGCGATCAAACCATAAGTAATCGCTTGCATGAAGTCAATCTCCGTCCCCGAAGGCCGCTATTTGAACCCGCAATCACAGCCCGTTTACAATTGGCTCATGTACACATAAATTGGACAGAAGAAGAGTGGCGTTTTGTGTGTTTTTCTGACGGATCTCGCGTTGGTATGAGGCCAGATACTAGACGTACACGGTATTGTAAGACCCCTGGACGCCAAGAAAGTTTAAAATCATGCCAGGAAGTCCATGCATACAGTGGTGGAAATGAGCGGGTATTTGGATCGGCGTAAGAACCGAACTGATTTGGATCAGAGGCAATCTCAATGAACAGGTTTACGCTGAAACGATTGTATCAGTTGTTGTCATTCCTTTGCGGACCCAATTTGGTGCCTCATTTCTGCTTATGCATGATAATTCACGTCCACACACTGCCAGAGTCGTTGCAAACACACTTGCTGCAGCTACTTAATATCAACGTCCTACCATGGCCAACTCAATCGCCAGACTTAAATCCCATTGAGCACGCATGGGATATGCTTCAAAGAAGATCTCTGCTAAATATGGATGCCGTACACACACCAGAAAATCTTTTTCGCCTGTTACAACGGACGTGGGCGGCCATTCCCCAACGTGTTTTGAAACAGATGAACTCATATTGAGTATGCAAAGTCGCTGCGATTGTGTTATACTTACGCGTAAACGGCGGAAATACAAACTATTATTTGTTTATTTTATACAACAAAAACCTTTAAAAAAATATATTTTTATCTTTAAAAAGAAAAACCATCTATCATATACCACCATATCTCTATAGAAAAGGGAGGATCCTCCGACCAGACGGGTGTCGTGTCTGGTGGGCAACTGCCCAACGATTGATGTCGGGATGTTGTATATATTCTAGTTGCGCGGTAAACTCTGCTTGCGCGATGCAGGATTTTGCGTGACGTCAGTATGACGCGTAGCTCGCATGTGGCGTTGTAGATGCCGCTACACATCTTAAGCAAAAATCGCAGTCTTTATTAATGCAAAAGCAGAGATTACTTCGTCGATCTACACATACGAAAACATTTTATTTAATCAATCTAAATAGACATTTTTATTTAATTTCAATAGGGCAGTACAATATTCAAAAAGCTTACCTTTATCCCACACACTTTCGATGTGTGTGTATTCACCAGTTCGGACTCGTAACATTTTATGTTGGTTAAACAGAGTTTGATTTTGATGTTGAGCTAATTAAAATGTGAATTTATATTACAAAATTGGGTTTATCAGCAATCTTGGGCTATGGTACCTAGTAGTAATACCATTTTTTTAACACCAGAAGATTGATCGATCATTAATAGTGGAGAGGATCGTCATGTCCAAATAATTGCCACATTTTTTTAAATTTCTTTCGCTCTCTTGCGTTCTGCGTAACTAAGTTACATCTATACATAACTACATAAACTCAAGCCTTCCCATGGGGTTAGGCAGAAACTATAAAACGCCACCTGCTACGATCCTTACATACTCCTCCTTAGCATAGGTACTCATCTTAAAATACAATATGAAAGACACTGTCCGTCTAATTGATAAAACAACTGTCAATAAAGTCCACTCGCCCTTCAGGATCGCGGTTGCCATAGCAATCGTGACCAGACAACGACCGCCTAGGTCGGCTGTCAAATGTCAACAACCGTTGGGCGAACGCGATTTGAAATTCAAATTACGTATGGTCATGTTCGGAAGGACGGTTAAAGATGGCGGCCGGATGGATCAAAAGGATCAAAGTTATTTTTTGATGCAGGATATGTTTAATGGATGGTATTGATTGATTTTGATTCTGATTTATGTTGTTATTGTTTAGGAAGAAATCGTGACTAGTCTGCATCATATGCCACAAAATATTTTATTCATATGTGAGCAAAACTCGTGGAACATCTAGCAATGACCTGAGTGTCAATTCACGTAATTTAAAAACCGCTCAAGTGGGAGTCGGACTCGCACACGAAGGGTTCCGTACCACAGTATAATATTTAGCACAAAATATTTTTTAATACTTAAAGGAAAATGCCCAGTTTTCTACTGACCGTCGTTGCGCATATTTTTTTTTTGTATGATGCCATAAATTGGATATAAAAGAGGGGTGATGTCGTACTGTCAAAGGAAATAAAAATTATCCATTTATTTTGTGGGATTTTCTGTTGGTCTTTGATTTTCTGTTCAGTTTTGAGGTTAGTGTTGTAACATGGCTTCCACCAAAAAAAGCAGTCCTTTACAACAATATGATTTGAATTCACATAAGACAACAGGAAATGTAGGTTTGTATAGGTAGAAAATAAAAATGCTTGATGAAAGAATGAAATAGTTTTATTGGTCCATATCTCTACATAGTATAAAAAAAGTAGTTCCCGCTGTCTGTACGCTTAGATCTTTTAAACTCCGCAGCGGATTTTAATGCGGTTTTCATCAATAGACAGAGTGATTCAAGAGGAAGGTTTATATGTAGAAATACATGCATATTATAGTAGACAAAAAGCCGAGAATTTCAAAGATTTGTAACGTGATGTCGTAAACAACATATTTTTGTGCGCTTACATTGCCAACGCTCGCTAAACCTTATGAGATAGATCAAAATAATCTACTACAGAATTGTATATCTTAAAAATAATTACAAAAAATTCCGCGATAGTATATGTCTATCTCCTAAGGATAACCCACAGTAACCATTTCTATCTTTTACATATTACTAAAAAAATATGGGTTATTTACAAAGCTATTTTAAACAATACAGTGTTATTCCTTATCCAAATAAATACGTGATACGTTGTATATTTAATGTAGATCAAAATTGCCCTTTACAGCATGTCATTAAAATAAATATCTTAAAGATATCAGAGAATTAAAATGCGGGGACAAAGCGGCCGTCGTGCCGTACGTCCGTCCCGGGTGGCAGCGGCCGGCGGGTGCGACGCGTGCATATAAATCAATCCAATATGTTATCTACCTTTATTTATATATTTAGAAACATAATATTAATCACTCCACACTGACACCACATTAGTATTTACATTGCACCCGTGCGAAGCCGGGGCGGGTCGCTAGTTATCATCATATTCATAAAATATGTCGTCTAAAAACGGAGCCGGCGGCTCAACAGACTTAAATCGAGCCCAACTAAGATACCACAAAATGGTCATAACGTGAGCACAGCATCCTACTGTCCGATTACCCACCAAACAATTGCAATAATAATCAGTAATATCAGCTACTGAGTTACTTGTAGCCCTATTAACTAAAATATAAGCGTAGTACACCTTACTGCTAACATGCTGTGACTTAATTCTTCCCCTTACTAAATACTTGTCCGTTCCCAGTACCAAAGGCAAGTCATCCTCAATATCGTTTGCTAGTGCAATTTCGTATTTTCCATCCCTACGGACATGCTCCCCATAATACGACCGAGCCTGTTTAATCTGATAGGAACCTAGAGCTACTGTCATCAGATCATGTAATGACAGTCTTGGAAATGTGTCCAAATGTGGATGTTCAGCATCTAGAGTTAAGAAAATAGCTCTCCTTCTATTAATATTTTCATTTTGTATGTACTCTCCCAAATAATTTCTTGTATTTAATCTAGCTTTAGCTATTTCCACGAACTGTTGAGCATCAGGTCGGTCCACAATTGGTACATGGAACTTATTTAAAAGTGCACATGCAATGTTAAAATCTAACATCAGGTGTGTCGATGCACGATTGAAGTATTCTTGGCGAAATAATTTAAAATCACGTTTTATCCGCCCATTTACAACTTCAACTACCCATCGACACATTGTAACACATCTTGATCGATTTGCCTGCTCTGTGGTTAACTGATTTTCACCTTCCAAAAGAGATTCAGGCATATATGCTTTATAGCCATGGCTGTGCAATTCGCCAATTACATCTCTGAAGCCCCTATCTAAAATAAAAACATCTCCAGGCCTAAAATAATTTCTTAATATAGATGTTCCATTGCGAAATTCATTGGAATGGGCCAAGTGATTGCAAAATGAATCCATCACAGCAGACAAACAAAAATGGTTTTACCAAATTAACATATTTATGTAGGCTATAAGTTTTTTTTTGGTACAAATAATTACTACTGCTTTGCACGTAGACATAAGTACCATCACAGATAACAATTGCTGGCTTGGTAGAAACTGACATATCTGGATTTCCAAATAAACCGTCTGGAATGATCTTATTTCTAGCGGCCACATCTTGTATTGACGTGTGACCAAGTCCCAAATATAAAGGTACAAATGTATTACCCAAACAATTTCTTGCTTTAGACATGTACCTTTCTAAAGTGCTTCTAGGAAGTTGAAACAATGTAGATAATCGCTCATTACTGTCACCAGTTCTAAGTTTAACCAGCATAATACATAAAGCCACACTTGGACAAGGAGTTTCCCGTGCCAGCTGTGGTATGTTTGATAACAATTGATAAAACTGTTCAGGACTGATACCTAACCAATAATGACAGAGGTGTGGATTCATTTCTCTAACATTAGAAAAGTTGTACTGTCTGCGAGTACCTCTATCCATAATTGACATCATGTCATCCATTTGGCACCCAGTAAAGTCATTATAATGAAACTGTAATTCATTCCAAGATCCAATATTGAGATGATGACTGCATATACGTGCACTAGCTGGTACATACAATTTATGCTCTAACAGTAACATTTCCTTTATAACAGATGGTACCAATAAACGTTCTGTATTCCTACACTCTCCAAAAATACAATGCCGTGATGATGCAGCAGCTCTTTTATAAATACGTGAGATTATTTTAGGATGGTGTACAACATTATGCTCCTGATACAATTGCTGAATGGGTTGTGGTGGTGGTGTAGGTATTGAGAAATTCCTTGAAGTCATAGATGTTTCTGATACACTGACCGCCTCGTGTCTTGATGTAGGAACATCCATATTACCTTGTGCTGCAACAGTCTCTTCATGACCAAGCTGCTGTTGCCTATCCTGATCATACTGAATCTGTCTCCTTACACTTCTATAGGCATTAGTCCAACAACGTAAGCAAACTCTTTCAAGTCTGTGTACCTATAAAAAAAAAAAAAGCATACCTAACATGACCATCATGACTATGATGCACCCATACATACTAGACTAACATTTATATAGAGAGGGTCTAAAATAATTGTGGTATGCGAAATAAAGGACAAATACACATGAACAACTTGGAAATAGCATGCTCCATATTTCATGAGATGTTTGTGTACAATCCGAGAACTATTACATTATTTTATTGCAGTAAGTATTATTAAAAGTATATATACCTGCTGAGTAGGTATTGCAGTATAATTCCTGCAAGTAGATACTTTTTATTGTCATTTCGATTAAATTCTTTTTACGAGTCATTCGGTCAGCTTTTTTACTTTTTCGTTTTTTTTGAAATATTCAAAAAATTGACAATTGTTCTGTACATTGTCAAGAAGAAAAAAATGCAACGCATTCTGTCGTTGGAATTCCTATTGTGTGGATATTTTATTCAATAATATTTAATCTTTCTTCGAAAGTTAGTTTCAAATTTTAACCACCACTATATGTGAGTAGCCAGCGGATACGTTCCCTGGAATTTCTCGTCCCTTTTTTCTTTGGTGAGTAATCCCTTTATAGGTTCCGTATTCTTGTTACTTGTGCCTTCTTCTTTAATCTAAGAAGATTTCCTTTTTCTTAGATTGTTTGAAAGGCCACCTTTTTTTGGCCTTACCCTGCCATTTATTGTTCGCCTGTCTTCTTCCTTCGTCTGCCGGCCGCAGAAGTCCGAGCGAACTTGCGGAGAGAAGCGCAGGATCGTTGCCGAGCAAGGTCGACGACACAGGTGCCTAACGGACACATCAGGTGCTAAATAAGACCATTGTGTGGCGCAATAACGCCCAACCATCATATAATAGAAGTGTTCTGTGTTATACCGTCGTGCGAAATTTTAATTTTAAGTTGCTTTCCTAAATTCTTAATATCAGATCTTATTCTCTTTAAAATTTATATTAACGAAATTATGTAAAGAAAAACCTTAATTTTGAGCTTATTTGTGTTAAATAATTTATAGAGCGGCACGAATTTCGTACGATTGCAATCGAATTTAAATTCGTCTATACATATACTTAAATTCCTAAAAATTTGGAAACATCCATAAGTTTTTTCTCCAAAAATCTTCTTGTGATATATTTTTTTTGGTAGCCTTATACAATTTCCAACGACTAAATATTTAAATTTTTTGACTTATTTCTTAATTATTTCGGTTCTTCTTTTTAATAATAAATTTTACGTGTACCAGCTGCGTGAGTTTGATTTTTTAGCTAGCTCACGTCGGGGTTCGAGTCCCCGGCGTGTTAGCAGCCAGCTCTACGCTGCAATATGGCGCCCGATTTTTAAAAGTAAGTACTATTTACATATTTTTTTTCGTTATATCGTGTGTGGTGCTCCCTCTGAGCAAAAAATATTTTAATCCCCGTGTCACCATTTTTATTTACAGATTCTGGAATCCGACTAGCTTGGATACTGTTTCTTTCATTCGAATCGGCACACTCCTTGCGTTCGCTCAGCAGAAAGTGGATGCTCCGTGAACTTTGCGCTGCACTGAGCTGTGGACAATACTTCGACCAGTTTGCATTACTTACCTGTTTATTTTTGAAGTGTTATTTCTATAAAATAACCCTGTAACTATATCACATAGCTGACTATTTATTACTCTCCCCACAAATATATTTTTATCCTGAGTTTAATTTCTCCTCTGTAACTTAGCTGTAGTTAGTTTCCCGTAGTGTGTGTCTGAAGTGTGAATGTTTTAGGCGTCGTGACCAAAGGTAAGCTTTTTTATGCTCGGTTGTTTGCTTGTATCTATTTCATTTTTTGATTCTAGTCCGGCTGTCCATTGATATTTTTTTTGCTAGTGTCTATTTATTTTTTGATGCTAGCATACCTTTTTCTTTGGCGGTTGTTTGCTATTATCTATTTGTCTTTTGATTACTAGCCCAACTGTTTTCTTTGTTGTTGTGTGGCCATAACATTCCTTCATCAGCCATAAACCTCAACATGGTCACTTTCCAGCTTCGTACAAGGAGATTGCTCTATTTTGTTTGTTGTCTTTATTTTGTCTTTGTTTGTTGATCTAACAGGGCAGACTTTGGCTTCTTTTTTTGCCCATTTTTTCGACGTCTGTTCTGTGCCTGATCCAGTATCAACAAATAACACGCCTTTCATATTTGTCCACATTGTTTCACGGAGGTTCGCATATTTAGAGCTTGTTTTACCCCCAATTTCCCTTCTATTAATCTTATCCCTTTTTATGCGTTTAGCACTTACCTAATTATCCGTATTTAATCGGAATATTAGATTTACATATAATTCTAATCCGGGATACCAAAATTATCTAAATACTTACGTAAATAAAATTTTCATTTTCATTTTCAACTTACGTAAACATTCTTCATCCAACTGTAATAAAAAATTACAAAGGATAATGCCCATTTTCTTAAACCCTTTCTATAAAGGATAATGGTCAAAATTGTTACCTACTATATCGCAATTCATGCATTAACTTTACCACCGGTATTACACCAAACTTTCTTATGTTTGGTAAGAATTTTTTATAGATTCTACTCATGCTAATTAGTCAGACTCTAAGCGTTAATTTAGCTGAAAGTCGGATTCAGCATGCGTTGATTTTTTTTATTTCTCCATCACTCTACATCTTGGTTAATGGTATTCTATGGAGACGTAATTTTTTTTCTAGATTTTTGCCATTGGTTATTTTTTTGGTTGGCAAGCTGGCTCCTCGCTTTATTAAAAACCGTATCTTGACTAGTTTTCTTTAGCTCCACCCACATATTATTTCCTCTAGGCTTTCGGTTATGGTTTATGCCAATCTAAGGTTCCTTTGACTTGAGTCGTCTGACTGAAGTCCCTATTTTTGACTGAAGTCCCTGTTTTTGACTGACGTCCTATTTTTTGACTGACGTCCTATTTTTTGACTGACGTCCTATTTTTGACTCAAGTCCTATCTTTGACTCAAGTCCTTTGTTTGACCCTTTGATTTCCAGTCTTTTTTGTGTCTGAAGCCGTATCTTACTGGAGTTTTCACTTCAACTTAAGTCGTTACTTTTAACTTAAGGCTAAAAATAGACAGCGACATCTAGTTGTTAAAATAAACTTTTTGTTGACAACTTCTTGTTTACTGCCACTATTTTGACCACGCCCACATAAGGCGTTACTTTTAGTGTTTAGTGTTGGGACACTGTCGATAGATTTTTGTCGATGATTTGAATTTCTATAACAAAGTGTTTAGTGTTGGGAACATGTCGATATTTTTTTGTCGATAATTTTAAATTGCTTAACGAAATGTTTTCTTACTAAACCTTTCATCTTTTATCATCAAAACTTATCATACACTCTTTATCATCCTGTTATTTTCTTATTTCGTCTGAAGAAGTTTTTTTTTTCACAATTTATTATTAGTTCTTTGACTGATGTTGTTAGTTAGTGTTTGGTGGATATTATGACTGAGGTCGTATTTTATTCTTTGTTTTTGAATTTATCTAAGGGATACTATGATTTAATTAGGCTAGTTACGTACTTCTAGATTAATTTATATCCTTTAGTTCCTAAGTCGTTAGTTTTTAGGTTATTCATAGGTTTAGACGACACGTCAGGAGCTCGCACTGGTAACTTTTAGATTGGAGGCGCTTCAAATTTATTCTTTATCTGCTGCACTTCGATGCTGCTTATTAGGTTTATGTAACTTATCTACTAGACATATTTAATTCCTTATTTTTTTTCTTTTTCTTTTCTTCCCTCTTTCACATACTTCGTACACATTCTTCTATGGTATTGTCACTCTTATAGTGATATTCCTATTTTTTTCATAATAACAATCCTTTGGTGTTGTTCCTAATTTTAGTGATGCGACTCATATTGAGTTGTTGTTCCTTTATTGACATATTTTTTTTTTTTTGCTGGAATGGGTGTGATGCAGTATAATTCCTGCAAGTAGATACTTTTTATTGTCATTTCGATTAAATTCTTTTTACGAGTCATTCGGTCAGCTTTTTTACTTTTTCGTTTTTTTTGAAATATTCAAAAAATTGACAATTGTTCTGTACATTGTCAAGAAGAAAAAAATGCAACGCATTCTGTCGTTGGAATTCCTATTGTGTGGATATTTTATTCAATAATATTTAATCTTTCTTCGAAAGTTAGTTTCAAATTTTAACCACCACTATATGTGAGTAGCCAGCGGATACGTTCCCTGGAATTTCTCGTCCCTTTTTTCTTTGGTGAGTAATCCCTTTATAGGTTCCGTATTCTTGTTACTTGTGCCTTCTTCTTTAATCTAAGAAGATTTCCTTTTTCTTAGATTGTTTGAAAGGCCACCTTTTTTTGGCCTTACCCTGCCATTTATTGTTCGCCTGTCTTCTTCCTTCGTCTGCCGGCCGCAGAAGTCCGAGCGAACTTGCGGAGAGAAGCGCAGGATCGTTGCCGAGCAAGGTCGACGACACAGGTGCCTAACGGACACATCAGGTGCTAAATAAGACCATTGTGTGGCGCAATAACGCCCAACCATCATATAATAGAAGTGTTCTGTGTTATACCGTCGTGCGACATTTTAATTTTAAGTTGCTTTCCTAAATTCTTAATATCAGATCTTATTCTCTTTAAAATTTATATTAACGAAATTATGTAAAGAAAAACCTTAATTTTGAGCTTATTTGTGTTAAATAATTTATAGAGCGGCACGAATTTCGTACGATTGCAATCGAATTTAAATTCGTCTATACATATACTTAAATTCCTAAAAATTTGGAAACATCCATAAGTTTTTTCTCCAAAAATCTTCTTGTGATATATTTTTTTTGGTAGCCTTATACAATTTCCAACGACTAAATATTTAAATTTTTTGACTTATTTCTTAATTATTTCGGTTCTTCTTTTTAATAATAAATTTTACGTGTACCAGCTGCGTGAGTTTGATTTTTTAGCTAGCTCACGTCGGGGTTCGAGTCCCCGGCGTGTTAGCAGCCAGCTCTACGCTGCAGTATGCACGACATGATGACATTTCCTTCAGGGCTATCAATTGATACTTTGTGTGTCTTAGCTCTTAATATGGAAGATCCACAGACAAAGCACACTTGTTGATGTCCATACGCTCTTACAACGGTTGATCCACTTGACAAGTTTTGAGATGCTCTTTCTAGTATTATAAAACATTCTTGGCAAAGGACATCCTCTACTGACATCTAAAAATAAATATAATAGATAAATAATATAATCTGTTAAGATATTAATCTTAGCCTTAGTTTTATAGAAAATATACATTATTGTCAGAGACAGGCCAAAGTAAAACCAAATAAACAACCACCAAAACTAAGAAAAGTATAACTGGTGGTTCTCATCTTATCATAAAGCATTTACATATATATTTGAACACAGTTAAACAGTTTCTAGTATCAGCTGTAAAACTTAACTGTAAACAAAAAAATACAGATAATGGTGAAAGACTTGTGGCACAGTTTCTTAGTATTCATATTATCTATATTATCAATACAATATTATTGATAATATAACATAATGTACCTATCTACCTTTGCACATACGTCTAAAAAGTGTGTGTTTTGAGAAAAGTGAAAAACAATTACAATAATACATAACAGAATAATTAAGAGATACTAACCGTTGCTGGAGTAATCCAGGATCGTAAAATTCTAAACATTACATCCGTTGCCTCCCCGACTTGACGACGGGGTAGAGGATGTACCATATAAAGGGAACAATTCACACAGCGTGACATTTTTAACGAAATCGTTGGTGATTTACTGCACAGAGGACACGGACCGTAGTCGTAAAAACGTTCTACACAATCCACACCACCAGCACAGAAACAGTACAAATGGTCTTCAAAAGAGTTCTTGATCGTGCAGGAATCTGAAGACTCGACTGAAAACGAACTTAATGCAATGATAATATAATTATTAGCACAACAAACTCGACAACTATCAATGTATAGGTAAAGACAAAGGGTCGCGACCGAGTGACACGATGCTTTGATTGACAAATTAACAGTGACACTTTTGACAGTCCACCTTTCACATTGCTCGTGATAGTGTTACCAACAGTTAATCTAAATCACCCTGACCATGAGTGATTTGTCAACTACAGAAAGATTTTTAATTAGTAAAATCATATTATTTTAAAGATTTTAATTAAAAATGATATTATTGTAATTATCTTTATTAGAAATAAAAATATTAATAACGAGGAAAAATGTCATAGTTGAAATTATTTTTTAAACTCAGCGTCTGCCCTTATACTTCCGTTATGACCGAGTATGGGGAGGTTCTTAAAATTGACAACACTGCTTTCACTAAAATACGCCACTAGAAAAGTATGCAATAATATTCAATAAATAACTAATTAAATATTAAATATTAACCCCACATACGATTTTGATCAAATGAACTAAGAAAAGTTAAAAAAATATTTTATAATTTGTGAGTATATTTTTATGGCCATACTCTTTTACTATAAAGTGATTATGATTTCGGTCAATCTCCTTTGCAACTATATTTTTTTTAAGCTATTGCATAGCTTTTATCGCGGGCTTTAAGCGCGGCGACCGAATCAAGAAATTCCGTAACGAAAATAAAACCTAACACCCCCACTCCGCCTACCATGTAGCTCGGCCGAGCGTTCGCTTAACGTGTATGTATATGGTACGACTGTACTTGAATTAATATCTAAGAAAAAAAATACTGCATAAATAAATAATTATAATTGCATAAGTTGATAAAATATATATTATACCGAGTAAAAGAGCATTACCTTTCCTTTTAACTGTGAGATTTATATATATAAGTTTATTTATTTTAGCATTATGTATTTATTTGAGTATATGTTATTTTTATTTTGCATTATATGTAAGTATATTTAATATTCTAGTTTAAGACGTCACAAATCAAATTCTTCTCTTCTTGTTCTCACACACTATTGTCTACATTTCTTTTTCATTTCTCCTTTCGCAGGTCTGCTGGAAGAAATTTCTTAAGAAATAAGCAGTACCTTTGTACTTAATACTAATATGCCGTATCTGTATCTATTTTACTGTGTGTACATAAATAATAAAATAAATAAATAAATAAATAAAAAATGCTATGCAATAGCTTTACCGCGGCAGTCCCCGAGTGCCACACGTGCTTTTTTTTGGTATAGTGTACATACTCTGTGAAAATTGGAAGTGTCTACCTATTATGGTTTAAAAGATACAGCCCTGTGACAGACGGACGGATGGACGAATTGACAGCGGAGCCTTAGTAATAGGATCTCGTTAGCACCCTTTTGGGTATGAAACCTAAAAACGGTCATATTCAAATCTCGATCTCAATCTGTCAAAAATACCTACATTAACCCTACATTGACCCTTACATTTACCCTTTTTTTTGACATTGTCACTGACATGAGCTTGCGACTAGATTTCAATAATTTTTTAAATACGGTTATTGGCCATCTGGCCATTTTTATCAATCAAATAACGATATGATTTTCGCGTCCATACTTTCTACTGTCAAAGCAAAGGTCCGTTCCAAAATAAATCAAATAGGTAGTCTCTTGGGTCAAAGACAAGAGCATGAAATCACGCCTTGAGATGACAGTATTAACAAAAATTGTGCCGCCGAAAGTGAGTTGAGCACTCAATATCTGTAGCGGACCGAATTCAAAACCGTCAGTCTCTATAGTAAGCCATTTATGTCGTAGCGCGAGTAAACGATGATACGCTTAGTTTGTATGGAAAGTGTTGACAATGCTGCGTCTAGCAGCGGCCACAAACCTCAGACCAACCATAAAGTTTCATAAGGGAACAGTACAAAAACTTGCCAACAAAAAAATAACTTTACCTTCACAAGATGAAACTAATTTACTTTATAAACGTTAACCATGACCTTAGTTTAGCAAGTCATGGTACCACTTAATAACTCTAGCTTTTCAAGTCCATGCTCTAATAGAACATAAACCTAAACTTCATGAACTCCAACTTTAATTAAAACTAACTTCAGGCAGTTTAAATTAACAGTTGATCTAATTAAACTTAGGAAATTAGTATCATCGTATATTTTAGAGTAGAGTTTTAGAGTGGTAACAAAAGTTCAAGTCATGGTTGAAACCTTGATCCGAGCGGTATACGCATCGATAAACAAGACCGGTGCAAAAAAGAGACCATTTCAATGATTTGTTGACGTAGAACTGGTTTAAAAGAAACAATAATACTGAAATTCCGTGACGGATCATGAAAAACAATTGAATGAATAAATCGTTTGTTTGTGGGCTCCGGTTTTTAATAGGATTTCCTCTTGGGTAACATTTTTTTATTGCAAAAGTTGGCTTCCGATAGTTGACACTTTCACAAAGTTAGTAAAACATAGAACTTGCAGCAAGTAGACTTTGTTTACGGTTTAAGTTAACTTTGAAAGATATCGTCACATAAACAACATGCTGGGAACGCCATTCCACCTCAGATACATGAGTTGTTGTGTCCCAGTGGTAATGGCTCTGACTAACGAGTTCTAGGTTGTAGGTTCGATCCCAAGCAGGCACTTAACTTTGTGTAATTATTTATATCACAACCACTGCGTTCCAAACGGTGAAGGAAAATATCATGAGGAAACCGGCATGTCCTTGAACCAAAACTTCGAAGACATGTGATTCGATCATTATTATATATGTTGACTTGACAGCATGGCAGTTGAGACTATGTCATGCTCACTTAAATGTCTCACTGTTGGTGGCGCGTGTGTTGGATCATTCGGTTCCCTACAAAATGGTTGAGCTGGATGGTGCTGATCCACGCGTCATGTTCGTGAACGGGCGCCGTCAGTTGAGACTGCTCATCTCTTAACTGCTACGGCCTATTTTTATTATTAATCATATATTTTGAATTGTTTATTAATATATATGTTTTTCTCAATGTTCTCGCATATACATAGAAGCAATAAGATTAATGTATCCAGGATTTTGTAATATCTTGATTTAAAAAGAGTGTCCTTGGAGTTTCTTGCCCGTTCTTCTCCATAGAGATCTACGTTTTGGAATAAGCAACTAGCTTCAACTTTCTGACTAACTGACCGACTCTTTGACTATTCAAAAGTGCTTGTAAATGGTTTCATTGAAATAAATGCTTTCAGTTTGAGTTTGAGTTTAGGGCCTCTGACTTCCAAAACAATAACGGATGCATTTACGATTGTTCGACATTTCAATAACATGACATTTATCTATATGTGTCAAGGTATTCTAAATGCATTTATGTCGAAACTTATAAAAGGATGTACAGTTTTATCGATCACGATTATGGCAAATGTCGTCAGGTTTTTGAAGTGAACGTAATAAAAGTGACCTTACTAAATTACACGGTTGAAAGGACACTAGCTGGAGGGCCTAGACATAGTGACCTCCTATCAGCAACAACAATGATGGAAAATTCAAAAATATATGGGACTGACATAAACTACAGAAAATAAATGGGCTTGTGGCTAAGTACTAACAGCCGCAGGGTACGACCGATCAGGTTAAGCTACGCTTACCGCGGTTGGTCCGTGGATGGGTGACCATCTTTACATAGCAAGACCCCTCCGTGCCTCGAAAGCACGTTAAGCTGTTGATCCCGGCTGTCATTCGTGGATCTTTGACAGTCGTTATGGGTCGTCAGAAGCTCCCGAAAGTCTGACAAACAGTCTTACCAAGTGGTATCGTATTACCCAGTAACTGGGTTGTAGAGGTCAGATAGCCATTCGCTCCATCTAAAATAAGGTATTCAGCTGCATCCGGTTAGACTGGAACTTTAAAATAATATTTCTAAGTTCAGTTTCACACACACTCTCACACACACACACACACACACACATACTGATACACACACACACACACACACACACACCCTCACACACACACACACACACACACACACACACACACACATACTGATACACACACACACACACACCCTCACACACACACACACACATACACTCACACTCACACTCTCATACTGGTTCCTGTAAACTAAATCTTTTACATAACCCCATAAAAAATCTAACGATCTTGGGATGTTGGAGGCCATCTGATTTATCCGTGAGTACCGATCCAGGAAGGAAAATGTTCATTAAGAAAATCCCTTGTCCTCCAACTGTTATGAGCCGTAGCCTCCGTCTTGCTCGAGGAGATTTCGTCGAATTGTAAATTAAATATAAAATTTCATGGTCTTCCTTTTATTTTAGATACTATGTTATTTAGAAGAAATAAATGTATATGATTGATCCTTTTGATCGGTACAATAAAATTACAGGTTTTTTTCACGATTTAGCGGGTTCGATTCCCCATTCAGACAGGCGATTATTTAAAATTCGGTGAATGCAGTTCATATTGTTTTTAAAATAAAAATTAAGTCTTCATTTAGTATTTTTTTCTATCTACAGTATTTAAGGTACTTTCCCTCCATGTGGCAAAGTCGTGGAACGCCCTGTATAGATTGAAATGTGATTCACGTAAATCGGATACGTGGTTCTCGAGTTATAATCACACCAACGGACATGTACCCGTTATATTGTCGTTGTATAAAGACGTCAAACGAAATTAAAGTATTAGCACTAAATATTAAATCTGTAAGGTTAATTTATCTCGGTTTGACATAGTTTAAGCATAAGCATAATCAGTGTTCCCACTGCTGGGACACAGGCCTCCTCTCTTCGAGAAGAAGTGGGCTGTAATCTACCACGCGAACCCAATGCGGGTTGGTGGATGTCACATGTCTTCGAATTTTTGGTTGTGGACAGGTTCCTCACGATGTTTTTCTTCACATAATGGTAATTATTACCACAATTATGTAAATGTTTTGCGATAAGTGATTGTCATTTTGTCTAGAGCACTGTTCCTGACTTTTTACCCGATTGCGCGACAGCAAAGACAGGGTTATGTGTTTTCATAATTTCAGATTATATCAATAATGCTTAGCTAATTTATTTGACATCGCATTTACATAAATGTCTACAATTTTAATCAATTAAGAGGGCCCTTCCCGGTCCGTCTATCGTCAAAGCGAGCATGATTGAAAAGCTTGTCGTTTCATCCAACGCAATGTTCGAAAAAGAAGCAAGAGTGAGAACGCGATAATATCGAACGAAAATTGGCGCGCGGAGATTTCACAAAACTTGTTCCAGGAAATACGTGTTTTTGAAAAAGCCTTACAAGTTTTTGGTATAAATGTTTGTCATTTAGAATTTTCATGACATGTGCGAGGTTTCTATGCAGATGTTTTCTTTACTTTTACAATTTATAAGTACTTTATGAACAGGCAAAGTTTAGGTAAAATTTGTGGTAAAAAGCAGATTTTTGATGGCTTATACTGAATTTGTTTCTCCAAATTTAGATTTTTTGCTTGCATAGAAACCTAGATAAAGTGCACAAGACACCTATTAGTTCAAAAATTTAAATGAAAGGTGTGTTACAACGCCATAATCACGTAAGTACGAGCGTTTGTATGAAAAGTATGACGGGTTGGCCGCTCTTAACATCAGTTCCACAAAATCATGTAACGAGGTTCCATTTCTTTACCAACAACAAAATCTACATCAGCCTATCTCATTTTACTTTGTTTTTTACTTAGTTTCTTCGCAGAATTAAAAAAAATTAAACAAAAGTAATTACACTCAACATTGAGGTTATCAAACTTATCGGTTCGCGCATGCGCGGTGCAGTCCGTTATCGATCGCACGCTGATGCGTTCGCGCAACGCTGTAAATATCCATCGACTTTCCAAGTATGAAGTATAAGTTATGAGCGAGTAGAGGGATTTGGTGAAGTAACAACTATCAAAAATTATCATGTAATATTTTTATACTGTTGCTTAACTGTTGAAAATAAGAAAACCATTAATTGGTCAATGTAATTTGTGTTTTTGAATATTATTTTCATCGACGATTTTATGTTTTTTTTTTAAGTGAACTACTTAAGTTACTTTCGTTTTCGAATTTACTCGTCCTATTCATCTCCAGGATCTGTTTTTAGACGTGCCCGTTATACATTATATGAACTTTAAGAAGCGTGACATAACATGATTACAATTACAATGAAGGGTTATTTACAAAAACCGCACATCTTTTTTTTGTATTTTTTTCAGTAAAGACAAAAAACTTCATAGCATCGTCAATGTTAAAGATAAAAATTTGAATTTAATTTATGTTAATGGTGTATGAGTCACAAATTAAATTATGTATTATTTTAATCTCAAATACTTCACATTACTGCAAACTATTTATGAGAATACTTTACAGTTGTGATGTTTTTGTACTAACGTGGTAATTAAGTTATTTTTGTAAAAACATTTTTGAAGTTCAGCTGTATTTGTAAAATAATAATAATCATTATGGTGATCCAAACCCCAAATTTTTGTTGTTTCTCACAACATCTATTTTCTTTTCCTTCTTTTTTCTCTTCGTAATACTAATATTATTGCCCTGTAAGCTAACTACATTTTCCGCCATTTTTGAGAAGTGTCAACGTGTTTTTTTTTTTACAAAAACAGCTTAACTTCTATGTAGTTAATCCGTTTTTCCAAAATTTCTCGTTAGTTATGTTGTTTTTGTAAAATCGCGGTATTTTCGGCAAAGCTTTCTTATGCTTTAGTGTTGTTTTTGTAAAAAGTTAAATATAGCAAACGAATGCTTTTGAGCTACAGACTATAGAAATGCTAAAAACAAAAAATGATGAAAATGTGAGTTATGCTGTTTTTGTAAAAAACCCTTCAATTAGATTTCATGAAAAGTAAATTTTCGTAAATTCATTGTAATATGTCTTTTTGATCATAATATTTATAGCCCTGTCACAAAGTATTAGAACCTATAATATAACCACTGCGATAGCCTGACTGAAGCACTTTTTATGCACAAAACTTAGTTGAAGTGAGCTGTCAATTAATAGTGTTGTAGCGGCATCTACCACGCCACATGCGAGCTACGCGTCACACTGACATCACGCAAAATCCTGCATCGCGCAACTGCTTGCGCGATGCAGGATTTAAAATCTGCAGTTTACCGCGCAACTAGCATATATACAACGTCCGGACATCCAACGTCGGGCAGTTACCCACCAGACACAACACCCGTCTCAAAGTCGGAGTCAAATCATTTATTTCAAATAGGCACATAAAAGGCACTTTTGAACGTCAAAATTTACAAAAAAATTGAATTGATTCTAGTTGCCCCTTCCAAAAGGTAGTTTCGTATGGAGAAGAATGGGCAAGAAACTCCACTGTTACTCTTTTAAAATGTTTTACAATATTATGTAGGTTCACATTATTTATATAATTATATGTGAAGACGATGCACCTTGAATAAAATTACTATATCACAATGGGTACTCGTAAAAAGAATTAAATATAATGCAAAGACAGGTAAATTAGATATGTGATAGATACATGGTGCTCACATATTATTTACAAATATTGAAAAGTAGATGATTTTTCCAAAATTTTAACAAGTAATAATTTAATGTGTGAGTTAAAGTAGTTAAGTACATAATGTAAAAATAAATGTCATAAAAATGATAAATTATACTATTAAATTAGCAAACAGTTTGATTTTGTCTAGACTCTAGATTGTCCTATGGAGCAGGTCAGGCATGGTCTGGTCGGAGGATCCTCCCTTTTCTATAGAGTATGAGTGAACTTTACACCCTGTTCCTCATACCTCTATAATGTCAATCCCTAGCATCAAAAGGAATGACAGCTCACCTTGAGCTCTTTTCACCCAAGTTTTTACAAAATAGACCGGCTGTAGTAGCTTACCAACGAATCTAAAGACGACGAGCAGTGAATTAAGTATTTCATCCGTAACCCGCTAACCGCTCATCCCTTACCGCCGGCACCTTATGAAGCGTGCACACATAAAACTGTCACAAGTTATAACAAACGGAAGGAAACAATGTGTGTTCAATAAAATCCGGTCAAGCGTGAGTGTGTTGTATGATATTAGCACCGTTTCTACAATTGAAAATGTTTATTGATATTTAATTGTTTACAGAATATTGGTTTTATAAGATTTTTGTTTTAGAAAGGAATTAATGAAGTAAATTGATTTTATTTAAACTGGTATTACATAGCAAGAAGCCGGTAGACGTTTTAATTTATCTGTTTATCTTTACCTTTTGAGAATTAAATTGATGCATATTTCAATAGCGATGAAAAAAGTAACATGAGAGAAACTAGTATTTGTTCTAGATCAAACTCAAAACTCAAACTCAATGCATTTATTTCAAATAAACCAATTACAGGCACTTTTGTATCGTCAAGGGGTCGGTCAGTCAGAAAGATGAAGCTACTTGCCCATTCCAAACCGTAGTAGGTACCTATGGAGAAGAACGGGCAAGAAACTCCATGGACACTCTTTTAAATCAAAATATGGTTACAAAATATTAGTTACAAGTTGAAATTATGCATGTGAGAACGATACAGAAAGTTAAAAGCATCCGTAATAAAAAGACAAAAACAATTAAAATATTAAATTAAATTAGAACAAGCCGTGGCAGCTAAGAGATGACCAGTCCCTACTGACGGCGCCTGTTCACGAACATGACGCATGGATTAGCACCATTCAGCTCAACCATTTTGAAGGGAACTTAATGATCCAACATCAGAAATCAAGAGTAGACAAAAGCATCAAAACTTTTATTTTTTTAACCGACTTCCAAAAAAGGAGGAGGTTCTCAATTCGAGTGTATATTTTTTTTAAGTGTCTTAGCTCAGAACTTTTTTCTGGCTGAACCGATTTGGATGATTCTTTTTTATTTGAAAGCTGGTGCTTCACGTGTGGTTCCATTTAAATTTGATTAAGTTCTGACGTGGTTTTTGAGTTATCCTTAATACTGCGTATTTTTTCCACTTAGTTTATATTGATGATGTTTTAATAATTTCCTGTCACGGTTATTTACATATCAAGTAGTGGTTTACGTATGTGTGTGGGGCAGCTACCACAACTAAAAAGTCTAAAATAAAAACATTTTTACAAAAAAAAAAACAACCGCCTTCCAAAAAAAGCACAAAAAAACGTGAAAAATAACTTTAATTTCGGAAGTCGGTGGCGAAAAACGAAAATAAATGACCAAAGACACCGACTTCCGAAATTAAAGTAAATTTCACGTTTTTTAGTATTTTTTTAGTATGTCGGTTGTTTTTTTGTAAAAATGTTTTTTTCATTTTAACGTGTTCAGATTTCGATACCCACAACGTGTACAGAGTTTCGCTAGCTACATTAATATAACCCAAGTGTCTATGCAAAATACTGCGTCTAACACAGCACAGCTTGTCGGCACGTTCATTCGATGTGATTGCAATTTCTTGCACGTGTCATGTGTCGAGCAATAATGATGAGGTTTTTGCCATCATTACCCATAAATCAATGGAAATGCGAGGTTGTTTAATGTGTATCGTGGAGCAATGCACAGGTGTTTGTTTATTAAATCTTAATGGAAAATATGTCAAGTTTTTATAAAATATAATTTCTTTTTCGCATTTTCAATCACGTTTGAGAAACTAATGTTTTTCACCAGGATTTCCACATTTTTTTTCAATAAACTAGATTTTATAGAAAAACCGTGAAGTTATATTATTATCATAATCATCTTTTAGAGTGGAAAAAATAACTATTTTGAAAAAAAGCAGGTATTTTATAACATTCATATCTGTACTTACTTTCATTTAGTCCATCCATTACTTGCCCGTTGGTCTTTTGGTCGAATGCTACTGCTGAACATGAGGTCCTAGGTTCAACTCCCGGGTTGGGCAAAGTGTTATTAGGTTTTTACATCTGGAATTTCTCAGTAGCAGCCCGGAGTCTGGATCTGTGTCCAGTTGATGGCAATAGGCTCGCGCCCTATTTCATGGCGAAAAAACATAACTGGCGAAATGTGGGTGTACTATAGGTGCACCTCTGCTTAACCCTTCGGGAATACAGGAGTGATGTTATCTGTTATATTTTTTTCATGAATGATATGCCTTTTACCTTTCTATTAATTCAATTTAAATATCATTATCGTAATCTTTCGATTAAAAAGTTAAGCTACGCTTGCAGCGGTTGGTCCGTGGATGGGTGACCATCTTTATATCATAAGACTCCCTGTGCCTCAGAAAACACGTTAAGCTGTTGTTCCCGGCTGTCATTTATGGATCTTTGACAGTCGTTACGGGTCGTCAGAAGCCCGAAAGTCTTACAACCAGTCTTATGAAGGGGTATCGTACCCAGTAACTGGGTTGTGGATGTCAGATAGGCATCCACTCCGTGAAAAATTCTGATATTTAGCTGCATCCGGTTAGACTGGAAGCCGACCCCGAAAAGGCTAGGCAGATTAATCGTTCGATCAAAAAATTTAAAAAATCATCATTACATTTCTTTGGTTTGCAATAAAAGTCATTTGCATAATAATAACGTTATCAGTGTACTGACCAAGGTACAGTGGTCATGTAGGATAATTTGCATGTCTGTATGTATGAGAGAGCGAACACTAATGTGCCGTTCATAATAGATCAGCTGTAATAACTTGGTTTCTATAAATGTATACGTTTCTCTAAAGAGGTAAGTACTGTACAACTATTTTCTTTATGTCCCTCGGCAAACTTCGTGTTTTGTCAGTTTCCTCCCATTTTTTAAATAACTTACATTAACTTAAAAGAGTATTAACAACTCTTTATACTTCCAAGTCGATTGAGAGCATCCGGTCTGAACCAAGTGTAAAGGGCAACTGATAGACTGACCGGCACGACCGGTACGTGTGGAGGCGGCAAAGCCCGCCTCTGCTCGCTGTACCTGCAGCCAGGACCAACCTACTGGCGAGAACTCCTCTCACTAGAGCCATACGCGTGGTGAATGAGGTTCACGGGAGGGTTGATGTATTGTGGTGCAACTTGAGTGAATTCGCAAAAGTTACACTATATGTAATAAGTTATTTAGATTAATTATATTTTTTTACTAGGTACAAGGTGTAGATTTAGGATTAAGTTAGTAAGGCCACTCTGTCGCATTGGATCATAGATCTGTAATAATAGTGTAGGTAAGATTGTTATAAATAAATAAATAAATAAATCCGACGACTGACGAAACACGAAGTTTGCCGAGGGACATTAAGAAAATAGTTGCACTGTAGAGGTGTATACTTCGTTGTTGATAAGTGTATAGCTGTCATTTTGACAGTTCATTAAGAGACAGTTCGTTTTCTTTTTACGCCTCTAGTGTGTGTATGTGTCTCTAGTCTCTTTAGTCCGACTGTCAGTCGTAGATCTTTAACAGTCATTACGGATAGTCAGAAGCCCAAAAGTCTGACAACCAATCTTACCAGTGGTTATCTTGTTACCTAGTAACTGAGTTGTGGAGGTCAGATAGGCAGTCGCTTTGTCTACTGGTATTCAGCTGCATCCGGTAAGACTGATAGCCGACCCCAACGTATTTGGGAAAAAACTAGGCAGATTGAGTGTCCTCGCGTGCTATTAACTGAATTGGATTTGTCAACAGTTTACCTATAAGAAAGAAAAAGAAAGAAAATACGTTTATTGCGGTAAACATGACGCAGAGATAGACACAAATACAACAAAAACGAGTTGGGGGAAAATATGCGTCACATCCACGCAAAACGACAATCGCTCAGCATAATGCTACGACGCTATGCGAGACAGACCTCAGCGCTGGTTTTCAGCGACAGCAGGAGTTCGCCGTGCGCTATACAACTGACTGCTGGACAGTCAAGAAGACCCATGAAAAAAGGGTAGAGACTAATAAAATGAAAATGCTGAGGGGGGCAGGGGATGTGATCAGACTTGATAAGGTACCTAATGTATCTTTAAAGTTGCACTTAAGTCGCCCTATCAGAATACCAGCGCTGCGACACTTATTTTTTAAATGTCGCAGCATCATGCTGAGATAGGGGCCTTTTGGCCTTGTACAGGACTTTCTGTTATTATTTTAGTTTTACTTTTGTTTTGTTTTTATGAGTGTGTTTAGTTTAGTTTGTGATAATCCTATGCGAGTCCCAATAAATATTTTTTCTGTCTTTCTTTCTTTATCATAGTCAAAATGTCCAAAAGCCGCCTCCGGTTGTATGGCCATGTGAAAAGAAGCCCTGAGGATCATGTGGTCCAAGTTGCCTAGAACCTGCAAGAACAAAGAAAAGATAGATGCCCTACTTCTACGTCATCACCATCATTCTTCTGTCCTTGTTCCAATTTATTTGACGTCAGCGCAACGTGTATTTCCTCTTCCATACATCTCTAATAATCGTCATCCTCCTACTACTTGGTGGTCAAATATATAGAGAGACTTTTTGCACCACCAATTGTCTGGACCGACAACCCAAGATTGATTGTCTTAGCGCAGAAGGGTGACGAGACCCTGACCACAAATAATGTGAAAACGGAAGGCCAAAGAACTGAACAAGGATATTGTCTCCATTATGCAACATGAAAGAAAAGAAAGAAAGAAAAGTAGGTTCATTTGTCACAGAAACACGTGCATACAAAAAGATAATTAGTTCATGGTTTCGCTGACTTCCTCTTCATTGTAAATAAATAAATAAATCCATTTATTTTCAGGCGACACAATCCCCTAGATAAATACCTTCACCTCAACATACATATTTTTATCATAAACAAAACTTGTGTTAATAAATAATACTTAAGAATATGTTAGTAGCACTTCAATACTCAATACGCAATTCTTTATTGCATTCCATATGTATTACATAGATGGTCTAACAAGGTAAAAGATCAATATGGACCCTGTCGGGCACAGCACAATTAGGAGAGGAAGAGGGCTAAGCAGCAATTCAAGCAATTAAATATTATTCAAATTTATTGGATGAGTTTACCCTTCACTTTGCACTAGCTTGACTTTATGCTGTCCTGTGGTACTTCTCCGTGGAAGCGACGGAACACCACTCCCTGCATCTAAATGCGGCAACCAGTCGGTTATCTTTTAAACTGAAGGCACATGAACATATTCGTAAGAAATTGGCAGAATCATCCCAGCGCTGATTTGCTGGATTCGTTTTCTCCTCTTCCTATCGTTATTTCTCTTGACTAAGTTTATTTTCGTTATATGTATGTATGTATCTATGTATTAGTATTTATTATTTTTCAGGTTATCTATCCTTTATGTTGCACCTGTGTTTTGTCTCTGCATCACCCTAAGGTTGACTGGTAGAAAATGCCTCAGGCATTAAGTCCGCCTTTGTACAGTTTTTTTTTTTTTGCTTGTGCATAATGTTTAATAAATAAATAAATGTCTTCTACCGTGACGAGGGGTTCATAACAATTCGGTTGACTACACTTTTTATTCTAAAAGTTGATTATATTCCGTAGTCAACAATATCTCAGTGCAACTGTAGATACCTACATAAAATTTAATCAATCAATCAAAAGGTACATAAATAACAACTTACATCTAATTAATTAACCTAACCTAATTAAAACCATTAACTACCTAAAAAATGGCGTCAAAAAATTCCTCCACATCGCTGTCGACTGGTAATGTACCCAAGAGACTGGCGGCATTGCCACGTTGTATGGCAATGCTTAGCCTCTGGCCAAGGTAAAAGCCAGCCCTTGGGTCACGGGAAGTGTCAAACAGGCGTTTGGAGATTTCCTTGAATAAAATATGGGCACTCGGACCCCACAGCCCGAGGTTTTCAACCCCAAACGGCTCGAAAATATAATTAGTGGATATTCTATATTATATATTCCCAGTGCTGGATGTCAAAGTCTGCTCCACAAGGGCGCATTAACTAATTGATTAGCATTTGGAACTACTGAAGATTGTAAAAAACTGTCTTTACATTGTATAAATTCAATCTTGTAGTATTGTATAATTGCATAGCACATGTGTGAGTACTATGTACCTACTATAAAGCTACCATTTTCTAGGTTTGTCTTTCACTGACTTGAATGTGCCCTGGCGGCTGAGAGTATGTCATGCTCACTCAAATGTCTCGCTGGTGGTGGCGTGTGTGTTGGATCATTAAAAAAAAATGGTTGAGCTAAATGGTGCTGATCCATACGTCATGTTCGTGAACGGGCGCCGTCAGTGGGGACTGGTCATCTCTTGGCTGCCACGGCTTATTTTAATTTAATATTGGAATTGTTGTCGTCTCTTTATTACGGACGCTTTTAACGTTCTGCATCGTTCTCACATGCATAATTTCAACATGAATGATGTAACTAATAATTTGTAACCATATTTTGATTTAAAAGAGTGTCCATGGAGTTTCTTGCCCGTTCTTCTCCATAGGTACCTACTACGCTTTGGAATGGGCAACTAGCTTCATCTTTCTGACTGCCCGACCCCTTGACAATTCAAAAGTGCTTGTAATTGGTTTATTTGAAATAAATGCTTTGAGTTTGAGTTTGAGTTCCCTTAAACTATGTCAATTGCCTCAGTCCCATGCCACTACCATTTTTATTTTTACAGTTTGATTCTTCTTGCCGCACACCAATTTGCATAACCTTCATTTTTCTTATCACCATTAAGAAAACTTTCCCTAAACATTAAACACCTTAAAACACAATAGTACTACTCTCACGACAAAACAATTATACCACTCGTAATACTCTATTATTTCAACTGTTTACTTTACGATCACGGAGACTTTTTTGTTTCTCACGATGTCTGTCACTTTCTTTCTGTTTTTGTAGGCTCAAAAGTACTAGCCCATGGTGGCCTACCTTTATCTTTCAATGGAAAATTCGTTTTTGACTCAAAAGAGGGGGATGCCAAAACTTATTTGCGTTAGTATAAAATTCTGGTGATAAGATTTCTTGGCGAAAAGCAATATGATGCTAAACAATATCCCACGAACCGTTGTATTTTATTTGAAAACGAAGCTAAAGCCAATCATAATAAGTAAATATATTACAGGTGTAAAAAGACACTTAACGAAGCCGAGAGTTACATGTACTCCCCGTCATTGTAATCATTCGTTTGTACTGGACTTTACCTGGGAACCTTCTGGTTACGGAGATATTGAATGTCAAAATTCCAACTTTTACTGACGTATTTTTACGAAAACAAGTTTTTAATGTCATAACATAACTTTAAAATACCCCCAAGAGCCCTGTATCGTTGCATGCACCCATAAGCATAATATTTTGCGTGCGTTACGCTGAGCACTACCGTTTACAGCGATTTTTCACATCAAAAATAAAATTCGTTTCCCAGCAATTAATTTTGTGCGGTTACTTAGTTTGGAATGCGTTAGTTGACGGCTATGTGATAGGTCTTTTTACACCTTGTAATAAGTAGGTCACCAAAATATAAACTCCAAGGATCGAGTAATCCCAAGGGCAGAAAGTAAGTCACTTAAAGGTATGCTATAGGAATAGGCACTAGGATATTGGTTGTAACCAATACAGAAAGGTTTTTCTAGTCTATAGTGGAAATTTACTTATCATTGATGATTACAATGATGCTCACGAAAAGCATTCTTTCACTTAATCTTTTTTACAAAAAATCACGATTCGTTTTTTCTCGCGCTATGCAAACTACTTTCTTTATATTTTTGCTATTGTTGTTTTATTCAAAGGCTTCACGGGCTCTTGATTCGTGATACAGTAGTAGATAGTCAATTGATTTTTCCCCTCGAGGCCTTTTTGCTAAACTTTTGACTATAAACCAATCTATAAGCTAATATTTTCCCAAACAATTCGGTACTGGGACATGACAGAGGTCAATGGGATGGGCTTAGAGGCGCTCTTCCTTGTCTTATTGGCTAATTAATTCAAGATTAATCTGTTTTTCAATGGTCCAAATCTACGCCCCTATCGGAATTCTGAACTCTGTCATATCTATACCTATACGTATTATAAATTAAAATTGCTTTTCGTGTCTATGTGACCACGTCCCTCTTCTAAACTGCTCAACTGATTTTGATGCAGTTTTCATCACCATTTGGATAGTCGATTCTGGAAGGTTTAAGTGTACAATAAATTAATATTAAACTTACATAAACAGGGTAATTTTTCAAAGACCTGCTCAATTTTCAGAGATGGTTAAGAATTAATAATATTTTAAAATGAATTACCTACTAGCTTCTGGCTTCTGCCAGTGGCTTCGCCCGCGTGGCAGTCGGCAATTATCCCACGGGAACGTACTACCGGGACTAAAAGTAGCCTATGTCCTTCCCCAGGATGCTATCTATCTCCTTGTCTAATTTGATCGAAATCCATTTAGTGGTTTTAGCGTGAAAAGGTAACATGTATTGGATAAAATTTTATAATTAATTCTAGGCTGTATGCCACTTATTGTTTGCCTGTTTACTTTTATATTGTAACGGTAGATGGAGCCACTTTGTAGGCGTATTTTTTTTCTGTCATATCGTTGTAAAACTTTTACTGTGCACTGTCTGAACTTATTATTATAAACGTTCAAACTCAAAGAAGTCTTGTTTATTAACCTAATCTCAATAAATTATGGGCCCAGGTCCACGTTAATTAACAATTGGTGATAAACAAAGAGCAGAGAAAACAGAAAAGTTCTTAGTGATTTTCAACTGTAGAACCGCGTGCTGTCTATAACCTAAAAATGGAGTTGGGAAAGACAAACCTAGAAAAATTCGATGGAACGAATTTTAAACAGTGGAAATTTCAAATTAAATGTGCCCTGCGCGCCAAGGGGTTAGATATCAACACGCCAAAATCAGAGATGAATAAAATGATGATACATGAGCGTTTCTATCAATATAAAATGTCACCAGCAGACAGCATAGCTCAGCATATAGCTAAAGTAGAAGGTTTGGCTAAGCAACTTAAAGAAAGTGGAGAAGTTATTAGTGAAACTGCAATCATAATTAAAATTTTGAGTACACTACCTCCCAAGTACAGATCTGTTCACCAGGCTTGGATGTCGCTTGATCCGAAGAATCAAACTGTAATTAATCTGACAGCTCGTTTGCTAGATGAGGAGGCCAGTTTGAATGTAGAAGAAGATAATGAAACTGCTTTAATAGTCTCAAAACAAAGTATGAAGAAGAAAACTGTTCTATTAAAGAAAACAAACAAAGATTTAATCGAAAAGTTAAATGAAGGGTCAAATGAAAAGTCACATCGCTTTATATGTTACAACTGTGGGAAACGTGGTCATTATGCAAGAGATTGCCGTGCCTCAAAACAAAAACAGAAACAGCAAGTAGAAAAGAATATGTTAGCATTCAATGTAGCAAATACAGATTGGAAAAACAATGATGATGGTTTAAAATGGATATTAGACAGCGGTGCCTCAGCTCACATGTGTTATAAACGTGAACATTTTGCTGAATTGTATGAGTATACGGGATCTTCACTGAAACTTGGAAACCAAGAAGCCGTAGAAGTAGTTGGCCAAGGAAATGTATTGATAGACAAGTGTGTCAATGGACAGTGGGAGACAAGTATCCTGAAAAATGTTCTTTATGTACCAAAGTTGAGAAGAAACCTATTTTCTGAAGGAGTAGTGACAAGACAAGGTTATAACATTATAAAGAAACATACAGATGCTTTAATATACAAGGACAATAAAATAGTGCTGTGTGCATCTTTGCAAAGCAACAATCTATATGAATTAAAGGTGAAAACGCTTCAAAATCCAGTGTGTCATGTAGTGCAAAAATTGGACCTTAAAATATGGCATGAACGTCTAGGACATTTAAATGTCAAAGAAATACAGAAAATGTGTAAAAACAATGTGATTACCGGTGTGGACTTATCAGACAGTGACAAGTTTGTGTGTGAGGGTTGTGCTTATGGTAAGCATGCTCGTCAACCATTCAAGAAATCAAACAGAGGACCACAGCAACCAGGTGATGTTGTATACAGTGATGTCTGTGGACCATTCAGTGTGCCTTCTGTACAAGGTATGAAATATTTTGTTATTTTTAAAGACGCTGCTACAAGTTTTAGGTATGTGTATTTTTTAAAGAATAAATGTGATGTGTTAAACTGTTTCAAGAAATATAATTCAATGATTAAAAACAAGTTCTCACATAGTGTACGCATATTGCACACTGACAATGGTGGAGAGTACATAAGCAAAGACTTTAAAGAATATCTTGACTGTGAGGGTATTTCTCATGAGCTCACTGCCCCTTACACGCCTGAACAAAATGGCCGAGCAGAACGAGAAATTAGGACAATTGTTGAAAGTACTCGGTCCATGCTTTATGCCCGTAAAGTACCACTCAATCTATGGGCAGAAGTAGTAAATTGTGCTGTTTATTTGTTAAATCGCACGTCTTCAAGCCAGACACCAAATGTTACCCCAATGGAGTTGTGGAGTGGTGTTAAACCTAGTCTAGATCATGTCAGAGTGTTTGGATGTGAAGGATATGTCCATGTGCCAGATCAGTTGAGAAAGAAGCTTGATAGTAAAAGTTGTAAGATGATGTTAGTTGGATATGATAATTTAAACTACAAAATGTATGATCCAATCACAAAAAGAATTACAATATCAAGGAATGTTATTTTCAATGAACAGAAAAGTCCTGAAATAAAACGTAATGAAGCTCAAATTTTTATATGGGATGATAATGAACAAAATGCTGAAGAGGAGATAGATAACACGGAGTTGACTGAAAGTGATGACAGCACACATACTGCCATTGATGAAAATGATGAGACCTATGAACCTTCACAAGAAATTGACCTTACAGATATGGGTCGTTCAAATATTACTTTGCGACCACGTAGAAATAATGTTTTTGAGGCAAATTTAATGGCATTGGACGTACCTGTGAGTTACAATGAAGCAATTAATAGTAAAGAGAGTGAGTTATGGCTAGAGGCCATAAATGAAGAATTAGAGGCTCATCATACCAATAACACCCGGAGTTTTGTGGATAATGAAAACCAGAGAACTATAACATCCAAATGGGTTTTTAATATTAAAAGAACCAAAGATGGTAAAGTAGAAAGATATAAAACTCGACTTTGTGCCCGTGGTTTCACACAAATTGAAGGGATAGATTATAATGAAATCTTTTCACCTACTACAAGATATGAATCAATAAGAATATTGTTATCTATCTCTGCTGAATATAATTGGAAGCTAAGACAATTAGATGTCAAGACAGCTTTTTTATATGGAGAGTTAGAGGAGGATATTTTTATGATAATTCCAGATGGAGTGAAAGCACCAGCAAATAAAATATGTAAATTGAATAAATCCCTGTATGGCCTAAAACAGGCATCTCGTTGCTGGAATCAAAAGTTTACCAATTTTCTATTAAACTTTGGTTTTGTTCAGTCACAAGCAGACAATTGTGTGTTTGTTGGTAACTTTAACGGTATTAAAGCTTTGTTAATATTGTATGTAGATGATGCTCTAATAATGTCACAGTCAAATTCAATATTAGATCAAATTGTTAGTTATTTAAAGCAGGGATTTAATATCAACGAGTTAATTTTAAATCGATTTGTTGGTCTAGAAATCTTAAAAGATGATAATTCTGTTTGTATCAGTCAAAGACAATATATTGAACTGTTAATAAGTAAATTTAATATGAGTACTGCACACTCAAGCAGTACACCAATTGATGTAAATGTTCAGTTAACTAAAAATATTGACAATAAGCAGATTGATTTTCCTTACAGAGAAGCCATAGGGTCATTACTGTTTTTATCTACAGCAACTAGGCCAGATATTTCATATGGAGTAAATCTGTTAAGTAGATATATCAATAATCCTAGTATACATCATGTTCATCAACTTAAGAGGATTATTAGATATCTTATAAAAACTAAAAATGTATGTATAAAGTATCAAGGTCATGAAACTTTAATTGGATATTCAGATTCAGATTTTGCTGGGGACTTAGATACAAGAAAATCAACCAGTGGTTATATTTTTATGCTAAATGGTGGACCTGTATCTTGGTCTAGTCAAAAACAACCTTGTGTTGCCTTATCAACAACTGAAGCTGAATTTGTGGCTGGTTGTGAAGCTGCTAAGAATCTTTTATGGTTAAGACAGTTTTTCAAAGAAATTGATATCATTCAAAATTGTACAACTCTGTGTATTGATAATCAAAGTGCAATCAAATTAATAAATAATCCTGTTTATCATAAAAAGACAAAACACATTGATGTTAAATTCCATTTCATTAGAGAAAAAGTTAAAAGAAAATTAATTGTTATTAAGTATGTGCAAAGTTCAGATCAACTGGCTGATATTTTTACTAAGGCTCTACCTACAGTTAAATTCGAACATATAAGAGATGAAATATTGTCAGTTATGTAAGTTAAGTTTATTTTCTATTAAAAGCAGGCAAATATGAGTGATTTTTGTTTATAAAATTTAGTGGGAGTATTGGATAAAATTTTATAATTAATTCTAGGCTGTATGCCACTTATTGTTTGCCTGTTTACTTTTATATTGTAACGGCAGATGGAGCCACTTTGTAGGCTTTTTTTTTTCTGTCATATCGTTGTAAAACTTTTACTGTGCACTGTCTGAACTTATTATTATAAACGTTCAAACTCAAAGAAGTCTTGTTTATTAACCTAATCTCAATAACATGCAGACAGAGTTACTTTCAAATTTATAATATTAGTATGGCTTTTTTTTTTCATTTTTAATACGTCATCAATTTATGATTAATTTTAATAAGTATTGTCATTAATTTATGGAGGTACTAGATTAGTAGTACCTACTCAACATGCGCGCCCGCCGCCGCGCCGCGTTCTTATTATAAGAATATCTACATGTGGAAGTCAATAAAAGTATTGAGTACCCGGCAAAAGAGGTCACTATCCTTGACGCGTATTTCTAAGATAAGAACTTTTTCGGACATTTTCAATTTAATGTTTTCATTTATTTTTATTATTATTTGATTGTAATGTTTAACACACAATAACAATTTAATTAAGAGATTTAAAATTTAAAATTGGGCAGGTCGTTGAAAAGTAACCCTGTATAATAAAGAAATCACGATGTTTTGTCCAATCGTATAAACCCTGCGAAGCAGGGGCAATACGCTAGTTAGGTATATTTGCCGCCTGTTCGATGTACACTGCGCACACGATCGATGGAAACTAGCAGATGAAGTATTTTTTTGCTCCGTTTGTATAATGCCTGTATGGCGTCTCAGTGCGAGTACTAGAACTAATTCCCCAAAATAATACATTGTTATACAAGGGGCTAAAATGACCCATTTTATGCAAGGTAGTTTTACTCCCGAGCTTAATTGAGGGAGTAAATAGACATACATACATAAATAACCGGAGTAAATAGAAACCAAGTTATAATGGATTTTTAGCGCCGTGTGTTACACTCTACTTCTCACTACGATTGTGAGAATATACAATAATCCAATACAATATTAAATAGTTTACTTTTTTTTATTTCTACTGTAGCCGTAACACACAATGCTCGCATTCTACCAAAGAGATCACACCTTTAGTTCCATTTTCAAAAATAAAATGTTCTTCTTTTTTATTAAATAGTAATCAGTCGAGTCTTTATTCATGATTATTCTACTTATGAATAAATACTTTTTCGTTTTTGTAGGTCCGTTGGTAACAGACAATTATAAAAAATAAAAATACCTTTTCCCCTATGGGAAAATATGCTACAAACACGGACTTTATGAACAACAGGAGTAAAAAGAAACTTAAATGTCCAGTACTTTTAAAATCAGAATGCTTGCTGTGATGATAACTTAGCCAGATGGATCAGTAATATGGTAGCACAAAAAGTAAGATGATAGTAATCAATCAATCGCTCTATTCCCATCCAATACCAAGAGCTAATACCATTTGGTATTAGTTTATTTCCGAATTTATTTTCGATTCCCAACGAGTTCCACATTTTAAAACCAATACCAAAACAAGTTTGAAGAAATCAGATACAGTCAGGTTCAGTAAAATTAAAATGCTTTGAGTGACGAACTAAGTTTCCGAAAACATAATAAATGTTCCCGAAAATCCTAACCCTAGACGGTCGACGTCAGTGGCATCCCGAGGTTCGGTTGGTTAGGTTCCTTTAAACCCTTTAGACAGAAATAGGAGCCCCGCGTAGCGGGGCTCCGTCGACCAGCTTATTAACCCTAACCCTATATTTAGATTACCCTAGATTTCGGTAAAACGCAATTTAAATAAAACTTTGTGTAGCTGAGTGTACAAAAAGTCACGCTTTGGTATTCGTTAGTACTAGATTTTTTATTTAAAAAAATGTGGTACTCGTTGGGAATAGAAAATAAATTCGGAAATAAACTAATACCAAATGGTATTAGCTCTTGGTATTGGATGGGAATAGATCAATCAATCTACCTGGCCTTTTCGCATTAATTATGTTCGGGTCGGCTTTCTATCTAACCGGATGCAGCTGAATACAAGTATTTCACATGGAGCGACTGCCTATCAGACCTCCACAACCCAGTTACTGGGTAACACAATACCCCTTGGTAAGACTGGTTGTCAGACCTTTGGCCTTCTGACTACCCGTAACGACTGTCAAAGATCTACGAATGACAGCCGGGCCCAACGGCATAACGTGCTTTCCGAGGCACGGAGGGGTCTCGATATAATGGATGGTCACCCATTCTAAATCCAACCGCGGCAAGAGTAGATTAACCTTATCGACCCGTGAGGCTGTTATTATTTAGCCACGAGCCCCTCGGCAGCTGTATTGGTAATGTGTGTCCCAGAAAATCAAAAGCGAGCCTCGAATTGTTTGATTAAAATCTGTCTGTCTGTCTGTATGTTACCTTTTCACGCCTAAACCGCTGAACGGATTTCAATAAAATTTGGCAAAGAGATGGCATCCTGGGGAAAGACATAATGTTGGCTACATTTTGTCCCAAAAATAATTCTGAAGGGGGTGACATAGGGGATGAAAGTTGATGGTGACAATAGAATAATTACTAATAATAAATAATAATAATTATGAATTATTAATAACGTTCACTCTGTCTCAAATAATGCATAGCATTGTACTTCTTTTTATGTTTGATTGAGATGGTCGAATTGTATTTGGCTTTTGATAATATAACATTATTATTATTATTAATTATTATTTTGAAGTTGGATATTTAGTATTATAAAAAACCAGTCTTATTTATATAAAAAAAAAATTATTTTAATTTATGATCTCTCCGTTACATTTTCACAGGATTTAGATGACAGGCATACGGATAGGCCATGACCTGAGTTAGGACATAGGATACTTTTTTATTCCGGTAGTATGTTCTCCTGAGATTATTTCCGACTTTCACACGGGCGAAACCGCGGGCAAAAACTAGTACATAATAAAGCAAAAACAAAGGAAGTTACGATTTAAAAATAGACCAACTTTATTACATTGCCATCGCAAAAATGTTTATTTTATAATAAATCGATATAAAATTAGAATTTCCGTTATCGTTTGGCTATCAATAGTTCACAGTTATATCGTTTTTTAATAAAAATACATGCTAACACATGTTTATGAGAGGTCAGTTTTGTTATTGGAATATTGAAATATAATAACTGATATTTAAATCTTTCCTTTTAAGGTTAATCTTAGATATCACTAACAATTTTACGTTCCATCCCAATGACTGGAATACACATTGATGTTTTAGTGAGATTGGTGGTTAATACATTCTCAATATTCTTGAATACAGGACAAGTGTAATAACTTGCACTTAAAGTATTGACAGAATGGCCACCCATAGAATCGCACTCAAATATTAATAAAGCAATTAAAATAAACATGAATACGTGTCGAGATGAAAACTTTCAACTTAAAAGGGTTTTGGATGGTAATGTACTGATGAAAAGATACCCGCCAAAAAGCTGTCTTATCTTTGTCAATCTGTAAAAGCATAGGTTTACATAAACTTACGCCTTCTGCCCATTTGGGTAGGCAGAAATTACAGAACGCCACCTGCTGAGATACTACCTTTCATACTCCTTTTGCTTCGTTTACGTTCATACATTTGGTCATACACGCACGCTGATTGCGCGTACTGCACACCTGAGCTTTCTGAAAAACATCACCATTGAAATCTGTCTCAGTCTGTAATCCTAATCCTAACTTCCTAACTTAATAATTATTATAAATGCGAAAGTAAGTTTGTTTGTTTGTTTGTTACCTTTTCACGCCTAAACCACTGAACCGATCATCCTGAAATTTTGCATATACGTTGTCAGGTGTACAGAACCGGACATAGGGTACCTTTCATCCAGAAAAAAAGTACTGTTCCCGAGGAAAACAACAATAACGTTCTTATGATAGTAGATGGCGCCACGTGTCTTACGAATCATGATTGAATTATATTATTTTAGGAACTTTTGTAGTGTGGTAAGGTTTTTTTTTTAAATTTAAGTACCTAATACATTTTGTGAGTTTATAGTGTCGATAGACCGGTTTTTCATCCTCCTAACTATAATTCCCCGAACAACCCGAATTGACTGTCAAATTCTAAATTAACTCGCCGAAGCCGCGGGCATAAGCTAGTTCTTTATATTTGGTTTATGTTATTCAAACGTCATTCCACACACCGAAACTCATTTTATCACACTATAAATTATCACCTGTCAATGGAATGCATACACGATTAACCAAACGGGTTGAACAACCACTAACGACCGATTAACTCTGACGAACCGACAAATAACTGAAGATAACACTATAACCACCGGTTAATTTAATTGAAGAGCATGTTACTATTTATTGCTGACTAACTAATCAAACGGTTGTTCAGTTCCTGGCCCTGCAGTCTCGACAAATATAACGACAAAAATCGGTCGCTAAGTCTAATCGATGTTAAATTTATTTAATAGATTTTCAACCTTATACTTTGGAAATAAAGTTGAAAATCTGTTAAACGAATTTGTCAACAATACGACTTAGAGACTGATTTTTGTCGCTGTCTAATGTCGAGACTGCAGGGGCTGGTGTAGACCACCCATAATTCGGTATCGTAAAAGATAGCAAGGGATTAGGTCAATACAACTAATTGGCTGCTCTTCAGTCTGCTAATTACCACAAACAATCCTACTAATATTATAAATGTGAAAGTGTGTATGTTTGGATGTTTGTTAGTTAATAACGCAAAAACGGCTGCACGGATTTGGATAACATTTGGCACACGGGTAGTATATAACCTGGATTAATACATAGAATACTTTTTATCTCGGTAATACGATCCCGGGGGACAATTAACGACCTCCACACGGGTGAAGCCGCGGCCAAAAGCTAGTTATCAATAACACAAAATCTACAATAGGCTGAAAATCAGAAGTTTTTGAACGTCAAATTACATACGGAAGTCCCCCAAAACCCTGCCTTCACCACTTCCTAGTGTTTTAGCTGGGAAGAAAAAGTGGCGCAACAAACTCCCCAAAAGGTCTAACAGGGGGTGAAAAGGTTTTAATATCCGTTTATAAGTGGAAAGGGTTGGAAAGTCTTCTATGTATTGCTAGGTCACATTTTACGTAATTTATAGTGTGGACCAACACCCAGACGCCTATTATTATTATAGGTCACAAAAATATTTCCGGGTTCTTCCGTGAGTTCCCCGATCTCCGAGGCCGGTTCCGGAGAACCCCGAATACGATAAACATGATTACATTTCTTCTTTTTTCTATTGTTTTCAACTTGTATGGTAAATGTATGTGTTTGTAATACATAAGACGAAAGTAGTTTATTTGAAATTTTGTACAATGTCGAATTATAGTTTTAATAGAGGTAATTCCAGTTTGAATAAAATGTATCAAAACGGCAACAAAGAAGCGCAGAACTATTCCCAACGAAAAAGCTATCGCAAAACTGACAAACAACTATGAAGTAAGACATAAATTGTATTAACTAGGTTTTTAGAAGATATTAGTAAACTCGTGCTCATAACACCCAAAAAGACATTAAAACTGTTAATATTTTGTGTTTTATATTTCCTAGGCAGAAGGAAAATCGCAACCCAATTTTTCAGTCACTGAACCCTCGATTTCTCAAGAAATACATATTATATTAAATGTTAAGTTAATCTGACTGAATCGGACTGACGCTATAATTCATCTTAAAGAGACGGTGAAACCATGAAAGATTTAACAGCATCTCTAATACGTCCTTTTTGGGTAACCACTGAAAATCAGCGCTGTGCTGTGGGTCCCCCATAGCACAGCATCATGCTGAGTGGAAGCCTTCTTGTCACAGTCATGACGTGCAGCTGTCGACTATTTCTGTTTTGTGCTCGTGATTATAGATCTATTTTGTTTGGTTTATTTTTATTTTACATTGTCACCAGAGCTAATTATCTTTTTTGTATGCACGTGTTTCTGTGACAAATAAACCTAGTTTTCTTTCTTTCTTTAATTTAATTTAAACTGCGTTTAACCATACAGCTTTTACCGCTAAAGAAACCAATATAACTAATACACTTACCCGTCTAATCTAGGTTTAAACACACAGCCCCAGTAAGACATGCACTGCGCTTTTCAATCTACGTGTAACTCCCGCGGTGATCCAGAATCGGGAACGTTGCCAAAGCATACACCTTCATTACTTAGATTGGTAGCACTGCAGTTGAAATGTTTTTATATTGCAGGTGCTGTATTTAGTTTTATTCAGTTGGTATACAGGGTGTCCCGTAAATAATGGATCAAACGTAACGGGAAGGTAGCTAACCCGATTTCCAACAATTAATTTGAATAGTTAAAAAAAACCGTTACGGTAAACAGGATATATTTTTTTCATCGTAATATAAAACTTTTTAATTCAAGATTCTTTTTCTAAGCCAAATAAAATGTTATTTAAAAATCATGATATCTTAGTAAGCTATTCAGAAATGTTTAACAAAAATCTTAGCTAAACATGTTATCATTTGCAGCGACAGCATTAAAAAAACTGAATTCTAGTAGAGAAAATAGTAAAACACGAAAAAAAAAAGTTCTCAGTAGACTCCGTTGGTATGGACATAAATAATGCGCCGAGATGACAACCAGTCCGTGAAGACTGTTCTTAACACTAACACAGCCAAGAGATAGAGGCAGACCACCGGCCACATGGTGGTCAACTGTCGCGAAGGTCCTTACATCTAAAATTTATCACCTGAGACAACCCGGGACTCGCGTTCCTGGCGCAAATGTACAAGGATGTCTGACCCCAAATAAACTGGGAAAAGAGCAGGAGGAAGACGAAGAAGCTAGTTAAAGACTGAAAATGGCATATTTGCTAATGTGTATTTTTAAAAATGGTAATAGACCTATTGACCCGCCCCTGCTTCGTACAGTTTTTTAGATGTGTTTAATACTCAATACTCAATTCTTTTATTGCATTCCACAATGTAGGCTTAGGTGGTAAACATTTATTTGGAAACAATCGTGGACCCTGTCGGGCACAGCAAAAGTAAGTTTATGTGGAGAGGGCTTATCATTTAAGTATCTTATAATCTAACTTATACTAAAAACAAAACAACAAAAAAAAAATATTAACATTACAAAAATTATTTTTCAAGTTTTAAAGATTTATCATTTAAATATTCGTCAACACTGTAATAACATTTGGTTAGTAATAAGTGTTTTAACTTATTTGAGAATAAATGTTTTTTTTTTCTTCTCTTATGGACCAGAGGACTTGTTGAATACATTTTTAAACGGGACTGTGGTAGGTTGAGTCGTGTTTTGTGTCGGAGTGTGTATCTTGTTTGTATGTCTTCTCGTTTAGTGTAAAAGTCTTGGTGTTTATGAGCGAATTTGCACACATAAACCTGTTTATGTGTATTAAACGTTAATATTAAACTTACATTAATAAAGAAATTTCGATTCTTTGTCACATCTAAAAAACTGTTCGAAGCAGGGGCGGGTCGATAGGTCTATTCCGGAAGCTTCCGGAATAATCTCTTTAAATTATGGTGAAAACGGCATCAAAATCCACACAGACAGACTGGTAAAGCCTCTAATTTATAATTTGGGGCTTGTAGCTAAGTAATAACTGCTGGGTCCGTCAATCAAGTTAAGCTACGCTTGCCGGGTTTGGTCCGTGGATGGAAGACCATCTTTACATACCAAGAACCCTCCGTACCTCGGAAAGCAAAATAAGCCGATGATCCCGGCTGTCAATCGTAGATCTTTGACAGTCGTTACGACGGGTCGTCAGAAGCCCGAAAGTCTGACAGCCAGTCTTACCAAGAGTTATGGTATTACCCAGTCACTGGGTTATGGAGGTCAGATAGGCAGTCGCTCCATGTAAAATACTGGTATTCAGCTGCATCCGGTTAGACTGGAAGCCGACCCCTACATCGTTGTGATAAGGCTAAGAAGGTGATGACTGCAGAGAATCGAGTTGGATGGCGTGCAACTGGAGGGAGTTTAAGTCCAGCAATGGACTGCTGAAGTCTGGTGATGATAATGACAATCTCTACGTATAGATATATAAGTTATTCCAAAACACTTCCAAAATCGTCATGCAGTGAGAAGTGAGCACTGCTTTTCCTTCCCTGTATTAAATGATACATGATTTTATTTCTTTAAGTAGGTTTGTACAAACACTTTTACACGTCAATCATATTTTAAAACTAGATGAGGTCGGCGTTTCCTATCTGACTACTCTGAGAAGAAAGGCCGAAACAAACTCGGAGATCACAGTCTCTTTTAAAGTCCAGACATAATCTTGGTCAGATCATGTGAAGACCATGTAGATTTGAGTCTGAAATAGTCTTAGAAAAGACATTTGCCAAGCATTGGTATACACGGCTATAAATCAAGCTATATATTTCCAGTATAAGCTGATCTCATACTGTATAGGATTTCCGTACAATGAAAGGTCAGCTTATAAAGGAAATGTATAGCTTGATATGTAGCCGTGTGTAAAACACACTACAGACTGGAATTATTATCACTACTTTCGTATATTTCCTCTTATGAAATTGTTATGATAATGATAAATATTTATCCAGTAATCATCGAGATCAAAGAAAGTCATTATGTACGTGCGGTATTTTCTTCCATTTCACTATAATTTATGACTTTTACTATTTGATGACATGTGGTTGATGTACTTGATGTTTAACTATTTCCTTTTCACTGACTCACACTTTCAAATAGCATAACGTTACAATTTACTGCCGCATTGGTTAGTATATTGAGAGCAACACGATGATGTGGTATTAGCTTCGATTACAAGTTTTGATAAAGATGTGTCTTTGTGTTTCTGGCAGGAAGATCTCAGTACCCATCTGTGAGAGATGTATACTTAAGGTGAATCCTCGGCTGTAGCCCGCCAAATTAAAATTTTCTTTGGTTGTTTGAAAATTGCAGCTCTGTTTTAATTAAAAAATAAAGAATTTTTCAAAATATTTCATATGAAAATTCTTAGGTGGAACAAATTTCCAAGGTTTGACGATTGATATGACATTGATGATTATTATTCAGTAAATATATTATAGAGGTATGAGGAACAGGGTGTAAAGCTCACTCATACTCTATAGAAAAGGGAGGATCCTCCGACAAGACGGGTATTGTGTCTGGTGGGCAACTGCCCGACGGTTGATGTCGGGATGTTGTATATATGCTTGTTGCGCGGTAAACTCTGCTTGCGCGATGCAGGATTTTGCGTGACGTCAGTATGACGTGTAGCTCGCATGTGGCGTTTGTAGATGCCGCTATAATATCATTCCTGCAGTCGCTAATCGCATTTAGATCAACATACGACGTAAAACAGAGCTGTAATTTGCAAAAAACCGAAGAAAATTTGGTTTTGGCGGGCTACAGCTGAGGATTCACCTTATCTTAATTTATCTAAAATCTATTTTATCTCCCAAAATTGGTAATGAAGTTAATAACACTAAACCTAAACCACTGTTAATAACATAATAATATGACTAAGTAAACATTGTTCTTTATAACAGTTCATTTATAGCAGTCATCAGTGTAATGGTATCCCGGTATGATGGTGCGTTAACTGGGTTGTGGGGTCAGATAGGCAGTCAAATAGACATAATTTCATTTCATTTAATAATTGAATTGTTTTTGCCTCATTATTACGGGCGCTTTTAACATTCTACATCGTTCTCACATGCATAATTTCAACATGAATCATGTAACCAATATTTTGTAACCATATTTTGATTTAAAAGAGTGTCCGTGGAGTTTCTTGCCCGTTCTTCTCCATAGGTACCTACTACGCTTTGGAATGGGCAACTAGCTTTATCTTTCTGACTGACCGACCCCTTGAAAATTCAAAACGCCTGAAATTGGTTTGTTTGAAATAAATGCTTTGAGTTTGAGTTTGGGGCGCTCCATGTAAAATACTGTATCCGGTTAGACTGGAAGCTGACCCGTTGGGAAAAGGCTAGGCAGATCATGATCAGTGTAATGTAAAAGTGTCCATGGAGCTTCTTACTCGTTCTTCTCCATATGAACGTACAATTTGCAACGGGCAACTAAGCAACTCCTTGGCAGTTGAAAAGTGCCTGTAAATGGTTTTATTTGAAGTTTCCGAGTTTGAGTGAATTCGACTTTGTAATATAACGCTAAGCTCACAGCTTAAGCTTTCAGGTAATTCAAGCAATTTTAATAAAACAGAAGTTCTATAAAAAGCTTTTAACGCAGTTAATACAGGGTGGCAGAGACATCGACACACAACGGGTTGCCATGGAATCAGTACCGTCAAACGGGGTGAATAGGGATGCAGGGGTGAATCGGAACGAAACTTTAAAAGGGATTTTAACATTGAAATAATATATTTTGTTGCCAACAAGGGCACTTAATCGTTCTTTTTGGCAACAAATTATATTATTTCAATGTAAAAATCCCTTTTAAAGTTTTGTCTCGATTCACCCCTGCATCCCTATTAACCCCGTTTGACGGTACATGATTCTAGACCATCCTTCGTTGAAATTTTTCGTCTGTTATAAAAAAAAACAAACAGCGGCACTTTTGTAGAAAACAGCAGTTTTGTTTTTTAATAATCTATGAAAAATGTTTACGCTAGAATAAGTGTCTAGAATAATGTGCTGAATTCATGGTTTCAGTGTGCACGTCGATGTCCCTGCCATCCTGTATATCGACCTTTTTCCGAAACATAAAAACGGACGGAAACAATTAAAATAATGAAAATCCATAACTATAATACTCAGCTATCTCAAAAGATCTTAACCCCAAAAATGGACCCTTCAAAAACCAACTACAGTCTTATCAAAATACGGTATAATTTCAGTTATAAATACTCCATAACGTTAATAAATTAATACGAAACCTCCAGAACAATGGTGGGTGTAAATCTTTGGACAACAATGCTCCATAAATCGTCAATTGAACGGTATTAGCATGTCGGAACGGAAATTAGCGGGGATGGAGCAGGCCAGTAATATATGGAGTACACACGATGGGCTGGAAATAGGACCAGGAAGAATGGGTCAATGATGAATGTTTTAAATGAAAAAGCAGATGGATTAACCTTGGAAGCTATGATTTCCTAGGAGAGCGGTGGCCGCCACATAGCGTCCTCAATTTACGGGCGAATAACGGCACTGACCGTTAAGTAATTTGGTGTGTTTTCCTTGAGAGTGTTTTTGGACACCGTAAAGTCAAACCCTGCTGCCATAAATTTCATGATGTTATTGAGCCGGCCACCCCCTTCTAGGAAACCATCGGTTTACCATGGTTTGTTCGCGAATAGATGACCGTTTTGAATCTAAACATGTAATCCACGTGCTTTAAAGGCTCCTTCAAATAGGCGCGACACGCAATGCGGAAAGGCACCGCGTGTCGCAAAACGAGCGGTGCCTTCGTGTCGCGTTGTTTGAAGGAGCCTTAAAGGGAAGATAAAACTAACAGTCCCAACTATTCATTTAATAAGAAAGACAGATTTTATGAATAGACAGAAATCTGACTGAAAGTATAACGACAATTCTCATAGCTTATGATACTTTGACAAGTTTTGCTGTTATCATGTTCCAATTCGAAATACGATAGATATAGCCTATCACCACATTTTTCAAGTTTGTCTCTTGTGACTCGGCCGCTTTTTTGGGTTACTGAGGTTAACAATAGTTGCAATGGTTAAATACTGATATCCAACTGCACCTGGGTTACCTCAAAACCTGATAGAATCATACCCGGCGTCACCATCAATTAGTTCCCTTAAGAGTAGACCGTACCAATGGGATGGTCAGTCCGCGTCCATAACGTAGTTGTCATGTTGTTGGGGACCAATTGCGTGAGAATGATTCATGTCTACAGAATAGCGACGAATCGCTGTGTATCTGTTATTTATTGTTTTTGGCATCTGTGCCGGGTTTCATAAAATGTAGACGCTCATTTGGAGAAACAACGACGTAAATGTAATTTTTCCCAAATTGAGTTGTCGATATATATTGTGCTCGAAAAAATTTTCAGAGGAGCAGAGGTGTGAAATATTTAGCGTAAAATATTTAACATGGTTTTCGAATTTTGCAACATTTCAGAACGAGACGGTAACAGATACCAAAAAAGAAATACGTCTTTAAATCATTCTCCTGTAAAATTTTACAAGCAGTAGTTACGTCGTTGTTTCTCCAAATGAGCGATATGCAATATGCACAGAAATTGGTCTGTGAGAGACACCTACATACTAAATATCAGACACCTACAGTAAAAAACTATTATAAATTCCATTCGGTTTATCTTCTAGTTCCGTGTGGTTTTGTGAGTCCCTGGAAAAGAGTGCCTGATCTTTTTTTCTGGCCGTTGGTGACCCTAAAGGATATGAATATATTACAGCATTTAGAGGACTTACCTATTGAAGAAATCTGCACCACAATTGCGTAACACACTTTCAATCACGTAGGATTTTGAAGGATTCCGTAGGATTATCCAAACATTATGTTTGAAAAATTCGACTGCTGTTGTTGATCTGTCAAAATGAATGGCATTCCAGTTTTAATTGTGTTACGCAAACCTCATGTTCAAAAATATTGCCAGCAAAAAGCTAGAGAGATCATGAATAGTCGATCCTTCATTCTTTAAGAAAAGGCTTTCGTCCTGCACCCTAATTACGTCACACACTATCTATCACAATCTGAATCATTTTGAAGCCTATTGCTTATCCAATGCTGCATATGTTCAAAAAAAAATCTGCTCAACAATGTCAATAACGCAATGAAAGTTGTTGAACTGTCAAAATAAACCCATTCCCACTGTTAGTGTGTTACGTAATTACCCCGCAGTACCTACTAGGTCAATTCCTATTATTATGCCCATTACTTCAAACAAACACAGATTTCTTAAGTAAACATTACCACCTGCAGCGCTGCTTGCCGCTAAGGCATCACACGAGGCATTTGTACTTTCTAACAGGTTACTTCCCCCAGTTACTGTCCAGCGCACTTTCCCCGAGCTTACGAGCTAGTAGATTTAGCTTAACTAGTTGATTTCCTTGGGTTGGTCTGTGGCTAAGCTGCAGTTGGTCAAATCATAGAATTAATAGTATTAGAAGATTAGATTTCGGGTGTTCGAAGATTTTATAAGTCGTCGTGAGCTCTTAGGCGAGCTCTTGACTAATAAGCGTAACTTTCCTTTTCGTGCGAAAATCCTAATGCATGTAGCATGCGCATAATCAGCCTATAATGTTCCCACTGCTGGGACACAGGCCTCCTCTTTGAGAGGGAATGGGCTGTTATCCCCCACGCGGGCCTAGTGCGGGTTGGTAGATGTCACATGTCTTCGAATTTTTGGTTCTAGGACATGCCGGTTTCCTCACGATGTTTTCCTTCACCGTTTTGAGAGCAGTGGTGATGAAATTATTTACACAAAGTAAAGCGCCTGCTTGGGATCGAACCCACGACCTACAACTCGTAAGTCGGGGTCGATACCACTGGGCCACCACTGCTATAAAGATAAACTGTTTACTGTTTCGCTTCTACCCGCTGAAACCTCTCAGTGCTAGTCCTTAGCTCTTAAGAACGCTCGTGTATCTTGTCGTTAATGAATTATTCCTCCTGGTGTTTTAAATTTCACTGTTTACTAGGATTAAAGGAAATAAAATACTTAATCCAAGCCATCCAATAAGGTTTATAATGCGGAAATACGAAACAAAGACAATGGCTCAATGTTACTAAAATTGCAGACAAAAATACAGAAACCATACGTCCGAAAACATCTTTGTAATACAAAATCCGACGCACGACCTCATCCTTTAAGTGAAGCAGCTTGCCCCAATTGGCACACACCCAAACAGAGAACAAAGCAAATATTCTTACAGAATAACTGAACCATAACATAAAATCACGCCTGTATTTCCTAAAAGGGTAGACAAGAATATTACTGCAAAATACTGCATTATTTCACCTGATACATTTAAGTGAAAAAAAGAATAAAGAAAATACGTTTATTATTGTTGGGTGTGTGTGTGTGTGTGTGTAGTTAGTGTGTGTGTGAGAGTGTGTTGTGTGTGTTGTTTCGTTTGTTTAGTGTAATCTGCCTCGTGATTGATTTACCATCGGCATAATGGAAGAAGAATTTAATCTTGATGCTAAATTAAACGATTGACTTTACGTATTTGGGGGCAGTTAACGATACCAGGGTGATAATGATAATCAAAAACCGGTCAAGTGCGTGTCGGATCACGCACAATGAAGGGTTCCGTAGTTAGGATGAATTTATCCCAAAAAGAAACTTAATATTGTAGCTGAAAAACATGTTCCCACGTACATATATATACCTACGTCATGGTCAATTCTCCAACTACAAATGTAAGTTTGTAATTGCAAAGAAAAAAAAATGAATGTGATAAAACTACAAATTAACGATTTTCGGACTTTTTCCTTTATTTATGATGTGAGTCCTTGCTTCTTGACAAATTTTATGATTCTAGGACAACCGGAAGTACCCTATAGGTTTTGATTCCCTTGCGAGTGTTAAAATATGCGGCATAAACGCCGTGTATTTTGATTGCGTTAACTTAGAAGTTCGATTTTTCACAGCTCTAAGGGATTGCAGACCTGAGTATTTAATTTTAATTTCAAATTAATACCTCTACGCGTTCTTGAGAAAAAGGATCTTGACAGACGGACAGACGGACGGACAACGAAGTGATACTATAAGGGTTCCATTTTTTCCTATCGAGTTACGGAACCCTAAAAATTTATAAATCAGAATAGGAAGATAATAATGTGAAACTAGATTATATCATTTTATAGCCATACCATTAGCACTTGCAAAATTGTTTTTAAGGGAAGTATTTTAAGAAGAAAATTATCATTTAATTAAATTGTATTGTCAATTTTGCTGTTGCTTTACTACTTGACAACAATTCCCAGTAAATTGACACATCACTGTTGGAGTATTTAAAAGTAGAGTGAAAGAGCACTATCTTTCCACTTTGTCATAATTGCATATGTATTTATTATTTGAATTACATTATATTGTTATATAGTTTAGTGATATTTATTTTAGTAGTATGTATGTATGTAAGTATATTCTCATATTGTATGTTTATATTTAAATTGGAAAATTATTTAAGATTTTATATATTTTCTTTTCCCTTCTACTCTTACACACGTTGTCTACATCTCTTTAATATACTCTCCTATCGCAGGTATGCTGGAAGAGATTTCTTTAGAAATAAGCATCACCTTTGTACGTATTTTTCTGTTCCTTTTTTCTTGTCTGTTTATATATGTGTGTACATAAATGGTTAAATAAAAAATAAAAAAAATAATCACTAAGATTTAATCGTCATATTATAGACAAATAGACCTTGTCATTTTATGACGTACAAATGTCATGCAATCATAAACGTTTGTACCTATAGCTGGAATTCCAATTGCATGACAATTAAAATCTTTAACAATTTACCCCCAGACATCTGAGTGTTGCCCACTAATAAATTCAGAAAAACAATATTTGCTTGGCTTTTAGACAACTGTTTCTATTGAATTAACGATTTTTTTACTATAAATTATGACATTACATTTTATCAATATGTTGTGTGTTTATTGACTTTTGATTTTATTTTTATTTTTTTGTTTTTTATTATTTGACATTATATAGTTGCTATATTTTTGACATTTTGTTCATAAATAATATTAAAGAAAAAAGTAATTGATATTGTATTAAAAATTACCTATGATTTCAAACTAATTTATAATTATTAATGGGGATATTAATTGTACTATTTTAATTTTAATATTTCTACACCGGCAACAGTAGAATATGTGAAACTTTTTATTAATATTAAGATCTTAATTTACCATTTACAGAGAAATTAATTATATCTTATCTTATCTTAACGATCGATACAAGATCGAGTATACCATGTAATAGGAGGCGAATTTTTATAAGCTGTGGGAACGAGCCCATTGCCATCAATTAGGACCAAATCCAGCCTCTGGGCTGCTACTAGGAAATCCCTAATGGAAGAACCTGGGGAACCTACCAGGACCCCAAGCTCAGCAGACAGAGAAACATACTGAGCTTTCTTCATATATTGAACTAGCTGCTGCCCGCGGCTTCGCCCAAGTGGATGTCGGAAATTATCCAGCGGGACCGTGCTGCCGATACAAAAAGTAGTATATGTTACTCCTTATAATATCAGCTATATGCCAGTGAAAGTCCCGTCAAAATCGGTCCAGCCGTTTCGGAGATTTCCCGGAACAAACTGACACACAGACAGACAGATAATAAAAAAAAATGTATTTTGTTATAAGTCCCGTATATACTTTCATATGCATTTAGTAAAAAGCTGTTATTTTGACATTACAAACAGACACTTAAATTTTATTTATTTGTATAGATGTGTCCCGTGTGTGCTAGGAGAAAATTATATCAGTATTACTCTAACGGACTAAATCTGACATGGCTTCAATTGCCAGGTCCGTAGACGAGCGAATTACGGTTATGTTAAGTGTATAGTATACTGCTAATAATTTCATTTTAATGATAGCTGTAATCAAATTAACCTATTTTATTGACTGCAGGATTCGATTACAGTGTAACCTACCTATTATTTTAAGATTACTAGCAGTGTAGGTTACACTAATTGGTACCTTATCCTATTAACCAGCTAATGCACAAGGGAGTAGTTTACGGCGTTCGTTTATGGGGATGGTCTTAATAATTTTGACGTTCAAAAAAACGTTTTTACAAAAAAAAAAACAACCGACTTCCAAAAAAAACACTAATAAACGTGAAAAATAACTTTAATTTCGGAAGTCGGTGGCCAAAAGCGAAAATACAAAACCAAACACACTGACTTTTTTCATTTTCGCTTTTTAATTGTGGTACATACCCCAACAAAATTCGTATACCACTACTTGATATGTAAATAACAGTGACAGGATTTTTTTAAAACATCATCAATATAAACTACGTGGAAAAATACGCAGTATTAAGGATAACTCAATAACTACTAGTGAGAACTTAATCAAATGTAAATGGAACCACATGTGAAGCATCAACTTTCAAATAAAAAAAAAATCATCGAAATCAGTTCACCCAGAAAAAAGTTCGAAGCTAATACAAACAAAAAAATAAAATACAATCGATTTGAGAACCTCCTCCTTTTTTTGAAGTCGGTTAAAAAGTGATAATTCTCAGCCTTATTTGGAATAAATGATTTTTGATTTTGATCATAGCGATGGTAAAAATAGCTGGTTGGCTGGTTATAATCCTGCACCCTAATTACGTAACACACTATCCATCACAATCTGAATCATTTTGAAGCTAATCCCTTGCTTCATAGGTTCGAAAATTTTGTCTGCTCAACAACGTAAATAACGCAATGAATGTTGTTGAACTGACAAAATGAAAGCCATGCCTACTGCTAGTGTGTTACGTAATTACCCCACTGGATATAATAATAATAATTTATTTGGCAAAAATAAGAAATTCAATGCATGTTACGTTATTAGGATATTACATTTTGTGCTAAATTTTTGTGAATAATGACCCCGATGCTAGGAAAATCCTGTGTTATAGGGGCCATCCATTCGTCCGCTAAGATTATTTTACAAAATAAGGGAAGCTAAAACGTGTAACAACAGCAAGAGTATGTGAGTAAGCGCGTGTAATGTAGTGTAATGGGGAAAGTGTATGAGTGTGTGATGTGTGTATGAGTGTATGTGTGAGATGTGTGTCATGTGTGTTTAGAGAGGGAAAGTGATTTGGGGTGTCTGTAGGAAAAAAAAAATTATACTTGTACAAGTCTTGGACTCATGTAAATAATACTAACTACCTTTCAGATTTTCTATGTCCATTTAATTATGTTATATAATCTAAGTTTGCTTATCCTAGACTGATTATATAATAAGGAATGGTCTCATGTCATTGGTTAACTGATGCCGCTGAGTATCGTGGCTTTGACTGTAGAAGTTATACCTGTGTGGGTAGCTACTCTGTATCCACATATGAAGTCGTGGCCCTCAGTCTTAATTTTAACCTAACCTAGTGTTAACTTAGATTTGAATAATGTTTAGTAAAGATCCCACGAGAACTTTCTGTGGCAAAATTTCTTTGCAGCATGCGTAGCATGACCACTATAGGAACGGAAGAAATGGAAGACAAAATGATTTGAAAGATTTCTACGGAGCGATGGCAAATTTCAAGAAAAGAATGAGTTTTTGTTAAGAAAGTGATTTGTATTTTCTTCGTAAACTAGAGATAAAAGTGGTCATGCTACGCATGCAGTTTGGCAGTTGGCATGTTATATTTCTTTATACTTATATATTTTTTTATTAAATTTCTTACCTATATACCATTTTTACACAATTAACTATTTACAATAGGTACTGAATTAAATGAATAACAGATAAAATTATGTAAAAAAAAAACCCCTGAGAAAGGCTGTAAAGAATAACAATGATATGATTTTCTATCGTATGATTAGAAAGAAAGAAAGAAAAATACCTAGTTTATTCTGGACAAACAAATCGCACCTTACAAATGAACGACATTTATTTAATAGACACACAAAATAGCCAAAAGCCTCGCATTCGAGCTATAAAATTTTGTCAATTTTGTCTATTACTTAGATTAGAAGCGAGGAGATACTAGATACTACATTGTTATCTTTAACGATAAACATTACATTGTATCTGTTATCACAAGCATTAAACTCATTATAAGATCTAGTTTAACAACATTATTAAGAAGATACAGGTATACCTCACGATATGAGGATTTTTCATGATTATCTTACGCTGTAGAGATTTGTGCAGTATTTCAATGATTAAAAAACAAGCCATGAAATTAAATTTGCCAGTAGCAATAACTCTACGTCTGTACCTTTTGTATTTTATAACGTTTACATGGTTATTTTCTATGAATAAACCCTGCCTAGTGACTTAGTGATCGCTTTTAGCGATAAGACCGCCCATTGTGTCACCCTGTGTAAAATGTCTACATTTATATCTGTAATTTTTATGGTGTAAATAATAAAGAGTATTCTATTCTATTCTATTCTAGTGATAACAGCCGCACGGGAAGATCGAAGGTTAAGCTACGCTTGCCGCAGTCGGTTTGTGGATGGATGACCATCGAATACATATTGAGACCCCTCCGTGCCTCGGAAAGCACGTTAAGTTCTTGGTCCGCCGGTCATTCGTAGATCTTCGACAGTCGTTACGGGTAGTCAGAAGGTCAAAAGTCTGACAACCAGTCTTACCAAGGGGTATCGCGTTACTCAGTTACTGGGTTGTGGAGGTCAGATAGGCAGTCGCTCCATGTGAAATACTGGTATTGAGTTGCATCCGGTTAGACTGACAGCCTACTCTAACATAGATGCGAAAAAGCTAGGCAGATAATGACTGCCGAGAATCAAGTTGAATGGCGTGAAACTGGAGAGGTTTATGTCCAGCAGTGGGACAAGGCTTGGCAGGTTGATTTTCGATGAACGAACCCAGAGTACCCCACTTTATCTTTTTTTTTTTTCCGGGGTGGAATATCCTCATGGATGTCCTCCGCCCTTGGGGGGCGGAGGGGTCTGTCAGACTCTTACTTACTAAAAACCACCCCGGTGTTCCATCTCACACCTGCGCCGGGGGTCGTGGGAACGTACGAATCTTCCGCAAACTCCGGCTGACCCAACTTTATCCTGAGGTAGCACGAACGCGTGACGTAATTAACATAAGCAAACAAAACTTTAAAACAAAAGACCACTCAATTCTACATAAATTGATTGTAAAGATCCAAAAGCCGAATTCATTTCATCAATTTATTTTGAAAACACTATTTTCCGGCAATCCATTTAAAAGATTCCCATTCATCAATGAAAACCGCATCGAACTGGCATTTTAATGAAAAAGCAATATCGGTCCACTAAAATAGCATTTCCATTGACATTTTAATGAAAAGCAAAGGCTTGAAATATGTAAAAGCGATTTAAAATGAAACCGCCACGCGTGGAGTTACATTAACAAAAACTTCTGTCCGTTATTTCGCAATGGGACATAATTATTAGAGCGGTGGGCGTTCTCGACATGTGGACATAGTTAGGGATAAGCAGAGAGATAAACTATAATAAAATGCCAATTTCAGAATGAAGGCAAAATAATTAATTAACAATTTATTCTTGCCAGCACTCTAATTATGTATCACACTATCAATCATAATCTGAATCATTTTGAAGGATATTGCTAATCCATTGCTTCTTATGTTTGAAAAATTTGTCTGCTCAACAACGTAAATAACGCAATGAATGTTGTGGAACTGTCAAAATGAAACCCATTTCTGATAATGTGTTACGCGTGTGTAATGTTTAAACTAAACGATTAGGATTCGTTAAAACGCTTTTGTCAAATAATACCAAAAAATTATAAATCTGATTTATTTTTATATAATTGAGAAAAAAACTAGATTTAGGTATCATTGTTATTAATTTGTGAAAACTGTTATGTCTTTTATACGTATTGTCACTTGTAATGCTTCTTTTTTAAAATAAATATCGCAGATTTATTCTGAGATAAGAGCCTTTTTGGCCTCGCACAGGCCTTTTATTTTGTACTTGTTTATTGTTGTTTTTAATGTTAATTTTGTTAGTTTTAAATGCTCCTTTTTTATTATTTTATTTTTAATGTTTGGATTTCATGTCCGTGTCCCAAATAAAATATATTTCTTTCTTTATTTATTTCTATACAGTGTTATCAAAACTTTACCGCTGCTGCTACAATTTGGTCCTTCGAGCCGGATTTAATAACGATATTACAAGCTTGCGAACATTGTACCACCGAATCACCTACGCCTCGAACTTCGTTTGTGGACTGTATTAATAGTAAATTTGATAGTTGACATAATGATTTAGAAACGAAACAGCGCTGGCTTCCATTATCAAGGAGTGTCCGCGCTTTATGGTATCCACCGTGTACATCTTGTACTTCAACGATAAATAAAATCAGCGGCAGTAAATGTCGCTCATAGTGCTTGGGCCGTGAATTTGTGAACAAACTACACATATTCATTGGGATTTTTAAATGGAAATAGATGTAAAATAGCTTCTCTAGTTGGTTTAAGTGAATCATTGTACATTTAGTTTACATCGGAGCAAGTTATAGATCCAATAAGTTCATTAAATCCATGCAGATTGATCCGTATGTTGAACATGGAAACATATTCAGAGAACGCTTGATTGCAATGTTCGAAGCGAACCAATTTCGATAAAGCTATCAAAGTCTCATCTTTGGCTTCTCCGAAATTACTTTCGAATCAAAGTGCACTCTGTGAGTTAAATTGTTCTGCAAATTCAATTGATATCAGTCTAGTGTACGATTGGCCAGTAAAAACGTTGAACTTTGTCATGTTATGCCACGTGACGTCAACGGGTAGTACCGTCTTCGACCCATCGTTAAAAGGAATCATCAATGACGTAACAGTCGAGTAATGAAAGAAAACAACATCAATTGACATATTTCCTAGTCAGTAAGGTGATGAGGGTTACCGCTGGTTGATAGAAAAGCTGGATGTCCAGGGTGGAGGAATCTGTCACTCATGTATAGGTACCTTAATTTATCATTATTTTTATATCTTTAAGGTTTATGTCTTCATGTTGTTTTAGTTTTTACTGTAATCGGTGTAAAAATTGTTAGTGAAATAGATAAATTAAATTGAATAGAGGCGCTTTTAAGGGGACTACAGGACCTAAATGTAAGTTTTATAATGCCTAAAAGTATATGATCCACTGCAGTAAACAAAATCAGAAAAATATATGATATTCTTCAAGATATTTGCTAATTAGATAATGTGTTGAAAACATAATACAACAAATTTGATACAATAGAAAAAATCACGAAGATACCTCTAAAAATTTCTTATAACGATTAAAAACCATACCAGCGTTGGGTCATCGCGCATCTCTTTCTTTTCTATGCAGTCCGACAGTGACCGCGCTTTAGCTCTTGTAAGCCTCTTAATGCAGATGTTTCTACAGAGAGAGACAAAAAGACCTTCAAGTGGAAATCAAAGACTAGAACCACGTTCGAAAGACTGACGTGTAAAACAGAAAAAGAAAAACATCATAATTATTATTACTTCTGCAATTCCGAAAGCATAACCAACTTACATTACTGCCAACAATATCACTACAGCCACAGAGTAATAAAAATCCAGATTATACAAACGGGTGCAGATAAATTCCAGTTTATTACAATCCCGGTATAAATAAGCGAGTTTCCTAGTTATAAACATTTTGCATAAAGGAGGGACGAACAGATCGTTTTATCCCCTTTCTAATGAAATTCTTCGAACAAATTGCAAAGTTTTCAAGCCTTTAAACAAGTTGAAATAGTTCTTTTTAAAGTTTCACGGAGTTGGTTATTGTTTCTGAGGTTAAGTATGGTCGGTTACAACTTGTTTTTAGTGATTTTTACTTACGACCCTGCACCAAGATCAAAGTTGGTATTTGAATTTAGTGGTTTGCAAACGATATTATCCTATTCCTTATTACGTGGACTGTGATGGAAAAAAAAATAAGTAAGAAAATATGTTTATTTGCGGTAAACATAAAGCAAAAATACACAAAAATATGCGTCACATCCATGCAAAACGGCAATCGCTCAGCATAATGCTACGACCCTATGCGAGACAGAGCCCCAGCGCTGGTTGCACTGGTGGTTTGTAAAATCTGGGTGGATTAGGCCGCGAGCCCGCAACATAACCAATAGCGATCGTCGCGCCAATACGCGATCGTCGTGGACAGAGGCGCCTTCCGGTTTTCCGTACATAAAGTAAAGTATGAACCGCGATGTTCGCGTATTCGCGCGACGATCACCTTTAGTTAGGACGCGGGTTTGTACAGTATAGGTACAGCACTTCGCTAGGTATGAAAATACCTACTCTGTTTCTTATTATTTTTCTACTAGCTTTTGCCCGCGGCTTCGCCCGCGTGGAGGTTGGAGTATATCCCACGGAAACTAACTACCGGGACAAAAAGTATGCTAAATGTGTTAATCTTGTGTGCCAATTTGCATCCAAATCCTATTAGAAGCATAATTCATACTAATGATTGAAATACTACCTTGAATTCGTGCAACCCTAGTACTTTTTGTAAAGTTTCTGCTCAGAAATCGTGCACAACGTGTCGTGAACAGAATACCGTCTTGTAAATGATAAATGATAAATAAATGATAAATGATTTTATTTCTGTAAGTAGGTTTGTACAAACACTTTTACACGTCAATCATGTTTTTTAAACTAGATGAGGTCGGCGTTTCCTATCTGACTACTCTGAGAAGAAAGGCCGAAACAAACTCAGAGGTCACAGTCTCTTTTAAAGTCCAGACATAATCTTGGTCAGGTCATGCGAAGACCATGCAGATTGGTATCTGAAATGGTCTTTTGAGGAAAGAACCACACAGTTTGAGTGGACCTGTCCAGTCAGTGCACGCATTTGTCAGTAATCGTGCAGCTCGACTCAGGAAGTCAGGACTTAAGGAAGACTTAAGACTTTGTATGCACACATCTTGCAACCGGGATAAAAAGGATCATTTATATATTTTTTGTAGTTTAAAACCATCTTGTTAGCCTTAGCCTTTTCTTAGCCTTTCTAATGAAACCGGTTTGGGGCATATTAGTTGGATAGTTTTAAAGTCTATAACGGACACAGGTAGAAACAATTTTTGTGTTTTATATAAACAGATTTCTATATCCTGTTCCTAGTAGCAAATTTATCGTGCTATCCCTTATTAATTACTTTTGAATTGATTAATCCAACTAAGATGCTAGATGCGAGAGGATGAGTGAAAGGCGACTAACAAAAGGTATTTTTATGGAAGATGTGAGTGGAAACGCCCGAAGGGTATGCCCTAGAAAGACATTATAGTGACGTTTATTGGTAATCGGATATCTATGATTGGTAATGTTCTTCAGAAACGTCCGGTACGTAGTACTTACTCGCAACCGGCGTGTGTGTCTTCTTTTTCTTTAGGATTTGGTTTCCGCCCTTAGTCCTTCAAGTGGACCGTTGTGCGTGCTGGCGTGTGTGTGTGACCAGATGCATGAACGTAAACAAAGCAAGGAGTATGTAAGGATCGTAGCAGGTGGCGTTCTATAGTTTCTGCCTACCCCAATGGCAAGAAGGCGTTAGTTTATGTATTTAGGTACGCTATCAATCCTTAGAAATTGCGTTAATACATAGATATCACTATAATGACTGTTCAACAAATCAGCTAGAACTCTTCAACAAAAACCTTTACTTCTGCAAGATATTTCCAATATCCCATATTTTGTATTTTCATATATCATTTACCAAATATAACAAAAATATAGTTTATAGACTCCCCACATCCATTTCTAAGGAAGTGATAACACGATTGATGACCCAGAAACCCTTACGCGTGAGTAGATCACATTTGTCTGGGGTATTTCTTTTGACCAGTTGATACAGAGAATAATGTTGATGAATTATGTGTGGAGCTATGTCTTTATTCGATTTTATGAGATCAAACGGCTATTTGGTATAGAATGTGGGTTCGGTAGTAGAGTAATGTCGATTTCGAGATCGAGTTTGTTTTGCCAAAATGGCTTATCCGTCTTTCATGAAATACACACGTTTGAAAAGGGAGGAGGCTGATGAATACAGCCGATTTATTTTGTAAGAATCTTATCTTGAAAACGTAGATAAAGTGAGCTTGAAGCGACCTGTCAAAAGTGTGTAGTGGCATCTACAACGCCACATGCGAGGTGCGCGTCACACTGACGTCATGCAAAATCCTGCATCGCGCAAGCAGAGTTTACCGCGCAACTAGCATATATACAACGTTCCGACATCAACCGTCGGCCAGTATCCCACCAGACACAACACCCGTCTGATCGGAGGATCCTCCCTTTTCCATAGAGTATGAGTGAACTTTACTCCCTGTTCCTCATACCTCTACACCAATGACCCCGAACATGAACGTCAGCGCAGCTTTCGTGCATCTATATCAGCGTGACGTCATCATCACTTCCTCAAGGCAAAAGCGCCGCTCTTCGCGCGACGTGCAATGCCTTGGTATCGAGCGCGATAAGCGTAGCGTGTCGCGCCTGTTTGTAGGAGCCTTAAATCCCTAGCATCAGGAGGAATGACAGAAAACTTAGGTGACACTTCACCTAAGTTTTCACGGTGAGACTTTTACAGAATAGAACTGCAGGTATCCGTCCTATGCCTAGTTAAGACAGACAATTAAACAACTATTAATTCGTGTCCTCAGAATTAACATCCGACATACACAGCAGGGTTGAGACATTTAGCGGTTTCATGAATGTAATAATATCTTACAGCTTATTGTTTGGTTATTAATTTAGATCAATACAAGACTTGCGCCCGTTGAGATTTCGCATTGGCAATAATGACGAACATCCATACAAACTTTCATCCCCGTTTTAATCCCCTGTACGGGATGATTTTTTAGAAAACCTTCCTTCGTAAATGTCAAGATTCTAGGCCCAGCGGTCAAGGCTGTGCGGTGTCTGTCAGTAAATTTAAATTTAAAACTCACAAAAGTCAAAGTTAAAGTCAAATCATATATATTTCAAAGAGGCACATAAAAAGAACTTTTGAATGTCAAAATTTACCAAAAGAATAGAATTGATTCTACTAGCCCCTTCCAAAAGGTAGTTTCGTATGGAGAAGAATGCGCAAGAAACTCCACCGTTACTCTCCATAAACATAAACATACACACACACACACAACCACAAACACAACAACATAACACAAACACAATCCATAAACAAACATACAAATACACCATCCATACGTGATACATAAATGATTTCAATGCAATTAAACTAAATAATTTTCTCAATTCCAGGACACATCAAAACTCCACACATGCTCTTCAGAAAATGAAGTGACTCCAACTTCAACATGGGCAGCGGTGCCAGTACGGCCACCAGCCGTAAGTGGCCAGGTCGAAAGCGAGAGGCACCTCCTCCCCCTCATGCTGACTCCTCAAGAGTGCTGTTCCTCCTGTATCTGATACACAGGACCTGGAACGTGGTTGTGGAACATGTTGATTCGAAGAGTGCCAGGTATGATTACAATCAGAACGGGTTATATAAGCTAGTTGTGCAGTAAACTCTGCTTGCGCGATGCAGGATTTTACGTGACGACAGTATGTTACGTAGTTCGCATGTGGCGTCGTAGATAAAGAAAAGAAAGAAAGAAAATACATTTATTTGCGGTAAACATGACGCAAAGAAAAAACACAAACACAAAAAATAACGAGTTGGAGGAAAATATGCGTCACATTCACGCAAAACGGCAATCGCTCAGCATAATGCTACGACCTTATGCGAGACAGAGCCCCAGCGCTGGTTTTCAGCGATAGCCAGCGCTGACGTGATGACGTCAACCAGTGCAGCATACGAATATTAAAAATAAACATTAAAATAAGAAATAAAATAAATACACTATAACCTAGTTCAAAATGTATATAAACATAATACACAACCACATAACACCACAACTTACATACCTACTTGTATCCCTTTTATCAAACACATTTTATTTTTATTTCTTTTGGAGTTGGACATTTCTAGCTTAAAACTTGTGCTGGGTTGGAAGAAAGATCATACATCTGTGCTTTGAAAACTTACCACTTTTCACCAAAGAGTGTAGTGCACAATGACTAAATGATTTCGTCATGAGCATGGCCTGCATCAGGTTTTCTGCTAATAATACGAAATTACGATCCGTCTGACAATATTGTGGTATTTGACGAAATCTCCTGACACTAAACATTGAGAAATCTATGATCAACAATGGACTCAACAATGGACATTTCCAGGCTATCAAAAATCAAGAATACTGAGTGAAATGAAATCAAATTGTTTATTCTGATAGGATATCGGAGTCACTTTTACATGTCTTATAAGGGATCCCTTCTTTTCGCATAATGTTCTTTGTCCTAATATACTTCGGCATAACGATTTTGGCACAATTTGTTTTGGCATAATAATACTTCGGCATAATTTTTTTAGGCATACATTTTATGTTGGCATAATCATCTTAAAGACTAATTTGTTTTGGCATAAATTTGATTCGCATAACGTTAGTAGGCCTAATGACTATTAGCATAATATTGTTGGTTAAAAATTTAATATGCTGTGCAACAAAAGTTAGTGACAGAACCGAATTGCTGCAAAACCGACTCCACGTAGTCTTGTTTGTCCTACCACTAGAGTGTAATTTAAAATCGCGTAGGCGCGTAGGGGCGTGGCGGCCCGCGGGCTGAGGAGCAGGCGGCTGCGAGCGACCCGCCGCGGCTGAGGCTGGCCGGCGAAGCCGGCCAACAAGCCGAAGTTGCGGGGGTGAGCGAAAGCCGTCTGCGACGATTAGCATGCGTGGGGCCGCCGGAGGCCCGCAGCGCCGGAGCCGTGACAGAAACCCTGCCTGCTGCATGCTGCATGCTTGCTGCATGCTTGCTTGTTTGCTGCATGCTTGCTTGCATGCTTGCTTGCATGCTTGCTTGCATGTTGTATGCTTGCTTGCATGCTGTATGCTTGCTTGCATGCTGTATGCTTGCTTGCTTCATGCTTCCTACAGCGAAAAAAAAACCCACAAAATTGTTCATAAAAAAGTTATGCTTTAGAACTTTATGCTTAATAAATTTATGCTTTAGAATATTATGCTTAATCATTATTAAGGTTAGAGAAATTATGCTTAAAAAAATTATGCGTAACCTGTTATGCGTAATTATATTATGCGAAAATATAATTATGCCAAAAAAAATTATGCTAAGTTATATTAGGTCTTAAAATTTTATGCAAATGGATAGGGAACCGTCTTATAAAGAGATGTGATGATTATTACTAGATGGTGTCCTCATTTCCTATCTGACTACCACTGAAAAGAAATGGCGAAACAACCTCAGGGGTCAGTCTCTTTAAAAGTCCAGACATAATCTTGGTCGAATCATGTGAGGACCATATGGATTAGTGTCTGTAAAGGTATTTTGACAAAAAAAACACAGATTTGAGTGGTCCTATTCGGTCAGCAGTGATGTACAACATACCTTAAATAAAGTATCTGGAATACAAAATACAAAATACTTTTAAATTAAGTATTTCAGATAGCAGATGCAAATAACTTTCTGGAATGGTATCTGAAATACTAGATATAAAATACGTATCTTTTGAATAATATTTATAGATAAAAATACTTTTGTAAAAAAACAACATTTTTTTATTAATGAAAGTACCTATACTTTTTTACATGTAAATCGCGTTGATCGCGCAAGTCAAGGCTCAAGAAAAGATTCAGTCTTCTCATAGGTCCGACCTACCGACCAAACTTTTACAGGTCTCCCTCAAACACAGACTATTATGCGGAATAATTGAAAATGGCACGAGTCAAGGGGCATAGCCGATGACATTTTGTAGAAAGAAAGAATTGCCACGCCATCTATTAATTTGGTCCCAGACTAAAGATTCAATGGTGCGTTCAGTTTTACGTACGACAACATTGAAATTTAAAATTAATGTCACCTAAGATGTCACAATAGAATCAGCTATTACTAAAATTATTTTAGCAAATTAGTATCTACAAAATACTAAGATATCAAACAAAAGGTATTTAAATACAAGATAAGAAATTCATTTAAAAAAAATATATATAGTTACAAGATGAAAATACGTATTTTGTATCTTGTATCTGTATTTCAGATACTTGTATCTATAAGTTCTATAAGTATCTTCTATAAGTTACATCTCTGCCGTTCAGTGCAAGCATTTCTCAGTAATCGTGTAGATCAACTCAGAACGCCAACCCGTCATACTTTTCATACAAACGCTCGTACGTGATTATGGCGTTGTAGCACATCTTTCATTGATTTTTTTTTACTAATAGGTATCTTGTGCACTTTATCTAGGTTTCTATGCAAGCAAAAAATCTAAATTTGGAGAAACAAATATAGTATAAGCCTCCAAAAATCTGCTTTTTTGCACAAATTTACCTGAACTTTAGCCGTTCATAATGTACTCATAAATTGTAATAGTAAAGAAAAAATCTAAATAGAAACCTAGCCCATGTAATGGAAATTCTAAATGACAATTTTTTTTTCCATAAAACTGAAATGCTTTTTCAAAAACACGCATTTCCTGGAACAAGTTTTGTGAAATCTCCGCGCGCCAATTTCGTTCGATGTTATCGCGTTCTCACTCTTGCTTCTTTTTCAAACATTGCGTTGGATGAAACAACAAGCTTTCAATCATGCTTGCGTTGACGATAGACGGACCGGGAAGGGCCCTCTTAAGGAGCTCAACGACTCGAGTAATTAAAGCCTAGTAGATACGAATTATAACTAGTAAGTTTCGAAGTTTACTCAACCACCAATTAGCTATTTGACTATATTGTAAACTACATCACGTTATTAGTTTACTAAATACCTACATAAGGGCAATATATTCCCTTTGGCGGAACCACAAATACAGTTTCAATTAGTGGCATGTCTGGTATTTGCGGCTCGAATATTTTACACTGTGCATATATTGTACAGTACCTAATGAACAAACGCTGAGCTATGTATGTCATTAGATACGAGAATCTATTCTGAGATAATCCTGTTTTGGGATCTACACATTGTGTTGTACGAGTCGCTCATTACGAGTATGTTGACATTTTAGATCTAGAATATTATTTGAAAGAATACCTATTTGATATATTTATACCACGATATTTGTTGTAGGTTTCTAAGGCTCAATTTTTCAATCTTTTGAAACCTTTTTCTGAGAAATAGAAATTGAGGTTTGACAGCTTTGTATGTACAGTCAAGAGCACTAATATGTCAACACTTGGCAACTTTCAATTGCGATTTTTTTCGTGAAATAACGAATGCAACGTTGAAATGCGAGATATGGCATAAACCTATGGGTTCAAAAATACTATGTTCGTAACAACATAAAATTTTATTAAAAAGTTAAGGAGAAAATCGCTTTTGAATTTAGCCAAGTGTATATATATTTATGCTCGTGACTGTATATACATAAAATATATGTCACACCGCCATATTAATTCTTCAGATAAAAGTTGTTAAATGTTTGTAATTATAATGAAAAATTCTACTATTTGGGTACCTACTTAGGGCAACATTTTTCAATTGATCCCTTGCAGGTCTCTTGCTCTTAAACCTTTAAATATTAAATGATGTTCATAAATAATTCCAGATGGCGCGGCTCCCACACGGTGCCGAGTTCAGGCGAGGGTCTTGCGCAACGATTCGACTCCGTTAGCCTGGCTGAATCTGACCTTGGATCCTGTTACTCCTCCTGCAGCTGCAGCTACTGCAGGCTGAGGGAATGCGCCCATGATTGTGTCAGGTTGGTTACTGATTTTCGATAGTCTATTAGTCAAACATTCATAGAAACACTGCAGTTTGGCAAACCGGAGGCATCTGCACTCATCTTTCTGACTGACTGACTCCTTGATAAATGAATTTGTTTTAATTGAAATAAATGCTTTGAGTTTGCGTTTGACCTGCTTATTTTCATTGAGGCCCAATGTACAGTCACGTGCAGTAATATGTCGACACTTGGCAACTTTCCTTGGCAAATACCTTCCGTAGCTAGCGACACGTCGTTTTCATAAAAACCAGTAGTGTCGCGGCGACACGTCGCCTGCTGCTGCTGCCTGCAGTCGGCTACAGACTTGTACCTTAATGCCGAAAATATATTTCTCAGTTTTTTTTCTGTTTGTCTGAATGTATGCCACCATCTCGCAAAAACTACCGGAAAGATTTTATTCAAATTTCGCATAGATATTCCCTATAAGTCTGGTCAGTCTGTAGGTTACAAAATATTACGCTATTCGCTATGGAGGATAAGCAATATTGCAATTTATTCGTATTCCTCTACAGTTTATCGCAAATTGTAAAAAGACGAGCCATTAGGTTAAAATATTGCAGATAGTTATAGATTTAACCTATTAAATGATTATTATCACGCTATACCTTTATGGAACTATGCAGTCAATCACGACATTGATACAGGCTGGATTTTTGAGATGGGGCAATAAGGGAGGATCCTTTAATCGTTGTCGCCACACGGGTTCGATTCTTGGCTCAGGCAGAAGATTAAAAAAAAACAAAAGTGCAGTTTAATTTGCCTTCAAAATTGAAATCAAGGTTCTTTGGGCAATTTTGCCTTACCTATTACCCGTATCTATGACCCGTAGTGCCGAATTTAGCCTGGTGTGCCATCGGAACAATCATGTTCATTTAAGTGACTGACTTATATTCCCCCCATTTCCATGCAGCTGACTATTTTGTTTGGGTTGACGATGGTCCTAAAATCCTCCAATAAGGTTTCAGCGTGGTATGAAACGACTTTTTTATAAGTATCTTTTTTACAACTTTGACTTGCTGTAACTTTGGATTCCCCATTTTAGTTGCGGCGACTGACTCTCATATTCATGATTATTGAAAGTTAAACAACCACTAGAAATTAAATTTATTCTCCCCTACTATAATATAAGAACGGCTATTTTAGTCAACTTTCAACAAAGCAAATAGCTTAAAAGTTTGACGACTGCTTTGCAAATCTATGTTCCATTCCCAACTATTGATATTTTTTATGCTTCCTTTTTTTACAGTTTGTTATATTATTAATATATTATCATTATGATAGTTCGTAGAACGTACACAGAAAAATATTAAGTTTAGGCCTCTTCTGTCATCTTTAGATAAACAAAAAATTTGGTTAGGTGACTCTTCGTAAGAAATCCCACGTATTTACAATCTACTGTTATAATATTATTTTACTGATAGCTGATCATCAGGAATAAAATGGTGTCGACCTCAGGACGAGCTGCTTCTCACAAGGTCAACTGTACATCGCTTGCTCCGTCATCAGTCCTGACTCTCTTCATATTTTGGCTGGTGACACCAAAAGTACAAACGTAGTATACTCCTCATTTGTACTGTTATTTTAGTATATTCTGATGTCGAAAAAGCCGCGAGCAGAAACTAGTGTATAATAAAATTTGAGGTGCAAGCGGGCCTTAATCTTGAAGTTTTGTCTTGAATCATAAGAATTCACCCATCAAAAAAACTCCTTTGATAAATGATTTCCTATTAACTATTAATCTTTCTTTCATTCCAGGTAAGAAAATGATCTTCAAACTTCAATTGAAGAAATATCTCATCGACTGTTAGCGACAATCAATTTGGTGGGCAAGACAAGGCTGTTAATGTAACAACACCGATAGACCCCAGCGTTCTTAAGCCGACCTGTACCTTCCGTACCTGACCTCGTACCTCTGTAAAGCTACCATTTACTGGGTACGTCTTTCATTGACTTGCCTGAGCTCTAACGGCTGAAAGTATATCATGCTCACTCAAATGTCTCGCTAGCGGTGGTTTGTGTGTTGGATCATTAAGTTCCCATCAAAATAGTTGATTAGACTGGTGCCGATCCATACGTCATGTTCGTGAACGGATGCCGTCAGTAGGGACTGGTCATCTCTTAGCTGCCACGGCTTATTTTAATTTCTGAATTGCTTTTTTTGCTTGTATCTTTTTTATTACGGACGCTTTCTACGTGTACGTCTTTCTACACCGTTTTCACATATATAATTTCAACATGAATGATGTAAAAAAAAATTTGTTTGTATACAAAATATTTGCTTTAAAAGAGTGTCCATGGAGTTTTTGCCCGTTCTTCTCCATAGGTACTTACTACGCATTGGAATGGGCAACTAGCTTCATATTTCTGTCGGACCGACCCTTTGGCAATTCTAAAGTGCCTATAATTGGTTTATTTGAAATAAATGCCCTAAGTTTGAGTTGAGTTTGACCCGATTAACCCATAAGCGTAAGAAGTCAAAATCTTTACTTACTATCATAATTTACAAGCAAAACCGTGTTATAAAAGAAGCAAGCAATATGTTTCACTTAAAGCATGCATAATGTGGTAAGATAAATCTTCAGAGAGAGGAAAGAATGTTTCAGACCCTCAGATTTAAGTGATGCAAAGCCTCCAAGCTTTATAGCAACCCATTTTTCCAACTAAAACATACGCGAAAAGGCCATCTAATACATCCTACATCAGATATTTTTCAACCAGTTTTAATATGGAAAGTAAAACCTTCAGGCACTCTTTTAAAACAAAAGACTTCGTACAGAAAAAAACATTATCTGTGCAAAAGCTTTTTCTAAAACCTTAAATCCTCGTTCCCATTTTAAGCTAAAAAGTAATACTGTATTAGGTTAGTCCACCTCGTAATTGTTTTACCATTGTTTAACTCAATTTTCAGTGGGCCTAGAACGGAGTAAACGTAACGAGAATTCCAAAGATTTTTAAAATTGAAAATACTTGTATCGCACATAGTATTAACTGACGTAGTTTTAGGATTTTATTTTACATCTACTACTAATTGTGCTTGTCGCAAAAATGTAATCCCATTTTGGTTAAATATTTTAAGATAGTTTTACTTTCGATAAAAAAATCGTTCGAATTTACGTTACGTTTAAGTTACGTCTACGTTACGTCTACGTTACATCTACTTTAGGTCTTCGTTAAGTTTACGTTACGTTATGTCTACGATACGTCTACGTTATGTCTACGTTACGTTATGTCTACGATACCTCTACATTACGTTACGTTACGGCTATGTTACGTCTATGTTACGTCTATGTTACATCTATGATACGTCTATGATACGTCTGCGTTACGTCTACATTACGTCTACGTTACGTCTACGTTATGTCTACGCTACGTCTACGATACGTCAACGTTACGTCTACGTTATGACTACGTTACGTCTACGTTACGTTTACGTTAAGGTGATAAAGAAATTACGAAGTCGACTATGCAATCTTTTTAAACATGAGAGTTTCATAGAAAACCACATCTAGGTACCGTTTAAAAAGCTTTTGCAAAACCCAAAAACCCCTTTTCTCTACTCTTTGCTGTATTCCGTAGAATCAGTGGTAGAGCTTAGTATTAAAGCTATTATGTAATGAACGCCCGTACTCCACAATGTTAGAAGAACTTTATTTTTTGCTTCTCCCCTCGCTAAAGTTTTGGGGTGTGGTTAAGTCAGAATATTTCAGTGTAATTTATAGGGGCTAAAATATATTTATGGGTGTATGTAAGAAAAGATTTTATGAACAAAATGTATTAGTTATTTTGATAGCTTTTTTGTTTTATTTTTGGCAGCCATTTTCTCAGCACAATGTGTTTTCTTGAACACATTGTGCTAAGATTCACTCATCCGTTAGATTCACTCATTTTGACGGACAGAAAAACAATTGAAAAATGACGGGAATCGCTTTTACTTTTTCTTTTTTAAACGTCATCTATTTAATGGTATCAAAACCAGCCAGATACAAACAGTACAGCCAAAGAGTACTACATCTTTATATCTCTAAACTACGAAAAAACTTATTCCGCGACCAATTATCCTGATTTTGAGTTAAGCGCAACGAACCTGTAGTATTTTCTTTTTAGATTGAATTAATTGTTGAGATTCATAGATGCTGTCATAATCTTTAAGATAAATTGAAAGTCTTTTTCTTATTGAATAGTACAAATTAATGTTTCCTCCGGCAATTTAATCAGCCCATTGCTGTTTACTGCGACATAAGGCACTAAAATATTTCGTTAATTTCGGTCAATTACTCCAGCCCTATCAATTACGGACGGCTAGCAATGGGCAGCTCGCCGTCCGGTAAGGACCAGGCCCGGGACGACGGCGCGTCGTGTTCCACGCGCGCCTCAAAGAGATGTCAGCACCATTGACGGGGTCCGATAGGACCGATGCCTGCCGGGGCTGCGGATTGTTCGAAAGAGTTACCGTGGCCCTGGCGCACAGGCAACTGAAGGAACACGGGTGGGTTTTAGTCAGTAAGAGTCTGACACGCCCTTCCGCTCCGCCCAGAGCGGGAGAGGTCATTTGATGATTTCCCACCCAAAAAAAAAAAAAGCCCTATCAATTAGTTTGAAAGACTCCGATTCTGAATTCCTTCGATAACTAGACACACTAGTTTCCGTCGTGACTGCAACCACACCTTGTTCTAAACACACAAAACAATTAAATTCCAGTGTTAAGAGCTGCTGAAGTAAAATAGCGGTTATCTGCACACACTCGTCTATTTGTGTGGGTAGATTGCTTTCTTTGCTTTTAATTCCTTCCTAACGTTGTTAGTAACAACCTTCTCAGATTGTTGGTGTTAGCGTTGTCTAATTTGGACTTTATTTTTAAATGAAGCTTGATTGAATTCTGGTTTTCTAGAGACTGAAGCTGATTTAGTACAGTATATGTGAACACAATATCGTTTTAAAGAACAATACATACATAAACTCACGCCTTCTTCCCATGGGGGTAGGCAGAAACTACAGAACGCCATCTGCTACAATCCTTTACCTACTCTTTTTGCCTCGTTTGCGTTCGTACATCTGGTCATACACGCACGCCGGTTGCAAGTACGCACCTGACTTTTCTGAAGAACATCACCAATAAGGTCACTATATGTCCTCCTAGGGCGTCCTCTCCTGGCGTTCCACTCACATCTGCCTTGTAAATACCTTTTGTTAGTCGCCTTTCATTCACCCTCTCAACGTGATCAAACCAACCATTACCATGATGATTTTAAAGTAATTTTATTTTATTCTATTCGGGAAATTACTAAACAGCAAAAATATAAAATTCAAGGCCATGGGCTAGTATTTCTGTTAACCCCTAAATAAAGTTTTTCGAACTAAATAGACAGCTGTGCTGCTCGGGAGTTCGTTGCGCCACCTCTTCTTTCCAGCTAAAGCACTAGGAAGTGGTGAAGAGCGGCCATTATGTGGGACTGTCTTATGTAATTTGACGTTAAAAAAGTGCTGATTCTCAGGCCGCGTCCTATTTAAAAGCGATTGTGCGATTAGGCGATGGTCGCGCTCATATGTCACTTTTTGTTCGGTGAACCTGAACGCGTGTTCGCACCGGCAGAGGGCGTTTTCCGATTTTCGGAACAAAGGGTGACATAAGTAATTATGCACGCGATGATTGCTTATTCGAACAACGATCGCTTTTAAACAGGACGCGGGGAGCCTCGTTTGGATGAATGACTTTTGATTTTGATTTTGAATAATTAAACGCTTGTTATAAAAGCCTTCTCCTATTGTAATAGTGCAACGGGTGATTTAGGAATAATTAGTATTATCTCTTATAACCTAATTTTATGCCTTTCCTCTTGGCCTGTAAGTACCGACTTTAAAGTGAATTTTTTTTACGAAATTAAAATACATAATTTCAGAAAGCACCTTGAAAACCGTTACAACAAAGACTTTCATCAGCAAAATTGTTGAACAACTGCCTGAATCTCATACAGAAAATAATAAAAGATAAAAGATCTGAACAAACTTCCATTTTCCTGCCATTCGCAGATACAAAGCAAACAGTTAATATCTTTTGAGAAAGCATCTTAGGGCTTCAAAGCTAAAAACATGTTCTCTATTCTAGTGGAAGACGTTTCAAAGGAATTCTTTGGTCGAAACGTTTTCTAACAAATATTAACAAATAAGAATTAACAAACACTCGCGTTATTTTAAAAATTCCCTTTCACTCACACAAAAGGAATTGTAAAAGTTGAGGGATTTCTATTAAGAAAAGCGGCCAAGTGCGAGTCGGATTCGCACACGAAGGGTCTCATACCACCGAACAATATTTAACCCTACATATTATTTTTAATAAACTGTAGTAAAAAAAAAAACAATGAAAAAGCGCGTTTCTTGTGTGAAAAGTGAAAATTTAAAGGGACTTTTAGGGAATTTTAAGGGGATATTTTCACTGTATTACGAGTATACGAGTACAGGCCGGATTTTTGAGATAGGGCAGCAAGGGCAGCTACCTTAACCGTTCTAGCTACTGGAAAACGGTCTTAGGAGACATTTCTTAACTTTTTGAGAAACTTTGATTTGCATTCACAGATTTTGAAAAAATGTATAGTCAGCAGAAAAATGGGCAATTTTAACAAAAGCTTTTTTTTATGCCAATCGATCATGTCTCATTAAGGGATCAAACACCTCTATTGGACTAACTGAGGTTTGAGTACTAGAAAAGTCAGATATTGCAAAAAACTGACCCATACATTTCGTGGGAAATGAGATTACAACTTACTTTTTATTATATATACACTAACCGCTACAACGAAGACTGGCCGAAAAACAAAAAAAAAAACTTTGAATTTCGAACGAATACGCGTCATAATTTAATTTGCTTTGAAAACAGAATCATGATAGTAAACTCTGCTTGCGCGATGCAGGATTTTGCGTGACGTCAGTGTAACGCGTAGCGTGGCGATGTAGACACCGCTACATCACTCCCCCCCCCTCCCCAGAGACCGGAGGTCGATACTGGGCTGTCATGTATCAGATGATGTTTGCCAGGGCCAATTGAGGTTCTAGTGAGTCAGAACCGGCCGTCGCATAGTTCACGGTGGGTCGGAACTGTCTGCGAAGATTCCCCAGTGAGTTGGGGTGGCGCTGCGTTGTGCTTCAGTGCGTCGGATGTGGTACAGCGCCGGGTTGAGGCTGACTCCTGGCGTCGACCAGGAGAGGATTTAAGGGCTCTCCTTGTGGACCGGCCGAGAGTGCAGTGTGTTGTGCCAAGGATGCTGATGAGGCTGAGGGTGGTGACCAGGTATGAGCTCGCGTTGCATGCTGGTGGTCAGGATACCCGTTAAAGCCATGGGTGCTGGCTGGCTGTGTGACTCGCCGCTCGAAAGCTTGAAGGAAGTGATGAGGACGTCACGCTCATGAAGTTGCACGAAGCCTGCGCTAACGTTCATATTCGAGTTCCCCAGTACTTATAGAGGTATGAGGAACAGGGTGTAAAGTTCACTCATACCTCCATAGAAAAGGGAGGATTTTCCGACCAGATGGGTATCGTATCTGGTGGGCAATTGCCCGACGATTGATGTCGGGACGATATGCTAGTTGTGCAGTAAACTCTGCTTGCGCGATGCAGGATTTTGCGTGACGTCAGTGTGACGCGTAGCTCGCATGTGGCGATGTAGATGTGTACCGCTACAATTTTATTTTTATTATTTCTTAACATAGCGTGGCATAGTCAAACTCAAAAATCAAAGCAATTATTTCAAATAAACCGATTACAGGCACTTTTGAATTGTGGAGGAGAGGAGGTAATCTGTGAAAATTTCAAACGGTTCAAAGTATTGTTCAAACTATTACGGTTAAAAAAATACAACCCTGTGACAGACGGACGGATGGACGGCGGACAGCGAAGCCTTAGTAATAGAGTTTCGTTGGCACCCTTTGGAAACGTGTTTTTACAAACGTAATAATATTACCATTGTGTAAGGAACGTGGGGCGGTCAAGATCGAGGAATTTTGGCTTTTGATAAAATATTCGGGTGCCGAACTTCAGAAATAATTTTGATTCGTGAAGTGGTTTTTTATGTATGGGTTATGGTAAGTCATTAGCGCCTGTAGGCGTTTTCAATATCAATGAGTTTACCAGTAATGTTGCTGGAGTTTGCGAAAGTGAATGTCTCATAATAATTATGCATGTAACACAAACAGCATCCTTTATTAATTTTTATTTGCCTTCCCTTAAGGTGAATCGTTAGCCCGCCAAATTCAAATTTTCTTTGGTTTTTTGCAAATTATAGCTCTGTTTAAGGTCGTATTTTGATCAAAATGCGATTCGCGAATGTGGGAATGATATATTTACTGAATAATAATCATCAATTTCATATCAATCGTCAAACTTTGGAAATTTGTTTCACCTTAGAATTATCATATGAAGTATTCTGAAAAACTCGTAACAAATTTCCAAACTTTTGTCTACATTATGTTGTACTTTTATGTAGGTACAATGCAAAAAATACTTAAAGTACACCTTAACCCACCGTACCTGCCTACCTACCTTTGATATTAGCGATCTCTAAATAATAAAACAATCTCTTATCGACACAAACGCCATCTAGTGGCTACTGGTTGAACTAACTCAAGATTGAAAGCACTTGCAGAGCCTACCACCAACTTTCACTTTGTTCAACTTCAGCTAAGCAACGAAGTAGTTCTAAGTTGCTAGCATAGATGGCGTTCGACAACTTTTGGCGTACAGCACTAGTATGGTGCTGGTTCCACTTTGAAAGTGTAAGGTACGCTCCGTTGATTTGTTAATTATTACTAAATAGTATAATTATTGGAGGACAGACTAGCACACGTGTCGTCTGATATTGAGGAATCTAACGATTATTAGTACATTAATGCAGCGGCCGACAACAGACGCATTGATGGACGAACGCTAACGTGAATATATAGGCCGAGGCGTAGCCGAGGCAAACATACGTGAGTCCATCAATGCCTGGTTGCGGCCAAGGCTTGTATAGTACTTTTCTCAAATAATGCGCGGAAATTCAAAATAAGTAAATTAATTATTAACAGAGTCAATGACGAACAACGATAACTTTTCTCGAGCCATTATGTTCATTTGTTTCTTTTTCACTTTAAACTGCTCTATTTGCTAAGCCAGTTCGAGATTTAAATAAAATAGTTGCTAAGCTACCTCCTTGTATTTGATTCATTCACATTCAGTAAATGACTTTTTAAATGACATGGACTTTTGTATTTAATAATTTAATGTTTTTTTCTCAATTTATCCGATTTTTATTCAAAACTGTATTTGAGAGGATTTTTTTTAACGTTTTTATTTATGTATGGTGGATGTCCTATGCCGACTAATGTTTTACAGTTGTCATTTTAGTTTATTTCTATTATTTTATTTTATTTTCAATTTAGTGAACAATTTGATTAATGTTTGCATGCCTTAGATAAGGTAGATTGTATAAGGCTCACCCATCTTAATGTAACATCTTATTTTATGTACCTGCAATCGATGCAAATAAAATTTACTTTACTTTACTTTACTTGGTTGCCTTGGGTCGAAGTAAAAAGTTCGTTCCATTTTTTAATTACAGGACAGCTATGAGTTTTCATAATAATTTATCCGGTCGCTAAACACGACAGATACAGATATGGATTTTCATACTAACATTGCCGACCGCTGTTCACATGTATTTAACCAGTACAGCATTTTCGATTTATCCCGAAGAAGGTTGCCAAAATAATGCCCGAATTTCCAAGCATGTTTGAGAAGTAATAATTATCTGCAACAATAATGTATGTGATAAATAGACACGCATTGACGAAGACCAGCCTTAGGGAATTTAGGGAAACAATAGTTTAGGTCATCGTTACTGGTTACTAACATAACATAACACCTCGCCTGTTTCCCCGTAGGGATAAGCAGAGGTGAACCTATAGTATACCCACATGTCGCCAGTTATGTATAAGTCCCACGTAAAAGGCGACGAGTCTATTGCCATCTACCGGGCACAAATCCAGACTCCGGGCTGCTACTGAGAAATTCCTGATAGAAAAACCCATACAACCCAACATTATAAAGGTATGAATGAGCTTGCAGGAAGTGATGATGACGTCACGCTGATGTAGTTGCACGAAGGCTGCGCTGACGTTCATGTTCGGGGTCACCAGTATAGCCACCAGTATTGAGGTATGAAGAACAGGGTGTAAAGTTCACTCATACTCTATGGAAAAGGGAGGATCCTTCGACCAGACGGGTATTGTGCCAGGTGGGCAACTGCCCGACGATCGATGTCGGGGCTTTGGGCGAAGTAAACTCTGCTTGCGCGATGCAGGATTTTGCGTGACGTCAGTGTGACGCGTAGCTCGCATGTAGCGATGTAGATGCCGCTACAACACTTTGCTCGACCTGGGAATTGAACCCAGGACCTCGTGCACCTCAGCCAGCATAGCGCAGCAGCGGTTGCGACCACTAGACTGACGAGGCCACAGACTGACGGACTGGTGACTGTTAGTCTGCATCATCCCACTGCGGTTGGCAAAGGTCTCCGTCCATAACTTCCAGCTATTTCGTTCCAGGGCCAAAATGGACCATCGTTATAGGCCAGCGATATTTCAAGCTGTTAAGTGGGTGGACGACCAATATTTTTTTTTTTTGTTTGGCAAAAATAACTTCTCCCTCTCTGGGCGGAGCGGAAGGGCGTGTCAGACTTTTACTGACTAAAACCCACCAGTGTTCCTTTAGTTGCCTGTATCACCTGTGTGCCGGGGTGACCGTAACCCTTTCGGACAAACCCGACCGCGAACCTGGCAGGCATCAGCCCTAGCGGACCCTGTCAGCGAGTGCTGACATCTCTTTGAGGCGCGCGTGGAACACAACGCGCCGTCGACCCGGGCCTGGTCCTTACCGGGTGGCGAGCTACAAGTGAGTGGACGACCTACCTACGGATGTTCGCAGGGAAGACTTGAATCAGACTCGCTTAGACCAGGAAAGCATGGCACAAAGGGGAGAGGCCTATACTCAGCAGTGGGGGAGCAAAGCTGCCAACGATGATGATGAAGCAGGTATAAGTTTGTTTACGGGCGAAGCTGCGATTACTCAAATTCTATTTATAAGTGTCTGAAGCTATACACTAAACGTAAAATCAACGAATCTCTTCCACAACAATAAGGCATCATTTATCAGCGTTCTGCGGAATGAAGCCATTTCTTAAACGGCATATTGTGCTGAACTTTCCCTGAAACTGTTATTGTCAACCTGCGGGTTATTCGGTGAAGCCATATTGCTTCTTTGTGGTTCAATTTGTTTTATAAATAGGATCTACATATTTTCGCGCTATCCGTCCTTCCACCGTACTTCCTACCTATTGCAGTGTGTGGTCAATATTTAAAAATTACCATCATGATCACCTCGCCATTACTGTTTTATTGGTCAGTGGTCGCAAACACTATCGCTAAGCATGAGGTCTTGGAGTCGATTCTCAGTTCGGGAAAATTGTTATTTAGTTTTTCATCAGGAATTTCTCAGTGGCAGCCCGATCTAGGTTTGTGATCCGAGCCCAATCAATCAATCAATCAACTCAGCCTATCGCAGTCCGCTGCTGGACATAGGCCTCCCCCAGGCTGCGCCACAACACCCTGTCCTCCGTCTTCCGCATCAAGTCTGACCTAGCCACTTTTTTGAGGTCGTCGGTCCATTTAGCTGGCCCAACCCGAGCCCAGTTGACGGCAATAGGCTCGCTCCCTATTACATGGATTTTAAACATAACTGACGATTTGTGGATGGGCTATAGGTACAACTCTACCTAACCCTTCGTGAATTACAGGCGTGGTGTTATGTTATGTGTTAACATCATTATCAGCTCGTGAAATTTTTGCCAGTAAAAGGCTCCATGACGTGGAAACCTGAGTGTCCAGCAATTCAAATTGAGCTCATCCAGATTGCCTTACGATTTTTTCTTTATTACAAATCCAATTTCACTATTAGATAGGTAGCACATTTAAAAGAGTAACGGTGGAGTTTCTTGCCCATTCTTCTCCATACAAAACTACCTTTTGGAAGGGGCAACAATGTAGAATCAATTCTATTTTCTTATAAATTTTGACGTTCAAAAGTGCCTTTTAAAGAAAGAAAGAAAGAAAGAAAGAAAAATATTTTATTTGGGACACGCACAGGAAATACAAAGAGTAAAAATAAAGCTATCAGGCTAGGTAGCTAGGTGGCTAGGTAGCTTTTATGTGCCTATGTGAAATACATAAATGATTTGACTTAGATTTTGAAAAAACTCAAATATTCAGTATTCAACTCGTGCCCTCTGGTGCATAATTAAACATAATAGAGGCACTAATTTGAACACCTTTCACCCATCCCCAACATACTTACCAATCAGATATGTTAGCAGTAAAACGCGTAAAATTACATGAAATTGTTAAGATTCCAGTCGGTAGCGATGGTACAGATAAACACAACGGTATAGCGTGATTGGAAGCCGCTGTTCAGTGTCTATTGGTTTTATAATGATTGGTTAGGTAGGATGAGGTGCTAGGCGTAGCGAAGCGGATCTAAAACGCCGCATAAAGGCTCCTCCAAACAGGGGCGACACGCGACGCGAATTGCACGCGACACAAACGCACCGCTCGTCGCGCGACTGGCGGTGCGCGTCTCTTTGTGCCCCGTCGCGTGTCGCGGCTGTTTAAAGGAGCCTTAAAGCTACGGTTCCCTACGACAGCGATGGCCGCCACACGGCCACAGTGACAGCTGTCATAAAATTATGGCACCGGAGTTTGACTTTACGGTCTTAAAAGACGCTCTCTAGGGAAACATACATACTTACTTTCATAAATAGCGTTTCAGTGACGTCATTCAACGGTAAATTGCGGACGCTATGTGGCGGCAACTGCAGTTTTAGAAAACCCTAGCTTATCACAATAGATATAACGGAAACGATTAAAGGCTTCCGCAAACAGGCGGGACGCGACTGTAGTAGAACAATTTCTATGAATAGGTCATAGATATTGTTCTACAAGAGTCGCGTCGAGCTGTCAAGTCGCACCTGTCTGTGTGAGCCTTAAATTAGGTCGCGGTACTAAGAGTGTAGGTAATTGGTGTCGAAACCTAAACGACAACAGCAAAATTAATTATGCCTCCGCTACTCACTCTCATAATTTATATAAAATGGAATTTAATTTGAAAAAATAGTCGCTTCATCTGAAATAAATAAAATAACAAATAACTTCCATTTATATCTAAAATTAATATAATCAATTGTCTCGAAATATAATCTGCTGGTTTAATTGATATGTCGTTGAAAACTAAGGATATCATAATTGGTGATTCAAATAGTGAATGAGCGAACTGTTTCTCAAAAGTGATTATAAACTGACTATTGCAAAATATTTCTGCATTACAAACGGAACGTTTCCAAATATGACATTGGCCTTTCATTCAATATAAATTAATCCTCAGGATATCCTTCAGTTATCCTGTATTTTATCGCCACAATATGCTAATGCAGCAAGCCTGTTCACGTTTTTGGTCTGTAAAAATGCAATACAGTTTCTTGAACATGGTAAGTACCATTAAGATATCTAACATTTCTACCGAAAAAGATGAGACCGTACTTCCTTAGCTTTTGGGAAAATCGTAGAAAATACCACCAAACTTTAAGCCGCTATCGCTTCCGCGTACAGCTACACCTCGACCGCATACCACTGTCATGTTTCGCCCCCCGGCGCGGCGAGGCGATGATTTCATGTTTACAAGCTTTCCACATGTCGAGTTTTATTTAGCGACATAAACACACAAGAAAAGCCGGATTGAAAATTGTATTTATTATCTGTAATATTGTAATGAAATTATTTTGTACTGTCTTTTTCTTCTTTTATAGGCGTATAGGTACACATAAAGCTGACTGCCTGTCTTATCTTAGTTAGGATTTAGAGAGTACCCAGAAACAGATGACAAAAGACTGTTCGCCGAATTAGTGTACTTGAAGTTGACCCCAGCAAAAGCTAAGCAGATGAAGTTATAGATTTATCAGTACAGGCTCGAAATGCTACCAGAAAACTGCTACACTCATAACCACTACACCATTTACTCAGAATTTAACCATCAGATGCTGACGTCCCTTATCTAAACTGCCAAAAACAATGTTATTCTATAGAAAACAAAAGAAAAAAAGTGAAATAACTGGTTCTGTACCCCATATAAAATTACCCAACTGTAGCAGAGGTCTGGTGCGTGACAAAATTTTCATCTTTTTTTAAAATGCCCATTTTTCCGTCATCAAGAATGTTATTATTACCGTAATGATGTCCGTCGTTATTTTTATGAATTTGCGAAAATTATGTCAAGCTGTTTGTCATTCCGTATGTAACGGCTTTAGCAAACACGCAACGTGTTTGCTAGGCATACTTTGCAGACTATTACTTTAGAGTTACAATATTTGATGACCGATGTCACGATGCTTGTTATGTTTCATGCTGCAAGTATCTTCAGCTCCAGCAATGAGGCTGTAAAAGTCAGTCTTATTTATCAGTGCTTTTTGTTTTTAAAGAGCTTGAGGCACCGTCAAAGAGCCTCCACAGGTGAAGGTACTCGTATTTTAGCACGTCCGGCTCACAACTGGAAAAAATTTACGTCAATCAGAGCAGATTATTGCACTTCAGAATTCAAAGAACTTTCTTCCGCATCAGCTGCTTCCAAAACATTTATGCCTTTCGTACTAAACTTGACGTCATCAAACTTCTTTCCACTTGAGTTGGTGACGTCGTAAATTCATCATAAACTTCCGGTAATAAGTTACTAATTAGTTACTGATTCTAGGAAGTTAGAATCGAAGATTTCTGGATTCAAAATTCCAATTGAAGTCTACCTAAAAACTTGTATACTTTCATCCTTTCTCCCTATCATAACAGACTAATGATGTAACATTGAACTTCCCGCCGAGGTCAAAGCTACCGGTTATAGGGAGGGTCACCTTCCTAAATCATCAGCATTAGTCAGGGTCAAAGGTGCAGTGGCGCGTGACGTAATTCCGGCTTAAAGATTCACCAGGTTCTACTGCTTACTGAACCAGAATTAAATCTGTTTCCATTTCCTTTATTTGTTCTTCTTCATTTATGTGCGCATATCAAATTATGTATTATGATACACATCACAAATATTCGACCATATTTTGAAACAAATGTTTTTTATGACAATTTTAGCAAGAAATAGTGCAAACATAAATATATTCACCAGTTATAGTTATGAGTTTATCTCCCTCATCAGAAACTACAGACAAAAGGCACCTTTAATTTAGACTCCATAGAGGTGGAAATCACCCGCACATTTCTGGTAGCCAACAGTGCGTAAAATCAATGAGAACAGTAGCTAGTTCAACGTCTAAGTTCGTATTTGTATCATCTTGTAAAGAAAGTACGTCTTCAACATTGCCTTTGTAAATACTATCTTTTGTAGCAGGATTCTTTGTTTTATCCAGTTCTTTGGAGAATGTGGGATTATTGCCAAAGCCTACTTCCCGATTAAGTCTTGTTAATTTTGCTTCTTCATGTGCATCCAAGGTAACTCAATTGTTGGCTTCCAATAGTCCAACTTTTGTAACTTTGGGAGCTTAATTATTTCTTTCTCTTTTATAATTTTATTTTCTTTTGTTAATCATTCACCATTTGTTGAATATTTTGAAATATCACAATGAGACTACAACTCCTTCTTCTCACACATTCCAAGGCATTCTTAACTAAGCCCTGCTTTGCTCAGAACTGAAGTGATTATAAACAAAATCATCAGATGACATGCACTGTACTATTATATTTCTTGACATAACACTCCAACATAATATACCAACGACACAGAAGCGACTTAACCCGAATAGCTTCGTAAACTTGACATCGAACCAGTCGCCAAGACGCAACGCGCGCGGGCGCACGTCTGTCGCAAGTTTCGAAGTCGGTAAAAGATGGTGTGCGTGTTTGTGCAGTGAATAAAGTGTTTTAGTGAATTGGGATATTTATCTATTCCGCTTTGGGTGATTTTTATTACGGTAAGTTTTCTGTAAAAGTATTATTTTTAAATAGTTTTTTGAAGTTTAATGTCGCGTGAAGTTTAAACGGTTAGCCGGTCGTTTGAAACTGCAGTGACATCTTAGGTTAAAAGAAAAGTGGTCGAGGCTTTATTAATGACGTTTACTACTTCGATTTAAGGAAAAGGAGTCATTAAATAAGAATTTACGGAATTCATTCCGGGAATACGATATTTTTCTTTTGAAAGTTTTGTGTTTATTTTTTCTTTTGTTTCTTTAATACATTTTCGTCCAATGGGGTCTTGTTCTAAGATCCCATGTGTTCGTTAAGCTTTTGTTTCTCTTCAGATTTGTTGCTATTGTATGTGCGTGCAGTTAGCTGTTGCTATACTGAAGATTTCTATAATAAAACTATTTTCTAAGCTCTGCTTACTGTAAAGGAGAAAATTGTGATTCATGACTGAGAATGTTGCGAATTGAATTATGGTTCTTTTTTTTTAAATAGCAGGTTCTGTAACAATTTGTATACAGGGTGTCCAAGAACCTGGCGTCCAACTGGATTCCCACGATGCCCCAAGTTCTAACAGTACTCAGAAAAATATTTTAAAAAATCCACCCCATGTACTTACAGAATTATACTGATTTCAAAAAAAAAGGGGAAATGAGCACCCTGTGACATACTTTTGAATGCTGTGACTGCTAATGCTGATAATTTCGATATTTCTTGAAGGTTTTGTAATCTAGGGTATTGCTGTGTCTAAATAGAATGTAAAAATAATGTACTTATTGTACCATTTTAAAATAAAATATTATTTTAACTAAAGGTGATATGGAAAACTATTGAATTTCGCAACTTTGACCGACTGTAGTGTAAAAAAAATGTACCAAAATAGTATGGCAAGTGACGTCAAATTTTGACGCGTTTATTCCTCTTTTTAAAAAGGTATAATACTTACACATTAATTTGAAAAAAAAAATTTTGATAATATTTTTACTCAACAACCCAATTTTTACGATGTCTTACAGAATTCTTAGAAAGAAAAATTTACGACGAATTGAATCTAACCTCTAAAGAATTACTATTGTATGCTCATAAAAATAACAACAGGCCTCTCAAAAAACAGGTTAGACCGTAAGGGACGGTATGTGCATGCATCTCACCAACATTTGTGGTCAGATGAATCAACATTTAAGAAGGATGGCTACATGAACCTACACAACTTGCACGAGTGGCATGTGGAAAATCCGCACTTGATGCGAGAAGATAGATCCCAGTACCGGTTCAAAGTGAACATGTGGACCGGTATTCTCTGTGGGAATATTATTGGTCCATTTGAGATGCCCGAGAATTTGACTGGCGAATCATATTTAAATTTTCTTCAAAATGATTTGCCAAACTTAATCGACTTAACTTAAATGACTTAATCACGTGTATTTGCAAGATTTTGAGGATTAGGTCATGGTGAAGGTCCCATTATTAATACTATTTTGAATATAAAGGCTCCTACAAACAGGCGTGACACAGAGGCACTGCCTGCGCCTGTCGCGCGACGAGCGGTGTCTTTGCGTCGCGTTTGATTCGCGTCGCGTGTCGCGCCTGTTTGAAGGAGCCTTAATGAATTAAATATAAATCCTTGGATCGATTCCGGGGCCGGGCTAAGTGTTATTGGGTTTTTCCATCGAGAATTTCTCAGTAGCAGCCCGGAGTGTGAATTTATGCCCGGTTGATGACAATAGGCTCGCCCCCTATTACATGGGACTTAAACATAACTTGCGGAATGTGGGTGTACGATGGGTACATCACAGCCTTACCCTTCTGGGAATAAAGGTGTGATATTATGCTAATTATTAAATATAATGTTGTAATAGAAAGGCTCTTGTATATGGTGAATGATGTGCAATGAAAAGATATCTCACCCCAGCCATGGGAGAATATAAACTGTGGAGATCTTAGGACACAACCCAGGACGTGAAGATTCGCATCTTCTCATGCTATTTCGCCAAAGAAGTTTGCCAATTAAGAAGTTCATGTCCAAACCTATAAAAACCGACTTATTGATTGAAACGGTGTTAATGACTGTATCGAGTTTTTTATTACTTATTGCCAAAGCTTTTGGCACGCGAAGCATGTTTTTAATCGCAAAGTTACGTATGAAAAAAACTAGAGCCAATTGTTTCCTCTTGTTGTTTACGGTATTTCCTTAAATTCCGTATAGGTATGCGCACGTGCTGTTCTAAGGTCTCCCAAATACCCCAATATACGATATTTGGAGACGTTACCATGCTACACATGTTGCGCCGACCCAAAAAATAAGTGAATGATGATGGAGACGTTACCATAACCCTGACTAATAAGTCGATCGGAAATCGTGTGGTGTTATTACAAGAAGAAGCTACAAATAATCCTTGACAAATCCTTTACTATGTTTATAATAATAGAAGTAGTAAATAGGAAAACACCATTTGTCCTTGTTAATAATCAACTTCTATGAAAAAATCCTAGTCTTTCTGCAGGAAATCTAAACGAACCATCCGTAAAACAGTATACTCTGTAATAGGTATTCAGACGGGATAGTCAGACTGATAATTTCTCTCGTGATAAAAAACCTAGATAAAGAAAGAAAATATGTTTATTTGGCACATTGTCATAAGTACGCAAAATGTTACAATATAATACAAAGAACCCTGAGCTTATGAGCTCAGCCCATGTCGTGGTTGAAAGATAGCCAGTCAGCATACCGTCACTCGTGGCGAATCTTTATTACGTGAAAATTCTGAATGATAGTTCCTTTCCCGATTATTCCCGATGTCCACCACTTGTTTGGCCATCACTGGAGGACAGCGAAACAACTTTAAAAAAATATTCTCGTTGTCCACCACTGGGGGAAACTTCATGGCTTGAAAAGGTCGAATCTGTTCCAAAACCGAATCGACTTTACGTAGTATTTTGACTGCTACCCCTAGAGGGTATATAAAAACCTGAGGCGCGAAGGGAGAGCAACCACTTTGCCCTTACGTAACAAAGCATACACCCATGCTCACCTCCACAGCTTTGAGGTTAGTTTACAATAATTTGTCCCCCAATGGGGGCCAAACAAGTGCTGGACATCGGGAATAATAGTTCCTTTCCTGCTTGAGACTTGTATGAAAATTCTATAGCCATGTTTTTACCTGAGATCTAAGTCACAACATTGTGGCCTGTAAGTAGTAAATCTAAAGACGTATGGCAGGTTTTCACATTATTAATTAATAGATGACGGAATAATACTCACATCACGGGGGAAAGCGCGTTATCCATAAATCTTAACAAACATTTTACATAAATCTAAATTCTTATTTATTGGCTGCGAATTACGTAATTCTTTTACTACCAAATAAATTGATCGTAATTCTTATAATTTCCGATATATATGCTAATATTATTTTATAACTTTATTCGTAGCAAAAAATTGTATTACGTGTGTGTTTACGTTCACGTTCTGGACCAATGAAAATAGGCCTATTTTATTTAAAAGTTGGCGATTAAGTAGGTGTGATATAATGTTTTTAACTGTATTTTATAATATTTTAAACCTAGAATACTGTTTTACTGCAGGGCCAAGCATACAGACCTCAACTTTTATCGACACTCTTGATTTTTTTTCATGTTAGGTATTGTTTGAGCATTCTTATGTGTATCAAACAGGGCTAAGTTGCAAAATCTGCTAAAAAAGCGCTGGATATTTAAATTACCTAAACTAAAACTCAATTTTCAAATTCGTAATAACCAGATTGTACAAGTACAGATTAAACGATGACCCCCAAACTAAGCATTTGCCTGTATCTTGAGGGTCGAAATTGCGACATTTTCAGAGTTAAGGCCTTGTGTAGTGCGGTGTGTCTTGTAGAGCGTCTCGGCGGGCACTGGCCGGCCGGTGCGAGCGCTTGAACTGCTAGATTTTGTATAGGTACCTACATATATTTAAAAATAATAACGTAATTATAAAATGTGTCCTCAACGTGCCCCAAAAACAATAAGCCTTATTTTTTTATTTAACTGTTACATGGTTTCATGATGGAATCTCTTCAAGGTACATATTTTAAATAGCAATTTAGTGTCATCTTTATGTTTTTTTTTATCTAGCCAATTATGTATTATAATTCACGTTTCTGTCTTAACATAGGCCTTGACCGCATGTTCAATTCTCCAATTATTTTTTTTGCGTAACATTTACATTTCGCTAGATTTACAGAGGTTTAAGAGAATTAAAAAGTACTGCAACTTCGCTTTAAGAATAGTACGTAACTCTTTAAAAACTTTACACCATACCACCATTATAATACAAGCCTACTAGTAGCATAACAAATGCATTTTCGTTGCTAATTAAAGCAATAAAAAAACTGATATTTACGTTAACATGCACGTTAACGTAAACGTTAACCGTAACCTATCGTAAAACATACGTTACGCGTCCAACCTTGGTTACCTAAGCAATTGGTTGGAAACTGTGATATCTATCCTTCACGCTTTTTCTTTTGTTTAATTGGTAGGGCAACACAGCAGTAATTAAGTACTTAAATACTAGTCGTGTTGATAGTGCGTGGTGGATCAAAAGGCGTTCTTATACAGGGTGGCAGGGGCATCGCCGCACAACTTGTTATTGTTACCATGGATTAAGTTCATGATTGTAGACTACCCTTTTTTTTGGGTGGGAAATCATGAAATGACTTCTCCCGCTCTGGGCGGAGCGCAAGGGCGTGTCAGACTCTTACTGACTAAACCCCACCCGTGTTCCTTCAGTTGCCTGTGCACCAGGGCCACGGTAACTCTTTCGAACAATCCGCGACCCCGGCAGGCATCGGCCCTTTCGGACCCCGTCAATGATGCTGCGCGCGTGGAACACGACGCGCCGTCGACCCGGGCCTGCTTCTTACCGGTCGACGAGCTGCCCATTGCTCGCCGTCCGCAAGCCCGCGCCTACGGTGGCCGGGAGTCGGCTATCGACTCCCGACGCCCAGGGTGTCTCTTCCTACAGCGACTAGGGGCGTGAGAGCGCAACGATTGCTTCTCCGTCACGCGCTCTGCCTCCTCCTTCATTCTAAACCACCCAATTTTTCGACAGTTATTTGAAAAAAAACATATATTTTTTACCACGTAGGTATTACACTTTTCCATGAAACAGCTGTTTATTTTGTAATATCCGAAAAAAAATATCTACGCTAGGAGGTCTAGAATCATGTGCTGAATTCATGGTTTCAGTTTGCGCGACGATGTACCTGCCACCCTGTATAGTGACGATACTTAAGTAGATAAGTTTAGGTAGGCTCGTGGCTAAGTAATAACAGCCCCACGAGTCGATCGATTAGGATAAGCTACGCTTGCCGCAGTCGGTCCGTGGATGGGTGACCATCTTTACATACCGAGACCGCCACGTGCCTCGAAATGCACGTTAAGCCGTTGGTCTCGGCTGTCATTGATCTTTAACAGTCATTACTGGTCGTCAGAAGTCCGAAAGTCTGACATGATAGGCAGTTGCTCCATGTGAAATACTAGTATTCAGCTGCATCCGGTTAGACTGCAAGCCCCCCCCCCCCCCCCCAACGTAGTTGGGAGAAGAATAGGCAGATGATGACTTAAGTGGGTTCGTTTGACGTACCTACCCTAGACAGACAGTCCGTTTACCAACCTTCCTGAGCTATGAGCAATTTCCCATTTGAAATAGCTCGTACAAACGTGAGCCTTGAAGTACCCTACCCACGTTTGGCCCGGCCAGTGAATGTTTACACCTTGATTACCTGGAAATGTGAAGAAGATATTAAAGAGAACTCCAGTATTAGAAATAATTAAATCCTTTCCTTCAAGTACTAACAGTTCAACATGAATGATGTAACCAATATTTTGTAACCATATTTTGATTTAAAAGAGCGTCCATGGAGTTTTTTGCCCGTTCTTCTCCATAGGTCCTGCTACGCTTTGGAGTGGGCAACTAGCTTCATCTTTCTGACTGACCGACCCCTTGACAATTCAAAAGTGCCTGTAATTGGTTTATTTGAAATAAATGCTTTGAGTTAGAGTTTAAGTTTACTTTTTCCTTATGGTATCGTAGAGTACTCTAATCTGCATCGATAACACTTAATTTGCATTAGATTCTTGTTTGTGATAGTAACGTATTGAGCTTAACTAATATAACAAAGAATTATAAATCTAAATAGTTTTTTCACAAACGAGTCAGTCATTTATTAATTAAAAGACAGACAAGCAGATACCGTCCAATTCCATCCGTTTTTGTTTTCATTCAGTGGTACGAAACTCCAAAAATTTGTAGATCTATTAATAGTGAAAGATTTAGCACTATCTCCACAAAGCAGATGGCCAGCCATGAATAATACATAAATAATCTATTTCAAGTTGCGTAACACAACGTTTCCATAACTTTATAATTTCTAGTCGCTTTAATGATATTTTATGTAAAAGTTCTAACGACTTCCGGTCCTAAAACTCGAGTTAGAATGTCGTAGTTAATTGCTTACAAATTAATGGTTTAAAACGGAAAAGATAACTAGCTGCGCCAGCGACTTAGACTGTATAAAACTTTTTTTCCCCCTTTCGCCCCCTAGAGGGTGAGATTTCCTTTTTTACCCGATGCATACCTAGTATTGGGTTATACTTTAAAGTCTATTCCAAATAAGTTGGTAATTTCGTGATTAGTCAGTCAGATACATAACATAACATCACGCTTTCTTTCCCCGAAGGGTTAGGCAGAGGTCTACCCATCGTATACCCACATTTATGTTAAAGTCCCATGTAATAGGGGGCGAGTCTATTGCCACTATCTGGCAGAAATTCCAGGCTCCGGGCTGCTACTGAGAAATCCCAGATGGAAAAGCCCAATAACACTTTGCTCGATCTGGGAATCGAACCCACGACCTCATGCTCACCGGTAGCGTTTGCGACCACTAGACCAAGGAGGCAGTCAGATAATCTTTCTAAAATCTTTCACGGTGATATTATGCTTATTATCTGACTATTTCGATAAACAAATTGTGACAGGTTTTTTTTTAACTTAAGGGCCTAGACAAATCACATTCGCTTCGGAGCGATTCTATTTCTACAATCGCTATCGCTTTCGCTAATGTTTCAATGATACGAATCGAAAACTAGCGATAACGCTTGTTCAAAAGTGCCACTTTGCTACGCATCTCTATGAAACTAATCGTTCGAGGCTGTGGATTCGTTTCATACAATCGAATGATGTTAACATTGTCTAGCTAATTTCTATTCGTTGACCTATGATCACGTGACATTTCGATAGCTTATGTCAACCCCATAATTTTTCGCTAAAAAGTAACATTAGCTAATCGAATGTTACTTTGTCTATGCCCTCTTGTTTTTATAAAGGTTTGCGAGGGCCTCGACACTTAATAGAATTAAGCCGATAAGTCTGTAAGGTTAAAACGAGCTTGCCCTATTTAGTGTAGCAACACAGTAATACCCCTCCAGCACCGTAATTGCGTAACACACTATCTATCACAATCTTATTCATTTTGAAGGTTATTGCTAATCCATTGCTTCATATGTTCGAAAAATTTGTCTGCTCAACAACGTACATAACGCAATGAATGTTGTTGAACTGTCAAAATGAAACCCATTCCTACTGTCAGTGTGTTACGCAATTACCCCACTGGTCTAAGTTGCAATGTTATACCCATGCTGATTACTGATTTATTAGATACCTGAAATATTGTTAAACGTTCTCACCTTTGGATATCGGTAGGCATTGTTAATAGTTAGGTTTTTAAATAGTACCTCAGCTACTAGATGCTCATACAGGAAGTTGACCCAAAAAGTAGGGGGACGAACGCAGATTAGTCAACTTATTTAGATCAGAATACCTACTAGATACCTATGCAAAATTAATAATAAATACAATATTGATTAGAAAAATAGTAAAATGTTGGTAAAACTATACCTACATCACTCTGCCAACCTCTTTGGGAAATTAGATCGTAATTATATAGACGAGAACTAAGTTTTTTTTTTATCAAAGTCATCCTTTAAGCTGCGAGATAATTGCGTAACACACTAACAGTAGGAATAGCTTACATTTTGACATTTCAAGAACATTTATGAAGCAATGGATTAGCAATATCCTTCAAAATTATTCAGATTGTGATTGATCTAGCTTGTGATGTTTCATAAGTGCCCATGTTGGTTTATGTGAAATAAAATATTTTGATGTTTTTGATTTTGAGTGTGCTACACAATTACAGCCTTACTAATAAAGATTTACACACAAATGTATGTCGAACAGTGGCTAACGCTTTGGAAAATAAAGCGGCACAATTTATACGCATGCCTGGGACTCTTGAAGAGCAAGAACAAGTAGTTTCTGGATTTAGAAACTTTTGTGGCTTCCGAAATGTGATTGGTGCTATAAAAAAACACACCACACACACACCCACACTATCGATTGCACACATATTTAAATTGGGACAATAGTTTGATATTTGAAAGGTGCGTTCTTAAATGACAAACAAATTATGTTTCATTTTTTCTTTCATTTTATCTTAAAAAAAACATAAAATTATTTTTAAATACATTTCGAAACAACTTTTTGGGCACAATTTATAGTATTTATTAAAAATAAACATTTTTTATGCTGTTTATAAGGTTTTCTATATGTCTTTACAATTTGGTCATCAAGTTTCAAAACGTTTCCGAAGAATGTTGCCAGTGACTTTTGTTATAACGAATTTATTACTATACAATGCTTACATACCCATTATTGGTAAAGGGAGTGTGTAACTCGTATCCATAGCTTATACAATGTATAAGTAAACAGTTGTTAAACGAGTGTATTAAATATTTTTATTAGTAAGGCTGTTAGTGTGCAGCTCCAATGGAGATGAAGTTTGCATACCAACGTTTTCTGGCAACACCCTAGTTATATAATAATTGACCATATACGTCAGATCACGTTGTATTTCATAACTATAATTCCACTGACACCGTCAGGAACTCGGAGCATTTTAATATGGCGATGGCAGGCTCAGGAACGTGTCGCTATTCAATATGGACTTATAACTGTTTCTTATGGTATTTTCTATTGCTATCATGCGCCAGGCTTGCGATTATCGAGGAAAAATATTTATATATACTTGTCTGAGTGGCTATTCTGCCGGGGTCGCGGATTGTTCGAAAGAGTTATCGTGGCCCTGGTACACAGGCAACTGAAGGAACACGGGTGGGTTTTAGTCAGTAAGAGTCTGACACGCCCTTCCGCTTCGCCCAGAGCGGGAGAGGTCATTTGAAGATACCGACCCAAAAAAAAATGTGTGGCAGGGATATCGGCGCGCAAGCGCAACCTGTTACAATGGATTCATTACCGTCAAACGTGAATAGGGATGCAGAGGTGAATCAGACGAAAATAATACAGTTTGTTGCCAAAAAGACTCCAATGTGTTTATTGTATTATAATTAACAATTAAGTGCCCTTGTTGGCAACAAACTATATTATTTCAATGTTAAAATCCCTTTTAAAGTTTCGTCCCGATTCAACCCTGCATCCCTATTCACCCCTTTTGACGGTACATGATTCTGGACCCCCCGGCGTTGAACTTTTTCGTCGATAAATTAAGAAATAATTTAAACAATGATAAAAATATGCAAACAATAATTGTAGCTTTCATTAATTTCTTATATTTATAATTCAATCAATCAGTCTCGCCTTTTCGACGCTTATTTTCCCGCATTTCGTTCTTTTTTGTGTTTGTGTGTTTTACTTTGCGTCATTTTTACCGCAAATAAACGTATTTTCTTTCTTTCTTTCTTTTCCCAACTATATTGGGGTCGGCTTCCAGTTTTAAACCGGATGCAGCTAAATACCGGTATTTTACATGGAGCGACTACCTATCTGACCTTCACAAGCCAGTTACTGGGTAACACGATACCCCTTGGTAAGACTACAGTTGCCAGACTTTGGGACCCTCTTATTTTTTTAAATTAAACATTTACCAATAATTTCTACAAACCATGGATTCGAGACTGTTGACATAATCTCAATCAACGGCGGATTGCACCGCATTTCGTCAGTTTAACTACCGTTAATTACAGTGTTTAACGTTCCGGTTACGTCATTTTAATGATTGATTTGTTGTAAATAAATAATCGCTCTATTGATGTTTCTGTCCTTGAATCTTTAGTGAATAATGTTGCTACAGTACTCGTTAGTTATGTATGGACATGATTGATTAGTTCGCTCGTAATGTGATGTCAGTCAGGTGAAAGTAACGTCTCCCGTTGGAGCGTCAAGTACAGTTATTAAGTAGTAACTTATGGATATGTAGCAGTTACTTATACGTTGTAAAATTGGTTTATCTTGATGCGATCGTCTTTTGTAAATATTTGATCCGTAAAGTTCGTATTCATAGTAGTACTACCAAAACATTGATCATTAGATCAATGTAAAGTTCAAATATTATTATTTTACGTGACTGATATCAATTTAGTTTAAAAGTACATGATATGTTTTCCATTAACATTTCGGTAAATTTTTTCACAATGTTTTGGGTCATAATTTTAATTTTGATAATTATAACGACTCATCTGTACATTCTAGTGTTGTGTAAAGTGGGTTGTGGGAATCGTGATATGCAGAAAAACAATAACCATTTGTAACTAATGTTTTCTCTCTTTCACGCTCGTTTCACTGAGAGCGCAAAGTTCAAACTAGTTTAAAGTATTTTTTTAAATTTAGTTTACATTGTATCTTCGTTCTAATTATAATCTTAGAACTAGTGTTAGTGGCACGTTAACTGCTAATATTATTTATTGCGTATTTAACAGGGCTATTCTTGAGCTGAGACAAACTTAATTTTATGCTGTCCATCTGACATGTGTTCCAAAAACTTTTTTTTTTCCGATCATTTTCTGAAACCTACACTATCCGTCCAGTGATATTAGAATATCACTGGACGGATAGTGTAGTGTAACAAATAAGAATTTGTTCTATAATTTATATTACGTATACCTAGTTATATGGCTCTACAGTAATTTAATTCCACTAATTTAACCTTTCTAAAATCAAGCACCTGACATAATACTGTATTTGCTCGTTCCCAGAATCTCGTTTATCAAAATAATTATCATGTTTCCATCAAATCATTATGATGTTTATAATTATCTCGAAATGCATCGCGTGTGAAAGTAATTAGTGTTAAAACAGAGTTTATTGTTATACACTAACGTTATTTGTTTTAGACCAAATAATCGTAAAAAAAATACCGAAACAATAACAGTTTGCTATATTTGAACGGTTATATTTTATTCTAATTATTTATATCTACAATTTCCGTTTAGAAACAAACATCATTTCGAATAGAAAGATAAAGACAGAGTATTTGTCTATTCCTTTATTTTAGGTATCTAAATTCTTGTATAGATAATAATATTGTAAAAAAAAACCACGTGTGGCACTCGGGGACTGCCGCGGTAAAGCTATTGCATAGCATTTTCTATCAACTTATGCAATTATAATTATTTATTTATTTTTTATTTATGCAGTATTTTTTTTTCTTTGATATTAATTCAAGTACAGTCGTACCATATATATACACGTTAAGCGAACGCTCGGCCGAGCTACAGCCTACATGCTAGGCGGAGTGGGGGGTGTTAGGTTTTATTTTCGTTACGGAATTTCTTGATTCGGTCGCCGCGCTCAAAGCCCGCGATAAAAGCTATGCAATAGCTTAAAAATGAAATTACTCTAATGGTCGAATATGTACGAAGCTTTTGGCTTACGTTATTTTGTGTATTTTTTTGTGTGTCTTATTTGTGCGGAATAAACCATTTTTCTTTATTTCTATAGTATCTAACCCTCTCTTATTTTTGCTGTTGAGTTGTTTGTGTAGTTGTTGAGTTGTTTTTGTTGTTTAACTAATAAGCAAATACTCAATTATATTTACAATAATTTAAACTTTTCTAAACATTTTTTTCATCACCTACATATTCTTATTCAAAACCAATAAATCTAATTCTAGCTCACTTGCAACATCCAGATAAAGAAGTTACTTGTACTAACTTAAGTCGATAACGAGTTGACGTTGATACCGTTTATATCCGTTGAAGCAAAAAGAAGCGTAAAGATACTATAACTACTTCTAACATCAAAGGAAGCTGGAATGCGGTTGATCTTGGTTAAGAACAAAAAGTTTAACCGTAGTTTTAAGGGTTTGGTGGCACCTGCCTAATAGGACGTTTATAGGAAAAATGGTTGATCGACATTTGCAATTTTATTTTTCTTAGTATTAAGAGTGTTTATATATGTAGGAGATTAGGGCCTGTTTCATAGTTTGAATTAGGGACTTTCTATTTTCCCTAGTGTCACCCTATGTAAAATTTCTACACAAGGAAGAGTCATTCAACAATCAACTCAGTCTATCGCCGTCCACTGCTAGACATAAGCTTGCCCCATGCTGCGCCATAACACCCTGTTCTCCGCCTTCCGCATCCAGTCTGCCCCAGCCACTTTTTTGAGGTCGTCGGTCCATCTAGCTGGGGGGCGTCCCACACTACGCTTGCCGATACGCGGTCTCCACTCCAGGATTCGTCTGCTCCACCGGCCATCGGTCCTCCGACAAACATGGCCAGCCCACTGCCACTTCAGCTTGCTTACTCTGCAAGTTATGTCGGTAACTCCGGCCCTTTTCCGGATAACTTCGTTTCTGATTTTATCCTTCAAAGAAACCCCAAACATAGCCCGCTCCACAGCGTTTTGAGCGGCCTTAAATTTGTGGACCAGCCCGACTGTCAGCGAGGATTCCGGCGATTGGGACCGCCCATAATTGATTTTTAAAAATCTATTGTTCAAGCCAAAAACAGCAGTACAGTCAAAGGAAAAAATGTTTAAAAATCTTTTTGATTCAATAATATAATTTATTTTTGATATAACATAACATAAAAAAACATCCTTTACCCGTATGTAAAATTTACGTAATAAAAAATACACATAAATCATGCTAACCATAAATAATCAACTATAGAGAATATAAAACAGTATAAGTATATAGTATAATATATAATAGAGAATATAAAATAAGAAAAATCCCAATCGCCGGAACCCTCCTGTCAGCGTCCACGTTTCGGCACCGTATGTTATAACAAGGAAGATTATTCTATACTATTCTATTCTATTCTATCAACTAATATTCCGACGAGATGTACCAGGCTGGCAAAGCTTTTGATAAACGTCTTAAATTTTTCCCAGCATATCCTTCAATCGTTCTTAAATAGGTCAATATATTCATACTATTTTCATAGTTTATTCACGAAGCATATAAACTGATAATAGGTAGCATTCTTATTCATTTCATAAGCAGGCCTCGTGCTTTGGCAACTGGTAGCATGGTGAGCACGTGATGAGCATAGGAGTGCTCAAAATTATTCGGAGAAATGCATTTTGATGGTAATAAGCGGCAGCCGTCATTCCGCAAGTTATACAATTCAGTCCGTACCAACACGTTTGTTGTTACGAAATACTTTTATCCTGTTTTTATATTCAAGGCAAATTAAAATTTTGTCAATTATTTTTTATCAAATTAGATGAAATTATCTTTATTCAGCCTTCATTTTACTGGAAAATCCTTTATATGATTAAGTTCACTAACTAAACCAAACTAGCTTTAGATATTGATTTATTTAATATTTTAAGCACACACATGTATAAAGGAGGTCATATGCATTTTCTACGAGTCAACCTTTGGGTAATGCAGAGACAAACAGTGGTAGGTGCAATCACAAAAACTGATTCAAACTCAAACTCAAAGCATTTATTTTAAATAAATCAATTACAGGCACTTTTGAATAGTCAAGGGGTCGGTCAGTCAGAAAGATGAAGCTAGTTGCCCATTTCAAAGCGTAGTAGGTACCTATGGAGAAGAACGGACAAGAAACTCCACAGACACTCTTTTAAATCAAAATATTGGTTACATCATTAATGTTGAAATTATGCATGTGAGAACGATGCAGAACGTTAAAAGCGTCCGTAATAAAAATACAAAAACAATTCAGATATTAATTTAAATTAAAATAAGCCGTGGCAGCTAAGCAATGACCAGTCTCTACTGACGGCGCCCGTTCACAATTTTTCGACGTCACGAGATTGATTGAGGTATCTAGTTCATATGCTCAATTAATTACCCGTCGCATTATTTTAGCGTCTTCCAATTATACACGTTCAAAAGAAATACACCGCGATCGGTTTCAAATAAAAATTGCTCACTTTTTTTTTAAGTGACACTGACTTTCACTAGCTTCGCATACATAATACTGATAAAAGTGTTCATTAATTTTCGCATACCGACGTCAAATGTTTGTTTTTGTGCACATTTGTGAATTAGCGGCTAGTTTAAATGAGTATTACTGTCTTTTCAATGTGGTATTAGACAGATTCACGCGATACTTTAAGATGAAATTCATAAGGATAAAAAAAAATATGTCACGTTTGGTATTTCAATAGTCTTCGGTGTCAAAGCTTTCTCTACAGCATCTGTTGGTTGACTAAAGTTAATTAATAGAAAAAAAGACGGGTGTCGTGTCTGGTGGACAACTCCCCGACGTTTGATGTCGGGACGTCGTGTATATGCTAGTTGCACGGTAAACTCTGCTTGCGCGATGCAGGATTTTGCATGACGTCAGTGTGACGCGTACCTCGCATGTGGCGATGTAGATACCGCGACAGATAGAATATACTTTATTGCAGATATTAACACAGTTCATAATTTAATTTCATAATACAAATCTTTAATTAAAAAAATTGGTTGCCCTACGAGCTGACCCCCCCCCCCCCTATGTTTTATACATGTAAGTACATATAATCGGCAGTGTTATTTGTTCTCAGCTTTTAGGCTGGTTTTAGCTGCATTTACGAGACAAAGCCAAGTAAATGCAGTGTGTGGTGAATTTTATGGTGAGAGTGTACTTTCCTCTAACTGCATGAACTTCCTAACGATTCTGCATGTGTTTAGGATGGCTGCTTTCTGCAGATTTATGTAAAGGGATTGTTCTAAACCTATTTAAAAAAATTATGTATTCACTTTAAATAAATTTAAAATGCCTATCAGAAACAAGTATCCGAAAAAAGTCTTAAATATCTGAAATAAACATATCATCTCACCTACGTATATTTTTTCTAATCCCCACTTCACCATCACAAAATATGTAGGCTAGTCCATAGTCCAGCGGACCACAGTAGCCAATGGGTACCGTTTTAACAACTGCGCAGACGCCAGTGTTCCGACCAGAGGTAAATAAACCCACAGTAGCCCCGTATGTCGGCGGCAATTAGGTATGGGGCCCGCATTGTGGGCTTTTTTTATAGAAAGAGAGAAAAAAGTTCGAGGTAGGAAAATAAATTGTTTTTATATGGTTCACAGGTTTATTTTTATTTTAAAGTTCTAACGGGTTAAGGCTCCCGCAAACAGGCGCAACGCGACATTTGTAAAACAATTTCCATAAAGTTTTCATACGAATCGTTCTACTAGAATCGCGTCGCGCCTGTTTTACCGTAGCCTTTTTGACTTTTTAAGTGTTGTAAGTGTTGTGGTTGATGTAATTTATGAAGGTGAGGTTCGAAAGTACGACTCCTTGTATAAGAAAATGGTATATATAGATGAACACACTGTATCACATACTGAAGGGAAGTAAGTTTAAGAATTAAGGTAAGTTCTATAAGTTGATGCCACAATCAACGTGGCTATCTACTGGGCTCAAATAATATAAAAAAGTATACCATCTCCACGAAAAGAAGCAGAAGATAAGCTTCAACGTTTAACTCATGATGAAATTATTAACTCATTATTTGAAAAGTTAACATTGAGCTTTTAGCAAAGCTTTAGTCCTAAAATAATTTTACCGAAATCACAACGAATTGGTGATTCCAAATAAAATCAAATTAACACGATTTTGTACGTTAAAACTACAATTAATAACACTTAAATAGTCAAATGTCACACCGCTTCCTAGGGCTACAACGTAATATACGATTTAATTTCTTACATAACCAATTTAATTAATAAACCAATAATATTTTTCTAGACCAGCAACCAAACATGACACTGTTTCCCCATTTCCACTCATACATATTAAAAAACCCTAATATGTAAAACATTACATAATGCCCAGTGAGAAAGTAAGATCACCATCGCTGGTTTGAAAACCATCGTCAGGCACTAGTTGCCTGATATTTTTGCTGAACTGGACCTATTTGGCGCAGCCGCGAGGCACACTTTCCTGCCAATAGAATATTACGCCCAAATGTGAAAAATTTCTCAATTAGATTCTATAGTGCTAAAGAACCACAAAAAAATTCACAAATTTTTTATTCAATCGTTAAGTGCCATAAAAATGCATTTAAATTTCTCACAACGCACTTTAGACATTTTATTTGTTTTATTTTTAATTTTTACTTGTATATGTTATGTTGTGTGCTTTTTAGTCTGTGCTAAATAAATGTATTTTCTTTCTTTCTTTCTATCAGAAGCACAGAAGCCATATATTTCCTTAAATCAGTAGGCAATGTCGGCAATTAGCCGTTGGACGGACATGCTTACTTGACTTAAATCGAAGACAAAAATGTTCTAAGTGGCTTCACAAGTTTTTCTCCGCGTGACTTAGTATATCCTTTAGAAGTAAATTGTAGTTTTAATAGATGAACTGTTAGTGAAACGGTGCTATTTGCAGGTTGATCGTAGCTTCTTTTTTAAACTAGCGGTTCCCACTTTTATCTTAAAGCACATGACATAACCATTTAAACCTGTGAAAAATATCAGACACTTGTGAATTGAAAGAAATTGGCTGTTCATTTAATTCTAGAGGTGTTTGAAATCCTATTGTTATGACATAACATGTCATCACGCCTGTGTTACCCGAAGGGTTAGGCAGAGATGTACCTATAGTACACCCACATTTTTCCAGTTATGTTTAAGTCCCTTGTAATGAAGGGCGAGCCTATTGCCATCAACCAGGCACAAATCCTGACTCCGGGCTGCTACTGAGAAATTTCCAATGGAAAACCCAATATCACTTTACCCGACCTGGGAATCGAACCCAGTACCTCATGCTCAGCATAAGCAAAAGTGAACGAAATCTTATTCTGTTAATCCTATTTAATTTGCTGTAGAAAACTTACCTTATTTGGTTAGGTACCCAATTTTATTTTAGCTACAATACAATTTGCATTTTAGGTTAGGGTCTAAGCCACACTTTTTAACACCAGAGGTTAGTAATTCGAATAACATGGAAAAAATTGAGAAAATTCTTTCGTTTAATAAGGTGTTCATAAAAACGAGAAACTAGTTTTTTTTGCCTCATAAAATTAAATACACATACATACATAAACTCACGCCTTCTTCCTATGGGGGTAGGCAGAAACTATAAAACGCCACCTGCTACGATCCTTACATACTTCTTTTGCCTCGTTTACGTTTACACAACTGTGGGGTGATTACGTAACACACTATCAGTAGGAATGGGTTTCATTTTGACAGTTCAACAACATTCGTTACGTTATTTACGTTGTTGAGCAGACAAATTTTTCGAACTTAGAAGCAATGGATTAGCAATAGGCTTCAAAATGATTCAGATTGTGATAACTAGTGTGTTACGTAATTAGGGTGCTGGTCATACACGCACGCCGGTTGTCGCCGGTCGCCTCATAAAATTCTGAAACTTTTTACCCTTTAAATAATAAATAATAATAATAAATTCATTTATTTCAGACATAATTACAAAATTGTCCATATAGTGTTAGTAACAGAGGTCTTAAAAACTATGTTAGTATACTAGTATTAATTCACATTATAAAATTCAAATAGACATTAAAACACCACATAAAAATACAACAAAAATAACATTACATATATTAATTATGTCACGTGAAGCCGAATAAGCCTCCCCAGCACTGCAGACTCCGGCCTATCTGATATCATCCTCAGAATTCCGTTGGGGCTCCCACGGATCCTAAACTTTTTTTTTTATTTTTATTGAAGGGCAACTCTCAGTTTTGACCACTGGGGGTCGTGGCTGCTTAACCGGTCTGTCCTGTGGTTGCCTTTCGGATTTTACTCTAAAAGGCCTCCAGCCAGGAGCGGAAAAATTTAAAACTAAACTTAAATGTTAGATGACCGCACGCTAAGGGCACCCCCTGTGGGGTACGGACCTCGGCTTAGGGCGTCATCGGGAGAGGGCAGCGCGATATTGGGGACGGGCTGGATCGAAAGGTTAATATCATGATTATTAATCGGGGAATTTAAAGCTACAGGCTCAGCTACGGCGCGGGCTGAGGCCTCATCGGACTGGGGACGGGGGGAACGGATGCGGGGGGGTCGTCGCGTGGGACCTCGTCGGCGAGGTCGGAACGATGGCGGTCTGTGTTTGTGCACTGTACTGGTGGCCCTACTGCTCTCCTGGAGGAGGGTTATGGGGTCATCGGGGTCGACTAGGACATGCCGGGGACGGCGGGTATGACTGATTCGGGAGGGGACATAACTGGCGGCCGCGACAACCAGAGGGTTGCGGTGAGTGGCGGCGGAATCGAAGAAACGCTTGGATAGGCGTTTCATGAACTGACTGATGGTCGGGATTTTAAGGTCGAGATGGAGACTTTCGTTCCGAACGAACCAAGGGGCACCGGTCGCCCTGCGGAGGAACCGGTTTTGGGGATCCTAAACATCAGAGATGCTGCTTTTTACGCATTATGGCGTAGAAATCGTCGACCCTAGCGTCAGCAAACATGCCTGATGCGCTGCAGAAACTTAAAAGAAACTTAAAGCTCACTAAAGTATTCTATAAAACTTGACAACATAATAAACAGACCATGTCACGAGCTTCTAAGAGCTAACTGAAAGAAACTAGTTATGTACCGAGATGAGTAACAACCTGTCAATAACTACGTGTTATTAGCTTACGTGGTATTATTTTGCTTACAAAATGAGTGATACAAGCTTTGATAACACATCACCAGATATTTCTAATGCAGCAAACGACATTTCTAACCAATTATTACAGGAAAAGTCGAGAAAACACTGTACAACAACTTAAGGTTTCAGAACCTTTTATAGAGGATTCATATCATGTGTGTAGATAAAGTCTTGTATGCAACTGTACATAATTAGGTATTAAAATACTCGTGTGATTCTATGAGTAAACAAATGCTACTACTCTATAAAAGACTTCTTATCTGACAAATCACTGCTCCAATATAGTCCTCCTCAGTCATGATGAGTTCCGTTTTATTTTTATCTTTTATATTTTATGTGAAATAATAAAAATTTGTAACAATAATCGTAATTTTTTTTTCTATGTTACTTGTATGCCCCAAGGGCGGGACGTAGCTGATAATTAATTAATAATTAATAAAAAAAAAAAAAATGTTATTTTTTATTAATTAATTAATTTGCTGTTTTTTAATAATTTTATTAATTTTGTTTATTAATTAATTAATTTTGTAAGTTTTAAATGCTCCTTCTTTATTTTTACTCTTTGTATTTCCCGTGCGTGTCCCAAATAAAATATTTTTCTTTCTTTCTTTCTATCACAATTTAACAACTTAAGACCTGTATTTTGTACTTACCTATGATCCACAATAAAGATATTGAATTGCGTTGAATTGATTACTATTATCACAGTCTGCTTCGCCTCGTGTGATAAACCCACATTCGTGTTGTAATACCCCTTATTATACAACAGTTGCATAAATAACTATTTTATATTACTACACATTTTCCGTTAACGTACTGTAACGTTAATGAGAATGTTGTCACTTTGTAATTAGCATTAATTATGTTATCATAACATGTGAATATGATCAACATCGTACCTAAATGGTAAATAGAAAATGATGGACACGCGACAAAGAAAATATAGTGGATATTTTTTTTTACAATTTACATGATTTAAAAGAAGGAGCAAAAAATAGTACCGCTTTTAAATATTGTAAAATAAAATTATACGAAAATGAATAATTGAAAACTGACTGCGGGAAATACAGCATTTCCGATGATTTGGAAAACTATGTTCAGCAATTAATGAAATAGATTCTAAGCACCTACTTTCCGTTACCTGTAGGCCTTAAAGATCAAGCTATCTAATTAGCCATAAAGTGCATTCAATTAATTTCTTCTAAGTGAATAATTACAATTATTTTGTAATTGCTCATTCCGCATAACCGAACATCGCGTGTTTCATATGTTTTTACAATGTGTTATAATTTTTTAAATGTTCATTAGTAAACAGCATCAGTATGGCATTAATGCTGAAATGGACCTTTTTGGCGCAGCCGTGAGGCACACAGTGTTGTTGTTGAAATATTTCACTTTTTTAACCGAATTCAAAAAAAGGAGGAGGTTCTCAATCCGACTGTGTTTTCTGGGTGAACCGATTTGAATGATTCTTTTTTTTAACTTTGCTAAATTTTATTAACTTTGCTTGGGTAGTTTTTCAGTTAGCTTCAATAATACGTGTTTTTAGTGTATATTGATGATGTTTTAATAACTTTCTGTCACTGTTATTTACATAGCAAGTAGTGGTATAGAATTTGTTAGAGGTAGGTACCACAACTAAAAAGTGAAATATAAAAAAACTTTAACGAAAAAAACGTGAAAAATTACTTTAATTTCGGAAGTCGGAGGCCAAAAACGAAAATACACAACCAAAGACACCCACTTCCGAAATTATAGCTAAGGCTCGTACACACTGGCGCGACGCGACGCCCGACACAAAGGCACCACGTGTCGCGCGACGAGCGACGCCTTTGTGTAGCGCTGTCGCGTCGTGCCTGTCTGTGGGGGAATTATTTTTCACGTTTTTTAGTGTTTTTTTGGAAGTCGGTTGTTTTTTGTAAACAAGTTTTTTTTATTCGCATTTTGTGTTTCATCTTATTGTAAATGTTATTATTTCTTTCTTTTGTTTCGTTTACTTACATTCACTATCTTTTCACAGTTTTTCTATCTCAATGCAGAGTTAGGGCTTATTCTCAACACGGAGAATGAAAGAGCAATGATCATCACGCTTGCGCATTGCGAGTTGGTGATCCCAGGTTCTAGTTTTCCAAAGATAGTTTTCTGTGACTGTCTTTAAGTGAGTTTTGTCCAACATGAGCAGCTATTTTAAATATCGCAGCATCATTCTGAGAAGCCTTTTGGCCTTGTACAGGAATTTCTGTTTTTTTTTTAAATATACTTTTGTTTTTTATGTTTCTATTACTTTGTGATCTTCCTGTGCGAGTCCCAATAAATACATTTTCTTTTTTCTTTCTTTCAAGTATAGCCAAGGAATGGAAAGGATTTGTATGTACATGAGACCTGTTTGAAAATCTATTGATAAATATTTTCGTTCTGCCTCCGTGCATAATTTTATTATGAAAAAGTACACTCCAGAAACGGGTGCCTCTACCTCCGAGTCATCTCGAAGAAATTCCATGTCAATATTAGAAGACATTTTTGCACCGCGATATTGATCGTCATTAAAGTTAATTAATGTAGGTATTCTCACACAAACCAGGCGAGCATGCGTTGCTAGAAAAATACTTCGCGGAAATAATGGCGAAGAAATTGTTGGAAATTATAGAAATTGACGTTTGATTCTCATCATTGTTGACTTCACTGTTAAAGTGGAATCGACCGAAGTGAGATTGACGGAGGCTAAGTTATTGTTCCGGTACGTTCCTAAAAATAAATTAAGGACTACTGAAAAAACGCTCGGAGTGTTATAGTGCCTAAAATTAAAATATTACCAGTAGGAAGATTACAAAGAATTTTTTAGACACATTTTTTTTTCTCAAGCTAATATCTTACAGATGTCAGGAAAACGGAAAAGGTATAGAGACAATTTTACACTACTTCGTTTCTTTTAATTTTAATACAGGATGGCATCATCAAAACACAACCTGTTACCATGGATTCAGTACATGATTCTGATTGAAATTTTTCGTCGGCTTTTTTTTTTATTTGCTCTGCCATACATTTTGACCGCTTAGGTATTGTACTTTTATATGAAAAAGCAGTTTTTTTTTTTTTATAACCAACCTAAAATTTCTAAGCTAGGGGATCTAGAATCTTGTGCTGAATTCATGGTTTCAGTTTTCGCGTTGATGTCCCTGTTACCCTGTATAATATCAAAGATATTCTGTAACTGTACTGTTGTCAAAGGTAGACTGTTATAATTCATCATCATAATTTCTGCCAAAAGACGTAGGTACACTCCTGGACACAGGCCTCCCTCAAGCATCGCCACTTCAACCAGTTGTGTGCTTCTCGCATCCAATGGATTCCTTCGGTCTACACCAGGTCATCGGTCCACCTTGTAGGTGGGCTTCCAACGCTACGTGTTCCGGTACCCGGTCGCCACTCCAAAACCTTTCTGCTCCATTCGTCATCAGTTCTGCGAGCAATGTGCCCTGCCCACTGCCACTAAAGTTTTGCAATTCTTCAGGCTATGCCGGTTACCCTGGTTCCCCTGCGGATCTCTTCGCTGTTAGACTAAATTCCCAATAAAAAAACGAATGATATGATTTCCTATAATCTCAACAGTTTACCGCTCTACGTTTTACCGTATTATAATTAGTAAAATATAGAGCGGTAAATTGTAGAGAATTAAGTTCTAACTCAATATAACTAAAAGTTCTAAGTCTTAATTATGACCAACGTAGAGAGTCGATGGGGTATGACTAAAGCGCTGCATTTATTGGAAAATAAAGTTGAGCAACATTGTTTCAGCAACATATTTTACATTGCGGGGACCATTTTGCTGACAATATGTGAATTACATACCGTAGTCTGTTGCCATTCTTCTGGGCGTGGCTCCGTATTCTGACAGAGATGTGGAGGAGACCTTTGCCCCCAAAATGCGATTTTTTTTCTAAATTTTTTTATGGACTACTCCATGGGAAAGTATGCGCTTCGAGAATCATCATCTATCTTCGGAAATACGAACGCATGATTAAGAAATCTATCTATTATTGAACTGTTACAACCATTGAAGTACTTGCCTATTTTGTATTATCATTATTACAAAATTAAAGACTAGCAACTCTATTACAATTCCAAAAAAAATTTCATAACTCTTGAGTGACAGATGACGATCTGTGACCAGAGTAAGTAAATTGACAGAAAGAAAACTTCATACAAACGCGCAATAATTGGTGAACAACTGCGAAGCGTGGCAGTACAAAACACTCTGTGACACGACGTTCGGGCTAATTCGGAAACACGAAGATTACCGAAGCGCATACCTTTTCTGGTTTATCTGTAGTATGTAGTTGGTTTTTAAATCTAGGACCTAGTGTGAAAAGTAAGTTGAAATAATCGTTTATCACCGTTTATTAAATGTTACCGTATTCTTGATAAACAAAAAGTTGCACAACCTTTTTACCAGCCACGTTGCGCAACAATTTGTCAACTTTGTGGCAAATGTACACGGGTCTTAAAACAATTTTTTACGAATAGCTTGGCTCTATGTAGAGCAATGTAAAGACGGTAAACTGTCCATAGTAATTATTGCGCGGATGCATATTACGGTAAATTGTTATCGGTAAAGTTTTGTTCTCTCCTTATGGAAATAAGGCGCGATAATTGACTTTAGAATGGCCGTAAAATTGATCTTTATAATCATATTATCTACTTTACGGTGCTATTAATTTAATGAGATTTATCTCCAAGCCATATTTGTACAATCTACTTAATTAATTTAAATAGTTTCCTTCATGATAGACATGAAGAATTATAAAGCAATTCCTGAAAATAATTAAATCAACCTGACGTTTCTTAGGAGCTATAGAAGTGCAATAAGAAAGGGATTCCACTATTAATTCCTCAGAGTATAAAATAGTTAATAAGTAATAATAGTTATTAAACTTTTTTAAATTAAAATTCGTCTACATACCCTGCATGAATTGATACCTATTTTCAGAAGTTTTTTATAATTCCAGTGCGGAAAAACACGAGCTCCGATACTTTATCTGATAAGGATGAGGCACAAATAAAGCGTTTAATTTTAATGATCGCTGGTCTAGAGTTGGTCTAGACTAAGATTTAGTATCAATAAACTACTTCCATAACATCGACAACTCCATTAAACGACAGTCTTCTACTGTATATTAAATAGACAGACAATAACAAAAGTTCCACTCTGCACAAGGCAGGAAAGCAACCACGAAAACATACACCATAAAAAATATTACTGAAGCAAAATACGTCACACCTAAAAGAAGTGATGTGACAGCTATATCATCTTAGGCGATACATTTTTATATCCGTCATTTCCCTGAGACGACAAAAGTGCTGACCAAGGTTGATCGCACGACTATCGTTCCCTAAAACTCCAGAGTTATCGGGACAGGGTCTTTTGGTCGAACAATTAGCTTTAGCATCACCTGCAGAACATTTACTAAATTACTTATAAGTCCCAGAACTAGGTAATAGTATTTTTTTTTTCAGAAACGAGTAGGCTCAGCGTCGACAACGATTTTATATATCAGCTTCCTGTGAGTCTTCTGTACTTGCTTACTCTGTGGCACATGCGCCCGCGCAAGGTACCTTTAATAGATCATTCTCAGTTAATGATTACTAATACCACGTTAAATCTATGGGAGTATAAACCATACTTATGGGCTATTTGTTGCGACTATTTATTAAAGGATATTAATATTTAATTATGGTGCTACACCCCGTAAATGACGGTAATAAAATGGAATAAAGTTATTTCGATGCAGGTCTTTGAAAACGGAGTAAATTAATGTATTTTGCTTCCTGTGACTATCAGTTAGATTTAATAGTGTAAATTTGCTGGTACATGATGACTTATCTCAGTTCCTGAAAGTTTATCTAATCAGAGATCTAAATCAGCATTATTTTTTATCAGATTATCTTTAAAACACAATGAAAAATCTAAAGTTGTGTAAGCATTTTAAGCAGAAGTTTATCTGTCACTTCTTCTGTTCTTGTCGATTGACTAAGTTCTCAAACTTTGTCCGACCAGCAAGAAGCTAACAGCCGATCTATTCTGAAAAATTTCACCGTGAAAACTTAGGTAGATAGTAATAATAATAAAAATACATTTATTTCAGACGTAGTCCATATACTGTTAGTAACACAAAAAACCTTATAAAGCTATTGTTAGTATATACAAAAAACAAAGCCACAGGAAGAAATAAAAATAATAAACCAAAATCACAAAGTTTACGCCAAGTCCTGGACGCGTCCACCCGCAGTGTGTAGTCGCATCCAGTGCCGCCACATCGGCGAGTCGGAGCGGCCCACGAACACACTCAGAAGGCTGTTCGAGCTGGCCCGCATGCGCTTCGTAAGAGACGCACAACGCTCCCGCATGATGGCATGAAAACCATCCACACTTTTCACCGCAAACATTTCTGAAGCCCTGCAAAGGCGCGGCAGCCCGAACAGTAGCCTGAACGAGTTATTATACTCGCAAAGCACTGTATGTACGCTGCGTGTACTTAGTCCACAGGCTGCAGGTGTAAAAAGATTGACAGAAGGCCTTAAATAATGTCACCTTGACCGGTACACCGTGCAAACTTGCGGGCCAGCATGTTACAGCGCACAGACAGCGCTCTGCACTCCCTCTCCAAATCATTGTTGTGACATAGATCCTCCGAGACCCAGTGACCCAGATGTTTAAAATTAGATACACTGTTTAAGCTGGTACCGCAAAGATACAAAGGTGGCACATTAGCGGGGGATTTCATTTCACTCTTCTTCACATTATATCTTAGTCCATGGGTTCGTGCATACTTTTCACAAATATCCAGCAATCTGAGCATGGCACTGATCGACGGGCTCAGCAGCACCATGTTGTCCGCGTAGCTGATATTATTGAGGCACTGTCCATCTACATGGCACCCTATGCATGTTCTGTTGATCTCGCCGATAAAGTCGTTCAAGCGAGTTGTAATTTTTTTAAATACCTAGCATCACGTGAAATGACAGCTCACTTTAAACTCACTTCATCTAAGTTTTCACGATGAGATTTTTATAGAATATATCGCAGGACTACATCTGCCACTATCCACTGTCTTAAATACATACGTTTTGTGTATTCATTCAACAGTCCTGAGCCCTAAAATTATCAATATTTCAGCGCCATAAAATATCTACTAAATATACAGTACCAAACAGACAAACTATTCAAACCAATTAAAATATGACATTTCTACAACGAACGCGCCAAGCGTTCTCAATTTGAATATAATAGAAAATGGCGGACAAATATGGCGGTTATAATGCCGCCAATTTATATGCTAAACCGGGCTCTTAAAAGGGTTACATCTGCTTGTATTTATGGTAATATTTGCATCTGGAATCCTTAGTTGGTCCCGTGCGTTCATTCGTAAGATAAATATGTCATTTCAAATAGTGGTTGGGTGGAAAAAAATAAAGAATTCTGCACAGGTGGCCTATAAATTCTAAGCTTGGAAATAAATGTGGGATACAATTTAAAAATACCGCTTTGGTCCTAGCTAATTATAGAACCTCTCCGCTCTTCATATTTTATAAGCAACTAAAGGTTTATTAATTACGAGCATCGTGAACCTGGCAGAAAAGAATTCATGCTTAAAAAGGCCACACTAATCCTCAGAATATTAGGGAATCTGCTTAGGTAGAGCAGCTTTCTAGACCTACGCTGAACATGGACGTTCCACTGCTCGACTATAGGTTCAAGGTGTAACTGAAATATCTGAAAACCTGAAAAGGCGTCATAGTACTCATCATTATGAGTAACTAATAAAGTATTAAACCTGAAATCGCGAAAAAAGCATCTACATCATTATTTGCATACATTTATTAAGTAAGTACTTAAGTAAAATTTTATTTGTTTAAACATGGTGTACATGATACATTGCATGCAAGATAATAGAGATACAGAAAAGTCCTAACATGTTCAGCCGCATATCGTGGCGTACAAATTGGTAGGAAGAGATGGTGCATAAACCGTGATAATATTCATCAAAATTACATTATAGAAATTATGTAGGTACTTATTAAATCATCATTATTCATAAAAGATAATGTATCATTACAATTCACCAAGCATTTATGGCTGCATATCTCGACAAAATGCAGGGAACAGCTAGTTTTTTCGCCAAAGTTTGGCCCTCGTTTAACCTAACACACTGTATAAAGCCATAGGGCCAATTGGCCATATTATCACCCATATTTTCTGATTCTACTGACCACCTTGTATTTTAAGTGTAGTCAAGACCATTATGACCAGCAGTTGGCGATAGCCAGATAAATTAGTTGATAAGTAAATTGACACCCTTAATTTGCCGGATTATAACCATTTCATACATCTGTCACAGATGCAGTTGTGATTTGAATGTGCGGACAATTTTAGGTTGGTAGCCAATTTGCTTAATAGTTAATTTCTCTGACTGTTGCGGACGGCGAGTAATGGGCAGCTCGCCGTCCGGTAAGGACCAGGCCCGAATCGACGGCGCGTCGTGTTCCACGCGCGCCTCAAAGAGATGTCAGCAACATTGACGGGGTCCGATAGGGCCTATGCCTGCCGGGGTCGCGAATTGTTTGAAAGAGTTACCGTGGCCCTGGCGCACAGGCAACTGAAAGAACACGGGTGGGTTTTAGTCAGTAAGAGTCTGACACGCCCTTCCGCTCCGCCCAGAGCGGGAGAGGTCAATTGATGATTTCCCGGCCAAAAAAAGGTACAAGTTAGTGAATGCCTGCGGATATAATTTTCGTAATCCTTTAATATTAATGTAATCTTTACAATTAATTGCCAATAAAATCCAATAAATGTTGAACAGGAAAGTAGTAATAACGTGTGTAAGATTTACAGTTAACTAATCAATGTCTGTCAACAGCTTGATCATAAGATAGTTTAATAAATAACTCACGATTTTCTCTTCGTCTGTGCGGAGAATTTTCTTGAATATCTGAAAAGAAATTGAAGCTTTTGACGTTATTGCTGTATTTAATAATATTGATGAAGTTAATATGATACATTACTCACTTTTGAATATTTTTGAGGGTCTGATGCAAAAATATAGTAGAGGCTGCAAAGTTTAAGATTTCTTACAACATGGAAAGAAAACATTAGTATACATAATTTAACTCTATTTAATTTCAGGCCTGCTGTGAAAACGAAAAATTTCTCCTTAAGAATTCGCTTTAAAAAGCCTTTTCATCGCTTTAACGCGCTTCATTATATTTTATGTTAGATATTTTCCGTTACATTTAAGGAGCAATTATTATTACTATATATCACGAACGCTCAATAAAATTACATGATTCCACCCACGTGACTTTCTATTGTTGCTTACTTAAGAATACTACTCAAAAACTCAATTCGCATGTTCATCTATCCTTGTGTAGAAAGAAATAGAGTTGATATTCGTGGTGAAGTTGAGTTGGATGTGCGCAAAAAGTATGTTTGTTTGAAAGTGTGTTGCAATTTTAATAACGGCAAATTAATCTGTAACTGTTATGCGCTTGCGATCTTTTTGAACTGGATTAGCGATCGAACGGTATCACACGATGCGTTTGGATCATTTTTATTTTGCTTGTAAATGGCTTGTAAGTAATAATTTCAGTATTCCAATATGACATATTAAATAACATATTAATGAAAATGAAAGACAATATAATGACATATTAATGATATATTTCTGGCATATACAAGGTGGAGACACAATACGACAAAAAAATTTACTTCGTCTTATCTAATGGCGTTCCCAGTGTGCATACAAAATATCAACCAAATAAATATAGTAGTTTAGTCACTATATCTAGTCAAAGATTGGCATAACCTATAGTAGGCCCGTCACTATTATTTGTTTGAAAAAATCACTTTTTAATTTATTTGCTAGGATTTATTTGATAGTTCCATAATACTCTTAAGAGTTATTATTGCCAGTGTTTTAATGTTTTTTCGTATTGTTGTCTCCACATTGAATACATTGGTAGTTTTCAATCATGAATACCTTCGTGTACCTAAGCTCTTTTCATCTATTACTAATATTATAAAGAGGTAAATTTGTTTGTTTGTTTGTAAGTTTGTATGTAGGGGGTAATCTCTGGCACTAAGGTCAGATTTAAAAAAAATATTTTAGCATTTTTAGCTCAATTCTGGAGGAAGGCTATAGGCTATTTAACATCACGCTATCTTTACATTATTTTATTTTAATTGCAATTGTATAACGTAATTTTTTTTTCAACACAATGTACCTATATTGTTATGAAATAAATTACTTATGACTTATGACTTATCGGACTAAAGAAAAAAACTCAGAAAGAACGCTAAGCGAAAACGAAGTGCTAGCGCCGGCAGGTGATGCGATGCGATGGGGTGGGTCGGGTGAACAAGAAATTTCACGCGGATGAAGTCGCGGGCAAAAGCTATTAAAAAATATTCAGACATCATCAAGTTGAACTGAAAGCCGACATCAAAATAGTTGGGAAAATACTAGACACCAGTAGATGAAAATAATAATAGTGATGATAGATATTATATTGTATATTATTTATTATCATATATTGTCAACCGTGTAACCGTGGAGTTTCTTGACGGCTCTTCTCCATAGGAAACGACCAATTGGAACCGTGCACCTAGCTTCTGGCGTTTCATAACTGCACATGTACGAGTAGGTTTATGTGAAATAAAATATTTTGATTTGATTTTGCCAGGTGCATGGCTTGCCGCAGCAATTGCCTACGGAAAACTATTATTAAAATCAAATCAAATCAAATAATTTATTTCTTTGCAAACATGGGTATAGTAAGTAGTAGTAAAATATAATAATAATGACTTTGTGGGCTGATTTTGGTCGAAATAGTAATAATTATCAGTTAAATCAAAGTTATAGCCAGCCTACACATGATTATCTTCGTATTATGCAATAAGTAAAATTACGTTTTCATATCGGCCATCTCCAAATTTGTAAAAGTAATTTATGTTAGTGTAACTTTCACAAAATTAAACTCTTATGTAGGATATCATAAAAAAATATTATAGTTAATTGTATGAACTGACTTGTAACAAGCGGTTTCGTCATAGGCCCAAACTTAGAAAAAAAAACTTTATTTATAAACGTTACTTAAAGTTAAGTAAAGATTAGTGACTGTTTAACCTTACATTTTTGACGTTTAGACGTTTCTTAACCGTCTGAATACCGAAAGGTATTTATGTACACAGTCACCAAAAGTGATTAGTAACCAGGGTCGTCGGATATGGTTGAAGTTTAGTAAGAAACCGATGGATGTTTTCAAATAAAATTTTATTTTATTAATTGAAAACAGACAGGTCATTTATCAAATTAAATTTCATTCGAAAACATCCATCGGTTTCTTACTAAACTTCAACCATATCCGACGACCCTGGTTACTTATCTCTATTGGTGACTGTACTAGTCTTCATCCTTCAGTCATTTGCTCACTGCTGAGCGTCGTGATAAGCCTGACTAAACTTGTTGACGATCTCCTTCCATTTGTGACGATATTTTGCAAGTTTTATTTATTTATTTATTTAACCATTTACCTACCTAGTTCCTAGGTACTTAATATTCTTAATTTTCTTATCTAAGAGACTACGACAAACACAGTTCTTCCCTCCAATTTCACGGTACAAATTCCTAGACCGCTTGGTGCCATCGACTATAAGACAAGACTTTCCCAAATTCTATCAACAGTAGTTTAAATAAATAAACAAACAAATTATCATAACAATTTCCACCAGCTCAATCATTCTCACTAAATCATTTCACATTGCCCTCATCTATAAACAAAATAGGTTTACAAACTTTCACGTTCGATAGCACAAACATTTTGCGGTATTATTGAAAACCTCAGCTATAATAATGGACAAACCACAACGCTTTTGATACAGCACAGGTGCCCGTATAATGGAACGCACTTACGAAGCTCTTGCGTTTCTTTTTACGTTTGTGGCTGGATGCTGGTTAGTTATGTGGAGGAATCTTCAATCGTAGATTCTTGTGGAGTTTGTTGATAAACGTAGGATATTAATTTATCGGTTGTTAGTAAAACAACAGATGAAATGGACATCACAACTGGAATATCCTGGCAAGAAATCTTGAAAGATCCGAAAGAGATAAAGCTATTAAAGCACAAGGGTTTTATTACGATAAGATTCTTGTGTATACCTACAGGGTGGCAGGGACATCGGCGCGCAACCTGTTACGATGGATTCAGTACATGATTCTGGACCTCGCTGTGTTAAAAAATGTCGTAGGCAATTTAAAAAAAAAATGCTGCTCCATACTTTTTGAGCACGTAGTTAATGCAGTTCAATAAAACTGCAGATTTTTTTTATAACCGACGAAATAATTTTGCGCTAGGGATTCTAGAATCATGTGCTGAATTCATGGTTAGTTTGCGCGTCGAAGTCTCTGCCACCCTGTAAGGGGTATATGTGTATGGAAATTAATACGCTCTTTGGAATATAATGGCAAATGTGCAAAAATCATATAAATTATAATTCTAATTTTAGTTTCTTTTAATTCTAATGTCAGCTGTTCCGCTTTGTCATTATGGTATTGGTAAAATATTTTACCCTTTTCTTTTGGTAACCCAGTGGAAATCCTCATGAATGTCCTCCGCCCTGGGGTGGACGGAGGGGTCTGTTAGACTTCTACTGAATTAAACCACCCCGTGTTCCCTCGTACACTTGCACCGGCCGCTACGGAGGCCAATTTTTGACTCTGGCTCAACTTTAAACCCGCCTTTGAATATATTCAGGGGAAACCTCCCCCACTAGGTCAAAGACATGCACCATGCATATAGACTGGCTGCAACTTCCCTCTGGCACGTAACATAATAGCTAAATGGTGTACTTTTTGTCAATCTTACGAGTACGTGTATTGTTCGTCGAATCGTTGAGCTCCGAAAGTTCCAAGTTGAGCTGCACGTTTACAGGCAAATGCGTGCACTGACTGGATAGGTCCACTCAATCTGTGTGGTTTTTCCTCAAAAGACCATTTTAGATAAAAATCTATATGGTCTTCACATGATCTGACCAAGATTATATCTGGACTTCAAAAAAGACTGACCTCTGAGTTTGTTTCGGCCTTTCTTCTCAGAGTAGTCAGATAGTAAACGCCGACGTCATCTAGTTTTTAAAATATGCTTGACGTGTAAATTGTTTGTACAAACCTACTTACAGAAATAAAATCATTTATCATAATTTATGGAGCCTACCAATTAGAATCCATGAAAGTGAAGTCGCGGGCACAATTAAATACTAAATACCTAGTTCTTAACACACTTTGACCTCTTTCATTGGAAAACTTGTAAACAAAAAAAGACACTTCGAAGAGCACACTCAAAACATTGTGGAACTCTTTCTTTTTAGTTTTTTTTGCCTACAAATCTTTAAGAGCTCTATATAGTATATAAAATCGTAACAAAAAACGGCCTTTCATATGCAAAACCCCTCATTACTCATTCGTTCCTGTTGTAATCTCACACAAAACCAACAGATATATGCATAACAATAACCACTTTCACCGGAAATCGCCAGTCATTGGTGATAAGTAGAAATATTGACGATTCATTCCCATTGAATAGATGACCTTAAAAAGTAAAAATTGTGAGGATAGCTGAATAGAAAGGTATTTTCGATTTCTATGATTATTTGTGTTTAAAGTTCTGCTGTTTGATTTTTTTTTTAAGTTGTTACGTTTTTACTTTAGTTAAGTATGGTAAGCTAATGTTATTAAAGCTCTCGATGAGTCTTAACTTAAGAAATTCCAAGTTTCCTATACAAACTTGCACCCATATATCACCCCCTGTAGGATTATTTTTGAGACAAAAAGTAGCCTTTGTCCTTCTCCAGGATGCTACCTATCTCCCTGCCAAATATCGAAATCCGTTCAGTGGTTTAGGCGTGAAATTACGTATACATACAGACGGGTAAAGTTAGTTTCGAATTTATAAAATTAGTATGGATTATTTAATAAAAAACCTCCCAAGAAGCTAAAACAGACACTATTATTATGCTATATTTTGGCTTATTTACGGTCACAACCTACAATTTTATCTCATTAGCAGCAATTTCTCTAAAAATGGCCGGTAACTGCGCGCTATGATTTATCTAATTCGTCTGTGCATGCAATGTGAACGGTGGCTTAGTTAAGTCTTCATATTATATATTTAAGGTGAATCCTCAGCTGTAGCCCGCCGAATTAAAATTTTCTTTGGTTTTTTGTAAATTGCAGCTCTGTTTTACGTCGTATGTTGATCAAAATGCGCTTCGCGACTGTAGGAATAATATATTTACTGAATAAAATCATCGATTTCATATCAATCGGCAAACTTTGGAAATTTGTTCCATCTAAGAATTTTCATACGAAATATTCGGAAAAATTCATAGGTGAACAAATTACCAATGTTTGACGATTACTTATATATGTTTTTTTCCTTTTCACATAAACATAATATCACGCCTGTTTTTGCCAAGAGTTAAACAGAGGTACACCCACATTTCGCCAGTTATGTTTAAGTCCCATGTAATAGGGGGCGAGCATATTGCCATCAATCGGGAACAAATCTATAATCCGACCTGCTACTGAGAAATTCCAGATGTGAACACCCAATAACCCTTTACTCGAATCGAACCCAGGACCTCCTGCTCAGCAGTAGCGCTACTGCTGCCGCCAGTTTTCCTTTAACTACTGGCAATATGCAGATACCTACCTATTGCTATTTTTCTTTTTTCTGGCTGTTTAGGGTACAATTCTCCAAAGTTAGAAGAAAAATTTACCAAATTATTAATATGTGTAAGATCCTTCACGGAAAAACAGATGCTCCTGAATTGCACGACGAACTGTCCTTCCTTTTTGCTCCGATAAATTATAGCCGTAACAGGAGTCACAGATTGTTTGCCATGCCTGGGAGTCGGACCGTTGCTCGACTCCAATCTCCTGTCCCTCGCACACTCTCTGCGCTCAACGCTGTCTTGGACGCCAAGCCTGACTGCGATGTGTTCACGGATGAATGGAAAACAATCTTGTCAGTATGTCTGGAGTATTGTGAAATGATCGTATGACTGTCGAGTAACTACTCGTACATAGTATAGTATATAATATATATCGATACCTTTGGGTAGAAAGGTCGTATAAACCAAAACCCGACTTTTCAGGAGAGCAGAAAATCTATTTTTTTTTTACATGAAAATTCATAACTTTTTTGTTTTTGAAGTTATAAAAAAATGATCTATGAAAAAGGTTCTTACAATTTGCAAATGAAAAATGTTAAATCATCAAAACCTATCTATCTTCTTTAGTTTTAAAGTTAGCTTGGATTTACGTCTAAGAAAAAAATAATTCTTGGTTAATACACCCCATGAAAATGTACTTTGAAAAAAATGTATAGGTCGTATATCCATTTTTGGTAAGCTTATGGTCACATTTACTGTCGTAAAAACCCATGTAATGTAGTTTTTTTGTATTAAAAACCATTTATAATCATAGATCAATTGAATTCGGACTAATAAACAATCCTGTTAATCTCAGAATTAGTAGGAACTCAATTATTATTATTCTAATGCCCAATAATGGTCGATTCCAATAAAATAAAACTACCTGAAATACGAAATCAACAACTGTTTTTCGTTGAAATGTTCCTGAAGAGAATTTTTGTCACTTTCACTAAGATCTTTGTTATTTTCTGCTTTGACACATAGTATACACTTATCCTTTTTAGGAACATGGAATAATATATCATACTCATTTTGAAATATACCTCTGAATAGAGATGCACTTACAAATTCATTATTTGAACTTTGACATTCTTTTAAATACAGTCTATAAAGATTAGATACGTTTTTTAATTCTTTTGGAAGGTAAACTCTATTTGTTCTCTTTCTATTATAGTGAGATGGGACGGCAGGGAATTTTTCAATAAACTGTTTAACTTGCGTCTTTGCAAAGTAGGAATACTTATTTGAAGTGTTCCTTTGGCGACGGTCTTTTTGAGCCACTTCATTCGCAGAGTTATTTAGAGTACACAACAAAAACTTTTGAGTTATATCTAAGGTGCTGATCAGAAACTTTTGGCATACTTTTTGGTGGTCATCACCGTTATTGACGTAATACTCATAAATAAGTAAGGGTTCTTCTGCTTAAACTTGAATCAGTTCTTTTTCTTGCACAAGGCACAACGTGTGAACTTCGTACCAACCAATCCTTTCGACGTTGCGAGTCCAAATTCCAGTAGAAATTGAATAAAGTAGCTCGTCTCTCCTCCGTTATATTGTAGCAACCTCTTTTGCATTTGTTGGGATTACACGGGTTACTTTGCATCTTCATCTCCTGTACAACCTTTCCTTTTTCAGTTTCATATTCTTTTCCCTTTTCCTTTTTAATTTTTCCTAACTTTCTTTTGTTGACTTTTAATATTTTTTTTCTTTTAATTAAATCTGTTTCTTGTTTTTTAAATTTCTTTAACATTTTTTTTTTAGTCTTAGAAGTCACTTCACTTGATCACTTGATCCACCCACTGGACGCTTTTTAGCTTTTTTAGCAGACAAACATGGACTTGCAGCGTTAGCGTTCTTTATCGAAGAAGTATCAGTTTACAGGTTAGTTTGTATATTATTATCTGCAGAAGGTGAAACAGGGTCTGCAGCGGCATTGTGACCTGAAGTACTTGCAACGTTAAGGACGTTATGTGCATCAAGAGCGGGTAAAACGGGATCAGTTTTGTTCATCGAACTTAGGTCAGTATTAATGTCAACTGTAGGAGATAACCCTGAACTTGCACCATCAACATTGTACAAAGAAGTATCCAGGTGAGTATCTAGATAACCTGGAGTAGACAAATCTGGGTCTGCAGCATCAACATAGTATGTCAAAGGTGTCGCAACGTTATGGTCAGATACCATTACTGGAGCTAGTGTATTTGGTTTTGTGTCGCTGACAACGTACATCGAAGGTATAACGGCATTAAGGTCAGTATCGACATCCACTGGAGCATTGTTTTCATTAACATTGCTCGTGGATAAGGTGACATTTTTATCCGGGGAATTATTTACAATAGTTATAGAAGATGAAGATAATACACTTTCTTTGTTACGTTTTGTACTTGACTTTTTAATAATTATGTTTGAAATTAGGTTAATTTTTTATTTGTGTCAGCTTTTACAGGACTATTAATCGGTATAGCATTGTTATCATAACAAGGATGGGATAGTGAAGACGTATTCATAGACGTACTAAAAGTATTGTCACTATTACTGGTGGTTGAATCCATAATTATTGTATGTGGTTTCTTGCCACGTTTTGCAGGTCGTTCAGAGTCACTGTCTTCTATAACGTCACTATCCGATAAAATAGTCTGTTGTGAATGTTGTGATATATTGTGTGGCGTATTAACTGCGGGCTCTACTTGTTGGGTTGAACTGAAAATAAGAAATAAAGTCACAGACAATAGGTATAGGAAAATAGCTTAGATAAAAGTTACGGTTACTATAAAGGTTTAAATCATTTTGCAATACAATTTTTCGTGTCGAGTCCTTATAAATATTTATTGTATCATTTTAAATTAAGCTTAAGTAAAATTAAAACACTATCTATGTGGCTACATTTTAAAATTCTTTTCGTTATATTCACCGCAGAACCAAAATGTTATGCCATATAATATTGAACCTTATTTTTATAACAATACGCGTTGTTTTACGATGGGCTCGGGCTACAATTTTATTTTGCGATTAAAGGGCTTTTAAGCCATCCTTTAAAAAAACGTGAGTTGTAAATGCAGGTCTAATATTAGTAGCATGTCGTTTGAGGGAATAAAAGAAAATATTTTAAGCGAAGAAGGTCGTAAAACCATTTCCTCAAGATGACGAAGATTGTTTATAATTTTTGTTACTTCGTACTTGCTAGTCTATTACAAAGTATCATAGCTTGAAGGGTGTATAAACCATTTCCTATAAAATTGTTGAGTCGTTAATGCGGATCCAGCAAACGTTACATGTCAAATTGAAGGAAATAAGAAAATTATTATTTTAAACGCAAGGAAGTGTAAACAAACTGCAAACGATCAAGACCTTTTTAAATCAATACTAGATCGTATATCTTAGTCCATTATAAATAATAGGTATCAATAGCAAAGGTAAATTATCAATTAGGTACTGTAAGTTTACATTTTAAATCTATACTAAGTCATAATTCATTATTTACCTATTGATAATCCGAATTCATCTACAATTATTGTTACCAAATAAGCTAACAGTGTTAAATTAAGTGTGTAGGTACTCACGTTTTCACAGGTTTTAACCGTCGACTTTCGTACATTGTACTAAGCACTTGCCTCCGCCGAAGTAAAGCTTCCAGGGTTCCATTTTTAGTGTCTCCCTCCATTTTACAGAGTTATTTAGTCACTACTTATTATTCATTTGTTGTAATAACAATAAAACTTGTAAACGAAACTTGTGACGAAACGCTCAGTGCGCGAACTCGCATCCAAGGAAACAAATGCGCACAGATATGTCTAACCCGCTCGCTCTTCTGCTTGTCCTGTGTGTCCTGCAGCCTTGTGTGTTGGTCGTAAAGTGCTTCTTGCAATGAACATGGTTTATACACCAACGTCGCGAACTGCCTTTGGATTTACGACGTCGAATTTAAACTATGTTTAGGTAATGCATTTAACACGTTAGGGCGTATAAACCATTTACAATTAACGACTATTTTTACGCCCTAAGTTAATATAAATTATGGTCATTACATCATAACAAAACTACAAGAAAAAAACATTCGGCTTTTACATTGAAAATTTACCTTTTTTAAGAGGCTATGACCGAAAATTTCTGGGTCGTATTAACCATTTTTGTGCGAATTTCTGCATTTCGTATATACAGATCGATAGAGAAAAAAAATCTGAGAAAAATGGTTTATATAACTCAATTTGGCCAAAATGGTTTATACGACCTTTCTACCCAAAGGTATCGATATATATATGACAAAAACTATACAACTGTATACTTTTTGTCTTTAAATAATGTAATTGACCTTGGCCGCTTTATGTTAAATTAATATATATATATATATATATAGGTATACCTATAATTTGCTTGCTAATCATTACATTTTATTATTTACAGGTAAGTCCATGCAATATCCCTCGGGTGGTGAGAGTATTTGTATAACAGAACTGAAATTATCTTCCGACTACTCATTATGGTAATTACATTGAAACTGATTTTATCAACAGTACTCTAATTACGTAACACACTATCTATCACAATCTGAATGATTTTGAAGCCTATTGCTAATCCATTGCTTCATATGTTCGAAAAATTTGTCTGCTCAACAACGTCAATAACGCAATGAATGTTATTGAACTGTCAAAATGAAACCCATTCCTACTGTTAGTGTGTTACGTAATTACCCCGCTGCTTACTCTGATCTGAACCTACCTTTAAATGTACAGCAACATTTACATAGAAAGGATATCATTCCATAAAAAACTTTCTTCACTCACTGAATGTCATTAGTATTAAAAGATGTATTCAGATTACTGCCTACAATTCATAGAATTTAGCACTTACATCATAACCGTATGAATATGCTTATGCATGACAACTTTCACGTAAAATTAAATATGTATGTAAATAAATTAAATGACAGATTATCCAATATCCAATCCTGATTTATTTGATCGATTGAAGAAAAGAAATTCTAACATAATTTATTACGTTTATTACATAATTTACTATTATCATAAATTAGATTGTTGATTGTCAACACGTACCTAATTCCGGTCTAAAATTATTCTTCCTAGATGATCTACGTCAGCAAAACTAGATATAATCCGGAAGCAGCTACTGTTCAATCTTTAATATGTCAGATTTCTAATGCTATTGTATCTTTATCTTTTAACAATATGTTATCTTTTAACAAATATATAATATATAGTTAAAAAATATGATTGACGTGTAAAAGTGTTTGTACAAACCTACTTACAGAAATAAAATCATTTATCATTTATCATTAATTTATCATTTAACAATCGCTATTGTATCTTCGTCAATACTGAAGTATAGTAATAGTCAGCCACTCACTACATATAACAACTATTAACTAAGTACTAAGGTACCTAATATAGTACGATTCAAACTTAATGGCGGCTGTGAAGTGCGCTATTCGCTGCGCAGCACCTCACCCCTCACCCCCGCAGACACGTGAAGTGGTTACTGCGCAGCGACTCGCCTCATGTAACGAGCCGCCATTAAGTTTGAATCGTACTATACCTCAGCTTGTTTATACAGGGTGGCGATTTAGTCACTTGCATTCGTTTAGGGGGTGATTCTACCCGTCATATTAAACAACTTTCGCTATGAAACTAATATCCGATTCGTAAAAATAAACAAAACTTTTCATACATGCATTCAAATTGTCTGTCCACTGTTGTATAGGTTTTATTTTTCACGTATCGGATATGAGTTTCTTAATGAAAGTTGTTTAATATGACAGGTACAATCACCCCCTGAACGAATGCAGGTGAATAAATCGCCACTCTGTATTTATTTTCCTTCAAAGTTACTTCAAAAGTATGTATATTCTTTTCTCGGTAAATTTGTCTGTCTATCTTCTCCATCTACCTTTAATAAGTTATACTTACGAGATAATAATGTATTCTAGAACGTTACAATTAGTCAGCAAGACCACGTGTTTTGACACCTTTAGATCCGGGGTTTACTGTAGGTTATCATGACACCTACGAAGAACAAAACGTGCTACCAAATCATCTTTATTCTGTTATTCTACTTGGCAGGACACCCGACCTCCATAAACCACCTTCAAAAGGGGTAGCATGTAGGACCCATATGTCCTTCATCAACAAGAATGTTCATACTTTTGCTATTTCTCTGAACATTGCAAATAGACACTAGGCATAGATCTCGCTGCGCCTGAGTGGATATTTATCACGTCTCGCTCGAACAGCCTCGTAATGTATGACAAAACTGTTCACACGAGACACGAGGTGTCTTAAGTCGTACTAGTTATGTACCTACGTGTATGGTTCTGTGGTGTGTAGGTAGGTACAGTACAACTATTTTCTAAATGTCCGTCGGAAATCATCGCATTTCCGAATACAAACGTCGCATTTCCGAATACAAACGAATACTAATTTCCATGCGCATCAATTATTAGATTTATCATGTATAATGGTTTGAATTCAGAATTAAGTACTTTATGGTTGTTTTGTTTTGACGTAACAACACATTAAAGTACTTAGTTCTGAATTCAAATTATTATACACGATAAATCTAGTAATTGATGGATATGGAAATTAGCATTCGTTTGTATTCGGAAATGCGATGACTCCCGAGGGACATTAAGAAAATAGTTGTAAGTACTGTACTCAATTAATTGAAATCATAAAATAGTAACAATCATCGCACGATTAGGAGTTTAGGGCTTCTCTGCTGTTAGCCTTTTTACCACAGCCCACACTTGAAATTCAATCCCAAAACTATGCGGTCTTTATTAAACCAATGACATGACGGAGTGCCAGGTTTTTTGGCACTGATGACACTGACTCAAACTCAAAGCATTTATTTCAATTAAACCATTTACAGGCAGTTTTGAATTGTCAAGAAATCGGTCAGTCAGAAATATGAAGCTAGTTGCCCATTTCAAAGCGTGGTAGGTACCTATGGAGAAGAACGAGCAAAGAACGCCACGGACACTCTTTCTAAAACAAAATATTGTTACTTATCAAAATAAAATTGGTTACATCATTCATGATGAAATTATACATGTGAGAACGATGTAGAAAGACGTGCACGTGAAAAGCGTCCGTAACAAAAAAGATACAAACAAAAAAACGGAAACTCCACGGACACTCTTTTAAATTATGCAGGAACGCTTCCCATAACTATCTTCTATCAATAAACAGCTACATGTTGCAACATGGTCGACAGACAAGAGGTTATTGACATTACAGCAATTTTCTGCCATAAATGAGATTCTCTTGCCGGACACTGAGACTTAGCTTAAATCAGAGAAATTACCTACCACCAACTTAATTGTTCTTATATTCAAATCACAGCTGTCATTCTTTGACAGTTGTAAGAAATGGCTGTAACACGGAAAATTTACGTAGCGGGTCAATTTGCTTAAAAATTAAATTCCCTGACTGTACTAGAGAAAAATTTACCCCATATAGTTCTCGTCTCTCTAGTGCATGATTGTTAAAAATACTAGTGTCAACAAGAGAAAGAGGTGTTTGCATCTAATAGTTGTATATCATACAAATGAACACTTACACAATTTCTTCCCGCATTCTCAAGTGAAAACAAAAACATAAATATAACATCATTTACATAATTATGTATGCATTTCTATCAAATTAGCATATACATAAATTTACAACCAAAACACCGTTTCATAATCTCGCGTAACTACTGTGACAGCTTTTAAAGTTGTCTATTAATATCTACACTTAATATAAACTAAAATCGCTTTTCGGTCTATTTGTGCGACTGCGTTGTTATCCTAAACCACACCACGGATTTTAATGCAGTTTTCACCATCGTTTAGATAATTTATTCCGCAAGGTTTATATGTATATTACCTTGATATTAAATTTGCGTATAATAAAGAATTCTCGATGTTTTGTCTAGTCGTAAAACCGTGCCAAGTAGTGGCCGGTCGCAAGGAATGGATAGATAAAAAGAAAGAAAGAAAAAGTATTTATTGAGACTCGCACAGGATTATCAGATACTAAACTAAATATTTACACTATATATACTAGATCGATCGTTCCGATCGGTTATGGCAGTAGGTAATTATGTAATGTTTAATATGTTAATGAAACTGGTTGAGAATAGATCGTGATGGATTGTTAGTTTGAAGTCGTGTCGAAACACGAAATTAACATTTTGGGCTAGGGCTGGCAGCGTTTAGAAAAAAATTAAACTAAGTTTTATTGCGATAAAGTGTCTATTTTATTAAATTACTAATTGGTGCTTTTTTTTTATGATTGCAAACTATTTATGTTTGTTGTATACCTTGAAAACTCAAGTTTTTTTTCTTATCAGCGAAGTAGACACCTACTTAAGGCAACGACATTACTCATTATTTGTTGGAAGCTCAACAAATAAGCACCAGGTACAGTCGCCAGCAGGTCCAAGCTACACGAAACTGTCAAATTTCTCCAAACGATTTTAAACCTTAAAATGTTGAAGGTTATGTTGTTAAGTTGAGTTTGAGTTTGAGAGATTGTGGTAAATTGATGTGCTGGCGATAGTTCTTAAAGTTTTAAGTCCTTTCTCAATATTTTTTTACTGAATAATAAATTATTAAATCAATACCTAAGTAAAATAGTCATTCTTCTCTTTTCCCAAATAGGGGAAAGCTTGCTTCCTTGCAGAAAATACCTATTATTTTTGCTTTTAATTTTTTGCTTATTCGAGACAAATCGATTCAACCCTGTAAAATAGAATTTAAACTGTAACCCTATTTGATTCAGACGATAAGTATAAGTTATCATTAACTTATAATAAATCCGGATCACCTAAAAAACTACTTTGAACGTCTACAGCGCTAGACGTTTTCAAAATCAAAACGATATGGGTATTTTTTTTGCAGATTAACAATAACGAAGGTCAGGATCTAAGAAACAGTGTATCATTATGATGATGATTCATTTGCTACACAAAAATTTATAGGGAATTTTACATTATATCAAGCTGCATTATATTTATATGCAGGCAGTTTTTTTCTAAGACTGTGTTTTCCTGCCCGTTTCTAGGCAGGAAAATGCGCTGGAAAATAAATTAACCCTTTCACGAGCGTTGGCAAAATATTTGCCACAGCGGTATTTTGAATCTGGCGTGTAATCGATTTGGCAGAATAATATTTTTAATCTACGTACATAAAAATTACAAAACAAATATATTGCCACCCCCCATAAAAGTAAATAGGGATATCTAGGGGGAGGAGTTATTCGGAAATGTTTAGTAGGGGGCCTCTAACTACGTCAACACTCATAAAAACAAAAAAAGAAACTACGTACTTCGTACTGCCCGTTAAAGGGTTAAAAGAGAAAAAATTAAAATCTGAAACGTTTACACGTCCTAAGCGATGGTTCGTACTCTACAGGGGGTACCATTAACGTATAGTCGCTTAGTTTATAAGCTTTTCGCCCTGTCTACAAGCCTTATTTAACGATAAACCGAAAACCTTCTAGTTGACCATGCGAGATGTCATACATAAAAAAATACTTTTACGGCTATTGAACCTAAAATTATCCAACTTTATACCGCTTCATTGTTCAACAAACTTAAAGATTACCGTTATTTTTTATATATTTAACTAACTTTTGGTTTCTCAAACTATCGCCCACCTGCTAAATAAATAGTGATCTTGGCAGCCCTAGGTTGACAAGTAATAAAATTTAGAATTTATTACTGCTGGACAAGTTTCCATGTTATTTAATTAACAATCTTTATTTCAACCAGTAATAAGTCATGATTTAATTTATCGTTAATGTCGATCATTTGAGATTGTGTCTCGCAAAGATTTTGATCAATTTGTTTTATGACTATCAAGTTCGTATTAAAGTCGGTCGGTTCAGTATAGCAAAGACATTATTTATATTTTTGGTATGATTCGTCCAGTAGGTAGGTATCTGATTCGAGAGATGCGTAGCGCGGAAATTTATCATTTCCGCGCTACGCAGGTTCGATACCTGCATGCACGGCCTACAGTGGCTCGCTCTGCACCCTAATTACGTAACACACTATCAATCACAATCTGAATCATTTTGAAGCCTATTATTAGTAATAGTCTTCGACAAATTTTTTGAACATATGAAGCAATGGGTTAGCCTATTGCTTCATATGTTCAAAAAAATTGTCTGCTCAACAACATCGGTAAATAACGCAATGAATATTGTTGAACTGTCAAAATGAAAGCGATTCCTACTGTTAGTGTGTTACGCAATTATCCCGCGAGTTTTGAATACCTATTGATATTAGTATGTTGTTACTTGTGTTTCATAACAAATTGTCAAGTAACCTGATTGGCTGTTTGTTATTGCGGTAAACCAATCAAAGCAGTTGTCCCGATATTTGGCAGAGAGTTTGTTATTTTTTGTATTGATTTTTAGCCATTCAGGAACCGGGTGCCAGGATGTAGAACTTACAGAAATTTTATCCGAGTATCGAGGATAAACAATCAAATCAACATCAAAATAATCTCTATGCAACGACATCGGATTGACGACAGTGTCAAAGCAATCTCACATTCCAAATTAACATTCTTGTGGTTTGCAAAATGTATTTTTACCATTTTGTACGTAATGTAACCTAGGACAAACAGATTAGTAGTCTATCTTCGAACGTGAATCATGTATTGACTAAAGGCACCTTCAAACAGGCGCGACACGCGACGCAAATCGCCCGCGACGTAAAGGCACCGCTCGTCGCGCATCACGCAGAGCCTCCGTGCCACGTGCGATTCGCATCACGCGGCGCGCCTGTTTGAAGGAGCCTTAATTTTTATACATTATTATAACAAATAATCATAATCAATGCTAAAGCCTTTCGTCATTGATCAAGATCGTGGCATTACTTAATGATTGATTGACATAACAATAGATTACGTCACAGCAGAATGTTATGTTCTTTAGCATACCTAACGTAATATTCACGTGAGAACTATCCATGTTCTTGAATGTATAATAAACATTTCCTGCTAATGTTTATTAATAAAATAGCTTGTGGAATAGCAGCGTAAGGTCTGCCTTATTCACCGAGGGTATTATTTATTATCTGTGATCTAGGTAATTCAAAATATTTTATTACACATAAACCTACATGGGCACTTATAAAACGTTAGAAGCTAGGTGCACAATTATTGGTCGTTACATAAGGAGAGCCGGCAAGAAAATCTACGGTTACTTTTTTTTAAATAATTGGATTTTATAGTGTTTTCATAATACAGTGTAGGTATACAAAAATGAAAAACAAAATAGAAAATAATCAGCAAATAGAAGCATCTACGCTGCTTCAGGGCCTACAAACTACCACATTCACGAAATAGAAAATAAATTATACAGAAGAGAAAAAATAGTAAAATAAAACACAACATTCACTAAATGATATATATATAATTGTCATTAAAACTGTAGTTGGAGCAGTAAGGGCTAATTTACACTGATCTAGTTTTTCTGTCCAGCTTTTGAATTCAGCAACACGTACTGGACCGAAAGACCAATATTAGCGGTTACTCTATTCTAAGTCAACGCAGGATACTGGATTCTGGATTGAATTGAAAAGCATCTACATTGGTCCAATTTCGATACAGTCAGTGTCTTTGGATTCCAGTGCTGAATTGAAATATTGGATAAATTTAAATCAGTCTTTTGGTCTGCCTTTGCCTTATTCAAGGTGCATGGTCTGCCTCATGCCTAGGTAGTTGTAGGAGAAAAACTAAAGAGAGGACGTACATGTCCCAGAATTAACGCACATCACCCAACACCCCAATTAGAATATTATGTTATAATCATAATACATACACTGAAATTTTACTATTGTGTATAAAACATTGTTTATTTATTAAATTAGTTATACTGATTGTGGGAGAAAATTGTGGTCACATTACAAATCTACGCACGCACACAGTCGCACACGTATAGGGTCAAGTCAAGGGTCTAGGTACTTCGTCCGTTTTTGTTTTTTTTTACTGTACAGCGATAGTGTGATGGTAATTTCCGTACTTTTAATTATTTTTGGGATAAAAAATTACCTATATTAAAAATGACAGAAACCGATTAGGTACTTCATTAATTAATTAATTCAGTTGCGCATTGTATCATCAGTCATCAATACCATCATCAATCTCTTGCTCCCTATCTCCATTTATTTGGGGTCAGCGCTGCATATCTTCTTCCAAACTTCTCTCATCATCATCATCATCAGCCTATATCCGTCCACTGTGGGACGTAGGCCTCCCCTAGTGAACGCCACTGAGCCCGATCTTCGGCTCTCCTCATCCAGTCTCTGCCAGCCGCCTTTCGCAAGTCACCACTCCACCTGACCGGCGGACGTCCCACACTACGTTTGCCGAAACGCGGTCTCAACTCTAGAACTCGTTTTCCCCAACGATTGTCGGTACTGCGAGAGATGTGACCAGCCCATTGCTACTTCAGCTTGCTTAGTCTTTGGGTTATATCGGTAGCCTTGGTTCTCTGGCGGATCTCCTCAAACTTCTCTATTAGTGACTATTTCGGTAGTCACCCCCTTTCTAGCTATATAATTTTTCACACAGTCCATCCATTGTTTCTTTGGTTTTTCCGTACCTCACATTTATTAATAGACTATGTTCCTCAAATGACGTTATGCCTAGTTTTTTAGCCTCGTGATGTTATCAACTACAAACTGGAGCAAAAACCTGTAGTACCTATTAAAAGCACGCCGGTATATCAATCAATGGTTTTTTTGTGCTACTCAAATATTGGCACAAAAAGTGCTCTTGAACCGACTGGATGTCTGATTGAGTCATTGCGGTTGTACAGTTATTTACGTACCTACTCTACATTAATGGTACATTAACGTTATACATATTATATGTGATATAAATTAGATTTTGGTAAAAAAAGAAAATAAGTTTAGTACCACGTAATTAAGAAGCTAAATTGGTCTAATTTGTTTTTGGAAACTTGTTGTATTTGTTTGATCAGTCAATTTGCTGTCAGATCTGAATCACCTGTAGGAAAGCTTTTATGATGGATCCCAGTCCTACAACAGCTAATTACGTAACACACTATCTATCACAATCTGAATCATTTTGAAGCCTTTTGCTAATCCATTGCTTCATATGTTGGAAAAATTTGTCAACAACGTAAATAACGCAATGAATGTTGTTGAACTGTCAAAATGAAACCCATTCCTACTGTTAGTGTGTTACGTAATTACCCCGCAGCTAAGCACTGAATTGAATAAGACTTGAATTTGTTTATCAAAAATACCTACGCTAGTCTACAACTACCACATATCGATAAAATGTAACTTACATTATTAAAATAATCAATTATACTAAAACTACTTTCTAAAACAGTTACACCTACTATCCTGCTTACTCCTAACAAACATGACATTGCATTTTCAGCTACACACACATTTTCACTCATTCCGCATTCTTAAGCACACGCGATCGCGAAAACCGCTAATTTGATTATGGAACTCCATTAGAAATCGATTTACAACTGCCTTACTGTATAATATGTAATACATTACCGCATAACTTCGCACGACACTTCGATAAATCACGAAGAAGTACGCAATGGATTTGAAATAAAGAACAGTGCTGTGAGAATCCGAGTCTCGTGGTACAGGGAAAGCAAAACAGTGTGACATTCGATACAGACTTTCGTTCTAAATTTGAAATTGAAGATTTATAGCGATAAATCTTAAGAAACAATATGAATTATTTCTTGTGTGAAATTTGTTGGATTATATTCTGAATGCGTAACAATAATTATTACGCCTGTATTCTCCCAAAGGATAGGCACAGGTTTAGATTATAACAGCCACAATTCATACGTTAGTAGCCCATTTAATAAGTGGCCAGCCTATTGCCATCAACCAGGCAAGACAATCCAGATGCTACTGCGAATTTCCGTATCAAAAAACTCAAAAAACACTGATTTTCTGGCAAGTCATGACTACCACAAAATGACAGTTTAAACATCTATGTAGGTAACTACTTTCTTTCTAAAATCATCTTACAGCTGCTTGACTGCTTATCGAGAACCATTGAAAGGAAATTCACGACACGAAAGAAACCTGCAGGAGACCAAGAATAGTCACCACGGGGAACCAACCGTAATATCCCTACAGCTGTTCGTTCAGCTAACAGCCATCGGTGAATTTTTTCATTTTATTTATTATTTATTTACCCGTCATACGTCTATCATTAGCATTAAGTACTGGGTTTTTTTTTACCTCATGCGATTTTGTACTTATTACCCGACTGCACGACGGTAAAGACAGAGTTATTTAACTGTTCTTTATTCAAAGCTAGCCGGCACCGCGGTTTCACTCGCATAAGTCTCGATTCCGTGAGAATATCGTGATAAAAAATATTCTAATCGTGTGCCAAATTTCATCCAAATCCGTTCAGCCGTTTTAGCGCGAAAGCCTAACAAACAAACATACAAAAATCAAATCTTTTCTCTTTAAAATATTAGTTTAGAAAATTTAAAGTACTATTAGTTTTCCTTTTACAAAACTTATATAACATTGAGACACATTGTGAGGTGGTCAAATCCCAATGGAACAGCTGTATTTGTATAATTTGATGTAACAAAAATAAATTTCCTTCTTGTTCAATCGTCTTGGAACCAGATCCAAGAAACCACTTCATTACTGAAATCTAGCTATTAATATCATAAGCCCAGGATTCAATTAAGGCTCCCACAGACAGGCGCGGCGCGACAGCGCGACGCAAAGGCACCGCACGTCGCGCGACGAGCGGTGCCTTTATGTCGCGAGTGATTCGCGTCGCGTGTCGCGCCTGTTTGTAGGAGCCTTTATATACCTACTCACAAAAAGTACAGTCACGAATGTATCTACACTTAAGGCTCGTACACACTGGCGCGACGCGACGCCCGACACAAAGGAACTGTGCCTTTGTGTAGCGCTGTCGCGTCGCGCCTGTTTGTGGGAGCATTTAATCAATATCAAATTAAAATGACAGTATCACCGACCGTACCTACTCACGATGTCGCAAGATCTGAGGAACCGCCTGCACCCGCACCAGTCACGTACGGTCATATAAATAGGTAGATACATTAGTAATTGTAGAATCCATAGACCATATCGTTTCCTAGTTTTTTATAGCAGTTCTGGTGTATCTACCGCTGTGTAGTACACTAAAATAATATAATATGAATGGCAATAGTAATCAATATCGTACCACTAAGTACTTATTAGATTCAGGTGTAAACATGCATTTGGAAAGTTTCCAAATCATTTAAAAAACGTAAAGTTCAATATTACAAAACAACAATAACAAACAACAACTCAACAATACAAGACAATACCACAACTACATACAACAACACAAGAATACACAACAACACAAACACAATAACAACAAATAAAATAAACAAACAACAAGAAGTAAAAAAGTAAGTACATGGTACACACCGCGCATGCACAAGGTAGCACATGGCACACTGTAGAGAAAAAAAAAACAAAACAATAAAAACAACAATACAACAACAAACACACAATACAACAATATTGACAAATTAATCAAACCAGAAGAATATTTTACAGGTATTACATTTTTTGCGATGTTATCAACTTTCTAAATGCATTTTCTTTCCATCAGTATTTTTTACAATAACGTGATTTTTTGCGAAAGAAAGATCAAATGTGTCTCAATTTTCTCATTTGAAATCCCATATAGTACCTTCTAATTGACCGTTTTGCTCCTCATCGCAATACTATGGTCACTATAGTGATTACAGGTGCCGATCGGGCGTCTGCATGCATCGTTATGTCACCCGGAACGTGCGTAAGCGCAGACGGCGCGTTTGATGTCCGATATCCTGCAATACTGTCACATTACTTCTAGAAAATATTTACAAACACTACCTGGGGTATGCTGGTTCTCTAGTGCTCATAATTACCGGTAGGTTTAAATTTAAATTATAGTTTTAATATGCCTTGGAAGGATCCGTAAATCTTAGGATACTTAAGTTTGCTTTTTTCTCGGGATTTATACGCTTGCTGTTTAAAATAAAAAGAATATGATGGCTACTTGAAAAATCGCATTGAATTGAAATATATAACCACACAGACGTCTTAATCAACGATGCAACTCAATAATAATTTATTTATCAATTATTTACAACGCTTTTTTAACGTTTTATATAGTCCCACAATGCTCCTAAAAACTAAACAAAACAATATAAAAAACGTTCAGATAGCCTCGTTCGACACACCATTATATTGAACCCACAAGAAGCCAACAGCGAGTCAACAGAAGCATTCTACTTTAGACAAACATAACTTTGCCACAAATCTTCCTCCAACTCCCTCAAAAACATTCCCGCTACTCATTTATCAAACTGCACGGTCTAACATTGTCAACAAATTTCAAATATGCGGTCACCACCCACCTTACCCTGAAAGAAATAAAGGTTAATTTCAATTGGCAAGGTGATAGTTCATGCTGGTACTCGTAACGGTCATCTACCTCCTACAATATTATGGTCGCCTGGTAACGGGTGTAGTTATTTGCTTTAGAAAAAAAAAAATGTCACGTTCCCTGTACTGTTAAGATCATTGATTTTTTTAATAATTAAATTGGTTTGCCCTTGGTATACGGGGACTGTAAATGGCTATCAATTTGATTGAAAAAGGAAAAGAAAGAAAGATATATTATCTTTTGCTGCTAGACTTCTAAACAATCTCTATTAATAGGATCCTTTACCTTTGGTCCCTGGCATCAAGCAATAGACAAAATTTTGAAACTTTTGTAATATGAATACGAGGCTTTTGGCTATTTTGTATGTCTCTAAATTAATGTCGTTCATTTGTTAGGTGCGTTTTGTTTGTGCAGAATAAACTATTTTTCTTTCTTTCTTTACCTACCGTTTGAACATGTAGCAGTAACTTGTTGGGTTAAAATGTCACCATTTCTAGCTACACCAATGCTGGCCATTTTTCTAAAGTGCATTACTCCATCGTCTAAATTCGATGCCACCCGGTAGCTAAAAGGGCTTTATAAACAAAAAGAAATTACTATCACGAATCACGATGCCAAGTCTCAGGTTAACTGCTGCGATTGGTTGACCAAAATAATACTAGCCAAACACGGGGTTTTGTCTATAAATAACATTCAATAAACTTTAAGAAACTAGAGGTTACTGAGCAATCATCATGGTTGTAGAAGCTCGGTCCTACTCTGTATAAAAAGAGGCATTTTCTCTGCCAGGATAGTTAGTAACAGACTCGTTTTATGATCCAAAACTTGACCATACTTGGTATTTCAATTAATTTCTAACTGCCTCAAAATAAACCCAATTTCTTCAACGAAATTACTAAGTTCGTTACTTCTAAATCCGAGAACCGTACTTGAAAATCATATCTCAGCCTTCGCCCATAATTCGCCTGATTACTGCAATCGGTACGTCATTACCTCTACGGAATGTCATATGGAAACCAATTCTGGGGCACATTGATTTGGTCTACTTGGAAATTTACGTCGAAAGATATAATTGCGTTAATTAGTTGGTAGTTTCATTGAAGTAGATAGAGGTTATGAAAGAACGATTTTAATAATTTTATGGTTAGCGGTATAATTTCTGCTAATAGTGTCATTATAATAACTTTGCTTGTTAAATTGATTGCTAATTCCGATGCTACTAACCATCGCTTGAGAGTTTACTGCTTTTTCTAAAACTATCAATTCATGTCACCCGAAGCAAGTTCATCCTTAATTTGTGATGTCTGATTACAAAGTCACAAAAAATTCTATAAAACAAACTTAGAGAAGTCACAACTTAGACGGAATGTGTTAAATATTGAGAGAAGAATGAAGTTGAAGCTCTATATGAGATGTTATCACTTTTGAATAATATATATTTGCCCTGTAGACCACTTTTTCTTCACTTTTGTGTCACCTTAAATTGACACCGTGATCTTAGGATTACTCAGTCAACAAGCTCCGTCTGAGATTGTCTGCCGAGAGTGAGCCGGACGTACTTAAGTATCGGACCTCGTGTTAGCTCTTTAAATGCACCACAGCTTTTCCCATATTTTCCCGAGATTTATGAAGGAAGTCGCCATTCAGCTAAACAACTAACAACTTGCTATTATGCGTCAGTCTAACACAAATATTTTATTCATACAAGTTTCCTGTACTCATTTAGGAGGAACATTAAATAAATTAATACAATAGCATGTGTCGTGTAGCAGAAATGCGGGGAATTGTAAAATGTTCGTAGTTAAATCAAAACTTGCGGAGACCCAATAGCACAGCTTGGTTACAACTTCTATTGGATTCATTCTCATACAGTCGGTGAGAAAAGTGAATCCATAGGTTTCTTTTACGAATCTGTATGTATTCAATTTAGGATATTCTTTGGTGATATCTAAAAGGTTTCATTTAAAACTCAATCTAGGCTTACTGAAGAGTAAGGCTCCTGAGTCAGTTCTGATGGAACCAATTGTGATTTCCCAAGTCAAACCCGTATTCGTGAGAAGAGACACATATCCAATAGTGTGCGACGATAAGCTGAGTTGATTGATAGATTTGGAACATAATATAGCAATTATTACAAAATATCAACCTCCTTCCAGCCAGGGTTATTCAATTTACCAACACTATCATTAAAGCTCCTTCAAACAGGCACGACACGCGACGCGACACAAAGAAACCGCTCGTCGCACGACAGGCGGTGCCTTTGTGTCGCGTTGCGCATTGCGCCTGTTTGACGGAGCCTTTATCATTGATGAGTTTACCTGTTCCAAAGGCTTTACACCAGTTACATTTTACGGGTAGTTAAAGAATATTAGACAATTGTCATTTAAACATACCTTCCTACTATTCATGTCATGTACTTAATACTGCAACTCGTTTGTTCCCGACACTTTATTACACGACCAACACCGTTTAGAATAAATTAACAGCAATTGACGAGTTTAAGTGGCATTCCGATGTGGGAATTGAAAAGAAAGTCACTTAATTAGTTACTTAATCAAACTGTTTCTCTATTAAGTTGGTAATTAGAAGGTATCCTTATTAGAGTCTACCGGTGATGTAAAGATGTAACGGGAAGAGATAACGGGCTAAAACTATCTTTGCTATATTTGGAGGCGTCATGCTAAGACGCTCCTAGACACACAGTGATTAGAAGGCCTATTCTGTAACGTTCCACATCTAGTCGCCATCTCATTTCAGATATTATAAATGTCAAAAACTGGTCCAAAATTTAGGTAAATTAGAGTTATTTTTGACGGATAGACACTGAGATTAGATAGAATAGGAACGTTCTTGAACATACGGGTATTGCGCCTTTGATATGTATGTAGATCAGGGTTGTTACTTTTGTAATATTTGAATTCAGTACAAGCTAAGTGTAGGACATGGCTCGTGCTATCGTGAAAACATTCAGTCAGCTAGGTTGGTAGCGTAGCTTAAAAAGACCAGAGGATCTATTCTGTAAAAATCACACCGTGGAATCTTAAGTGGAGTGATCTTGCAGTGAGCAAGCGTGAGTGAGTGTCAGTCAATTCCCAGCATTTCTGGTAAAATGACAGCTCTTCAGGCTCACTTCACAGAAGTTTGCACGGTGATATTTTTACAGAATAGGTCGGCAGGACTTACACGTGTGACGATAATTATTAGACAATTTGGACAATGGTGACTAAAAATATTAAGCAAAAAAAAAAGAGGAGAAGAAAATTAATTATAAAATCTGGCACGCTATCAGAAGATACACATCTGCAGTAGACCATGTCAATGACGATCTCATCATTGCAAATTTCAATACAAGCAAAGACTGTACGTTTAAAAAGAAACTTGTTACAACTAGCTTAGTTGTTCCTATGTATTTAAGTTTTGCAATTAGGTGACCGAGTAAAACTTGCACATTTTCCCAAGTAACTTCAGAAAGTTGCCTAGAAAACTAACAGGACTGAACGAAAGCTTGTCAAAATTAATGGGTTTCTTCTGTAGCTGAACTAAAGAGGTACACATTCTTAATTTTCTTGTACTGTAAGTAGTAGTACTTACACTGGCAAGCTAGCAACTTATGTAAGACTGAGTGACAATATTTTAGCAGTTGAATTGCTTCCTCATATTGTAGCTTGCCTCTAACTCATTGAAGAACAGAGGGCATAAACAAAGTAACATTCGATTAGCGATGACGCTAGTAGAAAAGCCAAACAATGTATGGGGTTGATATAAGCTATCGAAATGTCCCGTGATCATAGGTCAACGAATAGAAATTAGCTAGACAATGTTAACATCATTAGATTCTATATAACGAATCGACAGCGTCGCACTATTACTTCCATAGAGATGCGTAGCCAAGTGGCACTTTTTGAGAAACGTTATCGGTAGTTTTCGATTCGTATGATGGAAACATCAGCGATAGTGATAGCGATTGTAGAAATAGAATCGCTCCGAAGTGAATGCTATTTGCCTAGGCCCTCAGAGGGCATAGACAAAGTGACATTATATCAGCGATAATGATGATGAAAAAGTTAAAAATGTATCGGATCACGCTGAAAGCAATCCCTATAGAAATATGAAACGCTTTGCAAGCGATTATCAGATACCATTGCAAAAAAGTTCTTCAGATTCTGACACAGATTTCTTCTTCATAGAATTCTTATCACGTTTAGAGTTACAAATACTTCTAGCAAACTTTAACCTGACCCACTTTAAAAACGAATCAGCAATTTGCAACACTTCATTATACTGATATAGAATCTCGAAAACCAAATTACGTTCAACTAGAACTAATTTATTTCCATTAAACACTTTTGTACACATCTTTACTAAAACAGTTATACTGTTACCGTGTGGGAACATTTGACAAAGAGCCATTGTTTGGTTAGCACTGTCTGATGTACTGTCCTGAGTGGCTGTCATTCGTTTGGTGACCTTAGAGACGCAGCTATTGTTTCAGGATAGGCTCAGGCCTTATCTTTTATATATTGTCCTGAAGTGTACAAGAGGTGGGTGGCTAGGATAAATTTCTGTTCGAATGGATGAAGCAAGGGCTAGAAGGTTTAATTATATTATTATACAGGGTCTAAGGATATTGACGTGCAAACTATTACCGTCCTTATTAAAAAAGTCAGCTGTTCTATACATTTTGACCATGTAAGTACATATCACACAGTCCCATATCTTGGCTAGATGCATTTTAGTATCTGTGAACGTTTGGCTCGATTTAGGATTTCCATTTCGTCTTTAGATTTGATCAGTCTTCACTCGGGAAAGTCGACCGTCGACTTTCCCAGAGAAAGTACTTATTAGTGTATTTAAAACATCCTTTTCGTAAATAATTACTACATCTAGGTACAAAGTAGGTTATAACCGAGTAGAAATTTTGTGAACATTACCGACCTTAATTATTGGCATCCAAATTTGCTAATCATTTATCGAAATTCATTATTGGCAATCAAATGTACTAATCATAATTTAAACTAGTCTTGCTGAGTTTAGGATACGATGGGACTGACATACGCTATGCGTAAAAGCCCCTATAACAAATAAAGAAAAAAATAAGTAAGAAGATACCTACAAAATCTATGATAAATTGCCAACACACATCATAGTGATGGGAAAACCATAATTTATATCTGGTATCCCGGCATTAACACTCGATACAAACATTATGAATTAACAACTTCCTATCGATACCGATAAAAAACTGGTTTTAGTGATTGCCCCATAAAATTGATCTCGATTCATAGCGATCAACGCGCATGCCTCATGCAACGGTTTTTGAGAGCTCCAGTTATTTTTTAACGTCGAAATGGATTATGTTTGGCTGCTGTAAATAAAAATAAGAGCATAATTTTCTGTGGTAGATGAAGAGAAAGGTTATTGCCTTATTGGTCTACAATAGAACCATAAGACGCAACTTACGTTATGCCTATTATTACCATGAAAAACAAAACATCTTGCGTATGAATAAATAAAATTTTCAAGCACTATCTAATGCAATTGTAATTCAATCCGGAGGCTTCTAACTATTGTTTAAAACTAAAGTCAGTAAGATTAAAACTATTTATTCATTCTCGTGAATAAGTAGAACTTGTATAACTTTTGAGAATTTTGACTATTCCCACAGACAGGCGCGACGCGACAGCGCTGCACAAAGGCGCCGCTCGTCGCGCGACACGCGGTGCCTTTGTGTCGGGCGTCGCGTCGCGCCAGTGTGTACGAGCCTTTACTCGTTTTATATAAGGCTACTGCAATCAGGCGCGACACGCGACGCGACACAAAGGCATCGCCTGTCCCGCTACGAGCGGTGGCTTTGTGTCGCGTACGATTCGCGTTTCGTCTCGCGTCTGTTTGAAGGAGCCTCATTGCTAGTGAACCCTCCATCATAGATTTCCTAAAAGAATACCTATATAGTTGGCCTCAGTCAATTATTAACTCAGGTCTACAGCCTTACAGACTCAGGCGCAACGCCTAAAGGCTCCCACTCGTCGCGCGACACGCGGTGACTTGGTTCGGGCGTCGCGTCGCGCCAGTGTGTACGAGCCTTAAGTCTGTAAGTTGAGTTTCTGTTCATGAATGAAGTTTTTTTTTTCAGTTTATCGGGTAGGTATATTTTATGTGTCTATCACCTCTTGCGGTTTCAATACTATCATTTAACGATGCATTGTCTGTCAGTAAAGATTTATGTAATAAGACCATGATGCATGGTCATAAAAAACATAGCTCATATAGGCTTTTATGTCTTCCAAATAAAATTACTTTAAATTCTGTAGGGCTACAAGAACTCATTACGTGATCAAACGTGAATTTCATTGAACTACATTTTGGCCGACAAAAGAACCATGAATTTTTATTGATGTTTGGTATAGGCGTACATAACTTATGTTATGTCAAATGTTATAGGTATTACATAATAATGAACTAACAGGGTTTCCATTAGAATTATACCGTGTGACATAACGGCCATAGTTTTATACTATAATTTTCTTTTATATTTTTAGGGTTGCTTTTTTTTATCGTTCGCCGTATCTGTAGGTAAATATGATGAAAAATAAACATACCATCACGCCTTTAATCCCGGCAGTGTTAGGCAGAGGTGTACCTAAAGTGCAACACACATTTCGCCAGTTATGTTTAATTCCTATGTAATAAACGGCGAGTCCATTGCCATCAATCGGGCACAAACCCAGACTCAGGGCTGTTACTGAGAAATTCCTGATAGAAAAACCCAATAACACTTTGCCCGACCTGGGAATCGACCCCAGGACCTCATGCTCCGCAGTAGCGCTTGCGACCACTAGACCAATGAAGCAGATTATGGTGGTTTGACATATTTACTTTGCAAAAGTGATCAAACCGTCATCGTCATATATTCCCTTAAATAAATAAGTACGGATACCTAATTTAAACATAAATAAGTATCTTAAAACCACTTAAAAATGGGGGAGCCCTATTTTTTATATGCAAAAGAAAACAACTCGCTTTCTCTCTATCTCTATCACTCTGTCTCTCCATCTCTCTCTGTCTCTCTATCTCTCTCTGTCTCTCCATCTCTCTCTGTCTCTCTATTTCTCTCTCTCTGTCTCTCTATCTCTCTCTCTATCTCTCTCTCTCTCTCTGTCTCTGTTATGATTGTCTCAATAAAATGTAATTACTTAGTAACCCAATATATTTGGGAAAATAACAGCAATCTGTGTCAATCTTCAGCAAAAGTTATCAAGCCAATAAATAATACTACAAAAGACGGTACACAGCTACACAGGTAATAAATACAAGGAATCAAGGCCAGGCGTAGTAAGAGAAGTGCGTGGTGTTTTTAATTTTTACTTTAAATCATCTTTTCTGAACTCATCGGTGTCGATACGCTACTCCATTTTTTATAGAGTATTTACAGTAATTCGATAATAGTCTTTATTTACTAAATGATCTGTAATCACAGAAGTAATGATGCATGTTCTGTATTTGTGATTACTTTTTGCACGGCAATTGTAGCAACAATGAACAGATCAATCTTTATTACAACTTCAACTGATAGTTTTTATTGCAAGCTATATTTTATTAATGTTTTTTTTTTTTGTAGATCTAGTTTAATTGTAATTTTCTGTCATAGTATGATAGAGTAGGGTGAAATTATAAAAAGTTAGGTGTCACTTAATGAACAACAGAAGTCCAAACTCATGATTTACCAACGAACCATGGAGCGGAGCATAATAGGTGTCAAGCGTACGGATCGTGTTAAAAACACCACCTTTCGCTCCATAACTCAAGTAGCGAATGTTGGAGAAAAAACAGCTAGGTCAGGAAACGGCCAGCAGAAGAAGGCTGCGGAAAGGGAGCGAAAGATCTCATCCTCTCAGGTCTCAGGTGTACCGGGCGTCGGCGGAAAGCGGACAACGCCCTCTTCAAGCCCCCATAAAAGGGTCCAAGGGCGACGGACTCGGGGACGTCCGTCGCCCCCCACACATCAAGACCCGAGATGGCGGCGAGTAGTGTTCCAAGCGCGCTCCTCTTAGACGTCGCGAGGGGAGTCAAACACCGCCCTCCCCCCGCTCTACAGGACGAGGCCAGCAAAGGCGGGCTGGCACCAGCCGGGGGTTGGGAAGATTCGTACGTTCCCGCGACCCCCGGCGCAGGTGTGGGATGAAACGCCGGGGTGGTTTTTTGTCAGTAAGAGACTGACATACCCCCCCCCCCCCCCCCCCAGGGTGGAGGACATCCATGAGGACTTTCCACCATGGATAAAAAAAAAAAGGTGTGGACCGGCCAAGTTGCACGAATGCACCCGAAGAGATAGGCAAAAATCGATGAACCAAAACACATTGTAGAGTACTTCACACCTTTATTACAAAACGGTAATTTCAGCAGATCACAATCAATAAATGACGACCCTTGCACGACTTAATGCTTCAACCAATCCGCCAAGCCATCAATCAATCACTAGTGAATCAATCATCTATTATCATCTATCAACTCATGACCGTATCGATAAAATCAAGCCTTTCATTTTCAATCGAACTTTACAATATCATGGGTATCGGTGCCTCTCGACGGGCTCGTGGATAGGTAACCATCTTTACATATTGAGACCTCTCCGTGCCTCAAAAAGCACGGTAAGGCTGCGTTTCCACCAGAGATGAACGAGGATGCGTAGCGAAGGATGTGTGTGAAACTATCCAATAACATCGCTTCATTTTCATAGCTTGAGCTAAGCTGGCGCTGTTATTGGTTAGTTGTACCAACATTCCTCGCTACGCAGTCTCGCTTATCTCTGGTGGAAACGTACCTTAAGCCGTTGGTCCCAGCTGTCATTCGTCGATCTTTGACTGTTACGATCCGTCAGAACCCCGAAAGCCTGACAACCAGTCTTACCAAGGGGTATCGAATTACCCAGTAACTGAATTGTGGAGGTCAGATAGGCAGTCGCTTTATTTAAAATACTAATATTCAGCTGCATCCAGTAAAACTGGAAGCCAACACCAACATAGTTGATAAAAGTCTAGGCAGATAATGATCGGTATCGGTGCCGAAAGATACCGCGCCCATCACTACGATCCGAATATCCGATACCAGATCTATTTCGACATCGATTCTCGTCCAACTCGATTCTCGGTACACATTGTTCCGAGTTCCGATAATGAATCGGTAACGATCGTCATTGTGGTGTCCCAGGAACGAACCATTGTGTTGGTACCGCGAAGCGACACTTCCTACTTTAATTCGCTATTGTTCTTTATAATGGGGGTAGGGTTACCAAGCTTCAGTTGTTGAAACATGAATGGGTGTTGTTTTGACGTTATTAAGAAACTGCCTGCCCCTGCAGTCTCGACAAATATAACGACAAAAATCGGTCGTTAAGTCTAATCGATGTCAAATTTCTTTCAATAGATTTTCAACCTTATGCTTTCGAAATAAAGTTGAAAATCTATTAAAGGAATTTGACAACGTTATGACTTAGCGACGAATTTTTGTCGCTGTCTAATGTCGAGACTGCAGGGGCTGCGGGGTAATTACGTAACACAGTAACAGTAGGAATGGGTTTCATTTTGACAATTCAACAACATTCATTGCGTTATTTACGTTGTTGAGTCGACAAATTTTTCCAACATATGAAGCAATGGATGAGCAATAGGCGTCAAAATGATTCAGATTGTGACAGATAGTGTGTTACGTAATTAGGGTGCTGGTCGTGTTGAAATTGGTAATGGGACTCGATGTGGTTTTGTTTCGTGAAGAGTAATGGACCTTGTTTTGATTTCCAAGACTTCATTTAAGTATTTGGATTCGATAGTCGCTATTTGTTATCCATCAATTTAGTCTGGATTTGTGCCCGGTTGCTGGCAATAGGAGCGCCCCTATTTCATAGGACTTAAACATAACCGGCAAAATGTGGGTGTAACAGGTACACTTTTGCCTAACCCTTCCGGAATACTAGCGTGATATTAGTTAAGCATGTTACTTAATCCCTGTGTTTTAAATTGATTGATAAATTGAAAAGATGGAAACATTATTTTTGAAGCGATAAAAAAGACGTAGAGATTCCCCAAAAAAAATTACATAAGTGCATAATGCATAATCAGCCTATACTGTTCCCACTGCTGGGACACAGGCCTCCTCTCTTTGAGAGGAAATGGGCTGTAATCTACCACGCAGGCCCAGTGAGGGTTGGTAGATGTCACATGTCTTCGAATTTTTGGTTCTAGGACATGCCAGTTTCCACATGATGTTTTCCTTCACCGTTTTGAGAGCAGTGGTGATGAAATTATGAACGCCTGCCTGGGTTCGAACCCACGACCTACGACTCGTAAGTCGGGGTCGATACCACTGGGCCACCACTGCTCCTTTAAGTACATAGTCTGAAATATAATAAAGCTTTTATATTGAGTCCGATTGGCCAAAGTGAATGGGACGAGGATCGATATTGACCAAATACATACTATATAGGTATAATATTATCATGTGTATGGCATACAGAATTTGTTCCGAGTCTGACTCTTTGTAATGCATGTCTGTCTGTAAACGCACCTATGGTGGGACAAGAAAACAAAATAATAGTGCATTGTTAACAAAAATTACAGTCCTTTACTCTGTTTATTTATGACGATTCAAAATTACACTTAAAATAACCTTTTATGTTATTTTAGGGTTGTGGCTTAAATGGTATCTAAATAAATTATTGTCGATGATAAAAATAATAAATTATGTTTATTTTTAAGCTATTGCAAAGCTTTTATCGCGGGCTTTGAGCGCGGCGACCGAATCAAGAAATTCCGTAACGAAAATAAAACCTAGCATCCCCTACCCCGCCTACCATGTAGCTCGGCCGAGCGTTCGCTTAACGTGTATGTATAATTATAATTGCATAATTTGATAAAAAATGCTATGCAATAGCTTTACTGCGGCAGTCCCCGAGTGCCACACGTGTTTTTTGTAAGTAGTTTGGTACAAACACTTAAAACACTATACACACCCATTACAACATTATGTCGAAAAGTTGGTTTTGTGTGTGTCGATCATAATCATAAAATCAATAGTATAAGGCCGCAAGGTCCAAACATACCTACATAGTGAAATAGTCCAAAATATTGTAACTACTTTCCGTTGCACGGCTACACGGTTCAAGAATGATTGTACTAAAATAGCATTAAAACATAAAAAAATATATATAAAACAAGATTCCTCACTTTAACACGAACTCTTATATCTAACTAAATGCCTCCATGGGTTAATAAAAAGAATATTCAAGATCTACCAAGTTGATAGTTGTTTTTTTAAAGCATTGCCCTTTGCTAATAACTGCTTACGCCGCGTCGTGTGCGCATAGCGTGAAGCGTTCCATGAGAACCTCTAGGGATGAGACGTGTTAATTATAGTATATCGAGGTAATTTCTTTTTCTGGAATACTGAGCGAAGAAAAATTTGTTTCGTGCTCGGTGTAAAACGAAGGCGTTTAAGTTAATGATAGTGAGTAAATTCGAAATTTTGAATAATTTCTTCTTCTTCAATTAGTCCTATTATGCCTTTCAAAATCTAGTCGCCAGTGTGCTATCTTGAATTATGCCTATAGTGATCAGATCTCGAAACATTATAAGTTTGTTGCTAGGTAATTAAAATTAGATGCCCCCATAATAATATGATTAACTACAGATCCAATCTTAAGTAGTAGCCAGCTAATAAAATAATGCAATCTTAAAGACCAAGATATTTTTTCCAGCCTCACAAAAAGAAAACCGTTATAGTAGCCGTGGCTAATGAGATATTCATCTCATAAAACTTTATCTTGAAAATAAAGACTTCAATAACTTACAATTAAAACCTTTTAATTAAGCTCTTAATTGGTAACATTTTACAGATGATTAGCTGGTTAATTAACTATTAAATACTTTACGTAAGATTGTTACAAAAGGTAGCAGTTTTTGTAAAAAAACAGAACTGATCTCTTTGAATTTGCCGAGAAGTAATTTTTAATTATTTTCTTTACGTTTGTTTGCAAGATGATTTTAATATGATAATTATATTTATGAACATAATTTAGTACATCTGCCTTATTATTACACCAGTTTAGAAATACTCTTTTTCAGTTTGAGCTACTAACAACTTAATTTCACTTTTCCCTTTTACTCCAGATTCCTAAATCGATGGGTTACTTCATGCCCAATTACAGATTATCATGAAACAAACCGTAAAATTTTTACTCACTTTTATTGACCACCCAACGCTTCAATCAATATAAATTTTCTACGACACTTTCGCTTCGAAGTAATCGATTAAACATCGGGTTTCGGTATAAAACGAATTGTTATAATCGATATCAAAAGAAAGTTGGGAGCATCACTAGTCTTATTAATATGCATGGCAGGGTGCAGTCAGTGTGTTCTTCTTGATATTTATTCATTATTAATGTTCAAATTCCTGGTACCGATGCATTTCAAATGAATAATAACATGACGTGATGCTTTTAATTATTTATTTAAATATTAACTATTTAAATATTAACCTGCCGTGGGATAAACAGAGTCAATTGCCAGCAAGGATGTCACATAGTATCCGAAAAAGTTTTTGTTTTATTTCTCTATTCTATTATCTATTTTTTTCTATACTGTATACTCTGTGCTGCTTGTTTGTTCTTTCGACGCGTGATTCAAAATTGGAACTAACGCTGCCATCTTGATTTTTATAACAATTGCACAACAATGATTAGCAACAGCGGCAGCGCCCCAAGTCAACCTCATTAGAGGGCCAAAAAATCTTTGTAGCAGTATACCTGTTCTTTAAAACAAGCCGTTTTAAAAGAAAGGCTATGAAAAGAAACCTTAAACCGTGCTTATGTTTTTGTAACCAACAATATCTGCAAGCAAACTCATCCCAATTTCTCTTTCAACAAAACTACGCGGAGCTACCAAAGACATTCGGAAAGCAACAAAATGACAATACAAAAACTTTATTATTCAGAATCATTAAAACCGAATCATTTAACAGAAGCTTTCGTACACTTTCTAAAAGTTTCGATAATATATAATTATCCGTTTTCAAGTGTGAAGTACTTGCCTTTAATAATTTTGGGCTGATTGTTAATAGAAGTAAAAGTTGGACGGTTACGATGGTTAGGTCGTTAACCATCGTCAGTACTTACTGACGATGGTTAACGAACTCAGTGAGATGGAACTTAATTTGTTAGACTAATGTCATATTCATCGTACTGTATCTACTCGTAATTCGTTCGACTTGCCGAATCATGCTTCGTCAACGGTTACCAAAGGTAAGCGCCGGCCACACCGCCAGCTTGCGATCGAGTGAGCGAGCTGGCAGGCGAAGAGAGGCGAGGGAAACTATATAAACTAGGCGAAGCTTTGACGAGCTAAAATAGTCCGGTTAAGTAGCCATGACCTCAAAGGGTCACAACTACAAGCTGCCATATAAAAAAGAAAATAAAAAAAATGGCGAGCTAAACTATGTTGGTTCACACTAAAAACTACGGACGGACGGCCGAGCAAGCGGACGGGCGGGGGAGCGAGGGGAGCGTTCCCGTCTCATTGTATTCGAGCGAGCATCGTTTCAACTCTTTTCATACTTCGGTTCACACCGCGAACTACAGAGATAAGCTACGCTAACGAAGTGAACGAATAGCATCGCTGGCATCGTCGGATATTTCGTTCACATCGTTTGTATCGCTGACGTAGCTTATCTCTGTAGTTCGGGGTGTGAACCGAAGTATGAAAAGAGGTGAAACGGCGCTCGTCCGGCTCGCTTGCTTGCTCGCTAGCTGGCGGTGTGGCCTGCGCTTTATACTTGCCAAAGATGGTTCAGTATTGTTTCATAAGAAAACGTATAGGTAATGTTAACATAGCATATATAATTGCGTTTTTATTCCCCAAAGGGTGAATGGAGAACCTTTTTATTCTGTTATCTTGCAAGTCCTTTAAAAGGAGAAGATGCCGTTGACTTAAAAAAATGAACACAAGTCCTGGCTCTGCTGCTAAGAATTTTATACAAACACAATTTGCACTAGATTCCCGGTGATTCTACTTCTTCCGTTAATCTGGATACTTGCTATGTTCTTCGATCTATCTCCATAACATCGCCAGCACCAGTAATATCTTTGGCGTTCCGGGATCCATATGTTTTATGTATGTATGTATTTGTTGTATATGTAAATGGTACACCACTGACTACCTGCAGTATTGTCTCTCCTTCTCCCTTGAATCTATCCAAAGGTTGTCTGTGAAAGATCGCTTTTAGCGATAAGACCGCCCATTGTGTCACGAGATTTGTGACACAAGATTTCATTAATCCTCCCCACATGCTCAAATTATGAGCATACTCTTCCAAGTTTATGACTATAACATACTCTCTAAAACTCTACAAAGCTTGCAACTAAATTCAATTCAAACTATACTAAACCTATTTTCTTAGTATCAATACAAGTAAAACCCTTATAATAGTCTCCGAACGGCAGGTGGTATAAAAATACTGCGACATTGTACTTTAAGTAGAGTTATCTACATCAGCTATTTCCTCTGGCTACAGCTGCTTGCTGCTTCCATGCCACGATAAAGTATTATTTATTATTCTGTTCGCTACTTTATAGTTTAATGTTGAACAAAGAGTAATGCTTTGTATATCTGTTAAAGAAATAAATGGCTTATGTGGTAGCTTGATGTTGAAACTTTTTGTATTTTTTTTTTTGGATTTTGCTCCTCCTAAAGTATTTTGTCCTGTATGGTAGATGTACTGCATTTTTTAACGACCCACAGGTGCAATAGGCACATAAAAAAACATCGAGGTTTCTTTGATATATTTACGTGTATTTTAAAGATATGTCATGTTCGTGAACGGTCGCCGTCAGTAGGGAATGACCATCTCTTAGGTGCCATGGCTTATTTTAATTTAATTTAATATTTCATTTGTTTTTATCTTTTGATTACGGAAGCTTTGACGTTCTGCATCGTTCTCACATGCATAATTTCAACATGAATGATGTAATTAATATTTTGATTTAAAAGAGTATCCGTGGAATTTCTTGCCCGTTCTTCTCCATAGGTACCTACTACTCTTTGGAATGGACAACTAGCTTCATCTTTCTGACCGACCGACCCCTTGCCAATTAGAAAGTGCCTGTAATTGGTTTATTTGAAATAAATTCTGTGATTTTGAGTTTGAGATAAACCTTTCGGAATAAACGGTCTAAATGATGGTGAAAACCACATCAGAATCAATCAATTAGTACAATTCTTTGGCTATCCGTCATTTTATTTCTGGGACGCAGCTGCCCTCATTATTAATATTAGAGCCTAGATAAATGAAGTTGTCCACAGTACCGATGCCTTGGATGTTATAGGCGCCCGATAGCTTTCCCGCACGATCTATCACCATAAGCTTGGTTTCCTGCCTATTTATTGTAAGCCCTGATTTGCCACTTTCCACCGAAACCTAGTGGTATGGTGAGCCTAGTGGTGTGCTATACTATAAACCCCCCAGGAAAAAAACTTTTTTACAAAAAAACAACCGACTTCCAAAAAAATACTAGAAAAAGTAAAAAATAACTTTAATTTCGGAAGTCGGTGTCTTTGGTTGCGAATTTTCGTTTTTGGCCACCGACTTCCGAAATTAAAGTTATTTTTCACGTTTTTTTGTGTTTTTTTTGAAAGTCGATTGTTTTTTTGTAAAAAAGTTTTTATTTTTCACTTTTTAGTTGTGGTACCTACCCCACATACATTCGTATACCACTACTTGATATGTAAATAACCGTGACAGGAAATTATTATAACATCATCGATATAAACCAAGTGGAAAAAATACGCATTATTAGGGATAACTCAAAAACTACGGGTCAGTACTTGATCAAATTTCATCTTTCAAAAGAATCATCCAAATCGGTTTCAAAACAATTTCAAAAGAATCATCCAAATCGGTTCACCCAGAAAAATGTTCTGAGTCCTCCTCCTTTTTTTGAAGTCGGTTAAAAACAAGCGTGATGTTTTCTATGTTACGTCTAACAAACTTACAATGGTGCCTTTCATTTTGACAGTTCAACAACATTAATAGCGTTATACGTCTTTGAGCAGACGAATTTTTCAAACATGAAACATGCATGAATTAGTAATTGCATTAAAAATCTTTCATATTGTATTAAAACTGTGCTCCGCAATTAAGGTGCGGATTTAGAAATTCCCTTAATATATTCACATTTTAATCTACTTCTTCCTACACGGAAAGAAAAGATGTGGGATCATTAAAGTTATAAATTACATAAAAGTCGCTTACGTCGTTATTACTACAAGTTTTACTAACTCATGAAGGGAAAGGGGCGTTACAAACCATATACATATAATGTTCTTGCATATTAACTGTATCCTGTACCGACGTCTGGTTGCAAATTGAGCGAGATCACTGATTACCCGGGTAGCTACTGTGGAACTCATTCCCTCAGGTGGTCTATGTGGTAGGTAAATCGTTTTCTCGTCAGTTCTTAGAATTTTAGATACGATTGAAAATAAACAAATTGAAGATATAAAAATTACCTTTTCCAGTTTTCAAGTTTAGCTTATAGAGATATGAGGTGAGGAACAGGGTGGAATGAGGATCCTCCGCGCGGATAACTCTGCTTGCGTGATGTAGGATTTGCGTGACGTCAGGTGCCATGCGTAGTTCGTAAGTGGTATTATAGATGCCGCCACAGCATTTTTCGGCTTCTTCTATTCTGTCCCGACAAGCTCGGTAATCCAGTGGTTGAAAGTACGACTATCAACGTGGAATCCTGGGTTAGATTTGATCCCCGCCTAGTTCAAAGTGTTATTGAGTTTTCCGTTAGGAAGGTCTAAGTATCAGCCTGGGGCCTATTTAATGGGGGGTTTTAATAAAACTAACAAGCGACAGGTGACAATCCGACAATTCAACAATTTTACTAGTTCCTTTCATTGTTTTGAGCTTTATTAAATAAACAACACCCGTTGTAAAGATGAGGGAATGTTGTAACTTTTTGACATGTCGCATTTTCGGCTATATTAAATAGGGCTCTGGAGTCTGGATTGGTAAAAAGTTCGCCCTCTTTTATAGTATTTTTGTTTCACGAAGCTTACACAAACTTTACTTGTGGTGAACAAGTATACAAACACGCTTTGAATGTGGGTGTAAACGCAGGAGTACTCGGCGGTACGGTCCGAGACAATGGCGAAGTCGGAAGTGTGTGAGAGTGTGTGCATGTGTGTGTTATGTGCTAACGATACTCATCTTCACGCACACATTCACAGCGTGTTGGTACACTTGTTTACCACAAGTAAAGCGCGCGTCGCTTCGTGAGATAAAAATACTGTACATTCATTGACTTAGATCTCACTTCATATTTTCTAGATCAAATAACTTCGTTGTTCATTTGTCGTGAGACACTGCTTGATTGTCACTTATCATTAGCGATCATAGCACGAACTCGATGACACTCGTTAGCATAGATCTACAAATGACACTATCATTACACAATCGTTAGCATTGCTGGGAATGTTATGATTGCAATGGCTATTCTGTAAATTTTACTTTTCGAACCATAGTAAGTATCGCACACAATTCGAAAACGATCTTGAATTTTTTCGAAGTGATTTTGGTGATAGTTTAGCGGCATCTACATCGCCACATGCGAGCTACGCGTCACACTGACGTCACGCAAAATCCTGCATCGCGCAAGCAGAGTTTACCGCGCAACTAACATATACACAACGTCCCGACATCAATCGTAGGACAGTTGCCCACCAGACACGACACCCGTCTGTCTGGTCGGAGGATTCTCCCTTTTCCATGGAGGTATGAGTGAACTTTCTTACTTCTATATCAATATGGTATATAGGCCTTGAAGATTATTACAAAATAGGAATGCGGTCTCAATGAAAATATGATGTGTAAGGGAAAATCAGTTTTGGAATCAGTCACATTGACTTTAGTCATTCTGGAGGATCAGCTTCACGCAATTTTATAAACACCAAAAGTTTCGATAAGCGTTCCAATCCCGTATCAAGTTTTCTTTTTGGCAATATTACAACTGACCTGAGTAACATAAGAACCTGCGTCAGGTCGAAGAAGATATCATCTGCTTTCTTTCAGGAATGGTTCTTAATATCCAGATCTTATAAATTCCATTCTAAAGCAACCCGGTTCTCATCTCCACTTTCCAACGCATCTTGAATTCATTCCTCATTGCCCTCCAAGCCTGTAAAACTATTAATCAAATAAACAATTAACACCATTGAATTACTTACATCGTTACAAACATACTCCTGTTCCCACCTTGAATACCGTTACTCTAAAATGATGGACGATGCTGAGCCAGTGTGGGGCGTAGCTATTAGTCTGCTGACCCGTTTATAAGATTAGTGGTGACTGCTTTACCGACCTATATGCTATATAGAATGTATGTGGCGGGTCAGCATAGAATTATAGAGAACAGCTAAAACGCGGTCACTGTCGGACTGCATAGGAAAGAAAGAGAAGCTCGATGATACAACGCTGGTAATTTATTGCAAAATATAAAACAATTATCCACACTGGCGTGCAAAAAAATTGGCCCACCCCGTGCTTTCAATTTGAGAGACGATATCTCAAAAATCTTAATGAATATCATTTATTAATTTATATTGTGTGAAGGTAGGTAAGGTACAGTCTATTTGCACCTACCTACACTATATTTGGATAAAAGCAATGTTCGTGACAAGATCGACTCAATTCTTCAGATGTCCTCATCGCTCACTTTTGCTCGGATAAAGTGCGTGACTTTTTTTTGCCAATGAAATTGACAAAATAATAATTTTGTTTAATTCTGTTCGTTTAATGAAAATTGAACTTGATTTTTTAACGGACTTCAAAAAAGGAGGTTCTTCATTCCAACCCCCATGTTTGTAAAATTCGTGATTTTTTCATAAACTTATAAATAAATTTTGATAATTCTTTAACTAACGTAATCAACATACTTTCAGGAAGGTTTTAGTATACAATATATTAGGTTATTGTTAGTAACCCTTGTTGAATTATATTTTTTCAAATCGAAGAGCACGGGGTGGTCGATTTTATTACACGCCAGTGATCATTTACAAATAAATCTATTGATAGGACTAAACAATTAAAACACTATTACGTCAATATATTGGTTGTAGAATAATCTGACAAGAAATCAAAATGATTATATGTATATTAATATGGTTTTTAATCGTTAAAGAAATTTTTAGAGGTATCTTCGTGATTTTTTAAGCTATTGCATAGCTTGTATCGCGGGCTTTGAGCGCGGCGACCGAATCAAGAAACTCCGTAACGAAAATAAAACCTAACGACCCCCACTCCGCCTACCATGTAGCTTGGCCGAGCGTTCGCTTAACGTGTATGTATACGTATATGGTACGACTGTACTTGAATTAATATCAAAGAAAAAAAATACCACATAAATAAAAAATAAATAAATAATTATAATTGCATAAGTTGATAAAAAATGCTTTGCAATAGCTTTACCGCGGCAGTCCCCGAGTGCCACACGTGTTTTTTTTCTATGGTATCAATTTAGTTGTATAATATTTTCAATACACTATCTAATTAGCATATATCCTGAAGAATGTCATATATTTTTCTTATCTTATTTAATGCAGTGGATCATATACTTTTAGGCATTATAAAACTTGCGTTTAGGTCCTGTTGTAGTCCTCTTAAGAATAGAGTGGTCACAGGAGGATAATTTGTAGGGGCAGTGGCTGAGCAATTCGCGAGTTCGATCTCCATGAAAACCGGCCAGCAAGCAGACAAGAGGTGGTTTATTTAATCTATTGGAATTGAATAGCACTATTCATGTGAACACCTGTCTGCAACAAATGAGCGCAAATGTGTTTTTTTAACTACATACAGTAATGAAAAATTTTCAACTTGGTCATTAACAGAATTGGGTTTGGTGGTATACTTTCACGAAACAACTCTTCAAGAAGCAACTACTCTTAAAACCCCAAAATTTCCGCATGTAATATTCACATATAAATAATCCCCTATTTGCACGTAACTTATCAGAAGTACCAACACTGCATAAAAAAGAAATGGTAACAAACCGGTCCGGCCCGTTTCAGATAAATGAAAGAGAAATAGGCTGTCGGCTGTTTGTATGGGTTTTATTCCCGACAGCCGGTTTTTAACGCCGGCAACCCTGCCGGCGTTACAGCGTTCCGGTTTTAAAATAACATCTCATCACTGAGCCTGAGGTGCTAGGTTCGATCCCCGGGTAAAGTGTTAATGGTTTATTCGATTAGAAAGTCCCTATAACGTCTGTATTCCCCGAAATGAGCTGAATGGTGCTGATCCATGCGTCATGTTCGTGAACGGGCGCCGTCAGTTAGGACTGGTCATCTCTTAGCTGCTACGGCTTATTTTAATTATTTTATTTTTGGAATGTTTTTTTTTTTTTGTTACTAGTTGCTGTACTCTGGACGCTTTTAATGTGGCCGTCTTTTTTACATTGTTCTCACATATAATTATTAGTTCAAAATTAATGATGTAACTAATATTTTTGTAACAAAATAATTTAAAAGAGTGTCCGTGGAGTTTCTTGCCCGTTCTTCTTCATAGATACATACTACGCTTTGGAATGGGCAACTAGCTGGCTTCATCTATCTGCCTAACCGATTCTTTGACAATTCAAAAGTGCCTGTAAATGGTTGAATTAAAATAAATGCTTTCAGTTTGAGTGCTAGGCTGAGAAATTTTTTACATTTGGCCAGTAAACTTATGCCCAAGTCCCATGCAATGGGGTCAAGGTTACTGCTATTAACCTGGCACAAATGCAGCCCACAGGCTACTACTTCGAGTATCCTACAGGAAAACTCAATACTATGCCGTAATGGCCCAGTGGCTAAGGCGTCGCCTCTCATACACGAGGTTGTGGGTTCAAATCCGGGAAGGAACCAATGTAACTTTTTCAATTAATTTTCCAAGTTTATCTTGGATATCACTGACATCAGTGAAGGAAAACATCGTGAGGAAACCTGGACTTACAATTAACAGAAGTCTAAAATCACCAATCCAATTTGAGCAAGCGTGGTGATCAATGCTAGTGCCTTCTCTGTATAAGATGAGGCCTTTGGCCTGCAATGGGACAATAATAATCTGGTATTTGGCTCCCACAGACAGGCGCGACGCGACAGTGCGACACAAAGGCGCCGCTCGTCGCGCAACGAGCGGTGCCTTCGTCTCGCCCGCGATTCGCGTCGCGTGTCGTGCCTGTTTGTAGGAGCCTTTATTATGCCCGACCTGGGAATTAAATCAAAGTCAACCCTCAAGAGTAAACCAGAGAGTTTGGCCAAGATTAGTTAACATAACATAACATCACGCCTGCAAGCCCTGAAAGGTTATGCAGAAATTTAATTACCTACAAAGTACACTCATATTTCGCCAGTTATCCAGTCCTGGATAATAGGAGGCGAGCCTATTGCCATCTACCGGGCACCAATCCAGACTCCGGGCTGCTGCTGAGAAATTCCTAATGAAAAACCCAGTAACTATTTGCCCGATTCGGGAATCGAGCCCTTGAGTTCAGACTCTGCAGTAGTGCTTGCGACCACTAGACAACAAGGCAGTAGTTAATAAAACAGAAACGCCATTTGCAACCGGATCCACGCAATCTTTGTAAGTAATCGCACTATTTTACCTACATATTATTATTTACGTTCCAAGACCGCTGACAGTAACCGTTTGTTACTTTCGTTGCATGTAGATTAACTGGAAGCGATGCATATCTGCGATGCGCTGAATTGGACAAGCTTTTAAAACCTGGTTCTGACTGGTTGCTTCCTTCATGAGCTAAGATATACCTAGGTTTCTACAAGTGCTGTTAAATCAAGGGTGTTGAAAGTTTGTGGTTTACGCGGGTATTCTGTATTAGGTAATCGAATGTCACGAATGAAACTGGGGGTCTACTCTCTGAGTCTGTCAACGAAAATACGGGCCCGTCCGAAAGTAGTTGATCCGTCAAAACAAGTAATTTTTTTTTTTTTATTGCAATTACGTAAAACAAACAAAACAACAAATTACATTAAACTCAAAATCAAGTAAAAAAAAGAAATTCTATTTCAAATTAAAAATTCTATTTAATTTTTTTTTTCAAATTAAATTTTCGAACGGGCAATAACACATCCCGAGGAGGGACACCAGTCAAATCATTCATCATCACCACGTCACCATTCTTAGTTCGGGCTCCAAAGTAATCTTATGTCTGTAGGTGATACGGAGTAGGAAAAGCCCGTAAGTTCCGCCGTAACTACGGATCCCGTACTAAGGCAGTAATCCGCGTTCAAGAGCTGGTCAGTATCAATATTCCATAATAATGATGATACTGTCAGCTCTTGAACGCAGTTTGGGTGTGCTGATCGCCTCCAATTTCATTAATGAAATTAGCCCCAAGTCTGCGTACTTAATTCTTCATTAAACTTAAATGTTTTGCTGTTCTTTTAAGGTGAGTTTAGACCAAACGAACATAGAACAGCACCTTAATTGCGTAAGACGCTATCAATCACAATCTAAAAAAAATTGAAGCCTATTGCTAATCCATTGCTTCATACGTTCGAAAAATGTGTGTGCTCAACAACGTAAATAACGCAATGAATGTTATTTAACTGTCAAAATGAAAGCAATTCCCAGTATTGGTGTGTTACGCAATTACCCCGTAGGACAAGATCGATAAATACGAAATAATACTCTGGCCCTGTTTTCCCAAAAAATATTTAATAAATTAGGGATAGAATGTGCATTCGCTTGTTTGGTCTAAACAAACTTTTAAACGTTCCTCAGACAGGCGCGACGCGACTTGTAGAACAATTGCTATGAAATCTTCATGGAAATTGTGCTACCAGACTCGCGTCGCACCTTCGCGTCGCAAACCTATAAGCAAACGCAATTTTTCATTTTCTTAAGAAAAATACTTAAACATCAAACCATTCAAACCACAAAACTGTGCTCTATGTTATAAGGACAAGGTTGAAATTTGAATGGAATCGAATTGATTGATTTGATTGAATGGAAGTGTCGAACGGGACTAAGCTGTTATTGAAGCTTTTATTATTAAGCCTAGCTTTAATAATAAAATGTTAATAAGCCATTCAATGCCTAGGCATTTAATGAGTTATTAACACGAAGTATTGGCATATAGTACGATTGAATGTAGCCAAAGTATGATTACAATTTGTTCATCAATGTTATGTATCTCTAGATGAATCCTGATTATGGGCTATTTAAAATCAAAATAATAATATAGGACGCGTTGCGCCGCAACGCAAGGCATTGCAAAAATCCTCCTGCGTCTGAATCATCACTTTCATCGACGTACAGTCACGAGCATAAATATGTATAGACTTGGCTAAACTCAAAAGCGATTTTCTCCTTAATTTATGAATGAAATTTAACGTAATAACGTTATATGGGGGTAACCTATGGGTTCGAAAATACTATTTTTGTAATAACGAAAATAGTATTTTCGAACCCATAGGTTTATGTAATATGTCGTATTGTAACGTTGCATTCGTTACTTAGCAAAAAAATCACTATCGAAAGTTGCCAAGTTGACCTATTAGTGCTCGTGACTGTACACTACAGGCGGACCTAAATGCACTGTTTTATAATTACTTCAAAAAGGAGGAGGTTCTCAATTCATCTGCATGTTTTTTTTTGTATGTTTGTTACGCGATAACTCCGGCAATTATGGATCGATTTCGAAAATTCCTTTTTTAATAGATAGGGTATGTCTCAATGGTGGGTCCATATAAATTTTATTACCTTTGCTGTGGTAGTTTCTCAGTTAGCTTCAATAATACGTATTTTGTCCACTTTAGTGTATATTAATGATGTTATAATAACTTTCTGTCACTGTTATTTACATAGCAAGTAGTGGTATACGCATTTGTTTAGGGTAGGTACCACAACTAAAACGAGAAAAATAAAAACATTAAAAAAAAGGACAACCTACTTCCAAAAAAAGCACTACAAAGTGAAAAATAACTTTAAGTAATTTCGGAAGTCGGTAGCATAAAACGAAAGTTATTATTGACTTTGTATTGTTTTTTTGGAAGTCAGTTGTTTTTTTTTTGAAGTTTTTGTTATTTTATGAAAACTCGTGCCGCTGCGGCCCGTTGCGGCTAGGCAGCTGTGGCTTTTTCATTCTTAATTTTTGAGCAAAGTATTCATAAACAATCTGAACTGCTATAAAATTTCAGGAATACTCTTAGCTATTAGATAAAATGCTGAAAAACAATATTTCGAATCATTTTGCTTCAATTTAGATGATATGTAAAAGTACCTAACTGCGTTAATCGACTTTTTTTGCTGACTGTACATTGGTGGTAACACATAATTATATGTACACACAGCTACTTATCAAGCTATAATTTCCAGTATAAGCTGATCTCGCATTGTATAGGATTTCCGTACAATGAGAGGTCAGCTTATACTGGAAAATTATAGCTTAATATGTAGCCGTGTGTCATCCGGTGCAATCTGGGCAATTAGCCTCACAATATCAACCTTGTTAACTGTCACATCGCCTTCAAAAGGCTCGTTTTTCGTCCTAAAACTCGTATCGACATGAGAGTAGAAGTAAACACCATTAAGGGCGAATTTGCCATAACTTTTATATTTTATAGAATCATTGTTTAGCAATGAATCGTCTCGAAAAAGACATTGATCTACTTAAGAGGGCGTACAACGGTACACTAGCGCCACTCCTTTAAACAAATGTTATCTCGTGACTGAGAAGGAATTATGAATAACAGCTCATTATGGACTCTCGGTAAGTGTGTCTAGAATTTTCTAATATCTTTTATACAGTTTCATATTGAGACACGAAGCAACAAAATTCGATCTAAACAAAACCGACCACATTCCTCTAGAACGTATTTTGTTCTTTCGTGTCTCAATATCAAACTTTATAAAAGGCCATTAGACCATTTATTCCGGAAGGCTCACAAAGAAAAGAAAGAAAAATATTTTATTTGGGACACGCACAGGAAATACAAAGAGTAAAAATTTAAAATAATAAAAAGGAGCATTTAAAACTAACAACATTGACAATAAACAAGTAAAAAATTAAAGACCTGTGCGGGGCCAAAAAGGCTCCTATCTCAGCATAATGCTGCGATATTTAAAAAAAGAACACATACATACATTCATATTTAACTTAACATAACATCACGCCTGTATTTCCCGAAGAGTTAGGCAGAGGTGTATCTATAGTACACCCACATATCGCCAGTTATGTTTAAGTCCCATGTAACAGGGGGCGAGCCTATTGCCATAAACCGGGCACAGTATTAATAATAATATTTAACTTAGATATCGCCAATCTCTTTGTTTTGACTTCTTGCCGTTGTGCGAAGCAGTGGATGTAACTAGTTTTAAATAATTCTACATAATCCACAAATAAATTACAAAGTAATAAAAGAATTTTGACGTAAATAAATAAGACCCTAACAATGGTACCTTCGGAGGGACAGATGAGTAGCATTCCTTCGCGCGATCATCATAAAACTTGATGTGAATAATTTGTGACCATCTCGTGATGCGGCCCTTGATAGGGACTTTATAGTGATGTCGAAAAGTGTCGAGTATCGGTACAATGTCCTTTGTGCTGCTACTGTCTTATCCATAGAAAAAATCAAATATCTAGTTAGTTGCGTAATTTTGAAATACCTTCTTCGACAGTCTCGTAGTTTTTAAATACTTATTTAAAAACTACGAGACTGCCGAAGAAGGTATTTTAAGTTAGGCGTTTTTTACGTTTTATGTAGTTTTTAAATACTTATTTAAAAACTACATAAAACGTAAAAAAACGCCTAACGTTTATATCATTTAGTTCAGTTTAGCCATCGTTCAATGTTTTAATAATCATGCCAATCAATTTTAGTAAGTAGATAGATAAAAGCACTTAAAGATTGTAATAAACTAATAATATATATACGATCAATGGTTGACAAAATATTTTAACTGGCTGCTTTATTAGACAGTTGAAACTGTCGACAAGACTACATCTCGATATCGATACACCGCATCACTATAAAGTTCATCGAAACACAATAACAAAACATATTAAAATTCACACGCGCTATTTAACATGCCACCGACGAAATTCAAGCGAAACTGCATTTTACTTGAGGTGGGTGTACCAGTTGTCGACCTATGTTTAACAAGCTAAAAAAATAAAAATAAAAAACACGTGTGGCACTCGGGGACTGCCGCGGTAAAGCTATTGCATAGCATTTTTTATCAACTTATGTAATCTGCTTACGTATTCGTCCGATTTCGGAGCAGCTCGTCTCGATCCGTGGGAGCTTCGTACAGTCGTACCATATACATACACGTTAAGCGAACGCTCGGCCGAGCTACATGGTAGGCGTAGTGGGGGTGTTAGGTTTTATTTTCGTTACGGAATTTCTTGATTCGGTCGCCGCGCTCAAAGCCCGCGATTAAAGCTATGCAATAGCTTAAAAGAGCATGTGTTTTCAAATTACAAATTATAGAAATGGTAATTTGTTTTACTAAGTAATTGATATGTATTTTTGATTTTTTCTAATGTAATACCGTATGTTATAAACACACACGGGCATTTTAGTAGCGATAATATGAGCAATTAAGAAACTGCTAGTGATTTTTTTTTGTTATGTCTACTTTGTGTCCTACCCGCTTTTTACTTGCCTCTAAACCTCTCTATTTTGTGCGATCTCTGGCCATGCTGGCCCCGCATCGACTTCGACGGCGATGTCCTCCCTCAGGCGTCCAGTGAGTGATGTTCTTTGCCAATCCCTCTGGGTGCATTTGTGCGTTGTAACCGACACACTCTCATAAGTGAACTCATACTAATAAAAATACCTCTAGATCATATGTAGACATGAGCAGAAACAATTTGCTTAAGCTAGTCAAAAAATTACTCCAGAAAAAGTCACCATATTGCGCAGACCAATCCGATTCAGTCGATTGCTTAGCAATTTCTCAGAGCTTAGATAGTAATATAAGCAATTTGTCAATACTTATGAATGATGATACTTTCTATTTCCATCTCGATCTGGGAATGCAAGAAATCAGAGCGTGTCAACTACAGAAAATGATTGACTGTGGTTAATAGAAATAAGTATAGTACATACTTTACTTTCTTGCATCGTTGTTCTAGTCGTCGCAAGAATTACTGCTGAGGTTTCGGTTTGATTCTCTGGACCGGCAGTCTCGACATAGATACCGACAAAAATCGGTCGTTAAGTCCAATCGTTGTCAAATTTCTTTAATAGATTTTCAACCTTATACTTTGGAAATAAAGTTGAAAATATATTAAAGGAATTTGACATCGATACGACTTAGCGACAGATTTTTGCCGCTATCTAATGTCGAGACTGCAGGGCCAGGTCGGGTAGTGTTATTAGGTTTTTTCAACAGGAATTTCTCAGCAGCAGCCCGGAGTCTGGTTTTGTGCCCGGGTGACAGCAAGGCTCGCCCCGTATGACATGGGACTTAAACATGACTGGTGAAATGTGGGTGTACTATAGGCACACCTCTGCCTAACCCTTCGGCGAATACAAGCATGTTGTCATGTTATTTTCTTATAAATATTATGAGATTTACAAAAACTGTTCATAAATTGCGATGACTGTAGGTTCTAGCTTCTTAATGCGAGATTTCTGTGTTCTTTGTACGTATTTTTCTGTTCCTTTCTTCTTGTCTGTTTATATATGCGTGTACATAAGTGATTAAATAAATAAGTAAATTATCAAAACTTTATAGAATTCACCACTATTTTGCAAGTTTTTGGAGCATCTTTTTGTACTGATACAAAAAAGAATTACTTTAAAAATGAAATAGGTAGGTGCGTTTGAACTGTATATTTTTTTTTAAATCTCTTTATAAACTTCCCAACAAAGTAATTTCACTGTATTACTGACTGACTTTATTGACTGTATTATTTAATAAAGAGTATTCTATTATATTCTATTCTATTCTCTGTATAGCTCGACCAACAAACGGGCACTTTACCCTACCCATATTTTTTCATCACAGCATGAATAAATTTCCATACAAAATCAATATGAGTACGTTGCATGAATTTAATTATTAAAATAATGTTGTAGTAGGCAGGTACATACCTTTAACATGACGGAAATTTCAATAAAGAATATCTGGCGTAAAGATTACTCATGCTTTGGTAAAATATAACTAACTAACATAACATCTCACCTGTATTTTCCGGAGGTTTAGGCAGTGGTGTAGCTATAGTACACCCACATTTCTCCAGTTATGTATCAGTTCCATGTAACAGCGGGCGAGCCTATTGCCATCAACCGGGCACAATTCCAGACTCCAGACTGCAATATAGTTGGCGGGGTCGCGGATTTGTGCCGGGGTCGCGGATTGTTCTAAAGAGCTACCGTGGCCCTGGCGCACAGGCAACTGAAGGAACACGGGTGAGTTTTAGTCAGTAAGAGCCTGACACGCCCTTCCGCTCCGCCCAGAGCGAGAGAGGTCATTTGATGATTTACCAACCAAAAGAAAAAGGCTACGATATATATATATATATACATTCATATCGATGTTTTTATATTATGTTGTTCGTGTGTAAAATCTATAGGCTTCACTTACTTTAATGTGAAAACTTTCTCGATTGAAATTCATGTGTTTAATTAACAACTTCACATGCGTTTTAGTCTGGTAACGAGTAATTAATTGAATAGCGTATTTCCATAAATCTTTTGTAGACCTACAAAAGATTTACCGTAAAACTTTTTCTGTGTTGAATTGTATTCATTCTAGGCGATTTTCTCAGGCATGATAGCAATCATAACCGTATAATAGCCGATATTATGTATATTTGTTTGACCATACAGGGTTTTGTAAAAATTGTTACATATGTAGATAAACTTTATGCAGCCAATAAGTTGGATAATCACCTAAGCTAAAGCTGATTTTTCAATAGTCAAATACCTTCTATCATAGGAATAATAAATATGGCGATGGATAAAAAGAATAGAAAGACAGAAAACATATTTATAAAAAAAGAGAAAATAAAAGAGAAAAATATATTTAGAAAATAATGTCAGTCTTTTATATTATTTAGCTAAAAGTATTAAAAAAAATTGTTTTATTTATGGAAAACTCCATGCACTAACACTTCTTGACCCGGGAAAATATCCCACGATTTTTTTCCTAGTAGTCAAGCATTTGACCAGTAGACAAATGAGGCAGTCATATTTGTCAGCCTTGTGACTCATCATCTGTCTGCCTTTTCCCAACTACGTTACGTACGTTGGGGTCGGCTTCCAGTCTAACCGGATGCAGCTGAATACCAAGTATTTTACATGGAATGACTGCATGTCTGACTTTTACAACCAAGTTAGTAGGTACTGGGTAACTCGGTACCCTTGGTAAGTCTGGTTTTCAGACTTTCGAGCATCTGAACACCCGTAACGACTGTCAAATACCTAAAAATGGAAAGATCTGGAATCGGCTCGTGACTAGTAGACCGAAACGCATTATCCATACTTCTGGAACCACCCCACCCACGCACATCTCCGGTGGAACATATGAGTCTATGCATGATTTCATAATCGGCCTATAATGTGCCCACTACTGGGACACAGGCCTCAAAGTCAAAGTCAAATCATTTATTTGAAATACGCACATAAAAAGCACTTTTGAACGTCAAAATGTACATTAAATAGAATTGATTCTAATCGCCCCTTCCAAAAGGTACTTTTCGTATCGAGAAAAATGGGCAAGAAACACCACCTTAATCTTTTTTTTTTTTACAATATTTTGCACACATTAATTATATAATTATATGTGAAGACGATGCACCTAGAATAAAATTACTATATCACAATAGGTAAAAAGAATTAAATATAAAGCAATGACAGGTAAATTAATTAAGTCCCGACCTCCTCTCTTCAAGGGCTGTAATCTACAACGCGAGCCCAGTGCGAGTTGGTAGATGTCACATGACTTCGAATTTTTGGTTCAAAGACATGCATAATTTACCTCATAAAAATTAGACATATTTCCCATACGAAGCCACAGGCAGACATTATACTATTAAAACAACCTCATGCAAATATATTCAAACAAGGTGCCATAGAGAATTTTGTTTTCAATTTATAACTATGAATTACAATATCAAGGAGTAGGATCATATTTATTGCGGCAGAGCCTACAATATGCGCGGGGGCATCAATAAAATTCCTTCATGGGATTATGATAGGGCTGCCAGGACTTACTTTAAGAATAGGTATTCTTTTCTCAGGACTAATTAGACAAAAACTAATTAGTTTAATAATACGATGTGGTATCTTTAATTTTACTATCCTTATATTATTATAACGGAAGATTTGATTTAATTTGTGAAAAAACCAACAATTCAAAAACTTTTTTTTTCGGAATTTGAAAAAAAAAATTGCACATTATAATTAATTTAAGACCAAAGAAACTGTCACAGTTTTGGTTTTGCATTCCTTGGAATAATTATAATAAAACTATGACCCGCCTGCCCTACCGCGTCTCTTCAAGGATGCATTTATCAAACGCCATTAATTTAAGACCAAAGAAACTGTCACAATTTTGGTTTTGCATTCCTTGGAATAATTATAATAAAACTATCACCCGCCTGCCCTACCGCGTCTCTTCAAGGATGCATTTATCAAACGCCTGTATCAACCGCCCCATTTGATTATAAATTATGAAGGGCACCCATTCACTAGTTAAACTGTACCCATTATACTGCCCAACCACTAAACGAACATAAACTGCCGTAGATTAAGAGGAGTACAGGACCTAATCGCAAGTTTTCTAATGCCTAAAAGTATATATGATCCACTGCAGTAAACAAAATCAGAAAAATATATGATAATATTCTTCAGGATATATACTAGTTAGATAGTGTGTTGAAAACATAATACAACTAATTTGATACGATAGAAAAAATCACGAATATACCTCAAAAAATTTCTTTGAACGATTAAAAACCATACTAGTATTCATGTAATAATTCTCACTTTTTGCCAGATTATTCTACAAGTAACATTTTAACGTAATAGTGTTTTAATTTTTTAGTCCAATCAATAGATTTTTTGTAAATTGATAATTGCTTCATATTTTGTAATAAATTACCAGCGTTGTGTCATCGCGCTTCTTTTTATTTTCTATGCAGACCGACAGAGACCGCGCTTTACCTGTTGTCAGCCTCTTAATAAAACGGATTGTAGTCCTATCCGGAAATCCGCTGCGTATGAAGCTCATCGTGGATCCTTTGAGCCATCAAACATCTTTCTTCAACGTAATTTTTCTAAACGCCAAAACAGATTTTGATGTGGTTTTGACTTTTATTTAGAGAATTTGTCCAGAAGGTTTATTTATGTGTCCTATAAAGCATCAATATTTAACTTAGATCATCATTCTCCTGCCCTTGTCTCAATTTATTTGGGGTTGGCGCAGCATGTCTACTTCCATACTTCTCTATTAGTCGTCATGTTAAGATGAATCCTCAGCTGCAGCCCACCAAATTCAAATTTTCTTGGGTTTTTTTACAAATTGCAGCTCTGTTTTTCGTCGTATGTTGATCAAAATGCGATTCGCGACAGTAGCAATGATATTTAAAAAAAAATAATAATCATTAATTTCATATCAATCATAGTTCATCATGTCATATCATTCATAGTTTATAGTCAGATAAGTAATTTACTAAGTATTTGTTTAAGGAATTTTAGATATTTTTTTTTTATGTATACCTTGAGTGAGATACCTGAGATAGAGGTTTATTCCTAGTTCAGGTAGAATCAAATTATAATATCCCTTTAGTTTAAGGTCCTAATATTGTAAACATTTGTGTACATCAATTATTTCAATAAACAATTTCAATTTCAATTTTTCAATTTTAATCGACAAACTTTGGAAATTTGAAGAAAAACTGAGCTACAATTGACAAAACACCAAAGAAAATTTTAATTTGGCGGGCTACAGCTGAGGATTCACCGTAATAGTAACCACCTTTCAAGTCAGATCATCTTTCACACTTTATAGTTTGGAAAAGATTATATCTCAAAACTGTTCACTCTCAAATTCTTTATTGCATTAACAAAATTATTTACAATTAAATTATGGAGCTCCAATATTCATTCAAATAGTAAAATAAAAACATTTTATTTCCAACAAGAAAGAAAAATCTTTCAATCATAGAAAAGTGCAAACTGCACCATAGCCACAGATAAGGTGGAGAGCATAGCAGATCTATATTGAGATATAGCGGCTGTTCGCGTGGACATGAGCCTGATACTGAGCGTAATCGCTCTGCTCACCACCTACACTGTGGCTGTACTTCCGCCACTATCCGTTCAAGTATAAGTACTTGAACAGATATTGGTGGAAGTACATCATGGCGTCATCTATTGCGTCAAGTCATCACGTGTCGTGTCTCCTAAAATGTTTTATGATTGTTATGGTTACAGATATCCCAAGAAAAGTATGTGCATCAGAAATACAAATGTGCGATTATGAGATCTAATACAGGGTGGCAGGGACATGGACGCACTACCTGTTACCATGGATTTAGTACATGATTCTAACCCCGTTTTTTTTGCGTTGATATTTTTAATCGATTATAAAAAAAAAATTGTTCCCATACATTTTGATCCCTCCCTACCATACTGTAAAGAGCTGTTACTGCCTTTAAATTACTAGTCTATTTTGTATTACCATAATAACAAAATTATAGATTAACAACTCTATGCAATTCCAAGAGATTTTTCAAAACAAATGATGCTCTGCGACCGGAGTGAGAGAAAAATTCACACAAATGCGCAATGGCAGGTGCACTACTACAAAGCGCGGCAGTACTAAACTTAGAAGCTTTGCTTCTGTGGGCGGTTAGTTTGTTGTGCAAAGATTACCGAAATGCATACTTTTTCTGATTTAGTTGTATGTGAGCCGATACTTCAGCCAAACGAATACATCCTTGTTATTTCTTATTGTTGAATTACCTCTAGTAACTGGTTAAAACAACACATAACCTCATTTTGTCTATTTCGCTGCCGACCATCTCGGCAAGCAGTGCATGTGACAACGTAACTGTGAACTCCATAAAAACTTCATCCACAATTATAGAGGTGCTCTAAGGAAACCTTATAGACGAGTATTCTAAGCTTGAGCAACAAAACGTAGACCAAAACTTAAACTTTGTATAAAAAGTTTATGTAAGCATTATTATTTGGAAAAACTGTTACGTACGTAATATACGCTTTTGTAAGCAATTGATAAGTAAACAATGTTCAACGTCTTAGGATTTAGCATCACTATAGGATGATATCTAAAACCGCAAATAAAGTAAATGACTGCAAAGCTTCAAAGTTAAAATATGATAAATTTTTGTGTTCAGTCACAATTTCCTCTAGCATTCCTCTCCTGCATTGCTCGTACTAAGTTTTTAAGTCCGTTGTACAACTGTAGAAATAGCAGGTTTGCTTACTTTTATCGATGCATGATCCATTAAACTTGAACCATCTTTGTTTCAAGTCATAAGTTTGACAAACCTGAGAGTATACATTTGACAAACCTCAAAATAATTAAAATTCACATAATTTATACACCTACAATTATAACTTTATTCGCTGATGTCTCATGAGTCGTGTTCAATAAACTCTTGTAAGAATTCTCGCAAGGTTAATTAATTAGTTTCACAAAAACTACATTTCGTGAAATTAAAGATCAATTTTTTTGATCATTCATCCTTGTTATTTTAATAAAGAGCATTCTAAAATATCCCAAGGTTTTGTGGGTTATACGAGCGTGGTTCTATTTTATTCGAGCTATGTTGCATTTGCACAATGAATGACACATGAATTATTTTTTCAATATCGATGTATTTATAAGTCAACAGGATATCTATATTTGTGGCGGCATCTACATGCCACATGCTTACGCATCACACTGACGTCACGCTAAATCCTGCATCGCGCAAGCAGAGTTTACCGCGCGCTTATACCTACTTATTTAGTAAGTTTTTGCATTTGTTTGTTTATTGCGTTTAACCAAACCCTCAAAATAGTTTTGCATGCACCTCAGAATGTTCTTCAGGCTAAATAGTTTGACAGTCAATCCAATGTTTTACCATACAATAAAATCTTAACTGGTTTTACTTACATTAACTTTACTTTCCTATTTTGCTTGTTCGTTTCAAATCTTGCGAAAGATTTTAATATTGTTGAGTCCCTGTTAAATCAGAACCAGTGCAATTTTTCTAACATCCTCCATCTTCTTCCTCTCTTTTCCTCCAAAGTAGTAATGTATTTATCTTCTATTCGCCGGTCACAATTGGTTGTGTGAGCTATATTTTCTCTTAAATATCCACCTATCCAAAGAATATACCAATTATATAGGGATTAGTATATTCTCACCATTCTTTTGTTTGGTTTCTCATTTAGAGCGGATTAACTGAGTATTGTTTTCGCGTCATCAAGTATTTGATATACATCTGTTATTATTTCTTTTGTTTCATATTTTATAGCGTGGTTTTCTTCATTGATGATATTGAAATATCTTTCGCTATTATGTTATTGAAATCGTTGAGCTCCTTAAGTTCTGAGTTGAGCTGCACGGTTACTGACAAATGCGTGCACTGACTGGACAGGTCCACTAAATCTGTGTGGTTTTTCCTCAAAAGACCATTTCAGACACAAATCTACATGGTCTTCACATGATCTGACCAAGATTATGTCTGGACTTTAAAAAAGACTGTGACCTCTGAGTTTGTTTCGGCCTTTCTTCTCAGAGTAGTCAGATAGGAAACGCCGACCTTATCTAGTTTTGAAAATATGATTGACGTGTAAAAGTGTTTGTTCAAACCTACTTACAGAAATAAAATCATTTATCAAATATTATATTGAGAGTGATGTGATATAAGGGCTTAGTGATTCGTGAGTTACCTAAAGTTCGCAGTCCTAGACCATAAAGAACTTCTCCACCTCTCAGTTGGTATCTTTCTAATTTAAAAGGCTAAGTATGGAGTTGTCAAATGTACATAGTTAGATCAGAATCATCTTATCAGCACAGTGATTGACAAACTGACAATCTTCGATCACATGAAGCGTATTCGGTTGACAGATTGACAGTCGCACCACGGTCGATTGACAGCAGCAAACTGTAACATCAATATTTCTCTGTGAAGACATCGGTATATCGTGTAAGTAATAAATGTTTTTGCAGTTAAGACTTACCTGGGGAGGCTGGGTACTTACAGAACCGGTTAGTTAAACCTACATTTTATTTGCCGTTGGGACGACAAACGTTTAAACTGGAGACATTTCACGGCCTCTGTAGATATGGGAGAAATAGCGATACAATGTACGACTATTTATTTATGGAGATTCCTTTACTGCAGGTTTTTAGATGAACTAACATACCTTATTTACATAGCAGGCGGTTCAATCTATATCTATGTAAATAAAGTGCGGTGACGGTCATAATGTTACACTTTTTTCGGATTAGCTCTCATTCTAAGTCTGCAGAATAAACGTGCGATACGGAACTTCGTTCCAATGAATGATTATACGGATAAATGTGATGCTAATTAGAAGTTTACTGATAAAATTAACTACGCTTTTTTCATTCAAGCAGAATCAGAATCATCGTCAAGGATACACAGTCCAGACTTAGTAATTAAGGTAAAGACTGTTTTATGTGAAACTAAAATCTTAGCTTACCTACTACTATTATTACTTCTATTAGCCTGCATCATCCCACTGCTGAGCAAAGGCCTCTACCCATGACTTCCAGCTCTCTCGATCCAGGGCTAAAGTAGACTACTGGTCGTTGGTTTTCTCTAGCTTACCTAATTAAATAAAATAATCAATGAAAATGGGAAAGAGAAAATATTGAAAGGGAAAAATGAAAAAGACAAAAAAAATGATGGCACCAGTTCTGTTCATCCCAACTGAGACAAAATTGAAGACAGCTCAATAAAATAAATGAGGATCAGAACAGCTGCACGACCACATAATAACAACGTTGGTATTAAATATAGTAGAAATTAAATTAAACTAGTGAAAGTCTGACATTAGGCGTATAATTATAACTTTTACTACCAGCATTGTTTTGGCTTTATAAATACTATACGAAATTACATCAAAAGGAAATTAAATGAAAGTAACTTCTTCGTGTACCTAATATATGAATTCAGCTTCTTGGCGATACCTGTCTGGCTTCTAAGTATATTTTTAATGGACTTTAAGACGACAGGATTGTTTATTGACAACAAATATCTTGCTGACTCTGCTTTCTTTTTTACATTATTAAAATTCTTTAAGTAATATAACAGCAATTTAGTTAACGGTGACGATGACAGTTCGCTTTGTGCAGTAGCTGTCCAATTTAACTACCTACGTGCTCTTCGGTTACGTTCCTTCCACCATGAAATACAATTCAAAATTCAGATGAGTATAACAGCAAAAGTGGTAAGAGATAGGCATTAACTAACTGCCTTTCGACGTCTACAGTTAGATATTTAAACCGAAACCAAGCTATTTGGGCCACAAGACCCGGTTCTCTAGCTTCTTCGGTAGGCTTTTCAGTTGTACCTTATAACCACGAAGGAGAAATTCGCTGAAAACCGGCGCTGGGGCTCTGTCTCGCATAGGGTCTTAGCATTATGCTGAGCGATTGCCATTTTACGTGGATGAGACGCATATTTTCCCCCAACCCGTTTTTTTTTTTATATTTGTTGTTTTTCTCTGCGTCATGTTTACCGCAAATAAACGTATTTTCTTTCTTTCTTTTTTAATTAATAAATAAATAAGCTATCGTTAAAAAATAGACACCGTTAAATGATCTAGTAGGTCAAACGGTCTATCAAGATCATCAACCATATAATTAATTTATATTTATATAATTATATTTTGTTCCCGTAATTGTTTTGGCTTGCAAAACCTGAACATTACAGCAAGCGGAAATTACGTGAAAGTACTATTAGGTACTGATAGGAGATCGAATCGATAAGCGTGCACATTTAATTATAATTATGGCAGAACGAGAAAGGAAGGCGGCTTGATTAGAATGTGTTCCTGTGTCAAATATTTCTTTCAACATAAACTTTAAGTTTATGTTGAAAGAAATATTTTTTTCTGATAGCCGTGTTGGTCTAGTGGTCGCAAGCGTGAATGTTGAACACGAAGCTTTGAACCCCAGATCGGGAATAGTGTAAATGGGCTTTCTTTCCATTGTGTTTTTTTACTAGCAGCCCGGTGTCTGGATTTGTGCCGGGTTGATGGCAATAGGCTCGCCCCCTATTAGATGGGACTTAAATATAACTGCTGAAGTGTGGGAATTCACATCTGCCTAACTAAAACTTTGATAAATATGTACAGGCCAGAAGTTACGTTCTATCTTTTGTCTAATAATATCTACCGATATAGACCCTTTAATAATGTATTGCCTCTTCATGGATATCTGCATTCATCTGGGTAAAGTCTAGGCACGTTCAAACTGAAACCCAAAACAATTAAACGAATTACAGGCACTTTTGTATTGTTAAGCAATCGGTCAGTTAGGAATATGACGCTAGTTGCCCATTCCAAAGCGTAGTAGGTACCTATGGAGAAAAACGGGCAAGAAACTCTACGGACACTCTTTTAAATCCAAATTTTATCAAAAACAGTCAAATCAGTTACAAAAACATTCGAAGCGTTGATTTCTTAAAGGCGCAGACGCAGGCGCAGACAGGCGCGACGCGACAGCGCGACACAAAGGCGCCTCTCGTCGCGCGACGTGCCGACGCCTGTTTGTAGAAGCCTTAACACGTGCCGTAGGTACCGGAAGGAATTCAACGAAATTCATGTCTCACCATTACTTCAATACAATAATGTCTTCAGGAGGTTGCTGCGGTTGCCGCGGTTCTGCAGTGCGTCCGCGATGTTTGCCTAGGCGCGTACGGATGACTTTTACGCAATAAGACGCAAGCGTGTGTCGTCGCTGTTGGGCAGAGTACGCGGCAGCAGCAACGAAATTCTGAGGATAGTTTCGGCTAATTATCAGTGTCCGATACACTCGCTCTGGGTAAAAATCGTGGTGGGACGGTAAAATAAAATGTTCTAATTGTTATTTATATTTAAATTCTTTACCTACTAACATAGTTTATAAACTCCTGTTGTTACTAACCATAATGGATCATGATATCTGACAAATAAATAAATAATAATAATTATTATTATTATTACTCACCATATACAGCAATGGTCTCTTGTAAACCTTTGATTTACACAATCCTAGAATATAAATCCACAGCAATTTTCCTGACAATAGAACAAACCACATGGGCTCAAAGCACCATTAAAGTACCGTAGTACTCCTTAAGGGGACTACAGGACCTAAACGTAAGTTTTATAATGTCTAAAAGTATATGATCCACTGCACTAAACAAAATGAGAAAAATATATGTTATTCTTCAGGATATTTGCTAATTAGATAGTGTGTTGAAAACATAATACAACTAATTTGATACGATAGAAAAAAATCACGAAGATACCTCTAAAAATTTCTTTTAACGATTAAAAACCATACTACTGTGCATTAAATCATTCTGATTTTTTGTCAGATTATTCTACAAGCAACATACTAACGTAATAGTGTTTTAATTTTTTAATCCAATCAATAGATTTTTAGTAAATAGATAATTGCTTCGTATTTTGCAATAAATTACCAGCGTTGTGTCATCGCGCTTCTCTTTCTTTTCTATGCAGTCCGACAGTGATCGCGCTTTAGCTGTTGTAAGCCCCTTAATACTTAATGCTTCGTGGAAATGCGGGTACCATTGTCACGACATGAATAAAAATGTTTATGGTATTTGTTTCATGTGATCAGGGCATGGTCATAAACATGGTTTGTTAGAAAACAGTGATTAAATGACCTCATCATATCATATACTGTCATCATTTTCAGGATATAGTGTTCCCACTGCTGGGACACAGGCCTATTCTCTGGGGGACCGTAATCTGACAGGCAGGCCCAGAGCAGGTTAGTCACTTTTCTTCGAATTGTTGGTTCTAGGGTTTAGTTTTGGGTACATACACCACCTACGTTGCCGTTAATAAGGGACATATACCTGGTTTCCGAATTGAGAATTTGAAGTTGACAAGTCGTCAAACTCTACCTAATCATTACTTAAGGTGAAAGCTCACAAAATTCAAAATTTCTTTGCAAAAATCGTAAGAAATTTTAATTTTGGGGTCTACATTGAAGGAATCACCTTAAGTAATGCTAAAGTGGGGTTTGACGACAAGTTCTCAATTTCAAATTCTCAATTCAGAAACCAGGTGTTAGAGTTTTATGCAGATAGTTAGATTCTGTCACACAGGTATGAGTGAAAGAGACAATGCTCTACAAAGCTGTTTTTTTTCCTAGAACTCCATATTATTTATGCCTCAGTAACCGTTTAGTAAAAATACAAACTCTTTTTTAAGGATGTGATACACACATTGAAACAGAGTTATGGCGGACATTTCAATCGATTGTGAAAAAGTCAATATTTTGTTCCATGTCGTCCTTGACAATTCTAATAATCATGATATAATCATCAGTATAAGACAATTTATTGGCGGAGGGGCGCGCCATGTTATCGTAGTTTATCTTTACTGCATACATGCGTAATTTGAAATACTGTTAATTAAGGAACATTGGTTAAAAATGTTGCTTCAGTTAAAGAATTTTGAAATATGGAGATGAGCATGGAATAGTTTTGATTGAAGTAAATCAAACAGCAACAAACCGAAAACATCAGACAGATGAGTTTCTTTTAGCAAGAAATACTCAAAAAATACACACAAGACGTCATGATAAAGTAGCGCTGGCCATTTTCAAAAGCAGACTGTAAATGTCAAAAACTTGATAAAATACTGAAGAATATTCTAGAATCCTGAGACTAGCTTAAATTATACCCCACCTGATAGAGGATCCACTAAGGAGAGTAATGTTTCATACTAGAGCAACTCTGTCGAGCGAATCCTGTAAGCTCGTGACAAAAAGGTTCCGCATACTAAGTTAGAAATATGTAGTCGACGGAAATAGTAGCAAGAAACCTTGCTTGGAATTCTTGATGGATGGTGCAATGTGAAAGAAGCCAGCGGGGATGTGCTAAAACCAAGTATGGGTGGTCCTGAATGTATTAAAGCCTGTCAGTAATGAAAGGGGCTAAAGGATATCCTTGAGTCTTTCCAACTGTAATGAACTTTGTTGAGGTAAACACATAACATAACATCACACACATTATATATGTTATAGAATAGAATAGAATGGAATACTCTTTATTATGTACACCATAAAAATATTAATAATTAATTTAAAAACTATTAATTATTAATTATATATTTTTTTACATTTTTTTTTTATTAATTATAACACATTATATTACATTGTATAATATTTACATAATTTAAAAGCTAACAGTCTTAAAATAATAATAATAATATGTGCAATTAAGTATATAAAAAAGACAGGGGAAAGAATCACAGGGCATCAAAAAATTCGTCTGCATCGTTGTTAATAGGATATATATATACATATATAAATACATCGCACATGTATTCCCCGAAGAGTTAGACAGAGGTGTACCTATAGTATATTCCTATATACATTTCGCCAGTAATGTTTAAGTCTCATGTAATAGGGAGACACGGGGGTGTTGAATCTCATAAAGATTACTTTAAGGCGACTTTTGCACGGACGAGAGAACCGCAACGATAATCTTGCAGGGCCATCAAATAATTCAATATATAAACTTTTGAATCAATCTCCACGCGATACCATCGCGGCGCTTAACTTGTAGGCAAGGGGTGCGATTATCGCAGCGATTCCCTCGCTTGTGCATATACAAAAATAGCAGTAACATCCACGCGCGTGTAAAAATATTCAATTGATTATATTATGTTAGACGACAATCGTCAGCATATTGTAGTAAGTGCAATGAGCACTACATTTAAATTAAATCAAAATAAGTTAGTCTCAAAATCCTTCATAAATTAGAACAGAAAGAATTTATGTATAACACCTAACATTACATTGAATTTGAATTTGAATTACGCGAATATTCCCCAAGGATAGGGCAGAGGTATACCTATAGTAAACCCACATTTCATCCCACGTAATAGGGGGCCAGCCTATTGCCACCACCAGGGCACAAATCCAGACCCCGAACTTAAATATATCTTCTTAAATACCTACATTTCATTACGCTCCTCACTTGGACCTCAAATCAAAGCTAGAATAGGAATATAATGCACATTATTTTACGTATTGGGCTGCTGATTCCTTGTGGCTACCCAGCTTAAGTTACCGTTCCTCTAATGCGATTTGCCTTGCGATCATTCTTGTATTTTTGATTACGGTGCTTACCATATTGGATGTGTCCAATGTTTCTGACTGGATAGCTTGTTATGGTAAATTGGTTCTTGTGGTCCTTTGAATATACAGACTTAGTAGGAGGTCAACGCGAGTTGGAAATGACAATTAATTATGATTTCTGACGCACTATATCTTCTGCTTAACTAAAACATTAGGAAGAGGAGTAGAGTTTGTTCTCTATTGTAATGCGGGCGTTTCTAAAATGCTGTAGTCATGGGCATTGTCATAGGTAATTGACGAAAATTTATGGTGAAAAGTATTGTTTAAAGAGTCTCATTGTAATGGCCTTCAATTGACCAAAGTTCAATATCAGCTGTGGACAGGCTAATGTTGAACTTAACACATTATTCTTCCACTTGGACTTGAATTTAATATCCGCTCATATCTTACAACTACGTGTTAAAAATGCAAGTGCTGAAAGTAAAACACTAAACCAGAGTCAACGTTTGTTTAACACTTATTTGAGTGCGAAAATTGCAAGTCGAAAGTGACCTTTCTTTTCGACTTTTTCTCTAGAAAGGACCTAAAATCCATACCTTAATCACGTCACTTTGTCTCTTTGTCTGTCAGTTACTTTTTCACCGCTAAAGGACTGAACTAATTCGGATAAAATTTGGCACACCGGTCGACCAGGATCTAGGTTAGGACATTTGATAGTTTTTATACCGATATGTACGTTCCCGAGACATAATTGCCAACCACCACGTGGACGAAGCCGCGGGCAAAAGCTAGTAAATAATAAAAAAAAAAAAAGAACGTGTCGAAAAAGAAATCTTGCGACGTAAAAAAATACAACAGTAATAATGAATACAGGCATAAAGGTAAAATGCAGAGTTTTTATATCTGGCAATACTGCAGTCGTTTTATTTTCACTTGACTGTAAAGCCGCCAACGGGCTTAAACAGGTTTTCAAGATTCATCCGATAAAGTTTTATATTTATTATTCTGTACTAAAATTCACGAACGGGAAATTGGAATCCAGTCTGTCTGTATGTCAGTCTACCTGGAGCTTTATCCCGACTTTCAATTTAACTGTAAAGTTAGTTTGATTTTTGTGTTCAATGTTAAATGCGCCAATATGCCTGCGACCTTGCATGAGTTCAAATTCTATTCGTTGGCTCTAAATAACATGGACCTTCAAGTATTTGCAAAATAATAAGCATAAAATCGGACTTTTATTTAGCTGCAGTAAAAGGACACTTCTTGAAAAAAAAAATTGTTCTATATTCCGTTGGCGGCGCGAACCTATGGTATATTCGCCATCTAGTTAAAAGTCAGACTACTTATAGTTACATAAAAGCATTACTAGGATACTGTGGCGTAATTACGTAACACACTCACAGTAGGAATGGGTTTCATTCTGACAGCTCTACAACATTCATTGCGTTATTTACGTTGTTGCACAGACAAATTTTTCGAACATTTATGAAGCAATGGATTAGCAATAGGCTTCAAAAATGATTCAGATTGTGATAGATAGTGTGTTACGTAATTAGGGTGCAATTTGGTATCATTCCCGGGTGAAGACGTAGTATAGCAATAGACCATATCTATGAATTAGGTGTAACTAATGAAAACTCTAAACCTCATTCTTATCTGGTCAGAAGGACTCTATATATATGACTCTGTATTGTTGTTGGTGACATACCCTTGAATGTGAACAAATAGCGTGATCGACGTTTATGAATTTGATTGAAAAAAAAACACTTATATTTGAGGATTTGTTGGTCTATGTTTTTATTCCTAACCTTATAAGATTGGCTCAAAAACAAACAAATAATGCGGGTACATTTTATTACGTCCATAATAAAACTACTGGAAAACAAATACTTCATTCCCGACCAAATAAATATATTAACTCAATAGAATCAGTTAATCACAGTCGTAACTCTACTGAAAATACCGCTCCGTTTTCAATAAATCTTGGGACTATTAAGATAATTTTATCCATTAGTCTGCCCTCTAAACGGTGGACCGTCAATATAAATAAGTTAGGCTGTGTGCACATTGGAATACCGCTAGTCCGACATGACCTACCGCAAGTGAGCACGACTCGAATTTATCGCTCAATAGAGGCGGATTTTTGTCCACAACGCAGAGACGGACTTGGTAGACAAATGTGCATTAGCATGGTTTTTGAAATCACAATCACCACTAAAGTGCGCGCAAGATAACTCTTCGCTCGTGTTTGACCTTCAAGACCCTTCCCTGCCAGCACTTTTAATCACTTTCGGCACAATGATGGCGATTTACTTTGGAAAACACGGAACACAGCACACTCTCTTGACACTTGATATAAAAAAAACGTCAAGATGGCGGCAAAGGATTATTTCCGATATTGGCCGCGCGCAGACTTATTTTGCGCGCACTCTGCCTGTAAAATAAATAGTTATTTTTTTCCTTGCAACCCAAAACGATAGACCCATACATTACAATTAGAGATGGATGAATTATTCATAGCGTAGACGGGTAACAATGCTGATATATAGGTACGGCCTACTACAATAACCATGCTTGGATTAGTGATTGCAATATCAGTATTTTATTGTATTTATATTATTGAATAGGTCTTCATAATACCTTAACGAGTGCACTGAAGAGATTACGCAAATTGCCACGTTTAGTAACTGTAGTACCTTGGTGGATGCAGTTTCAATGTTAGTATTTAAAGCATAGAAAAATACTGAAAGAAAGAAAGAAAGAAAAATATTTTATTTAGGATACGCACAGGAAATAGAAATTTCCTGTGCGTATCCTAAATAAAATATTTTTCTTCTAATTTCTTAAATAATTTTTTTACTCTTTCTAGAGTAAAAAAAATTGTAGATGGGGCATTTAAAATTAACAATAATAAAAATAAAAAAACAAAAATAAAGAAGTAAGAAACCTGTGCGAGGCCAAAAAGACTCCTATCTCAGCATAATGCCGCGATATTTAAAAAAATAATTGCTAACCTATGGCCTTCAACGTACGTAACACTGCAACAATATTATTAAAAGCCTTCCAAAATAAATAAAAAAATACCAACCGTGAGAAAGGACTCTGCAACGAGCGCTGATGTCGCTACGCTATCGGCTCCCTATAAGGTAAAAGTTCGTGAATATAAATAAGCCGCGTGCATTGGGATACCGCTATTCAAACATGACCTACCACAAGGTACGCACGACTAAGATTAATAGCGGTAGAGACGCGAATTTTTGTCTCCGATACAGGTACGGATTCAACTACAGGAATAAAAATGCATGCAGTGACATTGGAAATATTTTTCTTATCTTTAAAAACTTAATATTAATTGTAACTAGCAAAGATGTTTGATGATTAGGCAGATGCTAAACTAAAGTTTTACTAAGACTTACGACAGCAAATTTTTTATGTCACTTTGTTATTTTTTTATTAATCACGTGGTTTACTAGTCGGATTTCATGATGCGATTAAAAAGTTTGGTTTGAACGACCATTTACGTGATAACACATACAAAATATATAAAAAAACACCTACTTATCACTAAAACTTTATATTTAAAACACAAATTAATTATTTCAACTAAGTAAGTAATAATTTACCAAAATACAACTACCATAATCCCTCCCTGTGTAACCATAAGCACGTTCCTGAATCGTGATTTGTTACGCTTTTCTTATTATTTTTGTAAATAAACTTTGCGGTACTTCCAGTTACAAAGGGCGTGAGAAATTGACGGACTTTCAAGATGTTTAGTGCCAAAACAAAAATAAAGAAAATGACAGTTATTCAGGTAACTAGGTTTGTAGGATGCACCGTGTTATTTCGAGCAAAGATCAGAGTATTTTAAATAATGTAATGAAAAAAATTAAAATTCTAATCCATATTCTATTTTAAATTTTTTTGCTGCTTTAATTACTAATTAATTAGAATTATAACTACAATATTTGAACGCCGTTGACGGCAAGACATAGCGTTCATTATTTTAATATTAACATCTGTACCTTTTATTTACCTAAGTACTACAAAAAAAAGAAGAATTTCAAATAATAATACCTAGTCTTAAAACAGCACATCCCTACATTCCCTACACACAACACTAATTAAATTCAAAACTTGTAGCCGCATCTAATTTTATCGACATGCGTCCATCTCTAATGGCCCCAACATTCTATCGATATCAAGTTCTGGGTAAGATAATAGTGTTGTGCAGGTTATCCTTACATAATTAAATGCGGACTTTAACCGACTGCGATGCGTTAAAGATGGTATAATGTTTAGGCTTTACGGTAATTACTAATTATTATGCAGGAATTTTACCGTGTGCAAGGCTAAGTACCAAGCTATAGACCACCCTATGCTTTCATGGGTATATTTAAAAAAATATACTTATTAAAAGAATGAGTAGCATTTTGAGATAGTTTCACGTTATTTTAAAAATCACCTTAGATTCACCTGTTTAGGCTTTGGCCTTGTTTGTTTTCCAAACAATCTCTGTTGGTATCTCCAAGTTAGAATCAACTCAAGTGAAAATATGAATAGGTAAAATAATTTTGAGGAGGTTAGGATCAAAACCACAACATATCCGCTTTTAGCAATTTCGTTTTTTTTGCACAAAATCATAAAACCTACCATTAACAGTAACTGTTTGAAGTAAACAGTTACTGTTAATGGTAGGTAGAAACAGCTTATTCTCCTTATTAAAATGATGTCTCATAGTAACGTTTAGTCCAAAACCTCAACATATCGAGGTTAAAAAAAAACCTATCTATGACGTACGTAAATGACATTCTTTAAAAAAAAATACAAAAACATGTGCTCATTATTTATTAAGTTTTTTTCGGTACCTGTTTTTCTGCCTTATCGAAAAAGGTGGATACGAAGTTATTTTGATCCTTACCTCCTATTTAGGCGAAATAAAAAAAAGCGAAAAAAAAAACGGTTCTGCAAATAATATTCACTAAATTAATAACTTGTGGCTTACAATAGGTTTCACGGATAAAATAAATAATAATACCAGCCTATTACTGTCCCTCTGCTGGGCAAAAGCCTCTTCTCTTACAGAGAAGGCATGAGCATGATTGCATCATCATCATCATCATCATTTCATCATCATCAAGCATCCCCACGCTTGCGCAGCTCAAGGCGGATTGGCGATTTCACGGATCACTTCTCGTATTTTGATAATCGATTTCAGACACTAAACCACCATCCTTGTGACATTTCATGAATCGATTAGTACCTTGTGATCGCGAAAATCGATTAATGAAATGTCACGACATTTATTTTGACCAAATCACTTTGTTACAAGTCATGTTCCCACATACAATGTTAACTTTTAAATTTCATACAAAATTGTTTCAACTCAAGCTCGCAAGTTCAACTTAGTCTGATGCCAAAGCTTGGCATAAGTAGAGTTTACTTACTTGCGCACTGCTTACGAATCGCTTCATTAACTCATTATTTCTAAGTTACTTTCCACTTACGTGACACAATGATAGAGAATATTCGTATTTGTACATAAACATAACATCACGCTGTATTCCCCAAAGGGTCGCGCAGAGGTGTACCTATAGTACACCCACATTTCGACAGTTATGTTTGAGTCCCATGTAATAGGGGGCGAGCCTTGTCATCAACTGGGCACAAATCCAGACTCCGGGCTGCTACTGAGAAATTCCAGATGGAAAAACCCAATAACACTTGGCCCGACCCGGGAATCGAACCCCAGGACCTCATGCTCAACAGTAGCTCTTGCAAGCACTAGACCAACGACAGTTAGTCGTTTAATTAAGTAACTTATTATTTCTAACTTACTTCCCACTGATGTGATACAATGAAAAAGAAGGTACAATTTGAATTACAAATTAATAGAGAAAGATTAACTCTTTCGATTATCTGTCAGCTTTCGAATGATAACTCATTCGAACGCTGACAGATAATCGAATCGATTCACTAATCGATCAAATCCATACGAGTGTCGTAACGTGTCAATCGATTGCAGTCTCTTGAAACATGAATTATTCAGACGATTATAAATCGATTCTCGAATAATCATTTGAACGTGAGGAGAATTGTAAGTTATATTTATTTATTAAGTCTTAGATATGTAAAAAGTAAGGCCTTCAGTGTATGTCATTATGTATCGTCATGTTCTTTTCCTTAGGGCGTGTGGTGAATCTCAAGTTGTTATTGTAACGCTTGAGTGTAAATATGAGAAGGCATCGAGATAATAAAGGATAAACTCAAACTCAACTCTATGGATTATATTAAACTCATAGCATTTATTTCAATTAAACCAGTTAAGGGCACTTTTGAATCGTCAGCAGGTCGGTCAGTCAGAAAGCTACATAGTTGCCCATAAAGCGTGTAAATGATAAATGATTTTATTACTATAAGTAGGTTTGTACAAACACTTTTACACGTCAATCATATTTTTTAAACTAGATGAGGTCAGCGTTTCCTATCTGACTACTCTGAGAAGAAAGGCCGAAACAAACTTAGAGGTCACAGTCTCTTTTAAAGTCCAGACATAATCTTGATTAGATCATGTGAAGACCATGTAGATTGGTGTCTGAAATGGTATTTTAAGGAAAGAGTGGACCTGTCCAGTCAGTGCACGCAGTAGGTTCCTATGGTGAAGAACGGGCAAAAATACTCCAAATTAGAGTTACAAGCTTTCTGCGTTCTGTATTAGTGCTTTGAAGCGCCTGCCAATTTTCACAAAGCAAATATTTTTTATCGAATATTTCCCTATACAAATTCTGGCTTCTTATGCTAGTTAAAATTGAAATAATAGATAAAGATAAAGAATTTAATTTAATATTTTTTCAATTGAAAAGCTACAAAAATAAATTTTAATATATTGATCCATCATCATTTGTATTTTATGAGATCCTGTGCAAAGAATAATAAATATAAAGTTAACCATATACTTTAAACACATACTCTTTACACTTCACAGTCACACACACACATGTGGAACGATAATATAATAAATAAATTGATATCATAATTTTTATTTATCTTTTTTATTTATCATGTATTTCATAACTATTTTTATCATAATTTTAATAATTAATGTAATTACAATATTGCATTTTTTTTTATTTGTCGTAAAGTAAATATTAATTATGTATATTGCATAAGATCCAGAACCTACTTATTCGAAGATGAGACTGGCTCCTATAACACAGGCATTTTTACCTAGCGCAGGAGTCAGGGCTTCACTTTGTTTGTGCACATTTTATATGCCAATAAAATAATTTATTTATTACTTATTATTACAGAACCTTGTCTAATTCATACTGAAATGTCAGCTTGACAGACAGCTGTAACTGGTCGTAGTTCCTGCAGATAATGTAAGAGACATAATACTTGATAAATTACTCACAAACAACTTTTTGTAAAGGCATTCGAGATATAATAAAGTATGCCCAAGTTTGGCAACATAGTTAACAATTTTTTATCTTGAAATACTAATTACATTGGTAGGAATCGTCTGATATAAATTTTTAAGCTAATTGGCTACCAACTTAAATTGTCCGTATATTCAAATCACAGCTATCATTTTTTGGCAGTTACAGGAAAGGGCTATAAAACGGCAAATTGAAGTAGAGTGTCAATTTGTTAAGCCTAGTCCAGTGGCTGACTGACTGACGTGTCAATGATGTTTTATAGGACTAGATCAGCAGTGTACGGCGCCGACGTGTTACCACTTCGTATATGTCCACAGGCATATCTGACTTCAGTTGTCAGCTTGACGTCAAGTGAGCAATTGCTTAGCAATAAAAAATATCAAAATGGTAAAATAAGCTGTTAAAATTTGTATGTCACGTTCTGAAAAAATCAATAAAGCAAGTGGTGTTACATTTCACAAGTAAATTTGCTAAATTTTCTTCAGATTATCCAAAAAAACATTACGAGACGAAATAAATTTATCACACATTGCTTTTGCCATCAGTGCTACCAGTAAAACGATTTTGATTTTGCCAGATTGTTGGGAATTTAGTGAATGACGAATGTATGTTCCTGTAATTCTAATTTATAATATCATTCCATTTCAAACAAAAGTAATTAGACACGATCTTTATAGTTTTTAAATATAATATTTACGTTGACGCATTTGTTTCTTTTATTCTTTTATGTAGGTACCTAATCCTTGTCAATTTCTATAAAACTTTAATCTATTGGTAGTTCCATAATACTACCTTCCATAATAATTGATTCAATAACTACCATAATTAATTCTGGGGAAATTATGTTGATCATTGGCAACCCTGGCCATTTTTCCGATAGCAATGTCTTGTCTCATTCCAACGTAATTAGTTTGACGGTAGGAAGAAATGAGACAAACATAGATTATTTTGACAGATTGATATATTTATGTATCCGTTTCAAAGCTACGACTTTAAACTCGTAAGTGGTTACGTTTTTTTGAAATTGTTAGTAGGACGTTGCTCCTCTAGTATTATATAACCTCATTGTGACGTGTTGTCAGATAACACAGAGCTGAAGCGTTTGCCTCTTCTCATAGAAATGAGGAACGAAAAGGTTGCTTGAACGAGCAGAGTACAAAGCTACCACTGCCAATAGGTAAAAACATGAAATAAAAGAGCAATATTTAAGCAAGCGATGATTGGCGCGAGCTGATGACCATACAATACAAGTAATTTAGTAAAATGGCCGTACAATATAAATCCCTAGATTAAAAAAAACTACTTGTACACACTCCATACTTGTTTCCTAGTAAAACTATCCAATCTGACCCTACCAATTCAATCTAAAATACAAACTCAACAATACATACAATTCAGACAAACCACAATCCGAGCCCTATAATTCTAGATAACAATAACATCAGCTGAGAATCGAACCCGCTACGCTATCGGGGACGCCATTCGTCTCGCATCGGGTCCCGCAAACTTTATTACCCATCCTGTTATATCGTTTCTGTATTATTTTATCATCTGTGGTATTTGTGGCGTCATGTGGTACTTAGATAATGATTTGACTTTGTAATGTAAGCAGAGTAAGCAGAGTTATCCACACCAGCATCATGCTTAGTGGAAGCCCGAAAGCTGCAACTGCTACTACTACTACTACTACTTTTTAGGACTCCGTATCCAAAGGATGCCAACGGAACTCTATTACTAAGCCTCCACTGTCCGTCAGTCTGTCTGTCAGTAGGCTGTATCTCATGAACCGTAATAGGTAGACCAGTTGAAATTTTCTCAGAGTGTGTATTGCGGTTGGTCCGTGGATGGGTGAACATCTTTACATATCAATAACCCTCCGTGCCTCGGAAAGCACGCTAAGCCGTTGGTCCCGGCTGTCATTCGTGGATCTTTGGCAGTCGTTTCAGCTCGTCAGAAGCCCGTAAGTCTGACAACCAATCGTACCAAGGGGTATCGTATTACCCAGTAACTGGGTTGTGGAGCTCAGATAGGCAGTCGCTCCATGTAAAATACTAGTATTCAGCTGTATCCGGTTAGACTGGAAGCCTAGCCAAAATACTTATGAAAAGGCTAGGCAGGTGATGATTTCGATGGTTTATCTAAGATTTTATAAATAGCCTGGCTTATGGCGCTGGATACCGACCTAAATCTTCTGCAGGATCCTCAAACTTGTTGCCAAATTCTGAGCCGCCTCTATTTAGATAGCTATCCGATGCGCTAAGAAGGAAGAACCACTCATTTTTATCGAAGATGAACTTCGATATGGTTTTACTATAGATACACATCGACCTAACTTAGATGTGGGTGAACTATAGATATACCTCTACCTAACTTAGATGTGGGTGTACTACAGATACACCTCTACCTAACTTAGATGTGGGTGTACTGTAGATACACCTCTACCTAACTTAGATGTGGGTGTAATATAGATACACCTCTACCTAACATAGATATGGGTGTACTGTAGATACACCTCTACCTAACTTAGATGTGGGTGTAATATAGATACACCTCTACCTAACATAGATGTGGGTGTAATATAGATACACCTCTACCTAACATAGATGTGGGTGTACTATAGATACACCTCTATCTAACTTAGATGTGGGTGTACTATAGATACACCTCTACCTAACTTAGATGTGGGTGTACTATAGATACACCTCTACCTAACTTAGATGTGGGTGTACTGTAGATACACCTCTACCTAACTTAGATGTGGGTGTACTATAGATACACCTCTACCTAACTTAGATGTGGGTGTACTATAGATACACCTCTACCTAACTTAGATGTGGGTGTACTGTAGATACACCTCTACCTAACCTAGATGTGGGTGTAATATAGATACACCTCTACCTAACATAGATATGGGTGTACTGTAGATACACCTCTACCTAACTTAGATGTGGGTGTAATATAGATACACCTCTACCTAACATAGATGTGGGTGTAATAGAGATACACCTCTACCTAACATAGATGTGGGTGTACTATAGATACACCTCTACCTAACTTAGATGTGGGTGTAATATAGATACACCTCTACCTAACATAGATGTGGGTGTACTGTAGATACACCTCTACCTAACTTAAATGTGGGTGTACTATAGATAAACCTCTACCTAACTTAGATGTGGGTGTACTATAGATACACCTCTACCTAACTTAAATGTGGGTGTACTATAGATAAACCTCTACCTAACTTAGATGTGGGTGTACTATAGATACACCTCTACCTAACTTAAATGTGGGTGTACTATAGATACACCTCTACCTAACTTAGATGTGGGTGTACTATAGATACACCTGTACCTAACTTAGATGTGGTTGTACCATAAATACACCTGTACCTAACTTAGATGTGGGTGTACTATAGATACACCTGTACCTGACTTAGATGTGGGTGTACTATAAATACACCTGTACCTAACTTAGATGTGGTTGCACTATAGATACACCTCTACCTAACTTAGATGTGGGTGTACTATAGATACACCTGTACCTAACTTAGATGTGGTTGTACTATAGATACACCTCTACCTAACTTAGATGTGGGTGTACTGTAGATACACCTCTACCTAACTTACATGTGGGTGTACTATAGATACACCTGTACCTGACTTAGATGTGGGTGTACTATAGATACACCTGTACCTAACTTAGATGTGGTTGTACTATAGATACACCTGTACCTAACTTAGATGTGGGTGTAATATAGATACACCTGTACCTAACTTAGATGTGGGTGTACTATAGATAAACCTCTACCTAACTTAGATGTGGGTGTACTATAGATAAACCTTTACCTAACTTAGATGTGGGTGTACTATAGATACGCCTCTACCTAACTTAAATGTGGGTGTACTATAGATAAACCTCTACCTAACTTAGATGTGGGTGTAATATAGATACACCTGTACCTAACTTAGATGTGGGTGTACTATAGATACACCTCTACCTAACTTAGATGTGGGTGTACTATAGATACGCCTCTACCTAACTTAAATGTGGGTGTACTATAGATAAACCTCTACCTAACTTAGATGTGGGTGTAATATAGATACACCTGTACCTAACTTAGATGTGGGTGTACTATAGATACACCTCTACCTAACTTAGATGTGGGTGTACTGTAAATACACCTCTACCTAACTTAGATGTGGGTGTACTATAGATACACCTCTACCTAACTTAGATGTCGGTGTACTATAGATACACCTCTACTTAACTTAGATGTGGGTGTCTGTACTTTAGATACACATCTACCTAACTTAGATGTGGGTCTACTATAGATACACCTGTACCTAACTTAGATGTGGGTGTCCTATAGGTACACCTGTACCTGACTTAGATGTGGGTGTACTATAGATACACCTCTACCTAACTTAGATGTGGGTGTACTGTAGAAACATCTCTACCCAACCCTTCCGGGAACCAAGGCGAGATGTTATGTTATTATGAACTTAAACTTACGATTGTCATTTACGACACCTACGAGGAGAAATAGGTTTCATGAATGTCCTGTTGTTTTTAAGAACTAATGTGAGAATCCTGATAGTTCGTCTCCAGAGTGACAATATTTACTATAATTTTATTTTTGAGTAAAAATAAAGAAAAAAAGATGAATATTTTATTTGGGACACGCACAGGAAATACAAAGAGTAAAAAATAAATAAAAAAGGAGCATTTAAAACTAACAATAAGAACAATAATAAACCAGTAAAAAATAAACGACATGTGCGAGGCCAAAAAGGCTCTTATCTCAGCATAATGCTGCGATATTCAAAAAAAAATTAAGTACCGTAATAGTAGTAATCGTAATAATGTGCATTCCACTGTTTGTGCTGGTCCTTACCAAAAGGCTACCTACACCAAATGCTAATAAAAGTGTATATCATCATAAAAATCGTAAAATTAAAATTGCGTAGAAGTGACACCATCTTTTCTACCGGCCATCATACCTCAAAAACTCAAACTCAAACCATTTATTTCAATTAAACCATTTACAGGTACTTTTGAATTGTCAAAGAGTCGGTCAGTTAGTCAGAAAGTTGAAGCTAGTTGCCCATTCCAAAACGTAGATCTCTATGGAGAAGAACGGGCAAGAAATTCCAAGGACACTCTTTTTAAATCAAGATATTACAAAATCCTGAGTACATTATTCTTGTTGCTTCTGTATGTGAGAACAAAAAAAAAACTTATATTAAGAAACAATTCAAAATATAATATTAATAATAAAAATAAGCCGTGGCAGTTGAGAGGTGACCAGTCTCCACTGACGGCGTCCGTTCACGAATATATCTCATTCCTCTCCTTACTTACCCCACACACCATTTACCGTATTCCCCTAAGGACAGCTCCTGGTATATGACTTTATCACGCCGCGACCGCACGGGGCACGGCAGTAACCTACAATTTACCTATCTTATAACATGCCAACAGATTTTATAGGCGCGATTAAATATTCTGATGTTAGACGGTAGGTGAGGGTTAAATTATCGAGATATGGGAGTCAGGCACGTAGTTTATAGGTATCTGGTGAACTTGTAGTATAAAGTAGGTTATTTCTAGGGTAGTTTAGGTTTTTAAATCTACTCTCGAACTTGTTATACCGACTATGGAGTTTTCTACCCATTCTTCTCCGTACGAAACTATCTTACAGCACTGAACATTCTAATAAAAGACGTAAAGATATAGTCTGTCCACAAAATACAACAAAACATGCTTTTATATCCAAATTTTACTTTACCTCGGTCCTCTTCTCTATAATAGACTAAACGAAAGCAAACATTTACTCCCTGAACGACACAAATTGCAAGAGAATTCTCAAGGAGGCTCTCCAAAGAATTTCTTACGAAGATACAGAGAATTTATTAACTGTGTTAAAGTAAATATTATTTATAGTCACCTACGATAAGTATATATCAAATTTAGAAACTACATAAGTATAATTTATTTGTCGATTGTCAACTTTTAGATTATTTTATTAATTATGACTATTTTAGCACTTTTCGCCTGAAATACAGGATTATCTAATTCAGGCACGTAAATCTTAGAAATATAATTTACATTTAAGCAAAACTGCATAATTTTTTATACCTTGTAATTTTATGAATAAATATTAGTATTATTATTATCTTTTACAATGGAGAACTAGAATCAATTCTATTTTCTTTGAAATTTTTGACATATGTATAAAAGTGCCTTTTAGTGGCATAATTAATATAAATGATTTGATTTTGACTCTGCAATGTACCAGTTGCTTTTACCCCTAACTAGTAGAAACATTAGGAGATGACGTCATGAACAAAGACAGTTAAAGTTCACCAAAGTTTTTAGGAATTAATTAGCTAATCTCATGAAGCTTTTTGACAAAGCCCAAAATCTCTGAGGGAACCCAATGTTAAATAATTGTTAAATTAACGTAACATGACTTTCATTTAGCACCCTAATTGTATAACACACTATCAATCACAATCTTAATCATTTTCAAGCATTTTGCTAATCGATTGATTCATATGTTCAAAAAAAAAATGTTTGCTCAACAACGTAAATAACGCAATGAATGTTGTTGTACTGTCAAAATGAAAGCTATTCCTACTGTTAGTGTGTTACGCAATTACCCCGCTGTTCACAACCTAGAGTTTTATCATATTTTTCCATCGATAAGCATAAGGTAAGCATATAAAATACATAATTAAGAGAAATCTCTGCATTAAGATAATTTCATTGATCGGAAACTCAGTCAAAGAGGTGCCCATTTTAACTTACTTAAAATATGCAGCTGTCAAACGATGTTTTTTTTTTCCTTACATCATTATTATAACTAGGTGTTACGGTTATCACAACTTCCACACATCACTCGATTTACGTAACCGATTCTCGATTCTCCAAGACGTTACCGATTGTTGTGTAATCGGTATGTAGATCTAATCGATTCACAGGTGTTATATGAACGGAAATCCGTTATAGGAAAGTGTGTGTGTGTGTGTGTGTGTAAGTGTATGGCAATTTAATTGAACTTGTTTTAATCAAATTAATCTACATTTATGGAATAATGATTTGTGATTATCGGAGAAACTTTAACACGTAGTTAGTTTAAAAGAAAGTGCCTTTTCAAGTGTAGTTCAAATCTATCATGATCGATGAGAACACTCCTTCGTCTGTTTGTTTTAATTTAAGCCTTTTTACTGAAAGATCCGGATCGTTTGGCTTTCTAGTCGTACCTTTTGGTAAAGTTTGTACAAGTCATAATATAACGTAAATTCACGCCTGTATTCCTCGAAGGGTGAAGCAGAGGTGTAGCTATAGTACACCCACATTTTGCCAGTTATGTTTAAGTCCCATGTAATAAGGGGTAAGCCTATTTATTGCCATCAACCGGGCTCAAATCCAGACTCCGGGCTGCTACTGACAAATTCCTGATGGCAAAATCCAACAGCACTGCCCGACCTGGGAAACAAAGCCAGGACCTCACGCTTGACGGTAGAGCTAGTGACCACTAGACCAAAGAGGCAGTCCTTACTCTGAAATAATTGTCTATTTAGTGACAATTGTAAAATGAAGTTTATACAACCTAAACACGCATCTAAAATGAACTTGAATACGAGGCTTTTGGCTATTTTGTATGTCTCTAAATTAATGTCGTTCATTTGTTAAGTGCGTTTTGTTTGTGCAGAATAACAATTTTTCTTTCTTTCTTTTTTCTTTTCTTTCTATAATTAAACGTTTCCGGTACAATCATAACATAACATATCATCACGACTGTAATCCACGAAGGATTAAGCAGAAGTGTACACCCACACAAACAGAATCAATCTGCCTAGTTTTTTCCTAACTATGTTGATTTCGGCTTCCAGTCTAACCAGAAGCAGCTGAATACCAGTATTTTACATAAACGACTGCCTATCTGACCTCCACAATCCAGTTACTGGGTACCACGATACCCCTTGGTAAGACTGCTTGTCAGACTTTTGGACTTCTGACTACACATACATACACAACAGTTCAATAAATGCAAAACTAAATCATTTTAAAAACACGCAGCAGAAGGAGTAAATCAATGATTATTTACCGCTCGACATTTATAAACTACATGAAAATAACACAAAACTACTCAAACATTATTACATTTTCTAACGTTTAATCCGTCTGAAAGACATCACGCTTCGCAGCAAAATGGCATCAATTTACACCGACCGGCATAACCAGAACCCAGATTACCAGCATTTTGTTGACAACTAGAGATCTTCAGCTGTTTCCCCGCGACAGTTATTAGAAATCTTATTTTCCGCAGGCGATTTCAATAATACGATGATGTTACTACACTATGTTTTGCGATGAAAGTGGGGCAAGCAGAATGCTAGTTATAAATTTTCATGTGGATTTCCTTTTGAAGCAATGAAAAGTGGCGAGAATTGGATCGCGGATTGAGAGCGGCGGTGGAATGTTTGAGAAAAGCAGTTCTTACGGTTTTATAGGATTTTTTTACAAATAACATCAAACTAGCGGGGTAGTTACGTAACACACTAACAGTAGGAATGGGCCACATTTTGACAGTTCAACAACATTCATTACGTTATTTACGTTGTTGAGAGTACAAATTTTTCGAACGTATGAAGCAATGGATTAGCAATAGGCTTCAAAATTATTCAGATTGTGATAGATAGTGTGTTACGTAATTAGGGTGCTGTCCCATAACATTGCTCCTATCAGGTTACGTAGAGAAATGTACAAGCAATTAAATCCAAAATAACCAGGATTCTGCATATCGTACCATATAAATATTTTGTTCCTTGTGTGAACTGATGCTGTGATCCCTCCTGCAGAGGGTATGATGAGTCAGAAACTGACAGTCGAGACGTATTTTGTTTACAAGATTTTCTTTTGTTTCATTTCATTCCAATTTAAAATTAACAATCAATTTTGCTCCTGAAATACAGGAACTCTACCGAGCTCTGGAGCCAGGTTTTCACATTTTTCTATAAACTGTTCTTATGGCAATACATTTTTTTTTTGTATATGTTTTATGTATGTATGTATTTGTTGTATATGTAAATGGTACACCACTGACTACCTGCATTATTGTCTCTCCTTCTCCCTTGATCCATCCAAAGGTTGTCTGTAAAAGATCGCTTTTAGCGATAAGACCGCCCATTGTGTCACCCTGCGTAAAATTTCTACATTTATATCTGTAATTTTTATGGTGTACATAATAAAGAGTATTCTATTCTATTCTATTATAATTTAAACTTATTTTAGCCCTTGGGTTAATTGTTTCCAGTCATCCACAGTGGTTAAAAGTTAACCTACCTTAGTTAGTTTACCTTTAATAAATATTGGCTAATAATTTAATAAGAAATGTTTGTTTGTTACAGTGAACTCACATTGCTGGAGGGCATGGCGAACTGCGGAGGCTGGAGCGAGGAGCCCGTCTCTAAGGTATGTACAGATTTGCATAATAAAATTATACCCATCAGTAACCTGTACCTATCACTGCAGAGCAAAGGAATGTTCTCACAAAGCAAAATGTTGCATTTGTATAACCTACTAGCTTCTGCCCGTGGCTTCGACCGACGTATGTCGAAAATTAGGCCACGGGGACGTGCTACCGGGACCAAAAGCCTATGTCCTTCCCCAGGATGCCATCTATCTCCTTGCCAAATTTTATCGAAATCCGTTTCGTAGATTAGGCGTGAAAAGGTAACATACAGACAGAGTTACTTTCGAATTTATAATATTAGTATGGATGTACGTACCTATATCGACTTGTAATTGTCCCACTGCTGGGGAAGGATGTTTTTGAATGAAGAAACAAAATATTATGTTACATCCAGACTAAAGGTACAAGTCCGTAGCCGACTACAGGCAGCACCAGCAAGCGAGGTGTCGCCGTGACGGTTTCTATGTATTTCTATAAAAGCGACGTGTCGTAGCTAGACGGAAGGTATTTCATAGAAATACATAGAAACCAGTAGTGTCGCGGCGACACGTCGCCTGCTGATGCTGCCTGCAGTCGGCTACGGACTTGTACTTTTATATTAAATGCGAAAATAGCTGTCTGTCTGTCTGTTACCTTTTCACTCGTATGTATGCCATGTATGGCACACAGATAACCCATAACCAGCGGCGTAATTACGTAACACACTAACAGTGGGAATGGGTTTCATTTTGACAGTTCAACAGCATTCATTGCGTTATTTACGTTGTTGAGCAGACAAATTTTTCGAACATATGAAGCAATGGATTAGCAATAGGCTTCAAAATGATTCAGATAGTGATAGATAGTGTGTTACGTAATTAGGGTGCTGGGTTAGGACAGACAATACTCAAACTAAAATAAATTATTTAAAAAAAAAACCGGCGTCTTTGAATTGTCAAGGGGTCGGTCGGTCAGAAAGATGAAGCTAGTTTTACAATTTAGCCCGGTAGTACGTTCCCGTGGGATAATTTCCGACCTCCACGCGGGCGAAGTCAGGGGAAACGCTAGTTTACTTGAGCCTGTACCTCACCATCATACTGCAGACAAATGCCTCTTCTCATGCAGAGTAGGAGCGGCCAATGGTAACCTAGAAAAAACCATTAACTAATTTAATTTCCTGATTTCATCTCGATGTCTTAAGATTGATTAAAATAGACGTCGATTACATAAATATCCGGTTTTAAAGCTGCAAACTGGTTTTAAGATGCAGCTCCATAAATATGAGGGTCACCGTGAGTTTAACTAATGAGATTTACACTTATAAATAAAGATAACAAAATTAATATTTATTTATAAGTGTAAATCTCATTAATTTTCACAATTTATTTTATTAGACAACCAGTGCGATCAATCAAATGATCATCGCATTCCATTTCTACTTAGTTAGTTATTAGAATATTATCTTGTATAAAATAATTTACGACGTGAAATCTATTTAATTACGATGGATTAACAAGCAATCTACTAATCTCTCGAAGAAGCGCGTGCGTGCGCGCAGAGAATCTGACGCGCAGAGAATCTGACGCACTAAGTAACATACTCACTCACACTACAGTTTTGCGTGTTGTCGAGTATAAACACTGATACTTAGTCTGGTCTGGTTTCTTCTAATCTTTAGTGCATGTGGTCTAATGGTCATGGTCATCAGCCATCTCATGGTCCGCAGACCATGCTCTACCTTTCCTATTGCGCCGCATGCCGGTCACCTGCATACGTGAACACCTAATGACTGTCAGCAAATGGTGTTAGAGTAGCTGAATTCTGGGTCAAACAAAAAAATAGACTCAATTTGGTTAAGAAGAACAATAAGTCTCATCAGCACCCTAACGCCGTAACACACTATCTATCACAATCTGAATCATTTTCAAGCCTATTGCTAATCCATTGCTTCATATGTTCGAAAAAAATGTCTGCTCAACAACGTAAATAACGCAATGAATGTTGTTGAACTGTCAAAATGAAACCCATTCCTACTGTTAGTGTGGTACGTAATTACACCGCAGGTTAGGATTTCAACATTAAAATACAAGAAAATAATCATGATAGAAACACAACTTCCCGCTGGACTTTATTTTTATTTTATTTGGGAAAATAAACGGTTACACATTACGATGTTATGGTATAGAACTTAAAACTAAAAAAGGAGTAAAAGTGTATAACAAACAACATTTTCCACATAATATAAAAAAGTTAAACAAACAAACGGCGTGCGATATAAATTACATTGAAAAGAGAGTATGATTAAATATAAAAATAAAACTTAACTGAAACATATACAAGTAAAAATAATAAAAAGAGAAAGAAGATATAATAGAATATTTATAATAGAAATTATGATTTTAGGATGGACTTCCAGATAATTTAGTCAAAGAAGACGGAATTACGTCAAGACGTAGCAGCACCCATAGCTTAACAGCGTTCACAGCAGGCGGCCTATCCTCCTAAATCCATCAGCGAAGATACGGGCCTGTCCGAAAGTAGCTCGTTACATTCGAATGAACCATACTTCCGATTTATTACCTTTTCGGACGGGCAAAAATACATTAGCACCCTAATTACGTAACACACTATCTAACTCAATCTGAATCATTTTGAAGCCTATTGCTAATCCTTTGCTTCATATGTTCGAAAAATTTGTCTGCACAACAACGTAAATAACGCAATGAATGTTATTGAACTGTGAAAATGAAACCCATTCCTACTGTTAGTGTGTTACGTAATTACCCCGCAGGAGTTAGGACAACAGTCAAATCGTGTTGTCATTAATTCTTAGTTCGAGCCCCGAAGTAATCTTATGTCCGTTGGTGATACTGATTAGTATACGTCCATAAGTTCGGCCGAAACTACGGTCTTCGTGGTTAGAGATTAGACCCCCTGGTATCAATTCACTAGACAGAAATATAACAGGAATATTGGCCCTATTGCCATTTTTGGCAAATAGATGACTAACCCCAGTATGCTGTTATCGAAAAGCTAATAGGAGGATTCTGCTGTCCATCCATTGAAAGTACCTTTTACCGTTATGATAGTCTGTTAAGATAAGATAAGATAATATACATTTATTTGCATAAACATGTGTACACATACAAGAATAAAAAAACACGCATGCAAGATAACATAAAGAATAAAATACAGGTTTAGACATATTTGCCACGCCTGCCGGGGTCGCGGATTGCCTGCCGGGGTCGCGGATTGCCTGCCGGGGTCGCGGATTGCCTGCCGGGGTCGCGGATTGTTCGAAAAAGTTACCGTGGCCCTGGCGCACAGGCAACTGAAGGAACACGGGTGGGTTTTAGTCAGTAAGAGTCTGACACACCCTTCCGCTCCGCCCAGAGCGGGACAGGTCATTTGATGATTTCCCACCCAAAAAAGAAAAAAAAAAGACATGTTTGCCACATACTATGGCGTGAAAATATGAATAGTTATGATTGTTAATAATTAATTTCAAGTCAAAATAATCTATGTCAAAACAAATGCTCTTTCTTGCCCATGCACGGAAAAGTAGCAATTAGTGAAAACATTCGGCAAAAAAAGAAAGATTTTCTATATAGCAGTTCTAATCATTAATCAGTGCACTTTCTTTCTAATTTCATCAGTTCTTTCCATACAATTACCATGTTCTAAAAGTCGTAACAATTGTAGTTCACAAACATTAATTTAGTTAGTCTCGACTCGAAACAGTTCGCGTGTCGAAATTAACAAAAACTCATAGAAAACGAGAGCGTGCGACCAACTGGTGATAAATTACTAGAGACGTTTAGGGTAGATGTAGAAGTTCATGCCCATGGTTAAGATGCAGATAGATTTTTGTCAGTAAGTTTTTTTGAGGCCAACTACAAAACAAAAAGGATAGGTATCGAAAATCACAAATTAGACACCGTCTTATATAAAAGCAGGTTGTGTTCTCTTTCAAGGTTTTTTCCTCCTTGACTTCCATCGATCAGTTTGAAAGAAATAAAGAACCTTAACCAAGAAGCCTGACAAGAGTATCACAGCTCCGAAGTAACCCAACGAATTTGCAATATTTGCCAGAGACTGAATCAGTATGTTTCATTGTGCTAATCGAAACATAATAGTACAATCATGGACTAGAAAAAAAAGAAGGAATCCGCGCTACGCATATCGAAAGTGAAGCACCGTACCGATATATGTGTGTGTGTGTGTGTGTGTGTAAATCTTACTTGTGATATTATGTTATTCTTTGACACTTTTTCTGGGATGTAGAATTATTTTACAGCATTTCACAACAAAAGAAGGCATTATTTTATTTTATTAGTTGACGTAATCAGTACCTACAATGACACCTTAGTGCCGCGTAATGGCACCTTATGATGTAAATGTGTGCGTGAGGCATGTTTGTACAAACGGTCCGGCTGGCATACTTATAGTGCTTCACTTTCGATACGCGTGGCGCGGAGTCCTTCTTTTTTTTCTAGTCCGTGAGTAGGTACAATCATAATATTATCATGCTGCAATAACGTAGTTTCTTTGCTAAAAGCTGTCAGACGAGATCTATAACTTTTGTCTATACATAATCTGTCAAAACGTGGCAGATGTTATAAGTTACTATACTACACGCATTATTAGGCGACATACAGTAGAAAAAAATAAGGACGAGCGCGGCAATAAGGGCTATCGCGCTTGAGATCGCCGCTAGAGGCGCTAGTGTAGAGTAAGGTATCTAGATGTCAAAATATATACTGAACGTTCACTGTTTGCGGGATTTTTTATCACGGATTTTAACGAATGATTCATAATAGCTGTAATGGTTGTGCCATTCTTGATTAATTATGGCTTAAGATTTTAAGTAAAAATTTAGGATCTCATTTGGTAGCACTTGAAGGAAGAATAAGATTCGTCTGCTTCATGCTTGCCAATTTTAGGAACATTAGAATCTAAATATTAATTTGAAGTTTTAAAATGTAATAAAATAAACATGCTACGAATATAAGGGTACTTAAACATATCCAAAACATCAAATAAAAGTACTGCAAGAGGACCATACTCAACAGTGGCGCAAACTGGTGAGCACAAAAACGATAGCCCCCATTACGTATGCATAATGCATACACACCCAGTCATTATGCCTCTCACCCTACATAAGGTACGCGTAAAAAGTCAGATGCGATATCACATTACATAAATGATTACGACCAGTTTTTCTCAATCAATTCAATAAAAAGGTAATAATTTCGTGGACAAAAAACAGGTAATTTATGCAAACAGAGGCGTGAACTAACGCTCTTAGAAACAATTGACTAATTGGGATATCAAACATGCTTTTTGTAATGACTTTGCTCGCATAAAACCTTCACCCCTCCATGAGACCCGCTTAGAAACGAAGTTCTGAAAATATTTTAGTTTCTGCATCCAATACTTTACAAACTTACTGTTCGCGCCCGGCTTTGCTAATCGACTAAGCATGCCGCGAACCGTAACCAACGAAGCACATCACTAGCGAGCGGACCGCACTAGCGTAACCAATGAAGCACATCACTAGCGAACGGACCGCACTAGCGTAACCAACGAAGCACATCGCTAGCGAGCGGACCGCACTAGCGTAACCAACGAAGCACATCACAAGCGAGCGGACCGCACCAGCGTAACCAACGAAGCACATCACTAGCGAGCGGGCCGCACTAGCGTAACCAACGAAGCACATCGCTAGCGAGCGGACCGCACTAGCGTAACCAACGAAGCACATCACAAGCGAGCGGACCGCACCAGCGTAACCAACGAAGCACATCACTAGCGAGCGGACCGCACCAGCGTATCCAACGAAGCACATCACAAGCGAGCGGACCGCACCAGCGTAACCAACGAAGCACATCACCAGCGAGCGGACCGCACCAGCGTAACCAACGAAGCACATCACTAGCGAGCGGGCCGCACTAGCGCCGGTGCAGCGCTATGGCGACACTTCTCTTCCTTCCTATCATCAAGCACTAGTTCAACACAGATTAAAATTCAAACCGAACCTACATTACACGTACCTAACTATACATTAATTATACATTTTCAACTTCAATGTTCTATAATTTCATCTGACCAAACTTCCTAAAACCAAATTTAAAATCTTTTGTTCAATCGCAAACACTTACCTTTCATGTTTTTATCATCTGGTTCAGGCTTTAGTTTTGCTACTGCTGAGCACCAGGTCCTGGGTTCGATTCCCGGGTCGGGCAAAGTGTTATTGGGTTTTTCCATCTGGAATTTCTCAGTAGCAGCCCGGAGTCTGGATTTGTGCCCGGTTGATGGCAATAGGCTCGCCCCCTATTACGTGGGACTTAAACATAACTGGCGAAATGTGGGTGTACGTGAACATCACGCCTATAATCCCCGAAAGGTTAGGCAGAGGTGTAGCTATAGTACACGCACATTTCTCCAGATGTATTTTTAAGCTATTGCATAGCTTTTATCGCGGGCTTTGAGCGCGGCGACCGAATCAAGAAATTCCGTAACGAAAACAAAACCTAACACCCCCCACTCCGCCTACCATGTAGCTCGGCCGAGCGTCCGCTTAACGTGTATGTATATGGTACGACTGTACTTGAATTAATATCAAAGAAAAAGAAATACTGCATAAATAAAAAAATATAATTGCATAAGTTGATAAAAAATGCTATGCAATAGCTTTACCGCGGCAGTCCCCGAGTGCCACACGTGTTTTTTTTTTAATTTGTACATTTATATCCGTAAGTTTTATGGTGTGCACAATAACGATTTATTATTATCCATCAATGCAAGGCCAACTTAACTAAAATGTTACCACTAACATGTTGCCTCATCAAAAATAGCCTATAATGTTCCCACTGCTGGGACACAGGCCTCCTCTCTGTGAGAGGGAGTGGGCCGTAATCAACCACGAGGGCCCAGAGCGGCTTGATAGATGTCACATGTCTTCGAAATTTTTGATTCTAGAACATGCCGGTTTCCTCACGATGTTTTCCTTCACCGTTTTGAGAGCAGTGGTGATGAAATAATTTACACAAAGCAAAGCGCCTGACTGGGTTCGAACCCACGACCTACAACTCGTAAGTCGGGGCTGTTACCACTGGGCCTCTACTGCTCGATGTGCTGCCTACTGAACGACAAAAATTGCTGAAAAAAATCCATTTCCACTTTGTATGCATCTCTAAAATAACCAGGCTATAAAATTAAATACCGCTATCATTGTAATCATATTGTTACAATAATAAAGCACTAAGTTACAAACTTACACTGCACTTTCCTAAACTAATTATCCAGTTATTTTACACCTTACTCCAAAGTCTTTAAGATGCAAGAAAATAAATCAACGGAAAAACTGCCCGTAAATGTAAGGTAGCAGTTCTATGTCAGCTGTCATTATGGTAGTGAGTGTAATGTGAGAAAAATTGTTACTACTTTCAAAGAGAAACATATTATATTAATGTACCCATGTTTATACTTTTTTATTACGGGTTTGATGACGGAACTGATCTTCCAACGATGGTTAGAAATTTGCAATTTTCTTGAGATTGAAATCGTTGGTAGTCCTTCGTACAAACAAATCGATGTCTTGTCTTGTTATTTCAAATAGAATCAAGGAATAACTTCCTTCTAACGTTATAAGCTGGAGCTATAAACATAAAATTATAAATAATCGAATGGCATAAATATATTCCACGCTTTATAAGCGTTTAGCTTGTGTATCTCTATAAAATAAATTACGTAACACAAAATGATTATTATTTTATTTATGTTCTTGTGGAAAGCACTTAATAATATGTACCTACTTAAGTGTCAAGTGTGACCAGGGGACCTACTCTTTAAGTCCTTCAACGAAGAAACGGGCCTGTCCGAAAGTAGCTCGATACTTCCAAGTAAACCCCACTCACCGTTAATTAACGTTTTCGGACGGGCAGAAACACATCGTAAGGACAACTGGCAAATAGATTTGTCATTAATTTTCAGTTCGAGCCCCGGATTAATCTTATGTCCGTAAATGATACGTTATAGGCTACATCCGTAACTTCAGCTGGAACTACGGACCATATGCTTAGGGAGTAGGCCCCCTGATACGAGAGGCATCGGTGGTGCATTACCATCTCAGACAATGTCTCATAATATGCTAGTAATTATACGGGCAGTGGCGCCCATACTCTTTAAGGCTCGTGCAGACATTAGCGAAGCGACAGCGCGACGCGTCTTTTGTAGAACAATTTCCATGAAGTTTTCATAGGAAATGTTCTCTTTTTATATTTTTTTTTAATATTTTCTTGAGTGCCTATTACTTGTTGACAGGCCTACACTGTCCTCCCATACCTCTCAACACTGTAATTTGAAACATTGTAATAGCCCCTTATTTTTAAAAGAGTAACCGTGGAGTTTCTTGCCGGCTCTTCTCCATAGGAAACAACCAATTGGAACCGTGCACCTAGCTTCTGACGTTCATAAGTGCCCATGTTGGTTTATGTGAAATAAAATATTTTTATTGATTGATTGATTGACTAGAGTCGCGTCTTCGCGCTGTCGCGTCGCACCTGTTTGCGGGAGCCTTTAAACTAGACAGCTCTACGCTGTTTCACGGCAAAACGACGTATTGCGATTAGTGATATCTAGTACTTCCTCGGACATAGTAGGTATATTATAGATTGTATAAAGGACAGTGCGCATTGCGGATGTAGGTAGGTTATACTCGTGCCAGACATGTTTATCACTTTGTCTAATCAAAAATTTAAAATAATTGCCATTATGATGACGTACGAGTGACAGATACACAATTTATATTTAGAACTATTCATGCTCATCAAGTTTCACAATTAGTGACATTCAATTCTGAATTGACAAATACGATACTACATGATATTTCTGCTGCCCACCAATTAAGCATCGTATTTGTTCACTTAAAGTTCAACGACGGTAATTACGACACTTTATGGGCGGGGAATACTGTGATTGATAGGTAGTCGTTTATTTTGATTACCTTTTAACAGCCTAGGTAGGGTATTTTTGGATTCGTTCCAATCATCGATCACTAATAAAGAACGATAGATGGTTCCAATAGATCTTATAGCCTCATGTTACAAAATCTCTTTAGGTCTTTCTATGCATCATAGTAGGTGCAGGACCTCTAAAGAGATGTCAGCATCATTGACGGGGTCCGAAACGGCCGATGCCTGCCGGGGTCGCGGATTGTTCGAAAGAGTTACCGTAGCCCTGGCGCACAGGCAACTGAAGGAACACGGGTGGGTTTTAGTCAGTAAGAGTCTGACACGCCCTTCCGCTCCGCCCAGAGTGGGAGAGGCCATTTGATGATTTCCCACCCAAAGAAAAAAAGGACTAGATTACAAAATAACCCATATAATATTATAAATTCTAAAGTAATTCTGTCGTTCTGTATGGTTACCCTTTCACGCCTAAACACAAAGTGGAAAAATAGGGGTGATTTTAAAATTCAGAAGACTTTGAAAAAATATTGTACTTCTGTTTTTAAGAGATTTAAGGAATTGGAAATATAGTCCGAACCCGTATCTTGAGGTATTATTTATTTGAGTACTTATTTCATTTAAAGGCTCCCTGGCAGACTGGCGCGACGCGACAGCGCGACACAAAGGCGGTGCTCGTCGCGCGACGAGCGGTGCCTTTGTACCGCGCGCGATTCGCGTCGCGTGTCGCGAATGTTTGCAAGAGCCTTAAATCGGTCCACCCGCTTAAAAGTTATTACAATTTGAAGTTATAAAATAACTTAGGTAGCTAATGTGTAGGTAAATAGGTCATTGGCGGCACTAGAGGCATCAAATTAATGATGATAATAACACAGGCCGACAAAATGTTTACCTAGAAACCATACTATACTTTTCCGAAGGAATTTGACGCGCTAAATTCAAATCTGGTTTCAAAATTGCTCTATCACGTCAGTGTTTTGAGATATCCTAACCCAAAAGTGCAAAAAATACCGGTTTTTCTCATTTTTTGAGGTTATGTAGCACGGCCGACCCTATTTTCTTTCAAAAATTATTAATAGCATCGCAAAGGACTAGTCTTCATACAATTTTTTTCTGAAAATTAAATATAAAAGTTTTCAAGCATCTATGCTTGAAAACTTAATTTACTTATAGAAAAGTAGTTGATTAAACTTGTTCTACCCAGAGTTAGGTGGGTAAGTCTGCTTAGGGGTTGATGGGGGTGGTTATTCAGGGTTGTAAGGGTTTGTGGGAATGAGATTCATCAGGGTTAGAGTGGGCTGACCAATCTATGCTTGAAAACTTTTATTTTTGATTTTCAGAAAAATATTGTATTTACTTGCAACGAGATCAATAGACTGTATGTGTATGAATTCTCAAACGTAGAAAAATCCACGTATATGAAAATTTCAAAATGCGATATCTCAGCGAAAAAAAAGATATTTGAGTAAACTCAGCATCATTTTAAAGAGAAAGACTAGTCTTTTGAAATGCTATCAATAGTTTATTTAAAATAACTAGGATCAGCCGTGCTACATAACCTCAAAAATTAGAACAAACTGTATTTTTTGCACTTTTAGGTTAGGATATCTGACGTGATAGAGCAATTTTAAGGCCAGATTCGAATTTAGCGCGTCAAAATCCTTCGGAAAAGTATAGTCTGGTTTCTGGATAAGAGTGTTCGTCAAATTTTGTCGGCCTGTGTAATTATTAAAATTGTTTATTATTATTTTGAAGTGGGACATTTCCAATCAAAAAATCTTTTTAACAAAAATAAAGAATATTTGCATTTATTATCTGTTTGTCTGTTACCTTTTGACGTTTTAACGGCTGAACGGATTTGGATGATAGGATACTATTTATCCCGGTAGCTCGTTCCCGTGAGATAATTTCCGACACACACGCGGGCGAAGCCGCGGGCAGAACCTAGTTAATTACATACTTCCTCGTTGGTCTAGCGGTCGCAAGCGCTACCACTGTGCATGAGGTTCTGGATTCAATGAGTTTTTTTTTCCAACTTTGCATGACCAGGGATCATGCAAAGTTGGAAAAAAAAACTCAATAACACTTTCCTGATAGAAAAAGCCATCAGGAAATTCTCAGTAGCAGCTTGGAGTCTGGATTTGTGATCGGTTGATGACAATAGGCTCGCCCCCTATTACATGGGGCTTAAATATAACTTGTGAAATGTGGGGGTAGGTTCTAAGGTTCACCGCTGCCTAACCCTTCAAGAATAGGGGCGTGATGTTTTGCTATGTTACGTAAAAATATTTTTTGTTAATATTCCGTCCAGACTAAAGGCTCCTACAAACAGGTGCGACACGCGACGCGAATCGCGCACGTCACAAAGGCACTGCTCGTCGCACTGTCGCGTCGCGCCGGTCTGCTGGAGCCTTAAATCCATTCTTATTCAAACTCAAACTCAAACTCAAAGCATTTATTTCAATTAAACCATTTACAGGCACTTTTGAATTGTCAAAGAGTTGGTCAGAAAGTTGAAGCTAGTTGCCCATTCCAAAACGTAGATCTCGTAACGAAACATTCATTCCGAAACGTATTATCTACCAGTTGTCAGTTAAATATTAAACAACAAACCGTAACCGGCTTTCCATTCGTAAAACTACTGCACAATTACCGTCCGTTGCCGAGCAGCCACCGACTACCGACAGATTATCATCTCGAAATATTTGTTACTGTTTTATTCATAACATACGGAATTTGTTTTTTTTCTTTGTCGTGTAGTACAAGTGATAGGAATTATAGGGAATTATTATTTGAATTATAATTCCCAAATAATATTTCTCAAATTATAATTTCCAAATAATAATTATAATATTCATTTCATTTATTTTTCAAATAATAATTCGCTGCAATTCCCCAAACCCATTTACACAATGCAAGTTATTTGCCTTTGGCATACAATAACATTGAAGCAAGAAAAGACTTACGTCGTCTAAACACTGTTTAGACCATATGTTCTCAACCTTATTTTGCCCACCGCCCACTACGCGAATTTCTTTTTTTTTTCAAGAGCTCCCTAACTTTGTTTACTTACCATCTGTCGCGAATCTGAAACAGCTATTTCCATAACTATATTTAAACGTGTAATATTATACAGTCGTAAGATCCCATCTCAACGCCCCGTAATTTTTTCTGAGTCTTACTGCCCCCCTGTAAATCTCAAACGCCCACGTTGAGAACCTATGGTTTTGACGATGCCACTTTTGTTGATACTTCAACTTATGATACGTCACAGACAATGAAATCGCACCGTATGAATCAGGCTTGCGTAATTGTAGTCACATCTTGTCTAGGGTCTCATCCCCTTAGCGACGCATTAGAAACCCTTGGTGGAACAGGTAGATAACTTGGGTTGCCACTTTTCATTAAGCCATTACCTTCAGCAACCTATCGTATGATAAAGAAGGTAAATGTTGATTAGTGAGCAATTACATTTCGCAAACAATAGTTTAAAGTCAAATGGGGTAACTTTATTATCATTTATTAAGTGGAAAAATCAGGCTGCAAAAAAAAAAACATCGACTTGATGATTAAACAAATGAAGAAATATACGATGGATGTTTTGTTTCAACAAATTCCAAGAAGAATATTGCACTTTTTTATCTTGATTTGTCCTCAGGTCCTTTAAATATCAATAATAATACTGCACTATCCATAAAAATACGCGTAGATCGTAGATAATAATCAAAAATAACAATCGGTAACAATCGGTAGACAAAACATACAAATTAGATTAATAATCCCACAATCTGTCTAAAATCAAAACGATCTAGATTGTAATCACGAATCTATATACAGAAAGAGATAATGAAATAGAGACAACAATGCACTTATGAAAACGTCTGTGCTAAATTGATTAAAAGCTTGGACTGATTCAGTTCCATATAAAACGGTCACTTGGAAACAGGGCCAAAGCTACAGGCGGTCAAAAGCTCCAGGAAGCCCCAACTTTTTGTTGTACCCAACCATCAGGACTTAGGCCCCTCTGCCAACGGAAGGCAAATACTTGTTAACGTTATGATGCTTAGCTATCGTCCATCCTCAGAATATGCACAAAGAAGAGGCAGGATTACCACCTAACTGAATGTATTTCTCAAAGAATAGGTAGGCATTCTTCATCAGGTCACTAACCCAGCCATAGAGACTTCTTATTGTTTGTTTCTGATCTTGAACATAAGCTAAAAGTAGCATTTCCTCATCATCATTTCAGCCAAAAAACGTCCACTTGCCATAGGCCTCCCTCAACATCTCCACATTGATTAGTCCTGTGCTTCTCGCATCCAGCGGATTCCGGCAATCTTAGCAGTATTTAAAAGTCAATAATATCCTTTATGACAGCATTCTAGACTGACAATTATAAATACTTTTTGTTTATCATTCTTTCATTCATAATTTATAATCATTATATTTCAGGGCTAAAAATTAAATTGTCACCTGTCGCCTATCTATACATAATTATAACAAAATAGTAATGAAGGACTTTTGTCCGTTTGTCTGTTTGTCTGGATGTATCTTCCGGATTGGCGCACAAACGGCTGAACGGGTTTAGATGAAATTTGTCACACAGATAGTTTATGACCTGGATTAACACATATTTATTAAGGATGGATGGATTAACACATGTTTAGTTTAATTTATATTTATTTTATTTATTTATTTATTAACACAAGGTACTTTTTGGTGGGAGGTGGGATAATTTCCGACATTCACGCGGGTGAGGCCGCGAGCAAAAGCTAGTCAGTAATGAAAGTCAAAGTCAAATCATTTATTTCAAGTAGGCCATGAAAAGGCAGTTTTGAACGTCAACATTTACAAGAAAATGGAATTTATTCTAGGCTCCCCTTCCAAAAGCTAGTTTCGTATAGAGAAGAATGAGCAAGAAACTCGAAATAAATAAACAGGCCCCTGGCCATTTTCAACAGTAGGCTTTTACGAGCTACCTCCTATAACTTGAACCACAACCTAAACAACTGGACGTAAACGTGGTCCGTTTGTTGAGCTGAATATTACTTTCTTCAGGTAATTAACGAGTATGATGCATTCCTGAATTAGTTACATAATTAACTTTTTAGCGTTACATATATTGTTTTTGCAAGCGTTAACGTTAGCTGAAAAGTGGTTTAAGTATATAATAATTACCTGTTATTTGTAGAGAATTGTGTATTTATATAGACTTACTAGCTGCGCCCCGCGGTTTCACCCGCAGCGGTATGAAATATACTTTACGAACTATTCTCTGGCCCTGGCCATGCAGTCTCGACATGAATAGCGACAAAAATCTGTCGCTAAGTCGCATCGATGTCAAATTCCTTTAATAGATTTTCAACCTTATTCTTTGGAAATAAAGTTGAAAATCTATTAAAGGAATTTGACATCGATACGACTATCTAATGTCTACGCTATCTAATGTCGAGTCTCGACATTAGATAGCGACAAAAATCTGTCGCTAAGTCGTATCGATGTCAAATTCCTTTAATAGATTTTCACACCGAACAATTTAATGTGATGTCAAGTTGTAGAAATTGCTAAGAAAAGCGCAATTTTGCGCACCTTTACACTACAATATGGCATGTGCATTTTCCTTTAAAAGGCAAGATAATAACATATTATTGCATTTGTCATGTTATTTCCACAACCTGTCTAGTATAGATCGCCTGAAGCATTAACTTCGTCTGTGTACATTATGTCCAATTGCTGCGTAAACAAATAAATAAATTATCGCTATAAGAGAAAGACAAAGTCATAAAAATACCGAGCCATCACCACTTCCTGTAAACCGTACATTTCCTCAAAAATCTTAGCTAATTAATCACCCATTGAATCATAAATTGTAATCTTAATTAATCATCTATTTTACGTAATAATGATGCAACTCAAAATGTAACACTCTACTCGAATTTATTATAACATGAGAATTTTTGTTTTACATTTGTAACTGTTAGTAAGTATTATATGCATATACTTTGTGCCTCTTCAATGGTGTGAATTTTCTGTTGTTTATGATGACCATACAGGTGTTAAAAATAAAATATTTTCCTTTATTTTCGCTTTCGGAAAAAAGGGCAACAATGCATAAATATGAAATTTCGCCTTTTTTTCTACTGAGACCAAAAATACACGGGTTAAAGAAGGGACATACTTTAAGGGATACATGATATATTCGGTTCCCTACAAAATGGTTGAGCTGGATGGTGCTTATCCACGCGACATGTTCGTGAACGGGCGCCGTCGGTGGAGACTGGTCATCTCTTAACTACCACGGTTTATTTTCATTTTTAATCTTATATTTTGAATTGTTTCTTAATATTTTTTTACATTGTTCTCACATATAGAAGCAATAAGAATAATGTACCCAGGATTTTGTAATAGAGAATAAAAGAGTGTCTTTGGAGTTTCTTGCCCGTTCTTCTCCATAGAGATCTACGTTTTGGAATGAGCAACTAGCTTCAACTTTCTGACTAACTGACCGACTCTTTAACAATTCATAAGTGCCTGTAAATGGTTTAATTCAAATAAATGCTTGGAGTTTGAGTTTGATAATAGACAAATTTTTCTATGGGACGAAGTCAATCATATCAAGATTTGCAAATAGTTTTTAGAATCACTGTACATAAATACTACTGTCTCATTAGTCTAGTGGTCAACCCCCTTCTGCTGAATATGTCCTGGGTTCGATTCCCAAGTCGAGCAAACTGTTATTGGGTTTTTTCATCAGGTATTTCTCAGCAACAGCCCTGAGCCTGGATTTGTGCCCGGTTGATGGCAATAGGCTCGCCTCCTATTACATAGGACTTAAACATAACTGTCGAAATGTAGGTGTACTATAGGTACACCTCTGCCTAACCGTTCAGGGCTTACAGGCGTGATGTTATGTAGACTATACTACTAAAATGTGTATGCCTAGGTCTTGCCTCCGACAGCGGGGTAATTGCGTAACACACTAACAGTAGGAATGGCTTTCATTTTGACAGTTCAACAACATTCATTGCGTTATTTACGTTGTTGAGCAAACAATTTATTCGAGCATATGAAGCATTGTATTGGCTGAAAATTATTCAGATTGTGATGGATATTGTGTTACGCAGTTAGGGTGCTACAGTGTGCAATAACAGACATCTCAATTAAACACCATGTAATATTTCCGTACCAGGCGTGAATAGGTTGATAAGTCGACTTACATATATATTTTTTTAATGCATAATAGGCATTAGGATTGTTTTATTCATAGGGTGAATAAATGACTAAGTCGATGGGTCTGTTTTACCGCACATAGCAAACATGTGAATTTTTAAATAACTCTCTTACTAAAGGGTGCAATGTGACGTCTTGAGATATTAAAACATACAAATTATAATTATTTACACAACTCAACATGTCATTATAATACTGCCAACTATTAAAAAAAAATTAACGAACAACACAAGATGTTCATTTATTCAAACAACCTATTTAACATTTTTAATATCATAAATCAAGTTCTCCAGTTATTCCCGCATCGAAATTGCGTTGCATTTTGTGACAAAGAAATCTGTCATCTATTACATTTTCTATCTATTGCGCGTGTGATGAGACAAAGTGATATGTTAAATAGAGATAGCTGCAGTTTTAGGTAGGGACTCGCGAGTCTTCCGTAAAATTTGCCACCTGAAGTTACAGAGGTCACATTTAATTCTGACACGTGTGGTGGCCAGAATAAAAATAACGCTGTTGCAATGATGTTCATGTATTTATTTGCATGTGCATCCAACCTTAAAGACAATCAATCATAAGTTTTTGATTAGCGGACATAGCCACATGGAGTGTGACTTGGATCATGCCCTAATTGAAAGAACTAAAAAGAAAACGCAGCTTAAAATAAAACATCTTAACGATTAGATGCAACCGATAAGATCTTGCAAGATTAATAATGGATTTGCCATTGTATCCATGAGATTAGACAATTTTCTCAATTTTGCAGAATTGAGTTCGAATAAAGGTCCATTTACAATTTAAAAAAAGGATGCTAGTGGTGAATTTTTTTATAGCAACCCGTGAAATGGCTGCAATATAAGAAGCCTATCGGAGAAATACGTTTTAAGACAAATCTTGACAATGAAAGATCTTTTAGAGTCATAAATACATTTTTCTTCTTTGACATAATCTTCACATTATAGAAAAGGCGGAGCGCGTGAGGGAGAGGCAATAATTGCGCGCTCACGCCCCTAGTCGCCGCAGCAGGAGACGCCCAGGGTGCCGGGAATCGATAGGCGCGGGCTTGCGGACGGCGAGCAATGAGTAGCTCGCTGTCCAGTAAGGACCAGGTCCGGGTCGACAGCGCGTTGAGTTCCACGCGCGTCTCAAGAAGATGTCAGCACCATTGACGGGGTCCGATAGAGTCGATGCCTGCCGGGGTCACGGATTATTCGAAAGAGTTACCGTGGCCCTTGCGCACAGGCAACTGAAGGAACATGGATGGGTTTTAGTCAGTAAAAGTCTGACACGCCCTCCCGCTCCGCTCAGAGCGGGAGAAGTTATTTGAAGATATCCCACCCAAAAAAAGGGCTTGCAATAAACTAGAGAGTAATTAAGAGCTACTGCCATATGCCCACTACATATAATAATAATAATAATAATATAGTAGGGCGCTATTGTGAACGACAATTAAAACAATTTGTATTACATAAAATAAAAACTGTTCTATGTAATGTAAGCTATTGTTGTGGCTATGTTGCTCTCCATGGGAAGTTGTAAAAACTTTATTTACTTATCTGATCAACATCTTCTTGGGGTCATTAACTTTATGAGCACCGCGTTCCCATATCTTTTGATGGTGGGCGAGGCTTGCACCAAACATACCAATATATTAATTATACAACGAATCCAGAACAAAGTGCTAAGGGAAATTGTAAATGCACCTCGGTACATACGAAATGATGACCTCCGCCGGGACCTAAAAGTTGAATTCGTCGAAAAAGTGATTGAGAAACTTGCAGAAGCTCACGAAAAGAGACTTCATCAGCATGTGAACGTCGAGGCAATCCAGCTTCTCGACCACACAAACATAGAAAACTAAAAGAATAAAACCGTTCGAGCTAGTGTTTAGTGTTAGTGAATAGTGTAAAGTACAAAAGTGCCAAACAAACACAAGAACGAACAATAAGAAAAGTGCTATTGAACACATTCTTAGTAAAGACAATTTGATAGCTTAGGTTAAATTACTTATTAATCTATTTATAAGGCTAGATTTTAATAGGATCCATCCTATAGTTAAACCCTAGGACAAGGGAAAAACAAATCTTTTGATGGTAGGCGAGGCTTTAGGTGTGAACGCGCATATAACACACTAAGTTGGAGATTACAATCCTAACCTGCAGCATAGTGGCCTTTCCCTTTGTCATCATTCTACTACCATTATTCCAATTTATTTTGTAGTCAGCGCAACATGTCTTTTACCTCCATACTTCTCTATTAGTCATCATCTCGGTAGTCATCCCCTTTCTAAACATATCATTTTTCACACAGTCCATCCATCGTTTCTTTGGTCTCCCCCTACTCTTATAGCCGTCGACATTCATACTCAAAACTTTCCTCACAACATTTTCCTCACTCCTCCGCATCACATGCCCATATCATGACAACCGATTTCCACACAACTTTTCAGTTACCGGTGTCACTTTCAGACTTCCTCTTATGCGCTTATTTCTTATTCTATCCTTTCGTGTAACACCACACATCCCTCTTCGCATTCCCATCTCTGCTGCATGCAATTGCCTTTTATTCATTCCTTTTGTGGCCCAACATTCTGATCCATACAAGACAGCAGCCCTTTGTAATGCACCTAAATTAGAGAAATAATAACTGATCTGAGAGCCTAGACAAATGGCATTCGCTTCAGAGCAATTCAATTTCTATAATCGCTGTCGCTTTCGCTAAAGTTTCCATCATACGAATCGAAAACTAGCGATAACGCTTGTCAAAAAGTGCCACTTGGCTACGCATCTCTATGGAAGTAATCGTTAGACGCTGTTGATTCGTTCATAGAATCGAATGATGTTAACATTGTCTAGCTAATTTCTATTCGTTGACCTATGATCACGTACCATTTCGATAGCTTATGTCAACCCCTTATATTTTTTGGCTTTTCGAGTAGCGTCATCGCTAATCCAATGTTAGTTTGTCTAGGCCCTCTGGTCAAGTAAATAGTGATGAACCTAGTTTAAATTACCAAACCCTTCAAACAATAGTCCACATTTAACGTTTTTGCAAGTCGTCTGCGTCGTTGTAACGTATAAGTTTTCAACATGAATGTGGAACGCTAAGAGTAGAGGAAGAATAAAAAAACTGTGGATAGGTTGCGTGAAAGATGATACGATCAGAAAGTAGGTGACTTAAATGACGGCTATTTTTGATGTATGCAAGTACCTAGATATGTTGCGACGACCGCACACAGCAAGGACAGGAGAACGATGAAATTGATGATTAAACCTCTCCATCAGTTTCTGAGTGAGCTAATAATTATTGAGAAATCTAACTGTTATTTTATTTTTGCAGGACAAGCAACGCCCTCCTATTTACAACCCTGAGGACTATGCGACCTCCTTGAAGAAATGGGGCAAGAAGACTGGTGGAGCCAGTCTGTATGACCTGGACGCCGGACAGGATGCCAACAAGTCCAGGACGCTGCCTACCCAGGGCAGTAAGGACTTCAGGTTTGTCCAAAAAATACATTTAAAAATATATACCTATATACGCGTTGATTTGAGAACCTCCTCCTTCTTTTTCGTCGGCAAAAAAAGTACCAAATGTTCCATTCAGTAAGAGACTGAAATGAAAGTACGTAAAATACAACACATTTTTATGTAGGTACTCGTAATATAATGACCAGCGACTGCCATTCGAATATCTTCGTCAGAAGCCCGAAAGTAAACAACAGCCAGAAAAACCAGAGACTATCGTGTTACCCAGAAACAAGGTTGTTGAGGTCAGATAGGCAGTCGCTCCATTTAAGATACTGGTATCAGCTGCATCCGGTTAGATAGGAAACCGATCCAAACATTGATTAGAAAAGGCTTTGGCAGATGATGATTTCGCTGGTTTCTCTAAGATTTTATAAATGGCCTGGCTTATGGCGCTGGATACCGATCTAAATCTTCTGCAGGATCCTTAAACTCGTTGCCAAATTCTGGGCCGACTCTATTTAGATACGAGTAGCTATCGATGCGCTAAGAAGGAAGAACCACTCATTTTTATCGAAGATAAACTTAGATGTGGGTGTACTATAGATACACCTGTACCTAACTTAGATGTGAGTGTACTATAGATACACCTGTACCTAACTTAGATGTGGGTGTACTATAGATACACCTGTACCTAACTTAGATGTGGGTGTACTTTAGATACACCTGTACCTAACTTAGATATGGGTGTACTATAGATACACCTGTACCTAACTTAGATGTGGGTGTACTATAGATACACCTGTACCTAACTTAGATGTGGGTGTACTTTAGATACACCTGTACCTAACTTAGATGTGGGTGTACTATAGATACACCTGTACCTAACTTAGATGTGGGTGTACTATAGATACACCTGTACCTAACTTAGATGTGGGTGTACTATAGATACACCTGTACCTAACTTAGATGTGGGTGTACTATAGATACACCTGTACCTAACTTAGATGTGGGTGTACTATAGATACACCTGTACCTAACTTAGATGTGGGTGTACTATAGATACACCTGTACCTAACTTAGATGTGGCTGTACTATAGATACACCTGCACCTAACTTAGATGTGGATGTACTATAGATACACCTTTACCTAACTTAGATGTGGGTGTAATATAGATGCACCTGTACCTAACTTAGATGTGGGTGTACTATAGATACACCTCATCATCACCTGGATGATGACAAACAGGCGCAATTAGGAACTTTCTGATGCGTTGACATTATCAGAGAAAATAAATGTGCAGCCTCATGTCTTGCAATAGCCATAGATACTTTTTAAACCGGAATACAATGCTACTAAGTGGCAGCAATAAGTATCATGGTATTACTCCTCCGGATGACTTAATTTACTTGAAGCTCTACTACTTACTAACCAGGTTCAGAGGCCTCTAGCACGAATGCGCGACGCAAACGTAACGTAAATATGAACGATTTTTTTATCGAATCTACAACTATTTTATAGCATTTCGGTTTATTTTTTTGCTACAAGCACAATTAATATAACCCATAGATATGAATAAAGTCTTAAAACTAAGTAAATATTGTGTGCGAAACGAGTATTTTCAATTGTAAAATCGTTTGAATTTCGCGTTTGTACTGGACCTCTGCTATGATGTCACTGATTGCGTCAGTTACGCGTTAATGTAAGAAAACGTAAACGATAAATAAAAGAACGTCATTAACGAGCCTCAGTACTCAATAAAGGTTAGTTTACGTTGCAACAATTTCTGACTTCCCTGACTTTCACGGAAACGTTTTCTTTGAGCGGTGGTCAAAGCATCATTCATTGTAATTTTCACTTTGTGTGACTTTTAAAGAGGTGGTAATGGGTACATTACAATCAATAGACGTTAAACGCATACATAACTAATGTATGTAACATTAACTTAAGACTTATGCCCGGTTTCACTAACACTAGACGGCACCTAAATTAATGCCTACATAAAAGTTCGCAGTTTGATTTTCCACGTTCGGTTCAGCGCCGAAAGTTGATAATCCCACTGTGTCCTTTTATTCAGGTATTCAATTAAGTGTCGCCTAGTCAAAATCAAAATCAAAATATGTTATTTCACATAAACCTACATGGGCACTTATGAAACGACAGAAGCTAGGTGTACGGTTCCAATTGGTCGTTTCCAATGGAGAACCGGCAAGAAACTCCATGGTTACTATTTTAAAAATAAGGGGCTTTTACAATGTTTCAAATAACAGTGTTGATAGGTATGGGAGGACAGTGTAGGCCTGTCAACAAGTAACAGGCACTCAACAAAATATAAAAAGGTCTACAAATCTACAGTCTACAAGATAGACCTCAACGTTCTCACATTCACAAAATATAGAATAATAAATATAAAATCCTGTCTACAAAAGCCATAAGTAAAGAGTTGAAATAAGAATTGGAGGTATATAATGTCAAATAATGAGAAGACTATGTTAAAGAAGAAAGTAAAAACCAAAAATAAACATATTTTTTTTATAAACGTCATAATTTGGGATCTATTAATGTGACCCTTACATAGTGATGCCGTTAATGAAGTACCAGGAAAGCCACATGTGCAGAAGGAAATATTGCCAAACTTCCTTGTCTTCAACGTGGTCATTAATCTTATAATATGCATTTTTGATAAAGATACGTTTGATGTGGGCTTTGAACTTTCCATCGCTAAGTTCTGTAACTGACTTTGGCAACTTGTTTTATAACAAGTTGCCAAAGTTGCCAAACAGTATCCGCTTTTATAAGCGGATACTGTTTATAAGAAGTGACTTGCTTGTTTTAGTTAATATAAATTTGGGTACCGTCAAACGTGGTGAATAGGGATGCAGGGGTGAATCGGGACGAAACTTTTAAAGGGATTTTAACATTGAAATAATATAGTTTGTTGCCAACAAGGGCACTTAATCGTTAACTATAACACAGTAAACATATTAGAGTTATTTTTGGTAACAAACTATATTAGTTCAATGTTAAAATCCCTTTTAAAGTTTCGTCCCGATTCACCCCTGCATCCCTATTCACCCCGTTTGACGGTATCACAATTTCATTTTTACTACGTGTATTTATATTATGGAAATTACTTCTTATTTGAAAAGTCCTAAGTTTTTGCGAACATACAAAATCCTTTCTAAGATAAAGAGAGAAGGCAGAGTTAGTGGTAATGAAAACGGGCATGATTTACACGGTGCGATTTAATTTCCTCTGGCATACCATCAGTTGAAGAAACAATAAAAGTTGCACAGTCTACAGTGTTTACACGGTGCAAGTCAATTAGTGCTTCCATTTGATTGTATGTCACAGGCAAGAAATTTGCTTCGGGTTTATGGGGCTTCAATGTCTTCCTCTTACTCCGAGAATTTCAAAGATTTGTAATGATGTCATAAAAAAAATATTTTTGGGCGCTTACATTGCTAACGCTGGCTAAACCTGACGAGACAGATCAAAATAATGTACTACGGAATTGTATATCTTAAAAATGTCTACAGAAAAGTCCGAGATGATATATATCTATCTCCTAAGGATAACCCATAGTAACCATTTTTATCTTTTACATATTATTACTAAAAAAATATGGGTTATATACAAAGCTATTTTAAAGAATACAGTATTAATCCTTATCCAATTAAATACGTTAGATACGTTGTGCATTTAATGTAGATCAAAATTGACCTTTAAAGCAAATCATTCAAATTAATATCTTAGTAGATATCAGAGATTTAAAAGTGTAACATCTAATAATAGGGGTCGATATAAATATACCACATTGGCTTTCATTGGAGGCTTACTGGAGGAATGTTGTCTAAAGCCTAGACAAAATGGACATTCGGAAAAGTATAATAAAGTCACTCACTAAATTCTACCTTCTTCTTTGTGTACCTATCTTTGATTCCATAAAGACTCCTTCAAACAGGCGCGACACGCGACACGAATCGCACGTGACACAAAGGCACCGCTTGTCGCGCGACAGGCGTAGGCGGTGCTTTTGAGTTACGTCGCGTGTGTCGCTTGTTTGAAGGAGGCTTTATATTCAAAATAATATTAGTAATAGGACCTTCATCATGATCTAACCCTCAGACCCGCATGTCGCGCGACGAGCGGTGCCTTTTGTGTCGCGCGCAATTCGTGTCGCGTGCCGCGCCTGTTTGTAGGAGATTTAATTATTTATGAGCCTATTGTGTAGTAGATCTTTAAAATATAAATTCTCTTTTTCAGAAACCCATGCTTGGGCGTGGGTGAAGAGATGACACTTCGACAGTTCGGAACTCCCAGTGAACTGCTGACCAAGCTCAGGGCTGATCTCCGATTGTCTTTTCCTAGGTAAGCATTTAATATCTTATCATGTAGCAGAAGAAATTGCAGTAAATGCATTTTTTTCCTGAATGGAAGGTACGGTCGAGGACAATTAATGTTAAGCAATTTTCAAACAAATTCCTTTCCCTCATAGCTGGCGCATGTCACCTTTTTGAGTTGTCATTTTCATACAAAATGTTGGCAATCGGAAAAATTTATAAATGACAAGTTAAAATGAACCTTAAGGTGCTTAACATAATTATTCCTTGTAAAAAATAATCATCCCTACATTTGGGTCGAGTCGGTATTGAAGTTTTGTATAGGACAGTTGAATTTTTTTACGCTTTTACGTTATCGGACCCATGGAGAAAATTGTTGATGGTCTGTGTACCACACTCTTAAATATGACCACATCTTTCTGATAAATGCTATATATCTACTGTAACCTCGATTCATTTTAAGTGACGCATGCAGTGGGACCCCCTTATACTCAGATTTTATACAGGCTCAAAATACAACATTTTTAAGTTTTTCGGGCTGAAAATACTGAACATATTTCATAACATACTTTTCTACTGAACATACTTAACATTGAAAATTCAAAGAACTAAAACAATAATGAGATAGGATATTAACGCAGCTGCATAAGGCAAATGTTTCAGTCACAAAACACTTCTTGTCAAACACGTGTGTAATAATTACCAAACGTTATAATATATTATCTTTCTCCTCAAAATAAAAATAAAAAAACACGTGTGGCACTCGGTGACTGCCGCGCTGAAGCTATTGCATAGCATTATTGATCAATTTATGCAATTATAATTATTCATTTATTTTTTATTTATGCAGTATTTTTTTTCTTTGATATTAATTCAAGTACAGTCGTATCATATACATACACGTTAAGCGAACGCTCGGCCGAGCTACATGGTAGGCGGAGTGGGGGGTGTTAGGTTTTATTTTCGTTACGGAATTTCTTGATTCGGTCGCCGCGCTCAAAGCCCGCGATAAAAGCTATGCAATAGCTTAAAATCTAAATATTTTATTTGATATAAACCTACATGGGCACTTATGAAACGTCAGAAGCTCCGTACACGGTTCCAATTGGTTGTTTCCTATGAAGAAAAGTCGGCAAAAAAACTCCACGGTTACTCTTTTAAAAATAAGGGACTTTTACAATGTTTAAAATTACAGTGTTGATAGGTATGGCAGGACAGTGTAGGCCCGTCAACAAGTAACTGGCACTCATCAAAATATAAAAAGGTCTACAAATCTACAGTCTACAAGTTAGGTCTACAACGTTCTCACATTCAGAAAATATAGAAGAATCTATACAAAAATAAAAGCCTATTTAAACCTAATGACATGATTGCCATTACAATTGCAACAAATCTGAATTAAAATCCTGTCTACAAAAGCCATAAGTAAAGAGTTCAAATAAGAATTGGAGGTATATAATGTCAAATAATGAAAAGATTATGTTAAAGAAGAAAGTAAAAAACATTTTATTTTTATTTTTAGCTATTATCTAATATTGCAAATATTACTGATAAGAATAGCAATAATATCTTAGCAGGAAATGGTGACTTTTGGACTATATACTTCCTCATTGCTACTAATCTATTGATTAGGGTAGGCCCAGTTTTCGATATTTCGACATGAATCACCTTAGTATTGTAAATTGTTTTATGGTAGATTTCGCTAAATTAATATCAGTAAGCAATAAAACCAAAGGGCTTTTAAACTTCCTTATTTTTTTATTACAGAAGTTATTTATAAATATGATAGACGATAGTAGTAATATAATAATTGTATAATATGTATACAGGCGGCGATCTGTAGTTTCTGCCTACCCCCATGGGAAGAAGGCGTTAGTTTATGAATGAAAAATGATAGACGACACATACCACAATATAACACAATTTTAGGCGTTCGCCCACACGCCTGTAATCCCCGAAGGCTTAGGCAGAGCCGCAGAGGTGTACCTATAGTTCACACACATTTCGCCAGTTATTTTTAAAGCCCATGTAAAAGAGGGCGAACCTATTGCCAGTAACTGGGCAGAAATCCAGACTGGGCTGTTACTAAGAAATCCCTGATGAAAAAACCCTATAACACTGCCTGATCTGGGAATCAAACCCAGGACCTGCTGAGCAGTAACCCTTGTGACCACTACACCACCGAGACAGGCTATTACTTCACATATATAATCCTCCAGACCGTATTTCGGTCATGGCGGCCAATCCCAACGGAAACTAGCCTCCGGCGCAGGAGATATTATAGTGCACAAGTGTGTGCGCAGACACAGGTGCACTCTCTCTTCCCTCACTTTCATATTCCGATGGGACGACAACTCGACACGACCAGAGAGAGATCCGGCTCAGGACCAACGGCTTAACATGCTTTCCGAAGCAACGAGGGTATCACACCGCCAACTTCGAAACTCCGGGCTGTTACTAAATAAATCCTAATGGAAAAACCCAATAACACTTTACCCGACCTGGGAATCGAAACCAGAACGCCACGCTCAGCGGTCGCGCTTGCAACCACGAGACCAACGGGGCAGTTAGTTCATATACAAACATACTAAAGTAGCTTTGATAAGCTACTATAGTATGTGATGTGATGTGTATGTGTGTGTGTGGGGGTGTGTGGGTGTATGTGTGTCAGCTGCACGTCAATGCCAAAAGATCCTTGTTCTAATCTAGCATAGAAATCGACTGCTCCTTTCAACACGTCATAAGATATTCAGGGTACCTTGCAACCTAGTGAGTTAAAGTAAAGTTGTGAGTAGTCTCCCGCAAGATAGACCGATGACCTTGTGAAGGCTGCAGGAATGCGCTGGATGCGAGAAGCATAGAACTGTGGGGTAATTGCGTAACACACTAACAGTGGGAACAGCTTTCATTTTGACAGTTCAACAACATTCATTGCGTTATTTACGTTGTTGAGTAGACAATTTTTTCGAACATAAGAAGCAATGGATTAGCAATAGGCTTCAAAATTATTCAGATTGTGATGGATAATGTGTTGCGCAGTTAGGGTGCCAGTCAAAGTGGCGATGCTTGTCCAGCAGTGGACGTCTTTCGACTGAAATTATGGTAGTAGTAAAATATAAACTTTGTTACCTACATTTTTAAATAGAGCTTACACCTACCTTTGTCAGCCTCTATGTAGGTACTTTTTACACTGTATCGTGTGCAAATAAAGAGTTGCTAAAACTAGAAATAATGACCACATTAAGTGTGGCAGTCTGCCATTATGCGTATTAACCGGTAGCTGCAGTATCTAAAATGACTAGTTTAATGGTTTATTACAATGTTGCATAACTACTTATCAAGGGACAAGCTGAAGCGATTGAGGTCTTACGACGACTTTAAATCACCGTGGATTACTGAAGGACTCATATTGACTCTAGTATTTTACTAATAAATGTTTATTACTATCAGGGTTATTCAGGATTATTGTATATTAATACTAAAACAGACCACGAAGAGATTTATTTTCAATCTTTCCATTTTTACTTTCGTCTTTTCAGACCAGTACCCTAATTACGTAACACACAATCTATCACAATCTGAATCATTTTGAAGCCTATTGTCAATCCATTGCTTCATGTGTTCGAAAGATTTGACGGCTCAACAACGTAAATAACGCAATGAATGTTGTTGAACTGTCAAAATGAAACCCATTCCTACTGTTAGTGTGTTACGTAATTACCCCGCTGGGCCGGCAGTCTCGACATTAGATAACGACAAAAAGCTGTCGCTAAGTCGTATCGATGTCAAATTCCTTTAATAGATTTTCAACCTTATAATTTCGATGACATAAGGTTGAAAATCTATTAAAGAAATTTGACATCGATACGACTTAGTGACAGATTTTTATCGCTATCTAATGTCGAGACTGCAGGGCCAGGGCCAGACCACAAAGATTTAAATCGTTAGATTCGCCGCGTCAAAATATGGTCACGTTTCTATTTGGTTTTGACGCACACAATGATACAGTGACTTGACTTGACTATCATAGAAACGCAACTTTTATTTGAAATGAGAATATCGGGATGTGTGGGCGCACTCTTCTCAGTATTAAAGGCGAAAATAGCAAGCGCAGAGCTACACAAAGGCGCCGCTCGTCACGTGACACGCGGTGCCTTTGTGTCGGGCGTCGCGTCGCGCCAGTGTGTACAAGCCTTAATACTTTTTCGCGCGACCTAAGTACGGCAAACCTTGTTAAAATGTTTGCCACACTCATATTTCTTTTTGCGCACGTCTATGTAACCGGTCCCCGCTTGACACTTGTACCACAATATTATTAAGATGTAACCTCATGAAGGGTGCTCTAAAAATAGCGATCAAAAATTAACGCGTCTGCTTTAATAAAAAAATAACTATTTTATAGCCTTTACAAACTTTTTATTGAAGCCAGCTATATTTTAATGTAAGCTATAAAAAGGTTTTATGAAACTGATATTTCATGTCTACAAATAATTAAGACCTTAACCTGTAAATATTTTAGTATCCTATAAAATATTTAGTTAATAATAAAGGCTACTTTTAAGTTAAGATTTTTGTTAAATGGCTCCAATTTAACATTTGGATATCATAGTAAAATTACTGTAGTTTGTTGTGGATGCGTCATCATCGTTCTATATCTGACATTGGAATCCAAAACTATAGATTACTAGCTTTTGCCCGCGGCTTCGCCCGCGTGGAGGTCGGAAATTATCCCACGGGAACGTACTACCGAGATAAAAAGTATTCTACGTTTTAATCCAGGTTATAAACTATCTGTGTTCCAAAATCAATTCAAATCCGTTCAGTAGTTTTTGCGTGAAAGAGTAACAAACATCCATCCATCAATCCATCCATCCATCCTCACAAACTTTCACATTTATAATATTAGTAGGATACTTCGTCGTTCCCTCAATGCTGAGGATCGCGATCGCATACGACGCGTCTCCAAGTTATGCGGTCTTCTGCAGTGTAGACCGCTCGGTAAATGCTGCTTCCAACAGCCTTCTTGATCGCGCCTGACCATCTTGCTGGTGCTGTCTTGGGCGAGCTTTCCTTCCACTCAGTCCAGTATCATAAGCCTACAAGCTGAGGGCACGGTCCTGGCATATTCAAGATAGCCGCTTGATGATGTTGAGTTCCTCCAGCATGGATTCATTCGTTCTCATGGCGGTCCATGGTACACGAAGTAGCCTCCGTCAACTCCACATCTCGAAAGCATCGATCTTACTGCTTTTGCGGCTTTTAATGCACCACGTTTCCGTACCATACAAAAAGATTGATTATTGAACCATAGACAAAAATTCATTAAATAGGCCTCATACAAAAAGTTCATTTCTATTATGGACACGCACAAACTGAGAGTGAATCCCATCTAATAAAAGAAACTAAATGCAATGGCGGCGAGTAATTACGTGTCGGTTACGTCTCGCCACCGCACCGGATAGGGGCAGGCTGCGGAACGTTGGGCCATTAGCACGGAGGATACCGGCTTAGTGATATATCCTTTTTAAAGGACGTTTAATCGATTAACTAACTTAGTAGCATAATCAGCCTATAACATTCCCACAGCTGGGGCACAGGCCTCCTCTCTGTGTGAGGCAGTGGACCGTAATCCACCACGCGGGCACAGTGCGAGTTGGTGGATGTCACATGTTGGAAAACAAGTCATATTTAATAGTTTTATTTTTCACAGACACGTGCATATAAAAAAGATAGTAGATAAGTGAATTCCAATAAATAACAAAACAGATCTAAACAGGCGCGACGCGACAGCGCGACTCAAAGGCACCGCTCGTCGCGCGACCCACGGTGCCTTTGTGTCGCGCTGTCGCTTCGCGTCAGTATATACGAACCTTTAACGAGCACACAACAGAAATAGTCGATCGGTTATTTGGTCGTCTTTTAAATCCGTTAGGTACCCATAATCGTCTAACAAAAAAAAATCCTAAACAAATTAAGTTTAAACAGACTTTTGTACATTATAAATTAAAAATATTTATTGCTAAGGCCTAAAACTTGGCAGAAACAAAGGTTTGTGTAAGTTCTATGTAATAGGGGGGCAAGCCTATTGCCATCAACCAGGCACAAATCCAAACTCCGGGCTGCTACTGAAAAATTCCAGATGGAAAAGCCCAATAACACTTTGCCAGACCTGCACCCTAATTACGTAACACACTATCTATCACAATCTGAATAATTTTGAAGCCTATTGCTAATCCATTGCTTCATAAATTCGAAAAATTTGTCTGCTCAACAACATATATAACGCAATGAATGTTGTTGAACTGTCAAAATGAAACCCATTCCTACTGTTAGTGTGTTACGTAATTACCCCGCAGGGAATCGCACCCAGGCATTATAAAACTTGCGTTTACGTCCTGTAGTCCCCTTAACACTCGTTTTATGAAAGCAATATTATACAAGATGCTGATTATAATCTTATTTCTAACAGCCCTTTTACTACTGCTTCTAATTGTATCCGTCGTAAACTAGTTGTGGAATACAAATGATACAATTTGTTTGTCATAGGAAGCGAGCGATCTTTTGCTTGCAATCTTTTAAATTAGTTTTAACGGTAAATGAAACTGTAACTTGTAATGTTATTTTAACATTTTATAATATAACATATTATTGACCAATTATTTCATTGCTAACTGGAACCAAGCACTGAGGCTTATTGCTTGCACAAAGCAAATGAAACTTCTTTTTAACACAAGAAAAGGTTTCAATATAACTTAGTTTTAATAGAATCTAAGCAAAATCAAATGGGTTAATAAAGTCAAATTTCTTAATAAATAAACTGTACCTTTGTACTCAAAAGTTATAATATGTCGTATCTGTGTGTACACTGACGACTACTTTGCGATACTGCGGAAGAAAGTTGCCTCAGTAATATCCCGAGTGAGGGGAAGCAGCAACAGCATTCTGAGAGTGTTTGCAGAGAGACTGGATGGGCCTACAATGGGGTGGTTTACCAACTTACACGTTGGCAACAAAGCTTGTTAAACCTTCCTGTGATTTGATTTAATTTTTCTTTCTTTTTAGTGTTCCAGCATGTTACTAAAATAGATTTTTAAGTAAGATGTAATACTAACACTCTATGGGCCTTGATGCCTGACAATTTATTTTTAAGCTATTGCATAGCTTTTATCGCGGGCTTTGAGCGCGGCGACCGAATCAAGAAATTCCGTAACGAAAATAAAACCTAACACCCCCCACTCCGCCTACCATGTAGCTCGGCCGAGCGTTCGCTTAACGTGTATGTATATGGTATGACTATACTTGAATTAATATCAAAGAAACAAAAATACTGTATAAATAAAAAATAAATAAATAATTATAATTGCATAAGTTGATAAAAAATGCTATGCAATAGCTTTACTGCGGCAGTCCCCGAGTGCCACACGTGTTTTTATTATTTATAAAGACCTCATAAAAGAATATAAAATATTGAAGCTCAAGTTTAAATTTTTTATGTTGGTGCTTTTTAAGGACTTAGGTGTCGGAACTCCCACTTAAACGCATCGCTCGTTTTATGGCCACACATTTAAAGTTTTTGTACTTCAAATACTTACGATGTTTCCCGTGAATCCAGTGGGTAATTGTTACTATAATTTTTCTTTATGCCGTCAAATTATACCTCTGTGTTTATTACTGGGAGCTGTCCTTAGGGTTGTCACTTGTTCCTTTATGAATGATGCACTTAAGTTTTATAGATGAAGAAGTCTTGAAATTCGGGACATTTCAATTCTCAAAAGAAAAAAAAATTGACGCCATTATTATGTATTCTTCAAAATACAAATGAAAAAATATCACGCGAATAATTTTGCACCCGTCCTCGGAATAGTTAGGTTTGATTTTGACCATTCATACAGAAATAGTAGTTATGTCAATCTAAGCAGAAAAGCTTGAGAAACAAGATAATGTAGGATTCAAGAGCGAGCGAAGCGAGCTCGAAAATATTAGCACCCTACGTTTTTATATTACATACGTAAGAGGCCTCCAACTACCAACTGCCTGTTACTAAATAAATATATTTAAGCCTTATTTAGGATTTTATTAAAAAGTACCTACTTCTCAAGGTTTAGGCAGTAGGTACGGGCACAAGGCGGACCGCCCCTGCCTGCTTCTGAACTCTTGACAACCCTGAAAGTGTTTCTAATAGCAAACTCATTAGTTTTTATCTCACCGGCTTACACTTAAAAGTCCAGCAATAAAAAAAGAATCCTTTCTCATCCCAATGATGTAGTTATGTTAGGTATAAACATATGTACATCACCCGTGCAATTGTTAGTAATTAAATCGAAAATAAAAAGGATGTATCGAACTGTTTAGGGAGTACAAAAATTGGAGCCTTTCCCAAAATACGCCTTCTGGATAATGTCATCCCTCTGTCCCTTCGAATAGCTGGTGTCAGTGTAAAGTTTAGCAACGGGCCTCCAACGTTTAGTTTATATCCTCATACTACATACTAAATATAAATTTCATCTTTCGTGGCCAATGGCTTAATGTATGGTGGCCAATATGACCATCAGTCTTATCTCATCTCACATATTTTACCAACAGCTAAAAATAGACCATTATTAAATTTTAAGCAATCTGTCTTTCTTCCAGTTTCGTCCAAGAATTTTCGTGCGAGCCACTAGATGGCGTAACGTTGTTGCTTGAACTCCTGCGCAACGTGCAACTCAGTCAATCGGGAGAGGGCGCGCGAGGACCACCTGCTGTGAGAAGAAGACCGCTGCTAGATGAATTGGCTTGCTTGTAAGTAACGGATCCTTTATACCATCGTCCTAATTATGCTTGGTTCGGAGCAAGTTAAACGAAGAATGAATTAATGTTTGTTGAAGAATGTTTTGCATTGAATTTCTCGTCAAAAAACTCCATCCATTCATCAATTAAGACTACAAATCATAATTTAGACTTCACAAGTTGAATGTTTAATTTCAACCATAACTTGTATAACTAGTACTACCATGCAATCATCTAATGGATCGATGCCCTGAACAGGCTGGTAAATGTGCCTTAAGGGGGATGCGCCAAGTTAGCCCGCGAAATTCAAATTTTCTTATGTTTTTTGCAATTTGCAGGCTTAACTGCAAATTGCAGAATTATAATCATAAAAATCATCAATACATCTCTCTAAGTTAATATTACCCTATTGAATGACTATTTCATGAAATCATGACATTTGAGGCCAATTTTAACTTAAGGAGTTGTATTGCTGATTCTAATGGTTATAATTCTGTAAAGCCATATTTGATACGGCCGCGAATCATATTTAGATCAAAATACAATCTGATACTGACCTGCAAATTGCAAAAAACGTAAGAAAATTTGAATTTCGCGGGCAATCTTGGCACATCCCCCTTGAGGTGCACACAGATAACTCTCACGTTGATAACTGAAAAACCCTAATAGCAGCCTTAAATTAGCTTACTTATTAAATTGTAATTTTTATTAACCTGCTTATTGTTTCCAGACAATGCCTATGGAGCTGCTGCAGCCGATACCCAGACTGCGTGCGGAGACTGGTGTCAGGCTCCAACGGAGTGTACACCCTGACCGTCTGCATCATGTCTACTGTCAATAAGTCCAGGGTTCTGGCTTTACAGGTCAGTAACGTTTCATATTCTTATGGTTTTTTTATTAATTTCACATTAATCATCATACAGTAGAAAATTTAAATATTTTAATACAATATTCAGAACTTCCAAACTAGTTTAGCATAACTTAAAGTATTCCCGCAATATTCATTTTTTCTTACAAAAAACGTTAAAAAAAAATTCGTGGTCTTTAGCTACAGTAAAATTTGACAAGTTCTTAACTTAAAATTATCAATTCAGAAACCGGGTCTAAGACACGACGATTATTACAATTAAGTTCTTAATGGTTCTCATTTTTACTACTTTTAATTTTAATTCCAGCTCTTGACCAAAGCCTGCTACCCACCAGCAAAAGGCCACAGCATGGTTTCCGAAGCCCTTTCCACCCTCCGTCTTAGATACGGTGAACCAGTTCGCTTCAGATTCCTCGTTGGGATGCTGCAGAGTTCTGGTGGCTCCGGAGACCTGCAAGCAGCAGGCCTGGCCTTCATAAATGCGCTTTTAAGCAGTGCTCCAACTCCTCAAAGGAAGCTGTACATCCAAGCTGAATTAGAACAGGCTGGCTTTGATATTGTTACTTTGAAAAAGGTAATAATAGCGATTTCTAGTTATAAATACATGCATAAGCATTTTTTTTTTAATTACGGTTTTATAAAACCGTACTAAGGTAAAACTAAAACAAAAGACATCACGATGTATTTTGTTTTAGTAGATACCTTTGTCTTATACCTAAGGATAGTTATCATTAGTGAGTTTCTAAAAAAAGGTCTTATTAAAACAACAGACAATTAGATATTATCCGCTTATGGTATCGTAGTAAGAGATACTACACAGTAGGTACTTACAATACTGTTAAAACTAAGTTTTCTTGTTTCTTTTTGTGTCTGCCTAAACATGGGTCAAATTAATTTATTTTCTTTCTTACTTATTTGTTCATTTCATTGATCACCAATTGTCTGTAAATGAAAATTATTTTAACTTTTTGCAGATGGTAGCCAAGCTGCCGAGTGTGAACAACCAAGTGACGAGAGAGATAGAAGATTACGAGAAGCAGCTGATTGACATCGACACACTGAGCGAGAAAGCGAACGAAGCTCAGAGAGAGAAGGACGATATGAGGCACAAGCTAGATTTGCTTGAGAAGAGAGTAAAGGTAAGCTAAAAGCGAGAATTAATTAGATGATTTCCTAATTATTTTTGGATGCCTCACCGGTTTCTCATGTTTCTGATAAACTTTATCACGGCCAACCCTCTTTCTATCATTGAAAAAAGCGATTACGATTGCTCGCCAAGGATAGACAATAACCATACTTTTCTAATTTACAGATTCTTCAAGAAGAAAAAGGGATCCTGCTATCTTTAGAGAAATGTTTGAAGGAGAAGTGTTGCGAGCTTCAAGAGGAGGTGTCCTCACTACGGTCTGAAAATGGCAACTCCAACAGGAAGAAACCATTTGCCATGAAGAAGAAAAACGCTATTCATAAAAATAGAGGTAATTCCCCAACACTTCCGCACTCTCAATTTGCTGATCAAGATAAATACTTACTCGAAAAAAATCCCTGTTTCGTGCTCACCCGCATTAATATTGTTCTTCTTTCTCTTTTGCAGACGAATCATCACCACCAGAAGACGAAGGTATCAGTTCCTCAGAGAGATCTCTAAGCCCTGAAGGTGATGCTCAAAGAGACTCCATGGTCTACGAAGTTTTCAACGTTAAAAACGAAACATACGACCTCATGCGAAACAAACGTCCATTGCACAAAAAACTAGAATGCAAAAAGAATGACAAGAAATCCTCTGATGAAGAAGATGAAACGACAATAGATGAAGTTATTCAGGAATTAAGAAACATAGTCAATCATGCTGAATCGGAACAGTATGCTAAAGATTTCATTGATGATAGATCGTCCAGATGTAACCAGACATCTGAAATCAACGTTCCAATAAATGCTCTAGAATGCAAAAAGCATAGGGACGAAAAAGACGATTCTACTACGAGCACTAGACATAGCATACAGATAAAGGGAAAAGAGGATTTCCCAGACGATAGTGTTGAAGAGGATCAAGAGTCTGAAATAATTCCAAGCAAAATAGTCCCCCACCCACCTAGGAAGGCTAAGAGCCTGTTACACTTATTTGTCCCACCAGTAGTAGACCAAGGATTGGTTTACAAACCTCCCGACCTTTACGATGATAACTTCTATTCAAGTGACGAAGGATCTGATTCTTTACTAAGCGCCTCAAAATACACTAAGCCAGTTAGCAAGAAACCATCAGGTTCCAGCTTTGATTTCCACGAATGCCGAGCTGTATTCAACTCTATTACAGATAGGATTAAAGACGAGTGTAGAACTAAGCGTTCTAGAACTCGTTCTAGGGAAGAAAGTAGGAGTACGTCTATAAAACGAAGCGAGTCTTTCCAAACTTCCGAGAAAGGATCCCGACAGCGGGAGTACATTGATAGTATGTTTTATGCTGAAACCCACACTCCCATTATCAGTTCAATGACTGCTTTGCAAAGATCCAATTCTAAATGCAGTCGTGTCGATGAAATGGTAAACTTGATTGAGTCTAAGAAACTAACTAAAAGCCTTGACAGGATCGATGAGGGTCTCAACTCAATGGTGGATATTGTAATGCTGACTGAACCCAGAAAGCCTGTTTGGCCGTACGAGAGAAGACAAAGATCTTGTTCTAGAACCAGCAGTGATGGAGGAAATGAGAGCCCTTTGATTCCAGTCACAAGATCCCACGGAAAACTTACCAACATCCATCGCTATGACACGAAATCCAGTCACAAGGACGATGTTCACAAACTAGACTCACAGAAATTTTACATGACCCAGCCTAAATTGAACTCTGGCATGGACCAAAGTGGCTTCAATAGCTCCACATTTCTGGTGAAACGAGGTCCCAGCAATGCTGGCTTTTATTCTGGACCTCATATGCTAAGAGATGCTCCTGCGAGTATGACTAGTCTTGTCGTCACTGGCACCCACAGTCACGCAGATCTGAAAAGAACTCTTTCCCCGATTGGATCAAATTCAAGCAAATTCGGCGTCCACAAAGTAACGGATATGCCTTCAGGGTTGTACTAATAGGTGCTTCTATTGTATGTTTTCGGAACCAACGACTAATTTAAGTGTTTCGTACCTAATTTTATAACTAGTGCAATATAGCCCTTTAGGATGAATTAACATGTTCGTAAAACGTTCAGTTTTTGGTCGGTCAGAAATCGAAATTACTTATTGTGTTCATTTGTATATTCTTGTTCAAAATCATCATCACCTGCCTAGCGTTTGCCCAACTATGTTGGGGTCGGCTAGCAGTATACCCGGAGGCAGCTGAATACCAGCATTTTACATGAAGCGACTGCCTATCTGACCTCCACAATCTAGTTACTGGTTAATATGATACCTCTTGGTAAGACTGGTTGTCAGACTGTTGTTGTTTGTCGTCTTGTTCAAAATGTAACATCAAATATAAAAATGATGATTTTTAACAGTTTTTTGGAGTGAGTACCTCCATGTACTTCAAGTTACTATGACCTTCCATAACTGAATAAGTGTAGGCTCTTCTACTAATTTATTTGTTAGTTATTTAGCGATTAATTATTATGTATCTTGGTAATTTTGCTGTTTAGCAAAATTGGCTTAAGATCACGATTTCACTGCTGCCAGTTTATTACTGATATTTTTATTAAAAATACAATTGCACAGACATTATTCTGTATTCTGATCACGAAACACCAATCACAAGTCGCAATATTCTAGTTCGATATTTAAAAGATCTTTTTTTTTTTGTGAAAATGAACTATTCCGTTGTTTCCTCAGTCACTTCAGACCTATACCTCAATTTTTTTTACATAAGTTTGATATTTAAATACATTTTTTGTCTGTATATTGGTCTACTATCAAATTATCTTATTTACTCGTTGTAAATAATACTGTTTATCAATTTAAAACGTAGCATTTTCTTGTACTTACATTATTATTGTAATAAAGACATGTAAGCATAACTTTTTAATTCATTTATTTTTCTACCTTCGTCGGCAAACGTTTTCGCCAACGTTTGCCAGTAAACACTATCGGAGAGAAGCACTGCCCCCGTTCCGGAACTAAAACGCTGTCTCGAAGCATCGTTTTTTTTAGAGCCGCGTTCCCATATGGTGTGAACGGAGCCCGATTACTAAGAATATTTCTGTCATTAAAATGTATTTACAGACGGCAAGATTCAAACTTATTTGCAACATATTTTATTTCTCAGCTCACTATTTTCAACCTTCCCAAGAACTTACACTCTACAGCAGCTGCTGTAGGCTTTTTTTGATCATTAATAGCTATCAATGATCAAAAATACCGTCGTACTTATTTTTGTGAATCTAGTTACGACTCAGCCTGAAGGAATGTCGACTTACCACGGTATTACATTATAGATTATAAAACCAATTCTAATCGGACATCCTGATTGTAGACACTGATGTAATATCGCACACTTTGATTATAATCTATGCCTCATTATTCATGGCAATGGTAATTAGTACACAGTTTGGTTTCATGATTTTCAGCAAAGATTAGGTCACTAGTCACGTAACCTAATTGAGATAATATCGAGGTTGAAAAGGTTATCTCATCTTCAACTGTTTAAGGAAGAGTAACACCGATAGGAACTAGAAAAGAAAAGTCGATGACATGACTAGGATGTCACCAATCCGCACTAAGCTTGCTTGGTGAATAACAGGCCATTTCTTCTTACAGAGGGGAGGCCCCAAGCCCCAACACTTTTTTTATTGGGTGGGAAGTCATCAAATGACTTCTCCCGCTCTGGGCGGAGCGGAAGGGCGTGTCAAACGCTTACTGACTAAAACCCACCCGTGTTCCTTCAGTTGCCTGTGCGCCAGGTCCAGGGTAACTCTTTCGAACAATCCGCGACCCCGGCAGGCATCGGCCCTATCAGACCCCGTTAATGGTGCTGACATCTCATTGAGGCGCGCGTGGAACACGACGCGCCGTCGACCCGAGACTGGTCCTTACCGGACGGCGAGCTCCCCATTGCTCGCCGTCCGCAAGCCCGCGCCTACGGTGGCCGGGAGTCGGCTATCGATTCCCGTCGCCCAGGGTGTCTCCTCCTGCGGCAGCTAGAGGCGTGAGGACACAACGATTGCCTCTCCTTCACGCGTTCCGCCTCCTCCTTCGCGAGCATTACTGCTTCGCGAGCCCCAACACTTGGAATTTAATAGGCTGGTTATAATTATTATTAATCTGCCGTTGTCGCCGAATTAGATAAAAATTTAAATCAGTATGGATTTTACTAATACCATACGGGTACCAATAAGTCCACAAAAGATAGGTGTTAAAACTTTGTCAATGATAAAGAACAGACAACTTAGATTAAATAATAATATTATAACTTTAATCTTACAGAGTGATCTAAAACACCACTGGAACATGGATGTCATCAACACTCAATGAACATTAATGCTAGATCTTTCACTGAATGAGAGGTTATACTATATACACTTATTATTTATAGAGACAAACAAACAAACAAACAAATAAAAAAACTTACAAATAAAACAAAAGTTAAACATCGGAATCCATATATCACAATCATATTTACACTATATACAATAATAATCCGAATCACTGCCGACTATCAACGTCCTTCAACAAAGGAATCAAAGAGTCATACATCTGTTCCTTGACATCGTTACCCCAGATGAAATCATAATGGTTGAAAGAATCCCTTTCAGCTTTGAAAACACCAACTACATTAGGTAAAGCATCAGCAAGAAGCAGCAAGTCTTTGTAGTTAACTTCGTTGTCACTCTGTCCGTAGTGCAAGTATGCTGGTACGGTGACCTTGTTCAATTCGTATTCTGGAGGGTTGAGTCTTCCGTAGGCAGCCAAGTTTTGAAGAGGCAAATTGTGGTTGTAGCGACGGAAGGCATCGAAACGGATGGTCTGGCCGTAGTGAGCCACTTGACGGACTGACGCTCCAGCAGGAGCGTGGGCAAGGAACAATGGGACCATGGTCTAGAAGAAGAAAAAATTGGATAAGCATGCAAATTCGTAGACTTAAATAAATAAAAAATTCGGGGTACTGCCTTTACGGTTTCCCTTTTTTATTTACTACAGTACTGACAGAAAACTGAAGCCATATTTTAAATAAGCTTAAAAGGCTTTCATTTCGTGAAAATATTTCCAGAAGTGTACTGTGTGTCTTCTTTGAGTTCAAGGCGTACTTTTCTTGAAACTACATTTTTGTATGACTTGTGCAATAACTCGTACGATTGTTTAGACAGTGGTAACAAGTTGTGTTATGTAGTTTCCAGAACATGCCATGGACGCGAGGTGCGCACACGACCTGTATTCGCCACTACTTACAGTCATACAAATGCCGGTTTGCGTGCGCCTCTTTGTCGCCTAACGAGCAATTTTATAAAGAATTTCTGCAGTTTGGATCTATTTGCTTTACCGCATAGAAAGTTTAGACTCGATTTACTTAACATATTGAAAAATTAATATGACACTGTTGTTCCATTTCTGCGGCACTATTAACAAATTTATGTTTTGTTGATACTTTACTATTAATATTCCTCTTTTTTTATTGTTTACAACGCTAGTCTTAAAGTTTACCAAATTATCTCATTGTGTTGGATAACGTGGTTGATTTCACATTTATATCATTTCTGTATCCTACCTTTTTGTAATTCTTTGTATATAATTGTTTGTTTTCCCGAATAAATAAAATAGATGAATGGCGGTGATGAAGCTTTACATACTCCAGTCACTTCTTTGACCGCTAAATCTATAATTGATATGAATATATAATAATAGTTTTTGGAATTATGGCTTAATCGTTGAGCTCCTTCAGTTCTGAGTTGAGCTGCACGATTACTGACAAATGACTGACACTGACTGGACAGGTCCACTCAATCTGTGTGCTTTTTCCTCAAAAGACCATTTCAGATACAAATCTACATGATCTTCACATGATCTGACCAAGATTATGTCTAGACTTTAAAAGAGACTGTGACTTCTGAGTTTGTTTCGGCCTTTCTTCTCAGAGTAGTCAGATAGGAAACGCCGACGTCATCTAGTTTTTAAAATATGATTGGCGTGTAACAGTGTTTATTCAAACCTACTTACAGAAACAAAATCATTTATCATTTAAACTATCAAGGCTATTCATAAAGTAACTTAAATTAAAGATACTCACAGCATTATAAGACTCTCTGTCTGTGAGGCCGGTTAAAATATCAGTCTCGCAGAGTGTAGCAAAGAGGGCAGATGGTTCATTGCAGAAGTTGCTTTTGAACCATTCGACAAAATCATTTTCTCCAAAGATTTCACCTTGACCCATGGCGAAGGCAGTGGTCTGTGAAAAGAAAACAACGATAATTATTAACCTGTTATGTCTCGTAGCATCTCAAATTCCAAAGCTACCTCACATTTGGAAAATATCTGAAAACCTGTCGTTTCAAAACCGAAATCTAGGTTCTAATCACTTTTTCTCTTTAACGTTTTGATTGAATTCTATTAAAAAAATATATATATCTAAAATTCATAGTTTTTGTATTTAAATGCTTACTTACTATTAAAAAGAAAACTTACAAAATGTAAATATTTCCATAGATAAATAAAACGTTTCGGGAAAGAAAATTTTAATATATAAAAACATAATTATACAATTAAGACTCTAAGTTTAGTCCTAACTGAGGCTAAAGAACCAGCAAATACATCTATTTCACCACGGATGGAGTTGGCAAGAGAAAGCATGCGGCAAATGGGTGAAGAAGTATCCATATTAATTCTACTTTGAGGCAGAACGACAGTCATTCGGTTAATTAAGCGGCTACTACTACGTGGGATACTAAATTTCACTTTTTCTAAAAGCTCAGGAGAATCTATTATACCTACCATTAAAGATTTCCTACGTGCGCTTAAAGATTTTATTTTATAATTACTCAGTCTAGAGTTATACGAGTTCAGACTACGACATCCCCTGATCTCGTAGTCTGAACCTGGCCTAGACAAAATCCCTTTTCTGTAAGTGTTAACGCCAACGGAAATTCAAATTGTATGGAATTGACATTCGCTTACCACGTGACATTACGTATCTTTTCCACAGGTAATATCATTGTCATACATTTTGACGTTAGCGTCTGGCGTTAACGCTATCAGAAAAGTTTTTGTCTAGGCTTACTGTTATCCTTGTAACATAAGGGATATAACAATATTTTTTGAACGCGCTCTATCTGATCAGAGTTGCACCTGATAAAACGGATTCCATGCCGTACTACAATACTCCATAATACTTCGAATAAAGTTGTTGTAAATGGAAATAGTCAGAATTGGTTCTTCAAAAAATTTCATTTCCGGACAATGAAACCTGACAATTTAGATGCCCGACTAATGACTCCTATAACTTAAACTAATATCTATTAGAACATCAAGGTATCAACATCTTGGAGCGGGCTGTTATTAATCGAGTAATAATATTGACATATTTTCCTTCTTCTGCAAAAAATTAAATAAAATATTTTCTTTCATTTAATGACATTTTGTTTTGTATGTCTACATTATTTAAATCTTGCTGATGCTGAATAATATTGGATTCGTTGTGTATAGTTCGGTATATTTTTTTTTTTTTTTGATGAAGCTAGTTGCCCATTCCAAAGCGTAGCAGGTACCTATAGAGCAGAACGGGCAAGAAACTCCACGGACACTCTTTTAAATCAAAATATGGTTACAAAATATTGGTTACATCATTCATGTTGAAATTATGCATGTGAGAACGATGCAGAAAGTTAATAGCGTCCGTAATAAAAATACAAAAACAATTCAAATATTAAATTAAATTAAAATAAGCCGTGGCAGCTAAAAGATGACCATGTCCCTACTGACGGCGCCCGTTCACGATCATGAACTAAGAATTGTTGAGTTGAGTTGATTAAACGTTGAGTATCGTGTTGCATTGATGAAGATACTTAAAGGCTTGCATGTCTATAAAAATATGTTCTAGATTACTACTTGATCTTCTATACTCTAGGGACCAATAGACCAGAATCCATATTATATTCCCAAGAGATACTACCCATATTAAAAATGCCGATTAATAAATACATAGAATTGATTTTGCTCTTTTGTTAATTACTTCTGTAAAGTTTCGAAACAGTGCATCGATAGTCTTGTTTGTTTGTTTGGAGGTGGGATATAAACTGCACAAATATTAATACTTAAGCCACTCTCACACTTTATTGTAATTCATAATTCCTCGCAATGGGATCTTCCGGCCACCTTTATCAAATAATTTCAATAGGATGGGCAACAGTCTCATTTTCTCAATAGAAAACATGCTGAGATAGTCCTCCGTTTGTTTAGCTTTTCACGTTTCATTACCTAATTCATAGATTGCCTACCTTATCATCTGACAACTACATTTCCTTATATTAACACGTGAGCATTAAACATCTGGGTTTTTTTATACATCCTGGTTCATTCGCCATTTACCATCATGAATCAAATGATTAGTAATTGATTTCAATCAAAGCAAACGTGACTCTTTTAATGCTAAAACCTTACCTTCTTATAGCCTACGTAGTAGATATACAAACTAATATTATAATCATTAGTGATAATCTACTAATTTGCTTTACGTTACTGTAGTATTTGCAATCTATGCCAGCCGGTTTTTTATCAATGACGAGTTCAGCGATAGTTAGTCGATAAAATTATATACTTTTCAAACACCTACCTACTATTATTGTAAATGAGTATCTTACTATTCATTCGTTCATTTTTCAAAACGAGATGAAATACTAACCTCAATATAACTTTCCAAAGGCGCCAAAGTTTTGAACATGGACACTTCATTGTTTCTGAAAAATGAAGCCGGAGCCAAGCCGTGGAAGGATAAGAACTTCTCATTATACTCGGGTCTCAAGGAATTGAGAACTAAGAAGGTAGTTCCACCCTGAGAGTGGCCGATGTAGTGGAGTTTCTCTTGTCCTGTGGTCTCAAGAATGTAGTCGATGAAGGCAGGTAGGTCGTGGTTGCCGATCTCATCCCAGCTGAACCTCCAGAAGTTCTGGAGTAAACCGTCAGGGTTGATGGAGCTGTGTTTGCGGGAGTAGAAGTTGCCGCGGGCGTTACCCAGCCATACGTCGTAACCGGCCTCAGCCAGCAGGTACGCTGCGAAGAGAGACACAATTTAGAGTAAAGTTTGGAGCAGAGTATTTTGCTCAAGAAAAAAAAATGGGACTTCGTTACACGGAAGAGGATAAAAGTTATTCCAGAGTGAAAACATAATGCTTTGTTGGAAGACACAGGCAGGCTTTGTAACAATGATCAAAATTGGCAATATGAATTTGAAAATAGCTCTATCAATGAGCCTGCAATTAGTTTAATCATAATAATATTAATATTTAATCAAAAACCAGATATTATCATATACCAGATTCAGCTTGCCAAAACGTTCATGCATAATTGATCGATGTCAATCAACGCGTACTTTCGAAGATAGCATTATTAGTCTGATATTAACTGATTATTAGGTTGCTAATTTCATGTTGATTAATGTATACGTTTCTCATGTCCGGTGAATGTTTGTTTGGGCACGTCGGATTGGTGAATTAGATAGAATCTCCACCGACTGAATGAGTCATATTATTATACTGAGTGACGTGAGCTTTTTCGGAGAGAGTGGTGACATGACATTGGGCACCCTTGGTGCACTACAGCCCACTGCCTCGCAGAAAGACGAGGCCTGCGACCTAGTGGTGGGAACATTATAGGCTCATTAAGCGTGTGATATGAGGTTTCCTCATACAGTTCCAGCGAAAACCAATAACTTTTAACTAAAAACAGTCGGTAAATAGTCGTTAATATCGTAAATTAGACAAAAGCTATGGTTTGTAAGCAAAACAAAAGGGCAAGTGAAGAATATTAATATCATCATTTTTCTGCCCTTATCCCAATCTATTCAAGTGAAGAATATTAATAGTCAATTAATAATTGTAATCAACTAGCGATCGGCCCTGCTTCGCACGGGTGCAATGTACTGATGCTGCGACATGTTTTGACATGTCGCACACATTTGACATGTCGACAACGAGATTTCTGGGCTATATTTAAGTTAAATTTGAATGTATTCTCCACATAAATCTTCCGGAATTAATACTCTAAATGTTGGTGAAAACCACATCAAAATCCATTGCGGAGTTTAACAGAAACACGTAAGCGGCTGTGTGACCTCTTAGTTTTTCTAAATCTACACGAAAATCGACTTTGTTTTTTACTGTGATTAATATCAGTTACAAACTTAAGCAGCTTACAGGGTTCTGTTTGATCTTGATTGCCACCAGAATGATACGTGTGTTTCATTAATTAATTATCAAACTTTAAACGGGTAATTAACATGATAATAACATTACTTTTTCGTGTCGACGACGTTCCTATCATTCAAATGACAAAAAAAAAGTTTAATGAATTAGAGTGTCCCATTTTTAGACTACCAATTTGGTAGATTTGATAATTTCAAGAATCATGCATTTTGCAAGATTACTGTTAAATTGCAACTTTAAAAATTATAAGGAAAGTAAATTATCTCAGTCTTACAACAATAGGCTTTTCACAAAGCTACAATGTTCTGGATATTAGTCCTAATTAAATATAATTAAATTAATGTCGCGGAATATTGGACATACAAAATTACTTGCTATTGCAGGTTGAACTTAGATGAAATGGTGCACGTGTGTGCTGATCGGCGCAACCAAAAAGATTCCTAAGCCGAGCACTGATTGAATGAATTCAGAGAGTGAATGATAATTACAATATTGAATTTAAAAAGGTAAATATAACACAAAACTCACCTAAAGCATTGCCAGGTCCTAAGACAAGGAAATCAGCGGAGGAAGACAAGAGTCCGTGCATGACGAAGACGACGGGTCTCTTGACGGTGGGGTCATTGTTCTGGTCTTTGCCGTAGGGGATCCTGTGGGCCTCCAGGATGTAGCCATCGGAGGTCTCGACGTTGTGGATTTCGATAGGGTAGCCGTACTTAGCTACGAGGCCGGGCTGTTAAGAAATTAGGTGTATTAGGCGTTGCCTGATCTCCCAACGGAGAATTCTCCAGTGATTTTTTTTATTTTCCGAGTACTAAGTTCAGGCACTTTGTATTCTCTTGTCTCTTGTTTTCTTATTATAGTTTTTTAATTGTACTTAAAGGGAGACTTCACTGTCATTGAAAATACTCCCTAAATATATTTTCGTAATTGCCGTAATTGCTTTCCAAATTATGGTAGATAAGATTTTCGTAACGCTCTATTTTTTTAATAAAAATTGTACCTTTTCGAAAAAAGAAATTGATGTTGTGAAATTGATAAAATTAAATACAACACAACGTCACGCTTCACAATGACGTTGTTACATCGCTCAATTCAACGTCAATATAAAAAACAAATTTTGAGCAAAAACAAAGGGTCGTGGCCGACATCTTCTTCAAGAGTCTTGCCTATTATGGTTATGGCATACAATACAATAAAATCAAAAAAAAAGCTCATAAAATCTGTTGTTGTGAATTTACTAAAATTCACAACAACAGTTCTACAAAAATTCTATTAATATTAAACGTGTTTGTAACTAGTTATACAAACTCAAATAATTTTAATTGAATGTTTGTTTGAATCTAATGTTATTATTTTAAGATTTAAATATTCTTTGTTATTCTTTCCACTAGGCGTTCGATTTAAACTTTTACTTTTGTGCAATTTTTTATAATTATTTCAGATTTCTTGTTATAAGTATTTACACTTACCGCATCTAGTTGCGAATCCTCTTCAATGTTGCTTGACATCGGCAATGCCGGATTAGCCTCAAAGAGGCTTTTAACGTGATCGGCATTGGGAGCCCTTCTAGCTGTAGCGGAAACCGCTAACGCGACGAAAAGTGTAAATTTAAGCACCATTTTTGCACGCTAGTGATGTACGAGTACTGACGCCATTTAACTGTTTGCACCGTCTTTTGTAAGTGAGTTATCGCGTCGTCATCAATATTATTTAAAGATTAGACAACCCGTGAAGTTTTTGTTTAGGAAATTCTACGGGTGTTATTATTATTATTAACGGTTCTGATAAATTATTTATTTTTTGTTTTCTTTTTCCTTCGTCTTCTGTGTATCCGCGCGGGATCAAAACGTGTCAGAGAGATAAATAGCATTTTTGCATGAAACAATTTTTGATTATGAGAATATTTTTTATTTTTAATCTTCTTGACCTGAATGATTCTTGAAGGTAAACCGTAGAGTAATAGTAATTATTGACAACTTGTAAAAAAATCACAATAACGGTTAAGGGACAAAATGTTCAGCGAAATAAGGATTATTAATTCCTTATATAGCTTGGGAAGCATTCGACTAAATAAGTAGGAAAAAAATAAAAATAAAGCAAAATTCTTTGTTTTATTTATTATTTAAAGTGAGGATTTAAATGATAAAGATAAAAGAGTGATGAATTATAAATGTGAACATATTTCCTTAACTCACTGAAAATCATGCGGGTCAGAAATAACCGGTAGTGATAAATCTATTGTGTTTACTGCAATGCGTTTACTTGTGTTATCTTTACTAGGTAGGTACCTACGAGTAATTCCTACTATTTCCTACCCAAGTTGATGGGTGAGGAACGGCTGATCAGGTTTGAATCACTAAAATAGACTATGACCTGGATAAACACAAAGGGTACATACTTTTTTTTTTTTTTTATCGGATAGGTAGATTACTGCATGAAGGATCTCTTAGGGTGCAAGTTAACCGGATGGTACGGGGATACCGCACGGTCTCCTGCGAGGCGGCGAGCCTCCTTGCCGGATTGCCGCCGTGGGATCTGGGGGCAAAAGTCCTCGCGCACGTTTGGGAGTGGCGCGAGGAGGCGAAACACCGGGGCGTAACTCCGCTGCCGCGAGAAATCGCGGCACAGCGGACAGAGCTCCGGCGGGATCTCATGGCGGCATGGAGAGTGCGACTGTCGCAACCCAGCGCACAAACACAATGCCGCAATGTGTCGCAGCCCACGCCACAATTGCGGCGGTAATACCCCTCTTTGAGAAGTGGCTTGAGAGGCGCCACGGCATCCTCACCTTCCGCCTGACGCAGGTCCTCACCGGACATTATTGTTTCAGGAGGTTCCTGTTTCGGATAAGGCGGGAGGAAACGCCCGGGTGTTATCATTGTGTGGATCGACCGGAGGACACGGTGCAGCATACGGTGGAGGTCTGCCCGGCTTGGGCGGAGCACCGCTGTGTCCTCGTGGCGGCGATCGGCGGCGGAGACCTCTCGCGTCCGGCCCTGGTTCAGGCCATGGTACGGAGCGAGAGGGAATGGGAAGCCGTCACCTCCTTCTGCGAAGCAGTAATGCTCGCGAAGGAGGAGGCGGAGCGCGAGAGGGAGAGGCAATCACTGCGCCCTCGCGCCCCTAGTCGCCGCAGGAGGAGACACCCTGGGCGTCGGGAGTAGATTGCCGACTCCCGGCCACCGTAGGCTCGGGCTTGCGGACGGCGACCAATGGGCAGCTCGCCGTCCGGTAAGGACCAGGCCGGGGTCGACGGCGCGTCGTGTTCCACGCGCGCCTCAAAGAGATGTCAGCACCATTGACGGGGTCCGATAGGACCGATGCCTGCCGGGGTCGCAGATTGTTCGAAAGAGTTACCGTGGCCCTGGCGCACAGGCAACTGAAGGAACACGGGTGGGTTTTAGTCAGTAAGAGTCTGACACGATGACTACCAACCCAAAAAAAAAAAAAAGGGTGCAAGCTAAACCGCTAGTGTACAAAAATGAAGGTTTCATTGAAGTTTGGTTTGGTTTTGAGGTTTGGGAATAACAGAAACAGATGGACGTAATGGTTTTATGTGCTCCTACTGCCCATTTGGGGCCACAGATAGTCAACGTACTAAAGATTTTTTATTTATTTAATAGAGTCAATACCTAATAGAGTCAAAACTTATACTCGTACGCTCAAACGTAAACGGTGATTTCTGCATTGGCAGAAATCAGGTTTTTACTGAAAACGTTATAATTCGTCACAATCATTGTAAGATTTGGGGTGTTGGAGGTTTAACTACACTGGCGTGCAAAAAAATCGGCCCACCCCGTGCTTTCAATTTGAGAGACGATATCTCAAAAATCTTAATGAATATAATTTATTAATTTATATTGTGTGAAGGTAGGTAAGGTACCGTCTATTTGCACATACACTATATTTGGATAAAAGCTATATTCTTCACAAGATCGACTCAATTCTTCAGATTTCGTGTGACTGTGTGACTTTTTTTGGCAATGAAATTGACAAAAGAATAGTTTTGTTTATTTCTGTTCGTTTAATGAAAATATAACTTGATTTTTTAACGGACTTCAAAAAAAGGAAGTTCCTTATTCGAACCCCCATGTTTATAAGTTCGTGATTTTTTTATAAACTTATAAATCAGTTTTGATAATTCTTTAACTAACGTAATCTACATACTTTCAGGAAGGTTTTAGTATACAATATTTATATTAGGTTATTGTTAGTAAACCTTGTTGAATTAGATCGTTTTAAATCGAAGAACACGGGGTAGGTCGATTTTATTGCACGCCAGTGTATTTAGTGGTATTACGTTTGCGATGATTTTACGTATTGTGCGCGGGTACATTACTAATTACGTGACGCGTTCGAAGAGAGTATTCGTCACTGAGGAAGGGAGTAAGGATTGACCTGAAATACTGGTGTGAGCTGTTTAACTAGCTGGCTCCACGTGGCTTCATTAATCGGTGTTTTCTTCGGCACGAGATCACTGCACTTCACTCACGAATAATGTTCACTCAAAGTTAATAAGTTGCAATATTAGCAACCCTACATTATGGCGGTTATAAAAGTTCCAGAATAGGCGCGCGCGCGCACGTACTTATGAATGTGTGATTTCAGCGGTGTCATCAAGCGAAGTGTTCTTCGCAAAATATGTCGTCTCTCAATCGTTATGGGAGAGGAAGGGGCGGATATAGGAAACGACCAAAATGCTCTCATAATGACAATGTTAAACATTTTATAGATGACTGAATTTGAGTGCGAGGCTTTTTAGAATATAGAAGTGAAATCATATTATTTTATTTTTTTTGCGTCAACAGGTGCATTAAAATAGTCTCCATGAGTTTCGATACTGAGGTTCCAAAATTAGGTCGGTGCACCTTGAGCAATCAGTCAGCACCGCTTCCACATTATTATACCATAATACCAAGCCTATACTCGTATAGCCTATTATTGTCCCACTGCAGGGCAGAGGTCTCTTCTCATATAGAGAAGGCATTTATATATAGTAAATGGTAGAAATGGTACACGTTTATATAGGTCTACAGGACCTTATCAAATACAAAATATAAAGACTTGAATACCATGATTAATACCCCCGTTGGGTCTTTTTGGTTCTAATAGTTCTAATATACCTAGTACACAAAATAGGTTTAATTTACATTAAAGTAGGGGCTGTATAGAATAGCCCTGCCCCTGACCACCATCTTACTGCGTAGACACGGACTTCCCTTCTTGAGCATTGATCACTATGCTTGCTCAAGGCGGATTGAACATAACTTCCACATTGCTGATTGACTGACCTTGACTGACCTTTTGAAAGGGGCAACTAGAGTCAATTCTATTTTCTTGTAAATTTTGAGGTTCAAAGTTGCGTTTTATGTGTCTATTTGAATTCAATGATTTGACTTTGACTTTGACTAATTTTTCACCACGGCACAAGCTATTTGTTACGAAAGAAAAAGAAACGAATCAGGATAATATCATGACTCTCCCCACATATCCAACTTGTCTATGCTACTTTACATACCATCACACCTTAATCCTCGATGGATTAGGCAGGGGTGTACCGATTTACACCCACATTTCGTCAATTATGTTTAAGTCCCATGTAACAGGGGGCGAGCCTATTACCATCAACCGGACAAAAAATCAGACTCCGGGCTGCTACTGAGAAATTCCTGATGGACAAACCCAATAACACTTTGCCCGATGGGGGAATCGAACCTAGGACCTCATGGTCAGCAGTAGTGCTTGCGACCACTTGACCAATGAGGCAGTAATGTCATGTCAGTCTATGCTTACTGTCCCCCTTTATTTCTTCAGTTCTCTTCTGCCAGATCAACATGAAAGCATTTTTTACTATCTACTGTTCAACCCTATAATTAAATAAATCTACAAGATAATATAATCAGCTATACGCCGTATGAAAGGTGTAGGTTTATTGTTTAATAGATTAACGCCTATCGGCTAAGTTCAATGGCGAATCGATAATTTAATTTTAAGCATTTATTACGTTATATTAATTATTTTAAAATCAAAAATGTTCTGACAAAGGCGTGCGTCTTTTTGAGCAGTGGTATCGGCCCCGAGCTCCGAAGGTCGTGGGTTCGAACCCAGGCAGGTACTTTGCTTTGTGCAATTTAGAACATCACCACTGCTCTCAAAATGGTGAAGGAAAACATCGTGAGGAAACCGTCATGTTCTAAAAACCAAGTGTTTAAAGATGTGACATCTACCAACCCGCACTAGGCCCGCGTGGTGGATTATAACTCGCTTCTTTTCACAGAGAGAAAAGAGGTTTGTGCTGTGTCCCAGCAGTGGGAACATTATAGGCTGATTATGCTGTGCTATGTACGTCTTTTCGATTGTAAATTACATCAGACTTCGCAGAATTGGCTGTACTTAATCACAGGAACAATGTTTTCAACGACCACCATTTTCCTCCTATCTATACCAATACCAACCATTACCATTATCTGCACCAATTTATTTAGGTATAGTTTTTTCCATACCTACAGGCATCTTTATTTGCCATTTTACCATCCTATCCATACCTACAGGCATCTCTATTAGCCATTCTACCATTCAATCTATACCTACAGGCATCTCTATTAACCATTCTACCATCCTATCCATGCCTACAGGCATCTCTATTAACCATTCTACCATTCAATCTATACCTACAGGCATCTCTATTAACCATTCTACCATCCTATCCATGCCTACAGGCATCACTATTAACCATTCTACCATCCTATCCATACCTACAGGCATCTCTATTAGCCATTCTACCATCCTATCCATACCTACAGGCATCACTATTAACCATTCTACCATCCTATCCATACCTACAGGCATCTCTATTAGCCATTCTACCATCCTATCCATACCTACAGGCATCTCTGTTAGCCATGATACCATCCTATCCATACCTACAGGCTTCTTATTAGCCATTCTACCATCCTATCCATTGTCTTTAAAAATCTATCCATATTTTCTTTGGTGTGCCACTTTTCTCATAGTCATACCTACACATTCATACTTTTTTAATAACTTCTTATTTGAAGCTTCTATCCAACAAAAATGAACTATCAAAATGTCGTCATTTTTTATATGATTATTTTCATCAACTTACATTTTTGTATCTACGTATCACTGAAGGTGGGGCAGGATCTGTCATCATCTATGTAAGTTTTTAAATCAAAAAGCGAAAATTAAACAAGTAAGGTACCTACCCAGCTCACTTAAACTATAATATCTTTGTAAGTTTTTTTCATGAGACGAATAACCAATCTGTCGATATGTGTAGTATCGAAGCTATGAATAGAAATGTAATTAAAATGAAATGTAATTGTAGCGCCATATTTGAGCATGACTAATTTAATAAAAATCTACGGTTAATTTTAAATAATTAGTTTCCCTAAAAACTCTTAAGTATTTGCAAAAACATGATAAAATGACACTTCATCAGCGTAAACTACTGCCGATAGTATTTTTTTGTAATGTTTGAATAAAACCTACTGTTAATTTTAAATAATTAGTTTCCCTAAAAACTCTTAAGTATTTGCAAAAACACGATAAAATGAAACTTTATCAGCGTAAACTAATGCTGATTATCTTTTTTGTAATGTTTGCACATACAAAAAAATTTAAATGAGTCATTTGGGTGTGATCCTTGATCGTGATAAAAATATGCCTCAACAGAATCCTATAAGTATTATATTTTACTTGAATCTTTTTATTAAATAATACATATATAATAGATTTTTTTTACCCCTGTTGTGTCATAGGTATCTACGAGTATATACCTAAGAAACAACAGGGGTAAAAAAAAAAATCGTATAAACGCACGACGACATCTTGGCAGGCCAAAGCGAAGATGATGATGATGATGACTTTTTTTGTTATAACTTGTTTACCCATCACGTCTGTGAAGTTTACACAAAGAAAACTGATATTTCAAGTGACTACACTACCTGCGGTTGATGACCCAAAAAAAAAACGAATAAAATTAATTCCTTTTTTAATTGATCATGTTAAGATATCGATAGCCATCACGTCTGCGGAGTTTCGCTAGTTAATTCAATTTGACCCTGTATATGTAATAGCATACAATATTATTTAAGTTTATATCCATGTTAATAAAGTCAGTATAATTTAATTTATGGGCAATAGAGGACTGGCAATACAAGCTGAAATATAAGAAAAGATTCCTTTCTGTAATAAACTTCATATTGTTCCTGACAAAACTTTTAAAGTTATTGAACAATAAATTTAAAAGAACGTGCCATGGCACGTCGCAATTATAGAGGTAAGACTCGTCATACAGAAGCGGCCAAAGTGACAATGATATGGTGCCCTCTCCTTCCGGTTGACTTTGGAGACCACCTCTTTCCGGATGGCTCTTCAATAAACTATCAACTCAACCTATCGCAGTCCACTGCTGGACATAAGCGACTCCCAGGCTGCGCCACAATACTCAGTCCTCCGCCTTCCGCATTCAGTCTGTCCCAGCCACCGAATGGGTCTTAACGAAGCTGAAAGTCAATGGTTCTTCCCGTCATTGTGATTATTTTAAAGGACTGTATACTCTCCTACCTAGGAGTAGGAACCTTCTAGTTACGGAGATATTGAAGGTCAGAGTTTCAAATGCTTTTGTTTTTTTTTTTTCGAAAACTAGTTTTAAATGTTATAACGTGCCTTTAAATATCCCCACGGCGGCGGTACTGTTGCATGCACAATTTTTCACACCAAATATAAAAGTAATTTCCCAGTAATTATTTTTGTACAATATTACTTAGCTTGATGTACAGAATGTGTAAGTGATGGATCTTTAACGGGTTTTAACGGGTGTGCCAGTACACCCGTCTGGTTACCACCACTATGGCAACTGTCTCAAAGATGTCTCTGTCGAAGCAGGGCACTTTTCCAATCATTGGACAATGCTGCACCGCCAAGTGACCGACTTATCGCCTCCCCTTAGGCGCGTTGGGATAAGTTCGGTTCTGGGAAAGAAAAATCAAATCAAATTCCCGGCGAATTTGGCATTTCATCCAAACAACATTTGAACATCATGGATCAAGAGGTTTTTTTTTTCCCTAGATAAAAGGGGAATAACCGTCAGTATGATAAAAACTAAGCAAACAAGCTTGTGAAATGGGTGGAGGCAGGAATCATTAATACTACAAATAAGCATAGAATACATAATATGCGTTACTAATCAATACAATAATAAACCTTCAAGATTGAGCTAAGTAATGAGTATGATTCATTAAAAAAAACTGTTGTCATAAACGTGATAGGAATGAACAAAAACCAAAATATTTTGCAAATACATGGACTAACAAAAAATGTCGGACAGATTTTCGCTAGCAAAAAACTGTGTCAATAAAGTCGGCTGGCTCGCTGTACGTTTAGGCCGCTGTACGCACACATTCACACATTAGTCAGCCGACGACGGTCGGCCATTACGTGCGCAAACGGCAACACATATATAAATATATTCACACATAAACTGGACTCAGTTTTGTCTTAGCGGAGTTCCGTCCGACTTTTTTGTTCGTCCATGAAACCTACATTATAAGTAATACAATTTGTATTACTTTAGTAGCATAGGTGCCGAATTACCGATTATAAACCGATCGAATTCGCCATACATCGCTGATGTCGATGATCGCTGCCAGATTAAACTAGGATTTAGCGGAATCTGTAGATTGCAACAGATGAAGATAGACTAGCACCCTAATTGCGTAACGCACTTTACTAAACATACACTATACTATCCCGGATTCAAAGGATTTTGAAGGAAATTCCCAAACCATTGCTTCATTCACTGAAGCAATGAATTGTTGCTGTTTGTTTTCAAATTAACACTGTAATTTGAAAACATTGTAAAAACCAATTATTTTTAAAAGAGTAACCGTGGAGTTTCTTGCCGGCTCTTCTCCATAGGAAACAACCAATTGGAACCGTGCACCTAGCTTCTGAAGTTTCATAAGTGCCCATTTCAGAAATTCGTCTGTTCGACAACTTAAATGACGCAATGAATGTTGTTGTATTGTCAAAATGAACAGGATCGTAGGATCGTCACAGAGTGGCTGCCATGAGTCATAGTCGGTGAAAACGTGGTGCAGACATTGGCAGTTCCCACGCAGTAGCCACGCGGTTGTCGGGACGGTTCTCGGCTGCATCCACAGCTGGAAAACGTTTTTTTTTAAGTACCCCTTCATAAAGGCCTAACATCAGATATCTTTTAACCGTGAAATAAAATTGATGTTTGACTGTGTTTGTATAGAAAAGCTGTCAAAAATTCGAAATTATCCTTTGTTATCAATATCTCGCGAGAATCAACCCTAAATGTAGACTTGCAGATATAAAATTGGGATGTGGAGAAGGTATCAAATACTAAAGAATTCATGAAGATGGCATTAATTTTGCTAATTAATATAGTTAGTTATTATATTATTCCGGGGCTTGTATACAATAACGGATGTTTACAGATGGGTGAACTCATAATTGATATATCTTGATAATTAATAGATACGGCTGCACACGTAGGTGTTAGTCGTTTCAATTTTGTAAATATAGTGTGGTTTTTACTAACATTAGGTTCAAACCTTTACTAAGAACTTATGGATTTTGTAATTTGATCTGAAATAAAATATATATCATTATTATTGTTATTTATCATTGGTTTGTGGGTCGCAAGCGCTCCTGCTGAACATGAGGTCTTGGGTTCGATTCCTGGGTCGGGCAAAGTGTTATAGAGTTTTCCATTTGGATTTCCTCAATAGAAGTCCGGAGTCTGGATCTGTGTCCGGTTGATGGTAATAGGCTTGCCACTTATTACATGGGACTTAAACAAAACTGGCGAAATATGGGTGTACTGTAGGTACACCTCTGCCTAACCATTCGGGGACTACAGGCGTTATGTTATGACATAATTATTAGTTATCAACATAAGAATTACTTACGTCAAGAAAGCATTTCCTCTTATTGAAACAAACAACATTTATAACACAACACAACACAAACAAACAACATTTAAAATTTAACATAATATTTTTTTCTTAATTTTTTTTTTGCACATTTGTTTCAATTAAACCATTTACAGGCACTTTTGGATTGTCAAAGAGTCGGTCAGTTAATCAGAAAGTTGAAGCTAGTTGCCCATTCCAAAATGTAGATCTCTATGGAAAATAACGGGCAAGACCAAGGACAAGCAACTCCAAGGACACTCTTTTTAAATCAAGATATTACAAAATCCTGGGTACATTATTCTTGTTGCTTCTATATGTGAGAACAATGAATATTATTATCACTAACATTAGTTTTGTTTCATAATGACGTGTAATTAAAATGATTAACCTAATTAATGACTGATTAATTACCTTATGTAATTTTATCTACTGGATTTAGTCAGATTTCCTTAATAATTGCCAAATCACGATAACCTTGTGTAATTTATCGCCATTTTGCATAATACTTTGAAACGAAAAAATATCCTAAATCGGAGAGAATTTTAGCTTACTTAATTATGTTTCATCAAAATTTAGGCGTTTTCGAAATTTTTCGTATACTTCAAACCAGCAGCCCTATTTTGTTACACACAATCCCTTTCGTTTTGACAATTCAACAATATTCAAAGGTCAGTATCAAGGTTTTCGCAGTTCACTGCTTTATGTTTGTCTGCTCTACGCAATGAATGTTGTCGAATTGTCAAAATGAAAGGCATTGTTAGGCCCACTTGCGCGTTTTGTTGGGTTAAATGAATAAAATAATATAGAGTTTATTAACTCGGAGTTAGAACATTTAGAACTAGGTATAGTGTATTTATTTTATTTCTATATTTTTTGTTTTATAAATTGTTGTATGCTGCACTGGTTGACGTCATCACGAGAACGCCGGCTGTCGCAGAAAACCAGCGCTGGGGCTCTGTCTCGCATAGGATCGTAGCATTACGCTGAGCGATTGCCGTTTTGCGTGGATGTGACGCATATTTTCCCGCAGCTCGTTCTTTTTAGGGTTCCGTACCCAAAGGGTAAAAACGGGACCCTACTACTAAGACTTCGCTCTCTGTCCGTCCGTCTGTCTGTCACCAGGCTGTATCTCAAGAACCGCGATAGCTAGACAGTTGAAATTTTCACAAATTATGTATTTTTGGTGCCGCTATAACAAAAAACACAAAAAAGAATAAGGGGGCTCCCATACAAAAAACGCCATTTTTTGCCTATTTTTGCTCGATATCTATAAATGGTAACAGGTAGGCACCTAATTTGTGTACCTACTGCTGTTTACCTAGTCAATGGTACAGAACCCTTCATGCGCAAGTCCGACTCGCACTTGGGCGGTTTTTTGTATTTGTGTGTTTGTCTCGGCGTCATGTTTGCCGCAAATAAACGTATTTTCTTTCTTTATTTACGTACGTAACGTATTTTCTTTAGTTAAGTGATTAACATTTTAACTCTTATTACACGTTGCGCCACAAAAAATAACACCGTGTTAATTAACTAGGCATTAGTGTTTTTTGAGTTGGGAACATTGCAGTTCTATCGACGAAACTTAAAATAGAATTGATTTGTATCTGCCCTGATATGTAATCCGACCAAAAATTAATGAAAGGAAAAACGGAAATTGTAATACCCATCTCTTGTACCGTAAACTACGATACATACAACTTTGAAATTCTTTGAAATTTATAACATGACATTTCATTTTAACCGTATTGTATGTGGTTTCCATGGAGATTAACTTTATTGATTGGCTAAAACGTCAGATAAGGAAAAATATGTTTTAAGTTTTTTATAACTTGTATTTATTTTTATACTAGCTTTTGCCCGCGGCTTCGCTCGCGTTTATTTAGACTTTGACTATCAATTCGGGTTATAATTCATTCATGATTCGAAAGACACGTGGCGCCATCTATTATCATAAGAACGTTATTGTTGTTCTCCTCGGGAACAGTACTTTTTTGCGGGATGAAAGGTACCCTATGGCCGTTTCTGTACCCCTGACAACGTATATGCAAAATTTCAGGATGATCGGTTCAGTGGTTTAGGCGTGAAAGGTAACAAACAAACAAACAAACTTACTTTCGCATTTATAATATTAGTTAGGAAGTTAGGATTAGGATAGTTAGGAAGTTAGGATGAGTTCATGAATATATTGCCTGCTGATAAAGTACCGAATTTTCACTCACTACAACGTCACCTCATAACGTCAATTTATTTTGACATAGCTAACACTAACCCAGAGTTTAGCGATTTAACTCACCCACATCGATGGGATTAAAACCACCACCACCACCACCACTAACCACCACCACTAACTTTTGCTGGCGCAAGATGAATTATTTCATTAATCCTGAGTTAGCTGTTAACTCCGCGTTATTTAAGATAACCCATGAAAGTGTGGCCTAAAATGGGCAAGTAGGCCTAAAATTACACCAGTCCATCTGTTCAGTTTTGTTGCTTCATGTATCAATATTTTTAAATTTTATTATGTTACATCGTTTTAATCATTATCCATTTTAGTACCTACTTAATGAACCACCTCCTTAATAATATTCAAACTTTTACCCTCACCATCCCCGAAGTTCAGTTAGGTTTAGCAACTTAGGAGGAGCCAAGCCGTACCCTCGTTTCGGAAGTGGGAACCAACGATCTAGTGCTTGACCGAAAAAAAAATACAATCTTTGATTTAAATTTAATAAAATAATCAAGAAAAACCACAAAAAATGCGACGTTGCCAGCCCGAGCCGGATGAACGCTCTTAAGTACCCCCGTAGCCCCCGCAAATGTGCGAGGGAACACGGGGTGGTTTTAGTCAGCAGAAGTCTCACAGACCCCTCCGTCCGCCCCGGAGCGGAGGACATCCATAAGGATTTCTACCCCTTACCAAAAAAAAAACAAAAAAGGGTTTAGGTTAGGTTAAGAATGGATGGTAAAGTACAAGTTGGTTCCCCTGTATTCATACTATTGTCATTGTCGTTTTCCACCTACAATTTATATTTACTTTCTTTGTTTTTATTCCTTTAATCAACTTATATAAATAATAATCATTGTCTAAATCTCCGTAGCTACCATTTTAATACACATTTACAACTAATATATAATTGAATACCTATCTTCCTCCAACAGCTTTAAGACTCCCGCAGACAGGCACGAACCGACGCACATACGGGTATTTGACTTAAAAAGCTGGCCAAAATTATTTATTTGTATTTTAATAACTATCTAGTGTCTAAATGTAATTTCAACTGTTTAGAACATACTACAAATTACTTAGAAGTTTTTTAGGTGAAGATATTAGGACTTGTAAATTACTTCAGCCAAACATTCTTAAGTAACTAATTTTATATGTTGTTAAAATAATACAAATAGTCAAGTTATAAGAAAAATAAAATTGTTAAAAATCTGATTCGCTATCCTCGTCCTCATCTCCATCAACTTCATCATCATGTTCACGTGAAATCGTGGAAACTGCCTCGTCCTGTTTTAAAAACTCTAAGGCTTCAGTCGCAAAAGGTTTTCGATTCTTGCCAATTTTCATTCGACTACAACTTAAGTAGACATCAGATGTCAAGAGCAATCGATTCATCACGTCTTCATTGCACTTTCTTCGCGAAAATTTTCGCGCAAAATTTTGCCGGTATAGGCGAAAATGTTTGTTGCGCGCCTCTGCTGCTTCCTCCGGTAACTGCCCAATTGGGAGTAGAGCATGTTTAATAACTAAAGCGCCATGTGTCAAAATTTTATGAAGAGTGGGCGTCATTGGGTACCAACTATACAAACTGACGTATAGTTCTGCTGTGGATTGCAGAAACGATGACAACTTTTCTGTGTCAATTTCAAACCCACTTGCCAGCACTTCCAAAATTATTTTAAGCCTCTTAATAAAGTCGAAGTCAATGCCTGTGATTTCGGCGGCAGTTTTAGGATCCGAAAAAAATCTTCTTGATGTGTTACCATCATTGGTATTTCCAAATCCTGCTTTTGGCACGTCAACGAGCAAGCCCACTCTATTCCGAAATGCCTCTTGAATGAGCTTTTTCTTCTCGTTGGCAATTTTTTTTTCCTCCTGGTTTAATCGCCATTTTTTTATTGGTAATTTATAGGAGAGATGCAAAACTGATTCGAAAAAACGTATTCTGGCGTGGAAAATCGACAATCCGAATCTTAATGAATCCGGATCTATTGCACTTTCATCTACTGATTTTAACGAGTTGAAGTCTTTAGAAGTCTGTTTGCATATGTAACACTTCATGGTTGACGATGTGTTGGTTGCAGCATTACACACTTTACCATCTACCATTGTGGGTACCACAGTATGCTTCACTTTCATCAAACTGTTATTGGCTTCCACTTCAGTTTTGTTCAGTTTTTGAGCCTGGATTTCTATGTATTTTATTTCTGTTCGTGTCACGTCATTGTTTTCATGGATATATTGAATCGTTATTGGATTGTGACACGAACAGAAATAAAATACATAGAAATCCAGGCTCAAAAACTGAACAAAACTGAAGTGGAAGCCAATAACAGTTTGATGAAAGTGAAGCATACTGTGGTACCCACAATGGTAGATGGTAAAGTGTGTAATGCTGCAACCAACACATCGTCAACCATGAAGTGTTACATATGCAAACAGACTTCTAAAGACTTCAACTCGTTAAAATCAGTAGATGAAAGTGCAATAGATCCGGATTCATTAAGATTCGGATTGTCGATTCTCCACGCCAGAATACGTTTTTTCGAATCAGTTTTGCATCTCTCCTATAAATTACCAATAAAAAAATGGCGATTAAACCAGGAGGAAAAAAAAATTGCCAACGAGAAGAAAAAGCTCATTCAAGAGGCATTTCGGAATAGAGTGGGCTTGCTCGTTGACATGCCAAAAGCAGGATTTGGAAATACCAATGATGGTAACACATCAAGAAGATTTTTTTCGGATCCTAAAACTGCCGCCGAAATCACAGGCATTGACTTCGACTTTATTAAGAGGCTTAAAATAATTTTGGAAGTGCTGGCAAGTGGGTTTGAAATTGACACAGAAAAGTTATCATCGTTTCTGCAATCCACAGCAGAACTATACGTCAGTTTGTATAGTTGGTACCCAATGACGCCCGTTCCTCATAAAATTTTGACACATGGTGCTTTAGTTATTAAACATGCTCTACTCCCAATTGGGCAGTTATCGGAGGAAGCAGCAGAGGCGCGCAACAAACATTTTCGCCTATACCGGCAAAATTTTGCGCGAAAATTTTCGCGAAGAAAGTGCAATGAAGACGTGATGAATCGATTGCTCTTGACATCTGATGTCTACTTAAGTTGTAGTCGAATGAAAATTGGCAAGAATCGAAAACCTTTTGCGACTGAAGCCTTAGAGTTTTTAAAACAGGACGAGGCAGTTTCCACGATTTCACGTGAACATGGTGATGAAGTTGATGGAGATGAGGACGAGGATAGCGAATCAGATTTTTAACAATACATTTTTCTTATAACTTGACTATTTGTATTATTTTAACAACATATAAAATTAGTTACTTAAGAATGTTTGGCTGAAGTAATTTACAAGTCCTAATATCTTCACCTAAAAAACTTCTAAGTAATTTGTAGTACGTTCTAAACAGTTAAAATGACATTTAGACACTAGATAGTTATTAAAATACCAATAAATAATGTTGGCCAGCTTTTTAAGTCAAATACCCGTATGTGCGCCGGCGCGACGCGACTCTGGTGTAACAATTTCTATAAGAACTTCATGGAATTGTTCTACCGGAGCCGCGTCGCACCTGTCTGCGGGAACCTTTACTCCAACAGACCACCTTGTTCTTTTATTCGCAAACAGGGTCATAAAACTGTTCATGATTGGTAATAACTGTTAATTTATTAACATCCGCATCATTTATGACTTCAATATACTCTAGATTAGATAATTTAGGTACCGAAATCGAAGTTCCTATATCTTTATTGTATGCCATAAAAATTATAATGTTTGTTTTTTATTTGCTTGATACCCAGATAGTAGATACGCGAGAGGTCACTCACGGTTTCGTTTCTTCTGAAAAAAAAAACAACATTCCATAAATCACCGTCACAAAAAATATCAATTACAAAACTACCTGCAACCGATTCATTGCCTTACTTTACACTTAAAAGGTTCAACATAGTCCTCATTACAGCTGAAAAACGTCTACTGCTGAACTTATGACCTACAAAAAAGTCGCAAGCACAGAGCACGGAGACGCCTCGGCAGCTTCAGCTAGAGGCGGCATAGTCAACACTTTATATACAAACCAAGCAACGTTTACTCGCACTACGACAAGGCGGTCCCTGGCAGATGTTGTGCGTTGAAGACACCTGTGCTAAGAATTTTATAAGTAGGTAGTGCTGTCTGTAGACTTTGGCGGTGCGGTGATTCCATGCTCTGTAGTCGCAAGCAACCACAAAACATTAAACTTTGTAAGTTTATGGTCAGTGGTAGCAACATCGGCCGGTCCTATGCTTCTCGTATCCAGCGGATTCTCACTAACTTAACTCAGCCGTCGATTCATCCTGTGAACAGTGGACTAACCACGCTTCTTCTTCAAAAGTGAAGTTTTTCTACTCCCAAATTCCGTTGCACCAACTTTCCTAGCTTGCTTATGCTTTCATGTTTGTTACAGCCCAATGCAAACTTTATGGCGGCTCGGAACATGATGCGAGTCGCTGCGCAGTAACAAATTCATGTGAAAGTGGGGGTGCGGGGTGGGGTACTGCGCAGCGAGAAGCGCACTTCAGAGCCGCCATAACGTTTGACGGTTACTATATTTATGTCTAAAGTATTCCTTAATTTTCAGTCGAACATTGATGCAACCGGTCATTACCATGTTATATCTTGTCAATTCTATTCTCGTTTGAAGCGATTTCTTATTATCTAGGAACATGTATTATGAGTATTAAGATTGAAAAATGTTACAGTCACGATTAGCTTACTTTGTGTTGCTTTGACGTTATCACCAAGTGGTGATACGAGACCTAACACACAATATTTTCTAATTCACATATTTAAATCTGATGAGTCGTCATAAAACCACATTAAAAGAATTAAATACAATTTTTCACTATTGATAACTACTAAAATAACTGATAACACTAAAGATAACTAAACTATGATAAAACTGCTGTTAGTTTTACAGAAAATTAAAGAGAATTTTACTCTAGAGCCATAAATTAGGTACTGTTTGATTAGACAGAGCTTAAATTTTGACACGAATCTGAGCCTTGGCCGTAGTTGGGCGATTGGCTTCTAGCTATCTCTGAATAATAGAAATCATGTTAATAATCTATGGCATTATCAATGACGTAAGCATTATGGATTTTCCATTAGACCTGTAGATTTGACGCAGAACTTGTTTTTAGTGTGTTATCAAATGGAATTAGGACTCGTGCACATTTGAACGGGCCACGCCTCATCGCAACGCTTTGCAAAAATCCTCCTGCATCACTTTAGTACATTTTGTATGAACCATCACACACTACACAATAAAGAGACATATGGTCAAGGTAAGGTTATGGTGTACATAATAAAGAATATTCCATTATATTCTATTCTATAGGCGAACCACACCGGACTGCAGCGCATCGCACTGATGGAACGCTCTTTAAGCGTACATTTGAGGCGTATGTTATGCGTAGCGATGTAATGTGCGTTTAGTTTTAGCGTACAACGTATGTAGAAAACTGACATTGTGCCTATTCAATTGTTTCCAAATACCTATAAATTAAGTTTGCAAGAAAAATCAGCAGTAAACGATAACAAGCCCCAGACGGCTATTCAAGGGACTGCTTTTCGGATTTTCACACTGTACTGTACTGTGTCTGTTTACAATATAGTGTAGATATAAAGGCTCCCGCAAACAGGCGCGACGCGACTCTAGTAAAACGATTTCTATGAAAAATTCATGGAAATGGTTCTACCAGAATCGCGTCGCACCGTCGCGTCGCGCCTGTCTGTGCGAGTTTTAATTCGAAAACGATCCGAAACGCGGGTTTCTTCTTTTCTATACCCATTTTAACTAGCACTTGCGCCGCGACTTCATTCGCGTGGGGTTTGTATTTTCTCCTACAAATTCCAACACCCCTTCCATTCCCCTTCCCCTATAAAATTACCATAATCCTAATTATATGTATATTTCGACGCATCGCCCGCCCTATTTCTTCGTTTTCACTTAGCGTTCTTCCTACCTTTTTTTCTTTTTGGTCAGCTCCTAAGGGTTGTTGCAAGATGTTAAACAGCCTAACCTTCTTCGAGAATTGGGCTATCAATACAAAATGAATTGTTCAAATCCGACTAGAAGTTTCAGAGACAAGCGCGTTCAAACAAAAAACCAAAAACTCTTCAGCTTTATTTTATTAATAAATTATATTATAAGAATCTGTATAGAATAGGTAGGTGGTGGTGGGATTTGGTATAGAATATAGTCCTCAAGACCGTCTTTCGGCCATGGTGGCCAATCTCAACGGAAAGTAGAATTCGGCGCAGGAGATATTATAGTACACAAGTGTGTGCGCGACACAGGTGCACTCTCTCTTCCCTCATTTTCATGGTCCGATGGGACGGCAATCCAACACGACCGAACAGAGATCAGGCGCAGGACGAACGGCTTAACGTGCTTTCCGAGGCACGGGGTATCACACCGCCAACTTCCAAACTCCGGGCTGTTACTAAGAAATTCCTAATGGAAAAAGCCTATAACACTTTGCCCGACCTGGGAATCGAAACCAGGACCCCAGGCTCAGCAGTCGCGTTTGCAACCACGAGACCAACAGGGCAGTTAGAATAGTGGTATAGAATAGGTAGATAATGTGATGTCCATTGCATCCTGGGCTGTCAGTCGCTTTTTCCAACCATGTTGGGGTCGGCTTCCATTCTAACCGGATGCGGCTGGATACCAGTATTTTACCTGAAGCGACTGCCTATCTGACCTCCATAACCCAGTAACACGATACCCCCACAAAAGACTTGGCAGACTGTCAATGATCTACAAATGAGAACAATTTTTTAATGACTGATAAATCGCTTTACTAAGACATAGGGTATCGTCGAACAGTATTTATGCCGACTTCATTTTCCTGCCCTCATCCCTTGTTACTTGTTTTAATTTTATAGCTCTCCTTCTTCCATGTAATAGTGTTCATAAAGATATAATAAATCAAATAAATTTATTTGATTTCACATAAACCTACAAGAGCATTTATGAAACGTCAGAAGCTAGGTGCACAATTCCAATTGGTCGTTTCCTACGGAGAAGATCCGCTAAGAAACTCCACGGTACCTATACAAAGACACAATTATTATTGACGTCATCTAAATTTACCCACAAAGCAAATCCATTCATATTTAATAAACATTCTGCAACTCTGTCAACCAAACCTTTGTTCGAAATATAAACAAAATGAACTACAAAATGCATAAACAAACAATATTCTGTCCAAATAAGAATGATCTGGACGCACACCGCCATTTTCATAAAGACTAGCACTAGGGACAAGTTATAGGAAACTAATTATAGTAAATATACCGATTAATTCATACTAATTTGTGTGGTGGTGATGGGTCGTTGTTACTAAATTAGTGAAACTGTTTTAATGATAAAGTATAATAAAACGTCGACAAAAACTCACAGTGAATAAACTAGCAAGTAAGAACAGTAGAAGAAGGGAGAGGAATTAGTGGAAGTAGTGTTAAAGAAGTAAAATAGAGTAATATAAAGGAGTCGGGTAAAAACAACTGTACTGTTCTGACTTATAGGTTCACTAGAAAAAGCACATTTAAAACTACGCTTCGCAAAGCATAACAGAAAAGTACGAGAAGAATAAAAAGACTAAACGAAAATAAAACCAATTACAATGAACAAACACATTTTCTTCATAACGTTAATAGCTCAAATGTCTCATGTTTTGTATTGTAAAGAGAACCTTGATCACATAGAAGTGGTTGATATGACAAAACCTACAACTTGGAGAGCTTTATCCATGTATTATGGCGCCATTGAGAAGCGTTGGTAAGTAGAACCCAGAATAATAATGTCTTTAGAATAATCAAAGAATAAGCAAGCTCAAGTGACAATGGGCTGGCCATATTAGCCGTAGAACCGATAACCGTTGGGGTAGCCATGTATTTGAATGGAGACCGTGAATCGGCAAACATAAGGTAGCACGCGCTCAGGCTTGGGCACGCCACAATTGTGGCGGTAAGTCCCCTTTTTGAGGAGTTGATTGAGAGGCGCCACGGCATCCTCACTTTCCGCCTGACACAGGTCCTCACCGGACATGGCTATTTCGGGAGGTTCCTGTTCCGGATAAGGCGGGAGGAAACGCCCGGTTGTTACCATTGTGTGGATCGCCCCGAGGACACGGTGGAGCTTATGGTGGAGGTCTGCCCGGTCCGCCGTGTCCTCGCGCAGGCGATCGGAGGCGGCGATATCTCACGTCCGGCTCTGGTCCAGGCTATGGTACGGAGCGAGAGGGTATGGGAAGCCGTTACCTCCTTCTGCGAAGCAGTAATGCACGCGAAGGAGGAGGCGAAGCGCTTGAAAGTGAGGCCATCGTTGCGCCCTCACGCCCATAGTAGCCGCAGGAGGAGACACCCTGGGTGTCTGGAGCCGATAGCCGATTCCCAGCCACCGTAGGCGCGGGCATGTGGACGGCGAGCAATGGGTAGCTCGCCGTCCGGTAAGGACCAGGCCCGGGTCGACAGCGCGTCGTGTTACACGCGCGCCTCAAAGAGATATCAGCACTAATTGACGGAATCCGATAGGGCCGATGCCTGCCAGGATCGCGGATTGTTCGAAAGAGTTACCGTGGCCCTGGCGCACAGGCAACTGAAGGAATACGGGTGGGTTTTAGTCAGTGAGAGTCTGACACGCCCTCCCGCTCCGCCTAGAGTGGGAGAAGTTCATGATTTCCCAAACAAAAAAGAAAAAATAGGGCGCGCTCAGGCTATTTGGAGCGACGATCGTCGCAGGGAGGTTGGTAGCAGCTGGATGAGAGTTCCCGAGAATCGAGCTGAATGGTGGGTAATTGAAGAGGCCTATGTCCAGCAGTGGACCGCTCTAGGCTGATGATGAACACATAACATAACCCCTGTTTTTCCCGAAGGGTTAGGCAGAGGTGTCCCTAAATAGTACACCCGTTTCACCAATTATGTTTAACTCCCATGCAATAAAAAGTGAGGCACAAATCTAGGCTGCTACTGAGAAATCCCTGATGGAAAAACCCAATACCCAAAACTTTGTCCGACCTGGAAATCGAACCCCGGACCTCATGTTCAGCAGTAGCGCTTGCGACGGCTAGACCAACGAATAATGTCTTCAATAATCATCAACTAGTTACAAACAGGTGAATTTCAACAATGAAAATGTACGTGGTCAGCACTGCTAAACAGCGTTCAAGAGCCTGCTGTCAGTGTCAATATTCCCTGACAATGATGACACACAGTTTTAAACATTGGTGAAATTCGCCCTTAGATGATGATGCTAAAACTTGAACACTACACGGCCACGACCTCGATTGGTTGCACGAAGATGCGCAGAATAGTCATCAAAAAGTTTATTTAGCGATAAAACTGCCATTTGCACTAACTTTCTGATGTATATCCTTATGTTCTTCCTGTCTAACCCCGTATCCACGAGCTACATGCTGTAGTGACACACGTCTTGCGCCAGCGACTACGGCGAAAACAAATGAAAAAGTGGTTTAGAGCATGTCACGAGTCACGGCAACCCGACTTGCGGAGCGACGGACGAAAACAAGCGACGCGCGCGCGTTTCGATTTACACAAATCGCATTGCTCGAGGCCGTGAACGGAGCCTAATTGAATTGTTCTAAATTAAGAGTAATACCGAAGATGAACGGTATCGCCACATTGGTCGCTTATTACAAAAAACTGTCATCTTTCATCCGTGAATGCCGATGTCATGCGCAATTAGCAAACGGATTTATAATACTGACACATTGCTATTTGCAGATGGAAAGACTGGATACTGTTCATGTTATGGACAAGACCTTTTAGGTGCTTAATCTGCTGCACAATCTCAGCCTGGCCTAGATTTAGATTCCATTTTTATATTGACACTATCCCAATTTATTTGGGGTCAGCGCAAAATATCTTTTTTTTACTTCCATACTTCTCTATTCGTCGTCATCTCGGTATTCAGCTCACTCTTATCATCTTTCACACAGTTCATCTATCGTTTCTTTGGTTTCGATTTCTCTTAATACCTAACTACTTAATGTCTCCAGGAAGATCTGCGTCAACTGCGGAGTACCGGATCTGGGCACTGGAATACATCTGGAACACTCTGGAAGCACAGGATCTATGCACCCGGCTGTTATACCAGCCGAGTATTTGTTGAGTCGATGTAAGTGGATATCTACCTACTAAGTTTAGCAGCTAAGAAAATAAAAAAATACGTGTCAGCTGTTCTCATCAGCATTTAAATGAACATCTTGCACTACGTAAGAGTCACCAAGTCATTATTTTGCAGTGTGCTCTTGTTAATACACATCCTCCCACCTGACTGCCCGTTATTTACGTTTTACATTACGATGTACATTTTTTTCAAAAGGTTCCGGACTACTCGCAATAAAAATGTTATAATATATGAGGCCACTTTTTTGAGGTCACTCTTTTTGCTGGAATTGAGCCCTTTCCCGTAGAAGCATATTTGACCAGTACAGGGCCGTATTTAAGCGTGTGGAGGCCCCGGGGCAACCAAAAAGTGTAGGCCCCGAAAATTTTGTGGAACAGACGATAAATTGTTTTTTCCGCATTTTTCAATAATTTTTAAATAGGGTGGATTTTTTAGATAGGGCAGTAAGGGCAAGGTACCTTAACCGTTATAACTGTACACCGTGTGTAAATCAGCGAAAAAAAAATATCAAAGGAAAAGTTGTTTACTAGTGTTTACTTGTCGGAATTTAAAAATATACTTTTTTTTCGAAGTCTCTATTGTGGGGGCCCCTCTTTTGTGGAGGCCCCGGTGCGGTCGCCCCGGATGCCCTCCCCTAAATCCGGCCCTGGACCAGTAGTAGCAGTACTGCAAACTATCATGATGAACTCTCTTCTAGTAACTGTAGTGGATGTAAGCACGCTGACAACGCTCAATCCGGCGGTTGTCTTAACACTCGACGTAGCATTACAATGGACAGCCTTGAAGCACGACCCGAAGGAACCCACGTTGTTACTCTTCAGGTTTGGATGGACGGAAGAGGATAACCAGGAGATCAACGCGGCAACGTGTGTTTGTAAGGTGCCTGGTAAGTCTAAACATGTTCATTTGTTTACGATTTATGTTATTTAAGGCTAAAAAAGCAGGTGATCTAATGAATGGTAAGTGTTCACCGCTGTCAATGGAGATCTACAATACCAAAGACATCGCCATCCCTAAGACAGTGAGAGCAGCACTGCTCTCGGAGTCGGAGCCATTAACACTGGGCCACCACTGTGGTGGGCCAGTGTTAATGGCTCCGACTTACGAGTTGTAGGTCGTGGGTTCGAACCCAGACATGCGCTTTACTTTGTGTAAATCACAACATCACAACTTCTCTCAAAACGGTGAAGGAAAACATCGTGAGGAAACCGGCATGTCCTAGAACCAAAAATTCGAAGACTTGTGACATCTACCAACCCGTACTGGGCCCGCGTGGTTGATAACGGCCCACTCTCTCTCACAGAGAGGAGGCCTAAATCCCAGCAGTGGGAACGTTATAGGCTGATTATGATAATGATGATCCCTGAGCCAAAGCTGAAGTGTCTCATTTACACAATCACACCATTACACCGGCAGTCCGACACCCATTCTCTTAAAACCGGGAGACAACGCTACCCGGTGGCAGAAATATGTTCACCTACTAATTCGTGGACAAAACATTTACATCACTACTGTATTTCCTAAAGGAGTAAGTAGAGGCGTTTAGTATCTATAGTTTTTTCTATCAGTTGATTTTTATTAGCTTCTCGGAGTATAGACATCAGACGCATATTCCCAGTTAATGGCAATACTCGCCCCCAGACTAGAGGGCGAGTATTGCCATTGCCAAGACCTTTTTTTGCATTCTAGGCGCAAGTGCCCAGGGTCCCTCGAATCATGGAACCCCATTTCCTGCCAGCGTAGGAGCTAGGTGCTTCAAATTTCGCTCAAGCACTCATTTCGCTCGATCTCTCACTTTCCTCAATCCTGCATCCTAGATTCTCCACAGGGGCCCCAGTATCCTAAAGTGCCTAGGGCCTCCAATAGATTACAAACGGCCCCGCCCTTAGTGCATGTTATTAAATCGTAACAGGTAAAATGTGGGCATTTAGCTAGTAACGATTATATGTCTGATGTCTATACTCCGAGCAGCTACTGAAAAACTCCTGATAGAAAAACCCAATACCACTTCGAAAGGATATCGCGTCGACGGTCATTAGACAAATGACGTATTCATAAAAAGATAGGCAAGCAGGTGGAGATTATGCGTTATTGTACCTACTCCTTATCCTTATCATTGGCAGCATCGACAACTATGGTATTTGTTTAAATTAAAGGTACAATCGCAAATTAATGCCAATAACGTTATCTACCAGACAACTGACAAGCTTTTGATGGACTAGAGTGAAAAGATTCTAAATAAATATGGACAAACGACGATAAAACTTAGTACCCACAACTCAAAACCAACAATCTATTTTCCAGGACTAAGCTACGAGCTAGCAGAATGGATAGCAGCGAACTTAAGCCACGTGGTCGGCGTGGCTACTGACACACCGACCTTCGAATCCGAACAGACCAGAGAATTTGCCAGCAGAACTGTCTCCAATGTCCTGGGGAGGAACGGAGTCTACATGATTGAAAATGTGCATTTCAGGAAATTGCCAGGTGGGTTTTTGACTTTTAAAATGTTTTTTTATGTTGTGCTAAATCAATCTCTATTAGGCCTTGCCTTCTTGCCACAAATGCAGGAGATTTATATGTGTAGCTACAGTTAATCCAGAAAAGGTATGCGCTTCGGTAATCTTCGTGTTTCCGAATTTGCACGAAGCTCGCGCCAGTATTGGCAAAATTCCGAAGATAGACGATGATTACTTCTCTTGGGATATCTATAACTTAGATAAATTATTTTATTTCTGTAAGTAAGTTTGTACCGTTTTACAAACACGTTTACACGTCAATAATATTTTTTAAACTAGATGAGGTCGGCGTTTTCTATCTGTCTACACGAAGAACAAAGGCTGAAACAAACTCAGAAGTCACAGTCTCTTTTAAAGTCCCGTCATAATCTCGGTCAAATCATGAGAAGACAATGTAGATTGGTGTCTGAAATTGTCGTTCGAAGAAGGAACCCCACAAATTGAGTGGACCTGTCCAGTCAATGCACGCATTTGTCAGTAATTGTGCAACTCAACTCAGAACTTAAGGAGCTCAAGGATTCGACGAACAATACCAAAGAAAGTATATTTGGGTAGGCCGCATAAATTACTCAAACTGCCAGATCATGATAAAAACTAGTTGGATGAAATATCAGCCTTTTATGTGCGTGGTAACTTTTAGTTTTTACTAGTACGAGTAACTCACTTTATTTAAAAAATAATCACAAACGATAAGTCTTTCTCTGATAAGTCGGCGGTCAAGACGTGTCAAGGCGTGTATCAACACGGTATACACAGGTACTTATCTATCCAGGAACGGTTTCTTTTTTTTTTTGTTAATATCATCTCGCAGGTCAATTTAACAGGTTGTCGGCTGCTTAACCGGGCTATCCTGTGGATGCCTTATAAATAAGATCCAGCCAAGGCATGCAACTTATGTGCGGTTCATGGCCCTTTACGGGGCACCGGTGTGGGCGCGTTCATTGAGGCTCCGGCTAGCCCGCCGGTTGAACGCGTCCCAAAGGGTCATGGCCATCCGGATGGTACGGGGATACCGCACGGTCTCCTGCGAGGCGGCGAGCATCCTTGCCGGATTGCCGCCGTGGGATCTGGAGGCAAAAGTCCTCGCGCACGTTTGGGAGTGGCGCGAGGAGGCGAAACGCCGGGGCGTAACTCCGCTGCCGCGAGAAATCGCGGCACAGCGGACAGAGCTCCGGCGGTATCTCATGGCGGCATGGAGAGTGCGACTGTTGCAACCCAGAGCACGGCACGCCACAATTGCGGCGGTAAGACCCCTCTTTGAGGAGTGGCTTGAGAGGCGCCACGGCGTCCTCACCTTCCGTCTGACGCAGGTCCTCACCGGACATGGCTGTTTCGGGAGGTTCCTGTTTCGGATAAGGCGGGAGGAAACGCCCGGGTGTTATCATTGTGTGGATCGACCGGAGGACACGGTGGAGATCTGCCCGGCTTGGGCGGAGCACCGCCATGTCCTCGTGGCGGCGATCGGCGGCGGCGACCTCTCGCGTCCGGCCCTGGTTCAGGCCATGGTACGGAGCGAGAGGGAATGGGAAGCCGTCACCTCCTTCTGCGAAGCAGTAATGCTCGCGAAGGAGGAGGCGGAGCGAGAGAGGGAGAGGCAATCACTGCGCCCTCGCGCCCCTAGTCGCCGCAGGAGGAGACACCCTGGGCGTCGGGAGTCGATTGCCGACTCCCGGCCACCGTAGGCGCGGGCTTGCGGACGGCGAGCAATGGGCAGCTCGCCGTCCGGTAAGGACCAGGCCGGGGTCGACGGCGCGTCGTGTTCCAAGCGCGCCTCAAAGAGATGTCAGCAAAATTGACGAGGTCCGATAGGACCGATGCCTGCCGGGGCTGCGGATTGTTCGAAAGAGTTACCGTGGCCCTGGCGCACAGGCAACTGAAGGAACACGGGTGGGTTTTAGTCAGTAAGAGTCTGACACGCCCTTCCGCTCCGCCCAGAGCGGTCATTTGATGATTTCCCACCCAAAAAAAAAAAAAATGCATGCAACTTATAAACTAAGCGACTACATGCTAAATGCACCCACTGTGGGACATCGGCTTAGGGCGTCGCTGGGTGAGGACAACAAGAGACAGGCTGGATTGAGTCAAAATTAATTAGGGGCGAATTAAAAGCTAGTCTCAGCAGCGTAGGCTGGCTCGAGTAACGTCCAGTAACGTCTTTCTTTTAAAAAAACAAAGGAAAACACAGTTCTTAACACTCACTTCCTTACTCATGCATGACTAATGAGACAGTAATCATAATTACCTAGAGCTACGTATTTGGCAGGTGTAAAAAGGTGCGTGTTTGTACACTTTAATTAGACAAGTAAAGCGCGTGTCGCTTCGTGAGATAAAAATACTTCAGGTACTTGACTATTCTCCATTGAGATTGACCACCATGACTGAAATTCGGTCCAGCAGATATTTTAATTAATATTATTTATTTTCTTTTCAGAACAAGGATGCATGGTCCTAGCAATGCCTCTGAAACTCCTGAACGTAGCCTACGTGCCGACTCGTCTGACAGCCTTCTGTCCCTCTGCGAAGACAGATCTCTCCGTGGTGATGTCTCTGAAGAAAGATGTCTTGTCGCAAACGCAGCTGCCCAACAGTCGAGTGTATGATGTTAATTTAGATGAGATATTAAGCTAGAATTTATGGTGTTACAAAAAAAATAATCCAGAAGTCAATCGATTGTGGGTCAGTGCAAGACGCCTAAGGACGTCAGACACCTTATTAGGTACTAGCTATTGCCCGCGGCTTCGCACGCGTTAATTTAGAATTTGACAATCAATTCGGGTTGTACAGGGAATTACAGTTAGGAGGATGAAAACTGGTCTATCGACACTCTAGACTCACAAAATGTATACACACACTACTAAAGTTTCCACAATAATATAATTTAATCATGATTAGATAGACACGTGGCGCCATCTATTATCAAAAGTACTTTATTGTTGTTTTCCTCGGGAACAGTACTTTTTTTCGGGGTGAAAGGTACCCTATGTCCGTTTCTGTACACCTGACAATGTATATGCAAAATTTCAGGATGTTCGGTTCAGTGGTTTAGGCGTGAAAAGGTAACAAACAAACTTACTTTCGCATTTATAATATTAGTTAGGAAAGTTAGGAATAGGAAGTTAGGATAAGTCCTTAGGCGTCTTGTACTGACCCACAATCGATTAGGAATTCCTTAGGCGTCTTTTTCGTCCAAGTGTCATTTATAGACAAAAACCAAAGATATGAGTAGATATAAATAAGACTGAAACAGAGTGCCAGAAAACTTATTCAATTAATCTGAAAGCTATGAAATATTGATTTCTAGATTCTGAAAGCGTAGTACCGAGTGTTGTAGCGCAATTTGGGAAAACCCAACATTTCTGGCAGAGGACAGTGATAGGCCAAACTAACAGAACTGATAAAAATATGCCCTGTTTTCGCTTGCAGGGTGTACGGCACTCGGGAATACCGCCTTCTTCCTTGCGTTTCTAAAGCTAATCACTTGTACCATTGGAAACGATTGCATTATTTGAAAGTTGTGTATCCAGAATTTTGTGATAAAAACATTGAACATTAACTAGTTTTTTTTTTGGTAACCGTAAGGCATTCCTCCTGTGCTGATGTCGGCCGCGTACGTTGGTCGCGCGTACTAATATACATTGTTTTTGATATAGCACCACACTGCGACGCTCACGACAGCGGCGCGTACGTTGCCACGATTGGTACGCGACCGACATCAGCATAGGAGTACTTCAGGCCTAACCCTCCCTGGGCCGGCAGTCTCGACATTAGATAGCGACAAAAATCTGTCGCTAAGTCGTACTGATGTCAAATTTCTTTAATAGATTTTCAACCTTATGCTTTGGAAATAAAGTTGAAAATCTGTTAAAGGAATTTGACAACGATACGACTTAGCGACAGATTTTTGTCGCTATCTAATGTCGAGACTGCAGGCCCTGGACCATTAATGTGATAAAAGTAGGTAGGTTTTGTAACAACGAGAGTGTCGTTGCTAATAACAGCTACACGGGTTGATCAGAGGTTAAGCAACGCCTGCCGAGGTTGGTCCGTCAATGGGTGACTATGCATTACATACCGAGCCCCCTCGTGCCTCGAAAAGTACGTTAAGCAATTGGTCCCGGCTGTCATTCGTTGATCTTTGACAGTCATTACGGGTAGTCAGAAGCCCAAAAGTCTGACAACCAGTCTTGCCGGGAGTATTGTGTTACCCAGTAATTGGGTTGTGGAGGTCAGATAGGCAGTCGCTCCATGTAAAATACTGGTATTCAGCTGCATCCGGTTAGACTGGAAGCTGACTGGCTGGAGCTGGTTGGGAAAAGACTAGGCACATGATGTTGTAACAATATAACAACAATTTATTAAAAAAAATAAAACAATTATCGAATAAATAAGCTTTATTTTTGGCCAAACTATTACATTGCGTAAACTTTTACACATCTATTGAAATAAAATCATTACTTAATGTAACAAATTAAATCCATATGAAAACATAGCACAAACTAATGTAGGTACAATTTTAGGACCCAATATTTGGTGAAAATCTATTTAAAATTTTGGGTCCGTCTACTTACCAATAAAAATGCAAAATATGTAGGTATATTTAAAAAACGGGGATAATTATTTCTAAAAATTTATAAAAAGGGAAGCCTTAATTTTAGGGGAAGAGCACCCAGCTTTAATACTGAAGCACCCTCTATCTTTTCTCGCTTAAGCAATACCTTTGTTCGATATTTAAATGCCGTTACCAGCTCTCCTGCCCTTTCCTGGCCGTAGCAATCCGGTATCTTTGGATTTCCTAAGAATGCGGACAACGGTCACACAATAACGGCTGTCTAAATACAGGGCGTTTTTTGACACCTTAATGTCAAATACTGGTGAAAATGTAATTTTTTATGACAGCCGTTAAGACAGAACCGCTTTCCTAGGAAGCCCTAGCATAACCGTTATAAACTACATACACCGATGTCACATATATGCGACAAGCTTACCAATATTATTGTAAATCACTAACGCCCTCACTAACTTTACGACTGATTTATACGACATTAATTTAGTGATACTTGGCAGTATAGTTTTAATTAATAAGACCGCTTTCAAAGCTTTCCAATCCGATTAAAAGCATGTTATTGTCGGATCATTTCAATCAGGAATCATAGCTTTACTTCAATGTAGGGAACAAATCTATACCTGACAGATTTATAATAGATTAAAATGTACTTTATTTCAAACTTCTTAACGCCTAATTTACTATATTAAGGGAAAATACATAATACTTTTCTTTTAATATATTATTGCCACGGTTTCACTGGCACTGCTCATATAACATTAGGAAGCAATATGTGAAATATTAAAAATAGACTCTTCTTTGAATTGGTGCACCTATACCCTTATATATTTTTATAATACTATATTTTGGTACTTACATGATGATTTTCTATAAAACTGTGCCTTTATTTTAGTTAAAGGTTTATAATAAAAGAAATGTATAAAAGATAAATTGAGACAATAAACTATTTTAATCTATTTTAAAGTTTGGCAACCCTATTCTGATTACCCTATGACACAGTGTTGTGAATACAAAAATCAAAATTAATAACAACATAGACAAAAAGCACAATCTGTTAGTAGTTTTCAATAAAATAAAATACATCATAGACAATTTTCAATTTTATTTAAAATAAAAATAAAAGTATACATTGATACATTTTGGAATCGGACCTTTTTAACACCAAATTAATAGCAACACTGAGCAGTATTATTGTTTCAATACAACCCTTTCGAGGGTTACAACATGACGTCATGTCATTGTAAAAAAAACTTGTTATACATCGATAATACTGCGCAAATATCAATTTATTCAATCAGAATAGAGTCTTAGTAACTATAGTTATCGGTATTTATAATCTACGGAAACTAATGACATCAAAATCGTTAGCTTGGCCCAAAAATGCTCTCAGGAATGCCGGTGTAAGCATATAGTGCCGACGAAAGGTTGAGTGAACTGACCTACGTTACAGGGTAATCGCCAGTTACCAAGACGAATTGCATTGACCATAACTAAAATAATAAGCTAATTACAATCTAAATAATAATATTGCTACATCTTTTAATTTGTATTAAGTATATGAAAATTGTGGAAATATATTGCATTTTTTTTTTCATTTCATTATTTACTCATTACTTATAAATAGAAACTGTATTTACTGGCAACACTGGTGTATCACGGAGAAAATGTAATAGATACTAATCTATCAAAAAACTAGCAATCGAAGCAATCGTGAGTCGTGAAAAAAAGTTAATTGTCTATGACTATGTCAAGAGTGGTATTTTAATAAAGCAATTAATATTTTTTCCCGACAGCTAATAGTTTCTCGATTACATGATCATTGTGGTGTTTCACCGCTATAAACCAGTGTGACCGAATTTCATACAGTTTATATTATGATTTTTTATTTTTACGTTACAAATCGTAAATTATATTTAAAACTGTTTTAACTATTATCATGGTCTGTTTTCAAGTTTTCTATTGTCACTGGATAGCTAACTTTAGCACAAGTCTGTCGGAAATGTACATACATTAGGAAAGAAATTCATCACGATAATACAATCACATAATTACATATGTTGTTATGTATAGGTTGGTATTACTAATGACTCGGCTTCGTCAAAAAGTCGGAGGTCTACGATCGAAAAAAGTCTTATGCAAGTTTTCATTTGATGGTTCTAAGCAACCAGACCTTTATCACGTCTGAGTACATAAAAAAGTTTATATCACACACAGTTCCATGTTGAAGATGCGATATATTTGTACATTCAATTTATTTGTATGAAAAAGTATGAAAATATACTTCTATAAGTCGTGATATCGCAATTTAACATCAAAATATTTGTGTGAACTACACCAACTACTCAATATCACCTTAACATTTCTTTAATTTCTTAACAAAATGCTCTCGAACTTTCTATCGCATTCCTGATTTCTGTTTGACGAAGCGTTTACACTAATTTGTCAATAGGTTTTCTCAGTCAGCCACCATTATCGACACTTACAACTGGATCAGGCTCGTGGAGACCACTGCATAAAATATTACTGTGCGTTTTGAAATACCATCCAATCATTTTTTTATTATTTTAAAAGCTCCTGGCATTTGAATGAAAGAAAACCTTATTTTATCGACAAAGGCATTTAGTCACATACACATCACTAATGTTCCCAATGAATTTGATCCACCTTATTGGATTTATGAGCACACGACAAAAATAAAGTAGCAATGCCTTTAATTAAATGTATAAAACTGTAAGATTTGCGTATCATTCTCCACAGACAATACCAGAGTGCATATTCTATCCGATATTTATGGCACAGAGTAATCTAAAAACAGAGCCCAACCCAGTCGGTCTTTTCATAAAAATAAAACAGCAAAGCTTAGTCCTTCCAATCCTTTTTGATGTCAAAGCACCATTCCCATTGGAGATGTACGTTTTTGTCGTCGTCAGTGAAGAGGCTGTTGACGGAGTACGAACCTCGGGCGACCATTCCTGAGGGCGCGTCTTCGGGAGGCGTCGTGTACGACTGGATTTCGGTTTTTGGCGGATACGAGCCGACCATGTGGGTCATTTTGTCAACTGTAAATGAGAAAGAGATGTTTTAGTTTGTGTTGTACAATTATAGAACATATTATTCTGGTTTCTGAAATTTATAATCAGTAAAATACATAGCTGTTGAACCTCATGTTAAATGTTGTGATTGGTTGGCAGAATTGACAACAACCAACGAGATCACCTGACTGTGGCTTGCAAAAACCGGGCTTGTAAAAACCGGGGGTTCGACATATAAATTCGCAAAGCATAAACAGGATATCGAAATGCGAGAAACACGGTATATAAACAGATTCTTTCACGTAAAACATAAAGATTCTATATTTGAACACAAACCTTAACTTCAACAAATCCTAGAATTGGACTTAAAAGCCCCCATTGTTTTAGGTTTACATTGCTAGTTTTCAAACATAAAACCTTAGAATCGGGGCATTTAATTTTTGTACTAAAGCGAAATAAGAGAGCACCATACAACGAAATACATAACGACACAGCATGTAATATGTAATGCTAGGTTTCTCCACAGTTCGAAAATATCACAATAGCAAGCCTTGAGCCATATTCAAAATTCCTTATCCTGACTAGGTACTATATAATACTCCATTTGAAATAAGCAAAGAAATTTAAATAAACCTTTTTTACAATCCTTTCAACCGACTTTGACTTCTATTCCGTAGGCATAAGGATGGCATTGCAAGCAAAAACGTAGTCACAATACCAACTGTTCACTGCAGTTGCCATTTGTAATGCCACCAACGCAATAAAAGTCAAAATCGGTTGAACGGACTGTAAAAAAGGTTTATTTAAATTTCTTTTCTTATTTCAAATGGAGTATATAGTATCTCAATAATGATTACATAGACGATAATTATTGTGACTGAGCCTCCTCTACACGTTGGGCCGACGTAAGACAATGTACGCCACAGTATACTTACACTATTATCAGAACATTGAACTACCGTCATTAGCGTAAACTTGTCGTTGTAATATAGACATGCTGTGGCTTATATTGGCGCATGTTGGGCTAACAGCACCGTGTAGAAGGAGCATTACAAAGTACTGCACCCGACGAACTGGCGGATTTGTAAACTAGGCTGGAGAATACTTTATGAAGGCCTCGATTATAGACCACGGCTAAGGGCGGCGTTAATAGGTTAAACTGTATTGTTTTGCTGCTGTGCAAATGATATTTTGTATTGTTTGGAGGTTAAATATTTTTATATTTTGAAGCAGTCGGATTTTGAGTTTTAAGATGCGCTTCAGTTTGGCGCGTTATCAGATGTGGCACACAATAGTTGATACCTTCTACTGCATTTATTTATACCTATGAAAAGTCTGGGAAATTCATTGTTAAGCAGATTGACTACCAACATACATTTTCCGTATATTCAAATTACATTATATTGTATGAAATGGTTATAACACGGCAAATTGATGTAGTGTCAATTTGCTGCAAATGCAGTACCAAGCAGGCATCAACCCTGGATCCCTTATTCTGGAAAGCCTATCAAATGTATTGACAGATCTCAAGTGGACCGATTCCATTGAATGTGTTCTTTTATCTAATATATAAAAATCTCATGTCACATTGTTATAGTTATCGAACTCCTGCGAAACGGCTTGATCGATTTTTACGATTTTTTTGTTTATTTGGTAGGTCTCAGTATTCTCAGACCTACCAAATATACACAAAAAATACGACTATTGGTCGTAAAGTATATTTCATACCGCTGCGGGTGAAACCGCGGGGCGCAGCTATTATCTATATAAGATTTGAAAGCACATTTCTTCACTACAGAAGCACTGACTTGCTCAAGCTCTTAGAAACCAAGTTGAGAACTCCCTTTACATAGTTAATTGTATACAGCCATCACACGTCACAAGATACAATCAATCAGGAACAACACTATTAAAATGCCATCACATTGAGTCACGATATTGAATACAATACATAACGACATTGAACGAACAATCGTCATTGATGCAGTTTGAATAAAAATCGATACGTACCGGGCACTGAGGGGGGCGCGTGAAAAAATACAAAGTGCAATCAGACAGAGATGTAAATGCTCCTGCAAACAGGCGCGACGCGACTTGTACAACAATTTCCATGAAATTTTCAAAGAAATTGTTCTACTACAGTCGCGGTGCCGCGTTGCGCCTGTTTGGGGAGCCTTAAGTGTGATTGAAAATAATGGGTTCCGGACACAGGCTAGTTTGAGGGTCAGTCAGTTAAGCTATGGTTTCCTAGGAGAGCGGTGGCCGCCACATAGCATCTACAATTTACCGGCGACTGACGTCATTGCAACGTTATTTTATGAAAGTGGGTGTTTTTCTAGAGAGCGTTTTTTGAGACTGTAAAGTCAAACCCCGCTGCCATAATATTCATGACACCCTTTACTGCGGCCGTTATGTAGCGGCCACCGCTCTTCTAAGCAGCGGTAGCTTTAGTCGCGAAGACTTCTCACTGGCTTCCTCACTGAACTGTCTTCAAATGTGTTCGTAAATGACAGTGGCGAAGGTTCCATACACCTCAAATTCCTACCGGCTTGCCTTTGAAAACTGGCACAGGCAGTATTCTATAGACAAATAATATAATCACATTAAAGATATGTACTCCGGCCTGGTACATGATGTCAGTGACTATACCGTCAATTCGCAAACTAGCCTAGTTTCCGGAGTCCATTTTATTAAAAACCCATTTAAGGGCGGTATTCTAGAACGATGTTAGATACTGAGTCCGATTTCAAGTGTTGGAATTAGTAATCTCCATAGGAATATAAATAAATCTATGGTAATCTCACATGTACTTTTAAATCGAGATATATACTTGAACATTGCTCCAGAACACAGACATTATCGTTAAATCATTCAATCATCTGAGTAACTCTGATTCATTGTAAATCTTAAGATATTCCAGTAAATCCTAAAACATGTTTCAATAAATCCCAGTGCAATTTAATAAATCTCCACTTGTTTATTAAAATAACAAGCCTGATTTGTTTCAGAAACATTCTGAACTAACAAAACATTATCTCGGAGATTATAGAACTTGTCTGTTTAAGATACACAACATACAAGGTTCAGTGAATCAAATAACTACAACAAAACAATATGTTGCTTTTGAAACCCACTATTACTCTAGTAACACTAAGGATTTCAGACAATAATCTACATGGTCCTCACATGATCTGACCAAGTTTATGTCTGGACTTTAAAAGAGACCGCGACCTCTGAGTTTGTTTCGGTCTTTCTTCTCAGAGTAGTCGGATAAGAAACAGTGAACTCATCTATTTTAAAACATAATATATTCTTGACCTTCAAAAGTGTTTGTATAAACCTATTTACTGAAATAAAATCATTTATCATTTACCGGTCTGCCATTGATCGAGAAATTTTGTACCATATACAGACAACAGAATTAATTGAGACCCCTCACGCATTAAAACGAAAAACCGGGGTATGCAAATAATTCAGCTATCCCTACAAATTATTACAGAGAAGTAATACGTCAGGACTCTTTACCTGGTACTCCAAGCCGGTAGGTCTTCTGCACGTATTTGAGTCCATGCACGATCTCCCTCTGAACGATGAAGTCGATCCTTATTCTGTATTGCACACCTTCCTTTATTACGAACACCTGAAAGTTACAAAGGTTACGTTAGGAAACTTTTTTGAAAATAAATAACAAACTAAACACTTACTTAATTTAACTATCTAATAACGTGGCGCCACTTGGGAAAGGCCATATCGAGCTGTGGACTACGCCAGGCTAATTTGACGATCTCTTGATCAAAAAAAAACATTCCTTTCACATTAACTTTTTTGGATTTTGAGTACAAATTTATTCTAGGGACAAAGTAGACATTTAGTGAGATCATGGGGATCTCAAAATTGTCATAATTCCACTTTTGCTACCTGAACAATTATGAGAAATATCATCAATAACTATTCAGCAACCGTTTACTGAAGCTGCTTGATCCCGCGGAGTAATTGCGTAACACAATAACAGTAGGAATACCTTTCATTTTGACAGTTCAATAACAATCATTGCGTTATTTACGTTATTGAACAGACAAACTTTTCGAACATATGAAGCAATGGATTAGCAATAGGCTTCAAAATTATTCAGATTGTGATACATAGTGTGTTACGCAATTAGGATGCTGGTTATCTAAGTACGAGTATATCAATCTAACGGGAGCTATCGTTTTTGTGCTCACCAGTTGGCGCCACTGTCGAGTAAGGACCTGTTGCAGTACTTTTATTTGATGTTTTGGATATGTTTAAGTACCCTTATATTCATATTACGTTTAATTAAATTTTAAAAATTCAAATGAATATTTAGATTATAATGTTCATAAAATTGGCAAGCATGAAGCAGACAAATCTTTTTCTTCCTTCAAGTGCTACCAAATTAGATCCTAACTTGATTTTACTTAAAAACTTAAGCCATAATTAATCAAGAATAGCACAACCATTACAGCTATTATGAATCATTCGATAAAATCCGTGATAAAAAATCTCGCAAACAGTGAACGTTCAGTACATATTTTGACATCTAGAGACCTTGCTCTACACTAGCGCCTCTAGCGGCAAACTCAAGCGCGATAGCCCTCATTGGTACTATATTAACAGAAAAAGAAGATTACCCATCCTCTTGGCATTATCTGTCAACCGTATTAAAACACCGAGTGGTGGAAAAGGGACAAGACATTTTTTGTTCTTTCTTTTGTCTTGACGTTACTCCAACATACCAATTACTTGCAGAATTTACTTCGATGACAAGCCGTCTGTTTTGAGCCGAGTAAACCATGAAACAGCTATTAAAGCGAGCGTGGCGATACGAGTTCGCTACGAGACCGGCGCACGGTGGATCGAAAATCGGCTGTAGAAGACATAGGATCTCGATTTCTTAAATGTTATTTTTTTTGCTGGAAATGACTTCTGCTGATCATTACTATGTACAAAAATGACACCCGAGTTAATTCTGCCCAAAAACAAAGGAAATATATTTTTTTTACGAAAAATTTGTATGAAGCTAGTATGAAAAATCGAATTATCTCCTAAACGGCATGTTTAACCGTAATATCCTTGGAGGTGGTCATAGTGCTAATTATTTATGATTTTTTGGTTGCCGATTTCACGAAAAATTTAATGCCGTTTTTTTTTAAAAAATCGTCAAAATATTTTTATTTATTTTTACATGTAAAACGATCCCTTTTAGTGTCCAAGTTAAAAAGTTCGATATGTTATTAACCCAAATATTAAGAACACACAAAACAAGAAAAATTAAATTAAAAAATTGCTGTTTTTTGACACATTTTTATTAATTCAAATAAAAAAAGATTATCAAACTCTTATTTAAGTAACATATAAAGTTATATTATATACAAAATAATTTAATTTAAGGAATTAATACTAAGCATTTGTAAAATAAAGTAAAATAAATAAAAAAAAAGACAAAATATCATTAAATATTACAAAAAAAAAAACCCAAACAGACTCAAATACAAATTTACAAATAAGTACATATATAATTTTTTTACAAATTTTCCTTATCACTCTCGTTGTCAGACTCCAATTCTGAGTCAGCATCCAGATTGGATATATCCAAAAACTCGAACTCAGTTTCCTGAAATTGAATTAAGTCGAGAGTTTCAGCAAAAAAGCTCTGCTTTTTCTTGGCATCTAACTTAGGCCTTTGTGCACTTAGCAAAGGATCCGAAGAAACAACAAGCATATTTAAAATGTCTTGATTGGAATCCTGCCTGCTTCTTTTCCGCGAATGATGTTCTCGAAACCTCCTAAAATCTTTGTTTCGAGACTCTGAGGCTTCTTCCGAGAGAGTCCCAATCGGCACAATATTATTTTTCTCAATTATGTCAGCCCCATGGATTAATAATTTATGAACGGTTGACGACATGTAGTACCAGTCGTATAATAATACGTACTTTTCTGCTGTTTTGCGGGGATAATCTCAAAATTTTATTATATCGACCTGCTCTCCAGATGTAATTGCTTGTAAAATTACAGCAAATCTTTTGATGAGGTCTTCATCCAAACCGGTTATAGCTGCGGTTTTATTAGGAAACTCAAAGAATTTTCTTGCAGTATTCCCGTCATTGGTGGTTCCCGAGCCTTGTTTTACTATATCAATCAACAGATTGAGCTCATCTTTGAATTTATTTTGAATTATTTTCTTCCTTGTCTGTAGCATTTCTTTGTGCTCATCACTTCTCGCTGCCCACCGTTTGAAATCGAGCCTGTATGCAATGTGTAACAGACATTCCATACAATTTATACGGGCGCGTAGGGATGACAAGCCAAATTCATACAGGTCAGAACACACAATTTTTGATGTTACAGCATCTAAGCGGTTCATTTCTGTAGGCTTTGCTAAGCACAGGTAGCACGATGCATTTGATCTAGCTTCAGAAAGGTAAGTGCAAACTTTAGCGTCGATCATCGTCATCATTGGTTCATGAGTCACCCTATTATTATTATTGCACTCTGTGGGGATAAGGGCCTCAATTTCTTCATCCATTTGTTTTTTCAGCTCAAGGACAACTGCTTCACTCTCCTTTACAAAAGTAAACTGAACTGGACGACAATACAAAACTGAGCATGGTTTTGGGTTCGTCCATAAGATGTTGTCTCCATCTGTCAGTTTAAGTGGCACCAAGGAGGTCATGAAAATGCTCGAGTCATCTTCCTCACCCTCCATTTTCTGCTTGTATCGGCTTTGGTTAGAAGCACCATCAAATCCCCACTTGGATATCAGCTTCAACTGCTTGTTATGCTCTTCCTTAGAAAGGCTTTGAAGGATTCTTGTAACTGTGATATCAAGTAAAGCTTGAAGTGTAATCCTAGCCGATGAATCAGTAACTGTCACTGATTGCTTCGGAGGGTAGCAATCAAGCTTAGTTTGTTGCACTTTATAGTAAGATGGATAAATATCCTTAGCACCTTCCCGAATGGCAGCCTCTCGCAACGTAATATATTGCCACTTTGAGAGTTTTAGCGAAAGAAGCAATCCAAGCGCCTTTTCTGACGTAAATATGATTGTTTTCGCTGGTTTCTTAAGCGTTTCATTTAATTTAGCGGCTGCTTCAGGATTTTTCATCATGTATTCGATGACAGAGGCGATATCTCCATGCCCTTCTTCTTTTAAACGTGCTGCAGCTGCATATGCCAATTCACTGGAATCTTCGCCTGTGTGTTCATCAGATCTTCTCTTTTTTTGTTTACTTCCCAGATCTTCGAATGGTTTACGGGATCTTTTCGTCATTGTTCCAATGGACGTTGATGTCGACGGTTCTGGAGAGACTGAGGGCGCTCTTGGTATCTCATCAACACTTGGTTCTTGATTAACTAAAGTTTGCACAAAACTCGGCCAATCAATATTTGCTCCCAACCAATTCTCGTACTTTCTCCTGAAATTATCAAGGAATCGGTTGGATTTCTGCCACCTTTGTAAAGCGGCTCGCGTAAATCTCCGACAAAATTCTTTGAGAACAACACGATCTTCGTCAGACAGGCAATCGCCTATGCGGGATACAACTGCACTGAACAATACTTCATGATCAAATGAAGTACTCTCACTTCGTAGAAGAACAAACAAGTCTAAATTCGTGATTAAACTTTCCATTCTAAGATTTTATAGTCGCAGATTTAGTGTTAGCAGTTACACAGTTGTGAACAAACTAAATTATAAAACTAAACTTTAGGCCTTTTATTGAAAAACGCCAATAATTAGGTAACTACCCTCATTAGTTATCTTCTCATTAGCTAATGAAAATTTATAATTGTCACTATTCTTAGAACTCATAGCACTGCTAATTAACAAATTAGCTTACTTATCAGGAAAAGTTGAATGTAATCCATAGTTGGTATTGTCGTGAGATATTGAAAATCATTAAATCACCTATAAAGACTCATTAGAAGACCTAATCAGTGTAGTTACTTAATCACTTCTTTTCGGACTCATTAGAAGAGTAAACAATTGGTAATTTGGTTGTATGAAAAGTTTTAAAACTCATGATGTGTTGATAAATATCTAGCTCAAGCATAGTTGTCTACGTGTGGGTGTACTATAAACCTCTGCCAACTCCTTCGGAAATATAGGAGTGATGCTATTTTATGTTACGTGTAGTTAAAAGTCCGTGTTCTTCAACATAAACACTAAAAGGAATCGTTTCATATGAAAAAAACAAATGAAAATATTTTGACGATTTTTAAAAAAAACGGCATGAAATTTTTCGTCAAATCCGCAACCAAAAAGTTATAAATAATTAGCACTATGACCACCTCCAAGGATATTACGGTTAAACATGCCGTTTAGGAGATAATTCGATTTTTCATACTAGCTCCATACATTTTTTTCTTATAAAAATTATAACTCTTCCATTTGTGCACACATTTACTTCATATGACATTTTATAGAACAGTAATGATCAGCAGAAGTCATTTCCAGCAAAAAAAATAACATTTAAGAAATCGAGATCCTATGTCTTCTACAGCCGATTTTCGATCCACCGTGCGGCGCGAAGTTTTTAGGTCGGCGCACTGGACTATACATATAGGTAGTTCTTGCTGGCATAAATCATAGTGCGCGGTTAATACAGTGGGTTACCTAAGTTTATAAACTGATCGAATAAGCAGTGCGCTTTTAATATTATAAACATTATTTTATGTTACTTGATTTTTTAAGCCCTGAACAATTTTACTACTGGTCAAAAACTTATCAAGTTATCACAGAGCACGGAATCGCCGCGGCCGGCAGTACTCCGAAAGTGCGTTGAGCGCACCACTTCTGTCACGACTCAAGACCGCTATTCAAAACTGTCAGTTTAAAATTATACGTAATTTGTGTAGTAGTGCCAGTAAACGGTGCCACGTTTGGTTCGTATGGAAAGTATTGTCTGTGATAGGTATGTACTTCTAAAGTAGAAAAGATTCGAAGGCAGATTTTAAAACCTTAGATTATTTGATTAAAACCGCTTTGATGAGAGTGAAAAAAAAATGCGACAGTATTTTTTTTTTTAAAGCGATTGTGCGTTAAAGCGTCAATAGGTTCAAGCGCTCGGTGGACTCATAAAAAAAAAATACATGTGCATACCTACTGCATAACCACTCATCAATGTAGTACATAACAAACATCCGTTTCCATCCGGCAAGTTAAGGAAAAGATGTAATTAAAGTTAAATAAACAAGGACTTCCTGGCCTGAGTAGAATGGACGGGAAGTGCGCTGGCTGAACTAGCTGCAGGGAAGTTGTTGTGCCATGTAATAACAGATTTATAACCTCCTTAGGGCCTACTTATGCACATGGCGTTTTTCTACATGCCGCCTTCGTTGCGTAAAGAAGCTGCCAATTCGCTGCAAAGACCACAAACGCAACGCACTGCTTGATCGCTTTTATATCGCGCTTCATGTGTTTGTATTTGTATCGATACGAACGCGAATAATCAGCTTTTTCAAGTTTACAATTTACAGCGTCAATAATAAACGACTAGTGCATAGGGCCTTAATGTCAGGGGCAGGAGAAGAAAAATCAGAATATGATTCATCTTAAATTTTGTTTAAAAATTAAATATATTTTAAACGGACAAAAGTAACGTTCAATAAGGAACAAAGTGTAATAGAAGGTACTAGACCACTACGAAAAAAACACCGAAAAAATTACAATTCAGGGACAAGTTAAGAAAAAACAGATCCGTTCGTTCCTTTGAAATATGGCTCTGATTCTTCCAAACAAAATCTATATACGGCTCACAACAAAAACCTTCCAATAAATCGAGAAGAAAACTGTACTCTATCCAAACATCCTGTACGTTCAGGTATTGGCATAGAGCCAGGTCGGGCGTATCGCGATAATTGTGACTAAGCGACTTATTGGGCAGCGATCATCTTGCACCTGTCACACACACGAATTAGTGAAAGGGATCGCGTGATTTTGGTGGATGATATCATAAGAAATTGTGCTTAGAAACCTTGCGAATGAATGTTAAGCAATGTCCAAAAAGGTTCCCCAAAAAAAGGAAGTACAGTTCACGCAAAACTTTATGAGCCCTCGGAATGTAGGCCCAAGAACGAAACTGCGCATGGTACAGTTGAGTGAGAGTGAGAGAGTTCCCCCGGACACCTATATTATGCATACTGCGCAGCCCACTCGCTGCAACTTCCGAGAGCTCATAAAGTTTTGCGCGAACTGTAAGTGAGAATATACGACTTCTATTACCTACATTAGTAAAAGGGCTCCTCATGAAAGGTACAATAACGGTAATCCTTCCATTATTTCTATTTCTGCCGCCAAATTGCATTGCCATCCTCCTGTTTTTAATAGGTTTGGATGCCGGTGAAATTATTGGCACGGAACATTTTTATCTTTTTATTAAAAAGTTGGAATCTTAAGTTAACATCTTGGGTTCCTTAATGGCAGTACCCACTTTCCATCAGGCATGCCGTCAATCTGCTAGCCAAAATAATTTCACACATCCAATTTTGTACTGGCCGCAGCCCAGGCGAGGAAAACCCCACTAACCGAAGTACTTCAGGAAATAACAAACCATCTAGACAACAGATAAACACAGACACGTAACAATCGTATCTTTCAGCAGTAGTAACAACCTCACGTGACTGATGGCGTCACTAGCCAGCAGTTGCGTAGACTACGCCCCGACACAGAGCAGCAGTGATGTATGAGTCTGTGCATAACTCATGTAGCATTTTAGTTATTTTTGGTATGCCTCATAGTCCAACAGTAATTCGTGTGCCTATTATTGAATAAGACAGAGTTCAATAGGTCGAGAAATGACGTTTTCCTGGAGACTTGAGTCTCAGATGGATGAAGCCTATGTTCGTTATCATCCAAACATGTTCTTATGTCTATTGGTATAAGGAAGCCTTTGCCGGTATTCACATCAGTAGCAACGGCTTTCATTTTGACAGTTCAGCAACCTTCATTGCTCTATTTACGTTGTTGAGCAGACTCGGAACATATGAAGCACAGATTAGCCATACCCTTCAAAATGATTGTGCTTGAAAGTGTGTTTAGCAATTAGGGTGCTGGCTTGCCTAAATAGTTACTCTTCAACTCCTATCAGTTCCTCATCAGGCCAGTCTTTACAAGTTAGGCTAGTCCAGCTAGCTTCAGGGTCGGGTAGGTACCTGTAAATGTACCTAAATGCTGCTCATATCAGTATTTTACACGGAGCGTTTGTCCAATACTAACCACCCAAAGGTTAAAGGTTGTCAGACTTCCAGACTAGACTACCAGAGTCCTTTGACGACCGAATCAACAACTAATCAACGAAAATCAGACTCCGTTTGCAACCGTAAATCCGTCAGCATTATAGGCACCTGTTCCACTGCCGACGAGGAAATGACTATCAACGATTTTTTCGTTCAAGAAACTTACAAAAACATTGTAGATCCCGTGTAAGTGATACTGATACATATATTAAATAGTTGATCGCTGACTGTTCACATCACCAGCGAGTACTCCTTTGTCGCAGCGACATGAGCTATGAAACATACTCGCTCAGCGACGCTCGCTTGGCAGAACACTCGCCGAGAGACTCACGCTTGGTGGCCAGCGAGTAATCGCTCGTCGCCGTCGCGCACTCGCTGCTCGGTGCTCGCCAAGTCGTTTTTAGTTGCCAGCTCTACTCGCTTTATGTTTATCGCCGGCGGTGGGACAGGTGCGTTATCAACATGGCATATGACGTCACATGTTACGTATAATCCTACTAAGCATAGTAGGTACAGATGTACAGACATGATAAACAAATTGTTGCATCGTAAATCATTAAATGCGGTTTTCTGGAGATTTATGCGTTCCGAGTCGGCATGATTCGGCACAGCCGGGCGGCACAATGAATCGAATGTACCGACCCGAACCGGTGTCAGATCATCGGTGTCTTCTATCATTAGGAGAAAGCCTATGTTCGTTATTATAAAAGCATTTCCTTATGTCTATGCCACTAATAAGATCATGCTAGCCCAGCTTCATGGTCGGGTACCCAAATTCTACTCAAAATATATATTACTCGTATATCCAATACCAACAACCAGAGGTTTGACGGCACGGTTGGCGCAGTGGTTAAGAGATTGACTGTTGCGCTGCGTGTCGCGGGTTCGATTCCCGCACGGAACAAATATTTGTATGACCTAAAAGTAGTTGTTCCGAGTCTGGCTGTTTGTGTATGTGAGTTTGAATGTTTGTAAACGCACTTACAATACAGGAGAAAATCCTAGTGTGGGGCAACTTTAAAAAAAAAGAAAAATAGATTGTCAGACATCCAGACTAGACTACCCCTAACGACGGAATCAACAACTAATTAACGAAAATTATACCCGTGCACAACCGTAAATCCGTCAGCACTATCTAAATGGCCGTGACGTCACATATTGCGTATAATCCTCCTATGCTTAGTACAGACGCACAGACATGATAAATGAGTTGTTGCATCGTAAATCATTAGGGGAGTTATTAGTTGAGCGCAGGCGTCTATGCGAATATGTTTAGCGTTTTGTTAATAATTCGGACACATGACTTATGTGAAGTAGCATGTCTGTTTCTGTCCTTTGGAATAATAATATTTGATATAATGCGGTCTATGTGGCGCCGAGTAATGTATAGGTAGAAATAGTTTATATAATATGAAACTTCCGCGGGACATGTTTTAGATACGTTCTGAAGTGTGTGTGGGTTCTGAAGTTCTTCATGCATGTTTTAAGTTGACCTTGTTTGATGGGCCTCATTACACGTCATATTCTGGTTGCACTTGCTTGAAAATTCAAGTTTACAGCGCTAGTGTTCTTTTGACGCGTGGCCAAAATCGGAACTAACGCCGCCATCTTGTTTTTTTTTTCAATACACTTCACAAGACAATTGTACAAAATGTTTACCAGCAGCGCCCCTCTGTCAACGTTATTAAAGCGCCAGACCCTTGTAGCTGCACACAGCTGAGTCACAGCAGTAGTAGAAGTAGTATTTGTAAATCTGAACGACTGAACGTGTAAAACTGATTCCGATATCCTATTTACAGAATAAACAATAATACTCCTTATTGCCTCGTCCTTAATGATGATAGAAAACAAGTGTAGTCTCGACTTTACTGTCTGTGGCGTCACATATTGTTTTCTATCATCATCTTCGGACGAGGCAATAACTTCGTGTAATTACCGTCGAACTTCACTTACAAGTAAGTTCGTTTGACAATTCAATTTCATTTTATTTCATTTCGTCAAGACAGGCCGATCGATCTGACATCCATGACACACAATAATCTTTAAAGCTGAGACATACTGAACGGAGCACATGTCCAGTGAAGGACGTGTTCAGCGCAGCACATGTGGATGGTAGCAAATAGCCATCCGTTACGTATTGTAATGGCTATAGGTACGTTGTTTAGACGCTTACTATTGACGTACTAGATTCCTGATGTTTATACACAAGCCCATATTTAAGTTAAGGGGGATGCGCCAAGATAGTCCGCAAAATTCAAATGTTCTTAAGTTTTTTGCAATTTGCAGGTCAGTATCACGTTGTATGTTGATCTAAATATGATTCGCGACCGTATCGAATATTAATTTATAGAATTATAGGAGTATAATACATCTCTCTAAGTTCATATTACCCTATTGAATGACTATTTAATGAAATCATGACATTTGAGGCCAATTGTAACTTAAGATGTTTTGCTGATTCTAATGATTATAATATTCCTGTAAAGCCATATTTGTTACGTCCGCGAATCATATTTTAATCAACATACAACCTAACAGTGATCTGCAAATTACAAAATACGTAAGTATTTTTGAATTTCGCGGGCTACCTGAGCGCATCCCCCTTAAGGTGAATCCTCAGCTGTAGCCCGCCAAATTCAAATATTGTTCGGTTTTTTGCAAATTGCAGCTCTGTTTTACGTCTTATGTTGGACAAAATGCGATTCGCTACTGTAGGAATGATATATTTACTGAATAATAATCATCAATTCCATATCAATCGTCAGTCGTTGGAATATTGTTCCACCTAAGAATTTTTCAGAATACTTCATATGAAAATTCTTTGGTTTTCACACTTGTTTGTGGGAGAGAGGGGTATTTCTATGACAAAAAGTTGGTAAAGTATACAAAGGCAAAATATGGCATTACTCTTGATAGTACTAATTTGGTTTGGTACATCATCAACATCGCCATTGGCAGCCTTGCTCTACCCACTACTGAGTATAAATAAGCCTCCTCCCTGGTCCCTGGTCTGTTTTCATGACATAACGGGTGTAAAAAGACACTTATAGAAGCCGAGTCACTTGTACTCCCCGTCATTATTATATTTTTTTTTTTTACCGGACCATACCTGGGAACCTTCTGGTGACGGAGATATTGGAGGTAAAATTCCAACTTTTACTAACGTTTTTTTTACGAAAACAAGTTTTTATTGTTATTTATTACACATCTTTAGATACCCCCACGATCCCCGTACTTTTGCATGCACCCACAAGCACAATCGTGTGTTACATTACGCAGTCCCGCAAACAGCAAATTTTCACACCAAAAATATAAGTCGTTTCCCAGCAGTCATTTTTGTGCAATGTAACTTAGTTATCGAATTATTATTGAAATATTTACATATTATTTAGAACGAATACTACTACTAATTGCTAACATTCGTGCCACTGGAGAGCAAAAATAAATTGAAACGGTCACGTTAAGGCTCCCACAGAGAGGCGCGACGCGACAGCGCGACATGACTCTAGAAGAGCAATGTCTTTGAAAACTTCATGGAAATTGTTCTACCAGAATCGCGTCGCACATTCGCGTCGTGCCTGTGCTTGCTATGGCAAAAACAACTATAAAGGCTCCCACTTTATAGTTGTTTTTGCCATAGCGAGTTATGTTGGTACAGCTGCATTTACTTAGTTTGGGATCGTACTTGTTAGCTAAAGCGCCTCCTCATCCAGGATAAATTGACGTTTCTTTTAGGTAATCTACAAAGCTACAAGACAAACGAGTGCTCCACCTCCCCTAGCGCGTAGAAGAGCAAATATCGGTACAAAATATACTGATATTTGCATCTATAAAAAGCTCCGAGAGCAAAATAAACGACGCTTAATAACTGGTTGATAATATTAGACGGGAGTAAAACCACAAATTACTCTATAAACCGTAGCTCCCGGAAATTGAAAATAAAAACCTGGTCGTTAAGGTGTATTTTACAATATTTTATAGTGTTAATAAAGCAACATTTGAGGAAAACTTTTTAGGTATAATCCTTATTCATCAAGTCAATCAGAATGCTTGTATGGTTCTTGTAATTACCGCTCTAACTGCCTTATAATATGTATGAGGAGGCTTTTGTAATGCAGTGGGAGAGTATGCTGATAATATATTTTTGTCTCATGTTTTGATGCTGAAAATGGTAAGTTTCAAACTCCATTTTCAGCATAAAAACAGTAAAAAATTAAAACACGAAATAAACTATTTCCAATTGTGATCGTGAACAAATTGATCATGTAACTAGCTTTATAACTCTTTTTAATGTCAAACCTTTTATCCCACTATTTTTCCATCACAATACCTACTACCCAATTAATGGGTACAGGAAAACAGTAAGTACCCATTTTAATGCAGTCATTTCCTGAAGGGACAAGGAAAATGTTGAAATGAAAATACAAACCTACTTAAATCGCGGTTAGGTAGTGTTCATTTAGAAATAATAAGTTTATTTCAGAATGAAATGACACCTTTCAGATACTTACATACGTATTATAACCCTTAACTAATGTAACGAAAAAGAATGACATCGCTAATGAGGTGGGATCAGCTGGACCCAAATGAATTGAAAACTCAATAAAAACAAACAAGTAATCATTAAAGCGATACTATGAGGAAATAAGCTATAAAAACCAAACGATCTTATTGTTTGACATCATACACATACTTCGCTACGCAAGTAGCATATCTTTGTTTAGGAAGTCAGGCTTAAGGGCCTGGACACATCACCACGGCGCGGCGCCACCAACGTGAAACGGCACGTCGTCGTACCGCGCCACGGCGCCGTGTAAGGTGCGCCGCGCCGGCTCATGCGCACCCGCTCGGCAGTAGATGTTTCGCTGTCGCAAAGTTCTTACGTGTTAGTGCAAGACTTTTTTGTCCTTATAATCCTCAATTCTCTGGGTATTACCAGCCATCTTTTTTTTCCACTAACACGTAAGAACTTTGCGATAGCGAAACATCAACTACCGAGCGGGTGCGCAGTGATCCGGCGCGGTACACCGTACACGGAGCCGTGGCACGGTATGACATCGTGCCGTTTCACGGTGGCGGCGCCGCGCCGTAGTGATGTATCCAGGCCGTAAGGGAGATGCGCTCAGGTATTCCGCGAAATTCAAAATACTTACGTTTTTTTGCAATTTGCAGGTCAGGTTTTATGTTGATTAAAATATGATTCGCAGCCGTAAAAAATATGGCTTTAAAGAATTATAATCATTAGAGTCAGCAATACAACTCCTTAAGTTAGAATTGGCCTCAAATGTCATGATTTCATGAAATAGTCATTCAATAGGGTAATATGAACTTACGACAGATGTATTGATGATTTTTATGATTATAATTCTATAAATAAATATTTGATACGGCCGCGAATCATATTTAGATCAACATTCAACCTGATACTGACCTGTAAATTGCAATAACCGTAAGAAAATTTTAATTTATATCATCGATCATATTAGCACCAACCTAAGAGACGATTACTTTCATGTCGTAATAATTGAATCCTCTATGTCTGATCATAACCAGATGTACCTAGAACTTAAAAAAACCAAAACTCCTCCGAAAATGAAAACTCAATACGAAGCAATAAACTACACAAAATTATATAACACCGTTGAAAAAGCTAAGTTAAAAAATCCTAACAACGAATACCTAGTGTTCGAAAATCAAATAAAACTATTTACTGAAGAAGCTAAAACTATAAAGACCAAGATTCTCAATCCTCCACAAAGAGACTGGATCAACAAGGACATTATCGCTGAAATCAACCAGAGGAACATACTGGCGACAGAACTTAAAAATAACCCTGGTAACGACACAGTAAAAACAGAATTCACGAAGAAAACAGACTATGTAGCTAAATTAATATCAAGAACAAAAAATTCCTACTATTATAATGAATTTAACAAATGTATTAATAAACCTAAGAAAATGTGGGGCCTAATAAATACCTTAACAAGCAATAAAATAAAACAGAGCTGTGTTCCTCCAAAATTAGTAGTCAACAACAATAACATTACGGAGCCAAATCATATTTGCCAAATATTTAACGAATACTTTGCTACAATTGGATCACTCCTAGCGAACGAAATACCTAGTTCATTTCATAACGATTATGACCGCGCTTTACCAAATCCTATAACCCAAAACGTTGAGAAGCTCTCCAGTTTTGGCCCATGTTCTGCTAATGAAATAGCAACCATTATAACTAAACTCGATCCAAATTGCAGCACTGGCCTAGACGGAATAAAAACCAAAGTAATTAAAACCGTTAAAAGTTTAATCGTAAACGATCTGAGCAAATGTCTGAATAAATTACTGGATGACGGGAATTTTCCGGAAACACTAAAAATAGCAAAAGTAACACCAATCTATAAATCAGGCCGTACCACGGATCCAGGAAATTATCGCCCTATCTCAGTGTTGCCTATACTGTCAAAAATATTAGAAAAAATTATTCACAAACGATTAGAAAAGTATCTTAATTCTATTAACTTCATCACCGACCGACAATATGGATTTAGACCCAGAAGTAATACTACTACAGCCACTATTGATCTCATCACCAAAATTAAACAAAACATAGACAGAAAAAACATAGTCCTGGGCATTTTTATTGATTTAAAAAAGGCCTTTGATACGGTTAGCCACAAACTACTCCTAAAAAAACTAGAATCAATAAAAATCACGGGAAAAGCCCTAAAAATGCTGGAGTCTTACTTAAAAAATCGTTCGCAAGTGGTCAAACTTGGTAATCACCAAAGTGATGCATTACCTATTACATGTGGCGTCCCACAGGGATCTATCCTGGGTCCCTTACTCTTTTTAATATATATCAATAATATAAACGAAATTAAACTACATGGTCACCTTACCTTATACGCTGACGACACTTGTTTATTTTACTTCGGATCTTCCATCCATCACATTATCTCACAAGCACAAGAAGATTTAGATACCCTATTCGCATGGTTTCAGTTCAATCTTCTAACAATAAATATTTCTAAAACATGTTATATAATATTTAAGGCAAAAAATAAATCAATTCCCTCATATGACCCTCTAACAATAAATGATATCCCGCTACAGCAAAAACCATGCGAAAAATACCTCGGTCTAAGAATGGACAGCTCACTAACGTGGAATGCTCATATTGATCATATAAAAAGTAAACTTTCGACACTCTCCGGGTCACTGCGTAACATTGTTCGTTGTATTCCACCAAAATTGCGGTATACTATTTACAACTCCCTAGTAAAGCCACATCTACTTAATTTAATCGAAATTTGGGGCAGTGCTGCTAAAACAAAATTATCAGAACTTCAAATTACCCAAAATAAAATCATAAAAATAATATTCAACTACCCATATCTAACATCTACCAGCAAAATTTATCAAGACACAAAAATAATGAACATAAAACAACTCTATATTTACAACACATGCATTTTCATCAGAAATGTTCTCAACAAAAGCATTCACTCAAACATAACACTCACTCAATATAAACAAGTTAGTCAACGCAGTACACGGCGAGCAAGCTTGCTAGTTTTACCAAAAACAAGAACTAACTATGGCAAAAAAATGCTAACTTTTGAAGGAGCACAGCTTTATAACAAATTACCGTCCTGTATAAGAAATGTACACTCTTACAATGCATTCAAAACTCATCTTAGCCAGCACATAATTGCGGATCGATCACTTCTGGAGAAATGAATGCATTGGATGGGTAAAATTGTAATACTGATGACGAACATAATAGTGTAATCTATATCTTTAGTATTGTTCTCAAGTAAGTGACTTATGTCTTTATTGGGAATAAAGTTTCTTTAAACCGAATTTCGCGGGCTACCTTGGCGCATTCCCCTTAAGTCTTAATTTTGTATTACGTGTTTCAAACCAGACCAATAATCTTGTACACAGTCTGTTAAGAGAAATTTATTTAAAATAAGTATCAAAAACAAAAAGTAAAAACAGTATAGGCATTAAAAAAACCGTCGAAAAATTTAACACCTATGTTTCGCAAATGGCTTTCCAACGAGTAATTTCAGTATCGTCAAAAACGTGCATTCTTCTGTAATGTCTGATAGTTTTGCAGAACAAATGGGGACATTTCTTCGTTAATTCATGAGGAAAAACTGCAAATAAACTTGAGTTTATAAAAATAGGTCTAAAAAGATATATTTAGCTAATGAGGTGGGTCCACTCCCAACCAAGACTTTTTAATTACACGTTAACCGCCTGTTCGAGACTCGGCCGACTGTAAGAAGGTACTGGAAATCAGGGCAAGCTCGAGTGTATGTCATACAGCTGATTTTAGACGTATTTTACGACTTCATCTAGGTCCATTGAACCCACGACATTTGTTAAGGGTTAATTTATATGTTTTATGGGGAACCACGACAATTGTCATTTACATTTTAGAACAGGGGGTCTACACCCTAAGTCCGTTAACGAAGATACGGGCCAGTCCGAAAGTAGTTGAGCCGTCAAAACAAGTTTCCAATTAAATTTTTCGAATGAGCAAATACATATCGGGAAGTAGGGACAACTGTCAAATCGTATTGTCATTCATTCTTATAGTTCGGGCCCCGGACTAATCATATTGCCGTAAGTGATCCGGAGTATGACTCGGCCGTAACTATGGCCGAAACTACGGATATCGTGCCTAGGTAGTCTAGACCCCCTGATCTAGTTACATAATTATAAACTTATATCGTAAATGTACTCTGCTGTTTAATTTGGCCCAAACATGATCGTATTATATTCTCGATATTATTTATGAATGTCCATTACAAAAAATGGCTTCATAAATTACTACCTTATCAACGCCAATAAAATAAACAACTAACGTTTTTTAATCTAATTAACCACTATTCGTACATTTTGTGGCGACACAAGAGAAAATGAAGTGAACTTTACTGGAAAACATTTGCGGTAACCTCTAACCCAAATTAAAAACGCAGAGTACTTAACTAACCTTCAAAGATTAACCATAAATTTTTCGAAGGTTAATTTTGGTGGGTTATGTGAATTTGATTTCATATGTACAATCGCCAGCACATGAAGTTACCACAAACGGTCAGATTTCCTCATTCGATTTTGAAATTAACCATCAACATTTTAAAATTTAAAATCGTTTGGAGAAATTTGACAGTTTCGTGTAGCTTGACCTGCTGGCGACTGCACTTTCTGAGTTTATCTAAACATTACTGTTATCAGTGAAGGAAAACACCTTGAGGAAACCTGGACTCAAGTTAATATAAGTCTGAAATCGACCTGTCTTGAGCTGACGTGGTTATCAATGTTCGTGCCTTCTCTGTACAAGAAGAGGCATTTGCCTCTAGTGGGCCAATAATAATAATACCAGCCTATTTCTGTCCCACTGCAGAGTCAAGGCCTCTTCTAACAATAGGCTGATTTTAATAAGGTTCAAACATAAATTTACCCTGCGTTTATTAACCCTATGATTATTTTAATAAAATTTGTTTAGATTAAGGTATGTACCTGCTTTTTAAGATCATGGAGGTCCCCGGAGAGGTCCAACTCGACGTCTTCGCGTCCAGTGACGCACAACGCAAGCTTCTTGACGATCACACGGCGTGGATCGTTGGCGTCTGTAGGACAAATAAAAATATCAATCAGATTTGAAAGTTTTGGATATTCGGGATGAGCGAGACTGTATCTTCTAAATTTATAGCGTCCATATTTCTCGTGAAACCTCCGACTTTTGAGCAGCAGTAGTTGTTACTGGGGAGTTTGTTGCACCATTTCTTCTTCCCTTGCTAAATCAGTAGGAATTGGTGACGAGCGAGCGTTTCGGGGACTATCTTATATAATGTTGACGTTCAAAAAGTGCTGACTCTCAGCCTAGTTTAAACAAATGACTTTGAATTGACTTTGTTTCGTCGCTACAGAGTTGGTAGCAACACCATTCGCCGATTGATTTTATAAGCATGTTCTTATATGTAGTTTTGGGTTAGGGTATTTCTATGGCCTGACTATAGAAACATAACAAAATTTTAAAAAATATGAAGAACCGACAAATTCACCCCCCACTGGACATCTTGTTATAATTCTAGAGATAATAATTAAGATGAATAATGCATTTTATACCTACTAATAAACTTACGTTATCGGCACCCCAATTGCGTAACACACTTTCTTTTACAATCTGAAGAATTTTGCAGGGAATCCCTTGTCCATTGCTCTATATGTTTGAAAAATTCCTCTGCTCGACAACGTAAATAACGCAATGAATGTTGTCGAATTGTCAATATGAAAGACGTTGCAATTGTTTGTGTGTTACGCAATTACCATTGTGTTGCCATGTGCTTCAATTGAAAAGCAGACTTGGATTTACTCAAGCCAAAGTGTAAGCCTAGCTAAAGTACGTAGGGTAAACAGAGGCCAAGTTTGTAGGGTGGCCTAATTAGTTTATACAAGGTCGGCTAATTCCCTACTAGGGTTATAAGCGTATTAGAGGGGAAAGGCTCTGGTAACTTCTCTTTAAATTACATAGCTCTGAGAGATTTTACAAAGGAAAATAGTTTACAAAGGGCTGGTAATTAAAATACAAAAAACAAGTCTTTAATTATCTGTAGTTTCTGCCCGTAAATCACTGATGCCAGTTTTAATTATAATAACGTTACCCTTTTACGCCTTTCTATACGCGGTGCAGAAAAACATTGTGAGGAAAGGAAAACCCTCATCCCTATTTCTTTGGGGTCGGCGCAAAATGTATTCTTCTTCCTCCATACTTCTCTAGCAGTCAACATTTCAGTACTCACCCCCTTCCTAGCCATATCATCATTCACGCAGTTCATCCACCATTTCTTTGGAAAAAATTACTTATATTTCCCTAGAATCTATCTGGAGGGCCTAGACAAAGTAACATTCGATTAGCGATGACGCTAGTAGAAAAGCCAAAAAATGTATGGGGTTGACATAAGCTATCGAAATGTCACGTGATCATAGGTCAACGAATACAAATTAACTAGACTTAGACAAGTTTAACATCATTCGATTCTATGAAACGAATTGACAGCGTCGAACGAATACTTCCATAGAGATGCGAAGCCAAGTGACACTTTTTGACAAGCATTATCGCTAGTTTTCGATTCGTATGATGGAAACATTAGCGAAAGCGATAGCGATTGTAGAAATAGAATCGCTCCGAAGCGAATGCCATTTGTCTAGGCCCTCTGAAATCACTAACATGGAAGTGTAGTGATAGTTCCTCGTTGCTTATTTGTATGAGAAGAGGCCTTTGCCATGTGGTGGGGGCATTAAAAAGCTTTTCTGTTAAGTCCTAATCAATTTTGAGAATGGTAAAAGAATTGAAAGCGCATAAGAAATAATGAAGAAAAGATATTTTTCTTCGTCAAAAAAAAAAACAAGGTTGCTATTTCTAAGCGATAATTTTCGCCTGGCAAGCAACGGAGAGTGCCGCTTAAATTGTTTATGATATCCAAGGAAAAACAAAAATATAAGATCATTGCTCACGCGTCTAAATTTATTTCTACGATGATATAAGAATAGATCTAGTTTAGACTGTAGTTTGTGCTAGCTTTCGTACGCGACAAAATCAGTGGGGACAGACGTATGCAGACAGAATGGATATAAACTTTGCGAAGTAGCTATTAGGCCGAGACCATCAACAAAAAGTCAAGCTGTAGCTCAGGTTCTATTGAGCAAGGGTCCAAAACTTTGTAAAAGAATAACCCTAGGGTATAGAAATAAACATACAGAATTCGGCATAAGTGTTCGGGTCAGTAAGTAAGTAAGTAAGTAAGTAAATCATTTATTTGCGTAAAACATGGTATACATTGATGTTAATATTATTACAGTAGCTCAACATGTTTCGCTAAGATATAACATAGCATGCAAAAATTTATATTTTGACAAAAGGAATCAACATCTCACATCCATAAAATCTTTTAAACTGTAGAAATTACATTCAATAAGCCACTTGTGTAATTCTGTCTTAAATTTTCTCGAGTTCAGTATTTTAAGGCGACTTGGTATTTTGTTATAAATACGTACGCACATTGCAAGGCAGTTTTTGTTGTATTTCGCAAGTCTTGGCAAATCACTTAATACCAGCTTATGAGGATCTCGTCTGTTTCTGGGATTTACATCATTTGCTGATTTAAATAAATGTTTGTTGTTAACTACAAATATACACACCTCATTTAAATACAGACATGGTAGAGGTAGCAGACCAAACCTCTTGAACATTGGTCTATATGAGTCATCAGGTTTAATACCACTTATTGCTCTGATGCACTTTTTTTGTGAGATAAATGCTCTATCCATATTGGTACCATTACCCCACATTACGAGACCATATCGCAGTAGCGACTCAACATAGGCGTAGTATGACATAATTGCAGTTTTTATGTTAGTTACGTTTTTAACTTGCTTCAGTGCGTATACAAATTTATTGATTCGAGTGCTTACATTATCTACATGTTCTTTCCAGTTAAAATCTTTGTTTATTATTACGCCTGAAAACCTTGTATGGGTTGCCTCTTCGATTTTATTAATGTTAAGTTTTATATTGTTTTTATTATTATTTGATTGATTAAATTGAATGTAAACAGATTTATCTAAATTTATTTTTAAATTATTCATGTCAAGCCAAAGCAGTAATTTGTCTATTGTATTATTTATGTCAAACTCATGGTCAGTCTTGTTTTTCTTTTTATCTGATGTCACTATGATTGATATATCGTCGGCAAATAATATGCATTTATGATTGGTTATTTTTATGATGTCATTAATATATAAAAGAAACAATATTGGACCAAGCACGCTTCCTTGCGGAACGCCACATTTATTTTGCTTATATTCTGATGAGTATGGTATCATATCTCTATTACTGTTAATTTTACTAATAATGACACGTTGCTGTCTATTGCCTAAATAGGATGATATCCATTCAAGTGCAGGTATCAGGTCAGGAAGACTGGGGAAGGAAGTACGTGGATAAAGCACGAAAAGTGTTGCTTTTAGATTAAATTGCGAGTTTCTAATCAAAAATCTACCCTTTGCTTAAGAAACAGGTACGGTACGTAACTTTATACAAATTATATTGGCTTCCTTTAAATTAACTTTCTATACATATTCTAAAGAAAATGTAACAATCGAGGAAGTTTATGCGAAACCTTGCAGACCCGACAAACAATCAACTTGGTTTTGTAAGACCAAAGTTCAAATCAAAGGCTACGTCCTGACTGTTTCTGACGTCGCCGCGTCGTTTTAATTAAATAGGGTTTTGGGTTATTATGATGGAAGCCAAATAAATACACGATTTTTTGAAGTTTTCCTGTTTGTTGCGCAAACATGAATAAAAATTACTTTTCAGATGGTTAAGGGAGTTTGAAAAGAACTGGAGTTACCGACATAGCTTGTGGTTGGGACTAACTGGATGCGAAAGGCGGAGGACAGGGAGTTGTGGCGCAGACTGGAAGAGGCCATGGCCAACAGTGGACTGCGATAGGCTGAGTTGAAGGGACTTGGTCCTTCTACTCATGAATTTGTGTGGGTAGTCTGACGACTTTGACCTTACGGAATATGGACGCAACTTTTAACACTTATCGGAAATTATCTTTGCCCTCTTGGCCTCACAGGACACGAGTAAGACGGTTATCGCAAATCAAGTCCTCTCACACAGGATGCAAACCGTCACAGTACGCGCTCGACCAAGTAGGTCAACGCAAATAGGTCATTGTCGATATTGTATTAGTCACAGCTGATAGCTTAGCTATAAAGGAAATTGATGTGGCCGCTAACGGCGGTAATAGTATGGCTTCAGATAATATACGCGTCGGAGGAGGAAGTTATACCGATAGGTGGATTGACTGTGGATATCCGTGTAAATTAAAAATTATTATGTACCTGATAAAGGCAAAACATTTTGGTAGAACAATTCCCATGAAGTTTTCATAGAAATTGGTCTACTAGAGTCGCGTCGCGCCAGTCTGCGGGATCACTTTAACGATTATAAGACTAGAAGGACTATAAAGAACCTGTGATCATGAGATCTGGGATCTTTAGACATTTGTTTTGCCTATTTTTAGTAGCAAAAGTAGGTAGTACGAACAAATGAAATTTCTATGTAAGCTATAATAGAAACAAAAAGAATAAGAGAGATTTAGTGTGAGAAACAGAGTTATATATTTCTGCGTCCTTGAAATTTCACTCTCATATCTCGTCCAATTATCGAATCGCTGCCTAAGAAATTTCAGTTTAAAAAGTTTTAGGACTGTTTGCTTGTCCTAATGATCATCTAATTCAGCGTTGTTTTTTGTACGTTTCTTTTACAAGGCCGTAAGCTGAAGCTAGGTACTAAAAAGACCGTGACAAATGAACCATTCTGTTTGCTAATCACATTCAGTACTAAAAAAGCTATTGATTTCTTAATTAACACTTCAGTTCTCGTCACAGCTACTTCAGCAAAAAATGTTTTCGTCTACTAACTCATCAGACATGGAAACAACATTTAAAATCGAATAAACCTTACTCGATTGCAGTCTCCTACCCAACCATATCGATATACATGCCAGGTATCGATTACTCGTCAGGTACGTGTCGTGTAATGCAGGTTGAATGCCGACCCACGCGTCAAGGTCGTATTATGGATGGAAGCATAATACCTTGACATTCGTGACAAGTGTATGTCATGTAACGTTTTCGGAATATAAAGAATTGCTTTAAAGTATTATGAGGTCACCTTTTCTAAACTCCGATGCGTTATCGAAAAGTTCTGGAGAATTTGTTGCGCCACTTTTTTCCAGCTAAAGCACTAGGAAGTAGTGATTTGCGGGCGTTTTGGGGGCCGGTCTTATTTAATTCTGTCGTTTAAAAAGTGCTGATTTTCAACTTAGTTCGAATAAATGACTTTGATTTTGATTGTGTACTGGTATGGTACTTAATGCGTTTTGATAGACAGACGTAGGTAACGACTTCATTATGTTGGATTACATGAACAGATAAGAGTCGCTTTTTTCCAATGGGGTAGGCAGAAACTACAAGGCGCTACGTAACATTACTGTCCCATTAAGCTCGGGTTTCCTACGACAGGCGGTGGCCGCCACAAACTTGCCGCAGCGGTGCCTGTCATGAAAATTATGGAAACGGGATTGGACTTTACGGTGTGAAAAACGCTCTTCAGGGAAACACCAACTTACTTTCATAAATAACATTTCAATGACGTCATTCGACGGTAAATTGCGGACGCTATATGGCGGCCACGGGAGTCTTAGGAAACCCTAGATTAAGGGTGCGTTTCCACCAGAGATGAGCGAGAATGCGTAGCGAGGAATGTGCGTACAACTAACCAATAACAGCGCTAGCTTAGCTCAAGCTATGAAAATGAATGTTATTGGATAGTTTCACACACATCCTTCGCTACTCATCCTCGCTCTTCGCTGGTGGAATCTCAGCCTTTGCCTATGGAACTCATTGGATTGGGTCACGTGTCAGGTCATTTAAATTAATAACATGTTAATTACCTTATCCTCCATGTTTATAATTTCGACAAAAAATAAAGCATTGGGTTTGTAAAACTCAAACTCAAAGCATTTATTTCAAATAAACCAATTACAGGCACTTTTGAATTGTCAAGGAGTCGGTCAGTCAGAAAAATGAAGCTAGTTGTTAAAGCAATATAGGTACATCATTCTAGCGATCTATGTGAACATCAATTACATAAAAGCAACTATTTACAGCACTTTATGGCCTACCTATGTATAAGGGAAGTAGGCAAAAACAACATTTAACAACCAACGCCTGCGCAACTAATCAAAACGGAAAACGGAGCATTGAACAATGAACATGTTATAACTTTTTTGTCAACGTTAAATGATAAGATAAATCATATACGTATCCACAGCTATTGATATGACATTGATAACACATTCTAGAAAGCTTGATAATGTTTTTAGTAGGTATGGAATTCATTCAATTTTTACAGTAGAAAGAAGGAAAAGAAAGAAAATAATGTAGCAGCTAAAGTAGGAATGAGAAATAGCGGAAAACGGATACGGCTTGCTATGCCATGTGATGAAAAATACAGTGAAAGACAGGGATGTTGATCATCTATACATAATATTACAAATTAAAGTCGATTTTCGTGTGTTTGTCTGTGACCGCGTGGTTCTTCTAAACTACGCAACGGATTTTAATGCGGTTTCCACCATCATTTACAGAATTGATTCCGAAAGGTTTATGCGTATAAAACCGCCTGTTTGAAGGCGCTTTCAAACAGGCGCGACTCGCGACGCGGATCGCACGCGACTCAAAGGCACCGCTCGTTGCGCGACAGGCAGTATCTTTGTGTCGCGTCGCGTGTGGCACCTGCGGGTTAATTGCGTAACACACTAACAGTAGGAACGGCTTTCATTTTGACAGTTCAACAACATTCATTACGTTATATAGATAACGCAATGAATGTTGGTGAGCAGACAAATTTTTCGAACATATGAAGCAATGGATTAGCAATAGGCTTCAAAATTATTCAGATTCTGATTGATAATATGTTACGCAATGAGGGGGCTGTTTGTAAGAGCCTTGATATTAAACTTAGTTTAATGAGAGAAATCTTGATGCTTTGTCAAGTCGTATAAACCGTGCGAAGCATGGTCGGGTCGCCAGTGATCAATCGCAGTAACTTAGCAAAAGATGTCACAGCAACAAGAGTAGGTACATTAAGCTTAACTTGAGAGGGCACAATGGACGACTATTTACAAAACTCACGTTCAGAGAAGCTATACAAGAATAGCATGTAATTTAAATATTTATGAAGGGTTTAGATTCTCACATATAAACGACGTGACTAATGTTATCAGATATCTACAGGATGATTACATAGGACCCCTATTACATGGAAGTTAAACATAACTGGCGAAATTTGGGTGTACTACAGGTACCCCTCTGCCTAACCCTTTGGGGAAAACAGGCGTGATGTTATGTTATGTTATGATTGTCATGGTTTATTCGAGACTTGACAATTAATCGTTTATCTTTATAAGGTAAGTGCGTCACACTTAATCAGATTCACAGTAGGAGTCTTTCTATTGGTCGCAAACGTTGCAGCTGAGCATGAGGTCCTAGGTTCGATACCCGGGTCAAGCAAAGCGTTATTGTGTTTTTCCATCTGGAATTTCTCAGTAAAAGCCCGGTTAAAGGCAATAGGGTCGCCCCCTATTACATGGGGCTTAAACATAACTGGCGAAATATGGGTGTACTATAAGTGCACCTGTGCCTAACCCTTCGGGAAATAGAGATGTGATGTGTTATGTTATCAGATATCTACAGCATGATTGTCATGGTTCATTTGACACGTCATAATGCATTGTCCGCCTTTATAAGGGAACTGCATCACACCTAATAAGATTCACAGTAGGATTCTTTATGTAGCTGTCTATATTATAGATAGGTATGTAGCATTTATGCAAACATCTTGATTTGGTTACAAGTTTCTGCAGACTGTACCTACATTAGAACCATAATACTCTCATGAGGATTGATTTACATACATGTAAGAAATTTTTGATTAAAAAAATGCCTACATTTTACACGGATAACAAAAGTAGACAGGACACATTTTGTGTTAAGTCCTGGGTTTGATTTCCAGAATGTGTAATTTAGTAAGTTTGAAAGTATATAAGTCTTTGACATGATGAAATGACCCACACTTGTGCCTTGCCTTATCAACATATTTATATTCATAGTCAGACTTCACCCACTTCGGAGCATAGGCAGCTCTACCTGTGGCAATGTCTATGTTCCTATGCCACCTCCATTCATGTCCTACCTGCGATAACAACCGTCATCAGCCCATATCTCTCATCAAACATTAAGGAATTAAAACATGTATTTTTTTAAACGATTCTTTAACTGGCAAAAAAAAACGTCAGAACAGATTTGCCTGATAAAGGCTTTGATGTGGGCCCTGCCCGCTATATTATCCTGATATTTTAGGGAATTGAAGAAATATTTTATAAAACAAAAAAAAAACTATAATATCCTTACCAACAACAACAGCTCCAGCCTGAGCCTCTCCTAGAAGTGCCTCCTTGTACTTCCTCAAGGACTCATCCTCCTGGTCAGCAGCGATGATCTCATCAATAGTCTTCTCTGGAGGAGGCCTGTACGAGGACTTGATCTCTTCTTCTTCCTCCTCCTCAGGAGTGCGGGTCACTTCGGGATCTCCAGACATGGTAGGTATGCTAAAAATAAATAATTATGAGGTCATTAAGACGGCATACGAATGGTCAGAGAGGATCGCAAGGCATGAATAAATTTTCAAATTAAAACCATGATTATTTTAAGGAATAGTCCAAAAGACTAGGTATACAAATTCATACTCTTAAGACGAGGACCAAAACAAAATGTAAGAATATTTTTCCACACGCAAAATATGGGCTTGAACGTGGGTGGAGTTGCGGTCATCAGCCTGTTATACAAGACAAGTATATTTTTCAAATATCACGAAGATATGGCAGGTCTATTAAAGAGTTATAATATTAGGGGGTTTTGTTACTATATGTCATGTTTTATGGGAATCACTAGTGAGCACTATGACAAGTGATAATAACGCATGATGCAAACCACTTGAAGCCATATTATCAGTAATGAGTGACATTTAAGGATCACAATTGGCTGTAGGTATCACCTATTGATATCATGATTAGTATGATAACTCATTTCAATGTTATTGCCACCATAACTGTCTCGTTATTTATATTTGTAATCAATTATTAGGACTATTGAAAATGCATTCTAAACTGTTTATTAATCTTATAAACTTGTCAGAAGCTGTCAGTAATTTTACAATCATGTTGACAGACTTCTTTTAAGAATCATTGGCATCTCAAATCGAATTGAGAGATTTTCAAACTAATTTCCGGTCAGTGGGTCGTCTCTGGGTCCTTCTTAGTAATAATAATATGATTATTATATTATATTAAATATATATTTATTTAGATTATTATATATTATATTATTTACGTAGGCCATTTCAACAGTTCAAGAAGTTCAATAAATATGATGAATCCAAATTGATGATATTGATAACTATTAATAAAATTGTGGTGTATGACTCAAACTGATTGATCAATAATTTATTTATATATTTAAACTTTTTGCACTCAAAAAAGGTATGTAGATACAAAGGCAGACTTAATGCCTTAGGCATTCTCTACCAATCAATCAAGGGTGGTGAAAAGATTAGACGGCAGGTGCTTTGGTTGAGAGGAACAATGATAAAATATATCATGATAAAATTATAAATAAAATAGGTACACAAGTCCAATATTAATCAATGTTATTTACTCAAGGTCAATCAGAGTAAATTCGAATTGGCGTATGTATCACCATTATTGTAGTAACTAAGGACTGTGATAGGCAGAGTTAATTGAAAGACATTTTATTATTATTTTTAGCTATATTTTAGCATTTTGACTCATGCATGTTATGTGCAGAATCTAGAGCTGTACTATATAATTTATATACAAGTTATGCTGAGTTTCAAGAACTTATAGAAGTCCCTGGGCGACTGGGGACCTGGGGACCTGGGGACCTGGGGACTATAAGTTAGAGGAACTGCCAGATTGCACTTGCAAATAAGCTGCAAATAAATTTTCAGTTTGACTGTGTAGAGAAAAAATTGTAATAACATCATGAATTTGAATTCCTTATCACACAATCTACAAGCATTCTGGCAGTATTATCATTAGGCAAAAATGCATAAAAATGCAATTTATCTTTAAGAAACAAGAGCAGAAGAGACTTGCAGTCAACTGTCACATGCGACTGTCGCATAATCGTATGAATCATAGACCCCCATAACCTCAACAGTAAATTACGCTTATTTTTGATAGAAATGTACACCAAAAAAATATATCTCTCAAAACTCCTTGATCTGAGAATCAGACCGGTTTCACGCGAGACGCATACATATAGAATATTTCAAACCCACTAGCCGTGAAACTAGATGTAAAGCGAAATACGTAAGCCGCTAGTGGAACCGCCCAAAAAAACTAAAAATCGTAAACTTATTGGACAAAAAGTCCGTGAATTAAATTAAAGTTGTTTAAAAATAACGTAGCTGTACCACACGTAACGACTCCCTACATCCTACAATAACAGGATTTAGCGGCTTCGTCATTGCAAGCCAAACGAGCTTCATTTGTTGCCTTATCTCGACATTCAGAGTAAAACTTAGATTTAACTTACGTTTCAATAGAAAATGCTGATGAAACAAACCAAAATCAATAATTTGTAATTGCACAATCGTAACAAGCACTAATTACCACCAAATAAAGATATACAACTTACAAAAATTTGCGATTTGTAAAATCTATAGATCAAAAATGACGGACCAAACGATTCCGGGCGGTCATCGAACTCACAAAATTAATTTAATCGTCGAACGAAATGGCTGTGCGACATTTGCAACTCTGGCTGTTTGTCTCACTTTACTCCCTATGATCTCTCTGTCGTTTTCGGTACGACAGAAAGAGACACCAATACCTTGCAGACAAGATTTTTCCCAGGTGTTGCCAGAGTTAAACCTTTTTGTCCATGAGACTTCCGGTGCAGTCTAGTGTTTATGGATAAGATGATAGTGATATGCGTTATGCTAGATACACACATAGCGACTTCAGTTACCGACAACGCCGCCACCACCAGCCACCACCAGCCACCGGCGAATTTCAAAATTTCACGTTCGCTCACAGATTTTGATAAAGTTATAGTATAACGCGAGTAAACTCTAACTAAATAAATTAAATAAAGTTGTTCTGCGTAATTTACCACTGCCTAGAAGAGTACGGCTCTCTATTTCGCTCGCTCCTATTGTTTAACCTACTCGCAGGAATCGCTAGCCAGCTGAGAAAAGCGCCTATTGGTCCGTTGGTCAGGTGGGGGAAGTCGGACATCACGTGGTCTGGCTGCAACACCAAAATAAATGCGCCGCTAGAGGTACCTACACTATGGTAGATATAAAAAGTCCGCCATTGTCGCGAGAAAAAAAGTTAAGTTCAGATCACCGACGGGAAAAGACGTACGCAGCACGCAGCACATCAAGTTATCACAAACTATCGATTTTTAACTTAACCATCAACATTTTAAGGTATAAAATCGTTTGGAGAAATTTGACAGTTTCGTGTAGCTTGACCTGCTGGCGACTGTACACACGGCTACATATCAAGCTATTCATTTCCAGTATAAGCTGACCTCTCATTGAACGTAAATCTGAGACAGTGCGAGATCAGCGTATACTGGAAATGTATAGCTTGATATGTAGCCGTGTGAACAAGAATCCTCCGCGACTCTCGCGAAGTTATAAATTTGTTTTGTATTATAATTTAAAGTTGATTGTAAATAAACGAAATTTAATGTGCTCGCATTAAAATAGTCATTTATTCATTAACAATAGTTTGTATCTGAATTTACACAAAATAATTAATATTTTAAATTAAATTAAGTACACTTAAATTAAAAACAAACAACGCTGATTTTACAAAATTAATATCAATGGGGTTAGAAACTGAAAGCTCATCATAGATGACAGCACTGTTCACCGTCTACAAGCCGCAATTGTTTTGTTTATTTTACTTTTGTGTGGATCACAAAATAAACGAAAATTCGATAAATATGTATACGACTTGGAGTATAGTACTATTAGAAGATAAGCCTACGGAAAGAGAACCGTCTACTATTAGTAAAATAGTAGCAGTAGTGGAAAGTAAACAAAATATGAATATTTGATAATTCATAGGTTATTTTAGTTTTGTTAACTTTTTAAAGTTCTTTTTTTGTTGAAGACTGGAGGCGTACGACAGGAATAACCCTGATCGGAGTTGAACACCAACTCGAGGATGATCTTTCTGACTGAAAAACTTCAGAGATGTTCATTCTAGCATTGATGAAATATGATAATAAAAACACACACACCTTTACTATAATTTACATAATATCACACCACAAGTGCCTGTAGGTAATGAAATCAGACTTAGTTCTCTTGGGAGCATCACCTTCAATTTAATTTCTCCCTTAAAAATCTTCAGGTTTAAAAAAGGAAATACCATAGTCTCGACGAAATATCGGGTTTCCAATTTCTTTTAAAAGAGCTTTCTCCCACAGTTTCCGTCGTTTAACAACTTTAGCAAATACCCGGGTCCGCATATTTTTGCAGTTAATAGCTGCATAGCGGGGCATATTAATTAATTATGCGTAAAAGAAGACACTTGTTTACAAAAACTGTATGGATAGTGAAAGCTAGCCGTCAAATTCATAGACGCTGGATTGTAGCGACATCTAAAGTGAGCAAGTGGCAGTTACATTAAAATTACATTAATCATACAATAATTTAAATCAGATGGGAACTGCAAGTCTTCAATGGAATAGATGTATATCTAATAGGAAATTTTTGAGTTTTGACTAGTTTTTGAGATATAACTAGAAGAGTGTGGGCCGTGCTTTTCAGTTCTAGAAGCAACCTGTTAAATAATTTTATTTTACTGATTAGTATCGTGGATTTTGTTTCACAATATTGCAACAAGATGCGGATTGATTAAACCATTATGGTCTTTTCTACGGGTGCCTTCCCTTAACACCCGTTCTTCTGCTGTCTCAAATTCATGAAAGTATTTAGCCATATTACTCAAAAGTACAAGGACATAAATACTTGGAACTGTGAGTATGCCTAGTAACTTTATAATATGTTGACGGTAACCTTCTGTTTGGGGGATACGGACTATTGTCCGTATTACGCGTTTCTGTAGTATGTACACACGGCTACATATCAAGCTATATTTTTCCACCATAAGCTGATCTCGCAATGTTCGGATTTCCGTACAATGAGAGGTCAGCTTAAACTGGAAATTTATAGCTTGATATGTAGCCGTGTGTACAAAGGCTCTTTTTTTAATAATTATTTGTATAATCCTAACTGTTTCCCCAGTAAAGTATGCTATATCTTATTTTGGACTCGATAAACGCAAAATAAGAGCGAGTGAATATTTTTGTTGGGTAAATTATTTCCTATAACTATACAAGGGCTACTAAAAACTTGTCCATTTATAAGCGGTTTAGAACCGGTACGCGCAAGCAACGAAACGGTGATCATCGGTTTGGCGACGTCGCGTGCCATGCACGGAGAGTATCAGCATCGGCAAAATATTGTCGCCGACATTTTGTTGACGCTCCATGCATGGCACGCGACGGTGTTGGTCGGTGACGGAACGGTCTAGTGGGCATATTTCCATACTTTTCAATACAAATATTTTTCTTTTTCCGTGACACGTTCTTACACGTTCTTAGTGGAAAAGTGATGTACCTTTACACATTACGTTTACTTGATCAATTTGGCTGACATTAATCGAAGTACTAACCAAGATTAAGTATGAGGTGAACTGAGGCTAGATTGATTTTCTAAGGTTCCCTTAAAGTGTGCCAAAACAGCTTGTTTCGATCCTCAATAAAAAATAAAATGGTCAATGGTAAATGTCATCAAAACTCGAAAGAATGTCACTTTCATTAATTATCTGTCAATCAAATATTGTTATTTTTCTTTCAATGTTAATGTCAAATTCTTGAATTTGTACGATCATTTATATCGAATTAAATTAAACATGAGACTTAAAAATAACAATCATCTCTTTCTTATTCAATTATATTCTAAACACAAGTGTGAAGAGTACTAAGAATAATAAACAACTGTAATTAATTAAAATAAATTATAACCTAAGCCTGATGTTATTTCGTAACTAGAAATCACTTCTAAATCAAATAAAATGAACTGAAATCTATTTTACTTATTTAAATAGTAAACTATCAAATTAAATAATGTTTGTAAGTATCTCAGTTCTAAATTAAGTCCTTTAGTTGACCTCTCCCAATAACAAATAAAATTGTTACCTTGATTTCAGAAATTAAACATGTCACGTCTCCCTGCTATAATTAGATATCAGAACCATCTTATTAGACCCTGTACAACTACGACGCAAACTTCAGATGACGAGAAAGAGAAGGAACTGGAAAGAATAGCTAAAGATGTAAGCTTGTTTTTGTTTATCCATTGTATCTTTTTGCTATCAATATTGGATGTTTAAATACTGAAATTCGGTCGTAGATAAGAACAAAATAACAACTCAAAACATCCATTAATCAAATCCCTAAGAACTACTAAAAACAATATTGTCAAGGCAGACTAAGCCACTATAATTTTATTGTAAAAACTGATCTATCATTTTTATTGTGGGGCCATCCAGAAATTACGCCACACGTTAAAGGGGAGGGAGGAGATCAACAAAATGTGACATTGTGTGACAAGGCTGATGAGTTACATGCTTCGTGACATCACATGTATAAATCGAAAGCACTACTCTAGTACTAGTAGTAGTAAATACTCTAAAACTTCAACTACCCTCAAACGGGGTGAATAGGAACGCGGGGGTGAATCGAAACGCAACTTTAAAAATAATTTTAACATTAAAATAATGTAGTTTGTTGCCAAAAATAACTCTAATGTGTTTACTGTATTATAATTAACTATTAAGTGCCCTTGTTGGCAACAAATTATATTATTTCAATGTTAAAATCCCTTTTAAAGTTTTGTTCTGATTCACCCCGGCGTTTCTATTCACCCCGTTTGACGGTATAACAAATTACTTTAAAATATTACAACTTTATCAATATATAAGGTTAAACTAAGCCTTTGCAAAATATGGAACGTCATGCCCGGGGACACAAATATGACCACCAGTGACGAAGAGAGGGGGGGTCCAAAAATCATGAAATTAGTGTGCCGTAATTGATGGATGGCCTCTATCCTACTGCATTTAATCTTCTTCCACCATCTGCATTACTAGGAAAACAGCCAGACTGCTAAACAAGTTCAAATTCCATGAAAAGCAACCATTCTAAAACAAACCTTTTTATAATTCCAGCCCTCCATTGATGAACCTCCAACAGCCTGCTGCCAATCTGGCTGCTCTAACTGTGTATTCATAGTATGGGCAGAGGCCCTTTCAGCGAAGATGCGAGATGCTGGGCCTGAACTCAGTGAAAAGATACTGAAGATGGTTGAGGACCCATCTATGAAAGCGTACCTGGAAATGGAATTGAGGATGCGAGGATTAAAGAAATGATCATGTAGCTAATTAGTAGAGATAGTAATTACATAGATTTTAAGCATCGCTAATGAGACAATTGATTATTTATTGTTATGGCCCTCTGGCAGGCCACCTCGGGCCTGGCTAGTTAATTTTCTATCCAAGATAACTACATTCTGGTTTACATACAGTCCTTTCGTAGTTATTGACGGGTTGCTATTGGGTTGCTGCAACGGCAACCTTATTGTGTCAATAATAAAGATCAATGTGGCTTAGACAGAGTTGTTATTGGCAGCAAACCAACAGCAACCTTATTGTGATGAGAATAAAGATTGCTAATTTGGACAGTGATGCTAAATCAGAGGTTAAAGGATTGTAAGATGCGTTCTGGAAGTTCCTCATAGAAAACATTAATGATGAATATTTATACCTATATTGAGGAAAAATGTAAAATATTCAAGAAGTAAATTATGTATCGGGTTCTGTCAGAACTTATGTTTATAGAGTCCATATTTATGTTTTGATAAATACACCATCAACAAAATCATTATCTTAAGGATTCCTTCATGTAGCCCGAAATTCTAAATTTCATAAGTTTTTGGCAGATTGCAGATTTACGTTGTATGTTGATCAAAATTCAATTCACAACAGTTATGATAAAATAATTACTTAATTATAATCATTTAAAACACCAATGCATAATCGGCCTATAATGTTCCCACTGCTGAGACACAGGCCACCTCTCTTCGAGAGGGAGTGGGTTATATAATCTACCACGCGGGCCCATTGCAGATTGGTATATATCACATGTCTTCGAATTTTTGGTTCAAGGACATGCCGGTTTCCTCACGATGTTTTCCTTAACAGTTTTGAGAGCAGTGGTGATAAAATAAATTAAACAAAGTAAAGTGCCTGTCTATGTTCGAACCCACCACCTACAACTCGAAAGTCGGGGCCATACCCACTGTGCCACCACCAATATAGGTACTTTCCAAATTATATTTTCTGCAAATCATCATAATATTTTAATTAAATTCTGTTTTTTCTTTCGACAGCAATTTTGGATTTCGTGGGCTACCTTGGCGGATCCCTCTTAAAGTCATTTAGGCCCGTATTACAGAACGTCACTCAATACTCAAGCATTACTTAAAACTAGTTTCAACCAATCAAATGGCCTGAATCTAGTTTTAAGTAATGCTTGAGTATTGAGTGACGTTCTGTAATACGGGCCTTAGTGTAATTAGGTCAGTAGGCATATAAATATCACTCATTCATTCCATAAATTCTCATCATAGAAGATAAGAATAATTATTGTGATAGTAAAAATTCTATATTTTTTATTTGTATTTACATTTGTAAAATCTAAGTCAACTATTCTGCCCTACTAAGCGCAAAAGCCGTATCTCAAAAAATATCGTAAAGTTGATTTTTATGCCATCGGATAGCTTAAAAAAATACGCATCTAATGAACGAAGCCTTTTAACCCTATCTTGTTCAAAACATATGAACAAAACCTTAAGAAAGATTTCCCTATCTCAGTTTTACCTTAAATCACTAAGGGTATTAGAGGTATATCAATATTACATAGGCAAACAGCCGTATATTTTAATAAGCGTTGTTCGGACGCATGAATCAATAAAGACCATATCACTGCGAGCATAAACGGAAATAAAATTTTGAAAACTCAAGTTTTGCCACCACCGAAGTAGAAAACTACACCGGAAGGCATTTCTCAAAGGAAAAAAGAAAATATTTTGAAATTTTTTCAAAATGTTATACCTCAATATAGAACGTCCTTTTGGAGAGAACTCCCTACTTTTGATTAGATTTCATAGAATCCGTTTTTTTTTTTTAATATTTTTATGCCATTATAAATTTGAATAATAAAATACTTTATAAATATGCTTTGATTGATTTTTTTCTTTAAAACAATACATATTTTATTCGACACAAAATTCACTTTTTTTTGGATACTGACATGTAGGAGAAGAGCTAACGAAAAAGCGGTAACTCAAATTTTAATTCTATAATTACTAAGCGGTGTAGCAGTATCTCATGAATAAGGTATATTCACATACAGTTTTGATATTTTAACTATTGTGATAGCAAATAGACCCAATATAATATATAAATTCTATTTAAAAAACAAAAAAGTCAATATAAAAAGTAAAAAAAAAACTATTTTTACATAACTTCAATTATCTCGAAACTTGCTTTCATTGAGATACCGCTTTTGCGCTTAGTTGGGCAGTATTGAGAAATACCTATTACAAATAGTATGAACTAGTATTTACATCCTTATTAAATAATGACGGAATAAAATTAAGCCAATTTGTAAAATGATTAAACCATGCGTTATTTGGATGTAGACATGGATTTAAAAAAGGTAATATTATTGTGCCTTTGGATGTAAATTATTTTGGCGTAGCTTTACTCCAAAATTGTTTTTTAAGCTCTGGCCACACTGAGGCAAATCGCGTGCTGGGCGCGGCACGTGGGATGCAAATGCGCGCGTCGATTGTTTTAATGATTGACGATTTAATGATAAATGATTTTATTTCTGTAAGTAGGTTTGTAAAAACACTTTTACACTTCAACCCTATTTTTTAAACTAGATGAGGTTAGCGTTTCCTATCTGACTACCCTGAGAAGAAAGGCCGAAACAAACTCACAGTCTCTTTTAAAGTCCAGACATAATCTTGGTTAGATCATGTGAAGACCATGTAGATTAGTGTCTGAAATGGTCTTTTGAAGAAAGAACCACACAGTTTGAGTGGTACTGTCCAATCAATGCACGCATTTGTCAGTAATCGTGCAGCTCAACTCGGAACTTAAGGAGCTCAACGAATCGACGAACAATACCAAAGAAAGTACATTTGGGTAGGCCGCATAAATTACTCAAACTGCCAGATCATGATTAAAACGGATTAGGAAGTCACGCGACTATTCATGCCAGTTTGAACACCTCTATACAAGTTAGTTGACACAATCGGCGCAAGCGACTTGCCCCGCATCTCCCCGCGGGATTCGCTTCAATATGGCCGGAGCTTTATTGAAATAGTATTCTTATTATACATTCATGATAGTTATTACGCTTATTAACTCTAAAATTTCGAATAGATGTTTTTGATAAAATCTATGGCTTTATTTTCCTTTCCCCAATAATTTTCTTCTGATTGCAGATTAAGCACCTACAAAAAGAATGGAAGTTGTCCCTACACCAAACCGGAAAAACGGTGTAACTTGCAGTATAATTCCTGCAATTATATACTTTTTGTTGTCATTTCGATTAAATTCTTTTTACGAGTCATTCGGTCAGTTTTTTTTACTTTTTCGTTTTTTTTGAAATATTCAAAAAATTGACAATTGTTCTGAACATTGTCAAGAAGAAAAAAATGCAACGCATTCTGTCGTTGGAATTCCTATTGTGTGGATATTTTATTCAATAATATTTAATCTTTCTTCGAAAATTAATTTCAAATTTTAACCACCACGATATGTGAGTAGTCAGCGGATACAATCGACTGTACGTTCCCTGGAATTTCTCGTCACTTTTTTTCTTTGGTGAGTAATCCCTTTATAGGTTCCGTATTCTTGTTACTTGTGCGTTCTTCTTTAATCTAAGAAGATTTCCTTTTTCTTAGGTTGTTTGAAAGGCCACCTTTTTTGGCCTTACCCTGCCATTTATTGTTCGCCTGTCTTCTTCCTTCGTCTGCCGACCGCAGAAGTCCGAGCGAGCTTGCGGAGAGAAGCGCAGGATCGTTGCCGAGCAAGGTCGACGACACAGGTGCCTAACGGACACATCAGGTGCTAAATAAGACATTTGTGTGGCGCAATAACGCCCAACCATCAATATAATAGAAGTTTTCTGTGTTATACCGTCGTGTGACATTTTAATTTTAAGGTGCTTTCCTAAATTCTCAATATCAGATCTTATTCTCTTTAAAATTTATATTAACGAAATTATGTAAAGAAAAACCTTAATCTTGAGCTTATTTGTGTTAAATAATTTAAAGAGCGGCACGAATTTCGTACGATTGCAATCGAATTTAAATTCGTCTACATACTTAGATACCTAAATATTTGGAAACATCCATAAGTTTTTTCTCCGAAAATCTTCTTGTGATATATTTTTTTTTTGGTAGTGTTTTACAATTTCCAACGACTGAACATTTACATTTTTTGACTTATTTCTTAATTATTTCGGATGTTCTTTTTAATAATAAATTTTACGTGTAGCAGCTGCGTGAGTTTGATTTTTTAGCTAGCTCACGCCGGGGTTCGAGTCCCCGGCGTGTTAGCAGCCAGCTCTACGCTGCAAACTGTAGCTTGAGTGCTACGAGTCGCAGGGTCGTTTCACGGATAGAACTAATGTTTAGCATAGGTACAATCAACCTATAAAATTGTCATTGTTGGGACACAGGCGGTCCTTGTGAGAGGGATCGGGCCATAATCCACCACGCGGGCACAGTGCGGGTTGGTAGATGTCACGTCTTAGAATTTTTGATTCCCTCACACATTCACACACACACGTACACACCCACACACGCACACGCACACACACCCTCACACACACACACACACACACACATGTCGGGATTGTTGTGTGTGTGTTTTTCAGAATGTCGGTTGGTTTCCTCACGATTTTATCCTTCACCGTTATTTGAGAGCAGTGGTGATGAAATAAATTACTCTGTAAAGAGCCTACCTAGGTTCGAACTTACGACCTACGTACCTACACAAAAGTCGGGGCCGTTACAGTACGATTCAAACTCAATGTCGGCTGTGAAGTGCGCTATTCGCTGCGCAGTACCTCGACCCTCACCCCCGCTGACACGTGAATTGGTTACTGCGCAGCGACTCGCCTCATGTTCCGAGCCGCCATTAAGTTTGTATCGTACTATACCAGTGGGCCATCACTGTTCATACCAAACCATATGGCTGATTGTAGTCATTCATCATCAAGTTGAAGTTCAAGGAGCCCTAAATAAGGATTTATTTGTGTTTTTCTTCTTCCAAACTTCTCTATCAGTCGTCATCACGTCAGTCCCCCCCTTTCTAACCATATCATCCACACAGTCCATCCATCGTTTCTTTGGTCTCCCCCTACTCTTATAGCCGTCGACATTCATACTCAAAACTTTCCTCACGACATCTTCCTCAATCCTCCGCATCACATGCCAATACCATGACAACCGATTTCCACACAACTTTTCAGTTACCGGAATCAATTTCAGACTTCCACTTATGTACTATTTCTCATTCTATTCATGCGTGTAACACCACACATCCCTCTTAGCATTCTCAACTCAGCTGCATGCAATTGCCTTTCATTCAGCCCTTTTGTTGCCCAACATTCTGATCCATACAAGACAGCAAGTATAACCATTGTTTTATAAATCTTCCCCTTAAGTTTAAAGGGAATGCGGGAGACGCAGATTGTTCCCTTGACCTGCTGCTATGTGGCTGATTGTAGTGTGGGGCGGAAAGGTAAAATAGCACCCACAGATACCCGATAGGTAGTAGAGAAAGAAACCCATCGGCGTTTATTTTTTTGTATTCTGATTAACCACAGCTGGCTACAATCCTACAATTCTACCGTCCTAGCTATGGATATCGACTTATTATAAGAATATTAAGGGTAGAGACTATTTATTCCAAAATAGCATCTGTCCGCGAATCGTCCGCGTGAAACTTGTTTTAACATAAAATAAATTCTATGACACTACAATACTGTAGCTTCCCATTAGTGAAAGAATTTCGGAATCAGCACCATATAATTGCGTAACGCACTATCAATCACAATCTGAATCCTAATATTATAAATGTGAAAGTATGTGAGGATGGATGGATGTTTGTTACGCTTTCACGCAAAAACTTCTGAACAGATTTCGATGAAATTTGGAACACATATAGTTTAAGGAAGACTGAACAAAGCATGAGAAAGACAGAGTAGGAGAGGATTGTAAGAAGAACGCAGATTCTTAGCGTGAGAAGAACATGGATATTGGAAGTAAGACACAAAATAAAAAGGAGTGGGAGAGTTGAAAAGGGAGAAAAGCTGGTCAAAGCGCGCAAACTTCTTTGGCGAATAGACATCAATTTGAGCTCAGACCTATAGCTGGAGACATGGTCATCATATTATCTGACATTCAATATGAACCGAATATGAATGACTTGCTTTTGCACGCGGTTCGCGCGCGTGGAGCTCAGAAATTATCCCATGGGTACTACCGGGATAAAAAGTATCCTACATGTTAATCCAGTGGGGTAATTGCGTAACACACTAACAGTAAGAATGGCTTTCATTTTGACAGTTCAACAATATTCATTGCGTTAGTTACGTTGTTGAGCAGACAAATTTTTCGAACATATGAAGCAATGGATTAGCAATAGGCCTCAAAATGATTCAGATTGTGATAGATAGTGTGTTACGCAATTAGAGTGCTGCACCCTAATTACGTAACACTATTAATCACAATCTGAATCATTTTGAAGCCTATTGCTAATCCATAGCTTAGAAGTTCGAAAAATTTGTCTGCTCAACAACGTAAATAACGTAATGAATGTTGTTCAACTGTCAAGATGAAAGCCATTCCTACTGTTAGTGTTTTACGTAATTACCCTGCTGATCAGTAGTTCCGAAGATAAGATACCCCCTACATACCTACAAACTCACAATTTTACCTCTTTGTAATATTATTAAGTAGAGAAGAATATAGGTAGGTACCTACTTACCCACAACATACTTACAAATAAATGCATAACTATTAACACCTGTCTAGTAATTATCAAAAAATCAAAAGACATTTTTTCAAATTAGGCTGAGAATCAGGACTTTTCGGACGTCAAAATTACATAAGACAGTCCCCCAAAACGCCCACCCTTCTCCACTTCCTAGTGCTTTAGCTGCGGAGAAGAAGTGGCGCAACAAACTCTCCAGCAGTACAGCTGTCTGTTCAGTTAGAAAAACGACTTGATTCTCTAAAATAGTAGGTATGCAAAGTAATTCATATTACGAGAGACAGAACATTAAATTAAATTATTTGCCCTAGGCCAGCTAGCCACGCCTATGTACCAACAAATACAATGAAACTATACTCAAGCTAGAAAATAAAAATGTAAACAAACTTAATACCTAGTTATGTTCCCAGCCTAACGCTGTGGTATGTGGTAGAGTCTAGACGCTGACCTGACACTTTTGTGATTAGGCGTACGTGACAGGATGTGTGGCGCGACCGCGGGTGGGCCGACCACCGGTCTATGAGAAAGTTTTGCGATGTATTAGAATTAAGATAGGCTAAGTTAGTCTTACATGAACTTCTGTAAAGCTCGGGTCGTAATAAACTCTTACTTCCCCTCAAACTCCGTTTCATTTGCGCTCCCGAAATCTAACTGGCGCAGCCGGTAGGATTGCCGCAAACAGTTTTCCTCCGCGAAAAGTCAAGTGCGAAAATCTGTGAAATACATGAGAACGCGTGGACTGTGTTTCGCGAGTGGTTACTGTTATATACGTATAGTCGTCGTGCTTAAAATCAGTGAGGCGTTCTATATTGGGCAATCTTCGAACCAAATAAATAAGTTTAGATAACGCGCAAATTACGTGGGTTAGCAGAGATGGTGATAATATATCAAGCGGTTGGCATGTGAGTAACCTTCTACATCCTTCCTCATTCCCTACACTATTATTGTGATAGACGTAATTAGAATTAGTTTAATTTAGTTTTTTTTTAAGAGGAAAGTAACATTAATGTTTCTGACTATTTTTATTAATTCTACGCTATAATTTAACATATAAATTGAGGTTTATCTTTTAATTTTACAATTTAAATTACATTGTTAATTTTAATTTTGTCTAAAATGAATCAAGGTCAAATTCCTTTATCTGCGACGGCGGCGGCAGGGGCGACCCCTTCGGTTCGTTCTGAAACTCCGTTTCCGATGCAATTGCCAGATTCTTTGATACCTCAAGATGTTTTAAAATTAATTCCCGAATTTAATGGTGAAACTAATATACTTAGTTTATTTTTACGAAAGTGCGAATATGTTATCGGAAAATGTCAAGGGACTTCAGAGCGAAACGAATTTTTAATGCAGAATATTACAAGTAAATTAAAGGGTAAAGCAGCGGCTCTTTTAAGTGAAAGGGGTGACCTTGAAACTTATTCTGAACTTAAATCTTTAATGATCCAACATTTTGGTGATCCCAGAAGTGAGGAATGCGTGGCAATTGAGCTCGAAACCCTAAAAATTAAATCAAATGAGTCATATTTAGAATTTTGCAGCCGTATACAAGATATTCGTGCTATTTTAATATCTAAGGTTAATCAGAACGGTTCCGCTACGTTAAGAGAAGCTAAGAAAGTAATTTATAATAACACTTCGCTTAACGTTTTTATGTACAATTTACCGGAACATATGGTGCGGATTGTTCGATTGAAAAATCCTAGTACATTGGAAGAAGCCTTACAATTTGTCCTTGAAGAGGTTAATTTCCAGGAACAATATAATTTACGCAGCAAAATGTTACAACATCGGCCACAAGGTCATCAGTTATTGCCATCATCTGAAAAAGGCGTTAATTCAAGTTCAAACAATCCGAAACCTACCTTTACAGCACCTCAATTGCAACATAATTACCACAGGCCGTCTGCAAATCAAACTCAATTTAAATTCGGTATACCTAACCAAGTTTTTGTACGTCCGAATATGCCGAATCAACAAATAGGCTTTCGACCGCAATTACCGCAGCTTGGGAATAAACAACCTCAACAATTCGGTAATAGACTTCAAGCAGCACAATACGGTTATGGACCCCAAGCGGTACAATTCGGTTATGGACCCCAAGCAGCACAATTCGGTTATAGACCTCAAGTAGGACAATTCGGCTATAGAGCTCCACAACCTTCGAGCCACCGCCCCCCTAACAATTTATTGGGTGATCGTGACGTAACAATGAGAACTGCTCCAGCACCTGTTAAGCAACCACAAAGTTTTCCTATTAACGAGCTTTATACCAGTAATGAACAGTACTATTATGACCCCAATTACAATGATTATGGTATATGTTATCTAGGATACTGTGACTATGACTATACAAATATGTACATTAACAACGATTGCGTGGATCAGAACCCAAATACTGAAATTCCCAAAGCTATTGAAAAGGCTGATGATTCGCATTCAGCTGAAAATAAAGTAGACTCTAAAGATGTCGCAAAAGATGTCCCAAATTTTCAAATAAATTTGATTCGTGTTCACCCGAAATGATAGAACTTAAGTTTGACGCTAATCTTAAACATCCTTATATAACCATTCCCGACATAAACGGTAAATTTATGTTGGATACAGGAAGCACTAGATCTTTCATAAGCCCTGGAAAAGTTGATGAATATTTCCCACAGTCAAAATTCTACGAACCATTTACAGTTACCAGTACACATGCTACGAGCGAACATAATGAAGTAGCTAATATTCCCCTTTTTTCAATTTTTAAAGTAAATGGTTATCATAAGTTTTATATTTATGATGTGGATTATAAATATGATGGATTGATTGGAATGGATCTTATGTCTCAACTTAATGCTAGTATATGTTTTAAGAATAGAATTTTAAAGATAAACGATATTAATATTCCTATAATTTATAACACTGACCATGAACTTAAACTTGAACCTCGTACAGAACATAAAGTGAGGCTACCCGTAAATAAGAAAGATGGCTATGCCATATTAGATTACACGCAATTTCACGAAAGTGTTAGAATGCCAACTGCAATTGTAAAATGTGAAAATTACCTTGCCTCCACTATAATTCAGAATGCTACTGACCTTGAAGTAAGGCTAACTATAACCGCTCCTTTCAAAGTTACCAACTTCTCTGAAGAGTGTATAGTTAATAACACTACTGGGTTAACTGACATTGACATTGACTCGTTACTGACAGCCAACTTACAGAAATTGAGACTTCATCATCTCAACCAAGAAGAAAATGAAATGATTAGTGAATTATGTTTCGAGTATAAGGACATATTTTACTGCGAAGACTTGCCTTTGACTTTTACAAACCAGGTAAAGCATCATATTCGGACTATTAATGAGGATCCAATCTATATTAAACCTTATAGGCAAGCTCCAGCACAGGCTGAAGAAATCAAACGACAGGTCGAAAAAATTCTCAAGGACAATGTAATCCGAGAATCACATTCACCCTGGAGTGCACCTGTTCATTTGGTACCAAAAAAGGCAGATGCCTCCGGTCAGGTGAAATATAGAATGGTAATAGATTACCGCAGACTCAACGACATAACGATCGATGACAAGTACCCACTTCCTAATATATACGACTTATTTGACAAACTTGGCAAAAGCAACTACTTCACCACATTAGATTTAGCGTCCGGATATCACCAAATTGAAGTTTCTGACAGTGAAAAAACAGCCTTTTCTACACAAAATGGACATTATGAATTCCTCCGTATGCCATTTGGTCTTAAAACAGCTCCGGCAACCTTTCAGAGGACTCTCGATAATGTCTTGAGAGGCCTACAGGGTATACATTGCCTGGTTTATTTAGACGATATACTAATATATTCAAATGGCATAGTAGAGCATGTTCAAAAATTACGTTCCGTCTACGATAGACTTCGTCAAACTAACTTGAAGGTTCAGTTAGACAAGTCCGAATTTTTACGTAAGGAAGTGCAGTACTTAGGACACACGTTGACTAAAAACGGACTACGACCAAACAACGACAAAATACAAGCAGTTCTTAAATATCCTTTACCACGGACACAGACTGAAATCAAGCGATTCTTAGGCTTTGTGGGTTATTACAGACGGTTTATTAAAGATTCTCCAAAATCACACAGCCATTGACAGCCTGTTTGAAAAAGGGTAAAAAGGTAGTCATAGACCAAAATTATAAAGAAGCTTTTGAAAAATGTAAGGAACTTCTGATAAACGCACCGATATTGCAATACCCGGACATGAATAAACCATTTTTATTAACGACAGACGCCTCTGAAGTTGCAATTGGCGCGGTTTTGTCACAGGGCCCTGTAGGTAGTGACAAACCAATAGCATATGCCAGTCGGACCTTGACAGATACGGAAAAAAGGTACAGTACTATTGAACGCGAATTATTGGCAATCATGTGGGCCACAAAACACTTTAGACCTTATTTATACGGACATAAATTTGATATTTACACTGACCATAGACCGTTAGTCTGGCTGTATCAACTCAAGGAACCTAATAACAAGCTAACGCGTTGGCGCTTGCGGTTGCAAGAATATGACTTTAATGTCATATATAAAAATGGTAAACAGAATGTAACTGCAGATGCGCTATCTCGAATTCAACTTAAAGCACTAGGAGAAGCCAACGTTTCCGACGACATTTCAATGATTGTTAATATAAACGAAAAAGAAAGTAGACTTCAAAATTATTTAGAAGACGTGGCCGCACTAAATTCTGATGACTCAAGGACTATTTCTGTTTCCGACTCTGAAAGAACCGCGACAGCTAGCCCAATGACCATAGATTTAGATTTCGATACTCGTACAGACTTGGAACAATCACCCAATAATTATCCTATACCCTCTGAACCTTCTAGTATACAAACAGTTCATTCAGCCGAAGATCTCGAATCCCATGGAATACCGATATTGAAGGAAGCAATAGACACCAAACCTAATCAAATACTAGTTTTTAGCTGGTTTCGTAATGAGCTCCACGTAAAAGACTTGTCTAGGGACAAACAAAAAGTATTGGAAGTATTTTTGCCTCTTCATAATCAAGATCATATCAAAACATTTTTAAAAGAATATATAAAACCCAAAATTAAATATTTCATTTATTTTGAGAATCCAGAACACAGAAAGGACTTTAGTAATATTATAATTTCATTATTTAAGAAAGATATGGTTAATTTTTATGAATGTACCGAGCGCGTTATTTACGTCGAAGATGAACAGGAACAGAAAGCCATTGTGATTAAGTTACATGAAGGCAAGACCTGTCATCGCGGCATTACAGAAACTGTTAAAAGAATCCGTCGTAATTATCACTGGCCACATTTATCCGAAACCGTTTCCGCCATAATTAACTCATGTGATCGTTGTAAAACCTCTAAGTATGACAGAAAACCAATTAAACCTGTACTGCAGCTCACACAAACCCAGAACGCCCCCTTTCAGGAAATATTTATAGATCTGTTCAGCATAGAATCAAAATACTATTTAACTTTAATCGATGCCTTTAGCAAATTAGGACAAGCGATAGAAATTGCATCTCGCTCCACACCCGAAGTGGTCAGAGCATTAATGAAATACTTTTCTTTTTACGGTATACCACAGAAAATAAGTTCTGATCCGGGAATCGAATTTAATAATGAATTATTAAAAGAACTGACGGACTTGCACAAAATTAAACTACACATAGGTACACCTAATAATCCCAATTCTACGGGGCTCATAGAACGTTTTCACTCTACAATTATAGAAATGTATCGATTAGCGAACTATGAAAAGAAATTTACAGACGCAGCATCAGTGATGACTTACGCCGTTATGGCTTACAATAACACTATCCACAGTACCACTGATTTAACACCGTTCGAAGCTGCGTTTGGTCATACGGAATTAAACTCAATTTTTAACTCTGAATTCGATAAAGCATACAATCAGCAACTAATCAGGGATCATAAGAAAAGAACACGGGCAATTTATAAATATCTTTCTGAAAAGGTAAAAAGTCATAAGGAAAGAATTATAACCAAGCGGGGAGGCGAATCCAGACCAGCCTTAGAAATAGGCCAACCGATTTTCATTAAGGCCGTAAATAGAAGGCAAGCTAAAGATAAACCTAGATTTCAAAAGGCCATGGTTACAGGTCAGATAGAACGTAACATCGTACCAATAAAAGTAAAAAATAGAGATACTAAAGTTCCGGTTAAAAATGTAAAACGTCCTCCACAGGTGGTGTTGGATCCTGGTGATATGGACAACGACCAGTTGGAGTCTTCCAAGCCAGGCCCTTCAAGTGGTAAAGATTAATCAAAACCCTGGGATTCTTCCGGTGAAATTAGGTCAAGCATTTATGCAATATGATAAATGGTCTATTGTTAAAATAATCAACCTCCAATGCATTGGTACAGATCTTTCCTTTAATATTAAAAAATATTCCGAATTTAGCCAAATGTTACACCCAAGTAAATCGTATGCGGATGAGTTCAGGAGCCTTAAAATACAGGTGGAGTATATAAAAAATGAGACTCTAGAAAAATTACAGCAATTAATTCCATCTAAAAGATTCAAACGTGGTATTGTAAACCCCCTTGGCTCTATCATCAAAATTATAACGGGTAATCTTGACCATGAAGATGCAGTCAGATATGACAATATAATCAGCAGTATTCAGACCGAGGAACAAGCAATTTCTAACAAATTTACGATGATATCTAAAATGTTGGATCATTTTCTGAATTCTACCGAAATAATCAATGAAAATACAAAAATAATAGACGCACGCATCAAATTACTTGAAGGTCTTGTAACCGATCTCACTAAGAAAGATAATCACTCAATTTATATGACCTATGTCTTCGGATTACTAAACCAATTTATTGTAAACTTTAGAACACTTTATATAAAACTCAGCGAACTCGAAACGGCCATTGCATTCAGTAAATTATCAGTATTACATAAGGCCGTAATGAATCCTAGCGAACTGTTAAAAGTGTTAAAATATATAAGCCAATATGATAATCTAATGTACCCTGTAAATGAACGAAATTTAATAAACATAGAAGAATCCTTATCTGTAAAAGCTTACATTAAGAATGAAGAATTAACTTTTGTAATCGAAGTTCCACTTATTTATAATGCAACTTATAGTTACTATAAACTGTATTCCATTCCTATCTCAGATGATTCCTCAAATCTTACCTTTGCTGTTATTCCTGAATTTCCCTACCTACTAGTAGAAGGGTCAAGGTATCGTCCAACTGATCAACCGTGTCAAGAGATAACCGCTAAAGAATACCTCTGCTCTGAAGATAAACTAATTCAATATGGGGAAGAAACTTGCATTGAGCAACTAATGAAATACCACGACAATCTGTCGCGCTGTTTCCCACGTAAGATACTATCTGAGTCCCTGAAACTTCAAAGAATTGGTCCCAATAGTTGGATAGTGTATTCAAAACACAACCAAGTCATATCACAGACTTGTAATAATGACGAAACAAAAGAACGCATACGAGGAACATATCTGCTAACGGTACGAGGACAATGTGATGTCTCTATAGATAATATTCAAATACATGGACGGCGCTCTTACTCACTACAAACGGATTATATGCCTGTTCCCTTATTGAACTTACCTGACTTGATAGATCTGACTCGTGACGCAGCAAGGATCGAACCTATAAATCTGAAGGGAGTAAATTTGGATGACATACGCCAACTGAATAATATTCTGAAGAATAGTGCAAATACAGTGAAAAGTGAAACCACAAGTGAAAGTGTTAGTGTCGCCCTTTATGTCTTATACGCGGTGGTCATTTTATTGTCAGTAGCTGTAATTATATATAAGTATTTAGATGTTGTAAGAAAATTCTGTAAAGAGCGAGATAGAGTTATTGAGGATAATCCCGCACAACCTGAGGACGGTCAAGTTAATCAAAGACCTATACTATTAGTTTGATTGACTTTACAAGTTTCAAGTTGTGACTTTATTATAGGAATAGTTTAAGTGATAATTGTAGTTTCTAATTTGTAATTATACAAAGTTCTCGGAAAACCCCTGTTTTTCCGATAACTTTGATTTAAGGGGGGAGGAGTTATGTTCCCAGCCTAACGCTGTGGTATGTGGTAGAGTCTAGACGCTGACCTGACACTTTTGTGATTAGGCGTACGTGACAGGATGTGTGGCGCGACCGCGGGTGGGCCGACCACCGGTCTATGAGAAAGTTTTGCGATGTATTAGAATTAAGATAGGCTAAGTTAGTCTTACATGAACTTCTGTAAAGCTCGGGTCGTAATAAACTCTTACTTCCCCTCAAACTCCGTTTCATTTGCGCTCCCGAAATCTAACTACCTACTTACAAGCCTCCAGGCATAAAATGTTTGTGTTTGTGTTACTAACAATAGTTTTGATAAGTAATTTCATGTCAATAATAACACTATGGACTTCAAGGTCTGCAAATAAAAGTTGTATTGTATATATGTCGGAGGATGTAAACTGAGAGTTGATTGTTGGTTGCATACGACTAATTGATAAGGTTGATTGTTAACTTGTTAAATCCTAATTTAATTTGTTTTGATTTATTGTATTTTAATATTGTAAAAATCTCACTAATTTATTTAAAAGTCACTGTATTGTATAACGTCCAATCAGAGCAGAGAATAAATCTAGAGTGGGGTCGAGGCGCCATTTTAACTTTAGTGTGGCGGAGTGAGGATTCATTAGAGTAACGGTGGTTGATAGAGGTGGATCGCTAGTGATACAGTTAAATTGGTGTCGCGAACCTGCTGCTCATAAATAAATATTTAAGGCTTGAACAGTGTTCAAATCGGTCAACTAGGGCTAGTTTAAATTAAATTGTTGGAAGAACTGTTGCTCATATGCAATTGAAAAAAATATATATTGTGGTTTGAAGCCTACTGTATCGATTGATAAAACCAAAAAAGATAAAAGCTATATCAATTTCCCAAAAAAAAAATTACAATCCAGCCACAGATTAGACATAAATTACAAATTCGCTCCAAAACGGTTAATGCGATTTCTTTTAATCTTACACGTATTATTAGATATAGCATATATTATTATTTTGATAAAAAAATATATTTTATTAACTCGTTTCCTGGGCATGGAAAGTAATAAAAGGTAAATAAACACAAGCGCAATGGGCTTCCCCCCGCAATTTCACACCCGCGAGCCCTGCCTGCGGCCTGTCTTCAGTCCACCTCAACGCTTTGCGACGGAAGGACTGCGCTTGTGTTTCGGAGCCAAAAATAATTAAATATTTGCGTATTTTACCCGCGGATTGTTTTCGAAATGCCAAAATATAAAAAGAAGTATCAAGTGAGGCGAGGACATGAACTTCGGAAATTATTGTAAGTACCCAAACAAAACTCAAATTTAGAGCTGTCAAGTTTTAGTGCAACTTGTACAACAAAATAAAATAAGTTGCTGAACCTGACACCTGATGGAATCCGAAGGTGGGTACTGGATCTCGAGGATGGTAAGCAGTAGACATACCGTCATTGAGCTCGTTGTAATCAGCTCAGCGAGACGATACTAGAAATGTGACTATATGAACCCGATGATGGACTCCGAAGGTGGGTACTGGATCTCGAGGATGGTAAGCAGTAGACATACCGTCATTGAGCTCGTTGTAATCAGCTCAGCGAGACGATACTAGAAATGTGACTATATGAACCTGATGATGGACTCCGAAGGTGGGTACTGGATCTCGAGGATGGTAAGCAGTAGACATACCGTCATTGAGCTCGTTGTAATCAGCTCAGCGAGACGATACTAGAAATGTGACTATATGAACCTGATGATGGACTCCGAAGGTGGGTACTGGATCTCGAGGATGGTAAGCAGTAGACATACCGTCATTGAGCTCGTTGTAATCAGCTCAGCGAGACGATACTAGAAATGTGACTAGATGTAGCTGATGACGGATTTTAAAAGTGAGTACTGGATCTCCAGGATAGTAAACAGTAGACGGACCGTATTGGGGCTCTTTTGTAATATAATATATATTTTCTTGCTATTTTTTTTTATAGGAATGAAAAGAAGAGCGGAAATAAGCCTGATGAACCTATGGCGGATCAAGCAACATCGCAAGAGAAAGGTAGTCATGCCGTTGGTGATCATTTACGTGCAAAAATATCACAACCACAAGCAGATAAATATGCTTTGTAAGTTTTAATTTCACTCTAATTTTTATATCCTATTCTATAATATATTCGTGTCATATATGTACCAGTGTTAGTATTTGATAATAATAAAAATCATTTATCAGAAAATATTAAAATTATTATTAGAATAATTAAAAAAAATATTTCTATTATTACATAAAATATTTAAATAACTTTTATTTGAATAATCGTGTTTGTCTTTATAGGCTCTCAGAGGCACATTCCAGTATGGAAGTCGACGAAAACGAGCCACATTTATTTGAAGTAAACAACATTTTATATTCTTGATTGTTTAATAAACTTGATTGGTGGTATAAATCTCTTTTACTGTTTTAGGTTTTGCCAGAAAACGAAATTCCAGACCAAGAACCAAGAAAAATATTTAAAACTTCAACTGGAAGACGAATCGTTGAAATTAATTATTTTTTCAATAAACTCAAAGAAATAGGCAGTCATGGTCCTTTGGGTTGCGGTATTCAAGCTCTAGAGCTTGTAGGAGAGAAGGAATGTGGATTTAATTCCAAATTCACATTTAAATGCAATATGTGCAACCTAAAATTTTTCGTAAATAATGTTTCAGGCGATTGTGACATTAACAATGCTGCTGTTGCGGGTACTGTCGCTATTGGTTGTGGACATTCGCAGCTAGTAGAACTTTCTTCAGCTTTAGATCTACCGCTAATGACCCAAAATACCTACCAGAAACACCATGACGTGGTGTCAGAACAATGGGAAAAGGCACTTGAAACTTCAATGGCAGAAGCTGCTAAAGAGGAAAAAGCAAGAGCAATTGAAGCAGGCAGAATAAATAAAGATGGTATCCCTATCATTGACGTTGTGACGGATGGATGCTGGAGTAAGCGATCCTACAAAAAAAACTATTCCGCACTATCGGGTGCTGCTGCCATAATAGGGAAAAATACGGGCAAAATTTTATTCCTTGGGGTAAAAAATAAATATTGCAGCATATGCATGCTAGATCAAAAGCGATCAAATGCAACAAAGAGGCTCCATCAATGTTATAAAAACTTCACAGGTCCATCAACTGCAATGGAGTCCTCTATTATTGTGGAAGGCTTTAAGTCATCTATAGAAATGCACGGACTAATTTATGGTCGTGTTATTTCTGATGGTGACTCTAGCACATATTCAAAAATTTTAGAAGCTAGGCCCTATCCCAGCGACACAGTGGAGAAAGTAGAGTGTCGCAACCACCTTCTTAGAAATTTTTGCAACAAATTGATGGCCTTGATTACAGAAACTAAATACCCGATACGGTACCGAAAGTACATAACAAAGCAAAGGGTTATGTGGATAAGGTCTGCTGTTATTAAATGTATTGTACATCATAATAAAACTAATGAAGACAACATTGACTTTTGCACGCAAAAACTATTTGAAGAAATTCAAACATTGCACTTACATGCCTTCGGCAACCATTGCAATTGCAAAAGCCATTTTTGCCAGACTAACAAGGAAAATGTTGGTGATGTACCAACAGATTTTTTTACAAGTGCACTTTGGCAAAAAATTTGTTTCATAATTAACAGCTTAGCAGGACATTCACGAAGTTTAGCCCACAACGTGGACAGCAACATTGTGGAGTGCTTTCACAGCATTGTGGCGAAACTTGTGGGTGGAAAACGGGTAAATTACTCCCTGCGCCGAGGATATCAAACTCGCTGTGCTGCATCCGCAGTCTCATTTAACGCAAAGAGAAACCCAGTTACCATTATGTTAAAAAGAATTACTGGTAAAAGTCCTAGAGGAAGCTTGAAGACGCTGGAAGATAGAAAATGTAGACGATCTCTGCTATTAAAGAAATACTCTTTTAAGAAACGACGCCTGCCATTCGCAAACCAAAAAGAAGAAAAGAAAAGCTACGGTGAAAGCAGTGAAAGGCCCGATGTTTCAGATAGCGTCTTGGAGGACATGAAAAATAATTTTCTCAATACTATGAGAAAAACAGAGAGCGAAAGACATGATATTGAGCAAAGGACGATACTACAGAGCCAGTCTGGTGAATGGCTAGAATTCCGCCGATCGATGCTGACAGCTTCTAACTTTGGCAAAATAATTAAAATGAGACCAGATACAAGCTGTGCCAATACAGTTAAGCAGCTTCTATACAAAATGTCTATTGATGCAGAATCCATTCAACATGGAAATGAAAATGAGAAGACGGCTCTGGATCAACTGGCGGCTCAAGAGGCGATTGATATAAGACCTTGCGGGCTTTTTATAGACCCAGATATTCCATATCTAGGGGCTACTCCGGACGGATTATGTGGGGATGACATTATTGTAGAAGTGAAATGCCCAATAACGGCTTTCAAAATGGGTATCGATGAGGCTATCGCCAAAAAGAAGGTAAATTTTTGGACCAAAGATAAAAGCGGCCAATTAACAATTAATAAATCACACGTTTGGTTCTACCAAATACAGGGCCAACTGCACGTAACTAGACGTGAAAAATGTTTATTTGCGGTGTGGTTTAGTTCAAAAGAACCATTAAAAATAGAATGGATCGAGAGAGACGATGATTTTTTTGAGCAAAACATGAAGGAAAAATTATGTAAATTTTATTTAAATTGCATTTTACCCGAATTGCTAGATCCACGACACACAAGAAGTTTGGAAATCAGAAATCCGCAATATATTTTAGACGCAATTAAAATGAAATCCGACAAAAAAGCGAAAAAAGAACCAAAAAATAAAAATATTGAAAATGCAATATGTGCCTTGACCACTGATGACCCTGATAGTAAAAATAGAGACAGTCCTCCCGTTACTGAAACACCCACTTGTTCGAGATATTTAGATTATGATACAATTTAAATAAAAAACACTTTTACAACCTACCCAATTTTTGTCATCAAATTACCCGGTTCATCTAAGAGATAAGCTTGTAAAGATTTTTTAAATTTCTATGATTTACGTTAGTTATATTCTGTTTTAATTTTGAGGAGACCTGAGTTGTTTTTGTTATATGTAGATACCCATATAATAGTGAATTATAAAGAAGACAGATTTATTGTTTTTTAATTTTTTAAGTTTTAAAAATATATATTTTGATAAAAGAATAGATGTTTCTCAAAAAAACTGATCTCTGATACCCTTGAATTTTTCAAGATTTATTGAATTTCTTAGGGCTTATTTTTCAATGGTCAGATAAATGTAATAATGAAAGACTAGTGGTTTAATTTATATAAACATATAATACTGGGGCTTATTCTGAAGCAAAAAAACTTAAATTTAGAGCTGTCAAAACTTGAATTTCTAGTATCGTCTCGCTGAGCTGATTACAACGAGCTCTATGACGGTATGTCTACTGCTTACCATCCTCGAGATCCAGTACCCACCTTCGGAGTCCATCATCAGGTTCATATAGTCACATTTCTAGTATCGTCTCGCTGAGCTGATTATAACGAGCTCAATGACGGTATGTCTACTGCTTACCATCCTCGAGATCCAGTAACCACCTTCGGAGTCCATCATCAGGTTCATATAGTCACATTTCTAGTATCGTCTCGCTGAGCTGATTACAACGAGCTCAATGACGGTATGTCTACTGCTTACCATCCTCGAGATCCAGTACCCACCTTCGGAGTCCATCATCAGGTTCATATAGTCACATTTCTAGTATCGTCTCGCTGAGCTGATTACAACGAGCTCAATGACGGTATGTCTACTGCTTACCATCCTCAAGATCCAGTACCAACCTTCGGAGTCCATCATCAGCTGATGATGGTGATGATGATGATGATGACTCGGTTTTGGTATTTTAGCAATACTGACATTAAAAAGTTTTAACCTCAGAACGAATTAAATATGTCAAAAAATCATGTAAGTAGGTAGGTACTCGTTAAATTGGCAACCACCTTTTTTCTAGCTCATTTATTTATTTATAAATTTTCATATTTAGCTAAAGTTTGGTTTCGTGTTCTCTTAGTTCTATTTTGTTAGACTAGATGGCGTTAGGAAATTATTTTTTGTAGTAGAGGTCAAATCCTCAAAGTCATCGGCGTATGTTGAAGCCTTAAGCAAATTAGTTATTTGATTATCAAAGTTGTATAAACTGCTAATAAATTATATGAAACAGTGAATACTTTGTTTTGTGCTCGCATTTTACCCGAATGACGCCCACTAAACTCGTGATCAATAATGACGATGTCGAGAAGAATGTTGTTTCTCCGACATATATAAAGGGCGTGACAGCTTACATATCGACGGTAAAAAAGCAAAAGGGGGCAAGCGCCACTTTTTGCGATCTTAAATTTTTTATTGACCCCAGCTCCACTATTTTTTCTGTTTCGAATGGTCTAGGTTTCGTTTCTCTAGCATGAAAAAAAGTCACTTGCACCAAAGATTTATTTGTACTGAATTGCAAAATCGATACTTACCAAAAGTGCTCAACCGACACCCACTTTACCTTGTTTGGATGAAGGACCATTTTGCATATTATGTTTTGGTATCACCTTGTCATTTGGCACAATTTAAAAAAATATATTAAAATCAATTTTGTCGGTTATACCCATATTAATTTGATTTTTTTATTAATATTTTGTCACTTAACACTATTGCAAAAAAAAAATATTTTTACTTTTGGTACATAGATTAAATCAAATCAAATCAAATCAAACTTTATTTGTGAACATAAGTACAAAAAGGTGTTATTTATACATTTTGGCTGATCTGTATGTTCGGCCAATAATCGGCATACAAATATAATATTAGTGGGCTGGTTATCTTACTATCATAATTAATAAATTCTAGGATAAAATAAATGAAGCACTTGAAAAATGTCATGAGCCGCATAAAATAAAGTAATTGAATTTCATTATTAATTATTAAAAATGTCAAAGAAAATTAAATTTAGTCATAATTTGTCATTTAAAAAGTCTTCAATCGAGTAATACGTCTTTTCAACTAGAAATAGGAACAACTTCTTTTTAAAATGGCTGACATTTTCCTCACTTCTGATACACTTTGGCAATTTATTGTATAATTTTGGAGCCATTACGAAAATACTGTTCTTGTGTAAAGCAGTTTTAGAACCAACAGTTTGTAGCCGGTCTGCTCGACGCTGACTACCTACTCGGTCAAATTTATACATATTATTTTTGACGAACATAGATGTCTGGTATATGTACATTGAAGGCACTGTTAAAATTTTCAAACTTTTAAAATATTGTTTACAGCTGTCAGTGGTTTGCAGGTTACAGATCGCTCTAATACACCTTTTCTGACACTTAAACACCACAGATTGTTATGTCTACGTATCGACCTCTCCTTTATACGCAGTTTCATATAAAGCTGATGTCATTGTTCAGTGGTTGCTGCGAAACTATGCAGCTCCCGAAATCTGGTTGATAAGTGGATAGTTTACCGATACCACCTGAGGAGCGGTGTTGGTTGGTAGTGTTGGTAAAGTAAAAAATTATTATGTATGACCAAACTCAAATTCAAAGCATTTATTTCAAATAAACCAGTTACAGGCACTTTTGAATTGTCAAGGGGTCGGTCAGTCAGAAAGATGAAGCTAGTTGCCCATTCCAAAGCGTAGTAGTACCTATGGAGAAGAACGGGCAAGAAACTCTATGGACACTCTTTTAAATCAAAATATGGTTACAAAATATTGGTTACATCATTCATGTTGAAATTATGCATGTGAGAACGATGCAGAACGTTAAAAGCGATCGATGTAATGAACTCAATAAGGGTTCGTTTTCCATCTACCAATCGGATGGGGTCACGGGTAAAGCTAAATTTATCTCATATAAATTTTCTTACGAAACCAACTAATTGATCACAGAAAAAACCAAAGACTTCATGAGATAAACAGATAAATACTTTCAAATTCTCAACTACAATTTAGAGAAAACGTAGCCTCACCCAAAGTAGGTTATCCCCGTGATATGAAAAGTCTATAAATAGAGGTAAATGTCCTTGAACTAGTTTTAGGATATATAAATGTTACCGTCCATTATTCCATATCGCCATATACCTGTAATGTCATCCATAGACACTCTATAGCAAATAAACTGGGCCACCCGCAGCCTTGGAGCGCTGAATTGATTTTCTCAAAAAATATAAAACTTACAACTATCAAAGTTATACGTACAGAAAGTGAGTTTCATGCTAACTAAAATGATTATAAATTTATTCTAAAGTACCGTCATCTCACATTGTAATCAAGGAACAAATACAATGCTAACGATTTGCTCTGATTTGACTAGAGTTCGCCATTACCGTTCTTTTTTTCTACAATGAGGGTAGTCTGATATTTCTTATAATTTCTTTAGTTTTTGTCCATTGTTTGCTCAGAAACGTGTAGTTTTGCTACTTTTTCGGTCAATAATGGATACGACACCTAAGGAAACAGCTCAAGCTGTAGTTTTACTTCAAACAGGCGTTGCGCAACGTAAGGTCTTCGAATCAGCAGATCTTCGGTACAATGAGATTACAGACGATACCTAGAGATTGGAGCATTCGATCGCCGTCCAGGTACGGGCAGACCTAGGACTACATCAGCAGCAGATATTCGTTACATCCAACCTAATGTTCTGCGAAATCGCCGCCTCAACGCAGTACAAGTCCAACAAAGTCTGCGTGACGAACGCCAAGTGGTCATAAGCTCAGATACCGTCAGAAGGAGACTTGCTGAACGGAACCAGACTCCAAAGAGAGCAACAGGCCCAGCATTAACGGTAACCCACCATCGAGCACGACTTGAATTTGCTCGAGAGCATAGGGATTGGACGTTAGAGTAGTGGGATAGTGTAGTTTTCACTGATGAGACCAGAGTGAGTCTACATGGAAGTGATCGACGTTAGTGAGTATATTTTCGATGTGTTATTGTAGTAAGAGTTAATTACCAAATTATTGTGGTAAATTTACTCAAATATACTCAGAGGTGCTACTTAGAGTTTGGTAACTGCTGTTTTTTTTTGTATTCGTCGAGCCGTTACTGGATCTCAGTTTTGTTTTTTGTACTGTTTTAGTTTATAAATGTATAACACTATGACCTGTTGTGCCAAACTTAAAATATTACTTTATTAACATATTGTAGCTTAAGCCAAAATCTAAATATCCCAACATTAAATATTGTTACTAGACCCCTCGCAAATGCGATAAACATGGTAAAAACCTGGGGTCAAACGACATCTATCTTTGAAACTATTGATCTTAGACTTACATTGATGTAAAATTATTAAAGAACATTGTATTTTGGTTAACTTTTCTAAAGATTGTGATGTGATTCAATAAAGCAATAAAGAGATACAATTTTTTTAAACTTTGTTTTTGTTCTCCTGACCATTATTACCCGTGGTGGTTGACCCCTTTTGCCTTTTACCCGTCGATATGCAAATGCTTGCTTATCAAAATGTTACCTAGGTACTAGATCTACGACGGCATACCCGTCTCATGTCTGCATAATTATGTAGCTCGCTACAACTTTCAAAATCACAATTTGCATGTTAATTGTGTACACTTCTAGTAAAAGAAAAGTAACAGCCAATCAGACATATCCCCTTTGTCCTTGACTGTGTAAAACATGGTAATTGATGCGGTAGGTAGAGGTATCTAATTATACATATCATATCCAATGCTGTCAATATATTTTTATGGGTGGTTAGGTACGGTTCATGAAAAGGAAATTTAATTTTCACTCGTTTCCTACCTGATTAATGACTCGCTGGAACTTTTAGTGTGAAACAAAAATCAAGTTTAATTTTAAGTACCTACTTACTTTGTAATTTGACTTAGGTGGTTATGTAGGTATAAATTATTAGCACATTATAGGTACATTATAAGTATTGGTACCTACTGCAATCATACTTTTATACACTGTACTTAGGTAGCCTGGAATCAGCGGAGTAATTGCGTAACACACTAACTACCAATGGCTTTAATTTTAACAGTTCAACAACATACATTGCGTTATGTACGTTGTTGAGCAGACAAATTTTTCGAACATATGAAGCAATGGATTAGCAATATCCTTCAAAATGATTCAGATTGTGATTGATAGTGTGTTACGCAATTAGGGTGCTGGAAATGGATATAATCTATAGCCCGCACTATCTATACCAAAAATATTGTTCGCGCGACCAACAGCTCATAAGAAATAAATTTTGCTTTTTTTCGTGGTTGTGACGCATATTTTCCCCCAACTTGTTCTTTTTTGTGTCTGTGTGTTTTTCTCTTCGTCATGTTTACCGCAAAAAAAAAGTATTTATTTCTTTTTCTTCTTTCTTTCAAATTTGTTTTAATATGTAGTGCTAGTGTTTTAGGTAAGTTAAGGGAAGCTCATTATGACTCTCCTTTTTTTCTCTCTTAAATATACAACATAGGTAAGTAACGACTTCTTAAAATAAAAGCACTTCGTGAACAGGAGCCTCATTGTTTCATGCGCGAATCTAACACACGATGCTTGCACGATAATTAGGTATACCAACACACAAGCACTGCGCCACACCACTATAAGTAGGCAGGCCCCTCCTTCCCACAGGCTAGGGGCCCCATTATTCTAATGTGCCCAGGGCCTCCAACAGGTTAAAGACGGCCCTGTAATTAGGTACGACCCACTTACGTAGGTACCTAGTTTTATTAATTTTAAACAAATAATATTTTAGGTACCTAATATTTTACAGCACTCTGAAACAAAATGTTTTGTAATTGCTTAGGCATCTAATTTTATTTCCTTTCGGCGCTCTTGTTCTGAACTTGACATTGAAATTGTAAATAAAAATAAAACTTTAAATATATATAAAAATTACGTGTCACGTTGTTTGTCCGCGATGGACTGCTAAACTACTGAACCGATTTTAAATTTGATTTGCACACCGTGTGCAATTTGATCCAACTTGAAAGATAGGATAGCTTACATCTCAATTTATAGTCGCAATATTATTTTATTGCAAATTATTTGTCTATTATTTGACAGTCACAATTATCTGTTAGCTCCAAACGATTCTAACAGATGGCGATATCTGTTGACTGGATTGAGTAACTATTCAATAGATGGCGCTATGTTAAAAATACAAACGTTTCATATAAGCTACAATTTAATAGCATAACCACCACGTGTTGCTGAGGCTAAGGTATAACCTAAATTTATTTTGTAATAAACAAAATACAGTGAAATAATATTATAAAGAGTAAAGATATAATTGTTTGTTTGTATTGAATAGGCTCCGAAACTACTGAACCGATTTCAAAAATTCTTTCACTGTTGGGATGCTACACTATCTCCGGGTGAAATAGGCTATATTATATTATGCTTAGCTACCCGGGCGAAGCCGGGGCGGGTCGCTAGTATTATTATATAGTAGATTAGATATCTACCTACATTCCATTAGGTAGGTAACCTTAATATCAATAACATTGAACTAGAATATACATATTACTGACATAATTGTTGCGTAAATAATGAACTCACTTCGTCGCCCTTCAAGGGTCAAATATCTAAATGTTGACGTAAATGTCTGTGCCTACAAGGCCTTAGATACTGCGCGTCTGCGTTGTTTGTTGTTTTAGAAAATAGACGCGGTAGGGTTATATCGGACGGATTTCAACTAGTTGGCAAAAAATATATTTTCTTGTCATCGGTATAGGTACCAACCTACTTCAAATTACTGAATTATGGCGCAAATGGTTAGTGATTAAACGTAGTTTTTTTTCGAATATAGTTAGGTACCTAGTTTGTTTTCAAACACTGAATATAAACTATTAAGGCTCCCACAGACGGGCGCGACACAAAGGCGCCGCTCGTCGCGCGACACGCGGTGGCTTTTGTGTCGGGTGTCACGTCGCGCCAGTGTGTACGAGCCTTTATGCTTTTGTACCTGTACCTACCTATGTGTAAAGTCTTAGGCCCTTTTTACACGGCACCGTTTCTTTACGGTACCGGCGTGGCGGCGGCGCTAACCGCACCTTAATAGCAAAAATCGTGTGAGCTTTCTCTACGCGCGACGGCGAGCGCGCCGCGCGCCGTGCCGTAGTGCTGCCGTGTCGTCAACAAGCTTCCATAGTGATCCATACAGCACCCTAATTACGTAACACATTATCTATCACAATCTGAATCATTTTGAAGCCTATTGCTAATCCATTGCTTCATATGTTCGAAAAATTTGTCTGCTCAATAACGGAAAAAACGCAATCAATGTTGTTGAACTGTCAATATGAAACCCATTCCTACTGTTAGTGTGTTACGTAATTACCCCGCAGCACTGACGACCGTGGCTACACACGGCGAATCAACCGTAGTTTTTCACGGCAAATCGTAGATTTTCACGGCAAAAAAAAAAGTGTGGACCTGCTGCACAAAGGGCCTTAGGTGTGTTGCAAAATCATTATTTTCTCTTTAAATTACTGAAATATGGCGCAAATGGTTATTAGACGTATTTTACTTATGCTTTGAATATAGTTTGCCCTTGTACACTGAACAGCACCCTAATTACGTAACACACTATCTATCACAATCTGAATCATTTCGAAGCCTATTGCTAATCCATTGCGTCATATATTCGAAAAATTTGTCTGCTCAACAATGTAAGTAAAGCAATGAATGTTGTAGAACTGACAAAATAAAACCCCGTAATTACCCCGCAGTTTCTGCTTTGTACCTATACACACGACGACATATCGAGCTAACTATACCTACATTTCCAGTTTTAGCTGATCTCGCATTAGATAGGTTTTTTGTACAATGAGAAGTCAGCTTATACTGAAAATGTATAGCTTGATAATATGTCGCCGTGCGTACCTATGTGTAGAGTCTTATGTTGCAAAATCATCGGTATAAGTAGGTACTTCAAATTACTGAAATATGACGGAAATGGTTTATTAAATACTTAAACGAATTTTATATTTGAATATATTATTATGTAGTTTGTTTTCGCACATTGAAAGCTCAGCTTTGTAAGTACTTGTGTAAAGACAAGTCATAGATTATCTTTTAACATGATGAAGAATTTACCGGGTATATATTATAGGGTAAGTTCGGATTTAAAGCCGCTTTTAGTGCTTGGTGAATAAGGTGTATAAAAGGAATAGATCCGATGTTTTCCTTTCAAAAATGCAAAAATTGCCTTGATTTTTCTAATCCCGCGTAGCGCACGTCTAACTTGCTGGAGCGACTGGCAGAAACTCCCAGAGTAATAATAATAATATAATAATATACTGAAACAGAAACTGGAGGCCGGAACAAAATAAAATGGCGTGAAATACAATGTTGTCAGCATTAAAAATATTTCCGATTTAGGGGGGAATCTGATACGCACGGTCTTATCCCGGTGCAATTACTTTAACATACTCTAATATATTATACCTGCTTATTTGTAGGTAGGTACTTATTACGACCCTACGAAATAAAACGTTTTAATTTAATTAGGTATAGCTAATGCAATCTCGATCCTATTTTTGAGATTCCATCTCTTGAGAAGAAAATCTTATTCTTGAAATTGTATTACGTATGCGTAGCGCAGATGCACTACGCATACAAAAAATGATCGTATAATGAAGTAATCATCTGATTATTACTTAAATAAACGATAATTTTATGTTTCGAGATTTTTTTTTTTTTACAAAATCTAACATTAAGTATTACTCTAAGTAGATGTAGTTTTCATTTTAATTGAGTTTAAGAATGTTTGATATAAAAAATTACGCAATGTTTAGAAGTAAAAGTAGGCGAAATCTTGAAAACGAGAACAACTAGTCTCAACATCAGCACGCGTAGCATGACCAGCATAGAAACGGGTTTTGTCGACGGAAGAATAGACAAAATGACAGATTGTTGATAGGTTTCTCACAATCTCTCATTTTGTCTATTGTTCTGTTGCAGACTGAGCATGCGAGATCTCAAGTTGTCTGTCTCGACTGGAGATTGCTATCCCTAAGTAGGTCTATAAAAAAAAATAAGAGTAACGAAAAGATAGATTAGTAGTCATACTTCGACACGATATAAAAAATGTTCTGGAAAAAAAGAAAACAAATGATAATTTTATTAAAAAATTCTTTATTATATCAACAGTCAACAGCAATATTCAGTTAAGTAAGTACATTTAGGTATAATTAAGTCCATGTAGATTTTATTTATAAAGCATCCATCAACAATATGATTCTTTGGTAAAATTTCAATTGTAATATTCTATAATATTATAAACATGAGAATAAACATGGACAGTCGTTGGACATGGAAATAATACTGTTTATCGAAATCGATACAAATTACATAGACACATTGAAATTGGACAATCCATATTAATATTATAAATTCGAAAGTATCTCTGTCTGTATGTTATCTTTTCACGCCTAAACCACTGAACGGTTGTCGATAAAATTTGACAAAGAGATATATGGCATCCTGGGTAGGACATAGGCTACTTTTTGTCTCAAAATTAATCCTAAAAGGGGTCACCCACTTTTAGGATTATTTTTATAGGGGATGAAAGTTTGTATGGGAAACTTAGCATTTCTTAAGTTCGGATATGAAAATTTAAATTTATGCTTTTGGTAAGAAATAAAAAATAATTGTTTCAGCGATTTTATAATATCATCCCCCAAGGGGGTTTAATAGGGGATTTTTGTCCCGGTAGCACGTTTCCGTGGGATAATTTCCAACATCCGCGTGGGCAAAGCCGCGGGCAGAAACTAGTAGTTCATATAAGTCTGACCCACCACCCCATCTTGAACAAACGTGGTGATGAGAAGAGGCGGTAGCCCTGCAGTGGGACATTAATAGGCTGGTATTATTGTGAATTTGACTTCCTCGTCGGTCTAGTGGACGCAAGCGCAACAGCTGATATGGGGTCGTGAGCTCCCGTGTCGGCAGTGGTTAGGGTTATTTCTATTATGAATTTCTCAGTTGGAACGCGGAGCTTTTATTAACATGCTCATCCGACATCCCAATATGGGAACTAAAATCTCCTGAAATATTTTTGACAACATTAGGTGGCTATGCTAACTTTGTACCAAGGAAAGTGGTTACTAAGGGTTGCAGACCAAGAGCAAAGCTAAGCTAAATATCTGAGGTACTTTTTCATACTTGTGTTCATAGTTTGCGGTCTGCACACAATTATGAAAAAAAAACCAGCCAGGTGCAAGTCGGACTCGCGTACGAAGGATTCCGTACCGTTATCTATAAAAACGGCAAAAAAAATCATGTCTGTTGTATGCGAGCCCCCTTAAATATTTATTTTATTCAATTTTTTAGTATTTTTTGTTATAGCGGCAATAGAAATACATCATCTGTGAAAATTTCCACTGTCTAACTATACGGTTCATGAGATACAGCCTGGTGACAGACGGACAGACATACGGACGGACAGCGGAGTCTTAGTAATAGGGTCCCGTTTTATCCTTTGGCTACGGAACCCTAATTATCTCAGTTACGTGAGCTAAGCTAAACTAACTGTGCTTAGCTCTTTGTCTGCAACCATAATAGTAGGTTGATCTTCTTGGAATATCATCTTCCTAAAGAAAAATGTGTAAATATCTTGAAGCACGGATATTTTCTATCACTTTTAGGGTTCCGTACCCATAGGGTAAAACGGGACCCTATTGCTAAGACTCCGCTGTCCATCCGTCTGTCTGTCCGTCTGTCACCAGGCCGTATCTCATGAACCGTGTTAGTTAGACAGTTGAAATTTTCACAGATGATGTATTTCTGTTACCGCTATAACAAAAAATACAAAAAAACAGAATACAATAAATATATAATTGGGCTCCCATACAACAGACATGATTTTTTTGGCGTTTTTATAGATAATGGTACGGAACCCATCGTGCGCGAGTCCGACTCGCACTTGGCCGATTTTTTCAATTATGATTCGATTCGATTCGATTTGTTTACTTAAATATGTAGTGCTACCGTGCTTGTATTAGCAGGCCCATATTGCACGAGACGTGTGGCCATCTTATTAAGATCTATTTATTTTAATTAAGTACAAATAGTTATCTACTTAATTATGCTGTGTAGGAGGAGTATTACAGGAGTTAAAATGGCTTAATACTTACTTATAAGCAAATGCTTGTAGAAGAATACCTAGGTACCTATATTTTTTTTTACATAATATTATTATTACAAGACATATTTCCATTTCACGAGCTTGAACATTATTTGGGGCAGTGGTGACTGAGGTATCTGAGTTGAGCTACACGATTACTGACAAATGTTTGCACTGACTGGACAGTTCTGTTCAAATCTGTGTGGTTCCTTCCTCAAAAGACCATTTCAGGCACTAATCTACATGGTACTCACATGGACCAAAATTGTGTCTGGACTTTAAAAGAGACTTTGACCGCTGAGTTGGTTCCGCCATTTCTTCTCAGTGGTAGTCAGATAGGAAATGTCGATTCCATCAATATCTTTTATTTTTTATTATACATGGTGAACTTGAATTCATGGGCATCCTTTTAAGGGGTCATTGTAGTCATCATTATGAACAACTTTTACTATGGGACCAAACTTGAAATCGCGAAAAAAACCCGCTGTTCGTAACGTTCGCATAACTTGGCAAAATTTTGGGAACAGCTGAATTTTTTCGCGATTTCGTTGTGGTTCCATAGTAAAAGTTATTCATTATGATGAGTAAAATAACCCCTTAAAAGGATGCCTATAAATTCAATTACACCCTGTGTATATTTAAAAAAAGCAATTTCACCTGTATAAATATCGGAATCACTTTTACACGTGACAAAAGTGATTCCAATACTTCTTATCCTATTTACAGAATAAACGATTTCATTCTCATTTCAATGAATAGTTTAACTCAACTATTCGTGGTAAACCAATTTCTATGATAATTGTCACTTAAGTACCTATGTGAATGTAAATAAGTTAGAACTTCTCTGAAAATGTCCGAAATAGCGTACAATTCTAGGTTGTTGCTCTCAATAAAGAAATCAATTTCACCTCAGCGTTGTTCGTCGATTGAGCAATAGGTCCCTTTTAAACCTGCTTCGGCTTCTTCGATAAATAACCACTCAAAAGGGAAATAGGACCAGCAAACCGCTGTCATGTATTTTAAGTGGTTGGTAAAACAGTTTCTTCCCGTAAGTGGTCCTTTTCCGCGCGGCCCTTTTATGGTAGTAGGTACCGTCAAAGGAGGTGAATCGGAACGAAACTTTAAAAGGGATGTTAACATTGAAATAATATAGTTTGTTGCCAAAAAGGACACTAATGTGTTTACTTTATTATGATTAACGACTATGTGCCCTTGTTAGAAACAAACTATTTTATTATGTAAACGTTAAAATTCATTTTAAAGTTTCGTTCCGATTCACCCCTGCATTATTGCCCCCATTTGACGGTAACTATTTCATTTAGCTCACAATATATCTAATAAAATATTGTTTTTGTATTGCGAACTGGTCCTGCTCTTGACCTGGATCTCGCCTGATGGAAAGCAATGGATGAGGTCTACGATGGAAGAAGCGTGCCCAGAAGATGCCTGTTCATTCTAACTTCGGAGGCAGACGGTAGCAGAGAGATAATAATATAATTAATTAATAATAAATTTTAGTAATTTTTAGTACGGTCACCTACAAAATTAGATTAGGTATGTGGGTACTGTAACTTTTACTCATCAAGTAAATTGACAAAAAAAAGAGATATTTACATCGTATTTCAGAATTTCATATAACAGCTGATAGTTATTATTCTTTTAATTTTACTTTTGTTCTGATTTTAATTCAATATTTAGCTCAATAATCAAGATAAAACTGAAGGTTAGTGTTAATCGACTTTTGTCACTAGTACCTTGAAAATAGGAAAAATATTAAATAGTTTTAAAAACGACAGGTTTAAAAGAATCACGTTCGTATTTACCAAGAAGTTGTAATACATACATACATAAACTCACGCCTTCTTCCCATGGGGGTAGGCAGAAACTACAGAACGCTACCTGCTAATATCCTTATACTCCTTTTGCTTTCAAGAATGGTAGTAATTGTGCAGAAAAAATGTAGATAGGTATTAATTATTGTGCATCGATTTCGATAAACATCAAAACATTGGCAGGGATTTGGTCAAAATCACACAACATACATACATTTATAATATAAACATCCATTGACACACAAATACTTATTACAAAAACTTACATAACAATGGTCGTAGGACGCATAGGTACATTCATTAGGTCCGTTACAAAATTGTTCCAATACTTCTTATATCAAAACAATATAATTTGGATACTAAAATTAATATAGATACGATTACTTATTCCTTATCCGTTCAGTCATTCTCAATTTCGTATAATAATTTTACCTTCCAATAAGTTTCTATCACATTTATCGATTAATTATCTATATCTATTCGATTATATTGACTTTTCGTCAAAATAGACACGTTATTCGTCGACAATAACAGAGCATCACGTCTGTTTTCCCCAAGGGATAGGCAGAGATCCAACTATAGTAGACCCATATTTCGCCATTTTCGCGGCGAGCCTATTACAATCAACCGGGCACAAATCCATAGTCAGGGCTGCAACTGAGGAATTCCAGATGGAAAAACCCAATGACACTTTGCCCGACCCGGGAATCCAATCCAGGATCTCACGCTCAGCAGTAGTAGCGTGTTCGTCGATATGAATAATCAATTAAGTTCATAGGTTCACCTTGTGAGCTCAGAACCCTAATTGCGTAACACACTATCTATCACAATCTGAATCATTTTAAAGCCTATTGCTAATCCATTGCTTCATATGTTCGAAAAAATTGTCTGCTCAACAACGTAAATAACGCAATGAATGTTGTTGAACTGTCAAAATGAAAGCTGTTCCTACTGTTAGTGTGTTACGCAATTACCCCGCTGTTTCAAATGAAAATATTCTTGCCGCCTTCAGTTACAGCGAATTACACACACTTACTTATACTTGAAAAAAGTTGTTTTCGTATCCGCCTGTAGGAAAACGTCTCATTTTATATCTAAAATACATAATATTCATTGAAATACATATAATACATATATATAGATACCTACCTACAGTACCCAAAAAAGTACCCGAGCAGTAATGGAATAAAAATTGTATACTTAACTAAGTAAACTTACTTACTAAGTAACTTAAAAAAATTAAAATTTAATGTAAATAGGTACTTAATAACAGTGGCATTATTATTCTAGATTATTTACATTAAAAAACCTTTAAATTTCTTTACTTTTAAAACACCTAGGTACAGTATCGACCCCACGAACACAGACTTCACCGACATGAGAATGTCGAGGCAATTCAGCTGCTAGACAACACGGACATAGTGCGTAGGCTAAAGGCTCTCAACACTGGCGCGACGCGACGCCCGACACAAAGGCAACGCGTGTCGCGCGACGAGCGGCGCCTTTGTGTAGCGCTGTCGCGTCACGCCTGTCTGTGGGAGCCTTTCAGAGAACTAAACCATTTGAGTTAGCGTAGTGTATAAATAGTGAATGCATAATGTGTAAACGAAGTGTTTTTATTAATTTATCAGACTCTAAGAAAGTGCTACGGAATTGTGTGAAAGTGCAAAATGACACTATTCTTAGTTTTAACGTAAAATAATAAGTTAAAGTTAAGTTGCTTATTAGTATATTAAGCTAGATTATAATAAATTATTAATTGAGTTCTTATTACAAAAGAAAAAAAAATATCGACCCCAATTTTTATTCCTGACCCCCAAAAAACCTTTCAAACGAACTTTGAATATTCCATTTTTCACTTAACCGTTTACTACCTTAAGTACCAATTTATATATTAAAGGATAATACCGATTTTCAATACATTATGCTGGAAGATAAAATCCCTATATTAAAAGTATCTTGACTCATGCAGACACGTTCTTAAATTGCGCAATAAATTTATATCTACGTAACTATACATATATAAATTAAAGTCGCTTGTTGGGTCTGTCTGTGTGACCACGTTGTTCAACGTAGTGTACAAAAGATTTTGATGCGGTTTTTACCATAATTTAGAGAATTTATTTGGGAAGGTTTATGTGTATGACGGCGCGTGATTATTTAGTCAATTTATTGTAACACTTTTTAAAAGTTGTAATCGATTATTTTTACTCTGTGGTTTAGAATTTATTTCTTTAGTGGTATTTTTAACTTAGAGCGGGTAACACCGAATGGGGTTGTGAGTGTCATGGCGGCGATGGCGAGCACTTTGTGATGCGATCGTCACGCGGTGCACACGCACAAATCCATTGGCTCTAAATGCAAGTTTAACAATTGTTGTGATTAGACTTAATCAGTAAATAATCATTGTAATCATTAAATTTTATAGTTAAGTCTCGTCGCGATATTGGAAAGTAAATTAACTGGGTTATTTTGCGAGTATTATTTTCCAAACACCTGCACGTACACGCCCATGATGAAGGACCAGCAGATGACGGATCAACAACGACACGTGGTGTCTCAGCCGCTCGAACATTCCGGCATGTATAATACTTTAATATATATTAAACTTCCATACAAGTATAATAAATAAATCTCACCTTCGGTAGGACAAGGGCATAACTGCACTTTTAGTGGTTTTACAAGAGTCATTTTAAGATCTTGCCGCGCCAAGATAGTAAAAAATGCTTCAATATAACAAAGGCACTGTTGCCCTCTGGCGGCATTAAGCTGATATTGATACGGGTCTTTGTTCCTCTGGATAAAAGGGACTTTGTCAGTTATGCCCTTGTCCTACCGAGCGAACGTGCGAAATGTAGATGTTTTGTCAAGTCGTAAAAACTGTGCGAAACAGGGGTGGGTTTAATTGAAGACCTTATAATATACGCTTAGTAATATTATTATTGGGTTAAATGTCACCCAATAATATTTATGTGAGACGGCGAATGAAATCAGTGCTGTAATATATTAATAGAATTATTAATGCTACTTACAAGTCTTAGATTGAAAGGGTGTGAATTAAAGAAGTAGCTACATCTATCTACATAGGTAGCCGGTTGGGTTTCCAGGGCCTGCAGTCTCGACATTAGACAGCGACAAAAATCAGTCGGTAAGTCGTATCGTTGTCAAATTCCTTTAATAGATTTTCAACTTTAGTTCCAAAGCATAAGGTTGAAAATCTATTAAAGAAATTTGACAACGATACGACTTAACGATCGATTTTTGTCGCTATCTATGTCGAGACTGCCGACCCAGAGCATGTAAATGTATTCTACAGGATGTAAGGGATAGTCCTCCGCAGACTAATGGGGTGAATTCAATAAATCATACTAAGATGACTGGCACATGAAATAATTCCAGGAACGTTATGAGAATTCAATTTACCTGATTTGTTTTATTATCTCACACGCAATGTATCGTTACCATGGCAAAACTCAAGTAGGGAAACGGCCGGCAGCGCGCTCGCGTCACGTGATTTATTTCAACGTCCATTGCAGATCTTTTTAACCGACTTCCAAAAAAGGACGAGGTTTTTTTTCTTTTTTTATTGTGTGTTGGCTCAGAACTTTTTTCTGGGTGAACCGATTTGGATGATTCTTTTTTATTTGAAAGCTGGTGCTTCACATGTGGTCCCATTTAAATTTGATCAAGTTCTGACCAGTAGTTTTTGATCCCTAATTTTTCCCTAATACTGCGTATTTTTTCCACTTGGTTTATATTGATGATGTTTTAATAATTTCCTGTCACGGTTATTTACATATCAAGTAGTGGTTTACGAATGTGTGTGGGGCAGGTACCACAACTATACCTAAGTGTAAAATAAAAACATTTTTACAAAAAAACAACCGATTTCCAAAAAAAAAAAAACACTATAAACCGTGAAAAATAACTTTAATTTCGGAAGTCGGTGTCTTTGGTTATGTATTTTCGTTTTTGGTCATCGACTTCCGAAATTAAAGTTATTTTTCTCGTTTTTTTGTGTTTTTTTTTTGAAAGTCTTTTGGTATAATGATTTTTTTATTTCAGCTGTTTTATTTACATAAAGGAGTGCTGCGTACAGAGAATGTAATTTTACATTGAAATAAAGGGATAGTAACTGTAAAAATAATTAAAAAAAAAATACCTGAGAAATTTTCAGATGGAATAGGATTCAAAATAAGGAGCTGAATGCACCCTGTTAGTTTGCGGAGGCCTATCCCTTACAGCCTGTGAAGTGTGCACATGCTTATCATTTCAATAACCTTACCATATTTTCAGTTTGGTTATAGAGAAATATCGGCCTGATTCATATCTAACATCAACTTAATGTACATCATCATTAATCTAACAGATGATTTTCAGAAAAATACTTCAATTGGGTGTCCTTAACTTATGTTTTTACGCCGTCGTCCGCCCAAATGGCACAAATCTAATAAATACTATCATAAGTGCTGAAAATTCAATAATACTTATTTTCTATTAATTAGATAGAAACTATTATCGTCTTCTTAGCGTGTCGATGGCAATCTCAATGGACTCGGACCAGCATCCTAATTACGTAACACACTATCTATCACAATCTGAATAATTTTGAAGCCTATTGCTAATCCATTGCTTCATATGTTCCAAAAAATTGTCTGCTCAGCAACATAAATAACGCAATGAATGTTGTTGAACTGTCAAAATGAAACCCATTCCTACTGTTAGTGTGTTACGTAATTACCCCGCAGAATTCGGCTGAGTTTTGCGCTATCACTGGCGTCCATCAGTTCTTGTAACGTGCCACGTTTAGGACACGCAGGACACAATAATTATATATTACCTAAGGGGTTTCAATTTATTTTCTCTTAAAGAAAGTTAGATAATGGCAAAGTCACATTTAACTTAGTAATGTTTTCACAATTATTCCGAATTGTATAAAATATATGATACAACATAGATACATTTAAAAAATAAATAAATGGCTACTAAAGTCCTTATTCCACATCCTAATATACGAATGTAGTTATTTAACATAACATAACATTACGCATGTATTCCCCGAAGGATTAGGCAGAGGTGTACATATAGTACACCCACATGTCGCCAGTTATGTTTAAGTTCCATGTAATAGGGGGCAACCCTATTGCCGTCAACCGGGCACAAATCCAGACTCCAGGCTGCTACTGAGAAATTCCAGATGGAAAAACCCAATAACACTTTGCCCGACCCGGGAATCGAACCCAGGACCTCATGCTCAGCAGTAGCGCTTGCGACCACTAGACCAACGAGGCAGTCTCGTGTCGTCATGTAGTTATTTATTATTCTATATTTTTAAGTTATGTCATGTCGTTTATAATTGATTACAAGTTGATTTTACTTGAAAGTAATCAAACAATTAACGGTGGAGGAAAACATTGTGAGGAAACAGGCATGTCTTAGAACCAAAAATTCGAACACACGTGACATCCACCAACCCGCACTGGGCCTGCGTGATAAATTAGAGCCCACTACCTCTCGAAGAGAGGAGGCCTGTGTCCCAGCAGTGGGAACATTATAGGCTGATTAAGCTAATCAATAGTTACTTATAACTTTTCGTCTTTCCATTAATAATTAGGTTTATAGATAAATTTTTAAAAAGTCTTGAAGCACAGTCTCGTGGCTTTAATAGTAATTGCGAGTAATTTTAGTTACAGTCCAATATCTTTTATGAAGAAAACCTAAGTTCCCTTCGAAAAGGAACAAAGATTGTTGAATAAAAATATCATGAAAAAGTTTGGTTAAAACCAAAATAATGAAAAAGGGATCAAACTAAACGAGACCTCTGGAAAAGAACAAAGGTTTTCTTGTTGAGTAAAATGTAACAAAGGCTGGTATTTTGTTAAATAAAATGTAACTTACTTAAGTATAGTAAATAAATAAAAATACAGTTGGTCAAAAGAAATAAGACAGAACAAATACTCTAATATAAAAAAGATTCTGTGCCTATTAAACCAACTCCAACTACTGCAAAAGTTTCACGATTACGTTTCAAATTACATTATCCACAACACTTAACAAAATAGCCTAACAGTTCCATAGAATTACAACCAAGTACCACCCTCATATTCGACGCAATACAGTCTCCTCAAAGCCGCCAGCTTCCTGGCTCTGCTGGCCACACCATCGTCTACCACCTTCTCCTCACATTGGTACACCACCATCCAATCATTATACGAGTACCTATCTTCTACATTGTCTGCACCTTCAACCTTCACATCAGTCGGTACAACTACGTCACAATCGTTTTTCAACCAGAAATATTGAAGGGAGCTTTGTTAACGTCATTCGTCGCAGAACAGGACTACAGGAGCGGAGTGGTGGTCTCGGTTGGGGATGAAGCAGTCGCAGGCTGGGGGCCCGGGGGAGGAGAGTGCTGAACCGGGGCCTGCGAGACCCCCGCAGGACAGGCGGGCCCTGTCGCGGATGTTGAGGATGGAGCGGTTTAGGCCCCATAAGTCTTCGCTCTCTTCGTTCATGTTTCGGAGTAGACCTGGTTCTGGAGAGTAGGAAAGTTGTCAAAATACATCTTTGCTTCCTGAAGATAGTTTTAGAAAAATAAGAAATGATTTATAATTTCTAAAGCCTTTAGCTGATAAAGGTTCGTATGACATTAATACTTACGGTATCTACTCATCGTGTTTTTTCTCCTCTCATGGTCTTCACCCATTAGCCACCACGTCCTCATCTCTCCCTTGCCCTATACAAAAACAAAGAAATATAAATCACCAAGAATTCAAGAAATCAAGGTATGAGGTTATCAATGATCAGGAGTCACAAGGATACTTCTTCCCTTCCACCAGGCATAAATAGTACCTTTGTCACTTTCTATCATTCAGGAACTACCTATATAGTCTCTTTCGTTCTTTTAGTAAGTTCGTAGTTCTTTATCTGGTAACTTTGGAACTTGCCTCATCCAAAAAATACTTGACCAAACAAAATGCTCCCTCTTACCTTAATATTCACAATCCCCCTCTCCTTAAAATGGTATCCGCCGTGTTGTTTCAGCAGCAAGTAGGTGTCATGGCTGACGTGGATCCTCTGGGGTTCTCCACTGGACTCCATCCTGGCTGCAGTGTTCACTGTGTCGCCGAAGAGACAGTATCTTGGCATCTTGACTCCTACCACTCCTGCTGCGCATTGGCCGCTGTGTATACCTGGAAAAGGAGATTCTGTTAAGTCTTGAAGTATTTTAGGGTTAAGGTGGACCTGCCAGGTCTCTTATAAAAGGAACAGTAATTTTATCCGATGAGGTGGGAAAAAGGCGGTAGAGAAGTGTTGTGATAGTAAAATTAATGATTGAGTAATAGGAAACATATTGTTGCTCTATAGTTTTTGGTTTAAAAACTTTGTTGTCTGGACAAAAGGCGTACTGAATTATATTCATAAGTAGGTATCGGTAATTATTAGGCAAACGATTAACTAACAAACCAAAACAAACCAAAACAAAAAATACGAAGAAAATTCTGTATTAAAAACGTGTGTCTTTGGTACTTTAATAATAGTACGTAATACTCAAGCTATTGCAGAAAAAGTTTCTTTGAACAATCTGATATTATGAAATGTAGTCCTAATGTCACAAATTTATTACATGTAGGGTACCTACTGTAATAAATAAGGTATAATATTCGGTACAGCTGTATTCTTTGACGCCAAAGAAACGAATTGCGAAGCATTGCGACACAAAATATGTCAGACACACATGTTATGATTTATGTTGTTCAGTCTAAAATAAGCTTCACAACTTGTTGAAAGTCAAGTTTATTACTTAAGGCTCGTTCACATTGGCATTGCAAGGCAAATCGGCTTGCAGGACAGGAAGTTTAAAATTCCATTTACTAGGCTGCTAACGCTCTACGATAAATAGCAGTACGATTTACTAGACTTTACGATTTAGCAGACTTTTTCACTATAACACTGTAGAACTCGACACTCGTCGACTCGTTATTTTTTGTGTTTGTGTGTTTTTTCTTTGCGTCATGTTTACCGCAAATAAATGTATTTTCTTTCTGTCTTTTCTTCCTTAGAATAGGATTTTAATAATTGCAGATGTTCATTGTCGGTCTTGTTTGACTAGAATCTGGCGACATACCTAACTGGTAACCCCGCGCTTAAACCAAGGTTTAAAACATGTATTCTACTAGTTGTGTATACTAATTTCGTTTATCGTTTACCTACACCTAAAACAAGTTGTTAAGGGCCCGTTATTTGATCAGTAGTAATAGTTAAAATGCGTTAGTTAAACTAACAATTTGTTAAAAATGACTGAAATATGTTGTTTGACAAATGGTTAAGCTAACTATAGTTAAAAAAATGTCAATTTGCTATAAAATTTAATCATGCGCAGACAGAGTAGTTCTATTCTATTCTATTTTTCTCTATGGCAATGGTGCCGATGTCGACAATTCTGCCAATGTCAGATGTGTTACGAGAAAACGTGCGAAACGAAGATAAAAAATAAATAAAAAATAAAAAAAGTTTTGCCATAAACCAAAATCCTGATTGAATTCAATGTGAAAACTTGTTGACGAGAATTAGTACACTGAAACAAACAGACAAAAAATATTGTTAGGTATATTATTAAATGTACATAGATAATCACAAACCACACAAAAATCATCACAACTTTAAGTCATTGACGCGGATAAAAAACATTAAAGCCTCAAAGAGCTTTGGGGAAGGATGTGTTAGTAACGATGAAAAGTTAGTTGGGACAGGGATATTTAATTTAGGGAGATGACTATACAAGTCATGGGCTGGGCTATTATTGGAGCATTTAAAAAAGATGTGCTCCAAAGTACCGTCATCCAACCCACATTCGCAGAGCGATGTGTCTCTGACCCGAATTTTGTGTAGAAAAACTGGAGAACAACAGTGGCCTATACGGAGACGGCAAATAATTGATATAACTTTCTTTGATATCTTTTTATAAGGGAAAAACCAAGGCTTGGGTGTAACATTAGGCTGTACTGCATGATAAAAAGCACCTTTCAGTTTACAAGAATTTTGCCACTGCACTTGCCATGAGGATAGCAAGCTCTGTTTTGGAAGGCTCAGCAAATCGTAGCCCTGACATTGAAAATATTTAAGGTCAACGGCTTGGGACGTAACAGCATCCTTAGCAAGAGCATCAACACATTCGTTTCCTCTTATGCCACAATGACTTGGAATCCAAACCAATTGTACGGTTTTGTGGTTCTTGGCACAAGAGAAAAGAGACTTTTTGATTTGAAGCAGGATTGGACTGTGCAGTTTACTCTTAAAAGGATTCTGCTCCAAAGCTTGCAAGCAACTAAGTGAGTCTGTAAAGATAACACCAAAACTTATGCTATGAGCTTCTATAAATAAACACGCTTCTAATATGGCCACACACTCACCCGTAAACACTGATGATTATACGGGACATTTGAATTTTAAGACGATTTTGGAGTTTTGGTAGTATACCGCAGCCCCAGTACAACTTGCACCTGATAATTTAGAGGCGTCCGTGAAAAATCTTTCAAAATTGTACCATCGCTCACCAACCGCCGCATTGAAAATAGAGTCCGCCGAAGGGGAATTTTTTGATATGCCAATATTGTAGCAAATATCTGGTTTAAAACATATAATTTCGTAGTCAAAACTGAAGATAGGAAGTTTCGGAAACTGAATAATGGGGGAATCTAAATTTTGATAATTACGGAAAGATTTTAAAAACAAAGGGACTTCTTTATGTTTCCAATAATTGGAACTTCGGCATGCAACATCCAAGTCGTTCACTTTGTCAATAAGAGGGTGGGAGGACTTGGTAATGACTCTGGCCCAAAATCTCGATGCAGTCTTCTCAAGGCCAGTGGTGGTTCTGCGCACTCTACCTGCAATGCGTTAATTGATGAGGACTTCATACAACCCGATATGACCCGTAGACACTTAGCCTGAATTCTGTCCAATCTAGCCAAAGCACCTTTGTTGCAGGGAATTAAAAGAAAAGATCCGTAATCTAGAACACTCCGGATTAAGGCATTGTATACCAGTTTCATTGTATAGGGATGTGCACCCCACCAGACACCGGCGAGCACTTTTAATACGGGAATAGTTCTCTCACATCTATTAACTAAATAATTTAGGTGATGTAAACCACTCAATTTGGAATCTAAAAAAACGCCTAAAAATTTTACTTTTGAAGAAACCGGTATACCATCCCCTTGGATGCCCACTGATATAGGTGGAATCAGCCTCTTGCGGGAAAACACAACCACAGCACTTTTGGGGGCAGACAAACTCAGACCGTGGGAATTTAGCCATTGATTTAGAGAGTCCAGGGATACGCAGAGAGATGATGCAGCGTCGCTAACAGAGTTATTGGTGACATATAAAGCCAAGTCATCAGCATATTGGAGAATTTGACAATCGTTATTGAGGCATGAACCGATGTCAGCTGTATATATATTGTACAGTAAGGGACTGAGAACAGAGCCTTGTGGTAGGCCCTTCCATGACATTCTGACGTCAAATTCTTCCCCTGGGACTCTCAAAACCAAAGATCGTGACATGAGCAAACTACAAATGCACTGTACCATTCTCTCCGGTATTCTCAGCTGTTGCAATTTTTGCCTGAGAATGGGAAGAAGGATATTGTCATAAGCAGAGGAAATGTCTAAAAAGGCAGCGACCACAGATTCATTTTTCGAAAACGATGAGCGAATATCTGAAACCAAAACCCCAACACTGTCCATGGTACTAAATCCCTTTCTAAAACCAAACTGAGCCCTAGGAAGTAAGTCTCTGGATTCTACTATAAATTCTAGTCGATTCTTTACTAGGTGTTCTAATATTTTTGCAAGGACTGATGACAAAGCGATTGGTCTGTAGCTGTTTGGGTTATCAGTGTGCTTACCAGGTTTTAAAATAGGTATAATAATTTGGGTTTTCCACTGATCGGGGACCCAGCCATTAGAGTAACAAAAATTTAAAATGTCTAAAAAATATTTTTTTGCTCTATGGCCTGCGTGTGACATAAAGGAATAGACAATGCCGTCTATACCGGGGGCCGAGTCATGTACATGTTGTAGGACTGAGTTAAGCTCCTGCATAGAAAATGGAGCATCAAAAGGATCATCTGAAGAAATGAAATACGACTGATAGTGTTCTGTTTCCGATGGTACATATGGAGGGGCCAGCTTATCAAAGAACTGCTCAGCAGTCTCTCGAGGGATGGGAGAAGAAATTGAGGGTGAACATCCACATCTAAAACGGTTGATCCTCTTCCATACAACTGATAAAGGAGTGGAGGGGGACAGCGAACCGCAAAACTCAGTCCAACCGGCACGTTTCTTCCTTCGCAGCAATCGTCTGGACCTAGCGAAGGCCCTGTTGAATGCTATAAGGTTATCGTTAACCATCGCCTCATTGTACACCATTTCAGCATCATCCCTTTCCCTTATGGCTGTTGTGCATTCCTGATCCCACCATGGTGGAGGAGGAATTTGTCCACGTGCTGAGTTTTTAACGGGAAAGCATGAGTCCGCAGCAGCTGTTATAGCAGAAATGAGGTTATCATAGCAGTCTGACACATGGAGAGGACTATGAGAATCATTATCACGGGGAACTAAATTTGGAAGTGAATCAATTTTGTCCGACAGAGTAGTTAAACTTTGACAGCTATTGACTATTGTGAAGTGAGTAATTGTTAAATTGACTTATGGTCATGTTTAACTATGTATCAAACAACGGGCCCTAAGACTAGCAAGTTTACATACATACATACATACATACATACATACATACATACATACATACATACATACATACGTACATAAACTTACGCCTTCTTCTTCTTCTTCACTAGTAAGTTTAGTACGTTTAGTAAACTTGTAGAAAGCTTGATATTTTTTAGCAATAGGAACATGTCTGAACAACGTCAATACTTTTATGATACCTACGTGTCAAAAACAAGTACTTATATGGGTGGAGGATCTTGTAACATGTATATGGATGGGCGGTGTACCTAACAGCGGAGTCATATGCTTATTTTTCTATAATTTACAAACAAAATAGTTCGTTGATAATTAAGTTGGTACTGTTCTGTAAGTATCTCGGCCTAACCCTGGATGGTCGTTGGGGCTTTGAAGAGCACTTCGAGCACCCGGTACCTACCCCGCGTCGGGAGGGCAGTGGGTGCTTTGCACAGCCTGTTGCCAAATCTCGATGGACCTCGAAAAGAAATTTGCCGCCTCTACGCGGGTGCAGTGCGATCGATGGTTTTTTATGGGACCCCTGATTGGTGAAATAGGCTGTCAGGCGTCCGATGCTGCAGGGTTAAAATCAACAGCCTGCAGCGGAAAATGGCTATTCGTATCGTACGAGGATACCAAACTGCGTCCTTTGAGGCGGCAACTCTCCTGACATGCTTTCCGCGCTGGACATCTTGGCGGATATGGACGCGAGAGTCTATAACCAAATCCGTGTCATCCGCCAAAGTGGCAATGGCGTGACAGGAATCGCTGTTTTTTGGCTTAAGGCGACACGTGCTCGAGCGGTGGCGTGAGCGGCTGCCAAGCCGCAATATTCGCGTAAACGCGTTGTCGAAGCCGTCCTTCCGCACTTCGAAGCCTGACTGAAAAGAAAGGAGCGCATCTCTAATCTTATCGGCACACTCAGGTGCAGACCGGGCACGGTTGTTTCGGGGAGTACCTACACAAGATAGGGCGAGGGGTCATGGCAAATTGCCACCATTGCGGAGGCGGCTTGGATTCTGTACAGCACACGCGTGAGCGTGGGTGTGGGCTTCTGAAAGACGGATTCTGGTCACCAGGTTCGGGCGAAATTTGTCTCTGCCAGCAGTAGTTGGGTCTATGCTGGCGGAGTCGGCGAATTGGAGGGAAATGGCCTCCTTCTGTGAGACCGTGATGGTCTAAAAGGAGGCTACCGAGCGGGACAGTAAGAGGGCTGATCCCGCTCGGAGAAGAAGGCGTCGGGGAGGCAACCGCCTCGACATAGAACACGCCGAAATCCCTTCTGCATTTGGAGTCATGAGCGCTCAAAATGGGGACTCTATCCGCCCACTGAGTGACCTCATGGAAGACGGCGCACTGTGGTCACGTGCTGCTGTGCACACTTACAGTATTGCACCGTTATGTTTCAGGGACCCTTTACAGTCTCCCCAAAGTTGTGCCCGAACAGCCGTTTCACATTTCGGATCGGTCTTTTACGGTATCGGTGCCTCTTTCATGTGCAGATGGTAAACACAGGGGGGGTTTTAGTGAGGTTGAAATCCCACACCCCCCAGTCTTATCCCCAAAGCCCGGGCACCTTTCTAAGGTCTCACCCCGCAGACAAACAAAAAAGGGTACTGTTCTGTACTATTTACTAGACTAGAGTGTAAACGTACCAAATTCTAGTGTTACTGTTTAGAAATGTTACAAACTAATACGCTTAGGCACGTACCTAATAACAATAACGTGGAGAGAACTTTGAAATTGATAACAGACAGCGTGTAATTTTCAGCCTAAATTTACTAATGATGATATGGAAACAATAGATTTGTCTCGTAGATATTAACTAACGAGAAAGTTGGCTGTTAAATGTCGTTTGTTCAATTTAGAGACGGATGGCTGATTTTCTATACATATTGTTAATTAAAGTCGCTTTTCGGGTCTGTCTGGGACCTGGTGACCGCGTTGTTCTAAACTCCGCAACTGATTTTGATGCGGTTTTCACCATCATTGAGAGTATTTATAAGGTTAATGTATTTAATACATTAATATTCTACTTCGTATAATAAAGAATATAAAAAATCAAAGTAAATGTATTGCCAAGTCGTAAAAACCGTGCGAAGCAGGGGCGGGTCGCTAGTTTTATTGTAATTTATTTATTAAGGGATAATAAACAACTACAACATATATAATACATATGGTTAACAAAACTTTAAGTAGTCATGTTGCAGTCCACTGCATTATCCGCAGATAACACATATTTAAAGATCAGTGGTTGCCACTAGACGAGCATTACCAAAATTAACAAATATTTTGAAATAAATTAATAAGTTACTATAATGCTAGCTAAAACCTAAAGCTAGTTTATGGAATTTAAGAGGTAAGTTTAGTGGCTGACCTTTTTTTTTAAATGTTGCAAGCGTGGACCATAGTTTTGTAGTATGACTCATTCATAAGTGACTCATCAAAAGTTTCATTTAACAAAAAAGGTCAATCGCAGCTGTCATTGGTCTAGCAAATTACAAATCAGAGTATAGTTACACTCGCGGACAAAGAAAACGGGTCAGTACGAAAAACTAAAATTACTCCTAAAATAATAGAGCTAGCGGCATGAATTAAACTGTATGTGGTAGATAATTTACCAGTTAATAAGACAATTCCAAATGTTGGAAACATTATTCGTTTAATTGTCAAAATTACATAAAAAAAACAAAATATCAGTAATTTTTACGTTGAAAAAATTATGGTTAGTACCTCACATACAACACAAAAATTAACTTTAATACAAAAGTAATACTTTGCTTCCACGGGCTCTTCCCACATCTGCCAGGTGATTTGGCATGCTGTTTATTAAGCTTCCACAAACGCTTGGGCTAGGTTTCGGTTTCTTACACACCTCCCAAGCTCGTCCCAAGCGTGTTCAGTTAGATTCAGTTCCGGGCTTCTCACGAGCCAGTCCATGTGATTGATGCCCACGTCCTGAAAATACTCATTTACAATTTGAGTTGCATGTGGCCTGGCGTTGTCATGCATGAATATTGAATTTTCACCCTTAATCATTAAACATGGGCCGACATGCTCATTAAGAATTTCTTTCACATATCTTACACTAGTTAGCGTACCATTTTCTATCACCACTAACTCCGTGCGACTCTGAAGAGATTCGAGCCCAAACCCTAACAGATCCACCGTCGAACGGCACATTTTTCTCAAAACAAGCTGGAATAAAACGTTCCCCTAACCGTCGGTAGACTCTTTGCTGCCATAAATCTGGATTCGTTAGAAAACATTCCTGCCCATTCTTTGTCTCCCCATTTTGCTTGTTTGCGGGCGTAATGTAATCTTGCTACCCAATGTTCCCTTTCAAGTTTTCGACCATTTGCGGGTCTATGTGAGGACCAACTAGCTTCAAGGAGCCGCCGCCGCCTGATAGTCCGCTCGCTTACGTCGTCTCTACAGGTCTCCCGAAGTTGATTTGTTACTGCAACTTCCATGAAGTGCCGATTTCGGAGCATGGTAGTAACAATAAATCGATCCTCTCGAGCCGTAGTACATCTCGGTCTGCCGGTTCCTGGTGTTCTTATGTTCTGCGCAGTTTCTCGGAAACGTTGGACGACTCGCTGCACTGTAGAAAGTAACACGCCTATTGTTTTTGCTGTACTTCGTTGACTTCTGCCTTCTTCTAACATAGTGGCGATACGTGTACATTCTTCAGGTGTTAGCGACGTGATAGTAATTCAATAATGATGGTGGAAGACGACAATGACCGCCTTTTAAATTATTTTGATTTGACAGATTGAAAACTAAAGTGAGAAAACAAGCAAAAGTAAAACAACCGCGATTTGAATTTATTTTCAAATTTAAGTTTTTAAAATTTTTACTTTCTTAATTACGCTGTAATTCATTTAAGGTTTTATTTCATACGATATAAAAATTCTCTGTAATATAAAGTTAGTTTTGTAGCTGCAAGTGTCAAGACATACATCCGTCCGCTGCCGCTGCCAACCGTGTACTGGCGCCCCGCTTTTTTTTTTTTTTTTTTGAAGGGCAACTCGCAGTTTTGACCACTGGGGGTCGTGGCTGCTTAACCGGTCTGTCCTGTGGTTGCCTTTCGGATTTTACTCTAAAAGGCCTCCAGCCAGGAGCGGAAAAATTTAAAACTAAAACTTAAATGATAGATGACCGCACGCTAAGGGCACCCCCTGTGGGGTACGGACCTCGGCTTAGGGCGTCATCGGGAGAGGGCAGCGCGATATTGGGGACGGGCTGGATCAAAGGGTTTATAGTATCATGATTATTAAACGGGGAGTTTAAAGCTACAGGCTCAGCTACGGCGCGGGCTGAGGCCTCATCGGACTGGGGACGGGGGGAACGGATGCGGGGGGGTCGTCGCGTGGGACCTCGTCGGCGAGGTCGGAACGATGGCGGTCTGTGTTTGTGCACTGTACTTGTGGCCCTACTGCTCTCCTGGAGGAGGGTTATGGGGTCATCGGGGTCGACTAGGACATGCCGGGGACGGCGGGTATGACTGATTCGGGAGGGGACATAACTGGCGGCCGCGACAACCAGAGGGTTGCGGTGAGTGGCGGCGGAGTCGAAGAAACGCTTAGATAGGCGTTTCATGAACTGACTGATGGTCGGGATTTTAAGGTCGAGATGGAGACTTTCGTTCCGAACGAACCAAGGGGCACCGGTCGCCCTGCGGAGGAACCGGTTTTGGAGGGTCTGCATCCTATGGATGTGATGGGGCTTCGCTTGTGCGAATACTACGCTCGCATAGGTCATGATGGGGCGAATGCACGCTGTATAAATGCGCAATTTGCACCTAAGTGACAATTTGCTGCGTGCATTCAGGACGGAGTGGAGCCTACCGAGAGCGAAAGCGGCGCGCGAGCGCGCCTGCTTTATGTGCTCCGAGAAGGAGAGGTGCTGGTCTAGGACGACGCCCAAGTATTTGGCTCGCTTCTCCCAAGGGATAGGCTTGCCGTACATGGTCAGCGGACGGGGAAGGAGGGGTTTGAGTCGCGGTTTCGAAAAGAACACCGCTTGACTCTTATCGGGATTGACTTCGATTCTCCACTTCCTAAACCAGTCACCGAGCTGGTTGACTGAGGTTTGGAGAATGCGAGAGATCGAGTCGCGGCCGAAGCCGGTGTAGTAAATGGCCGTATCGTCTGCGAACAGAGCCAACTGAGCCTTTCTACTTTTGGGGATATCGCTGGTGAATAGCGTGAAAATGAGGGGGGCGAGCACGGAGCCCTGAGGGACTCCGGCGCGGATTGGGCGGGGGGAGGATAGCGCTCCTTCGATGCGATAGCGAAACGTGCGATTCGACAAAAAGTCTCGTAAGATGAGCACGAGACGATCTGGCACTTTAAGTTTGTACAGCTTATATAATAAGCCGTCGTGCCAGACTTTGTCGAACGCTTTCGCTATATCGAAAAACACGGCACCGGTCAAAGAACCGCGTTGGAAACCGACGCTTATGTGTTCGATGATCCGGTGGACCTGTTGCACGCACGAGTGTTGGGTTCGAAAACCGAACTGCTCGTTGGGAATGAGGCCCTTCGTCTCGGCGTAGTCTCTGAGACGCTTATAAATAAGCCTCTCATAGATTTTGCCGAGGACGTTGAGCAGACTGATGGGGCGGTAGCTGGAGGGAGCGGACTTGGGCTTGCCTGGCTTGGGAATACCAATGACAGTGGCCTGTTTCCACGATTGGGGGAAGATGTTATTGCTCATGGCACCATTGAAGATGGTGGTCATGAGCATGATCAGATGAGCGGGGAGGAGCTGTATCACCCTATTGGTGATACCGTCCGAACCGGGGGCTTTGCGGGGCTTTAGACCCTTTATGAGATCGTGCACTTCGTCGGGAGTGACGGGAGGCAGAGGAAACTCGGGGTCTTCTACGGGGGGGAGGGAAGCTCTCCTTTCGACTTCGGCTTCCACCTCAGAGAGGTGGGCCTGGTCTACTGGTTGAGTGCTGGGCGAGCATTGGGCCTCTAGACTATCGGCGAGGCATTCGGCCTTGTCGGCATCGTCGAAGGCGACGGTGCCGTCAGGGCGGGTCAGGGGGGGCATGGGGGCTACTTCTCGGGATTTGAGTTTCCTCTGAAGCTCCCAGAATGCCAGGTGGGTGGGCTCTAGTTCGCTCAGCATCTTGTCCCAGCCCGCGTTACGTACTTCCGCCACGCGGTTCCTTACAGTTCGCTGCAAGTAGCGCATGTGGGTTCGGTTCGCGGAGCAGGGAAAGTTGCTGTACGCACGGACGGCCGCGTTCTTCTCGGTCAACAGCTCACGTACATCGTCCGGCAATTTCCAGCGATAGTCATCTATCGCTGGAACTTCCCTTGAACAATCGTTCAGGACGGATTGTACGTGTTCCGTGAACGAGCCGATCGCGGCCGTCGTGTCTGCGACTGAGTCGAAGAGGTCGGGGATAGAGTCTAAGTGGGGGGACGTGTTGGCTTTCAGGCGTTCGCTTACTAACCTCCAGTCCGTTACCACTCTCGTGAGGGGGGGTTGGTCGGGGTCGGGGAGACCTATGCGAGGGGCTAGTCTCATTACGACTGGTCGGTGGTCAGAGTCTAGCTCTTGTAGCACTTCTATAGAGGCCAACCGTAGGTTGATATTCTTTAGGAGTGCTACATCGAGCACGTCAGGGGCGTGGTCAACGTTAGCGGGGAAGTGGGTGGGGGTCATCGGGGCGATGACGTCGAAGTTAAGAAGAGGACTGAGGTCGAACAAGTGTCTCCCTCGGGTAGAGATAACGGCACTATTCCATGCGGTGTGCTTGGCATTGAGATCGCCCGCTATGATAACGGAGTCACTCAAGCCGAGCAGGAGGGTCAGGTCGTCAGTCAGTAATTGAAAGTTCTCTGAGGTATTGGTGGGGGGGAGGTAAGCCGACACCAGAGTGATCGGCTGGTGACCCGTCATGCCTAGTCGACATATAGACACTTCTAATCGTGAGAGGGGAGGGGGGTCTATTGGGATGCAATAGAGCGAAGCCCTGTAGTAGATCAGGGTACCGCCCCGGTGACACCGAATCCTGTCGTTGCGGACTACGCGATAGTTTGCGATGGACGGCCTACGGTGATGGGGTTTAAGGAACGTCTCCTGTACGAGGAGGACGTCTATATTGTGATCGCGGAGGAAGGTCGCGATTTCGTCACGCTGACCTATGATGCCATTGGCATTGAAATACCCCAGTCTGAGGGATCGGGGTTTAATACGCGCAATGATTCCTTTATCCATTAATTGATTTTAGGTTGGTTGGAGAAGGTCATCAGGGTTTGCGTTATCTCCGGATACGCATTGTATATTTGCTGGATAGCGAAAAGGTCACAGGAATTTCTTGCTGTGACGATTTCGCTAGCCATCTTTCGGGCGCGAGGGGTGAGGAAGACGAGGAATGTGCTCGAGATCACATTGAACGCGTCGAGAGGGTTAGGCCCGACCACTGGAGGAGTGGGTGCGGGCGGGCGGGGTGCGACCGGCGCGGGGGGAGCGGCTTTAGGAGCCGGGGGTGGGTTGGCGCGAGGGGGCGCGGGCACGGGCGCGGGCGCGGGCGCGGGCGCGGGTGCGTGAGCACGGATGCGGGGGTCCATCAGCGGAGGGATGGGAGGAGGGGGAGGTTGTTGATAGCGCCCCAAGGCCGGGAAGGCCTGTTGGTGGTGCAGGAGATGCCAAGGACTGGGTCTTTGGGGACTCAGTCGCTCGGGAAGTTGAGAGGGGGGGGGCTTCCCTTTGCTGACGGGCGTCGGTACGCTTCGTCAGCTTAGGGGCGGTCGATTTGGGGGCTTTGGGACAGCCACGGTAGTTGGCTGGGTGCCCGGAGTTCCCGCAGAGCACGCAGCTGGGTGGCTCCGTGCACAAAGTTCTGTCTTTGGGGCGGGAGCAGTCAGAAGTGCCGTGCTCGCCCAGGCACTTGACGCACCTGGGTGTCGCATGACAATTCCGCTGGGAATGGCCATAGAGTTGGCACCGGTGGCATTGCCCGACGATGCCAGTTTTACGCGGCTTCTGGATATCGAATCCAGTAAGGCTACAAATCGACTTTATAGTGAAAATCGGGTGGTGTCCCTCGACGGCGGGGCATACAACAAGGATCATATTGTATGCCTCTCCGCTTCGGGCGCGGTGCATGCGGTGCACTTCCGCGACGGGGACGTTTTGCGACAGAAGGTCGTCTTTAATGTCAGAGGTCGCGATCTCTTTTGGGATGCGATTTATGACCACGCGGGTCTGTCGGTCCTCCGGAAGGGAGTAAGTATGAAACGAAACTCCCCTATCTCGGAGGAGTTTCGTGAGAGCCCTATAATCGGAAGAGTTAGGGACTTGGACTTTGATGCCCTGCTCTGTGGCACGGGCACTGGTGAAGCCGATCCGGAGATCGACGCACCATTTGGACACGACGGTCCACTTCCCCTTGTCCTGAATGAACACAGGGGGCGGAGAGGGGGCCTGTTTGGATTGGCCATCGGAAGCCTTAGACAGGGTGGGGGGGGGTTGACGCGGCGGCGGAGGGAGCGGGGCGCGCGGTCGGGGCGGGGACAACGGGGGTCGGTGTCACGGGGGCGGCGGGGGAGCCTATCTTGGGGGTTTTCCCTGCCTGGGAAGAAGAGACTACGTTCTTCTTCCTCTTAGCGGCGGAGGTGACGGTTTGGAAGCCGTCATCCTCGGACGAGGAGGCTGAGGAGAATTGGGGCTCCGTACCATAAGGATACGGAGTGACCGGGCGTTTGATGGAGGCTACTTCAGTGTCCATGGGACCTGAGGAATCCTCCGAGTCTATGACGGGCATAGAGCACGGAGGGGAGGGGGGTTCTAGAGCATCGCTAAAGCTAGCGATGGCTGGAGTGTCGGAGGGACAGGGGGTGGGGGGCTGCATAGCAGCGAAACGGGCGCCATATTTGGCGAGAAATTCGGGGTCCTTTAAGAGGACCTCCCTAACGAACGTCAGAAGGACAGCATCCCCCATGGTTGGGGGTGCGGGAGGGTTGGTTTTGGGGGATGGCGGAACAGAAGGTTCCCTCCTATCTTCCCTATGCCTAGCTCCCCGGGTGGAAATGCCCGGGGATGTGTCACACCCTCCCTGTCGGGTATAGACAGGGAGGTTGAGTGCCTATGGGTGAGCCCTAAGCTTGTATACCCGTCGCCAATCTTAATGTGCGAACGGGGCCCTGACAGTCTAGCGCGAAGGGTGTAGACACACCCTAGAGACACTAGGTGAGTAGCTGTGAAGGGAAAACTGTCACCAGAGCCGACTAGGAGATCCCCCAAGGCCGGTTAGCTCTGGGACCCGTCCAACTGACTGCCTAGCCCTGAAGGGGTTCGGCGGGTGTGATTGGGTCAACACCCCACTCGGCTTCGTTGGCACCGTAAGGTATCCACCGAGGACCACGAAACTGTGGTTTTGCCCGGAAGGGGCCTAGTGAAGCTACTCACACAAACGCGCACGTTAAAGAAACAGTAGAACCTGCCTTGAAAAAGGCAATTTTTATAATTGATCAAAAACGATTGATTAATTAAAATTAATTAATTAATCGATCGATGATCGAATACAGCCGGGGCGGCTGCGAGGGCGTTACGTAAACGTAACGAGGAAGAATTAGGCTAGCGCCACTGAGTCATGAACGGGGGAGCGTGAGCACGACCGTTCAGGACGAGTGTCGAGAGCGTAAACTGGCGCCCCGCCCACCGAGAGGGGTATTTATACGCGGCGCAGTTTAGAGAGCGCGAGGAAAAGCAATCTGCAACTGCGACCCGCGCGCCACCACACGTATTATTTAACAACTACATTTTGTAAATACATCTTAGGAAATCCACTACTTGTGCCCATGTATTTTTCTATAAGACCTGTACATATTTCTGTGTGAGCGATTCCTAGTCTTGATTATACCATACCTAAATTCGTAACTACATCTGGAGTATCATTTACACTACCTAAGCGCTACAGTTTCTTGCATGTACCATTATTCATTTGCAAGTTACTGGGATTTTCGTAATCGACTCGTATTATTTGACTGCGAGTTTAATTTGTAGATAGGTGATCAAGAATAATAGGATGTCCTCGTACCTACATCTTGGGAACCAATTAAATCGTCGGCCTCGGATGTCTAAAGGGAGATTGTCACATTAATTACTAGTGACTAAATACTGTGGAATGGTTGCTCGTAACCAGTCCGTTCCTGTCTGTTTGAGGTTATTAGGTAAATGCCTAGAGACAGCTGTTGCTTTCAAAACAAACACTCTACACACACGCACTCACACCATCATTCTACCTCTCTTCACACTTCACATGCACACTACACACGCATTACACTATAACTGTTTATGTTAATGACTGACGTGAGATTTGCTGTTTTTATTAATATATGTTATTATTTTTATCAGAAAATTTGCCCTAACTTTTTATTTTTATTTGTATTTTATATTATTAATTCTCGATTAATTCTTAAATTTTAATTTAAATTTTTTATTATTTAGAAAATTTATTTTCATTTGATATTGAGCTGCTTATTTTTATTTGACATTATATTTATGATTTGATGACAAATTTATATATATATATATATATATATATTTTATTTTTAACCGACTCCAAAAAAAGGAGGAGGTTCTCAATTCGACTGTATTTTTTTTTTTGTGTTAGCTCAGAACTTTTTTTGGGTGAACCAATTTGGATGATTCTTTTTTTATTTGAAAGCTGGTGCTTCACATGTAGTTCCATTTAAATTTGATCAAGTTCTGACTAGTAGTTTTTGAGTTATCCTTAATACTGCGTAGTTTTGCCACTTAGTTCAAATATAGAATAGAATAGAATAGAATACTCTTTATTATGTACACCATAAAAATTACAGATATAAATGTAGACATTTTACACAGGGTGACACAATGGGCGGTCTTATCGCTAAAAGCGATCTTTTACAGACAACCTTTGGATGGATTCAAGGGAGAAGGAGAGACAACAATGCAGGTAGTCAGTGGTGTACCATTTACATATACAACAAATACATACATACATAAAACATATACTTATCTACATAATATTGATGATGTTTTAATAATTTTCTGTCATGGTTATTTACTTATCAATTAGTGATATACGAATGTGTGTGGGGTAGGTACCACAACTAAAAAGTGAAAAAAAATCATTTTTTACAAAAAAACAACCGACTTCTAAACAAAACACTAAAAAACCTGAAAAATGATTTTAATTTAGGAAGTCGGTGTCTTTGGTTGTGTATTTTCGTTTTTGGCCACAGGTTTTTTTGGTTACAGGGTAGAGGGTATCCTAGTATAGACACCAGTCTCTCACAAAGGATCATATTTTGTGCATTGTCGTCAAGACACTTGTCTCTATGTTTGAAGAAAGAAAAATTAAGATATATACAACATATACATATACCGGGTGTAAAAATACACTTAACGAAGCCGAGAGTCACTTGTACTCCCCGTCATTTTGATCATTATTTTGTACTGGGCCATACCTGGGAACCTTCTGGTTACGGATATATTGAAGGTCAAAATTCCAACTTTTACTGATGTTTTTTTACGTAAACAAGTTTTTAATGTTATAACACAACTTTAAATACCCCCACGACCCCTGTACCGTTTAATGCACCCATAAGCTAAATGTTTTGTGTGTGTTACATTACGCACTACCGCAAATAACAAATTTTCAAACCAAAACTAAGAGTCATTTCTCAGCAATAATTTTTTTGCAATATTACTTTGTATGATGTACAGAATGCGTAGTTGACGGCTATGTGATAGGTCTTTTTACACCCTGTATAATTAATATAAGTATATCGAAATTAATCTGGATTCAAGGGTAAAGATGCACTAGATGAAATTCTAAAAAAAATTGTCATGTCCTGGCAATTTCCGTTGTCCTTATTCGCCAACCTGTACTTACAGTTTTATTCGTGTACCGCGAAAATTTTACAGTTAAAACTAAGGTGAAGTGAACTGTCATTTCACTTGATGTTACGGAATACCACTATAGACAGCGCAGTTTTCGGGAGTCGATTGCCGACCCCCGCCCACCGTAGGGGCGGGCTTGCGGACGGCGAGCAATGGGCAGCTCGCCATCCGGTAACGACTTGGCCCGGGTCGACGGCGCATCGTGTTCCACGCGCGCCTCAAAGAGGTGTCAGCACCATTGACGGGGTCTGATAAGGCCGATGCCTGCCGGGGTCGCGGATTGTTCGAAAGAGTTACCGTGGCCCTGGCGCACAGGCAACTGAAGGAAAACGGGTGGGTTTTAGTTAGTAAGAGTCTGACACGCCCTTCCGCTCCGCCCAGAGCGGCAGAGGTCATTTGATGATGTCCCAACCAAAAAAAAAAAAAGACAGCGCAGTTTAAGTTCATTTCACCTCAGTTTTCACAGTGCGGTGAGAGTTTCACAGAATAGGCCAGAGTCGTCAGCTTTATTTTTTTCTCCCTTTCCATCTCATAAGCCGTTTATCTCGATTTATTTTGCCATTCCTTGTACACCTCACTCTTTCAATATAACCTTATCCAACTTCACGAACAGATGTCCTAATTTTGAACCCACGACTTACCTATCCTAATATGCAGTCTAGCGGCCGGCATGTGCCTCGACCTGATCTTGGGTACCGCGTCTAGCACGTGCAGAGCTAACGAGGCTACCTCAGCAGCATGACGGGAACACCTCTCCGGTAGACCGCCAACCACCATATATGCGTCGCCAATTGTTTCCACCTGTACAGTATGCTAAGTTAAATGGCTTGTCAAAGAAATTGGCTCCGAGATTCAGTTAATTATGGATAAAAAGGAGATAAAGACTAAAAGCTACAATCTATACATCAAAACTGATCTGTATATACCAATTCATCGATACTGATATTATAAAGAGATAAAATTTGTTTGGATATAAGTTTGTATGTAGGGGGTAATCTCTGGAACAACCGCTCGGATTAAAAAAAATCTTATTGCATTTGATAGTCCAATTCTCGAGGAAAGTTATAGGCTATTTAACATCACGCTTAGACCCCAGGCTTAGATAAAAAACGGTCGGAAAGAACGCTAAGCGAAAACCTTCGTTTTCGTTTTCGTAATAGCGCGGACAGGCGATGCGATGCGACAGGACTGGTCGGGGGAACACGCGGACCAATTCGTGGGCAGAATCTAGTTAGTTATAATGATCAATTAATTAGCATAAACTCAATTAAGGTCGATACAAATTGACCTTTCTGTAGTGCCTATACGGTCTATTAATGTAAATTATAGATCGTTAATGATTAATATATTGATATATAATTATATTGATTGATTATATATAATTAATAGATTACCATTGGTATGGTTTTATTATTTTACCAAGAACTGCAAATCAAATTAATATCTATTTGATTTACTGAAATCTATCTAATATCTCCTTTACTTAAATTGTTCAAGTAGTGTGCATTGCTTTCAACTACAGATGCCTATACTAATAAATACCTACATAAATAACATCACGACTAAATTCCTAGAAGGATAGGCAGAGGTGTACCTATAGTACCTACATCCTCATTAATTCACCAGTTATGTTTACATAAGTCCCATTTTATAGGGAGCGAGCCTATTGCCACCAACCGGGTGTAAATCCAGATTCTGGGCTGCTACTGAGAAATTCCAGATGGCAAAATCCGATAAAATTTTGCCCGACCCGGGCATGGTCATGCACACTAGACCAACTAGGCAGTGCGGAATCTAAACATACATGTCAGAGTAGGTAGTTAACTTTTGGGAGCGTTGCCGAAGGAATTTGGAGGTAAAACGAGGAGTCTTACTCAGATGGTGGTTTATTATAGACTAACTTCCTAAAACATATTTCTTACATTAGTTTACTTATCGCTTATAATTCTTAACCTATGTCTGTCCACACTAATTGGCAGACCCTTAAAAACTCGTGGAGTGCCATGAGAACGAAATAGTGCAATCACTATCGCGGCGACGGCACTTAAGTACAAGTGGGTCCTTTTAACACAACCAAACATGAATTATTGCTAACACAAGGGCGCGATGCATAACTAGGTATACAAGAAGCAAACATCTAAACATACCTTGTAAACGTTGTAATATGATATAATTGCGTCGCAGCAAGTGTACAGGTCGTTCAGGATTTCCACCACCTGAGGAAATATCGGATGAATAAATGCATTCTTAGATAACATAGCACTGGGTTATCGTGCAATGATAGTTTGTGTTGGTAAATCTTTACATAGTATAAAACAAAATGGCTGTTTTTGTCGAGTCTTTGTGACCGCTTAGATCCTCTAAGCACTAGTGAAATTATAATATCACTGGTTTGACAATATCCCTGCGACATATACACTCCAACTATAGTTGGGAGTGGTTAGATGGATAATAATAGCATCAAACGTGTATGGCCTATCTTCAGAAGCGAACTGCAATAGGCTGAATTGATTGCTTCTTAAACTGACGCCAAAACTTCATATTAACAATATAATAGTCATTTGGTACCTTTACTATATACTTGTAAGCGTACCAACTGTTTGTTTTTCTGGTTGGGTAGTCTCTCCTGGGATCTCTCCCGCTCTGGGCGGAGCGGAAGGGCGTGTCAGACTCTTACTGACTAAAACCCACCCGTGTTCCTACAGTTGCCTGTGCGCCAGGGCCACGGTAACTCTTTTGAAGGTCATGTCCTTTACGACGGTAAGAGACCGAATATTATTTATTAAGCTGATAGTGGCTTTAAGATCCCGTTAGGTAGCGGATGACGTATTCTAAGCTAGATCATTTGGTTTTGTGAGCTGTGAAGAGCTGTACCCAAGGTGAAACTGATAATACGTGCACAATTTTAATTTAATATATATATATATATATATATTATTTTATTTTTTCTTATCAAAAAGCGCCTTCATCCTCTCTCCTATAAAAATTAACTTTGCTGTGCCCGACAGGGTCCATAATTGATTCGATGTATTACTGAGCATACCAACTGTTTTTATGTACACATTATGGAATGCAATAAAGTATTGAGTATTGTGTGAGTTGTAATCTAATTTCCTCCAAGGAGATATTTGGTAAGTGTCAATTTTAATAAACTTTAATCTTTTGTAAAAGTGTGTATATTATATTTTCTTGGAGGTTGAATTGTATTCGGATTTATAGGTATCAGTTAGGTGATATCAGTATAGAGCTTAAATAATCAATTATTCCAGCATGGCGAAATTACTTCTATTTAGTATCGTAGTTTATAATTAACGCTATTTTCTCTAGTATTATGTGTCAATCTCCTAATCCATACCTTGACAGATATTTCACATTTGCGTTTGGTTATAGGGAAACGGGGAAGGCTTGTCGCTATACTTGACACTGAACACTAACGCTCCTGACTTTTGACGACTGTTGACCTTTAGCTGACGCATCACATTTGGAAGGCAGAACCGTAAATACTCACAGATCATCTAAATCAAACTAGGCTAAAAGCTGATCTATAATTGCGTTATAAAGCAACCAAACTTTAGTGATGTTTACTGCTTCCAAAAAGGACCACAGAATACGTTGCATAAGGCTTGTTGTATGCACATTTCTGGAAGAGGGGTAGGCTTCACCAAGTTCCCCAAACTGGATTGGTAGTCGTTCTAAGAACGCTAGGGACCGTGTCTCGTTAAAAACTACACCAGGCTGTTTGTAAGCCTATTACTGGATCGACACTATTTATTGAGACACGAAACTTTGATACAAAAGCCGCTAATAGCCGCACTGCAACCTCTAAATGGAGCAAAGTAAGGAAATGTGCAGTGATAAAATAACACTTCGGTGTGCACAAAGTACGATCGCAATGAGTTTTGCTACAGACTGACTCTACGGTGTGCTTGTGCTGGTTTTCTGTTGTTTTAGTTAAAAAGGGCTAGGCCGCCGTAAGGGTGTCATTCACATTAGTATGCGTTTAGAACTACTCAAAACTTGTTTCCCTCAATGGCAGTTGGACTTCGCAGTACTTTGTCTTTAGGATTGAGTAAGACATTTATATAGTGCTTTAGGGAACGCGTTCTATTATAATCTTATTAGTGTCCTCAAGGGTCTATGCGTTAGGTCTAGCAGAACACATACAATGAGACAAACGTTGTAAAAGGGTACCCGGTCTCACTGAAATGGGTACATTTTAAACAGATAAATTCACGTAGCTATAAATGATTAATTTAAGCGCAAGCGTAACGATCCCTTTACCCCCTTCACAATAATATGAAGGGGTTAAATCGATCGTTACGCAATAGAGAATACAGCAATACAGTGTTGATAACAAAACTCTATTGCACATATTAGCGCTCACCTGCGAAAGGGGAGACGTCGGGGTCCCGACATTTATAATACTAAATCATAATATATTATATACTATTACATATCCTCTTGTCTTCGTAGCTTCATATATTAAAAATTATAATACTTATGTTTCCTGACTGTGAATTCTCAATATTAACATCACCTTGTGTTCCTTGTCCCCTAGCTTTCTAAGTCGGAATAAGGCAGTCTAGTTTATGGGAATTCATTTCTTATAATAGTGGGAGGGTGCCCATGTCTGGTGACGAAACCTACAGGAACGTGCGGACGAAGGGGCGCGACTCCTTTCCCTCAAGGGGAAAGCCGATTCTTAATACTAATATCAACATACTTCAGGAAAAATGAAAATTTAAGGGTAACTTAGGAACAGTCTCAGAAGCAAAAGGACCAATAAATCGAGTCGAGACACAAGAGCTGTCAGCACTCAACTGACCGAGTCGTATCATAGCAACCCCGTACGCGTGTCTTGAAAATAACTCGCTACAGAAATTAATATTGCTTAGTAAAAGAAAAACTGTCAAAATGTATTAAGGTTACCTGAAAAATTATGAATTCCAAGTGAATTTTATACAAGGTGTAATTGAAGTAACTAAAAACCTGAAAAGGGAATTTGTAGTCATCATAATGAACAACTTTAACGACGGAACCAAGACTGAAATCGCAAAAAAGAAACCGCTGTTCCCGGGCTACATTTTGTAAAGTTCAAATTCAAATAATTTATTGTGGATCATAGGCTCAAATGATGTTGTGTTAGTTACAGGTAAGTCTGCTGGTATATCATTCATGCACATTCATGCACATGCATGCGTAATTGCGTATAACAATTACATAATTTGCGTAGCCTTTTCCCAACTGAAATTGTCAGCTGAGTGCTATCATCTGAAATACAGGCCTCACCTAGTTCAGAAGATAGGGTCAATACCCAAAGTAAACCTCCCCTTACCACCACAAATGCTGCTGGATTATCGTTGTATAATGTAGGTATATGCCATTAATATACTTACCTGGTATTAAATACTTTTGAATTGTAATCCTTGTTGCTATGCTGCTGATAATTTTTTGTTTTTGCTTTTTTGGTGTTGGCTTCTAGTCTAACCGGATGCAGCTGAATACCAGTATTTTACATGGAGCGACTGCCTATCTGACCTTCACAACCCAGTTACTGGATAGTACAATTCCCCTTCCTTGGTAAGACGGGTTGTCAGACTTTCGGGCTTCTGTCGACCCGTAATAACTGCCAAAGATTCAGGAATGACAGCCGGGACCAATGGCTTAACGTGCTTTCCGAGGCACGGAGGGGGTCTTGGTATGTAAAGATGGTCACCCATCCACGGACCAGCCGCGGCAAGTGTGGCTTAACCTGATCGATCGACACTCCTGTTAATACTTGCCACAAGCCCCTCGTATAAAAATTACGATGTGCATTAAAAAAAATACGCCGTGCCCATAACGTTCAAGAACGCACAAGGTTCAAATACTTTTTAGGTAGAGAAACAAAAGTTCAGGCCCTGCAGTCTCGACAAATATAACGACAAAAATCGGTCGTTAAGTCTAATCGATGTCAAATTTCTTTAATAGATTTTCAACCATAAGGCTTTCGAAATAAAGTTGAAAATCTATTAAAGGAATTTGGCAACGATACGACTTAGCGACCGATTTTTGTCGCTGTCTAATGTCGAGACTGCAAGGGCTGGTCTGGCTCTTTCGTTTTAATTCGTTCAATTTTGCTCGGCAGTGAATGCGTAATATGAATATATTATGCTGCTAGACCGTGTCGTATCTGAGCCGAGGCGCAATACATACAGACGCTTACTTTAATTAGGTACCCTGATGCTGACACGTTTAAATACCTTGGTAAATATCAATGAATTATGTAAATGAGGTTTTTAAAATTTTGATAAACAATAAAGCATAATATGTTCTATCTGTATCTCTAAAGGCAGTTTTTTGCAGGCGTAGGCGTAATGTATTTTTTTGCTTGTCCGTGAAGCCGCAAAACGCACGGTTTAATTTATAGTAATTCGAACAAAAAGTGTGTGCCTGCGCTTGAACGTGGTTGATTCGTGCTTACGTGACATGACTTGAAACCGGTTCGCATAAATCATTAATTCTTTGTTCCTTAGGTAAAACCAAACCGAATCTTGGAATTAAACTGGGGGAGCCGCGTAATAACGATCAATAGTCGTTGCCCGGAATGTTACTATTTTATAAATATTATGTTTATTATGACTAGGTAAGTACAGTGTATTTATTTAATTTCTTATTTTATTGTGATTTTAATATTTTCGTAATGAAATGAAATGAAATTTATTTGCAAGAATTGTAGTACATACAGATGGTCGGGATTTTTTAAACAGTTTCTAAAACAATTCACTAGAACTAGCATACAAAATTATTGTTACATTAATTAAATAAATGTAGCTAATACAATTGGTACATAAATCATAGTTACTCAATTTAAAATGTCAAGTATTTGTCAAATTATGTCAGTAAGATGTCAATTTCAGTGTAAATCTTTGAAGTCTAAATACTCACTGACAGAATAGAACGATTTTTATATAAGCCATTTGAATAACGCCGCTTTAAATCGATTGATTGGTAGTTCCCTATACGACTTTGGTAGTATATTAAATATTCTTGTAACCATTGGAAAACAACTTCTGTGATATAAATGGCTTTTCATTGGAGGAATAATTAACCTATCCGGATATCTTGTCTTAAAAGTAACGGTGTCTCCCAGACGTTGAAATAAGTCGGAGTGCATTTTAACAAATTTACAGCATTCAAATATGTACATACCGGGAACAGTTAATATTTTTAAATCTTTAAAAAGAGTTTTACTTGAAGTCAATGGTGGCACATCACAAAGTGCACGGATACACTGTTTTTGGGCAATAAATGCCCTATTTATAAGAACAGAATTCCCTCATAGTACAATGCCGTATCTAATGTTAGAAGCTACGTAACCATGATACGCTAAGACGGTTGTTTTGAGGTTGGCTATTTTACAATGTGTATTTTACAGTATGCTGTACTGGTTGACGTCATCACGTCAACGCCGGCTGTCGCTGAAAACCAGCGCTGGGGCTCTGTCTCGCAAAGGGTCGTAGTATTATGCTGAGCGATTGCCGTTTTGCGTGGATGCGACGCATATTTTCCCCCAACTCGTTCTTTTTTGTATTTGTGTGTTTTCTCTGCGTCATGTTTACCGCAAATAAACGTATTTTCTTTGTTTTTTCTTATTTATCTGCCAATCTGACTCAGATTTTAAGTAGGTACGAAAAATCAAAGCGGAATTGTAGAATATTTGATATATTATTTAAAATTTTACACCATTACATAATATGAATGCTCAAGCTTGACATGTATTTTTTTTCTTTTTCTCAATTTCTTTTCTTATTTATCTGCCAATCTGACTTAAATTTTAAGTAGGTACGAAAAATCAAAGCGTAATTGTAGAATATTTGATATATTATTTATAATTTTACACCATTACATAGTATGAATGCTCAAGTTTCACATGTATTTTTTTTCTTTTTCTCAAATTCGTCATTTGTGAATATTTTTACTTTTACCACGTTTTCACCTATTTATATGTGCATGCTGTGGTCACCTGTAATAGGAGATCCTTTGTTATTGTGATTAATATTGTATATGTGTAGTGTATCCTTTGTTGGAGATTCCAAATTAATAAATAAATAACTCTGCGTGCGGAGTTATAAGAATATGTTCAACGTTACAAAATAAAGCCATTTATTTTCCAAACACCCTACCAAAAGTAAATTAAAACAAAAAAAATATTAATATAATATTCCTTTTACGTTAATAAAACAAAAGGTCAAAACAATTTAGGAGTCGAAATAAAAAACGGAATTCACTCTAAATATTTTTCCATAAGATTTCGGACGGAAATGGAAAAGTTGGTCGTTAGTCTATATTTACTCCACGTCTACCTAAAAATTACCGATCTATTTCAAGTAAAAGTAAGGATCAATATTCAATTTTATTCTGTAAATAGAAATTAAACTTAAAACTGGAATTGATTGCGTACTCTAAGCAATGAAGTGGTTCTTAAGTACGGTTCTGAGGCTAGTACAAACTTTCAAACTATTCAGGACAGACGAGATTCCAGACGAGTTACGCGGCTATTAGAAGCTGAGAGAAGAATTGGCGTCTTATTACAAAACGAAAACTAACTTTACTCAATACTCAATCGTTTATTGCATTTCACAATGTGTAAGTTAGGTGGTAACTTAGAGTTGTATGAAACAATTACTACTACTGTTGTTGTATGTGTTTTTGTTGTTGTGTGTTGTTGGTGTTGTTGTTGTTGTTGTTTTTATCTCACACATAGATCGGGCACAGCAAAATAGTAAGAGAGAGGAAGCTTTGAAAACTAAAATTTATATATATGTCACAAAAACAATTTTCCAAGTAAACAAAAAACATTCCAGAAAATGTGTAACGTTGGTATCTGTACTAATAATTAAAAAAATATTGTGTCGCAGACACCAACGCCTTCCAAAGTAAGTTATATTAAAAACAACTTTTTTCGAACGTGCTACGTAGTGAGCTTAAAAATATATATTTATAAAATAAACAGTAGGAGTAATTTAAAAATAATAAAAACAAATTTAATTAACTACAATTAAGCTACTTATTTCCTTATATTGAAACATTTCTGTGTGTGCGTATACGGGAGTGCACGGGTGAGTGATTGTGTACGTGTGAGTGTATGTATGAGTGTATATATGCCTCTGTTTTTTGGAATACCTTGATTTGATTGTTTTGAGAAGATCTTCAGTCTCTTGGTAATTTGACTTTAGAAGGCCCACTTGCGCGTTCATGAGTTAGTCAAATAATCCGGAGTTAACTCAGAGTTAATCAAATAATTGTCCTTGCGCCCCAAGAGTTAGAGGTAAACCTAGAGTTAAGCTTTTAAATATTAAACTCACCGATGTGGGACAGTTAAGTCGCTAAACTTTGGGTTAGTAATGTCAAAATAAATTGACGTTATAAGGTACCGCTCATAACTTATTTTGTATTTTATATTATTCGACGTTGTAGTAAGTGAAAATTCAGTACTATATCAGCAGGCAATATATTCATGAACTCATATAAAAATAATAACAAATTATAAAAAAAAACTTAAAACATATTGTTCCTTATCTGATGTTTTCGTCAATCAATAGACTAAATCTTCGTGGAAACCACAAATACAATACGATTAAAATGAAATGTCATGTTACAAAATTCAAAGACAAGAAAGTATTACGTATCGTGACGTAGATGGGTATACAATTTCCGTTTATTATTCGTTCATTAATTTTTGGTCGGATTACTTATCAGGGCACAGACAGACATAGCAATTCTATTTTATGTTTCGTCGATTGAACTGCAATGTTCAAAACTCATAAAACACTAACATCAAGTTAACTAACCCAGTGTTACTTTAAGAGTTAAAATGTTAATTACTTAACTTCGAGTTTACATACTCTACATGTATTCATTTAACCCGAATAAACGTACAAGTGGTCCATAGGCTTTGTACTTCTCGTTTGCATTTGTTTTTGCTAGGTTATGTATATGACGGAGGATATATGTCTCTCTCGTTATCAGCCATATTTTAATTACTGTGGGCGTACTATGGTAAGTGTTGATTATTGCGCAATAGAAAAACCGTTTGCAATTCAAATCAAATTATAATTTACGATCAAACTAATCACACTAGCAATTCACAAACTGTAGGTACACGACACAACTATACGGAACGCGCGACAGTTTCTAAACGTGTTCACTGCTTGACTGCCACCGACCAACTCTGCTTTAACTGTGGTCGAGCGTTATGTTGTAGAATCTGTCGAGCGCCGCTTGGTGGCGCTGGCGTCTCGATTTGTCAAAGTCAAATGATTGATTTAACGTATTTCCGACATATAAATGTTATTTTATTAATACGGTTGTAGCTTAGAGTATATAACACGGTTGCAGAGACGAGAGTTATTTATGTTAACATTTCTACTGGCGAGTGTAGTTCTAAGCGACTGTAATTCACACACTATATCCTTTCTGCGCTTGTTGTTCGGCTTATAAAAATAAAAATAAAAATAAAATATCTTTATTTCAGACCTAAGCAGTCCATACGTAGTTAGTGGTTAGTAACAAACTGTGCTTACATGCTATGTTATTGTTGTTAGTACTTAATTCTATTTAACATAAACCTATACCTAATTCTACCCAGTGCCTTGGATGGGGCAGTCCACTCTGCTAACAATCATTTTCAGGATGCCGTTCCGAGTGCTACGCAAACGTTGCAGTAGGGAAGCCGCTTACGCATGATGGCGTGAAAGCCATCCGTACGTGCTTCAGCAAATATTCCCGACGCACTGCAACGTCGCGGCAACCGCAACAGCATCCTGAAGGCATTGTTGTATTGCACGCGCAGGACGTTGTAGGCTCGGCTCGTATATGACACCCATAGGCCGCTCGTGTAGAAGGACTGACAGAACGCTTTAAATAAACTGACTTTGACGTCTGCCGTGCAGCGAGCAAACCTACGGGCGAGCATATTGCTCCTCACCGCCAACGCCCTGCGCTCGCGTTCTATGTCCCCATCATCACGTAGGTCACTGGTGACAACATGACCAAAGTATTTAAATTGAGTTACCACATTCAGTTCAACGCCGTTGAGATATACCGGAGGTACACGACGGGGCTGTTGTTTAGGTGCCGTAAACACTACCGCCTCACTTTTTTTTTTATTGTATTTAAGGCCATGCACCTCCGCATACGTCTCGTCTCGCAGATCGTGAGAAGCTTCCTCAGTCCACTTATCGAGGGACTGAGCAACACCATGTCGTCCGCGTAACTTATGTTATTGACACATATACCGTCTATATGACAGCCGACATGTGTGCTGCTCAGTCGCTCGATGAGCTCATTTACATATAAATTAAATAACAGGGGGGAGCTTAACCCCGCCTGCCTTACACCGCATTCCATTCGATACTCATCCGACAGAGTACCGACCCATCTCACCCGATTTGTCTGGTGAGCATACCAGTACCGGAGAAGCGCTGTGTATTCCACCGGCACACCCGTGCCCCTCAACTTGTCCCATAGCACATCATAGGAGACAAGGTCGAAAGCTTTCGACAGGTCAAGGAAACACGCGTATACCGGCGTCCTCCTCATGGTGTAGTACTTGACGGTGTGCTTCAGGCCGAGAATAGCACTCTCGGTGGACACGCCCGCCTTGAATCCGAACTGGGCGTCGTGCACATTAACATGTTCTGAGAGGCCACCCTTCATCAGACCGTCAAGCACCTTAGCCACGGTGGTAGCTAGTGAGATGGGTCGATAGTTGTTCATATCGGATGTGTCACCAGTTTTGTTTTTAACTATAGGGACCACAATCGTCCGCATAAGTGGTTCCGGTAAATAGGAATGACCAAGGCACAAAGTGAAAAACAGTGACAAAACTCTAGGCAGATGGACTCCCGCATGTTTAAAATGTTCGACACTGAGACCATCGTGACCCGGCGACTTCCCACGCTGCATCCTCGAAATAATTGAAGCCACACTCTTGGCAGGTATTTTCGCGTTCCGCTCAGTCTCAATGGTCTCAGCTCCGTTTACTCCACGAGACGCCGAGCCCAAGAGTGACCGCACAGAAAAGTGGCCCCTAAAACCATCCGCAATATTCTTACGGTCAGTAAACCCACCGACGCTCACCGGGAGACCCGATCTCACATTCATGTTATTCGTGTTCTTCCAAAAATGCCGAAAGTCTTTGTTCGGGTGGTTGAAAGCAAGGAGATTCATTTTAAGCTGGTCCTGCCTGTTCTGACACCACTTGAGTTTAGCCTTAAAATGTCTCCTTGCCTCCGCCATATCATGAAATATAGGACCATTGGCTGGGCGACCAGCCATTGTTCACACCTGGAATCTAAGCCGGGCCTCGCGGTGAGCACCTGCGACATGTTTGTTCCACCCCGTGACATAGCCACCCCTCCTTCGACACTTTATCCTATAAGTCTGTACGGCTGCCCGTTCCAGTATATTCACAATATCAGAGTACATTTTGTCAAGAGTTGAACAATGTTCTTTGCATCTACAAAACTTATCACAACAATTAGTATGCTTACGCAGTGCGGTCCGAAGCACACAGAGCTGTCTTACTGTGATTACAGAGCATTGTTGGTACAAAGTTATAGTCGGGTATATAAAAGGCTTCTTTAAAATCACTTTTTGGATCGCTCTTTGTGCTCGCAGTATATTAGTGGCAAACGTACCAACCTACATGTATGCAGTACATTAGAATTGACTGTGCGAGGGAAAAATACAGAAGCTTTAATGTCTCTAGGTCAGCAGAAGACTTTTTAAGCTATTGCATAGCTTTTATCGCGGGCTTTGAGCGCGGCGACCGAATCAAGAAATTCCGTAACGAAAATAAAACTTAACACCCCCCACTCCGCCTACCATGTATCTCGGCCGAGCGTTCGCTTAACGTGTATGTATATGGTACGACTGTACGAAGCTCGCACGGATCGAGACGAGGTGCTCCGAAATCGGACGGATACGTAAGCAGATTGCATAAGTTGATAAAAAATGCTATGCAATAGCTTTACCGCGGCAGTCCCCGGGTACCACACGTGTTTTTTTTTTGAAAATGTACAAGATTTTCCTTGTACGGGAAACTATATTTCCTATATGCTTGTCCTAGCTAAAATGGTAGTCGATTTGTACACCCGGATACCTCATGTCAGTTGTGCTTATGAGAGGTAGGCAGTCACAACGTAACTTATCAGTCTTCTAAACTCAATACTCAATACTGAATATATTTATTGCTTCCACATGTGAACTTAGGTGGTAGGTTACAAAAATATGACCATTGTGGACCCTGTCAGGCACAGCAAAAAGTAGGAGAGAGGAAGAGCGCTTTTATTTGACTGCTTAGTTGTTACTTTAATTAAATTGTGATTATTTTATAAAACATGTAATTTTAAATTTGTCATTTAAATATTCATTGATATTGTAATAGCATTTTGATAATAGAAATAATGTTAATTTATTTATGAATGTATTTAATTTTTGTTGTTCTTTAATTTTCTCACTTCTTTAATAACTCCATCAACCGAACCAAACTTTAGCTTGAGCCTTCAAGTTAGTTTTTGTATTTCGAACGTTCTTATAAAAAACTAACAATTAGATGCAGGTTTCAAATAAGTTTGGTTTTTTCGTTTCAATTCTGTCAGAATAAAGTTAGAAATAAAAAAAGGGCTTGGTAGTTTAAACGATCTATTCCCATCCAATACCAAGAGCTAATACCATTTGGTATTAGTTTATTTCCGAATTTATTTTCTATTCCGAACGAGTACCCCATTTTTTTAAATAAAAAATCTATTACTAACGAATACCAAAGCGTGACTTTTTGTTCACTCAGCTACACAAAGTTTTATTTAAATTGCGTTTTACAGAAATCTAGGGTAATCTAAATATAGGGTTAGGGTTAATAAGCTGGTCGACGGAGCCCCGCTTCGCGGGGCTCCTATTTCTGTCTAAAGGGTTTAAAGGAACCTAACCAACCGAACCTCGGGATGCCACTGACGTCGACCGTCTAGGGTTAGGATTTTCGGGAACATTTATTATGTTTTCGGAAACTTAGTTCGGTAATTCATTTTAACACAGCTTAGCTGTTAGTATTACAGTCAATCAGAGATCGATCGCTGGAAGTTAATTTGGTAGGTAGGTAGGTTAAACATTACTTAAAATCACTCAAAGCATTTTAATTTTACTGAACCTGACTGTATCTGATTTCTTCAAACTTGTTTTGGTATTGGTTTTAAAATGTGGTACTCGTTGGGAATAGAAAATAAATTCGGAAATAAACTAATACCAAATGGTATTAGCTCTTGGTATTGGATGGGAATAGAGGGTTTAAACCTGGGTCTAAAGGAAAACCTTGATTTGTAATAAGGCCGTTAAAGTCTAAAGCCTAGTACTCACTAGTAAGCTGTACCTGTAATTGAACTGTGCTTACCTGCATCGGTGTGTTAGAAGCTGCCAGTTTTGTGAATCCTACGATATCACTAAAATATATCGTGACGCAATCGAAACTCTCTGCTTGTACCCTTTCTCCGCGCTTCAAGGCTTCTGCCACGGTCCTGGTGTGGAAAAATAAGTAAATAGAGAAACATGTTAACGAAAAAGCTTAAAGTAAGTATCCTTACTTATCTAAGTAGTTGGAAAGCGAGGAAGGAAAAAAGTAATTAAAAAGTTAATTAAATAATTGTCTTTAGTTTGACGCAGTTAGGTAAAAAGTGCCGTATTTTGAGGTGATCTAATCTGACATGTTTTCATTTTATACCTGAGGGGTAATTACGTAACACACTATCAGTAGGAATGGGTTTCATTTTGACAGTTCAACAACATTCATTGCGTTATTTACGTTGTTGAGCAGATAATTTTTTCGAACATTATGAAGCAATGGATTAGCAACAGGCTTCAAATTTTTTCAGATTGTGATAGATAGTGTGTTACGTAATTAGGGTGCTGATCGAGGTTATTGTAAAAGTGCATTACTGCTGAGTAAACTTTTGCTTAGGTACTCAATAACACTTTCAAATCACTGTCCATTCCAAGGTTACCTGGCAGAGATCGTAGAAAGCACTAAAGCCGCCCATTGTATGTTTTGTAGTGTTTGATTTATTTTTTTGTTATAATAATAATATTCATAATTCATTTATTTCAGGTAACAAAGATCCATTGAGTTAGTAACAATAGCCTTAACCTATGTTAGTACTTAATTAATAACACAGACAGTGTACAGGTGACAAGTGACCTCAGCAACGGGCTGTCATGTCTCCCGGCTATAGCGCGTAGAATTCTGCTGGGGCTGCCATGGAGTCTGTTTAGCAGCGAGGCCGTTCTCTTACGCCGTACAGCATTGAAGCCGTCGGTACGCGCCTCAGCGAACATAGATGACGCGCTACAGAACCGAGGCAGACGCAACAGCACTCTAAATGCGTTGTTATTTATTTATTTATTTAAACTTCTCGCACACAATAACATACAAAGGCGGAATTAATGCCTTAGGCATTCTCTACCAGTCAATCAAGGGTGGTGAAGAGATAAGATGGCAGGTGCTCTCCTTAACAGGCGTTAATAATAATAAAAAATATTAAAAAGATAACATAATTAATTATAAATGAAATAGGTATACAAGTACCTAAATAGGTTATAAACTTATAATACACATACATACATATTTACTATAATATATGCCTACATTATATATATAATATATATATACACTAAAAGGGAAAGAGGTAATTGAGATGACTCTACACTATTTATTTTGAAAATAACTCTGCAATTTTCGTTCAAATGCATACCGACTGGTGGCCGTCCTGATATCAAGAGGAAGCGCATTCCAGAGAACAATGGACTGAATACGAAAGTATGAATAAACAAAATCAGAAGTATGAGAAGGGCAGAGTAGGAGAAGATTATTGGAGGAACGCAGATTCTGATTAATTCAGATTCTGTTATTTTTGTGTCAAGTATATAATAAAATTAACATAACTAAATAAAATAAATTGTGCAAAAACGATAAATTAAGTATAACTGAGTACAAAAATAAATAACAGACGAAGTTAAATGATAAATGATTTTATTTCTGTAATTAGGTTTGTACAAACACTTTTACACGCCAATCATATTTTAAAAACTAGATGAGGTCGGCGTTTTCTATTTGTCTACTCTGAGAAGAAAGGCCGCAACAAACTCAGAGGTCACAGTCTCTTTTGAAGTCCAGACATAGTCTTGGTAAGATCATGTAAAGACCAAATAGATTGAGTGGACCTGTCTAGTCATTGCACAGATTTGTCAGTAATCGTGCAGCTTAACTCAGAACTTAAGGTTAAATTATGAAGTCAGGGGATGACAATAATAAATCATTTGTGAATTTCCCATGAGTCTTAATGTCAACGACCGATCGCGTTGCAATATGAATTATTCATCATATAAAGTTTTGATTCATAAAGTTCGCACACATGATTTTGCATCAACTTTTATTAAAACTCGCTACAAAGCCTATTCATAGCCATGTTACCATGAAAATAGATGTACAAAATATTAAAATACAAAGGCTTTTGCCCGCGACTTCGTCCGCGTGATTTTCTTTGTCTCTTTGCTGGTCTCCTAAGGGTCGTAGCATGATGTTAAATAGCCTGTAACCTTCTTCAAGAATTGATCTATCAAATGGCAAAAGAAGTTGTCAAATTCTGCTGGTAGTTTTCCAGAGATTAGCGCATTCAAACAAACTCTTCAGCTGTAATAGTAAAGATATAAAAATAAAACCAGCAAAAAGGTATGAAAGGCTGAGTTATTTCTCGGTAGAATAACTTTATTGAAATATCTAAATACTTGCAAGCTGTGATCGACATTACTGAAATGTTCGCAGTTTCAATTCTGCGAAATTTTGCCCTTCACGGCCAGCAATCCTGAGAGAAATAGTTTTGAAGTTTTTCGAGGCGTGTTTATTTTAATAAAATTATTGAGACGAAAAAATATGGCGAATTAATAAGATAGGTATGCGATTTAGTTAAAAATGTAGGTACTCAAATTGGTACGATGAAATAGTGATCACAAATGCGATTACTGAGCGATTCTGGAATCTTTGATCCTGGCATGTTCGAGGCTAATAGTACTCAGGTCAAAGTTCAAACTTTTCTGACGCTTTTCTATGAAAACAAGTTTTAAATGCTATATCTTAACTTTCAATACCCCCACGACCCCTGTACGTTGCATGCACCCATAAGCACGATGTTTTGCGTGCGTTTGCGCAAAAATAAAAGTCGTTTCCCAGCGATAATTTTTGTGGAATGTTACTTAATTTGATGTATGTAGAATGCGTGGTTGACGGCTAGGTGATAAGTCTTACCTTGGCAGCATCCTGTTCAGCAGATCATCAGTCCTTCTCTTCTCCTGCAGCAGCTGTTCAGTCCTGGCTGCGACGATGGCCTCAAGGTTTGAAGCATACTTCTCCATCATTGCCAGCATATTGTCAAAAATGTTGGTTTTCCTATGGACAACATGTGAAAGGTTTTAATAAACACGGTTTCGCAAAGCCAACTAACCAACAGTAACCAGTATTACCAAGGGGTATCGTGGTACCCAGTAACTGGGTTGTGGAGGTAAGATAGGCAGTTGCTCCATGTAAAATACTGGTATTCATCTGCATCCGGTTAGACTGGAAGCCGACCCCAACATAGTAGGGAAAACGCTGATGATGATGATGAATGATGATGTAATTTTTATACGCAATATTATGCATGCGTTTGCAAGAATGATATACTAGCGTAAAGGCGTTCGGCACGCCACAATTGCGGCTGTAAGTCCCCTCTTCGAGGAGTGGCTTCAGAGGCGCTACGGGGTCCTCACCTTCCGCCTGACGCAGGTCACCACCGGACATGGCTGTTTTGGGAGGTTCCTGTTCCGGATAAGGCGGGAGGAAACGCCCGGGTATTACCGTTGTGTGGATCGACCGGAGGACACGCATACGGTGGAGGTCTGCCCGGCTTGGGCGGAGCACCGCTGTGTCCTCGCGGCGGCAATCTCTCACGTCCGGCCCTGGTCCAGGCCATGGTACGGAGTGAGAGGGCATGGGAAGCCGTCACATCCTTCTGCGAAGCAGTTATGCTCGCGAAGGAGGAGGTGGAGCGCGTGAGGGTGAGGCAATCGTTGCGCCCTCACGCCGCTAGTCGCCGCAGGAGGAAACACCCTGGGCGTCGGGAGTCGATTGCCGACTCCCGGCCACCGTAGGCGCGGGCTTGCGGACCGCGAGCAATGGGTAGCTCCCCGTCCGGTAAGGACCAGGTCCGGGTTGACGGCGCGTTGTGTTCCACGCGCGCCTCAAAGAGATGTCAGCAGCATTGACGGGGCCCGACAGGGCCGATGCCTGCCGAGGTCGCGGATTGTTCGAAAGAGTTACCGTGGAGTTACCTGGCGTACAGGCAACTGAAGGAACACGGGTGGGTTTTAGTCAGTAGAAATCTGACACGCCCTCCCGCTCCGCTCAGAGCGGGAGAATTTATTTGATGATTTACCACCCAAACAAAAAAAAAAGTGGTGAAGGCATGGGTATTATACAAGGTACAATTGTTATAACTGAAAACTGTTTTTGTAATCATCATTATGAACAGCTTTTACTGTGGGAATAAAATAACCCAGAAATCGCGAAACAAACTCAGCTGCCAAAATATTCCACACCTTGTTTGCGTAACTTAACAAAATGTAGCCCGGGAACCAGGTACCGGAGATTAATTTTTTGCGATTTCAGTCTTGGTTCCGTAGTTAATTAAAGTTGTCCATTGATGAGTACACGGACCCCTATTCGGGTTTTCAGTTATTTCAATTACACCTTGTATAAAAATTCATTTGGAATTCATAAATTTTCAGATAACCTTAATACATTTTCTTCGTTTTTCTTTCACCTGCGCAAAGAATATTAATCATCATGTATTTGATTTTATGTATTTTGATTTCCCTTCTACTCTTACAAACGTTGTCTACGTCTCTTATTATATACTCTCATATCACAGTATGCTGGAAGAGATTTCTTTAGAAATGAGCATCACTTTTGTACGTATTTTTCTGTTCCTTTCTTCCTGTCTGTTTATATGTGTGTCGTGTGTAAATGGTTGAATAAATAACAAATTTCTGTAGCGAGTAATTTCCAAGACACACATACGGTGTTGCTATGATACGAATCAGTCAAGCGTGAGTGCTGACACCTCTTGTGTCTCGACTCGGTTGATTGGTCCTTTTGCTTTGTAGAACTTTCTTGGAACGCTAGGCGCCTTCGTGAGTTTAGAAAGAGATATCCTTGAGTCGACAATTGTTAGGTCTGGCAATATATATGGGTCCTTTCTATGCTTTAGTGAAGGTAGTAAATGATTAAGTATATTGTAAACTAGCGGATACCCGGTGTGTGCTACTACGATAAAGCAATGCATTAGGCACATTCGGTCGGTCCATTCATGAAGTTTTAGTTTCTTTTTCTATTGTTTTAGTATTTTCGCATTATTGCCTTTCTAATGAAATGATTTAGGGCTCATCTGTTGGATGGTTTCAATGTCTATAACGGACATAGGTAGAAACAATTTTTGTGTTTTATATATAATACTCAAAACAAAAATAAGGGCCACTTGTTTATTTTACATTTCAGTGTAATTTAAAGAAAATTAACTAATTGCTAAGTAGCAAAATATTGATGTTACGAACTCTTCGATATCTAACCTCTTTGATGTTATGCTTGAGATGACTTGATAGCCATAATTAAAAAAAAAAGAATTAAATTTTTTCTTGTAATCTTGTTTAAATTTTTCTTTAAGTTTTGATTTGATTAGCGGCTTAGTATTCCGAAAATTATCATAATTTTCTTTAGTTATCTTGTAAAAACAACATCTTGCGTTAATAAGCCACAAATACGAAGACATATGGACTCAATTACTGCAACTAGAGCCGTTACAATGATCCAAGAAGGAATTTGACAGCGATATGTGAGTTTGCAACTGGGTTTTTCGCGAAGATCTATCCAAAATGCTTGGAATTGCTTCCAAGAGACCGGCAGTATTGCAAGAAGACCAGGTTCAGGTAGAGTTCGCATTACAAATGTTCACGAGGATTTGTACATCCCGCTAAGTGCCCGCCGAAAACGCACAGTGACGGCTCGTATGTTACAAAATCGCCTACGATTGACGACGGGTACTCGTTTCAGTGACCAAACTACTCGTATCCGAAATCGATTGCACGAAAGGACGAGTTGTTCGAATTCCTTTGTCCAGGGCTCAACGTGCCAATCGTTTAAGTTTCTGCCGTCAATACTTGGACTGGGGCATAAATCAGTGGGGCATGGTGCTTTTCACCGACGAGTGCAAAGTTATTTTTTTATGACGATCGGCGCATTACGGTTTGCAGGCGACGCGGCGAGCGATTTTTGGAAGCCGGTATATATGAAGTTGACCGTTTTGGTGGACTCAGCGTAATGATTTGGGGTGGGATTAGCTTACACGACAAAACTGAGCTAGCTATTTTAAATGGGGGTTCCGTAACTGCTCAGCGTTACATTGAGGAAGTCATCAGGCCTCTTGTAATCCCATTTGCACAGCAAATGGGACCTTGATGCAGGACAATGGCCGTGCACACAGCTCAAGCTACCCAATCTGTGCTGGAAGACTCTCACATTCAAGTTTTACCGTGGCCAGCAAACAGTCCGTACTTGAATCCAATCCAGCACATGTGGGGCCAATTGAAACGAAGGGTTAGAGAGAGTGAGCAAGAGGTCTGCAACCAGCAGCAACTGATTGATGCTTTGAAAATTGCTTGTGACGAGATTCCAGCTGAAAACGTGAGGTATTTGATCGAGAGCATGCATTCCAGGCTTCAGGAGTAGATAGTTAAAAGAGGAGGGCATACGCGTTATTAAAAAAAAAACATTTTCACAAAAAAACAACCGACTTCCAAAAAAAATTGTAAAAAACGTGAAAAATAACTTTAATTTCGGAAGTCGGTGTCTTTGGTTGTGTATATTCGGTTTTGGCCACCAACTTCCGAAATAAAAGTTATTTTTAACGTTTTTTAGTGTTGTCTATGGAAGTCGGTTGTTTTATTGTAAAAATGTTTTTTTTTTAACACTTTTTTGTTGTGGTACCTACCCCACACAAATTCGTAAACCACTACTTGATATGTAAATAATCGTGGCAGGAAATTATTAAAACATAATCAATATAAACTAAGTGGAAAAAATACGCAGTATTAAGGATAATTTAAAAACGACTGGCCAGACCTTGATCAAATTTATATGGGACCACATGAGAAGCACCCGCTTTCAAATAAAAAAAAATCATCCAAATCGGTTCACCCAGAAAATAGTTCTAAGCTAAAACACATTTTAAATAAACACATATTGTAGACTTTGATTTTGTTCGATTAATATTTTTTTAAGGGACCAAACTTGTTAATCAGCAATGTGTATAATAAATATAATTAATATTAACTTGAACATAAGGACCTAATATGCATTTATTTTTAATTTTATTCTATAATAACATTTTAATTTGACATTTTTCAATATCAATTTAATGTATGTATAATTGTAATAATTCTAACTGTGACATTTTAATTTGTAATTTTATTTTTAGATAGTTTCTTAACAATTTTTATAATTTTTGCGTGCCCGTTTGCAGGCAGAATGTACTTGGCTCATTGCTATCTACTCCACCTGTATTTTAATGTAACCTACATTTGTTGCAAATAAGTGATTGATTGATTGATAGGTTACTTGAACGTGCGGGATCCCCTAAAGGGCAAACATCTTTATCCCTCAAGAAAAATCAAAAATATAAATTGACTATGAAAACCAATTGGGTCCTATCTTCGTCCCCAATTTCATCCAAAGCCTAAAATGACGATTCTAGATCAAAACTATCCATCCATCTAACAATTTAAAGCTATTTTTATTATTCATATCAAGAGAAACGTATTTATTATAACTTCAATCCGAATCCCCAACGGACAATGGAATGTTATATGATTAATACATTTTATAGAAAAACACTTTCTTCAACATGTCTAGGCGAAATACCCGTTTTCACCAACACTAGACGACATCTAAATTAAAGCTTAAATAAAACTACGCTGTTCGATTTTCAACTTTGGGCGTTGGGCCGAGCGTTGAAAATCTAACGGGCATTCATCTGGGTGTCGTCTAGTGTTAGTGATAACGGGTATTACAGTTTAGACGAGACTAGGAATAATGATTGCAGAAGTTAAATATTTACATTCATTTTGAGGAGTCGAGACGCTTATATCACTTTTCCGCAAATTATTTAGAAAAAAAGAAAATACGTTTATTTGCGGTAAACATGACGCAAAGAAAAAACACACAAACACAAAAAAGAACGAGTTGGGAGAAAATATGCGTCACATTCCCGCAAAACGGCAATCGCTCAGCATAATGCTACGACCCTATGCGAGTCAGAGCCCCAGCGCTATTTATGCAAAAGTCAACTACAACAGGTGACAATCACAGTTTATCACTAGGTACAGGTTATAGGTTTCGACCTGATTATCACTCAAAGCGTAATCGCACAACATGGCTAGCAACAACAATAGTAATGATGCCAATTACAGTTAAAGCTGTTTCACAAGATTACAGCTACAAGGTTTGTGCGTCTGCCCTCCGTCCGACACACTCCTGCTTAGGCACGGAATGTGTAGGAGACCAAACACGCCAGGTAAAGTACATAATTGACACAACGTTACATTATTTAAAGAAAACAGTAATTAAAACGTTACAATATTCATTGATTTTGATTTTTGATTTTCATTGTCTTTTTTTTGTTTTTCAATTTTTGTTTTATTTTTATTCATTTTATATTTTTTGTTTTTTTATTCGTATTGTTTTTAATGTCTACATTTATATCTGTAATTTTTATGGTGTACATAATAAAGAGTATTCTATTCTATTCTATTCTATTCAATATTAAAAAGAAAGAGCATATACATGCCTTTTGAAAACAGCGGTACAAATTGAAGATGTCTGTTTTATAAAAGTTCCAGCACAATAATATTAAAAAAACTGAACCAAATATTCTGATCTGTTTTCAGCTAGGAATCTTAGTTTAATATTCAACTAGGAGAATCGTGAGAAAGAAACAGTGAGCAGTATCCTTTTGTCTTTTTTAAAAATAAAAGTACCTTGAACCGGTTTTTAGAGCCCTGAGTTCAGCAATTTTGTTTTTTTGGCTTTTCATAAAAAGTAAAAATGTACAATGATTTAGTTACCGATTTATTGATAGTTGGCACTTAGCCCACAGCCTACGCAAATAAAAAAAAAACATAAAATAGCCAGGCCATTAAAAAGGTTTTAGGTTGATGTCAACTTGACATTGGTCAAAGGCGTATGCGTCTATGGGTATAGTTTTCTGTGCAAGTCTGCTCAGTGCCGTAGCTTCAAACGGTATTATGTGTCCTGACTTGATGAAGAAAAGAATTTGGAAACTGACGAAGATATAAAAGATTTGTCTGTACATGAACCTTAAATATATAGATCGACAAGACAAGAATATCGTCACGAATTGTCTTCTTAGACATAATTCATGACGAATCAATCGAATCCATCGAATCAAATCAAATAAAAAATAAAAACGAATCTTCGCATTCATTCTTAGGCATAAGGGCGGTCTTTGAGGCAAGAGCCTCAAAGACCGCCCTTATGCACAAAAGCATCCTCTGCATGGCTCCGAAAATATTCAATAAAATACCAAATAACATTAAAGATTTAAACTTGAGACAATTTAAATGGAGACTAAATAATTTTGTAATTGAAAAATGCTACTATACCATTGACGAATTCCTTCTTGACAAAATGTAATAAACTAAATGATAATTATGTATTTATGCTTGAAAATTTAAAAACTTGACTTATTAAATGTGTGTTACTTTACATTAAGTGTGTGTTACTTACTAAATGTGTTCTGAATATTTATTATTCAGACCCCAACTCGTTCTTTTTTGTATTTATGTATTTTTTCTTTGCGTCGTGTTTACCGAAAATAAACGTATTTTCTTTCTTTCTTTCTATAATAATTAATTGTATTCTAAATGTTTATTGTAAAAAAAAATATTGTATTCTAAATGTTTATTATAAAAAAAATATTGTATTCTAAATATTGAAATTTTTGTTAATTTGTCTGTAATATCGATTTTAAATTCTTATATTTTTAAATAGTATATGCCTTTATGGGTAGTTTTTTGAGTTAACATAACCTAACTATAAGACCTACTGTATCACCAAAAATCACACTAATAAATACTTTGATTTTGACTTTGAAATAATGTTTGAAGGTACTCACATGCCAGCATGCATATCCTTGAGCCTTAGCCGGACGAGCCTCAAGTCCGGCCTGCGGTCACACCGCTCGCTCCAGCACGCATTTAGGACTGCCAGCACAGCTGGTCTTGCCACTAAACCGCCAAGTGGTGGCCGAAATAGCACCCCGCCTATTGGTTGACGCACTCGGCCTATGATCTCTGTTGGAGATAAAATGTGATTAAGATACAAAGAAAGAAAGAAAATACGTTTATTAGCGGTTAAACATGACGCAAAGAAAAAACATACAAAAATTTAGTAAAAATCAGAAAGAAAAATAAAATAGAAAGGATAGAAGGATAGAATTTAGAATCTATATCTTACATATTATAAATCTAGCTTTCTGGCCGCAGCTTCGCCCGCGTGGATAGCGGAAATTATCACACAGTAACGTGCTACCGGGAAAAAAAGTAGCCCATGTACTTGCCCAGGATACCATCTATATCCTTGCCAAATTTTATCGAAATTCGTTCAGTGTTTTAGGCATGAAAAGGTTACATACAGACAGAGTGTCTTTCGAATTTATAATATTAAGTCACGGACTACAAGAAGGACTCCGCGGCACGCATATCCAAAGTGAAGCACCATACCTATCTGTGTGTGTAAATAAGTGTCTTACTTGTGATATATTATTCCTTGACACTTTTTCTGGGATGTAGAATCATTTTTACACCATTTTGGAACACGAAGTCATAATTTTATTTTATTACTTGGCGTAAACAGTACCTACAATGACGCCGTAGTGCCGCGTAATGGCACCTTATGATGTAAATGTGTGCGTGAACCATTTTTGTACAAACGCTCCGGCATACTTATAGTGCTTCACTTTAGATACGCCTGGCGCGGACTCCTTCTTTTTTTTCTAGTCCGTGTATTAAGGATGGACTTAATACACGGACTAGAAAAAAAAGGACTCCGTATAAAAGTCGCTTTACGTGTCTGTCTGTGTAACCACGTTGTTCCTCTAACTCCACAACGGATTTTGATGTGGTTTTACCATCACTTGGAGAATTTATTTTAGAAGGTTCTTTGTTACATTACATGAATATTAAACTCACCTACAAATCACGATGTTTGATTTAATGATAAAACCCGTACGAAGCAGGGGCGGGTAGCTAGTACAAAATATTTAGATGAAATAAATTAAACATGAAACATAAATATTGTTTACGACATTATGGGCCAGAAAGATGGACTGGAATTTATCCAAAAGTTGGTGGAACAGGCCCTTAAACATAATATTCAAAGAAGCTTTTTACTCTGAAATAATGTTCTCCTAACATTACAAATCCCGTTTAAAACTAATATTTAGTATCCCGAACACGACCAAATGGACTTACGGACTTACGATCTAACCAAACGTTATGTATCTCTGTTTTGTTTCTGTTCTATGTACAGGGTGATTGGTAAAAAACTAACATCTTAAGGGATTATTGTACTCATCGTTATGAACAAATTTTACTATGGAAACAAACATGAAATCGCGAAAAAAAATCTGCTGTTCCCTAGATTTATGTTTGCATAACTCTTCAAAATGTAGGCAAAATCTCATTTTTTTTCGCGATTTCAGGTTTGTTCCCATACTAAAATTTTTTCATAACGATGAGTAGGTACAATGACTCTTTAAGAAGTTGTTAGTGTTTTACCAATCACTCTGTATATACACGTCCGTATTCTATATTTGAAGTAGACAAGCGACACTGCTCCTTCTGTTCCTGTGCGAGTCTCAATAAATACTTTTTCTTTCTTTTCTTTCTTCGCACGTTTGTTACGACTTGATAAATCATCGAGATTAATTTATTATATTCAAGTTTTTTTAATGTATTATTAGACCCATAAACCTCTCCAAATAAATTCTCTAAATTATGGTGAAAACCGCATCAAAATCCGTTGAGAAGTTTAGAAGTTATAAGCGGTCACTCAGACAGGCTTTCACTTTGACAGTTCAACAACATTCATTGCGTTATTTACGTTGTTGAGTAGACAAATTTTTCCAAAATATGAATCAATGGATTAGGAATATCTTTAAAAATAATTCAAGTTGTGATTGATAGTGTGTTACGCAATAAGGGTGCGGAAGTCAAGCCCGAAAACCGGCTTATATAAGCAAGTACCATAAAGCATAAATTGGCTATGCCCAATTAGGTGTTCACGCGTGTATTTCGGAAGCAATAACCGAGTATCAAAAGATCAGCAATTTGCTCGTGTAATTTTGTCAGCCTTTGGATGTTTATATTTTCAGTTATCGTTCGCATGCCTTGTGTCAAATTATCCTGCTCCGTTTTGGTGGATAACATTTCGAATATAAATCTGCAGATTTGTAGAATTCCCTTAATTATCTAAGTACCTAACTGCGCAGTTGTAGCGACTACTAGTAGGTCAATCGATCTGTCTAGCCTTTTCAAAACTGTGTTGGGGTCAGCTTCCAGTCTTACCGAATTTAGTAAATACTAGTATTTTACATGGAGTGACTGCCTGTCTGACTTCCACAACCTAGTTACTGGGTAACACGATACCCCTTGGTAAGACAGGTTGTCAGACTTTCGGGCTTCTGACTACCCGTAACGACTGTCAAAGAACTACGAATGACAGTCGGGATTAACGGCTTAACGTGCTTTCCGATGCACGGAGGGATCTCGATATGTAATGGATGGTCATCCATCCACGGACTGACCGCGTGAAGCGTAGCTTAACCTTCGATTGACGCGTGCGGCTGTTATCAATTAGCCACGAGCCCCTCTTCTCTTCTCTCTAGTAAGTATAATTCATTATTTTATCGGTACTTTAGTATACAAGTAGTTATAACTAGGTAATTAATTCGATCAGAGGTAATGAATAGCGGTGTGAATAATAAAATTGCTTTCATTTTATCCAAGCTTTCCCAAAAAAAGTAGTGTTATGTTTTTTGTTGGCCTTATTTCAACAGCCTTAAACCTATTTATAACAGGTACATCACTTCTGTGATAAGATAACTCTTACCTATGCCATCAAGAATTATCATAGAATTACCTTTACGACCATGTTTATAATCAGTCCCTAGCTAGTCACATCTACCGGGTCCGCATGTACAGTCCCCAAACGAGATAAGTAACCAGGGTCACCGGATATAATTGAAGTTAAGTAAGAAACCAATGGATGTTTTCGATGAAATTTAATTTGAGCAATTAACTGTTTGTTTTCTATTAATTAAATTAAATTTTATTCGAAAACTTCCATCGGCTTTTTACTAAATTTCAACTATATCCGACGACCATGGTTACTTATCACTTTTAGTGACCGTACACTCGACAACAATATATTAAATGATCAACCTATACATTGCCAGTATTAACTGACCCAGGATTTTATAGGCTATCTGTACAATGAGAGGACCTTGGTATGTTTTTCTTGTTTTGGCCGACTAATCGAAATAAATACTAAAGACAGTCACTCACCAGCATTAGTAAGATTTGTATCTCCCCATGGTCCGTTCCTTCCCAGGATCTCGTAAAGAATGATACCGAAAGAGTACACATCTCCCTTCTGTGACCCTCTGGGGGGTGGATTTGGGTCCCTCAGGAGTTCTGGTGCCCTCCATAGCATGCGGCGCTCCATTCTCAAGGCGTCTTCAGCGTCTGAACAGCCATCTGGCGAAAGAAATTTCGTGGAATTTCGGGCAGAAATTTTGACATAAGCACAGGGTAGTAGGTACTATAATATTCTTGGAAGTACCTAAGGATTTTAGGGCTACATTAAAAAAAGCTTCGAACGTGTGACGAAACTTATGAAATTCATAGGAATCAGAGCCTCTAACAATCTCTTTGTTTGGCTAATCTTTTCTCCACGACATACATAAATTATTTTCGTATCTAAGATTCACAAGAGACTTAGAATTTACATAGCTTTTGCACTGACTGTGACGTCATTCAATTTATACGTATAAATTGACTGACTTGACTTTAAATAGGCTTTTATTTTTATTATTTTATATATCTTCTAAATAGATTCTTCAACATTTTGTGATATTGAAAACGTTGTAGGACTAACTTGTGGAATGTAGATTTGTAGACCATTTTCTATTTTATTGAGTACCTGTTACTTGTTGACAGGCCTACGCTGTCCTCCCATACCTATTAACACTGTAATTTGAGAACATTGTAAAAGTCACTTATTTTTAAAAGAGTAAATGTGGAGTTTCTTACCGGCTCTTCTCCATAGGAATCGACCAGTTGGAACCGTGCACCTAGCTTCTGACGTTTCTTAAATGCCCATGTAGGTTTAGGTGAAAAAAAAAAAGATTTTGATTTTAACTAATTTCCTTTGACACATTGTTAAATGCGCTCCGATGCGGCCTGACGTGCGCCGGTAGGTGTAAATCGTACAAAAATTCGAACTCTAGGTAAGACACACACACACACACATGTAACACAATAAGTGGCTAGCTGACTGTACATAATATAAATCTGCAAATCCCATTAACATGACGTTAGGTACTCAAGATTTACGACATGACGAAATAAATATTTTTTTGCTCATTTAATTTATTACTTTTTACGAGAATTTTTAAAATGGAGCAATATAATAAATTCCTCTCGATTACACCAATTTGATGTGAACGGAATAGCGCAAGTCACCCTCAGCGGTAAGGTCGCGGTTTCCAGACAAATAATTTTGTGCTTCGAATATTATCCTGTAACTTTACTAATATAGAGCGAAGGCCTTCACCTTTAAAGATAAAATAAAAGCATTTAATTCTATCCAACCATTTACAAACACTTTTAAATTGTCAAGGCGTTGGTTGGTAATTCAAAAAGTTAAAACTAGTTGCCCGTTCCAAAACGTAGATCATGTATATCGAACATTTAAACCCAAAGTTTCAGGTCATTAGCATAGAAAGGACCCACGTTCAAGTATATATTTGATTTTATTGTGACACACTATTAGGTACTTATATGACGGTTTTTAGAAACCAGTCCAAGGAATTTCGTGTTTCTACTAGATTTCTCTGAATGGGTCTTGTTCACACCCTGAACACATATACTTCTTTAATCTATGGTTTATAAAATCTGACAATTGTTAGAAAATTAGATTTTTCAAGTATAGTAGTTTAGTAGTATAGTAGTTTTCAAGTAGTTAGGACTCAACAATCCTTACGAATACTTGAAAAATCTATGCCCTTTGCCTAATTATAAGTTCAACATTTCAACATTCAACAATCGTGACAGTGAAACTTATAATTATATAAAGTGCGTAAGGTTTAAAAGAACCTGCCGATTTATTTATACAAGTAGGTACTGTGGAGGATTTAACTATCTCCACGGGGATGTAGAGGTAAGGGAAACACGTTATATAATAATAAATTTGATTATTATTCATATCAAAAAATTAACGTCTTACACTGACGGGTCTAGCCCAACTCTTTTTCTTCCCAAAACAAAAAACTATTTTTAAACCATTTGAAAGCTTATTCCAAACTTGCTTGACTGTTCGAATATAACTAAAGTTAGCTTACTACCAGCCGGCAAACATAAGGTTGACTTTTGCAGACAACCTATACAGTACCTTCCTACGTCCTAAATATATTAACCACTAGGTACTAGGTACTAATATTTTACCCAAGATTACTCTATAGTTCTTGTCTTAGCATCTACCCTCGCTGCCTACAATCGCGTGCCACAACATTGCTTGAGGTTTCGGGCAATTAATTAAACGACCTGCTGGGACGTCCCTAATTGTTTTGCGTAAATCATTCTAATGTATATAACATACACCTACGTGCCTACAATATTTATGTACCTGCAGTGATTTACACATAATGTTTACAGTCTCATATTGGAGTTGGCACATATTTCTGTGACAGAAAAAAGGCGGTATTTTGTCAGTCCTATAATAGGATTCATAAGATTACAAGGATACATTAAAATGACAACGGTGACTGAAAAGTTGTGTGGAAATCAGTTGTCATGATATGGTCTTGTCTGTACAAAACCAAACGCCATTATAGGGTAGGACACAGTAACAGGCCTATTTATTTAATAAAGATTGAAGAAGAAGAAAATGAAGAAGACGAAGAAGAAAAGAAGTAGAAAAAAAGAAGAAGAAGGAGAGAGGAGGGGACGAGGTTTGAAGTTTATTTTATTTTAAATAAAGATTATTATATTCTATTCTATTTAATGAGGGCTATCGCGCTTGAGTTCGCCGCTAGAGGCGCTAGTTTAGAGTAGAGTTCACTGTTTGCGGGATTTTTAAGCTATTGCATAGCTTTTATCGCGGGCTTTGAGCGCGGCGACCGAATCAAGAAATTCCGTAATGAAATAAAACCTAACACCCTCCACTCTGCCTACCATGTAGCTCGGCCGAGCGTTCGCTTAACGTGTATGTATATGGTACGACTGTACTTGAATTAATATCAAAGAAAAAAAAATACTGCATAAATAAAAAATAAATAAATAATTATAATTGTATAAGTTGATAAAAAATGCTATGCAATAGCTTTACCGCGGTAGTCCCCGAGTGCCACACGTGTTTTTTATCACGGATTTTAACGAACGATTTATAATAGCTGTAATGGTTGTGCCATTCTTCATTAATTATGGCTTAAGATTTTAAGTAAAAAGTTAGGATCGAATTTGGTAGCATTTGAAGTAAACATAAGATTTGTCTGCTTGCCAATTTTAGGAACACTAAAATCTAAATATTCATTTGAAGTTTTAAAATGTAATAAAATAAACATACTATGAATATAAGGGTACTTAAACGTATCCAAAACATCAAATAAAAGTACTGCAACAGGATCTTACTCGACAGTGGCGCCAACTAGTGAGCACAAAAACGATAGCCCCCATTGAAATCAAAAGCTTTGCATTTTGTAACTCACATATTGTAACATCCCTATTTAAATCCAGCCACTATAAAACCATTGTGAACAAATCAAAGCTTTGTAAACCAGTAAACTTTCAATACCTCGATGAAGTACACCATGGAATCTCGGTCATCGAATAAAAATCACAAAAATGTAGATCGAAAAAAGGATTTCAAGAATTCATATCCTGATATTAAAAAATATACAGGCAGTGGTTTTATTGACCCAGTAGTATTCATCACGATGTGAAATTGCTTATTGGCTTCACTGAATCGTACGTCCGTCATTTGGAATTGCTGGATTATAACAATTTCTGGATATTATGTAGAATGTGTGATTTTTTTCCTAGGTATCTAAAAGTGTTATTGCTAAAACTAACTATCGTCTAAAATTTCCTCTTAGTTCCGTCATTTATAAAAAATTGCTGAGAATCGGCACATTTTAATCAAAAATCAAAATCAAAATATTTTATTTCATATAAACCTACATGGGCATTTATGAAACGTCAGGAGCTAGGTGGACGGTTCCAATTCATCGTTTCCTATGGAGAAGATCCGACAAGATTACTCTTTTAAAATAATATAATTATATAATTGAGTTTTACAATGTTGATAGCTGTTAATAGGTATGGGAGGATAGTGTAGGCCTGTCAACAAACCAGGTAGTTCACAAAATAGAAAATGGTAGACTTACAACGTTCTCACAATCACAAAATATAAAAGAATCTATAGGAAATATAAATAAAATAATAAAAATAAAAGCCTATTTAAACCAAATGACTTGATTGCCATTACAACTATAACAAATCTGAATTAAAATCCTGTCTAAAAAAGCCTAATTAGTAAAGAGTTGAAACTAGAATTATAGGTAATGTACATGTATTGTAGGTGTAATCTAAAATACGGCCTCCAAGACTGCCGCATCCTTAACCACATGCTTGGAATAAAAAGCAAGCACTCCACTACCATGCGAATCCCTTCTGACCAAATCTACTATCTTAGATTAAACAAAATAAGAACAGAAACAACTCACATTTCAAATTATGAAGCCCATAATCAGCGATCTGCAGCACCCATCGGCTATCCACAAGGCAGTTGCTCGAAGTCAGGTTCCCATGGGAGATCAGTGCCGAATCGTGCAAGTACGTCAATCCTCGGAGCAGGTCAGCTACCAGGCTTGCCACGAACATGTCGTCGAGATGCAGGTCTCTATCTGCTAGGACTCTGGCTAGGGAGCCTCGGGAACAATAGGCTGAGACGATGCATGCTGAGCCACTTTCTACGCAGACTCCTACAAAAGCTGTCAGGTTTTCGTGGCGAAGTTCGCGGATCTGGTGAAGGAATAATTTATGTTTGAGTATTTTGTAGCTGTATTCCAAAGCAACTATGTTTCAACTATGTTTGCGCACCTCCATAGTCGTAGTGGCCATTTTTATCGACAGACAAAGTAGATGCACGGAGCAGAAGTTTTTGCGCGAACATAGTGTATACCCTGCTTTAGAAGATTTCTAAGAATAATTGTTGTCAACTACCAGTAAAGCAAATAAAGATCAATTTAAGTTAATCCTCAAAAAAAAACAGTATTATGTTGCAGTAACACGATTTTATTGTACTAAAAGGCAATGTTGCCAGCAACATAAATTATTGTTCCCGCAATACAAAACGTGTCGCTGAAACAATGTTTTGCAAATAATTAAGTTAAGCAAAAGACGAATCAATATACAAAACAAATCAAATGTACAATCATTAGCTTAGAACGGAATTAGGATTCGATTAAGGCCTCACTCACGCACGAGCTAACTCAATCCCACGCTTCCGAAGATATTGGTGTTCTATTTTCAGGCCAAGGACGCTCTTCACAATTACAGATATTTGGCACATAAATACCAACAACAACAACAATAGCTCGGCTGAGTTCAAGGCCATCACCCGGTAGGATTTGATTCGAGGCTCATGAGCCAGTCAATCATACACTTCCAGAACGATAGGCATAATCAGTCTTTAATGTTTCCAATGTTGAGACGAGAAAGAGGAAGCCTATTCTTCTCTCTGCGAGAGGGATTGGGCCTTAATCCACCACACGGGCCTAGTTTGGTTGATCCTGAAGCGATTGATTGATTCCTAATTACATTCCAGTCCAAGGTCGCCAGTTATAATCCCTAATGAATTACTAGGCGTAGACATTTGACATAACATAATATAACGCCACGCCTACATTCCTCGAAGGGTTAAGCAGAGGTGTACCTATAGTACACCCACATTTCGCCAGGTATGTTTAAGTCCCATGTAATAGAGGGCGACCTTATTGACATAATTATGTGTAATTAGCTATACTAACTAACTGCCTCGTTGTTCTAGTAGCTGCTGGTTCGACAGCTGACCACGGGGTGCTGGGTTCGATCTCCAGGTTCTCTACTAACTTGTTTGTTGTACTGCAGTCATTGGTGCCGTTCTCACCGAGTAAACGGTTCGGTTGAAGAAGAGTGGTGTTATGACATACAATCTGTTGTGTGTGGCCCGCCCCGAAACCATATTTATCTAAAAAGTTTTCTTAGCAATACATTTTATAGGTACAACGTACTTAGGTGACGTATTTAAAAAAAAATAGATTGAGATTCTGATCATTCCCAGAAAACAGTCTTGTTTCTTGCAATTCTTCTCAATATCTTGTCACAATTTCTTCGAATTAGATTAGACTACCTCTATTTTCGGATTTTCGAACGTGGCATCTTCTGCCCATTATTAGTACGCTGATATTGTGTTTTGTTACGGATTATGTAATGGCAATGCTGGTGAAGCTCGAAGAGAGTACGGTCGTCGATTCCCAACACGACGATTGCCGCAAGTTACTGTTTTTGGGGCGACTTACCATCGTGACCAGCGAATAGACCGCGAGTCATGTTAAAAACTTAAAAGTCGCTTCACAACTTGTGACCTGGTCATGACGACCGACCTGGCTGCCTAACGCGTGATAGAATGCTGGGAGATTAGAAAGTAGTGGGGTGGCATAAACCAATTAATTAATTCGATAATCATATAATTTTTAAATAATTCAACAATTAGCAAATTCGACTTTTATCTGCAGTATCGACTATTTTATCGGCACCTATAAAAATTTATAAATTTTTTGTACCTTGTTACATAGCTGATTATATGAAAATGTATTCCCCGTAATTTGTACGCTTAATGCTATGGTAAATTTTTGAGATAACTTGTCTCAAAGTTCTCGTATCTTAAGTAGATGGTTTATGAAAATGGTTAATAAACTTCTTCCTATAACTTTTAACTGTTTGATGTATTAGAAAATTTGGTTGCATCGAAATGTTTGTTAAACTATTAGGTACCCCCAATGGAATGGCAATAAAGACCATTCAATTTGATAGTTTAGAGATTTTTTTTATTTTGTGACAAATTCTCTGAAATTTTCAAAAATACTTAAAGATAGGGTTTTCACGAACCCCATGAATTTTTGGCGAGGCATTATGGGGTGCTTAATTGTTGCAAATGGGTCACACTTTCAGGTCATGGAAGGAATACGTCAAATTACAAGTCACTCTGTGTATCTATATTAATATTATAAAGAGGTAAAATTTGTTTGTTTTTTTGTAAGTTTGTACTACCGGTCGGATTTGAAAAAGTATTTTTGAATTTGATAGCCCAAGTCTTGAGGAAGGCTGTAGGTTATTTAACATCACGCTATGAGCCTTAGAAGCCGAGCAAAAAGAAAAAGTCTTCAAGAACGCTAAACGAAAACGAAGTGATAGCGCGGGCAGGCGATGCGATGCGATAGGGTGGGTCGGAGGAACAAGAAATTTCACGCGGAAGAAATCGCGGTCTGAAGCTAGTTACCTACTTATATGTTCACGAAAAGTAAGACACAATGCAGACCATGAATTCTATAAATAGACTTTGACTTTAGTACGGACTTATGTTGGATGTGAAGAGTCAAACATCCACTAAGAATAACTTACCCTTCAGACTGTAAATCTTATTGCGTGTATTATTGGATTTAGGAAAGCTTTCTGCGTAAGAGTGGGGTAGGCTTAAGGCTGCGTAAATTTTAGATTTAGCTGGGGTTAAACTAAATTTTTATTTATTTCTATACACCGAATAAAACAAAATAAGATGTACCTAATAATAGGCAATAAAATAATGCAAAAAATATAGGCAGTGTATTTTCAGAAAAATTAAAAGTTTATCAAATTGACATACACTCAATTTGCCGTGTTATAGCCATTGCATACAACTGTCAAGAATAACAGTTGTGATTTGAATATACGGACAATTTAAGTCAGTTCTTAGTCGGTTTGGTAAACAATAAATTTCCCTGACTTTACAATTCATATAAATTAATTTAATCTGAAATTGTAAACATTCAAATTCAAATTATTTATTTTTGCAGAAAACACTATTATGATGGTGTTATTAAATGTACATGTTTCAAGTGATTCTACCGTAAGGTAGGTATACAATCATGGTCTATCAAAATCAAGATATAAAATTAGATAAAAATATTTTGAGATGTTAAATTACATGGAATGTCTTTCTTAAGTTATATTAATACAGATTAACATATTTTTTTTTTTCATTAATTACACTTTCTAAACTTTATATTTAATATATATTACAATATACAAGCTAAAACTAAAATATATATACCTACTATTTACAAGAGGATAACAAAAAAAATAAAAAATAGTAATAATCTTATTGGGAGCTATATGTTTGAGCCGTTTGGGGTTGAAACACTAGGGCCTTGGGGTCACAGTGCTCATCAAATATTTCGGGACGCGTTTCGCCAAGCGTTTGGTCGACTCTTCACGCGACCAGAGGGCTGGCCTATTTTTAGCCCAAAGAATCAGCATTGCCATCCAACGTGGCAATGCTGCCAGTCTTTTGGGCACTTATCCCAATGACAGCGATGCGGACGAATTTTTTGATGCCCTATGATTTATTTAGTAATAATAATAATAAATTTATTTCAATGTCATTCCCAGAATTATTACAATACATTAACAGATTAATTATTCTATTACTTGATGTCACTGTGAGGTCTTGAGTTTGGAAAAAATATCGTTTAAATAGTCGTTCAAGCTATAGTAACATTTGTTAACTAAAAACATTTGATAGACGACTACAATATTTCTACTTAGACAGTGGGATTTAAAGAAAAGATTATCTTTAAAGCTGGACATTTATCTGTCTAAAGCCAAGCGAAATCTAATTAAAATCTTGAGTAAAACGGTCCTCTGTATAATTAGATAATCCATTGTAATAATATAAATGCGAAAGTAACTTTGTCTGTCTGTTACCTTTCACGCCTAAACCACTAAAGTGTCTATTCTGTAAAAATCTCACCGTGAAAACCTTGGTGAAGTGAACTGTCATTCCTCCTGAGTAGCGATCAAAATAACATGTAAAATACATGTATCTTTCAAATGCCCCTGTATTTTTCAATAAAATACAGAAAATTTCCGCATGATTTTTAAATATGAAAAATGCACAGTATTTAACAAGTATTATATACGTGTACGATTTTATTTTTAAGACGAACGTGAAAATTTATTTTTCGAAAATTACATGTATTTTTATGGAAAGATTCAAAGTTTCGAAAAAAACGAAATGTATCTTTATTTTCAACGCTACTCCTGAGGCTAGGGATTGACACTATTGAAGGCTCACGTCATCACCGCAGGAGGAGAGGACCTGGGCGTCGGGAGTCGATTGCCTACTCCCGGCCACCGTAGGTGTGGGCTTGCGGACGGCGAGCAATGGACAACTCGCCGTCCGGTAAGGACCAGGCCCGGGTTGACGGAGCGTCGTGTTCCACGCGCGCCTCAAAGAGATGTCAGCACAATTGACGGGGTCCGATAGGACCGATGCCTGCCGGGGCTGCGGATTGTTCGAAAGAGTTACCGTGGCCCTGGCGCACAGGCAACTGAAGGAACACGGGTGGGTTTTAGTCAGTAAGAGTCTGACACGCCCTTCCGCTCCGCCCAGAGCGAGAGAGGTCATTTGATGATTTCCCACCCAAAAAAAAAAAAGGGTTTCAGAATTATGTACTGAATTGGTTAACAGGTTGCGCATCGATGTCCCTGACAACCTGTATATCAAAAGATCGTTATGAAATTTTACAGGTAGGGCCCTGTAAAAGGACAGGCTCCTTTTCATCCTGGATCGCAGACAAAGTCTCGGGGAACAGCTATTATTATGACTATTATAACAAAATAATAGACTAAAGGTTCCGACTTAAGGCTTCTGCAGACAAGCGCGACGCGACAGCGTCATGCGACTCTTGTAGAACCATTCTATGAGATTTTCATAGAAATTGTTCTACTACAGTCGCGTCGCGCCTGTTTGAGGGAGCCTTTATATTTTTACCATCGGCATAAACTTTACTACTTCCATAAAATGTGATATTATGGGCTTCTTGCAAATATAGGACGAACTATTACTACCGATGAGAAATGACTATTCGTGTTTCTTTGCTCTAAACAACCTCAAGCCAACATAAAAATAAAATGTTATTGCTGATATAACTGACAAAAGATAGTAAGTGAAGTTTAAGAAGAAGTTCAGTATTCTTTATAGTATACAAAATCATTGCAAAGTTAGTTATGCTTTCGTTCGTCGAGCTCCGAAATCGTTGAGCTCCTTAAGTCCTAACTTCCTGAGTCGAGCTGCACGATTACTGACAAATGCGTGCACTGACTGGACAGGTCCACTCAATCTGTGTGGTTCTTTCCTCAAAAGACCATTTCAGATACCAACCTACATAGTCTTCACATTATCTGACCAAGACTATGTCTGAACTTTAAAAGAGACTGTGACCTCTCAGTTTGTTTCGGCCTTTCTTCTCAGAGTAGTCAGATAGGAAACGCCGACCTCATCTAGTTTAAAAAATATGATTGACGTGTAAAAGTGTCAAACCTACTTACAGAAATAAAATCATTTATCATTTGAAGTTTAACGAACAAAAATGAACAACCCACTCAGTATGCATAATTATACTGACTCAGTTATATATGTAGGCATAGGCATCTCCCAATTAAATATGCGACACGACAATCCGTTTTCACATTCCAGCGTTCAAATAGAGCTAGCTACTCGTAAGTAGGTATGTACTTTAGGAAAGAAAGAAAGATAGAAAGAAAAATGCGTTTATTGGCATTGCAGCAACAAAAATACACCTTAAAACTAAAAAAAAAACAACAACACCGTTTTTTTATGAAAAAACAACACCGTTCCCAAGTACGAGGTCAAATTAAATTAGCTGACGAAACTTCATCTGTCTTCACAGACGTTACTTAACATCCTAACTTCCTAACTAATATTATAAATGCGAAAGTAAGTTTGTTTGTTTGTTACGCTTTCACGCCAAAACGGCTGAACGGATTTGGATAAAATTTGGCAAACAGATAGACCATGACCTGGGTAAGGACATAGGCTACTTTTCATCCTGGATCGCAGACGAAATCGCGGGCAACAGCTAGTTTATACATAAACTCACGCCTTCTTCCCGTGGGGGTAGGCATAAACTACAGAATGCCACCTGCTACGATCATAACATTCTCTTTTTGCATCGTTTACGTTCATAACACAATTTCAATCACAATCTGTATCATTTTGAAGAATATTGCTAATTCATTGCTTCATATGTTCGAAAAGTTTGTCTGCTCAACAACGCACATAATGCAATGAATGTTGTTGAACTGTCAAAATGAAAGCCATTGCCCCTGTTAGTGTGTTACGCAATTACCCCGCTGGTCATAAACGCACGCTGGTTGCGAGTACTACGCACGCCGCCGCCGGTTGCGAGTACTACGCACGCTGGTTGCGGGTACTACGCACCTGAACTTAAAATTATGGGCTTAGAAAATCCTTTTGTCTTGTTTTAACATCATTAGATAGTACCTATCGATACCAATTACGTCTGTGAAGTTTTGGTAGCTAATTTAATTTAACCTTTGTACCCAAGTATAAAATGAAACATTTTGGTCTGTACAAATTCTTAACCTTGGATCTTCAAGAACCGACTATACGAAAAAGTGAAATGATTGATAACATGTCCCAACGAGTTCACATCTCGTTTGGTACTAGATTAATGGTCCAAGTAATCCAATATAGCTAAAAATGGCGCACATTTATAATCCCTTTTGTAAAATTCTACGGTAGAATTTATTGCTGAAATGTGGCCCAAGGCCAGGCTATGTTGTTATACATGAATGCTGCCCGTCCATCGTATAATTTCTCGATGACCCAATATAGAGTGAACAGGAAAACGTAAAAAACATATTTCATACCTCCACCGTGCCTGTTATTTGGACCATTTATTTATTTATTATTTACTAGCTTTTGTCCGCGGCTTCGCTCGCGTTAATTTAGAATTTGACAATCAATTCGGTTTGTTCGGGGAATTATAGTTCTCTAGACTCTATACTCACAAAATGTATTAGGTACTTAAATAAAAAATTAAAAAACTCTTAACACACTACTAAGTTTCTGTAATAATATAATTCAATCATGATTCGAAACACACGTGGCGCCATCTATTATCATAAGAAAGTTATTGTTGTTTTCCTCGGGAACATTACTTTTTTTTGGGGAAGAAAGGTACTCTATGTCCGTTTCTGTACCTCTGACAACGTATATGCAAAATTTCAGGATCATCGGTTCAGTGGTTTAAGCGTGATAAGGTAACAAACAAACGAACAAACTTAATTTCGCATTTATAATATTAAGTTAGGATTAAAACTTAATGCAGAAGTAAAAAAATACTGTATAAAGGCGGACTTAATGCCTGAGGGATTTTTTACCAATCAACCTTAGGGTCACGCAGATACAAAACTTGGCAGGTGCAATATACGGGATAGATAGCTTGGAAATAACTATAAAATACAAGAATAAATACATATAAATAAAATAAACTTTGTCAGGAGAAATAAAGAACGATAGCGGAGAAAACGAATCCAGCAAATCAGCGCTGGGATGTTTCGGCCAACTTCTGACGGATAGAATAGAATAGAATACTCACGGATCACGGATATGATCACGTGCCTTCACTTTAAAAGATAACCGACTGGCTATCTTTTCTTTCAGTCAAAAATATACCATATCAATTAATCTGCCCAACTATGTTAGGGTCAGCTTCAAGTCTAACCGGACGCAGCTGAATACCAGTATTTTGCATCGAGCGACTACCTATCTGACCTCCACAACCTAGTTACGGGGTAACACGATACCCCTTGGTAAGAACGGTTGTCAGACTTTTGGGTTTCTGACTACCCGTAACTTCTGTCAAAGATTTGCGAATGAACGCCGGGACCAACGGCTTAGCGTGCTTTCCGAGGCACGGGGTGTTCTCGATATGAAATGGATGTTCACCCATCCACGATCCGGCCGCGGCAAGCGCTGCTTAACCTTCGATCGACTCGTGCGGCTGTTATTATTTAGCCATAAGTCGTAAAAATATACCATATAATATGAGGGTCGCTCTGTACACCCATTGATTCATGTCAATGTCATTATGTTTACTGAATTATTGTAACCACAACCCAACCCAAATAAAAAATATTCCTTTTCTACAGCATCGAAATAACCTGGTGAATCATTCCAGAGGATAAGAAACTTTGCTAAACCGGTAACATTATTTATTTAAGTTCAATTTAGGTACAAGGGTGGTACAATTTAGGTACAATCGCCAGCACATTCAATTACTACAAAAATGTCAGATTTTCCCATTCGATTTTGAACTTAACTAACAACATTTTAAGGTTTAAAATTGCTTGGAGAAATTTGTCAGTTTCGTGTAGCTTGACCTGCTGGCGACTGTACATGAAGCGGAAATGTCACTAGGCATTATCTGTCAGACAACCTTCTTGACAAACGCAGTCAGGTAAAAAAGCCTTTGGTTTTCATATTTTAAGGGGATGGTTTTTTTTTTTTTGAGTGGGAATTCATCAAATGACATCTCCCGCTCTGGGCGGAGCGAAAGGGCGTGTTGGACTCTTACTGACTAAAACCCACCCGTGTTCCTTCAGTTGCCGGTGCGCCAGGGCCACGGTAACTCTTTCGAACAATCCGCTACCCCGGCAGGCATCGGCCCTATCGGACCACGTCAATGGTGCTGACATCTCTTTGAGGCGCGCGTGGAACACGACGCGCCGTCGACCCGGGAAGGGGATGGTTAAGGGCAAAATTCTGCAGGCGACCACAGACCGCAAATTGTAATGACAGACCGCAGCGACACTACGAGTTTCTATGTAAGAACGCTTTCGTAGATGGCCACGATGTGTTAGAAAGGCCGAAACATGTTTAGACTTTGAACTTGAGGTCGCCCTATTGCTATCAATCAGGGATAAATCGAGACTCCGGGCTTTTACTACGAAATTCGTAACGGAAATTCCTTCTACCAATATGCCCGAGGGTTTAACCCATGACCACCTGTTTCAGCAGGCACACTAAACCAAGGAGGCAGTCAAACATAACATAACAAGGTAGAACAGAATTCGAGCTCCACAAACCAAGCGCAGTGCGGCGCGGTTTGTATAACTTTTCATATAAAATCGAAGGTACTACGGTCATAAAAAAAATTAACAAAACTACACAAAACGCGCTGCACCGCATCATACAGCACTTGGTGTGAAGAGCACCTAATGATTGGCCTACACTGATTTCGTGTGGTGGATCCGTGCTTTTCCAGATCTATTCCCATCCAATACCAAGAGCTAATACCATTTGGTATTAGTTTATTTCCGAATTTATTTTCTATTCCCAACGAGTACCACATTTTTTTAAATAAAAAATCTTTTACTTACGAATACCAAAGCGTGACTTTTTGTACACTCAGCTACACAAAGTTTTATTTAAATTGCGTTTTACCGAAATCTAGGGTAATCTAAATATAGGGTTAGGGTTAATAAGCTGGTCGACGGAGCCCCGCTTCGCGGGGCTTCTATTTCTGTCTAAAGGGTTTAAAGGAACCTAACCAACCGAACCTCGGGATGCCACTGACGTCGATAGTCTAGGGTTAGGATTTTCGGGAACATTTATTATGTTTTCGGAAACTTAGTTCGTCACTCAAAGCATTTTAATTGTACTGAACCTGACTGTATCTGATTTCTTCAAACTTGTTTTGGTATTGGTTTTAAAATGTGGTACTCGTTGGGAATAGAAAATAAATTCGGAAATAAACTAATACCAAATGGTATTAGCTCTTGGTATTGGATGGGAATAGAGCCTTTTCCGTGACATCAAAGCACAGACAACTTAGCCCCGTAGACACCGCATAGGAGGGCAACCGCGCTCGCCAAGCATTAGCTCTACGGCCTCATATGTGATGGCCACGCCCCCAACTCGTCTAGGAAGCGCCAGTCAGTCCGTTACTGAATGTTGACGTGTTTTAGTTATTGTTCTGAGGTTTTAAAAATCGAAAATAATATTCAAAATGCCGTACTGTGCAGTGAATTGGTGCGGAAAATGTAGCAGAACTTCGAGGTTACACAAAGACGGCATTACATTTCACCGATAAGTTATCTAGAAGCATAAAATAATTTAAAAAAATAATTTAACGACAATATTTGAATACGAAACAAATGCAAAGGTACAGTAGCGCTCGTTGATGTCTTTTGAAAAATCTCTTTCTTTCACGTTTTAATTTATATATGACTATCTCGCTCTATCATCGGTAACAGTTTACTAGTGATGATGAATCGATAACAAATCTACAAATAAAATATCGATATGTTACCACAAATATAAAATAAATAAATAATCATTATTTTATTTTAAAGGTTTCCTAAATGCCTATAATTAAAGAAAATTTCTATAAGTGCTACAAAACGAGATGAAAATTGGTGTCCCACTACAAATAGTGTTATATGTTCCCGTCATTTTACGACGGATTGCTTTGAACTCAAAAAGAAACGACAAATTTTATTTATTGCTGCTGTACCAACGCTTTTGTTACCAACTTTGGTGGGTCACTTGTCAATATTGTCAGATATTATCGACTTCTGTTTTTTAATTCCCGAAATATTTTGGCACTAATTAATACACTCAGTGCATGGAATTTGGCGCAAATGTGGCACGTGCTTCTCCAAAACTATTTTCTGAATTAAGTATACCTAGATGTAAGTACTAGGTATAACGAATTACGGTACGGTATACTCTGTGCTATAATGTGAGATTAGTATTTGATCGGTGTACCTTTTTCAATAGATAAATAAATCTAAGTACTTACAAATGTTGCTTATCGATAAAAAATATCGAGTCTCATACCGACCCTAAGCCGTCCTATGAGTCATTTGACGTATGACATGTGACATTGAAATAGCCAATCACAGCTCTCTTTGCACCTCGGCCCCCCCTGACTTTTGACGATAGTATATTCGAACAAAATGTTCTTAATGAGGTGTCTACGGGGCTAAGTTGTCTGTGCATCAAAGTTATAATTCGACACTCACGGTAATTTTTTTGTCGGTACGCTTCGTAACTGATTAAACCAAATGACCGTGGATGTGCTAGTTAATTTATAGCAAATCAAGTAACACTCTTACTTGTTTCAGTTCCTTCTTGATGGCCCTGGTGACATCGATGCTCTTCTTCTGCAGGCGTTTGATGGCGACTATGTTGCCTCTGTACATGGCTATCGTTGTATGAGCGCGTCGGGTTTCCATGTCATGCTGCATTGAAGTCTGCGGGAAGAAAGATGTTTAGATATATCAAATTAAAGAAAGAAATAAAAATATATTTTATTTGGGACACGCACAGGAAATACAAACAGTAAAAAAAAAGGGAAAGGAGCATTTAAAGCTAACAAAATTAACATTAAAAACAACAAAAAAAAGACCTGTGCGAGGCCAAACAGGATCCCAAAAAAAACGAAATTAACGTGAGTATGTTAAAGTTATCTGAATCAAACGTGTTAGAAATAAAGTAGTATTATGACCTGTGATCTCTCACTTTAATCACGTGAAAAAAAGAAAGTTAAAAATTTAGTTTTTAGCTTTCCTTTTTTCACGTGATTAAACCCAACTACGACAAAAATGCCAACTATAAAGTTATAAACAACACATCGATACAGATTTTTTTCAGTTATTGTATAGCCGGAGTCACACGTCAATACTTAGTCATGTAATGTGACATTCATTACGTGTGACTCCAGCCATACGAAAATTCGGCTATAGTTGGCGTTTTTGCCGTAGTTGGGTTTGTTTGTAACTTTCGTTTTGATTTCAATTAACTTCGGGTTTCCGTATTTATAATATTGTAACGAAAAACACCAAAGAAAGGACATTTAGGTAGGCCGCATAAAAAATTAACTTTTTACGATTCTGTCGAGTTATGTGAACATGTTAAATGTACGGAGCAGCAGATTTTTTTCGTGATTTCTGTCAATCTCTATCAATTACCTACAACTTGCATTGGTTATTGGATATTTTTTGAACATTAGGAACTCCTCCATATACCCATGCAAACAATGTTTATCGGTACCTAAATGGCTTTTATTTCCGCTTTCGTGTGTTTTGTAAAAACTTTCAAAAAGTATTAAATTATAATTTTTACGATTTCGAGAAGTTCTTTTCGACGAATTTGGATCATCAAAATGGGACCAGCTTTTTTAATTTTGCAAGAGTCTTTGTAAGTCATTAAAGCATGATTAAAATAGGATCTTTTTGCACAACATCATGACGGTCAAAGTTATTTCAGTCACTATGAATGTTGATAAATAAATAAAAAATGTTTATGAATAGCAGAGGTTATTTTGCTCGAAACAATCGGCCCGAAACCTTTAACTTTTTTTAAACCCGGTTTGCAAAAGAAACCATTCAACAGTTTTTTGGTACTGCTGCCTCAATTTCAATTTTTCGGAGCAAGAGCTAATTCTGGTTTTAATTTAAAAAAAAACGTTTTATATCCATTAGTAGGTAATTGAGCTAGATTCTATTAGCAATATTTTAGAAAGTCTCATAAGAATAGAATAGGTCTGGCCTTTTACCTTTCTCTTACTATGACAGAAAATATAGCTTGATTTTATTGAAATTAAGTATAATGTAGGTATGACAAGAATCCTCCGAAAAGAGCGCCGTAAATAAATATTGCGTGTAATTTCTTCTTTGAAAATATTTGCTTGCCTACATAATGCATAATTCATAGGTATTCGCAAAAGATTCAAAAAAAAAAAAAAAAATCTTATGCGAATCGCAAACTTAGCTCAGCTGTCTCTTATGGCTGATTTACATTTGCATTCGTTAAGTAGCGAGTCAAGTCCCTTGACGTCTATACGTGACACGTCAGAATGTAAAACTGTCACTTTTGGACTGACGTTTGAACACAACTTGCTACTTGAACTGGCTACTTCAAAATCAAAATCAAAATATTTTATTTCAGATAAACCAACATGGGCACTTATGAAACGTCAGAAGCTAGGTGCACGGTTCCAATTAGTCGGTTCCTATGGAGAAGATAGAACTAAAAGCGGCAATCTCTTCGGTAGAATGCGTGCATTGCGTAGCGACTACTGAAGAAATTTAAAAAAATAAACTATTTAACCAATATTGTATTGAATTAATTTATTTTCTCGCAATCGTAGTGAAAAGTAGAGTGTAACACACGGCGCTTAAAACTCACTATAACTCGGTTTCTATTTACTCCCTCGTTAAAGCTCGGGAATAAAACTACATCGTATATAATGGGTCATTTTATCCCCTTGTATAGCAATGTACTATTGCTGTGCCACACATTTTGAGCGCGTAGGTATTGCACTTTTTTATGAAACAGCAGTTTTTTTTTATATTGACTAAAATTTTCTAGCTGGAATCATGATTGTGCTGAATTCATAGTTTCATTTTGCGCGTCGATGTTCCTGCCACTCTGTATAATAAAGCTGAAGAGTTTGCTTTTTGTTTGAATGCGCTTATCTCTGGAACTATCAGTCAGATTTGAAAAATATTTTTGCATTTTAAGCCCTATTCTTGAGGAAGGTTATTTAACACCACGCCACGACATTAAGGAGCCGAGCAAAAAGAAGAAAACGATTTGAAAGAACGGTAAGCGACGTAACAGCGCGGGTGGGCGATGCAATGCGACGCGGTAGCCCGGGGGCAGAAGGAGTTTTATAAAAATGTGGCTGTTATTTTAGTATATACTGTATCTTACGAATTCCACGCGAACGGAATCGTGGGCAAAAGCTAGTCTATCATAAACTAATGGATTCAAATCAAAAGCCAAACTTGAAAATGCAAATAGCAGTAATTAGTTTAGAGTTACTTTGTGTCTAATTAATGCTTGGAATACACTGCTTTATTGGCTACCGGGACGAATACGTGCCTTATAATGTGATATATTTTATTTACATCTGTAAATTGGTTCAAAAAACACTTTTACACTTTTAATATTTCAAAACTAGATGATTTCGGCGTTTCCGACTACTATACTGAGAAGAAAGACCAAATTAAGGCAAAATTAATTGTTTATCAAATTGACTACCAAATTACATTTTCCGTATACTACTGTCCCTTTTTGACAGTTGTATCAAATGGCTCTAACATGGCAAATTGACGTAGTATGTCAATTTGATAAACAATTAATCTCCCTGATTGTACCTCCTAGATGTATATGCACTAACAATGATTTTTATTTTCTTTCTTTTCGCTCTTAAATGATAAATAATTTTATTTCTGTAAGTAGGTTTGTACAATCACTTTTACACGTCAATCATATTTTAAAAACTAGATGAGGGCGGCGTTTTCTATCTGACTACTCTGAAAAGAAAGGCCGAAACAAACTCAGAGGTCACAGTCTTAAAGTCCAGACATAATCATGGTCAGATCATGTGAAGACCATGCAGATTTGTGTCTGAAATGGTCTTTTGAGGAAAAACCACACAGAATGAGTGGACCTGTCCAGTCATTGCACGCATCAGTAATCGTGCAGCTCAACTCAAAGCTTAAAACTTAACTTAAAACTTACTATTGATAAATATAATGATTCAATTTGATTGTAAATGAAGACCATTATAGACGCCATGGAGAGGGCTATGCTTGGAGTTTCCCTACGTGATTGAATCAGAAATGAAGAGATCCGTAGGAGAACCAATGTATCCGGCATAGCCCGAAGAATTGCCAAACTTAAGTGGCAGTGGGCAGGGCACATTGCTCGGAGAACAGACGGCTGATGGGGCAGAAAGGTTCTGGAGTGGCGACTGCGCACTGGAAGTCGTAGCGTTAGAAGGCATCCCACAGGCCATAAGGTGTACCGATGACTGGTGAATTCAACAGGATTCCGCTGGATGTTCGAAGCACAGAACCGGTCGAAGTGGCGGTGCTTGGGGGAGGCTTATATCCAGCAGTGCATGTCTTTCGGCTGACATCATGATGATGAAAGACGCCATACAAACCGCAATCTTTAAATGGCAGAGAAGAAATATAAGGGGCCTAAGTATTTTAATAGTATACAAAAAAAAACTCACTTCACATACTACCTTGTCAGTACTCTGCGCGTTGTACGCCGAAATGAAGGTCAGATCCTTAGCTTCAATCCTCCACAGGACTGACGCAAGCTTCTGTTCGTATCTATAGTGACGGACGAGCAGTGCGGCAGCCAAGATGGCCGCCGCTGCTACAGCTGCTGCTGCAGATAAGACCCCAGGGTCGTGTGGTAAGGAGCATTTGATACCGTCGAAGCCACATTCTGGTTCAGCGACAGGTGGGCTTCCTCCAATCCAGCCTATGTTGTTTGCTTCGACTAGTTCCTGTGACAAAAAGTAATGTTTAAGATACTTAATAGCTTACTATATTATTCTTGCCATACTCACATAATTCTAATAAACGCCAAGACCGCCATCTTGGCTGGTTAGCAAGTTAATCATAAAATATTTAAACCAAAAACGATCATATTAAAATGATGCTATGTTAATTAACCACATATCCAATGAATACATATGCTAATGAATGTCTTTTCAGTAAACATCGCGATGGGTTTAAACTCTAATTAACGATTTCCAGCTGACTATTGGACGAGTAATTATTAATAAACTCATTAGCTTTTGATCTTTGCTTAGGTATCATTACAAAACTATTTGCAATCGGGACATTAATCACCCACATCTTTCAACGATTATGTCATCAACATAAAATTAAGACAGTGGTGCCGATTCTTTTGTACACCGAACTAAACTAACTAAACTATAACTAAAATTCCTTACTTTTGGCTATGAGAATCTTAAAGCTGTTATGCAAAAAAAAAAATCAAAATTTAAAAATAATTTTGACACTACTAAAATTTTATTTGACAATCACTACTCCACGTGGTACTTGTTAGCCCTATCCTGTAATTTTTTTTATGATAACCAAATTTTTTTTGGGAAAAACGTAAAATTCAAAATAGCAAAATTGCCATTTTCACAAAATGACTAACTCAGTGCCATCTTAGTGCTGTCAAACTAAAATATAGTAAAGTTGTGTCACTTTAGTCTATTTCAGAATGGGAAATCGTCGTTTGACAGGAATAAACTAAATTTGAGTAATTTTTAGTTTAGTTTAGAGGATTTTGTGACAAGAGAATCGGCACCAATGTCTTTTATTTTTCCCAGAAGTCGATCAAAAGTAGTTTATCTTCAAAACACGATACAAATACTACTGTGGTAGTAAAAAGAAAACAAAAGACTCAAGAATAATAGGATTTGAGTGGAAATACCTTGTAAACTTCCATTTGATGGAAAGCCGTTAAATAATCTTCTGAATACTTAATGGAATTTTCGCGAAAACTTTTTAAAGTAATGGCTACTACTGTCGGGGCTATCCAAGCTCAATAGAAACAACGAAGACTGGTTGACTAGAAAAATGACATGACAGATAAGACATAAGACGAGACAAGAGAATATTGACGGAAAAATGACCTAATTATATTCAAATTATAATCTAATAATCGGCTTCCTTTTAATACCTGAAGACAAGACCGTTCAACTACTGTTCATCCCCAGATATAATGTCATTATTGTCGCCTTTGGCAAGTTCAGTTTCAGTGGTTTAATCTAAAAATAATAGCATTTCTCTTTTCAGTAATTAGCTACAATAGTAATGCGTCTCAAGGTAAATAGACAAATTACGTCAAACACTTACTATAATATCATAAACGTTACTATTTTTAAAAAATTTGTCCTACTCCTTTCAATACTTTTAGTAAACTTATTTTGCTCCCGTAAACATGTTTTGAAGTAAGCTTCTTACACCATTTAGTTATTTTTTACCTTTAATAAAAGGTAAAAATAACTCCTCAAAAACTGCTTCACTATAACTGTTCAGACGATAAATAATTATTTATCGACTGAACAGTTATTGTGAAGAAGTTCTAGAAAGGAAAACATGTTCAGACATAATGTTCCAAAAATAGATTTTTAGGAACTCACAAAAAGTTATACTTTAAAAAGTTTAGTTAAGTAGGTACTTAACTAAACTTTTTAAAGTATAACTTTTTGTGAGTTCCTAAACACTATTGTGTTGTAGGTACAACACAATAGTGTTTTCTTTTTTTTGCTCCCCTATAAGAACTATCTCATATGATAGTAAGCAATGATCCAATTCGGATATCTATGGATCCAATCATATCGACGGTTGTTGACGCCTTGCATGTGTGCGTGCACAAAGCATCACACACACGCATACGGCACGGCGTGGGAGGCGACGCGCAGCGGTAGCAGCGGCGCGCGGGGTGCGCAGTGCGCCCCACCGTTCGCGAGAGTCAGTCGACGACACCGGTCGTTATAGTGTGTCGTTTGTCTCAATATTTTCCATTATTGTAATTGTTTGGAAAGTCATTAAAACTTTCATTAATGTACTTGCGAGTCTCATTTAAGAAAAGGCCCAATAGTATTAACGAGTCCACCCGTTCGCTGCCAGCATTCAACAAGTTCTACAACGGTGGAAAGGAAAAACAAATGAGCGCCATTTGGCCAATTGATCAGCAGAACTGTTTAAAGATTAAATATAAAAAAGTAACTTTTTTATTTATTAACGGATTTTTTTTAAATATCACAATATTTAAAAAAAGCAGATCAAGATTTTTATGCTCTTCATTTTGTATTGAATTTAAATAAATTAAGGTCAATAATTTAAAAAAAAGTGGCGTTTCATTTAAATGAACTTTTGAGTAAGCAGGGAAAAAGATTTCATAGGCCATCGAAAAAAAAACTTGGAAGGATAAATAAATTCATTTACCGAATCTCCATAAAAATTCGAGGGGAAAGTTATTTTAAATACCAAATCAAATTAAAAACATAGAAGGAAAAATACTTCATATCACCTCGATGAAAAAAAAACAATATAGAAGAAACTTTTATGTACGAAGCCCGTTATTTTTTTTAAGATCGGTTAAATAATTTATTGACTATATGCAATTATAAAGTATAAATGATCCGCATTTTTAGGATAGGGATTTAATTGATCTCGTTAATTTCGATCTTCAAAAATTTCATTATGGAGATATTGTGTCACTGTACATAATTAAATGTTTGATGACAAAAGGAACAAGACCGTTACCGCCAATCAATTTATTTTAGCCTTATCACCATTCGACAAAACTTTCCTGCGATGATCTCCACAACGAATGATCCTACGTAATTCATTTGTCTTAGTGCATTCGTACCCGTTATTTACCTCACTCCCTCCTCATTCCCTGTCCACTATTAACTTATTCGATGGTTCAATTGTATGTAAATTTTGTACATAAAGGTTTAAAATAATAACTTAGTAAAGGAAAACTCAATTTATTTATTAAAAGTATTATATTCCTAACCTTTTATCACACAATAATGGAGTAACGTTTTAAAAATGCACCTATGAAACGCCAACTTTGTTAAAAATCAATAAAGGAAAAACAAATTATTTGCTACTGGCAAAATTATTTATGCCCGTAAAAGTAACTGATATGACCTTTTCATTTAAAAGTAGGATGGGAATAACAACTGAAACACCACGACTTGTACTTCACTTTCGAGGAACAAAACGTGTTACGACACGTCTAGACATAACTTAGTAGGGAAAAAAATTGAAAGGCCAAATTAAAAATTAATTAGGAATGGTTAATTGCATGATGTGCTATCTCCGTAGAAAGATAAGTTTGGTCAATAACTTAAGTGGCACTTACAATATTTCCAAAAAACTTTATACGACATCGATGAAAAAATATATCATAAAACAGTCGTTTGAAGGGAGTGTATTTTTAAAATACCCCATTTTAAACTTTAAATGAAACGCCAAAAAGTGCTTCCGATTGGCTTCTAATCTAGACGGGTGCGTCTCATAACGTATAAACTCATTTGGTCTAATTTCATTTTATTATCGTTCATAAGATATAATCAACGTGAGATATACCAACTGTTGATATAATTTCTTTACATATAACATTTATTTATTCTAAAACTTAATTAGTATAACGTTGTTTGATATAACGTTTATGTAATCGAAAATCATTTGGTCCAACGTTTAATATGTATATTGTTTATTTAATCGAAACTCATTAGGTCTAATGTTTAATATATATAAAAAACGTCATTATGGTTAACACCCCGACTCGGATAGGTTAGGTTAGAAGGCTAAGGCGGGAGCGAAGCGGAGCGGAGCTCCTGCCTTAGCCTTCGTGGTTATTTTTTTTAAACCACCCAGAAATAGGAGCCCCGCCAAGCGAGGCTCCGTCGACCTATCTTAGCGCAGGTGGTAATCAGTTACTAGTTATGTTTAATATCTACTTAGGTTACTATTACCTATAACTACGATAGAACTTACAAAAAATAAAACGAAGAAAAAATACTTTTAAATATTTATTAAACAAAATACAAAGTTATTGTTTTTTTAAGCTTAATTTTTAAGTAGGCATTTTCATCATATTAGAACAAATAAGTTTTATATCTTTTGAGTGGTATGTCAAACGATTTTATATTTCATGTATGTTATGTCAAACGATGTTATGCATTTAATGTATGTTATGCTTATAAAAATTAGTTATTTTAAAATTATATCAATCGTTCATTATATTAACTAATCGCTATATTAAATAAAATTATAGGTTCCGTTGTTATATGTTGTTAATATTAGAGATTTTGTTGTCATATCATCTATTACTTACCCAATCTAGACACATCGATAGATAATCGAAAACCCTATCGAACTGTGTATAAAACTCATTTTCGACCAAAGTGGCGTTTCATTTGTTTTTCCTTTCCACCGTCGATATGCATAAGCAATGATATAATCATAGCAATACACAACGATGGTGCACGTTTTCCGGGATAAAATAAATTAACCTACCTTAAAAAATATTGAATACCTTCAATTAAGTTATTTCATAGAAGCTAACGTGCACTAACCTTATTTACTAGAGTCGTACTCAGCAAGGTACTTTATCTCTATATTAACTTTGGAATATTCAAGATCAATGTTAAATTCCACGACGAGAACTTGTCTAAGTATATACTTGCTTAACTATTTCAGTCATAGTTACCAATTAGCTGACTTAAGAATTCAATCGATCGGAGGAAGGGGAGTTATTTTGCAATTTGCGGAAGTGGACGACCTTAATTTAGTTAAAAACATTTTGCAAGTACGATTTAAAAATAGTTTGTTAAAGTACAAATGAAAAAAGGTCAATATATCTGGAGTACCTATTGTAAGTTGAGCATAATGATAATAATTATTAATGTAGTGTAATGAAATATGGCCGCTTTATGTTAAAGTACGACAAATGTATAAATAATAGTTTCACTTCTGAGCGTAAAAAAATTGTAACCATGACTCCTTTTAGTAAAATGCAAAGTGCCAACTACAAATTACTAAACAAATTGCTTCAGCCGAACCGATGTCAAAGTGACCATTAAAAATCTGCATTTCAGAGTGGCGCACTGCAACTGCACATTGTCGCAGTTTACGTCGGACAAAGTAGCCCATTAAATTATATAGGTTACCCCATGATCAGAGATACATCTCCAAAGTATACAGTCAATCTGGGTAACTTAAACCTCCAATATAACACCAGCCCAAAATTATTTATATATTTTTTTTAATTTTACTAGATTTGTAAACAATATGTGGAAGGTATGATGGTTAATGTACCTTCTACATATTGTTTAAAAAGTTTGCAAATAAACTAGGCACAAGCTAAAAAAAACACGTGTGGCACTCGGGGACTACCACGGTAAAGCTATTGCATAGCATTTTTATCAACTTATGCAATTATAATTATTTATTTATTTTTTATTTATGCAGTATTTTTTTTCCTTGATATTAATTCAAGTACAGTCGTACCATATACATACACGTTAAGCGAACGCTCGGCCGAGCTACATGGTAGGCGGAGTGGGGGGTGTTAGGTTTTATTTTCGTTACGGAATTTCTTGATTCGGTCGCCGCGCTCAAAGCCCGCGATGAAAGCTAAGCAATAGCTTAAAAGAAAGTGTCAAATAGAATTTTGGACTAATGTTATGTTGAAAGTTTAAATTACCCAGATTGACTGTACCATATCTCAAAAAAATCCGATACGTGTTTTTTATGTTAAGACCTGAAACCTACGCACTTGCGGCAGCCGGAGCGACCACTATTTGAAGCAAATCGTGAAAAATAATAACAAGACTGTTTCTTGTTTGTTGCAGCATCCGATCTACCTATACTGACTTGTGACCTTGATCATAGGTAATTCGGGATAGATAATGGTTTTCTGACAATTCTTTTCCAGTAAAATGTGACTGCATCATCCAAAAGCAAAGCAAAGTCAATTTTTTTCAAATAGGCACGTAAAAGGCACTTTTGAGCGTCATCATTTACATTAAATGTAATTAATTCCAGTCGCCCCTTCTAAAAGGTAGTTTCGTATGGAGAAGAATGGGCAAGAAACTCCACCGTAACTTTTTTATAATGTTTAACTGTGCTTTGTACACATTAATTATATAATTACATGTAAAGACGATACACCTAGAATAAAATTACTATACCACAATAGGTAAAAATAAATAAAAATGAAGCAATGACAGATAAATGAATTATAATTCATTTATCTGTCATTGCTTCATTTTTATTATTATTGATAAATGGTGCTCACGTCATATTTACAAACACTGAAGCATACGATTTTCCTAAAATTTTAACAAATAATATGTTAGTGTGTGAGGTAAAGTAAAGCAGCTTGGGACCGAAATTAAGGAAGCTACCAATTTAATAACATAATGTACCAACCGGTAGAAAATCCGAAGAGTTGACATATCGAAAGGTGGCGACAGGCTGGGCGCTCCAGCCTCCTGGAACACTAGAATCAGCTACCAGGCCGATGACTGTGAAGTTGCCCTCGGCGTCGCCTGCGCTGTCCATGTTGACCTGGATAATAAAATACAGTACATTTGATTATTAATGTCGGTTTATTACTAGTTCACATTTGAGTGGAACTACGCCATTATTGTAATAACTACAGAATATGTTCGATACAACACGTTGAAAAGTTAATCAAGGTAAATAATAAAGATCGTTATCATTAATTTTGTGAAACAACACTTTAAAGGAGGCGGCGAGGGCATAAAGGTTCCAAGGAGAAAGTACGAAATCTGCGCGGACGATGTCGCGGGCTTTGAGAAAGAAAGAAAAAAATAAAATTGGGACACGCACAGGAAATACAAAGAGTAAAAATAAAAAAGGAGCATTTAAAACTAGCAAAATTAACAAAAAATAAATTAAAAAAAGACAACAATAAACAAGTAAAAAACCTGTGCGAGGCCAAAAAGGCTCCTATCTCAGCATAATGCCTCGATATTAAAAAAAAATATATAAGTACCGCAGCGCTGGTATTCTGATAGGGCCCGCTGTGATGATTGTGTGATGTGATGATTTTCTGTGACGTGTTTTCATGTAAGTCGAAATGTTTCTAGAAGTTTAGAATATGAAACGACAACAAAGTCTGGGAGGAGAATTTTATCTTCGATGCTTGCGATTAACTTGATATGAATATTTGCGACTGCCAATAGCAAAACTGAATGTTAACGCCTAAATTATTCTAGTTTAAAATAACAACACTCTTGCTATCGGTACCTACATACACAGATAATGTAAATATGCACACAGTTCGAACATTTAGATCAAACTGAATGTGGGTCAACCTTACTCAGGGAAACTTTGAATTATTTGACGAAGAGATTTCATCTACGTACTTATATATGTATATCATAAAGTATGCATACCAAAGATTGTTTAAACACTATTATGATAGTTCAAACATTCAGAAACCCACAACTTTCCCATGAGGGTTTGCTGAAACTACAGACCACCTCGTGTTACTGTTCTACAGGTTAACCAAAAAAGGTATGCGCTTCGGTAATCTTCGTGTTTCCGAATTAGTACGTAGTTCCGCCACAGAGTAAACCCCACAGAGGCAAAGCTTCTATGTTTTGTACGCGCTTTGTCGTAAAGCACCTATCATAAGAAGCTTTCTCTTTGTAGGGTTACCTACTCTGGGTGCACTCATTCATGTCAGTCGTAAGAGTTTTGAAAACTTGTTTGGCATTGCATAGAATTGCTAATCTCAAATTTTGTTACTGTGGTGGTAATGCTAAATGATAAATGATTTTATTTCTGTAAGTAGGTTTGTACAAATACTTTTACACGTCAATCATATTTTTTAAATTAGATGAGGTCGGCGTTTCCTATCTGACTACTCTGAGAAGAAAAGCCGAAACAAACTCAGAGGTCACAGTCTCTTTTAAAGTCCAGACATAATCTTGGTCAGATCATGTAAAGACCATGTAGATTAGTGTCTGAAATAGTCTTTTGAAGAAAGAACCACGCAGATTGAGTGGACCTCTCCAATCAGTGCACGCATTTATCAGTAATCATGCAGCTCAACTCGGAACTTAAGGAGCTCAACGATTCGAAGAACAATACTAAACAAAGGACATTTGGGTAGGCTGCATAAATTACTCAAACTGCCAAATCATGATTAAAACAAAAAAGCAATGACCCACATAGTCCTTACATTTACAATATTTAAAAAAAAAACTTTACAAAGTAAATACTCATGTCATTGTATATATAAAATAAATAAAAAATAGGTTATTAGCTATTACAAAAATCTTATAATCGTGCGCTCAAATTTCCGAAGATAGTCGATAATTGCCGAAGCGCATACTTTTGCTGGGAGATCTGTACATTACATTTTGCTTTTTCTACGGTCATTCATGATCTAGCTTTAAGGAAACGCGCGCACTTTGAGAATACTAAGTACTACGTTCATACATGACTCTTTTTGAAGGACATCAACGAACGTCAGGGGTCCTTTTAATGAATAAGTTCTGAAGTAAGGTCCCTAAGAGCTTTGTTACTTACTACTTACTACACTTCCGACTTAGTTTAGTCAGCTTCCGCTGCACAATTTATTCTGACTTTGCACTCACTATGTAACCTTCAGAAGAAGAGGAATTGCTCTTATGTAAAACTTTTAGAGAACTTACAATGTGCAGTCAAAATATAAACCGAAAAGTTTAATAAAAATTTCTTTTTATAACCAATAATTCGTAAAGAATATTTTTTAAAGTTTTTAGCAAAGTTTTTTGGTCTCTACGGCTAAGTAGGTATTCCACTTTAAACTCTTTAACGAAAATACATAGGTATAAAATTCACGATTTTGTACTCAAAAGTCCGTGCTATTTACTGTTAAATTTTTACAACTTCGTTTTTACATTTGACAATCTAAACTAAGACAAATAAGCGAACCAAAGCTAGAAAAATACTTCTTAGGGCTACTGACTTAGGTACCCACTAGACGCATATTGCTCGCGTCCAATCACTATCCACTAACTTCTGCCATATTACAGCAAAAGTGTCAGTCGTTGTTTTCAGGTGTTCCTTGCCTTCTCAAGAAAAATATACCCTTAATTAAATTCTTTGTAGCTTTCCACCGGGAATTTTTCCAACGATATTTTTTCTTGAAAAAATAAAATATTACGATAAGTACATGCCTGGTTTTAATAGAGACATCTCTCATACCAAGAGAAAATGCGTACAACGCTGAATCATGCATACTCAAACTTGCAAAAGCTATAAAACATTTAAATAACCTTTTCACATCGGCAGCTTCGCAAAAGGATACAAAACAAAGAAATTGCATAATTCAATAAAAACGATAAAAATCTACACATGCTTAGGTAATAAGCCCGTAGACCTTTTTAGAAAAAAAAAAAACTTAGTCACAAACCCCTTTATTTATACTTAAACGTTGCTTAAAGTTAAGTAATGATTAGGGACTGTTTAACCATACATATTTGACGTCTAAGAGTCTCTTAACTTAATCATCGTTTATAAATAAACCCCTTAAAGGATAGGTACAAAAACTATACTTACACGCCAAACTGATAAAAAAGAAATTACCATGTTACCTAAGAAGTCAATAAGTGTTGTAATTTTTTAGCTAAGAGGGGATGTTACTTTAAAAAAAATTACCATACTTATGGGCTTGTTCAGTTCATGTAAATTTTTATCGCTTATGACTTCTCTTTTTATTTTAGTTTTGAACATCCTATCACACCTTTACAAGTACGTTATGTAGGTACCTATGTCGCAGGCGCACAGAGTGGGGACTCTGTCCGCTCACACCGTGTCCCCAGGGAAGACGGTGGCACAGTGGTCACGAGCTGCCGTGCATCGCGAGGCTCAGGGGAGGCACCTTTACAGTCTCCCCAGGAATGTGCCTTACAGCTGTTGCACAGGTCCGGAATTGGTATTTTAAGAGGAACCGAGACTCCCTCTATGTGCTGATGGTGATCACCGGGGTGGTTTTAGTGAGATAAAAATCCCACACTCCCCGACTTCCCACCCCAGAGTTCGGGTGCCTTTTGAAGGTTTCCCCCCGAAAACAAAAAAAAAGGTACCTGTGTGTGAAATGGATCGCTAAATATTTGTAACTAGCTGACCGTCAGACGTTGCCCTGTCCGAATTTCAATGGTTCATATAAAAATCCCATAGAAAGAAAGAAAGAAAGAAATAAATCATTTATTTTCCAATAATGTATACAGATATGATGGTTATTTTTATGATAGTCCCGATACATTTTGCCTTACGGCATGCAAAAATATTTAATACTAGCTTCTGCCCGCGACTTCGTCCGCGTGGAAGAGTTACTTTGGGCTAACGCTAACTTTAACCCGCGACTTCGTTTACGTAGAGGGTGAAAATATATTTAAATAATACGTACGTTAAGGAGCTGTTTTAGGTACCTACATCATGCTTTTATCAGTACACGGAGAAAAGATTTCTTAAAATATTCCTGGGGAGTTTATGAATTTTTACTGGGGCTCTGCAGTAACGCGGGACCATATGCGCAAATTCAAGAAAATTTACCGGGTTACCCAGTACAAATTCTAGGACAACAAAAAAATTAAGGTCTTAGAAACTTTACTGGGTTACTGATTAAATTTTTACTGGGTACTGAATATCATTTTTGTCTATTTTTCCGTCAACAAAACGGTGCTCGTGCTAAGCCTGCTGGAATATTTCAAGAAATCTTTTCTCCGTGTAAGAGTGGAACTTTAAAACTGCGATATCTCCTAAGATATTCATTGAAATCAAATGATGTAATGGGCAATTTTGTTTTAAAATTAAATATTTGTGATGAATAACTTATTTATTTGGATAAGTATTAATATCGTGTTTATGAAAACACCTTCGCAAATAATGCATTATTTTAGAACAAATTTGGTTAGTATAAAAAAGTTTATAGTGAGCCAACCTTAAAAGATAGACATAAGCTGTCGCAGATTTTTTTTTTGAACTTTTAAAGGGGAACAATTCTATAATACATAATTTTTGCGAAACTTTAACCGTTTACGCAGCGCACGCAGCGGAAGCTCCCCAAAGGAAAAAAACCCACGATTTTGAAACATTGCTCATTGGTGCTATGTCCCTGTTGGTCTTAGCGTGGTGATATATAGCCTATAGCCTTCCTCGATAAATGAGCTATCTAAAACTGAAAGAATTTTTCAAATCGGACCAGCAATTCCTGAGATTAGCGCGTTCAAGCAAACAAACAAACAAACAAACAAACTCTTCAGCTTTATTATTAGTATAGATAAATACATTTCAAGACAAAAACAAAAATAAAATAAAAATACATTCCATTCAATAAGAAACATTACTATCATTATAAAAAAATACTCATATTAGAAAAAAGGTCGTTCAGTTTTTCTTTCCATAAAAACCTAATGCGGACTATTACGAAGATTTTAAAACAAAAAGTTATACGCTTAATAACGAAAATCGCTTCATTTTTATTTATTTCTATAATAATACCGATCCCAGCTTCCAACGAAAAGATATATGGGTTTTCTACTTAAAGCTCCTAGATCCAGGAAAATATACTTTTAAGACTGTTTTCTTGTAGCAACACCGGTTAAGGTACCTGCCCTTAATGCGCTATCCCAAAAATCCGGCCTATATATGTCGTGATTGACTGCATACTGTATTACAGATTATTCCTGACGAACTGATCCACCTAACCATAGATATAAATTTTTATTAAAACCAAAGATGCCAGAAGAGGCATACACTTTATGTTTTTCTGAGTATGTTTTACAAAATATCGTAGTATAATAGTGTGTAGCGGCATCTACAACGCCACATGCGAGCTACGCGTCAGACTAACGTCACGCAGAATCCTGCATCGCGCAATCAGAGTTTACCGCGCAACTAGCATATATACAACATCCCGACATCAACCGTCGGGCAGTTGCCCACCAGACACGACACCCGTCTGGTCGGAGGATCCTCCCTTTTCTATAGAGTATGAGTGAGCTTTACACCCTGTTCCTCATACCTCTATAAGTGTAACAAAATGTAAAAAACGGGTAGCAGAAAACATATATTAATTGTTGGGAATGGATTACATAGGTTTGCAAAGCAGTCGTCAAACCACTAAGCTATTTGCTTTGTTGAAAGTTGACTAAAATAGCCGTTCTTATATTATGTCATGATTGACTGCATTGCTCTTTAAAGGTAAAGCGTGATGATAATCATTTAAAAGGTTAAATCTGTAACTATCTGCAATGTCTTACCTACCTTATGGCTCGTCTTTTTACAATTTGCGGTAAACTGTAGAGGAATACGAATAAATTGCAATATTGCTCATTCCCCGTAGCAAATAGCTTGATAATTTATACTCTTTAGACCATAGATATCCGACTTTAGACTGACCAGACTTACAGGGAATATTTATGCATAATTTTAACAAAATCTATCTGGTCGTTTTTGCGTCATGCTGGAACATACATTCAGACAAAAATTCAAAAAATTATATTTTCGTCACTAGAATCGGTCCCAGACCTCGCAATAATTACAAAAAAAAAAACGGTGTGCAATTTTGACTTCGCTACGATTTTATTATATGTATGGATAATGGTCATTTAGCACTAAAAGCATATTTCGGCACATCTGTTTGATTTATGAGGCTGAGAATTACATAGAATAATTTGACCCTGGTAATTCAATAATTAAGTCCATTAGCGGTTAGGGCCTCGTGGAGTCGTAGGCGGAGAGGAGGGATTCCAAAGGTTGTTAATCGCTATGCGTGTTGATGACACGAGCAAATAACAACACTACGATACTTTTAAATATTAGTCGTAATTATATCTAATAAAGCTGAAAATAAATGTATAAAAGATGCAAAAATATGTCGGTACATTTAAGACCTACATATAATTGCGATTTCTTCTGCGATCCAGGATGAAAAGTAGTCTATATTCTTACCCAGGTCATGGTCTATCTGTGTGCCAAATTTCATCCAAATCCGTTCAGTAGTTTTTGCGTGAAAGAGTAACAAACATCCATTCATCCATCCATAGATCTTCACAAACTTTCACATTTATAATATTACTAGCTGCGCCCCGCGGTTTCACCCGCAGAAATCTCGATCCCGTGGGAATATCGGGATAAAAAGTATCCTATGTCCTAATCCAGGTCATATTCTAGCCATGTGTCAAATTTTATCCAAATCCGTTCAGCCGTTTTAGCGTGATTGAGTAACAAACATCCAAACATCCACACTATCACATTTATAATATTAGTAGGATAAGTAGGATAATAATATATATAATAAAGTAGGATTGATTGCATAGATATCCGAGAGATATGCCTTTACTCTATATTTGCTCAAGTTTATGTGTCGCCACCTTTTCCCCACTCCTGAAACTCTCACATAAACAAAAGAAATAGATACGGCACACATGATGCATTCTTCGCACACAAACAAAAAAATATGCGTAACACTTTTGTGCTATTTTATTGCACATATGCTCAAAAGGGGCGGGCACTAGAAAGTATAGATACAGTCACTGAATGCACACATTTAACTCTAGCATCAACTAGGGAAGAGAGGTTGGTATAAATATGTGATCGATAAAAATATCGATGAATACCGACTGCAAAAAGAGGTGTTTTTTGGACGTATTTGGTACCGTTCTTTTTTTCTGCTTTTCCATGTGGAATATTAAAAGACCAATAACAACAAATCAAGTAAAAATATAATATTTTCGTTTGCGAATAACATTTAAGTAATTCAGTTCCTTCAGTTTCTCCCTTACTCAGCCCCGGATTTAGATTTTTTTCGAGGCGGGGCAAAAACTGCAATCTGCCGCTCCCCGCCCCGCCAATCCTTTAACGTTTTACATGAATCCTTATGTATTTAAATATACATGGACATGTCGAACAATTATTTAGGATAGGACAGGACATATTTGAAATAAATCGTGAGATTATGGCATACTAGCTTCTGTACGCGACTTCGTCCGCGTGATACTTCGGCCCCCGACCCACCGCGTCGTTGCGCATCACTCGCCCATGATATTACTTCCTTTTCTTACTGCTCGGTTTCTAGGGTAAGGTTTCTACCTTCTTCAAGAATTGGGCTATCAAATGCAATAAGATTTTTTCAAATCCGACTGCTTGTTCCAGAGATTAGCGCGTTCAAACAAAAAAAACTCTTTAGCTTTATTATTAGCAGAAGATTAGAATAAAATTTTTACTCTTTGAGCCTTTTGTTTTGCAAAAAAATCGATGGCATTTTCATAATTAATCTGATTGTCATGATTTTTTATTGCTAAGATCACACCCGACTTATGCAGAAAAGCTTAACACCAATTAAGGCAATCTAGAATGCACCAGCGAGCGGAGCGAGCGCGAAAATTTTAGCACTGCCTCAAATAAGTTAGATTTTGTAAGTCCGAAAAGTTTTAAGAATTAAGAGTCGCTAGGCTATAAGAACGAGCAAAGCGAGCTCGAATATTTTGCCAGAAACATATTAGGTAAATTTTATCGATCGATAATGCTCCAATCCAACGGCTGCGCCAGCGCTCTGTGGTAAAAACTTAAAGGAAATCGTGTCGCCTTTCCGCATAAAGGCGGCGAAATGGGCGGGACGCCCGGCGCCCTCGCTAGGCGATGTAAAATTTCTAAAATAAAGGATTTGTTCCTTAAATTTTTGGCCACAGAGGTGACAGAAGCGCTCATCCTCCTCAGGTTCGCCACGGCATAGATCTGTTGCAAGAGATGGAAAGCTAACCTTTTTGTATCGCCAAATAAAAATGGAGCATGTGTTTTAAAAACAGAGAGTTTCTGGTAGAATTCAACTGCTCCGCCCGCAACCCGCTCGCACCGTTTGACGATCTATGCCTACGCTAATCACGTAGTGATTTTGTCAGTGTGCCACTCGCAGAGAAAGATAATAAGTGCTGCGCATCTCACTTATCGCAGAGTTGCGGTGCGCTGAGTGGTGCACTTGTTTGCCACGCTTAAATTTGCCTTTCCCCCCTAGATCCGGGGCTGCCCTTACTTAAAATTAAAACTGTTCAACTATCGCACATAAAAGAACAATTAAAATAGGTACTTATTGAACATTATATCTGTCGCTTTCATAATTTAGTTGTTACATTCTTAGCCAAAAAATGTAAGCAAATATCAATATGTTATTCCATCACACATTTTGTCACTTGGATAATATTATTATCCATCGGGGTCTTGCTCAAACTGGTGAAAATCAGTCGATGAGAACATATTTGTATCGACAAAGTGTCTAAGAGCTTTTGGGACTAGCAACGTCTTTATGGACTTTGAAGTCACTTGAAATTACCAACCAATTATTTTCTCTGCATTTTGCATCTACCTATTTATGTTCAATTTCTGGATCTATCGGGAAACTGATATAAAATGTATTAATTCTCGTTTAAGATTCTTAATACAATTTCTTATTAGAGCAACTAACAATTATCGATATCCATATCTCAGTGCTGCGCACCACTAATGCATCGTTTTGACATGCGTCAGTCATTAGGCAAAGGCTGTCGCATGTCAAAAATATTTCACAACTAGATAATTTGTAAAATACTTAAATATTATAATTAATGCAGTGATTTTTTAGTTACCGGTGGTAAGACAAACCACTTGTACTAAGGTTTGTTGTAATTGTGCTATATTTTCACACAAGGACGGAACAATTCGGCATTTCGTAAAAATACGAAATCACACTACACGTTCCGAGGCAAACATATGACTAAACGGTGCTCACTGCAGTCACGCGTATTTAAGGTCAGTTCAACCCAACGGAGGCGACATGCGCCACGCCTCCAAGCCATATCCCTCGATATCCGTGATTGATTGAGTTACTAAGGGGCGAACCTTTTACCATCAACCGGGCTCAAATCCAGACTGCGGGATACTTCTGAGAATTCCAAGGTCTAGTCGGTAGAAGTCCTACATAATCCTTCGTTCTTCCGAGACATAGGGTATCCATGAGGAATTACCCACTACAAAAAAAAAAACGTCACTATAAGTCAATAAAAACAAAACGTTGTTGTTGAGAGAAATATGTGTGCGGGCGTGTGTCGGGAAACTCTCCAATAAAATATGTCCTTTGTAAGTTACGAAATATATTTGAAAGTTCGTAAATTTCACAAAATAATTATAAAATAGTAATGTAATGTATAAGTCCATGCCTTTTAGCAACTTTTAAACGAAATTTCACAAAATATTTGTTGAAAAATTGTTCCTGTCAAGGAAACCGACGCCTGCATAACGACGCTCCGCGAATCACCGCGACGCGACGCGAGGCTCCCATAGCAACGGTCCTCAAGACGCAAAGGCTGCGCCCTGGACACGGGGCGCCGCGGCGCCCTAGGCCCGCGCGTCTGCGTCGCATCCGTCAAACTGTCACCAATTGACATAAATAGAAAATCCCAAGTTCTTTATACTATAGTCTTTTTTTTCATAGTGTTTTTCCAGTGTTTTTTAGCAGTGTAATATTTTATTTCAGTGGTTTTTATTCTAAGTTAATAATCATAATATTTTATTTAGGTAAGTGTATTTTTAGTAATGTTAAATGTTGACTGTAGCGACACCGGAATTAGTGGCAGTCAACCTGCCACATCGCTCGATGTTCAGGTGAGATGTCCTCTTTGCTCCCAGCCACGCTTCTTTAAAGGCGAACGGGGGCTACGGATACACTATGGCAAGGTTCACAAACCTCATAGTGTCCCTTTATGCTCCCCAGCCACAACTTCATTACTTTCAGACCAGAAACTTTGGAAAACCCTTTCAAATTTAAAAAATTCTACACCTGTTTTAAAGAGAATTCCCCGGGGCGCAAGGCGGTCTGTTGCTCTAAGTTTGTCGCGATGTCTCCGCCGTGCGACCCAGGAGAATTCTTACAGCGCCTGGGAGCAACTACTCACCTTCCCTTATAGGATTCTGCATGTCCAAAAAAATTTGGCAACAAAAACAACTTTGACAAACGAAATTAAAGACAACTGTAACAATTCGACTCTCATTTTGGATCCAAAATTACCTTTTTTCAATACCCTTTCACAAAAAGGGTTATGTTCACATGTAGAATCCAAATTAAGTGAAGGTGACATCAGAGGAGCGGCAAGGCTACTTTTCAGTAGCGATGTGGTGGCGCCCTACTCTCCAGAAACTCTTTCCGCCCTGGTGAGCAAACATCCAGCGCCTGCGGATGGTCTCACATTTCCTGATCCCCCCCTCCCTCCCGATCCCGATTCAATTCCTTTTAATGTTACTGCCCCCCAGTTGATGGCAGCCGTGAGCTCTTTCCGAAGTGGTTCCGCCGGTGGTCTCGACGGCCTGACTCCTCAGCATTTAAAAGATTTATTGAGTTCAGGCACCGGGGAAGCTGGTGAGTCGCTTTTGAAGGAGCTTGCGGCTCTAATTAACCTGATGCTCAACGGCGGTGTGAATGATGCCATCGTCGATATCTTGTATGGGGCTAACTTATGTGCCCTGCGCAAGAGGGACGGCGGCATTCGTCCCATTGCCGTTGGTTGCACCTACAGGCGTACGGCAGCCAAAATATGCTGCAAATTGTATGGTGAAATTCTGACCAACAAGTTCCAACCCCTACAGCTTGGCTTTGGATCCAAAGGGGGCTGCGAGGCTGCCGTACATGCCCTATCTAGTTTTTTAAAAGCCAGTAAAGGTGAGGTCATCCTCAAGGTTGACGTTAAGAACGCCTTCAACTCCGTTAACAGGGACACTTTGTTGGCTGAAGTAAAAAAGGAGTTACCAGAAATGTATGGTTTTATATGGCAGTGCTACAGGCACCCATCAAAATTATTATATAAAGACAACGTTTTAGAATCTGCAGTCGGATGCCAACAAGGTGATCCTCTCGGGCCAGTCATTTTCAGTTTGGCTATCCACCCCATAATACAACAACTAAATTCAAAATTTAATGTGTGGTATTTAGATGATGGAACACTAGGAGGTGACGTAGACACCGTTCTAAAAGATCTTCAATTCCTAAAGCAGCAGTTCCAATCAATCGGTCTTGAACTAAACTACTCAAAATGCGAAATTTACCTATGTGACAATACCGACAGACAATCGACTATACAGAAATTCAATTCAATAGCCCCAGACATCAAAGTTTTGGAAAAAAGTTCACTGCACCTCCTAGGTTCTCCAATTTTAGAAGACAGTTTTTCACCATTCGTCGACGAAAAAATTAAACATTTTAACGATATTTCGGATAGACTTTCTAAAATTAATTTACATTCGGCATTCACCCTTATAAGATATTGCTGTTTCGGCCCGAATTTTATGTATTGTCTCCGCTCTTCCTCTTTATGGAAGCAGCCACAGCTATTAGACAAAATTGATCATATTATTCGAAGTACTCTTACATCCATTTTAAATGTGGAATTGGACGACCGCGCGTGGCTGCAAGCCACACTACCAATTCGTTTTGGTGGGCTCGGCGTCCGCAAAATTTCTAGTGTAAGCCTACCGGCGTTCCTGTCCTCGGTCCACAGCACCGAAAAGTTAACCACAAGAATCTTAGCCCCTTCCCAGGTTGACTCTGAAGTGCCGTGTTTGACCGATGCGGTGAACGCCTGGAAAGTAGCTTGCCCGGACGCGGTTCAGCCCGAAAACCCGTCTTCCCAGAGACAGTGGGATGAGCCGCTCTGCAGGTTGGTACGGAATAAACTTATTAATACGTCCACCAATACTGCCGAGCGTGCCCGCCTGCTGGCTGTGGGGGAATGGGAGTCAGGCCTCTGGCTTCGGGCGCTACCGTCACCCAACACAGGCACTTTACTGGGTGATACCACATTCCGGCTCGCTACATGTTTACGTCTAGGCGCTCCTTGCGGGGCTCCACATCGCTGTCAATGCGGTGAAGCAGTCGACCGCCTCGGACACCATGGCCTATCCTGCAGCAAGAGCGCTGGTCGGATGGCACGTCACGCCAGCATTAATGACATCATCCGTCGAGCTCTTGTCACCGCCGGGGTGCCAGCTGTTTTAGAACCCAATGGCTTGGCACGTGACGATGGGAAGAGGCCAGATGGAATGACCATAATGCCTTGGAAGTTGGGTAAGCCTTTGGTGTGGGATGCAACTTGTGTCGACACCCTCGCGCCATCTCATCTTCCTAGCACGGCGGGCTGTGCTGGGGCGGCTGCTGCAGGAGCAGAAAACCTCAAACGGCGAAAGTATATCAACCTTATTGGGAGCTATATGTTTGAGCCGTTTGGGGTTGAAACACTAGGGCCTTGGGGTCACAGTGCTCATCAATTATTTCGGGACATCGCCAAGCGGTTGGTCGACTCTTCACGCGACCAGAGGGCCGGCCTATTTTTAGCCCAAAGAATCAGCATTGCCATCCAACGTGGCAATGCTGCCAGTCTTTTGGGCACTTATCCCATTGACAGCGATGCGGACGAATTTTTTGACGCCCTATGAGCTCTTCACTTTATTTTTTTTTTGTTTTTATTTTTTTTTTTATTGTACTGTTGTAAATAGTAGGTATATATATTTTAGTTTTAGTTTGTATATTGTAATCTATATTAAACATACATTATAAAATAGATTTCTTATTAGTTAGGTTTAATATGTGTCCGTTCCCACCGAACTTAGGTAAAAGAAAGGCGATGACAATAGTCGGTAACGTGGGAAGCGCGGTGTCGTTATACCATCGGTCACTTTGTAGGTACGACGTGCTGAGCTTGCAAGTTGGCCTCGTAACAAGAGCCAGAGCCAAACGTATTTGTAAAAATAACATTTGGGGTAGCAACTGGATCGAAATCAACTTCTTCAGTTATAAACACAGTTTATTTTAAACTTTGTTTTCCATAAAATCGTTGGCAGGTTATTAATAGAATCCACTGATAACTACCACTCATAGAGGTAATTGAACAATGTCAAACAATTATTTTATAGGGAGACGTTGCGTGTACGGTGCACGTACATGGCTTTTTAAAAATAATTTAGTTTTAATGAGCCTCGGTACCTCGTTCGTCTATCTGTCGAAAGCGCGACCTCGTTCCTCGTCCTCGCGATGAGATCCTGGGTTTGATTCCCAGGTCGGGCAAAGTATTATTAGGTTTTTTCATCAGGAATTTCTCGGAAGCACCCCAGATTCTGCATTTGTGCCCAGTTTATGGCAATGTGCTCACCCTCTATTACATGGGACTTAAAACGTAACTGCCGAAATATAAATAAGTATACCTTTGACGAACCTTTTGGGGAATACAGGCCTGTTGTCATGTGTGTTATATATTTCTAAGAAATCCGCCAGATCTCTCTCCGGTCGTGTCGGACTGCTAGAATGGCAATCCGACACGACCGGAGGCCGGAATGGCAATCCGACACGAGTCGGATTGTCATTCCATCGGACTATGAAAGTGAGGGAAGAGAGAAAAAAACGAGAAAGAAGGTAAGAAAATACGTTTATTTGCGATAAACATGACACAGAGTATAACACACCTGAGAGTGCACCTGTGTCTGCGCACACACTTGTGCACTATAAAATCTCCCGCGCCGAAAGCTAGTTTCCGCAGAGATGGGCCAACATGGCCGAAATACGGTCTGGAGGACTTCATATATTCCTATTTTGATTTTGTCCTAATCAATTATTCCTACTTAAAGATCGAGCCTTAACAATCCCAGTATTCTTACAGCGCAGCGGTGGATGATATTCATCCTTTGGGCATAATATTGAAGAAAACTTGTTTTAGAATAACAAATATGGTATCATACATAAAAGAAATGACCCCTGTTGAACCCGCAGAAGTAGTTCTTAATAAAAATTGCCAGTTACACAAAAGGGTTGGTTTTTTTGGTCTTCTCCAATTACAAAGGTCACGAAAATGTTCAGTCCCTCACAATAATTCATATATAGATGTTCATACGTGGGAGTTTATTTCTGAGTCAAATCTAAAGGAGGATTTATTTCAATTTATTATCAGATTCGGGAAAGAAGTGAGAAAATCTTAGTCACTTTTATCACATTGTACGGAGCCTAAGCGTCATTCATCTAGCCTTTTCCGAACTATGTTGAGGTCGGCTTGCACTCTAACCGAATGCAGCTGAATACCAGTACTTGGAGCGTCTACTTATCTGACCTCCACAACCCAGTTACTGGATAACATTAACTTTGTAAGACTGATTCCGGACTTTTGGGTTTCAGACTATCTTTAACAACTCTAAAGACCTTCATCATCGTAATAAAGAAAGTCTGAAAGGGAAATTTAGACAAAGATAAGGTAAAGTTTCATTTTATCACACAATCTGTTTCGATCAAAACAGCTTTTAGCAGATTAGTTTCATTATGAAATTTTCCTTAAATCACGAAGGAAATGTCCGCAGTGTAATGCTCTTAATCCAGGCAAAGCAGGGCAATTAAGGTTGGATTTCAAGCAATTTTCGAGGCCAATACCGCTTCTAAATGGTAGTTTTTCTGTGTAACTGTAAACACAGGTCTTTTCATGGGCATTAAAATGTTTTGGAATTATTATTTCAGGATTTAACAACGGTTTAGTACGTTATCGGACCTTTGTAAAATCTTAAATAACCCCTATTATTCAAATTACAGAGTAACAAAGTTCTGATAGATTAACTCAATAAATCAACGCGTAGCATCTCGCCTAGGACGCGTAGCCAGCATAGCGGTTTATCGTATTAGCTACGCCGCGCCGTGACTACGAGTGCTACGCCGTAGCGCTACGTCGTAGCAATCGTACAGTCAGCAGTGGGACAATAGTATAGCTGTTTTGCATTAAAACAAAACAGTTATTATCTTTTGAAAAACACACAGCATTGGTTGAAGATACAATCTAAGATTTCACCTTATATATACGTCATATGTTAAGGATAAGTACATACCTTAATCCCCCGTTACCTGTGGTCTTTCACTATGGAAAAACTAGCGGTGATTTATGGTTATAGCGAGCTGGATCTGTCACTTGTCAAGTGTCATTCATAGAAGCCTTGAAAACTTAATAGCAAGCACATTGCTCCAATGTAATGTGTTTTTCATAACATAATAACGGTTTTGTTTTAATGCAAAACTGCTCTATTATGTTTCCTTCAAAACACATAGCATTGGTTGAAAACCTTTTTGTTATCTGCTGGTGAAAGAATACCTGAAGGATGTAGACCCTATGTGAATTATGTATTATATGGAATGGACGGATATTTCGGTCCGTATTCATTAATTATTCAAACAAATTTAAGAGTTTTCAATTTATTTATCCTGTAAAATGCAGAAAGGAAAAGATCTTCCATACATTTTTATAGATAAATGGCAAATCTATTTGTCTCATTTACGGTGAACATCCTAATCCTAATCTTAACTTCCTAACTTAATATTATAAACGCGAAAGTAAGTTTGTTTGTTACCTTTTCACGCCTAAACCACTGAACCAATCATCCTGAAATTTTGCATATACGTTGTCAGGTGTACAGAAACGGACATAGGGTACCTTTCATCCCGCAAAAAAGTACTGTTCCCGAGGAAAACAACAATAACGTCCTTATGATAATAGACGGCGCCACGTGTCTTTCGAATCATGATTGAATTACAACCCGAATTGATAGTTAAAGTCTAAGTTAACGCGAGCGAAGCCGCGGGCAAAAGCTAGTATCCTAACTAATATTATAAATGCGAAAGTAAGTTTGTTTGTTTGTTTGTTACCTTTTCACGCCTAAACCACTGAACCGATCATTCTGAAATTTTGTATATACGTTGTCAGGTGTACAGAAACGGACATAGGGTACCTTTCATCCCGCAAAAAAGTACTGTTCCCGAGGAAAACAACAATAACGTCCTTATGATAATAGATGGCGCCACGTGTCTTTCGAATCATGATTGAATTACAACCCGAATTGATAGTTAAAGTCTAAATTAACGCGAGCGAAGCCGCGGGCAAAAGCTAGTGAAATATAAAGCTATAATGATAATTTAAAAGCCATGAAATCTAAACTGAATTACAATAATAATCTCATTAATAAAGGATAATTGGATCACTCATATCCTTAATTAATACAAGTTTGGTAATCTACTTGGAAGTTATGAGATCAATTAAAAGTACAAACATTTTTGAACCACATAGATAATTTTATAAAGATGTGGGAAAACAAACTCAATGTCATACATGACAAAGTTAAAATTCCATTGAAACTGAAATTTATTTAGGACCTTATTATTATAATGTCAACCGATTAATCCGCACATGTAAATGATCTACGAAGGGGTATATAGTATGTCTCTTTATTTGTCAATTAAATTGACTTAAGACGTGAATCATGTACACATACATATTTAAATATTTTCATAGGGAATTAAAATTTCTCATATCGCTCATTTGGAGAAAAATCGACGTAACTGCTGCTTTTAAAATTTTACAGGAAAGATTTAAAGTCTTTTTTTTTTGTAATCTGTTACCGTCTCGTTCTGTAATATTGATAAATCCCAAAACCATATTAAATATTTCACTCCTCTGCTCCTCTGAAAAAATTTTCGAGCACAATATATATCGACAACATTTTTGGGAAAAATTCAATTTACGTCGATGTTACTCCAAATGAGCGATTTGTTAAATCCTCTTCCCCTTACACAGAGAGGACTTCCATCAGACTTCCATCTCATCAGTGGGAACATTATAGGCTGATTATTCTTTTTCTTGAGAGATAGCCCTCTCTTTTACTAGTTCACAAAACTAATCATTCTGTAAACCTACTGGCTATTCCAGTTTCATTTCATCCGATGAACTAATCACCAGTCTGTCTCCCGAAGGCTACCATAGCCCTTATGCTTCCTGGAGGCTCCTCTATCATAGTCTGTTTTAAAATCACAACTGTTATTTTAAACCAACATCAACAACAACAAAACAAAACAACAAACCAACATCAAATCAACAACAGTTTTGGTAGATTTTAAGTAAACACCTTAATTGTCAGTGTTTTTGAATCACAATTTGGCCGAACTGTTATTCAACATTAAAAATTTGTGAGTTATCTTACAATATTAGGGTATGTAAATCTCTGCCAATCAAACTCAACTCATACTCAAACTCAAAGCATTTATTTCAATTACACCATTTACAGGCACTTTTGAATTGTCAAAGAGTCGGTCAGTTAGTCAGAAAGTTGAAGCTAGTTCCATCAAGGGGTAATTTTCTATCCCATATGGGTAACGTTCTTGGCAGTGGTTTAACTAAGGATGCTTTTGAAACTTCCTAAATGTACAAGTAAATGTTTAGATGCAACATCTGTTGGTATAGTATGTGCTTTATGCAAAAAAATATGTAAATTGGGATCAGATTATATAGAACCAATGCCATGCAATCTACACTATGACATTCACCTCTGAATAGGAGCTTTATAAGTAATTAGTGCGGATTATCTCCAACAAAATTTTAGCAAATCCCTTGTTCTTCTATCGACCAACGCCCCTTGCAACCTGACTGCCCTTCCCCCCCAACTTTCCAAGCTAGGAGTTGCAGCTTGTCAGGTCTAAGAGGTTCTTACATAGATTTTGTATAGGTACTGGCTCTTCGAGACCTGTCGTCTCCAAGTACGAGAGCCAGGCTCACTGGGTCCAGTATAGGTCGATTTATACATAATATGTCCCCGTCCTATTTTCGAGTTCAGAAGATCGAGCGCTCGGTCTTAAATTGGGCGAAGAGTATACCCATGCTAGTCGACGATGTCACCTCTAATTGAAAGCATCGCAGAAGCTTGCCAAGCCATCATTTGAGTCCCTTGTGACGTACTGTCGCACACCGGCCGACTTATCTGACGCAAAAAGGTTGACATCGGGGGCCCCACTTTGAAATATGGCCTGGGGCTTGGAGCAACAGGAGCCAATCCAGCTGGTCTGTTCCTAGACAAGCGGTCGGCTAAGCCCTTATAACACTTTTAACCACTCCGGGAGGTAAACCGCTGGCAGAGTGATGTTCAGCTAATCTGCTAAATTCGTCATTTTGCAAGTTAGGTTCAGGAGCAGTAAGGAACGTATCATTAAACTCACTTATCCTAAATTTGCGACAAATGGTCTGTTGTCTGATTGAATTAGAATATGTGCACTCTAAAGACTGGCGTTTTGACTGCTTATTACTGCGTATATTTGCAACTTCAACACAACATCATCATCAACGATCATCGTTGCATATTTCAAAATCGAGTGCCTTTTTTCTGGTTTGGTCAAATTCCTAACAAGAGTAGGATAGAATAGAATATTTTTTATTATGAACACCAAGTGTACAATATTTTACATAAGGCGACACAATGGGCGGTCTTATCACTAAATGCGATATTTTAAAGACATCCTTTGGATGCAGAGAGTAGCCCATTCATGTGGGCTCCTAACCCTTCCTGATGACGAGAAATCTAAGACTGCATCTTCAACCGATGCTATGTGTTTTGAAGGAAACATAATAAGCTGATATTATTATGAATAATTTTTTGACATATTTGTAGATATTAAAGAATCCAACTCCGAATTTTATTCCTTTCTGCTAAGTAATTTAAATAAATAAATAAATAAAATAAAATCCATTTATTTCAGGTTCTCCCATATTAAAATCACAAGTATTACAATTTGGCTCGTGTTTTGGCTCGCTTAAAGTTATCACAAGACGATTTCTAGTGATAACTTTAAACCAGTAACTTAAAAAAAATATATATTGAACCCTCACAGTAAGCCTTTTCATTTGGTATGTCACACGGTACAGTTTGCATAACTTCGTTTATAAATTTTCTTATCTAACTCCTAAAAGTGACCCCCATATTCAAAATGTATTAATTTACGTTACACATCCATGTTTGGGTCACAGAAATTGATTATGTGTACCAAATTTCTCGGTCCATTAGATTCGAAGCAAATGGGCTGTGACAGACGGACAGACAGACACACGAGTGCTCCGTTTAAAATATAAATAAGGGTTTCGTTTTTACATTCAGACATACAGAACCCTAAAAACAGATAATCAAGTAAAACGGGTATCTGAGGATTGTAGCAGGTGGCGATCTGTAGTTTCTGCCTACCCCCATGGGAAGAAGGCGAGAGATTATGTATGTATGTACACTATTTTTTTCTCACGAAGCGATGCGCGCTTTACTTGTAGTAACCAAGGTACAAACACGCTATGAATGCGTGCGGGAAGGCAAGTAGCGTCAGCACGACACACACACGAACACACACTTTTCCGACTTCGCCATTGTCTCGGACGGTACCAAGAGCTCCAGCGCTTACACACACATTTACAGCGTGTTTGTACACTTGGTTACCACAAGTAAAGCTCGCGTCGCCGTCGCTCCGTGAGTTAAAAATACTATAAAACAGATAATCCAAAACACCCTATAATTTGTTTAGTCCGTACTTTGCAGCAACTTTCTAAGCCGAAATGTAAACAAAACTCATAAAGTAAGATAAGAAAACAAAGCCTTTATTTTGACGAGGGTTATCTTTTGGTAGGAAAAGAGGTACCCGTACTGAACTGAGTAATATGCTTTGAATTTGTTTCGTACCTGTAGCGGCATCTACAACGCCACATGCGAGCTACCCGTCAGACTGACGTCACGCGATATCCTACATCGCGCAAGCAGAGTTTACCGCGCAACTAGCATATATACAACATCCCGACATCAATCGTCGGCCAGTTGCCCACCAGACACAACACCCGTCTGGTCGGAGGATCCTCCCTTTTCTATAGAGTATGAGTGAACTTTACACCCTGTTCCTCATACCTCTATACTGGTGACCCCGAACATGAACGTCAGCGCAGCCTTCGTGCATCTACATCAGCGTGACGTCGTCATCACTTCCTTCAAGCTTTCGAGCGGCGAGTCACACAGCCAGCCAGCACCCACGGCTTCCACGGGTATCCTGACCACCAGCATGCAGCGATTGCGCATATCTGGTCAACACCCTCAGCCTCATCAAGCAACCTTGGCACAGCACACTGCACTTTCGGCCGGTCAACAAGAAGAGCTCTTAATCCCTCTCCTGGTCGACGCCAGCAGTCAGCCTCAACCCGGCGCTGTACCACATCCGACGCACTGGAGCATAACGCAGCGCCACCCCGACTCACTGGGGAATCTTCGCAGACAGTTCCGACTCACCGCGAACTATGCGACACCCGGTTTCGACTCACTGGAACCTCACCTGGCCCTGGCAAGCATCGCAAGATACAAGACTCAGCCCACTATCGACCTCCGGTCTCCGGGGGGGAGTGATGTAGCGGCATCTACAACGCCACATGCGAGCTACCCGTCAGACTGACGTCACGCGAAATCCTACATCGCGCAAGCAGAGTTTACCGCGCAACTAGCATATATACAACATCCCGACATCAATCGTCGGGCAGTTGCCCACCAGACACAACACCCGTCTGGTCGGGGGATCCTCCCTTTTCTATAGAGTATGAGTGAACTTTACACCCTGTTCCTCATACCTCTATATACCTAAGCTGCTAAAGTGTTGAAGCAATATACAAGAGATTAGTTCGCCATAAAATTAGAGCAGTATTGAATAATCTAGCTGCCTAGCTAAGCGTAAAGAATGGAACTTCATGCCGAAGAATCAGCATTTTTAGAACGCCAGAAGTTTGGTAAAGTAGAAGAGAGAAAAGGTTTGAAGTAAACCGGTATGTCGTAGAACCAAACATTCGAAGACAATTGACGTCTACCAAACCGTAATATGCCCACGCGTGGTGAATTACCTATGGCAGGACCGCTCCCTTTTACAGAGAGGAGACCTGTGTATAAGCAGTGGGAACATTGTAGAATTATACTATGGTCTTTTTTAATATCCGATACTTGTCGAATAAATAAATATTTTGATCCACAAATGTTGTTAAGTGTTAACAACACTGAGTGTAGCACTTGATACAATGTTATTCAATAAATATGAATTTAAAATCTATTCTATACAAACAAATACCTAAATAAAATACCTACGTACACTTTTAAATAAATTCACATTATCAACAATAATATGCAATAAAATTAAAATATTCTGTAAATAAAATTAAAATTACGATTTAGAGAATATATTCTTTAAATCATAATTTTCACATGCGAATGAATTCTTGCGCATACTGTTGCTGAAAAACAAAAGCTTAGGATTTAAACTAGCACATAAACTCACGTCAAATCCCTGCACAGATCTGTAGGTGGTGGGGCGCAGGAGTTTCATGAGGGTGGCGCCATCTGTTGGTGGTAGCCCGGACCGCATTGCCGCGGTCGCCGCCCGCGCCCACAGGGTCACCGCGTCGTACAGGTGAGCTGCTTCTATGGGGACCTGTAGTAAACGTTACGAACTCATCAATAACGCCGTACCATAGACACAAAAATCGCGTTAGGTCGCAAAAAATTGCAGTATACTGATTTTTTGGGATTCTTTAGGACGGTTTAAGCTCAAATTGTAGCTTTGTTCGTAGGATGCACCTTTTACAGGTTATAAGTAATTAACTGAAAGAAGTCCGAAAATTTCGAGATTTCTCAATTACCACGCAGTAAGCACAGGTTTTTAAAAGCTGCAAATTTGGTTTTACACTATTGATATCTATCCTAATAACATCCCAGAGAATCAGTATTGTGCAATTTTTTGCGACCTACGATGTTTTAAAAATGACTGGCCTAATCCTATAAAATTTATTCTGAATTACCCTCTTAGTTCACCTAAACACAATGGATTTAGATGTAATTTACCATCATTCAGAGAAATTGTTCTGGAAGGTTTATTGTGTAAGTAATGTATGACCGGCATATAACTAAGGCTGCGGACAAATATGATATTGCCAGGAATTAAACGCAAAAACAAAGCCTAATCCCGATGTTTGTTATTTTTGTATTTTCTTATTTTCTTTCGTAGTGCAAGATATAAAAAAAAAAACTATAGATTTCATTTGACTGTAGAATGTTGGTATTTTAATAAAGATAAAGAATGAATGAATGCCAGTATTACCGTTCTTTGCACGGGTATAGAATTAACCACATTGTACTCGTAAATCTATTATTTTGTTTGTCAGTCATCATTTTCAGGCCTTTCGTGTAATAACAGAGATATACAGAGAATGACTAATTATAAACTTATGAGGTTATAATTATTTAAATTTTATTATCACAAATTTTATTATCATACAATCCAAATCCTAATCCTAACTAATACCCTAACTTCCTAACTATCCTAATCCTAACTTCCTAATTCCTAATCCTAACTTCCTAACTTCCTAACTAATATTATAAATGCGAAAGTAAGTTTGTTTATTTGTTTGTTACCTTTTCACGCCTAAACCACTGAACCGATAATCCTGAAATTTTGCATATACGTTGTCAGGTGTACAGAAACGGACATAGGGTACCTTTCATCCCGCAAAAAAGTACTGTTCCCGAGGAAAACAACAATAACGTTCTTATGATAATAGATGGCGCCACGTGTCTTTCGAATCATGATTGAATTATAACCCGAATTGATAGTCAAAGTCTAAATTAAACGCGAGCGAAGCCGCTGCCAAAAGCTAGTACAATTATACATATATATCATTACTTCATTAGAGAGAGCTGTAAATAAACACTGAATCCCGCAATCCTACTTAACTAATGTAAATAAATAAGAAATCAATTAACAGAACTCCGTAGATGTCGTCAAAGAGTGAAAACAGGAAACCCTTGTATGACAAAGAGATAAAATAAATTCGCATTTGAGAGATATTCTCTCTCAAATGCGTATTTATTTTATATCTGGGTTATTCTGGTTTTCTCTCTCAAAATAAAATAATGATATGCGTTGTTTGCAGTTTGTAATTACTTTAAGGCATTGTATTTTTTTTTTCAGATATAAGTATAGTGGTTGTTAATGGTCTGGATCGAGGTAAAACAAGGTATATTGAGCAAAGGATTTGTATTTTAAAACTGTAGGGTTGGAGAACAAAATTGTAGGTTTAGGTAGCGCGCGTTGTCTCTCGCGTTAGTAATGGCACTGCGTGATCGTAAATTAAAATGGCGGTTCGGACCTCCCTCTCGAACCCACTCTGACACCGCGTACTCCCTTTTACATTGTTTTTATGTTATTTAATTAACTGCGTCGTTAACAGTGGTATTCCCGGCCAATTTCCTTCACAATAAACTCTGCTACCATCATTATCATCATGGTGATTCTCCTCTCCTTATACCAATTTATTTATGGTTATCGCAGCAAGTGTGTTCATCATCTCCATCAGCCATTATTTCTGTGAACCGTTTACTACTCCTTGGTCTCGAAGTCGCAAGCGCAGCTGCTAAGCGTGGTATCCTGGGTTCAATTCCCAGGTTGGGTGGGTTTTAGTCAGTAAGAGTCTGAAACGCCCTTCCGCTCCGCCCAGAGCGGGACGGGTCATTTGATGATTTCCCACCCAAAAAAAAAAAGGTTGGGCAAAATGTTATTAGGTATTTCGCAGAAGTTAGAGGAGTGATACCCCCGTGCCTCGGGAAGCACGTAAAGCCGTTGGTCGTGCGCCTGATCTCTCCCCGGTCGTGTCGGATTGTCGTCTGATAAGACTGTGAGAGTAAAGGAACAGAGTGCACTTGTGTTTGCGCCCTCACTTGTGCACTATAATATCTCCTGCGTACCAAGGTAATCTCCGTTAGGATTCGCCACGATGACCAAAATTCGTTTAAGAGGATATTTTTTTATCTCAGCGATATCACACAGTCCATAATTTCTGTGGTCTTTGCCTACTTTTATAGATTTTTCTCAAAAGCCACTACTTAAAATGAATCCTCAGTTGTTGCCCGCCAAATTCAAAATAAATAAATATAATATTCGGAAAATTCTTAGGTGGAACAAATTTCCAAAGTTTAAAGGATAAATGATTTTATTTCTGTAAGTAGGTTTGTACAAACACTTTTACACGTCAATCATATTTTAAAACTAGATGAGGTCGGCGTTTCCTATCTGACTACTCTGAGAAGAAAGGCCGAAACAAACTCAGAGGTCACAGTCTCTTTTAAAGTCCGGACATAATCTTGGTCAGATCATGTGAAGACCATGTAGATTTGAGTCTGAAATGGTCTTTTGAGGAAAAACCACACAGTATGAGTGAACCTATCCAGTCAGTGCACGCATTTGTCAGTAATCATGACGATTGATATGAAATTGATGATTATTATTCAATAAATATATCATTCTTACAGTTGCGAATCGCATTTTGATCAACATACGACATAAAACAAAGCTGCAATTTGCAAAAAAACTAAAGAAAATTTGAATTTGGCGGGCTCCAACTGAGGATTCACCTTAATCGAGAATTGAAGTTGACATATAAAATTCTAACTTCTAAACATAGTTATCCGATACAGGGCTTGTAAGACAAACAGCTAACAAACAGTTACTGTCTCGGAGCTTGTTACGGACTGACCTCGACAATACGGCCGGTATACCCAACTGTCCTACTTATCGAGTTGTTATTTTATATTGATTTTATTCTGTTTCAGGTCATACATTGGGGAAATTACAGTCGAGTATGTCTATTTTTGGTTTGATACAATGTTGCAAAATATTTATTCCATTCTTTTGATTTCGTGTTCATGCTCCTCTTTTGGCCATGGGTTTTCTTTATATTTACATACATACATAAACTCACGCCTTCTTCCCATGGAAGTAGGCAGAAACTACAGATCGCCACCTGGTACGATTCTTACATACTCCTTTTGCATCGTTTATGTTCATACATCTGGTCATACACGCACGCTGGTTGCGAGCACTACGCACCTGACCTTTCTGAAGAACATCACCAATAAGGTCACTATGTGTACTCCGAGGGCCCCCTCCCGGCGTTTCCACTCACATCTGCCTCGTCTTTGGATTTCCGCAGAATAAATTGAATAAAAATTGCTACCGAGAAGGTTTCACGTGTTTTCAAACCAACTAATAGAGTCCCGATTCGGATATCTATGGTCCCGATTCTATTTAAAAAATGGTATCCAATCCCGATTGATCCCCGTGATTGATCTGAATCACGATCTGTTTTAACACAGAAATATCTACTTAGGTCCAAAAAATACGATTGTCCGTTACCCCGTGCTTAATCTTTATAAACGTCGCGTGAAAACGTTTGCAAACATCGCGATCATCTGTCACTCATTTGTGCGATGATCACTTATTTTAAAACAGGGCCTACGTCTAGCAAGTGCCGTCTGTAATCGCCATTCGCAGTTAAATTTCTAGATTGGGCAAAGTATTAGTTAGATATTATGTTTTTCTCTCAACAATATTTTTTATAGCAGCCCGGAATCTGTATTTCGTCGTATCCTACGAATAGGGGCGTAACTGCATATTAGCTACTTTTCAGGAGACACTTTTTTGTGTTTAATTAAATGAAATATGAACAAATATGTATTGATGATTTCATATAATGTGTATTGGTATCTTAAGGTTTGGCTAGGATTATTTTCAATAAATTATCTTCATATTTTATACGCATTTTGTCCCTTAAATCCTTATTCTCTGTTGTGTTAATACGAAGTAGGGCTGGACTTGAGCAGTAAGTTACATTATGCCTTTTATCTGCGGAAATATCGAGGCCACAATCGCCTTAATGTAATTTTTATATTATTCTGTTGCTGGTATTTATTTTTATGCTATAGGAATTTGTATATAATAACTATTTTACCATTAATGGGAACATTTGGATATAGTAAAAGCAAATAATTAAAGAATTACAATATTTTCTTCGAAAGAAAATCTGAATTTTATTAATCTATTTGTTTTGGTAAATATTTAAGCATAAGTACCAAGTGAATAGACATTAACAAGAAAAATGTATTCATACAATGACTTAAAAAAAATATCTATAGGATTAGATACAATTTTTTTTTTATTCATGTATAATAAAACGTCTAAAAAAATAAAAGAATAGTTCTTATAACTCTATAAACCAAACAAATGTATTGTCTTAAATGATTCGGTTATTTTAATGTTTGGAAACAAACCTTTATTTTTATACAATCAGAGCTTAATATTAAACGACACGTAATCATAATCACAACCAGTCCTTAAAATCAAATTGCATGTTATCAAAATCAGTCTTTAAAATCAAATTGCACATTATCAAAATCATAACTTAAAATAAAATAACACGACCGAAATCAGTCAAATTCACATTCAGTCATCTTCTTAGTCAGTACTCTCAGAAATATTGACATTGCCAGCCTGCTCATGAGGCAATGTTCTACAAAATGTGTTGTATTCCTCTGGAATAATTTTAGCCTCACACATTGACATAAGATCTTTATATTTATCATAATTTATTTTTAATGATAATCCATTTACTGGCGTGACTTCCGCAACTACAGTTTTTTTCCCTCTAGTACCCTTTCTTAATGTAGTGATTTTTTTTGTAATCCTAATCCAGTTCATATTTATATTTTAGAACGTTTATTTTGTCCTTACTAACTTGCAATTCTTTAATTTTATTCCATATAACTTTTTCACCATCATCATTCTTTAACCAGTTCTTGCCATCGAGTAATTTACGATAGTTATAAATATCTGCCAAGGTCATTTATTTTACCCTGTAAGTTTTTCCTGTTGTTTTTGCCCATCTGATGAGGTTGATCCATTGATCTGGAGTATAAATAGTATTTTTGCTGGAAGCTCCTTCTATAACAGAATGGACACTGTCTCCCTAATTCTGCGTATGGCCGACTTCGAGAAACTTATGGGTAATACATTCAATGTCAAATTTTTCTAAGATATGTTGATAAAAAGCGAAAACTATCATACTAAACTAGTTTCGCAGTTTCACTACATATTATAAAACAAAGTCTTCCGTCACTTCTGTCTATCTGTCTGTTCGTGATAAACTCAAAAACTGCTGCGCCAATTTTCATGCTGTTTTCACCAATGGATATAGTGGTTCTCGAGGAAGGTTTTAGTATATTATTTGTCAAGTTTTTGTATACATTGGCTATAATATAATGATATTTGTTGGAGGTGTCGGAAAAAAATAAGCCGTCTGGAACAGATCTGGCTGAAATTTGGTACAGGGATAGATTATAGCCTGGAATAAGACATAGGCTACTTTTTATCCCTGGAATAGGTTCCCATGGGTTGCGGGAACGGGATCAAAATTTCATGATTACTTTTGGTCGCGAAAACCGACATCCACGCGCGCGAAGCCACGGGCATCAGCTAGTTGTAGATAAAAATGAATGCATATAATTGAATTTAAACTAAAATTATGAACTGCACTTTTGAATGTAATACGATGTCGGGAAACGGCTTCAAACAGAATAAAATGATTATAAAACGACTTACGCTGTTAAGCTCTGACTTAATATTTTCTTTAATTAAAAATTCTATCTCTTTTTCACAACCTCGTGGCACTGGATACTCGAAGCAATCCCTTTCATCATTGCAACTTTCAAAAGTGTTGGCTGAAAAAAAAATGAAATTTAAAATTGTCGTCAAAGAAAACTGACGGAATTCCGTAAGCACCTATAATATGTATTAGATCGAACAAATTTCCATGTATTCTTACTAACATTAAATAGCCATAACATTTAAAACAGAATTCTTCTAAAACTTTAGGAAAAATGTAAAATAATGAAATAAGCATAATTGTAATTTTCGTGCGAAATGCGGCCACAAATGCCTTTATATCAATTTTCAAGCAATAGAAAAAAAACCTAAGTGCATTTAAGCCCCAAACCAGAAAAAACATGAAATTGTGTAATCAGTGTTTAAACTTGTACAAAAGGTTTAAAATCATGTGAGCGTAAAAAATATTGTACTTAAAATAACAATGTGTATATTTCAAAAGCATCAAAGAAATAATAAAAGACAAAAACATAATTTGAACGAAGAAGAAAGACACAAACGTAATTAGGGCTTCGTCTCTTCTATACATACGCAATTTAGCCATTCCATAGAACACAGCCACAATCACCATGAGGGTTTTTTTCTATGTACCCAATATTGAAAATTGAATAAGTAATTAGAATGACTTAATTAAGTACAAACTCGTTGATATTATGTTATTTGAACTAAATCAATACAATACAATTTAACAAAACATCATTTCAGCCTTAAAATCCCTTGAGCTATAAAATATTTTGATTTACTTCCTTGCTATAATCTTTGTCTGTTTTCTTTCATTTACACAATCTTCCTTTCCAACCAATTCCACCAACTTTCGTCCTCGGCGTTTCATTATTTATTATAAAATATTACGGTAAATTTGATATGTATGATTAAACTAGTAGTATAGGCAAAAAATGTATTTATTTAAAATTCAGATTACGCTCGCCACAGCTAACAATCTCTGCGTTCCGCCGACTAGTGGCCGAGCGGCGCTAACACGCTCTCCCCGCGCCCGCGCACCCCCACTACTTGCGAAGAAAGAGGACGCGACGGCGATTGTGGCTTTTTTCTTCGTTGACAACATAGTGCTTAAAATTGTGGCTTTTTAGAAAACCTAATTATTTGATAACCTGTACCGTTTTTAATTGTTTTATTGAACTGGTTAAATGTGGTATGATGAACAGAATTGAATTATGCAATAAAAAAAGAAAGCCCCTATGTTCGTTAGGGCACTATTCGTAGGATACGACGATTTGTGCCAGACTGCCTATTGGTACGCCACCCATTACATGGAAACTACTCTGTAATTGCACCCTAATTGCGTAACACACTATCAATCAGAATCTGAATAATTTTGAAGGATATTGCTAATCCATCGCTTCATATGTTCGAAAATAAATCTGCTCAACAACGTAAATAACGCAATGAATGTTGTTGAACTGTCAAAATGAAAACCATTCCTACTGTTAGTGTGTTATTCAATTACCCCGCTGCCGCGCTAGTGTGTGTAATACCTACACCTCTACCAACCCCTTTCGGTGAAAATGGCGTGATTCTTCTATTATTTACGTGTGTAACTATAAAATCATTGTTGAACCGTAAATCAATGCAATCGCAATTTGAAACACGAGATTGTAATCCATTTTTGAACGATCTCATGTGTCCCGACCTACCTCACGGCTTAACCCCGTGGCGTACGAACTACACGCTCAGGCTGCGTCCTTAACAAAAGCGATCGGCGCGCTCATATGTCTCTTGTTGTTCGGTGAACCGAAACGCGTCGTCGCGCCAACAGAGGGCGCTTTCCGATTTTCCGAACAAAAAGTGACATGAACGCGATGACCGCTTTTGAATAGGACGCGGGGTCAAACAACACTTATCTTGCGACAGTGACCGCGGAGAAAACATGCCAGAAGTTGGTTAGAGCATGCCACGAGTCACCGTAACGCGACTTGCGCAGCGACGGACGGAAGCAATGTTAAAGGAGGTTTTCTCTGATTCTTTACTTGTTATAACATTCTTTTTGTTTTTCATTCCTGCCTTGACATTACGAATATATCTTTCAATATGAAATACGTGTTATCTTTTTGATTCATAAAATACGTCTCAACAAGCAAGAGACGAATGCGCGTGTCGTTTGATGCAAGTCGCATCGCTCGAGGTCGTGAACGGGGCCTATCCTATGTTCGTCTTAGTTGCGACGTTTCCTATCACCGAACGTACGCAACGTAAAGATTCACGCCCTAGTTTTATATTTACCGGTGTAGAAATAAATATTGGCTGTTTCTTTTGCTTTATAAAAGTGTATTTAGCTCACCTAATTTTCACAAAGTTTTGTGTTGTTTCTGAACCTCTATTAATGAGTGAGCAAAGTACCTAATACCATGGAATGGAGAGTACATTCTTACTGAAATCAGGTGTTACGGGATTATTTCAGTTGTAGTAGTAGTGTTTTAGAAAAAAACCTTACAATTATTGATTAGAGCACAATATAATTATGTTCTCTAAGGACCCGTTGTTTGATCAGTAGTCAAACATACTAATAGTTAAAATGCGTTACTTAAACTAACAATTTGTTAAAAATGACAGAAGTACGTTGTTTGACAAATTGACAAAAAAAATTGACAATTTGCTATAAAAGTTAACCATGCGCAGACAGAGTAGTTAAACTTTGACAGCTATTGACTATTGTCAAGTGACTAATAGTAAAATTGACTAATGGTCATGTTTAACTATGTATCAAACAACGGGCTTTGTTTTTTTTTTTTTTTTGTTTGGGAAATCATCAAATGACCTCTCCCGCTCTGGGCGGAGCGGTAGGGCGTGTCAGACTCTTACTGACTAAAACCCACCCGTGTTCCTTCAGTTGCCTGTGCGCCAGGGCCACGGTAACTCTTTCGAACAATCCGCAGCCCCGGCAGAAAGTCAACAAAGCTAAATATAGATTTAAACTAGAGAAATGAAATATACATTTGTATTTCCCAATGAAAATTTGAGGGTTTATGACATCCACCAATAACCCGCACTCACAAATAGGAGGCCTTGTGCGTGTCCTTTGCAAAATAACAATATTTCTTTAGTGTTTAATGTTTTGATTACTTCCGTGTATTTTTCAGAGAATTCGCAAGAACGCGGCTTTTATAGTGAGTCTATTATACAAGTCTAGAATGTTGGTGCCAGAAAAACTGCGTTTCCTATAACCAGGGCTCCAAACAACCCCATCCATTTCTAAGGAACGTACCATAAAAGGCCTCGGTTACAATTTTCAATAGTTAGAGAATTACATCCCAATATTTTATTTAAAACTTTCCTAGAATGAAACGGATACTGTTCTATCACAAAGGCGAGAATTTATTTTCCTGTAGTTGATGACTTGAATGTTGAAACAAAATAAAATGAAATTTCCGTTGAGCAAAACGTGCTGTAATAGATATTAGGGTACTTTCCTTGTTTCCACCCAGCATTTTAAGTAGGTAGTGTATTGACACTACCGACCAAAACATGTTTGTTTTGCAAGTAATGTGTAAAGTCTAGTAAAATTTAACTAACATTTCTGAGTTTTTTAAACCCTCCTTACTCTGTCTCTTCTAGTGCTAAGTGATGGACATCACCTATTCTCTCGAGACTTGAAGACTTTCAGGTTATACAAGGTCCAATAAAAACAAAATTAAAAAACTTCACCGACAATTAAATATCTATTCACATCGCCTGTGAAGTTTCGCTATTGAGAAACAGAGACCACAGCAAGGAGTGACCACAAATATAAGCTTCTACAAGTATTTTTAAAACTTCTGCTTCCTCCCTATACGCAAAATATGTCTCAACACACAGATATTAGTCCAACGTCAGATATCTTTTGTCTGTTAAATAAAATTGACGTCTGGCAGTTTTTGTATGCAAAACCTGTCAAAATTTTTATGATTTTTTCCTCGGATAAAAATGCAGCACTTTTTTTTTTTTGGTGGGAAATCATCAAAATGACCTCTTCCGCTCTGGGCGGAGCAGAAGGGCGTATCAGACTCTTACTGACTAAAACCCACCCTTGTTCCTTTAGTTGCCTGTACGCCAGGGCCACGGTAACTCAAAAATCCAGCCCTGCCCCTAAAACTCTTTGTATAACGGACAGGAACATTTATCGCTCTTTGACATTCCGGTCACGTATGTTTTAAAACGGGAAGAATTTGAGGCACACGACAACTCAATTTGAGTTGCGCTTCATCCAAGTCACGTCACGTTTGCTTTCATTCTTTGTTTGTCTGAAGCTTTTGAAAAATAATTTGTAAGTATACAGAATGTTCTTGATGTAAATCTAAAAGGGAGGGGAAAACACTGAATATTTTCATTACAATAACAGTAGCAACATAGCATCACACCCACCCACCTTTTGCCTTTAGCCCCATGTACGTAATAAGGGCGACCCTATTGCTATCAACCGGAAAAAAAATTAGAACCCTACAACCCTTTGTTCGACCTATAAATCGAACCCAGGACCCATGTTCAGCAGTCGCTCTTACGACCAACTACGAGGCCAACGAGGCAGTAAACATTCACATTGATCTTCGTTTAAACGTGTACAGTGCAAAGGAATAGACTTAAAAAAATCTTAGTAAACAGCCAAATTCCAAGAATAATTTTGTTTGGATTGTGTGATAAGGAGCAGAAATTAGAAGGAAAGAAAATTTGAAGTACCAGAAATTATAAACTTATATAAAAAACCGGCCATGTGCGAGTCGGACTCGCGCACGAAGGGTTCCGTACCATTATCTATAAAAACGGCAAAAAAATCATGTCTGTTTTATGGGAGCCCCCTTAAATATTTATTTTATTCTTTTTTTTTGTATTTGTTGTTATAGCGACAACAGAAATACGTCATCTGTGAAAATTCCAACTGACTAACTATCACGGTTCATGAGATACAGCCTGGTGACAGACGGACAGACAGACGGACGGACAGCGGAGTCTTAGTAATAGGTTCCCGTTTTACCCTTTGGGTACGGAATCCTAAAAAGGAGTTAATAAAGAAGAAAAAGGTAGGTAATTAAAACCCAGTCTACAAGATTTACTCTGTAGACTAGTACTGTAGAGGTTTTGTCCGGTTGGCTTTAACAAGCGACCTTCGCGAATATTTTATAAATATGTTGATTGCATGAATAATGAGATAAACACTTTCATATTCAGAAGATTTGAAAAGAATTGAGACGCCGCTTGGAGAGCTGACAGAAGCCGTCTTGATTTCAAATATGTAGATTGAACTAAATAAATAATTCTTCTATTATACTAAATACACCTTTCATATTTAGACCCAGTAATACAAGGGCGCGGTGCCCTTATAGGACCTACCTATCTCTGACTCTCTCTCTCTCTTATTAACATTCGCTAACTATGAATGTAAACAAATACAAATAGTTTATTTTTCTTTACAAGGTTTGTACTTCATAGCTAATGATAGAAGTGTCCTTTTAAGCAAATAAATGCCTGTATTAGCACACTTCACTCTTCCGCAACTTAAATTTACGTAACGTAAGTCCACATACAAAAATGATGCCAGAATTTACTATTTATATAATTTTGAGAAAGTAAAATAACATAAAAAATAAATTAAATTAAAACAAAAAAAAGTTATATGTTATATGAGAGTTATATGTTCGAGCCGTTTGGGGTTGAAACACTAGGACCGTGGGATCCGAGTGCCCACTTGGGTTTTGGAGACATCGCTAAGCGGTTGGTCGACTCTGCACGTGACCAGAGGGCTGGCCTATTTTTTGGCCAAAGAATCAGCATCGCTATACAACGTGGCAATGCTGCCAGCCTTTTGGGCTCTTTTCCTGTCGACAGCGATGCGGACGAATTTTTTGATGCCCTATGATTCTTTTCCTTCTTTCTTTTTTTAATTTTTATTTATTGTTATTTAGTTGTACATACTATTAATATTATTTGTAGAATACATAACTATTAAAAAAATAAAAACACAAAAAAGAATTACAGAAAACTAATATTTTATATAAGCTTATTCAAATGAGCGTGTGTTTTGTGTATGTTATATGTGAATTGGGTATGTGTGATATATGTGAGAGAAACACCCATTGAATACAAGATTTTGAGCAAACAATTCTTTGAATCTCAATTAACATAGTACGTGAAAAGTCTGTCTATAGGTAAATAAATTACTAGGAAAAATTCAGCGGTTGCAAACTCGAGTGATACGATACATTTTTGACGTCGAGGGTAGGTAACAAATAGATAGATAGACAGAATACTCTTTATTATGCACACCATAAAAATTACAGATATATGCAGGCTGTAAAAAGACCCATCACATAGCCGTCAAGTACGCATTCTGTACATCAAACTAAGTTTTCTTTTTCCCTTGTCCTAGGGTTCAACAATAGGATGGACCCTAATCTTATTACAATCTAGCCTTATAAATAGACTAATAAGAAATTTAATTATAACCTAAGCTATTAAATTGTCTTACAATGTGTCCAATAACACTTTTCTTACTGTCTCTATTAAGGAGAATACATTTCGTTCTTGTGTTTGTTTGGCACTTTTGTACTTTACACTATTCACTAACACTAAACACTAGCTCGAACGGTTTTGTTCTTTTTAGCCCTCATATCAAACTAAGTAACATTGCACAAAAGTAATTGCTGGGAAACGAATTTTATTTTTGGTATGAAAAATTGCTGTTTGCGGTAGTGCGCAACGTAACGCACGCAACACATTAGGCTTATGGGTGCATAGTACAGGGGTCGTGGGCGTATTTAAAGTTGTGTTATAAACTTATCACATTAAAAAGTTGTTTTCGTAAAAAATGTCAGTAAAACTTGGAATTTTGTCTTTCAAAATCTCCGTAACCAGAAGGTTCAAAGGTAAAATCCAGTACAAAAAAAAAAAATTAGAACGACAGGGAGTACAAGTGACTCTCGGCTGCTTTAAGAGTCTTTTTAGGGGGATACATTGGGCAGTCTTATCGCTAAAAGTGATCTTTTAAAGACAACCTCTGGATGGATTAAAGGAGAAGGAGTGATAATCCTTCAGGTAGTCTGTAGTGTACCATTTACGAGTCTGTAGTGTACTTAACTATACAAATATATACAATAATAATCATGAAACACGTGCAAAGAACAAAAAATGTTTAAAGAGAACAACAATGTAACAATGTATTATTACTTTTGTTTTAATTAGAAAGTAGTTAGTAAAGAAATTTTATTTTTAATTTGTAGTTATTAGCCGCGGAGTAGAAATATAATTTATTTTAGACAACTTTGTTATTTATTTAAAAAAGTCACTTGTGGCCACGCAATCATTACAATTTCAATCCAAAATATTGTATCTATATCTATAATATACATTATAATAAAATAGTAAGGAACCAAAACTGTACATTGAATATTTATGAAAAAAAAAACTAATTGCTACGAGGTGTGGGAACGAGTCTGATGCGGAAAATATAGTTTTTAGAATTTTTGTCCGTTTGTCTGAAAGTATACCCCGGAATGGCGCAAAAACGGCTGAACGGATTTGGATGAAATTTGGCACAGATAGTTTATAATCTGGATTAACACATAAGGTACTTCTAATCCCGGTAGTACGTTTCTGTGTGATATTTTCCGGCATACTCACGGGCGAAGCCGCGAGCTAAAGCTAGTTAGTTTCACATAAACCTACATGGACACTTATGAAACGTCAGAAGCTAGACACACGATTCCAATTGGTCGTTTTCTATGGAGAAGAGCTGACAAGAATCTCTCTGAGAGGACGGTGTCAACAAGTACCAGGTACCTACTTAACAAAAATGTAAAATAAAATAGAAAATGTAAAAAAACCGTGAAACTTTGGGGTTGAAACCCTCGGGCCGTGGGGTCCGAGTGCCCATATTTTATTTAAGGAAATCTCCAAACGCCTGTTTGACACTTCTCGTCACCCAAGGGCTGGCTTTTTCCTAGGCCAGAGGCTAAGCATTGCCATACAATGTGGCAATTCCGCCAGTCTCTTGGGTACATTACCAGTCGACAGCGATGCGGAGGAATTTTTTGACGCCATTTTTTTAGTTTGTTAATAGTTTTAGTTAGGTTAGGTTAATTAATTAGATATAAGTTGTTATTCATGTACTCAATTAAATTTAACTTATTTAATAAATAGAAAATGGTCAACAAAACGAGGTATATATGAGTCTACGAGGCCTACAACGTGCTCAGACTCACAAAATCTTTTTTATTTTGTGAGTGTACAAAATCTTTTCTATTTTGTGAGTGTGAGTGTGTGTGTGTGTGTGTAAATATTTAATTTAAATGACATATTGTAATTAATTTGTAAATAATACGATTCGATTGATTATATAGAACCATGGAATGCGCTTTAAAGTACAACTTTAGAACACTTATTCTATGACGACTACTTACTATTAATTGACATTTGGTCACCTTTTCTGTCACACAGATAAAATAAGCAGCCAGTCTAAAATAAACTAACAAAACTTCAAAATAAAATGTCACACAAATTATGATAATAATCATCCACTCAAAGCTTACCCTCTATCTGTTCTGCCATTTTTAAATATTCAAATTGGAAGCTAGAACTTCAATTTAAATATTTTGTTTCCAAAAAAAAAAATTGAATACGCCGCCTTTTTTTAAAGATGTTTGACTTGTAGATCTCAAATGATTAAGAGAGATAAACAAATGCAATTGAATTGAATATTTTGTTCCCAAAAAAGGACGTTACCTACGCCGCCTTTCTTTTAAAAATATTTGACTTGCAGATCTCATCTGATCACAGGAGATAAATAGATGCAATTTAATTTAGTCTGAGTAATACAGGGTCCTTGGTAGAAGGACCGACACAATTTTTTGAGGGATGGCGGATGTCATTTGCTAGCATAATATTCTTTTATTTTTCATTTTTATTATGAAATAGCTGCTGTCCGCGACTTCGTTCGCGTGGAAGTCGTAAGACACCACAATATACTTAAATAACAGCCACATTTTTATAAAACTTTCCTGTATACTACATTTGTAGTTTCGTTCTCGGCAGCCAAAATATGAAGAGAGTCAGGACTGGTGATGCGGGAGCAAGCTGCGTACAGTTATCCGTGTGAGAAGCAGCTCGACCTGTGGTCGAGACCCGCAGCTTTCAGTAGTAATTTGCCATTGCTTGCGAAGTTTTTCGTTTTTAGTAAATTAATGAACGCCTGCGTTCTTGTATATACTATCTAATAGCACAACACTGATACACTGACTGATGCCTTATTACAGATTTTACCTGAAATAATATGTCAGTAGATTCATTCCAATATGAAATAAGTTGACTGTTGTGTATAACGTAAATTACTATTGAAGCACTTCATAATTAAATTGTAATTATAGTTAATTAATCTTTATTATTGACATTGTATAACTTTATTATTATGTACTTAGTATCTCTCGTGTATCTGTACTTTTGCATGCCTTCTGGTGAAATATGGCTGTTGCTAATTATACGTTTTATGTCACCATGTTTTATACCCATAACTGCGAAATAAAAAAATTAAAAAAAAATTGTAAACACACGGGATTTCTCATTAATAGTCACCTAACCATAGATATTTATTTTTATTATAACCAAAGATGACAGAAGAGGCATAAACTTTATGTTTTCTGTGTACGTTTTACGAACTATCATAGTACATATAATAGTATAACAAAATGTAAAAAACGGGAAGCACAATAAATATTAATTGTTGGGAATGGATTACATAGGTTTGCAAAGCAGTCGTCGAACCACTAAGCTATTTGATTTGTTGATAGTTGACTAAAATAGCCGTTCTTATATTGTCATGATTAACTGCATAGCTCCTTAAAGGTATAGATAGAGGTGATGATAATCATTTAAAATGTTAAATCTGTAACTGTCTGCAATATTCTAACCTATTATCTCGTCTTTTTACAATTTGCGGTAAACTATAGAAGAATACGAACAAATTGCAATATTGCTCATCCCCATAGCAAATAGCGTGATAATTTATAGCCTACAGATTGACGATACTTATATGGAATATATATGAAAAATTTGTACAAAATCTATTTAATAGTTTTTGCGTGATATTGGAACACACATTCAGATAAATAGACAAAAATTCTTAAAAAAATATTTTCTGTTTCAGTATCGGTCCAGACCTCGCATAAATAAATATAAAAAAGCAATATACATACAGTTTTGACTTCGCTATGGTTTTATTGTAATACTAGCTTTACCCGGCCCGGCTTCGCACAGGTAACACTAAGTATCTAACACCCTACCTACCGAACCCCCTACACTACACTACACTACAATCTCTTAGTATTGTATAATTGCATAGCACATGTGTGAGTATTATGTACCTACTATAAAGCTACCATTTACTAGGTTTGTCTTTCATTGACTTGAATGTGCCCTGGCGGCTGAGAGTATGTCATGCTCACTCAAATGTCTCACTGGTGGTGGCGTGTGTGTTAGATCATTAAGTTCCCTTCAAAATGGTTGAGCTAAATGGTGCTGATCCATACGTCATGTTCGTGAACGGGCGCCGTCAGTAAGGACTGGTCATCTCTTAGCTGCCACGGCTTATTTTAATTTAATTTAATATTTGAATTGTTTTTGTCTCTTTATTACGGACGCTTTTAACGTTCTGCATCGTTCTCACATGCATAATTTCAGCATGAATGATATAACCAATATTTTGTTACCATATTTTGATTTAAAAGAGTATCCATGGAGTTTCTTGCCCGTTCTTCTCCATAGGTACCTACTACGCTTTGGAATGGGCAACTAGCTTCATCTTTCTGACTGACCGACCCCTTGACAATTCAAAAGTGCCTGTAATTGGTTTATTTGAAATAAATGCTTTGAGTTTCGAGTTGGAGTTTGACACCTACCTACCCTACCTACCTACCTTACCTATCCTACGTACCTACCCTACCTACCTACTCTACCTTGCTACCGACCTAGCTGACCCGTCAGAAGTTGTCCTGTAAAAATTTTACGTTTGGGTTTTTCCTATTTTTTTTTTCTTCTGAACCATCCCGTTAAAGAGGTGAATAAAAAAACTGAAAAATTCAAATCGGTCAAGCCGTTTCTGAGTTTTAGCGAGACTAACGAACAGCAATTCATTTTTATATATATAGAAGATAGATAGAGTTGCTGACCCGGCAGACGTTGTCCTTCCCAAACAATAAATTCATACAAAAATCCCACTTGAAAAAAGGACTTTCAGGTTTTCCAGAATTTTAAAATTTTCCAGGCCACAGGTTTTAAATAGTTGTAACGATCGAATCGATTTACACTTTGATTCCCTGACTGAGCACAAATCAAAAATCTTTACTGTTGTCTGATTTGTTTTGAAGCCTTTATTATGCTTTTATTTTTAGCTTTTTTGCCTTAGAGTTATATTTGCTTATAAATTTGACATGTACCCAAACCGTCAATTAACATGATTTACTTTTGGTAATGTGGTGTTTCCCTTTAAGTAATTGTTCCTCTGTATTAAGTTTTAATTTCATGATTTGCATATGATGTTAGTAGTGTAAGCAGTTGTTGGTAGACCTAAATAAATAAATAGGTTCTTATTTGAAACCGAAATGCAAAACACCTCAAAAACCTTTCAGTATAACTTAGCTCTTAAATGAATGTAAATTACAAATTTTGAATCAGCGCCAAACAAATTTGTAGACGCCAAGTAAAACAATGACAGCTTGATTGATTTTCGTTAATTGATCACGCGTTGACTGTATTTTTTTAATTTATATTGATTTTAAAATTGAAATCATTCATATCTTAACACAATTTTAAGAGTTTTGAAGCACATAAGTTATTTTATAGAACCAATTGGACATAAATGTAACCATAAACAAAAAGTTGTGACGTTTCGGGTAATTAAAAAAGACCATATTATTATCTTAATTATTTACCGAAGAAGGTAGAGGGGGCGAGATGGTTTCCCCCATGAGGAGAGGGCGTGAGTATGTATGTCATCTACCGTGACACTTAAGACAGGATATGATGGTCCCTATTCCTAAGAAAGTTGTGTCGGTCCTTCTACGAAACACCCTAGTGTGTCCTTCTTTGATAGAGTCATTGAGGCATTGCCCCTTGCTGTATCCCGAGACGAAAGCTTATTTGAATTCTAATCTAGGTAGGTACTTGTTAACTCGGCTGGAAAAATACGGCAGACACGAGTGACATTGGATTCGTTTTTGTTTACTTCATCACGAGGCTTTCGAGTGAAACTAAATGGAGAAATGGAATTTAAAATGTTGATTAAATTCTGTTTTGTTATTCTTTAACGTTTTTAATATTGTTTTCTCAAGCAATTGTATGGCCCGTTTAATTTAAACACATTAGGAATCCTTTTGCTTTGAAAACTACATTAGAAATGGGTTTCGATGTCACCTAATGAAATAATTTTCAAAACAAACAAATAACTATTCAAACAGACCACAAAATTTCCACTAACCGAGTAGTTATCAGGTAACTGCGCAGTCTGAACCTAATTTACATTGTTAAAGTTAACAATTTTGCGTACTTTTGCTGTACCGCGTCGCAATAACTCTGTGCTGTTTATATTGTTAGACTCATGCGTTTGAAAGTGTATAAATACAGTCGCCCGCACATCGGTAACTCTGTGACCTTGAGCTGGCCTATCTTAGTACGAAGTTTCAACAGAATAAGAGGCCAGCTGAAAAGGGTTTGTTACCGCTGACATGCAGCCTACTGTAACTAGACCAGATATTTGAATATTCATTATATTTTTTCCATTCTTAATTAATTCACGAACTGTTTCCTATCTAACTCATCATCTGCTAGCCATTACCCAACTATGTTGGGGTCGGCTTCCAATCTTACCAGATGCAGTTGAAAATACCAATATTTTAAATGGAGCCTGGAAAAGCTTATGATACTGGGACGGGTGGAAGGAAATCACGCTCAAGGCGGAGCACCGGTAAGTTGGTCAGACGCGATCAAGAAGGCTGTTCGAGGCAGCATCTACCAAGCGGAGCGCGAGCGGCGATGTGGTGCGGCATCTACAGATGACCGCATAAGTTGGAGACGCGTCGTATATGGTCGCGATCCTCAGCATCGAGGGAACGACGAAGAAGAACATAACGACTATCAAAGATCTACGAATGGCAGCCGGGACCAAGTAATCACGGCAAAGTTATGAAAAAAAAAACAGTTATTGATTATTAAAACATAGCAAGGTTTTGTTCAAATTATTCAGTTCTAAATAGCAGACTTGGGCTCAAAATACAGGATATCAGGAACTTCGACACGCAACCTGTTACAATGAATTCAGTACATGGTTCTGAACCCCTGCGTTGAAATTCTACATCGGTTTTTTTTTTTTTAACTACGCTATGGAGTCTAGAATCGTGCTGAATTCATGGTTTCTGTATGCGCGTCGATGTCTCTACCACCCTGTATAACATTAAAATTATACATGAAATAAACGCATTTTCTTTTTTTCTTTCTTTCTTAAATTCCACCCAATATATTATAGCGGGTTCAATATAATAATGGATTCAGAATGTTGATGGGGCTGCTCCGTTTCTGCAGTGCATCTGGTATGTTCACCCAAGCACACGTTGATGGCTTCCATGCCATCATCAGACAGAAATCTGCCTCGTTGCTCTGCAGAGTGCGGGTCAGCTCCAACTCCATCCTGAAGACTATAGCAGGGAGGTACGACTCTCCACTGATAAATGATATTGTTTGTAAATGCATCTCGAACAATAATCTTGTTACTAAATAGATAAGGGTTACTAACATAGATATAAGATTCTTTACTTACTAACCCACTATGGATGGACCATTTCAGACACAAATCTACATGGTCTTCACATGATCTGACCAAGATTATGTCTGGACTTTGAAATAGACTGTGACCTCTGAGTTTGTTTCGGCCTTTCTTCTCAGCGTAGTCAGATAGGAAACGCCGACCTCATCTAGTTTTTAAAATATGATTGACGTGTAAGTGTTTGTACAAACCTACTTACAGAAATAAAATCATTTATCATTTAACTCATCCGAGATAAAGATTATTTTATTTTATTTTTATTTTATACCATCCAGGTGATAATAAAATATTTGCAGGTCTTACAGGAATAAATTCCTTAACGCAAGAACTTTAACTGCTCCACTATTGGAACAGTTAAAGTAGGGTAAACTCTACTCAAAGATTCAAGTACCAATAAATTGATCCTTATTGACAGTGCTTATCCGATTAATTTATTTTAATTAAACTTTATGCACAAGTAATAAATACTGAACAAAGGCGGACTTAATATCTCAGGTATTAAAATTTTTATACTTCACAGTCTTAGAAACAAAAGAAAGAAAGAAAATACATTTATTTGCGGTAAACATGACGCAAAGAAAAAACACACAAATACAAAAAATAACGAGTTGGGGTTCTTGTGTTGTTATTTCTCTGAAAATAGTACTAACTTCAAAATATGTGTTTGTTGAACAGTGGACTGTAAGCAACATAATCAGCCCAAAATGTTCCCACTGCTGGAACACAAGCCTCCTCTCTGTAAGAGAGAGTGGGCCGTAAATCACTACATAAAATGCACACCTGGGTTCAAAAGAAAAGGCGTGTGTGCACAAGGCAAAGCGATTAAAAAAAAAACACTGAATTAATTTGACAGTTCTAGAGACAACAAATAGAAAGTGTCGATGTCAGATTACTATTAAAAAAACATGATGTCTGAATAAAGGTGTCTATAAATAAAACAGTGTTATGTCCGATTATTTGAGCTTAAAATAAATTATACTTTGTAGACAATTCCATTTGCTTTCAGATGAGCTCTAATGTCAATTACTTTATTGACAGGCCTACACTGTCCTCCCATACCTATCAACACTGTCATTTGAAACATTGTAAAAGCCCCCTATTTTTAAAAGAGTAACCGTGGAGTTTCTTTTCGGCTCTTCTCCATAGGAAAAAACCAATTGGAACCGTGCACCTAGCTTCTGACGTTTCACATGTGCCCATGTAGGGCTTATGTAAAAGGGATATTATTAATTGCACATCAAATAAATAATCACCTTTCAATTTATTTCCATCATTTAAATACTGACTGCACAGCAAATTAACCAGAGTGTACCTAAATAATACTCACAGTCTCACACTCATAGCGTGTGAGTATTATGTATTTGTCTCCGATCAGCCGTTTGACGTAAAAATTATGTCGAAGGGATCGGTACAAAATGCAATATTACTGTACTAGGAGAATTTAGGATGCAAGAGCGAGCGAAGCGAGCTCGGGACCTGGGGCACCCCGACTCGGACAGATTAGGTTAGAAGGGGATGGCGGGGTCTTTTAGACCCCGCCATCCCCTTCGTGGTTATTTTTTTTTTAAACCACCCAGAAGTTGGTCAGCGGGACTCCGTCGGCTACGCCTTGTTATTATTGCCATTTAGAAATAGGGAGGCCTCACCTAGTAGATACGGTGCGCCACGAATATAAATTATTGCTTATTTAGTTATATTTTGAGTTGAGTATTTTGTTGTGCAATCAGTAATTTTGTTTCGAATTCTGATTATTTTTGGATACATAAAGTATTTTTTTGATTTGCGTTTAAATAGTACCCTATGTAAAATAATATATTTTGATTTTGATTTTATTAGTTTCCATAGAAAAACAATACCAGAACAGGACTATTTTAAAATTACTCGTAATTAAAGTAAAAAAATAACGTCCATTTTACCTAATGTGTTTATAACTAAAACCTGACTTTTGGAGAAAACTTATCCATTTAACTATATTTTTTTATGTGTTTCCAAAAAACAACATTAACTATAGCTTTAGGGTTTTACCAGCTTATCAGGTTACTTCTTCATTGACCCGGATAAAAAGTATGCTCTGTATTAAACCAAGACATGGTGTAGCTTTGTGTCAAAATTCATCCAAATCCGATCAGTCGTTTACGCATGATAGAGTAACAAACATACTAGGGTGATTAAAAAAAAACTACCGTTACAAAAATGAACAACGTAATAAAAAACAACAAAAGGGAAATATTAGCGATATTTCACAGAAAGTAATTAAAACCACAAAATCGAATTTAAATTATTTATTATTAATATTATAATCAATCTGTTGAATTACAGTCCGAAAATGTGTCTCAAAATTGTGTATTTAGTCATCGTACATAAATATAAATAATGATTTTTTAAATACACACCTCAAAAATAATAGAATCTAATATTTAAGATATCAAAAATAATTCTGTATGAAATCGGTACTTCATTGTTGTTACGTATTTTTTGTTACGCAACTATATAATTTAATAAATCGTTACAAAAATGTAATAATGTATTCAACCATGAGTTGAATAACAATATCAAACATTTGAAGATCATAAAGGAACTTATTGGATTTATCCAGCTCTTCGTCAAAATTATTCTTTAAATTTACGCATAAATAATAACAGAGACCCTTACCGTTGTTTTAATACCTGAACAACCAAAATGATAGGTTTATTGTTGAAAAATCACTGCACAGGAAAAAAAACCCTTTTCTTGTTGGTGGCATCCGCTGTCAAAATGGCAGGCAGATGTTCTCTTGTCATCTGACTGAAGGGTTTTAAATGGAGAATGTTGCCAGTTGAAAACCTCAAAAATCTACTAAAATTGGTGTTACAATAAAGAAGAACAAAATTTAACGAAATATAAGATATTATATTGAAAGGATGTTATTAGTATTATGCATTAGGTTACTTATTTATATTATATATCATTTATATCCTTTATTTCATATATAAATTATAAATTATACATATAAATTATATTTTTAAATATTAGAATATAAAAAATATAAAAACATTTAAAAATATAAAAAAATAGTGGCCCACCGGTATCGGGAACAGGGTCCAAGCTACCGGCGGTCAGGGCTCTAGAGAGAGAAACCTCCTAACAATGCGGGCCGTGTCCAGAAGTACCGCCTTCTGAATCAAGCCCTTGATCCAGCTGCCCAACGAGAGCCTCCTCAGGTGTTGGTCGAGGCTCTTGGCTATTAATCCATTGGCTGTCACGACTATCGGTACAATGATCGCTGAGTCCACATCCCACATGTCGACAACCTCGCGAGCCAAGTCAAGATATTTGATTTGTTTATCTTTCTCGGCTTTCACGAGGTTCCCGTCATGTGGGACCGTTATGTCAACAATCATTGCGCGCCGCTCTAATCGATCCACCACCACTATATCAGGCTTATTGGCAACAATAGTCCTGTCAGTGATGATGGATCGATCCCAGTACAATGTGATATTTCATTTATATTATTAATTAGATTCATAAAGATATTGCACAATGAGAATATACAAACATCTGAGTAGTTTCTTATTAATGACATTTTTTGTAACGCGCTCGTGCTTAAATACGGTTAATGTTTATGGAATTATTATGAGAGTCGAAAAGAAAAATGTTTTTTTTTAAATTTCTTATTTGATCTGAAATGTTGAAATCCATCTGGAAAAAGTGTTGTTCAAGGATAATAAAACTAATTTGATCGCTTTAATTTAATGTGTTATTTCTGGACAATATTCACCAGGACATTTTTACACAACAAAATATATAGAAATGTTTCAAAATAACCCAAAAACCGTTTCACAAACTTCCTCATTCAACATCATCGGAAATAAAACTTATTCAAAAACTTTTAACCCGCATACCAACACACATCGAATAACAGTACTAAAACATCTTACAACTACAACAATATAACGTTTCCTCAATCGTTGAAAATATAGTTTCTTGTACCGATAAAAGATTAGTTAAAACTCCAAGAGTTTCAAGGATACCGCCCTGATCAGGTCAAAGACCTAGGAAGTAGGTCAGACTTAGGAGGACTATATATTGTGTATCTAGTCGCCATATTGTCGGCGTGTCACAAATTATGACCCTATTGTGGCTCGGAACGTACGTGAAACATCTGTAGGAATATTCAGTATGATGTTATTCGAGGAAATAAAATCCTTCCATTGTGTGCTTTCACAGTAAAGGGTATTTTAGTGGGCTGTGTTTCAACGTAAATTATGATTTGGTTACGAATTTAAGTGTTAGAAAGCCGGTTTTGGGTTTCTGGCTTCTAAAACTCGACTTCTAAGAAAATTGGTTAGTCAGATCTTTGTTTATTTCGTCATAAAAAATATTTTTTTGAAAAATTAGCACATATCTACGGCATTATTATGGTGTGACATTATTTATAAATAAAGACATGAGTCGAATGCATAAACTACACTGCCACTGTATTTCATAGACGATTTTAAATGATCTAAAGTAGTTTTGTCATAGATCTATTATTATTAATGATCGTAATAATATCTCTACGTTAACGTCGTGGTGGGGCTTGCGCGCTCCTGAACTCAAGGTCTGTACTGGTTGAATTTACTTTTCCGAAACAGGTCTAGGGTGAGGAGCTAGACCAAGAGAGTTACAGAAACCCGCAGGGCAGCATGAGGCGAGTTGTTGGGTATTAGCGACCCCACGGACCCTATCTGCCGGGAGATGTCTTGTTTCTCACCTCTTGTTTTTTTTCTTTTTTGGGTTGGAAATCATCAGATGACTTCTCCCGCTCTGGGCGGAGCGGAAGGGCGTGTCAGACTCTTACTGAGTAAAACCCACCCGTGTTCCTTCAGTTGCCTGTGCGCCAGGGCCACGGTAACTCTTTCGAACAATCCGCGACCCCGGTAGGCATCGGCCCTATTGGACCCCGTCAATGGTGCTGACATCTCTTTGAGGCGCGCGTGGAACACGACGCGCCGTCTACCCGGGCCTGGTCCTTACCGGACGGCGAGCTACCCATTGCTCGCCATCCGCAAGCCAGCGCCTACGGTGGCCGGGTGTCGGCAATCGACTCCCGACGCCCAGGGTGTCTCCGCCTGCGACAGCTAGGGGCGCGAGGGCGCAGAGATTGCCTCTCCTTTTCGCGCTCCGCCTCCTCCTTCGCGAGCATTACTGCTTCGCAAAAGGAGGTGACGGCTTCCCATTCCCTCTCGCTCCGTACCATGGCCTAAACCAGGGCCGGACACGAGAAGTCGCCGCCGCCGATCGCCGCCATAAGGACACGGCGGTGCCCCGCCCAAGCCGGGCAGACCTCCACCGTATGTTGTTTCTCACCTCTGGACTGCCTTTAATGGCCGGCTGGAGTGAACGATGATGAGGAACGGAGCTCCCACCTCTTTCTTGCCGTTATTGGCCGGCTTGAGTGGAGATTCGCAAGAGCAAACGTGTTCGGTGGAAGGAAGTATTCCAGTTAGATGCTGGTAGGGATCTTGACCGTACTTCCGGGAGTGTCCAGACAGCCGAAGAATACCTCTCCACTAATCATAAGCACCTCAGGACATGTTGCCCCCTTCTCGCTACGATACTATGTGCTAGCAACCGTTTTCGGGGGCGCATTATTGAGTGTGTAAGATACTCCCTGCCATTTTATCTGTTTATTTTATATAAATCTTTGGTCGGGCAGTGGCCATAGTCTTTCCATAGTCCTAGATAACCAATCCACTGAAGCTACCCAAATCCTTAGTTTAATATCTTTGTTTCCATATCCTGCAATAGTCCAACACCAAGCGGGGGTGATCCTTGGTGCAATTTCATAGTCCGAACAGGGATAGTCGTCGGCTGGTGCCTCATTTAATTAAAAACATCTAACATGCGAGTTGCTTTCAGCCCCTCGTACGCCTTCCAAAGTTCCGGGACCCCAGGGTCCCGAGAAATGTCAAGAGATGTAAAAATAATAATAATAATTATTAAAACATTAACAAATAACGACAATGTAATAAAGGCATTATACTTCATACCAAACGTATGTTAATAACCAAGTACGATGCAAAAATACTAACAGATGTCGTAATAACATAACATAACCTCACGCCTGCCATTCCCATAGGGTTAGACAGAGGTGTACCTATACTAAAAAGGTGCAAACCTATTGCCACCGGGCACAAATCCAGACTCCGGACTGCTACTGAGAAATAAAAACTATAAAGTAACTAGGTACGTATAATCTCACTATTTACACACCAAATTATACAAACAAAGTAGAATAATATTCACGTAGAGATTAGCATAACACAGTAACTTTTGCTACTTAATTAACTTAACTTTGAAGATGCGTGGTACATAATTATAATTTAAAACTTAATTAACTTAACTTTGAGGATGCATGGTACAAAATTATAATTTAAAACTCGCACTTGGAATTCTCATGAATTAACGAGTGTCGAGAACAGCGTGGTACTTGTCTAACACATTTACAAAGGTAATTATGTTGTTGAGCATACGAATTATCACACTTATGAAGGAATGGAATAGCAATTTCCTTAATAATGTTTCGATTGTGATTGAAAGTGTGTTACACAATTTGGGTGCTGAACAGTCGGATAACTTTTTTTTTTTTAACCAGTTTGACGGTACGGTTAGCGCAGTGGTGGTCGAGCGACTGGCATTTGTGATACGGGGCGCGGTTCAATACCCGCACTAAACAAATATTCAATGGCATTCAGTTTTTTTTTTTTTGAGGTCTATTCATGTCCCTAGTGATGGGAAAAGTTATTTAAGAGGCTTACAACAGCTAAAACGCGGTCACTGTCGGACTGCATAGAAAAGAAAGAGAAGCGCGATGACACAATGCTGGTAATTTATTGCAAAATACGAAGCAATTATCTATTTACAAAAAATCTATTGATTGGATTAAAAAATTAAAACACTATTACGTTAGTATGTTGCTTGTAGAATAATCGGACAAAAAATCAGAATGATTTAATGCATAGTAGTATGGTTTTTAATCGTTATAAGAAATTTTTAGAAGTATCTTCGTAATTTTTTTCTATCGTATCAAATTAGTTGTATTATGTTTTCAACACACTATCTAATTAGCAAATATCCTGAAAAATAACATATATTTTTGACTTACCGATGTATCTTCGAAGATCTTGTGGTAGTTTGGCACACAGAACGGAGGGGCTGCCGACATTTCTCGTATCATTTGACACAGCCTCCTGTGGGAAAAACATAATATAATTATATCACAACCACACCACAACGACAACACGTGGACGGGCGCTAATAGACAACAATGTCAAACTTTTAACGTTTTAAGTACGAGGCTTTTGGCTAGTTTTTATTAGTGTATGTATTTTGTCTATAATAGTTTTTTTTTTGTACTGTGCGTGTTGTTTGTGCAATTTTTCTTTCTTTCTAATTTGTATGAAAATGAATAGTTTATTCACACGAACCACATTTGGTCGTCAAAACCAACCGTGTAGGTTATACCGACCACATCAAGGACACGTGGCAGCCGCAATGCAACCACAACTTTGCATCGACGCGGTGACACTGTCACAGCCGGAGTTGATCTGTCTGCAAACAGTAGCCACAACGTAACCACATCGCAGCTATTAGCGACAACGCAACCACATCTAAATTTTGTAGTTACCACAACGCAACTGCCAGAAACTGCAGCGACACTATTCACACGAAATAACTGCTTGCCAACATTTTGTCATTGTGATGTGGTGTGTTTGGGCCCTCAAGGCCCATTCACACGCACCACAACCACGACACGTGGTTGGACTCTAATTTGTACGAAAATTCACACGTAACTACAGCTTGACCACATTTTGCCACTGCGATGTGGTGAGGTTGTGGTACGTGTGAATGGGCCCTTAGTTATCAACGGTACTGACGATAACCCACGTGTATCCAGAGATATAACTATGATTATTGCCTCCTAACCAGCTGTACAACACAATGTACGATTTCCATTATTTGGAAGAGCACCACTGTGTCATTTTTAACGTTAAGTCGACCGTCCGTACGTAGGATGTGCGCCCAGAGGTTTGTCTGCGCGGTTAAACTGTTGTTAGCCACGCATTCGTGCGTCCTGTGGCCGTGGGACACAGTAGATGATCCTGCCTACGTTTTCACACAAAGCGAAAACTACACGTGCGTAGCTTAGCCGCGGGCTGCTGTGTAGTGGTGCTTTTATAAGTACGTGGAGCGGCGCCTTTATTCGTCTCACTTACTCTTGTAAATTTATTTACGCAATTCTCAGGCTGTGGTAAAAAAATTGCCAGTCAGCAAGATTAGTAGCATGGTTTAAGCACTGCAACTCATAAAGGGGCTATCTTTATGAGTTCAAAATTAGAAGTTTAGAACCTGTCAAACTCTACTTTAGGATTACTTAAGGTAAATACTTCAATGTAGCCCACGTAATTAAAAATTTCTTACAATCTTTGCAAATAAATTTAAAATTTTGAAGGCACCTTAAGTGATGTTTAGAGCTTGACAAGTTGTGACTTTAAATTCTCGATTAAGAAACCTGGAGTAATATTCATAAATTTTATGATTAGGAGCTGAAAGGGATTATCCAATAATTTACGTGACTCAGCGTTATAATACTCCCTTATTCTATGTATTTGTATTTAAACATTATGTAAATGTCTTTGTGACTAAGTAATTAAATGTCCTCGTCATCATCAAACGTTTCAGCCTGTGTCGATCTATTGCTGAGATTTAATAAACTGCCTTTTCTATTAGCCTTTATTATTTTATTTATGTTTTAGGGCAAACATACAGACGACTTCCAAAAAAAAAACACCAAAAAGTCGTAAATAACTTACTTTAATTTCGGAAGTTAGTTTAGTTTTGGGTACTTTCATTTTTTGGCACCGACTTCCGAAACTAAAGTACCAAATTTTTCACTTTTTAGTTGTGTTACCTACCGAACAGAAATTCGTATACCACTACTTACTATGTAAATACCGGTGAAAGGAAATGATTAAAACATAATCAATATATAATTAAGTGGAAAAAATACGCATTATTAAGGATAACTGTAAAACAACTGGTCAGATCTTGATCAAATTTATATGGGACCACATGAGAAGCACCAGCTTTCAAATAAAAAAAAGAATCATCAAAATCGGTTTACCTAGATAAAAGTTCAAAAGGTAACACAAATAAAACGAATAAAAAAATACAGTCGAATTGAGAACCTCCTCCTTTTTGAAATTGCTTGACAATGCACTAGGTATTCCGAATTATCCGAACAAAACATCTCCTAGAAATACCAATAAACCCCAAGCTCGTGCCAAAGCAAATTCCAGGATATAATCCTTCGCATCGTTCGTCAAACAGACGGTTTCACTCACAATGGAACTGGGTCGCACAGGTCATTCACCTTTAGTTATAAATAAACTTGTTGTTATTAAACGTCTTTAAAAATAGAACGGGTTTTGTTTTTAGATGCCGTGTGTAGGGGACACCAATTTCTTCGTGATTACTGAGCCGCTTTAAGCGCTTTTTTTACATTTGGAAGAAGGTTGCGGTTTTGCGGTATGCACATAGGTACAAGTTAAATTCAGATGAGCAGTTTTTGAGTTAACTTCAATAATACGTATAGCGGCATCTACAATCGCCACATGCGAGCTACACGTCACAATGACGTCACGCAAAATCCTGCATCGCGCAAGCAGAGTTTACCGCGCAACTAGCATATATACAACATCCCGACATCAATCATCGGACAGTTGCACACCAGACACGACACCCGTCTGGTCGGAGGATCCTCCCTTTTCCATAGAGTATGAGTGAGCTTTACACCCTGTTCTTCAATTCCTTCAATCCCTTTCGGCAATGTTGATGATGTTATAATATTCATGTAGCAAGTAGCACGAACTATCACTTCTGCTTTTTCGAATGATTCGGAATCACTGCTACTTGTCATCTACGTTTTCCTTTTATTTCGCTTCTAGTTTTAGTTTTTAAAACGGCTTACTAACTCATTTAGCTACCGACTGCGCCATGTTATGCTTGGAGACGGGGACACAACTACCACGGGTACCGCAACAAAAATGTAAAAAAAAAACACGTGTGGCACTCGGGGACTGCCGCGGTAAAGCTATTGCATAGCATTTTTTATCAACTTATGCAATCTGCTTACGTATTCGTCCGATTTCGGAGCAGCTCGTCACGATCCGTGCGACCTTCGTACAGTCGTACATACACGTTCATACACGTTAAGCGAACGCTCGGTCGAGCTACATGGTAGGCGGAGTGGGGGGTGTTAGGTTTTATTTTCGTTACGGATTTTTTTGATTCGGTCGCCGCGCTCAAAGCCCGCGATAAAAGCTATGCAATAGCTTAAAAGTCAGTCATGATGAATGAATTAATGAATGAATAAAATAACAGTTTTTTTATTTTCAAATTAATTTATTGTAGTATTTAAAAATAAAAATTTCATAATTTGTGAATTTTAAATTATTTATTAAAATATATATGCTTTCCCTGCTGGCCAAGCGCAACACGCCATACTCGTGACTAACAGATATACCGTTAACATTCATCATGTCAGTGTTGCGAACCCATACAATTAACCCATACCAAAATTCACTCAACGCGCCTAAAGAAGTTTTCACTTCAAAAATACAAAAGAAAACAGCCTGCTTCAAAAATAAACACTATAAATTGATACAAATAGAAAACTGGGCCATCAGTCCATTCCCCTTTAGTCATAAATAAACTTCTTTTCATAGTAATTATAGTATGGCCTCGGATATTGGCACATTAATAGCTTCCTGTGGCAATCTTGAAGAGTCAATTATAATGTCCGCACGTCAGTGCTAACAAAACCAGTATAAGCTGACCTTGCATTCTATTGACAGTCCTGACTACGCGAGGCCAACACTTGGTCAAGGTACTACAACCAACGTGCGACGTGCGGTCTATGTTTAAAAAGAGTGGTCTTTAAGGTAATCCATACTAATATTATAAATTCGAAAGTAACTCACGCTTAAACCACTGAACACTCATTCTGTGTGATTTTTCCTCAAAAGACCATTTCAGACACAAATCTACATGGTTATCACATGTTCTGACCAATATTATGTCTGGACTTCAAAAGAGACTGTGACCTCTGAATTTGTTTCGGCCTTTCCTCTCAGTGTAGTCAGATAGGAAACGCCGACCTCATCTAGTTTTTCAAACTATGATTGACGTGTAAAAGTGTTTGTACAAACATACTTACAAAAATAAAATCATTTATTATTTATCATAACGGATTTCGATAAAATTTGGCAAGGAGATAAATGGTAGCCTGGGGAAGGACATAGGCTACTTTTTGTCCCGATAGCACGTTCCCGTGGAATAATTTCCAACATCCACGTGGGCCAAGCCGCGGGCAGAAGCTAGTATTCAATAAAATATTGAAGGAAATACGGGTCTAGTAGTCGAATACCCTACGGGCAAAGTGTTATTGGGTTTTTGCATCTGGAATTTCTCAATAGCAGCCCGGAGTCTGGATATGTGCCCGGTTTAACTCAAACTCAAAATCAAAGCATTTATTTCAATTAACCCATTTACAGGCACTTTTGAACTGTCAAAGAGTCGGTCAGTTAGTCAGACAGTTGAAGCTAGTTGCCCATTCCAAAACGTAGATCTCTATGGAGAAGAACGGGCAAGAAACTCCAAGGACACTCTTTTTAAATCAAGATATTACAAAATCTTGGGTACATTATTCTTGTTGCTTCTATATGCGAAAACAATGAAAAAATAAATATATATTAAGAAACAATTCAAAATATAAGATTAATAATAAAAATAAGCCGTGGCAGTTAATAGATGATGACATTAAGAGATTGCTGGCAATAGGCTCGCCCCTATATCATGGGCCTTAAATATAATTGGCGAAATCTGGGTATACTATAGGTGTTATGCTGTGTGTTATGCTGTGTGAAATAAAGGCGAATAGGGAAATCTCTCTATATTGTAAATTGATAACAGATAATTTAAATTAGTCTGACTGCTAGAAATCAATTAGCAATATTTATCGTTAACCTTAATTAAAAAGCATACCTTAGCGTGACTATTAAATTGAAATGTTCTTAATATCTTCTTCTTATATATAAAAATCAATTGCTGCTCCTTAGTCTCGCTAAAACCCAATAACAGCTTAACCGATTTGTTTTTTTTTGTTATTTTCGCTCTAGAGAGAGCTACAAGGGTCGGTTAAAAAAAAATTTAAAGGCTTTGCAGCGCAGGCATTAGCTGGTTTCATAATATTTAAATGGCAGCGTTTAAAAATTGTCTTTAAAGACGTAAGACGTTCAGTTTGACTTAAGTCAAACTTGACTTTTGCCCAAGAAGAGGAAACCGTTGACTAGAAAAAAAAAGTCAAGCTTAAGTTAATTTTCACTACCCCTATAAAACTACTCTGACTACGGCATTGAACAAAGTAAGTCGTCTGCCGACAGCATGCGTCGTTTTAGTAAAGAAATGGCGTAAATCTAAAGTGAAAGTTTTATTTACATTAGAACAGTGTTTATTCGGTAACAGGGTTCTGAAACTGATAGCTGACAGGGTGTACTGTCCATATATAATTCGCCGCTGTCAGTTACATGAATCACCGTATCGTGTTGTTTACTAATACTTTGTTTTAAGGACAATGTTACTTTCCCTGTATGAGTTTTCGCTTGAAATAAAGATTTTTATTTATTTACAAATTGGCAAAATACAGAAACGTTTGTCTATTTTCTAAAAGACTGGTCGTTTAGTTCAAAAACAAATCATACGAAACGCCAGCGACAATAGTATTGCTTCAAACATGATTCTGCTACGCTTTTACTACGGCGTAGCTGATGTAGCACCTACGCGTGCTACGGCGTAGCAGGGAATCTTTTGAGTTAATTCTGGGAGTAGTATTTTTATAATTTTTTACTCTATAAAGGCAAGTAATATTTATGCTTTATTTCTATTGTAACACGATCTAAATGGAGGGTTGTTATTATATGCTATGCTCATTTATTTTTACCTTTCTTAGAAGTTCTGTCTTGTTTTGAGTCATGCGAGTATAACTCATAACGGTAATAATACGCTTGTATAAAAGAAGAAAACAGGAAAAACATTTTTCTGAAATTATTATTTTATTCACAATATCGAAATACCTCTTGTAGAGATAGACTTTTCTAAGAAAAGATCAAACAACAAACTATTTTCTATAAATTTTCCACCCACTTACCTACAAACAATATCTATTTCTCGGATACTTAAACAGACCACAAAAGTTCTTGTAAAAAACTAGGGCATCGGTTCATTGACCTACTAGAATAAACTTTATAATAAAAAAAATAGCAACCAGCCCCGGCTTCGCGCGGGTGCAATAAACTGTAAGTGTAAATTGGTTATTAATAAATAAACTGATTTGACGTCATCGAGATTTCTGTGCTATGAATAAGTAAAATATTAATGTACGCACATAAACCTTCCGGAATTAATTCTCTGAATGATTTTGAAAACCGCATCAATATCCATTGTATAGTGCAATAGAACTAATATGGCCTCCGCAGGCGCGACTTTCTAAGGGAACAGTTTAAACATATTAACATCATGACGGTACCTTGTCAATATATCTATGAAAAGCTCATGTACGTAAGCAAATTCTACATCTTTTTAACAAAAGAGCTGAAAGACATAATTATATCACCAGAATTAGGGACCAATTAGGTCAACCAGGTTTCAGGTTGGCTAAAGTAGACTCATCTTTCATGGGGTACTGTTTAAAATTTTACAATAAAATACCTCCCCATATACTTCAACTGAATGAAACGAAATTTAAATCTTGTATAAAACGCACACTATGCAGTCAAGCATATAATAAGTTGGGGGATTACATCGCTGATAAAAATGCTTGGCTCAACGCTGGTCCTGCTCCACAAGGGCGCATAAACTAATTGATTAGCATTTGAAAGTACTGTTGGAGCTGCGGAAAATTGTAAAAGCTATCTTTACATTTGTATAAATTCAATATTTTAGTATTGTTTAATTGCATAGCACATGTGTGAGTACTATGTACCTACTATAAAACTACCATTTACTAGGTTTGTCTTTCATTGACTTGAATGTGCCCTGGCGGCTGAGAGTATATCATGCTCACTCTAATGTCTCGCTGGTGGTGGCGTTTGTGTTGGATCATTAAGTTCGTTTCAAAATGGTGGAGCTGAATGGTGTTGATCCATACGTCATGTTCGTGAAATGGGCCTTCAGTAGGAACTGGTCATCTCTTACCTGCTACGGCTTATTTTAATTTAATTTAATATTTGAATTGTTTTTGTGTTTTTATTGTGGACGCTTTTAACGTTCTGCATCGTTCTCACATGCACAATTTCAACATGAATGATGTAACCAATATTTTGTAACCATATTTTGATTTAAAAGAACGTTCATGGAGTTTCTTGCCCGTTCTTCTCCATAGGTACCTTCTACGCTTTGGAATGGGCAACTAGCTTCATCTTTCTGACTGACCGACCCCTTGAAAATTCAAAAGTGCCTGTAATTGGTTTATTTGAAATAAATGCTTTGAGTTTGAGTTTGACTTCGAGTTCTAAGCGGTCACACAGACAGACATAAAAACCGACTTTTTATACTGTGTATGTCTATACATACACAGTATAAAAATAATAATAAATAATAGGTCATCGTAGGTCATCTTGTTTCCATCTTTTTTTAAATTCACTTTTTACGCAGTCGGGTTTTTTGATATTTGTTTTTTCTTTTTGTTCAGTCTATGGCCTGGCGATTAAGTGGATCTACATAAAATACGATTATATAAGAACTTCATTATAAGTTTTGAAAATTGAAGTGAGAATGGTCGCTAACCAACTTGAAATCGTTATAGATTCAAATGGTCATTCAAAATGAAAAATGATTAGAGAAACCTAAAGATGATTTTCAAAGACATTTAACGATACCCTACTTGACATAGTTCGTCGACTTTCATTTTTTCTTTTTCGCAATATGGCGTCTGGTTGTCGCCATATTGAATTATGAATTACTGTCATGTCTTTAGTGACACTTACAAGATTAAGACAAATCGATTGACGTAAGAATCATCAACGGCGGCACACGCGTTTGGTCTATAGAGCGCCACAAAGGAACAAACATACATATATAGGCTGATAACTACATTAATCTCCTTTGCGTCATCTGATATCACTTCCTGTTTGTGTCATAAAAGGCTCTATGTAGTAAGGAAGTCGAAAGCTAACTGGTTTTACTGAAGCACCTAAAATGCCTCTGATTTTGCAGATGTGCAAATAATAGGTGGCCACTTACCATCTGATGGAGAGCAGTGGTGACCCAGTGGTAACAGCCCCGACTTAGGAGTTGTAGGTCGTGGGTTCGAACCTAGGTAGGTGATTTGTTTTGTGTAATTTATTTCATCAACACTGCTCTCAAAAACGGTGGAGGAAAACATCGTGAGGAAACCGGCATGTCCTAGGACTAAAAATTGGAAGACATGTGACATCTACCAACCCGCACTGGGCCCAAGTGGTAGATTACAGCCCATTGCTTCTCAAAGAGAGAAGGCCTGTGTCCCAGTAGTGGGAACGTTATAGGCTGATTATGCTTCCCTGGTGGGGCAACATGCTGATCAGAAGTGGTCATCGCCACAGGTGCTTGTTTGCCGCTCAATAACATTAAAAGTAATTAGCTGGACAAGCCTTATGCAATGGACAGTCTTCCTACCACCACCATACTTGTTTCTACCAACAAGGAGCATTCTGTTTGAAGGGTACCGTTTAAAATGTTAAGCCCACAAGACATTATTTTTACCAAACTGCCCAAACTACCAAACCAACCTCACCAAACTGCGAAGTTTGTGGGGTGATTAAGGATATTTACCACGTGCTGATGAAATGTGACCGGAACATACACGATAGACAATTTTCGATTTGAAGTGGGGGCATTTAATGCGTCCCCTTTGTCGGAGGAAGCTGGGATGTTGTGTCTACTGTTGTTGGATTTACTAAAACGAATAGGGACAACACTAATAAGTAGGTCATAATTATAATAATAACTGTTTATTACCCATTGTTTAGTTTTAAGTTGTTGAATGTTTTCTGTTAAGGGGGTGACATTTTCACTAAGTGACAAAACCTCTTAAAAAAAAAAGGAAAAAAAGCATTGTGCTTGTGGCTGTTAGGTATCGGAAAACCTATTGGTGTTACAAGTATCTAGGAAGCGACGATAAAACCTTTTACAAAATGTCAGTATGTTTGTTGAGTTAGGAGACCTCGCTTCAGAGGATGACCTGTCGCTGCCGGCTGTGATTCATTCTATGGTCGGCGGCGCAGCGTCGTGGGACGCGGTGATCTCCTTCTGCGAAAATGTCATGTCGCAGAAAGAGGCAGCGGAAAGGGAGAGGGAGATGTCGAGTGCTCTCCCGGCCCACAGCAGGCGCACCAGGCGTCGGCAGAGGGCAGATAATGCCCTCTTCCGACCCCCCTAAATTGGTCCACGGACGGCGGACTCGGGGACGTCTACCGCCTCCTATCATATAAGACCCGAGGTGGTTGCGCGTAATGTTCCACTCGCGCCCCTCTTAGACGTCGCGGAGGGAGTCAAACAACTCACGGGGAGTGAGGACCACTTGACCAGACGGGACCCGCAGAAGCGGGCCGGTACCAGTCGGGGATTGCGTTGAGGAGTGCTAGTGCCCCCATATCCCCCGGTGCAAGTGTGCGAGGGAACACGGGGTGATTTTAGTCAGTAGAACTCTGACAGACCTCTCCGCCCGCCCCAGGGCGGAGGACATCCATGAGGATTACCACCCCGACACCAAAAAAAAAGGAGTACCAAAAAAGAACCATGGTTACTTGGTTAGGTTGGTTTAGCTGTCTTCTCGTAGTATGTCATGTTCGTAAACGGGCGCCGTCTGTAGGGATTAGTCATATCTTAGCTGCCACGGCTTATTTTAATTTAATTTAATATTTGAATTGTTTTTGTCTTTTTATTACGGACGCTTTTAACGTTCTGCATCGTTCTCACATGCATAATTTTAACATAAATGATGTAACCAATATTTTGTAACAATATTTTGATTTAAAAGAGTGTCCGTGGAGTTTCTTTCCCGTTCTTCTCCATAGGTACCTACTACGCTTTGGAATGAGCAACTAGCTTCATCTTTCTGACTGCCCGACCCCTTGACAATTCAAAAGTGCCTGTAATTGGTTTATTTGAAATAAATGCTTTGAGTTTGAGTTATGTATCCCAATTTGTTTCTTGACACAACAGCTACTTGAAACAACGTTTGGAAATGGTTTTCATTAATTAAAAGTTTATATTTCACTACGTCGTTCTCAAGTGGCGCTGGCGGCCAGGTATTGGAAGGCGCAGAGTGGCTAAGATACTCATTAGGTTGACCGACGTTGTAACATATCTCTTGAAACACACACAAACATAAACATAAATCATTTTTATTAATATTAAGATCTTAATGTACCATTTACTGAGAAATAAATATTTATTATTTATTTATCTTATATCAGATCATGATCATAATCATCTAAACATCAGTACTTGTAGAAAATGTCCATTTCTACAAATTTCTTTACATAAGTCGGAAAGTACGTTAAGCCGTTGATCCCGGCTGTCATTCGTGGATTTAGACAGTCGTTCCGGGTCGTCAGAAGCCCGAAAGTCTGACAACCAGTCTTACCAAGGGGTATAGTATTACATAGTAACTGGGTTATGGAGATCAAATAGGCAGTTGCTCCATGTAAAATACAGATATTCAGCTGCAACCGGTTAGACTTAAAGCCTACCCCGAAATAGTTGGAAAAACGCTAGGCATATCATGATGATTTGTAGAAAATGTCTGAATTTGTAGAGCCTTGTCTCAGTCACAACCTATGACTATGTTACTGTTACTATTAGCCTCCATCATCCCACTGCTGGGCAAAGACCTCTCTTCATGACTTCCAGCTCTATGTGACTATGTAATTTTGTCATACTTTACGCCCGGCTAAGTACTGCTTCTTAGTATAACACTCTCAGTTCCTCTTTCACTTTTATTTTCTGATTATTTTTGACACAGTTTCCAAGATAATTAAATTATTTCTGTAGGACTCGTTGAGTTCCATAGTCTCGGTGCTTTCCACATTTAGATTTTTTCTATAGAAAAATCTTATTTAAATGTAAATAGACTAATGAACATTCAATTTCCCAATTTTCCATAGAAATTGAAAATAGAAATACGCTAAAATGAGACCAAACAGGTTAAAAAAATCAACGTGTAGTTAACATAACCTTCACATTTCAATGTTACCAGCCGTTATTTTTATCTTTAGTAATTTTTTACCCGCTTTTAGGGTTCCGTAGTCACAGGGTGCCAATGGGACCATATTAATAAGGTTCCTCTGTACGTCCGTCCGGCCGTTTGTCATAGGGCTGTATGTTTTGAACCGTAATAGGTACGTACGTAATAGGAACGTACTTGGATTGGTATTTTTACAGAGTGTGTACTACTATGGCCGCTATAACAGAAATACTAGAAAAAACAAAACAAAATTAAAGGGTGACCGGACCCCCTTACAAAAAACGTATGTATTTCGGTGTTTCTTAAGTTATTAAAAAAAAACGTATTTTATATTGTACGATGGTACGGAACCCTACGTGAGCGAGTCCGACTCGCATTTGGCTTTGGCGCTTCTTTATCGTTAGTTCTCAGTTTCTGTTCAGCAGCAGATATATAAATAAATTGTTATTTCGTAGACGCAATTTTATTCAATCTTCATTTGGAATTCCATTATTTTCTAAGCTTGGTGGATCAAGCAATCTGTAGGGTTTTCTGTACTAACGTGATACGTATTGTTTAAATTGATATTATTTAGATAACTGGCGTGGTTTACTTAAGAAAGCATATTATTATCTTCATTTATCAAGAGATACTGCCTACTTGGTTCAGTGGTCGCAAGCGCTACTCCTGAACAAGAGGTCCTGGGTTCGATTCTCGGGTCGGGCAAAGTGTTATTGGGTTTTTTTTTAAAGAAGTTCGTTAACGATGCTTGCGGTAGGAGTTGACTGGTAGAAATCGTCACGGAAGGAAAAGCGTTATGCCCCTCCATGTGACTTTCACTTTCACTCTGTCTCTTAATTTTTTTTATCCTTATTTCTTTTCTGCTTTTCGCCTCGCTTCTCTTAGTAGTTTTAATTAAGAACTTTTTAATTAAGTACTTACTCATAATGCGGGTTTGTTGGGAACGAAGGCGTCAACTTGAGTACAGCTCTAAATGCCAAGACATCATTTGTGCTGTTCTGTCCGAGGTGATCTGTTGACAAAGAAATAATTAGTTTAGTTTTTAAAAGGGTTTAAAGTAACTAAGTCTGTTCAGATTTCATGAAGTGTAGCTTTTTGACAACATCTGTTTGTTTATTTTGAAGGTTTATATGCAATTCTACTTATAATTACATAACGGGTCTACCCTTTATAGCAGAACTTTTTATGTCATAATATTATTTTGCATAACAGCGCATAGCATAAACTTCATTTCGCAGAAAATCGTTTGGCATACACTCATTTATAATACATTAAAAACGCATAATTTTGTAAGTCAGAATCATCTTTAGGCATAAATTTCATATCCATAATAATTAAAAGTAGAACCATCAAATTGCAGAAAGTTCACTGTCAGAATCGTCTTTTGGCATAAATTTCATATCCATAATAATTAAAAAGTAGAACCATCATATTGCAGAAAGTTCACTGTCAGAATCGTCTTTTGGCATACATACATTTCATATCGATAATCATTAAAAGGTAGAACTATCATATCTTAGAAAGTTTACAGTTAGAATCAACTTTTCAATCATCATCAAATCATCTTTTCTTTTCTTTTCATCAAGCTTACACCATGCATGCATCAAGCATGTAGCGTGCAAATATGTAAAAAGCACACACCATGCATGTATGCATCAAGCATGTAGAATGCAAACATGCAAAAAAGCACACACAATGCATGCAGCATGCAAGCAAACAAACATGCAGCATGCAAGCAAGCATGCAAGCAAGCATGCAACATGCAGCAGGCATGGTTTCTGTCACGGCTCCGGCGCTGCGGGGCTCCGGCGGTCCCACGCAAGCTTCTCGTCGCAGATGGTTGTAACGCTCACCACAGCAGCTTCGGCTTGCTGGCCGGCTTTGCCGGCCAGCCTCAGCCGCGGCGGCGAGCGTTAAAACCACCTGCTCCTCAGCTCGCGGGCCGCCTCGCCCCTCCGCGCCTACGCGGGCTTAAATTACACTCTAGGGGTAGGGCAGACAAGACTACGTGCAGTCGGTTTTGCAGCGATTCGGTTTTGTCACTTCACTAACTTTTGTAGTACAACATATTGACTTTTTAAGACAATATTTTAATTTGAATTTAAGGTTAAGAATATGATTACATTTTATAGAAATGACAATAATTATGCCTAATAAAATTATTCCAAATGATATTCTGCCATCTTCTTAATATGCCAAGTGAAATTATTCCAAATAATCGTCGCTCTAAATAAACGTTATGTGAAACGAAATTATGCGAAATTAAGCTTTGCCAAAAGTAATTATGCCAAATAAAATTCTGCCATCTTAAAAGTATGCCTTTGTAAATTCGGACATATAAACATTCGGCCAAACAATAATTACATTAAATTATTTTTATGCCATATATATATTGGTTTAAAGAAGATTATGCCAAGTGGGTTATGCCAAATAAATTTCGGAGCATCAAAATTCTGCCAGATAGAGGGAACCCTTACATAACATCACGCCTGAATTCCCCGACAGGTTCTGCAGAGATGTAAATGTAGTGCTCAAAATTATCATTACGAAAGAGTATTTGTCGGTTAGTTCCGGTTTCACGCAGAAACGGAGCAATTAATCGATGTGATTTTTCACATAGTAATAAAGGCTTTTTTTCATCCCGGAATAATCTTTCCCATGGGAGTGAAGCGTACAACTTTAGTGTTTTGTTCACAAAGTTACAAATTGTACTTCACTGCTGTTCGGTTAAATTCTAGGATAAACAATCGAGCTATTTTAGTTTCAAACTATGATCAAACTTTGCAAGTTCTCAACTTCGGCTTAGCGGTAAAGTTGTGGTATGTGTACCTACCTGTATTCCACAACCTGGGTTAACTCTCGTTACTAGGGTATAGGTTAGTTAGTGAGGTTACAGTTATAGACAGATAGATATATAATACTCTTCATTATTTTTTGTCATCAGGCTTCGAATGCCCACAGCGTGTTAGTATTTTAAAAATTACTTAAAAACTATGTTTATTTTATTTTATTTATTAAGGGAGAATAAACAACTACAATATATACAATACATAAGGTTAACCAAACTGTTAATGATGTGTGAACAAAGTGTTAATGTTGCAGTCCACTGCATTATCCACAGATAAGACATATTTAAAAATCATTGCGTGTGTGTCAGTGTGTAGTGTGTGTGTGTGTGTGTGTATGTTAGTACAGCAATTAGGCACACACACACACACAATCATGTGAATTTAGACACGTTTCTTCTAACAAAAGAATATCAGCTATTTTCGGTTCGCAATTAAATGTTATTAAGATAATTTTTGAAACATTTCTTTATTGTACACAATTTCAATTACAAATAGGAACTTTTAATATTACAATAGGCGGTCTTATCGTTAAAAGCGATCTTTTACAGACAACCTTTGGATGCTCGTAAATTCTCTCAATTTTAGTAGTCAAAGTTAGTATGTGAATTTTGTTAAAAATTCAAAACAATCCACACTCGGCATAGGTTTCGAGTTTTTCGTGTTAATGTGTCAAAAAAATGGTGAAAAGTGAAAAAGATTTTTGTCAAAGAGTAAGCCGAGTTATATCCTGCCTACACTTTTCCTAACTATGTTCGGATCGTCTTCCAATCCCACCGGATGTAGCTGAAAACCAATATTTTACGTGGAGCTGGGTTCTGCAGGTCAGACAGTCAGTCCTGTCTGACCTCCACCATCTAGTTACTAGATAACATGATACCCCTTGGTATGACCGGTAATCACTTTTTTTGATGTTCAAAAGTGCCTTTTATGTGCCTTTTTGAAATAAATGATTTGACTTTGACTTTGGGTTTCTAACTAAAGAAAGAAAAGTCAAAGTCAAAGTCAAAGTCAAAAAGAAAGAAAGAAAGAAAAATATTTTATTTGGGACACGCACAGGAAATACAAAGAGTAAAAAATAAAAAAGGAGCATTTAAAACTAACAAAATTAATAATAAAAAAGAAAAAGGAAAAAAAAAACTAAAACAACAATAAACAAGTAAAAAACCTGAACGGGGCCAAAAAGGCTCCTATCTCAGCATAATGCTACGATATTTAAAAAATAAATACCGCAGCGCTGGTATTCTGATAGGGCCCGCTGTGATGCCACGGACACACCTACGGACATTTTTATATCCCACTAGGGGATACTAACTAACTACTAACTACTCGTAACGACTGGCAAAGTTCTACGAATGACAGCCAGGACCAATGCCTTAACGTGCTTACCGAGGCACGGCTTTGTCTCGATGTGAAATGGATAGTCAACCATTCACGAACCGACCGCTGTAAACGTAGCCTACCCTTATATCGACCTGTGCGGCTGTCGTCACTTTGCCACGAGCCCCTCGAGTTATAACAGCATGGCATAGGCTCCCGGAAAATGTGTGACAGCTCCCACACTGAACCGTTTCAAGAACCAACTGAACAGAAAAAATATCTCCAAGCTATTAGAAACACACGCATCAGCTAATTAACTTCTATGTAGTATGTGTTATCAAACAATAATAATAATATCTACACTTGGCGTACAAACGAGGTTGATCTGACAGTTAGGAGATGCCCTAAATCTCGGGAATCGATCGCAGATTCCCAGCCACCGTAGGCGCGGGCTTGCGGACGGTGAGGAATGGGTAGCTCGCCGTCCTGTAAGGACCAGGCCCGGATCGACGGCGCGTCGTGTTCCACGCGCGCCTAAAAGAGATGTCAGCACTAATTGACGGGGTCCGCTAGGGCCGATGCCTGCCGGGGTCGCGGATTATTCGAAAGAGTTACCGTGGCCCTGGCACACAGGCAACTGAAGGAACACAGGTGGGTTTTAGTCAGTAAAAATCTGGCACGCCCTCCCGCTCCGCCCAGAGCGGGAGAAGTTATTTGATGAATTCACAACCAAAAAAAAGGACTAAATTATTGCAAGATATAATTATGGTGGTAAATTATTAACAAAGCTTAGTCACCATATCTTATGATTCCTATTTTGAAAGCAGTTATTTTTCGCCTCATCGGATTATAAGATGATAAGTCGGTGACAATTTTATAATATTTAACGCTAGCGTAACTGTATCCATCCATGAATAAGATAGGCTTAAAAGGATATTCTCAAGTTGACAAAATGACACGATCTTGTTAATATTATACAGATTCGCTCTTCAAGGGAATGCTGAGAAATAAAATAAAGCCCATCGTCTACGAAGCTGCTCAAAAGCGTGTTACAAACTCAAATAATAATAGACAACCAATGAGTAGCCAGAATGTCACAAGACACGATTTACTAACGCGTTGTAGCGTCAACTACAACGCCACATGCGAGTTACTCGTCACACTGACGTCACGCAAAGTCCTGCATCGCGCAAGCAGAGTTTACCGCGCAACTAGTATAATGTACAACGTCCCGACATCAATCGTCGGGCAATTGCCGACCAGACACGACACCCGTCAGGTCGGAGGACCCTACCTTTTCTATGGAGGTATGAGTGAACTTTACACCCTGTTTCTCATACCTCTATAGCGTTATTAACTAGTTTGTGATTGGTTACGTAGTGTACGGACCACCATTGAAATACTAGTTGCTGTGACATACTGGCTACTCATTGGTGATCTGTGTTTGTAACTGGTTACTTTTAAGTAGCGTTGTGGACGGCCGGCCTAAGTGTGAAGGAAAATTGTAGCACTTTATCATTTACCTATTTTTAGGGCACTTCATTTTACATTATTTCGGATGACAGTTTTATATTCGTAAATTACTAAGGTAGGCTTAAAAGTATCTGAAGTTGACGCGATATTGCGCTCCTGTTTATTTATGTAGATTTCTTTCACGTCAAAGCTTGAGGATGAATAATATTTGGGTATCTTATTATTGTTTTGTAGAACTTCAAGATCTCTAATCTATGTTTTAGAACCCTATTTCCTCCCTTAAAGAGACCTTTTAGAACTTTTATTTCTTTGACCCCAGTTTTTTTTTTCCAATATACCTATTAATATTCATCAATCACATTCTAATGGTCGTAAGAGAGCATTAGTAAAGCAGGTTCAACTGGGTTCAAAATTAAATTCATCAATCATATCATTCTCAATTTATTGTTTGGCAATTTTTATCAAGCATGATCGTACTAAATTAGAACACGATTTTTCACTTTAGATATTCTAAATCGTTGGTCTCGTTGGTGCACTGGTCGCAAGCAGTTCTGCTGACAATGAGGTCCTGGGTCCCATTCCCAGGTCGGGTAAAGTGTTATTGGGTTTTTCCGTCAGAGATTTCTCAGTTGCTGCCCGAAGTCTGGATTTGTGCCCGGTTGATGGCAATAGACTCGCCCCCTATCATATGGGAGTTGAACAAAGCTAGCTAAATGTGGACCTGTGCTTAACCTTTCGGGGAATATAGGCCTGATGTTACGCTATGGGCTACGTTATTAAAAATGAAATAGATTTGCCATTTCCACCATTACTTACCAGCATGAGTAATAGCAGCAGTACTGGGGTCATATATCTCGTCATCCACAGCCACTACGGCATACTCTCCCTCAGTGAGGAGTCCTCGACGTTGGAGTACCTTCATGAAGTCCACCAAGGCTATGTGCTCACCCAGGAACACATAAACTGTGGACAAATATTTATTTATTTTTATTAATAACTACTAACCAACCCCTATATCGCAAGGTTTTTACCACAATACAAAACATGAAAATTAATTTATTATATCTAAGTGAAATATAAATGCAATATAGACGTAAACCTTTCGAAACAAATTCTCCGAATGATGTTGAAAACCGTATCAAAATCCGTTGCGTACCTAGTTTAGAAGAACAACTTGGTCATACAGACCGACACGAAAAGAGAATTTAATTTATGTTTAAATCAAGTATATTGTACGAGCATACTACCAGATGGGATGGTGATCCTAGACGTTTGTTTGTATCTTGGCAATCAGAGTTGCATATTTTCACTAAATTTAGTTAACATGAGCAAAACTAAATTACGTAAATAAAAACAAAACATTTAAACTAGTGGCTCTGTGAGCTGTACACCTCGCGAGTCTGTTTTTGGTTTTTGCATAGCTTAAAACTGAACAAACGTTCAATTAAAAAAAAACGCGAAATTTTTCAACCCGCCGTCACCGCCATTTTGAAAAATTTCGAAAATCTGAACCGTCAAAAAAATTCCATATCTAACCTGCTCACAAAATTTCACGAGAATCGGTTGAAAAAATGCGACCAGTAGAGGAAAACAGCCATCCGCCGGACAACCGGACATACTAAAGCATGTTTGTCCAAGCTGAAACGGAGAAGCATCGCTCGCGCTTCGCGCTCCGACTGAGCGCGAAGCGCGAGCGAAGCTTCTCCGTTTCTTCTCCGTCAATAAAGAGTCTGTACTTACACAATATATAAATCATATTTGATAGGAAGAAGAAAATCTCGTAAGTTACACAATATTTACAATAGAGAACAATAGTTCCCACCTAATTTTAAAATTTTAACTTTTAAGGCGCGCGGTATGAAGCAAATTCTGTGGTAATTGACAATAGCTCATCGCGGCAACAAAATAAGGTTCAAAACAGCAATGCGTTTGATGTTAGTTGATTCGAATGACCACTAAAATAAAAGTAATTTTACAGTTTTAATATTAAAAAATAAATGCACGGCTCAGTGGAATCATTTTAGGTATTAATTTAGTCAATTGAATTCCATTTATTATCATTACATAGAATATGGTAGTTTACGCTCAACATTTTGAGAATTATGCGACATTAATATTTTTTTTGCACTGTTTTTTGTTTTATCATGATACTATTTTATTTTTACATGGTAGTCAATATTTGGGCAACGCCTTAACAGTTCATATTTTTGAGTTTTGATCTACGATATTTTCTATCTCTGAGTAGCAACGTCGGAACAACTACAGAAGACTTTAAAGTCCAGACAAAATGGTATTCTTAGCTTGAATGTTATTAAATGAATATGAGGAAATCACATCGAGTACAACATTTTATTTACAAGACAGCAAAAAGATGATCAGGTTTACACTGATGTATTTATAACTTGAATGTAACAACGTAAAATACATAACTCCAACGCCTAATTAGATAAAGGAGGAAAATACTGAACAAAAAATGACTTCAAAATTGAGCAGTTAAGCGTACAATGTTACATAAACAGGATTTATTTGACAACGCCTTCAAAATAATAAGTACCATCTTCGTTCGCTTAATAAATCTTCAACCTATTTTTTTTTTGTAAGTGGTACTTAAGTGAAAAATAAACGTGAATTGATTTATTTCACTTTTTCCTCGTTATTTTCCCAATCGTAAGAGCTTATAAAAGAATAAACGTGTGTTAGATTAAAGGGGGAAAATGTTTAAATTTCTGTCACTGATATGAAATGACAGTCACATGAAACCTTTTTGTAAATTTGTTTTCATTTGGACGTAGTTAAACGAAAAGGATCCAACCCACAAATGGCAAAAACTGCATTGTGTATACCAAAACACTCTTTGTAGTTAAAACTTCAATTAATTTTGGGCCATCTATGGGTTGGATCCTTTTCGTTTAACTACGTCCATTTAAAGTACCATTATCAAACTCCCAAATGTTTTTATACGGGCCATAGGTTGTTTTGCCAAACTACCACATTTAGGATCAAATAAAGTTCACTAAGTATGTATATTAAGAACGACGACTCTCCTTCTGGCGGGCCGACAACCTATTTTCCAAACATTAAAAGATAAATTACTCGTAAGTCTAACATATGGATCCACCTCTAGACGATCACCTTCATATTCTCTATCACATTCTTCTATAATCTAATATCTCTCACATTTCCTGCTCGCAACTTACACAACACTTTATAAACGCCGCAAGCCTTTCGCTTTCATATGCAATCTCAACATAAAGTGGGTCATACACATACTTTGCACAGTTGCAATGAACAACTTAGCACTACAGAGTGCTTAAGTTACTGCTGCTTACAATTCTATCACTTTAGAAACTCCATGCATTGTAGTTAAAAATGCATCCATTTTTATTTTGAGTTAGAAAGTTATTACATACTATTTATTTACTTTTACAGCGCTGCGGTGAGGTCAAGAAACCGGTATTATGTAAATAAGGATGCTTTTAAAGGCTTTATGAGTGGCAAAACTTAAATGTACGCCGGAGCACGTTGGGCAGTCGCGTCGGTCGTAAACGTATCTTAAATTCGAAGGAGTTTTAAATAGGAAATGCTAGTAACGCACATTATATTTATTTATTACATAGGGCCGCTTGTACCACACATCATTCAATACGTTTATTTCGGGAAAAGATTGGGCAGATGATGAGCGCTAAACGATTTTAAAACATAGTTCTATTTCTGTCAATCGTTTGAAGATATAATGATGATTAATGATGATATGATATAATGATGATTGGATGGTGAAGAGAACCGAGACATAATGATGATTTAAATATGTTTGCACACCACCAGCGAGCAGGTGGTGTGAAAACGTCAAATTATATGTCATGCAAACGATAAATAAATGATAAATGATTTTATTTCTGTAAGTAGGTTTGTACACGTCAATCATATTTTAAAAACTAGATGAGGTCGGCGTATCCTTTGTGACTACTCTGAGAAGAAAGGCCGAAACAAACTCAGAAGTCACAGTCTCTTTTAAAGTTCAGACATAATCTTGTTCAGATCATGTGAAGACCATGTAGATTTGTGTCTGAAATGGTCTTTTGAGGAAAAAACACACAGATTGAGTGGATCTGTCCGGTCAGTGCACGCATTGGTAAGTAATCGTGCAGCTCAACTCAGAACTTTAGGAGCTCAATGAAACCTAACCTAAAACAATTAATTTAAGCCCTAAGCTCTATAGCCGGGCATTAATATTGTACAGAATTTCATTAAAACCCACTGGTCATTAATGTGATTTGAATTTGGAACCTCAACTGAGAAAATCGTATGGACACTTTTACAAAAAATAAAACGTTATTTCTATTAATGTACAGCTCGACCAAAGAGTTCCCACTTCATAGGTTTTAGTTGCCATCGACGAACAAAATGATCGGTTGCTGTGGCGCGTAACCCCGCGTTCGAATGTTGGATTTGGGCTGACGCCCTATTGATGATATATCTTTTATTGTGTTTTTGATGAAATTGCATGAGTTTAGATGCCATCAACTGCATCAGACTGCTTGAAAAGAAAGCTTGTTTTGAAACTTAGTTGCAGTCGTTTTAATATTTTTAGAGTGTTATATTTTTGGAATCGGAGACAAACATTGACAATAGCACACACACACACACACACATTGGCTTAGACGTCAATAAGAAAGGCCCTGAAAAATAAATGTGTACCTTGACAGTGTGGGCTATCAAAAAAAAGGGCTTGCATCACTTCAAAAGTCAGCCAGAAGCCCTCGACGCGAACCCTCGTTGCGTTGTTGCTTTGGCTCGCTATCACATATTTTCATATAGCTCACGTATTTCCATTTCTCATATCGTTATTCTAAACAACTTTATACTGTATCCTTTCTTGCATTAAAATCGTTTCCTTTCTAACTTTAACTATTGCCTATCGCTGTAGCACTATTAAATCTTTGCCGCAATATACTTTCTCTTAATCTTTGTCGTGCCTCTCATTTACACGCTCCCGTAAGCTTCCAAAGATTTTATAAAAACAAAACTTAGCCTATAACCTTCGCGAAACTCAGACGAGTCGATAGACACCTCATGTATTCAAATCCATCCGGCCGTTAGGATGTTTAATACTTACGCTTAAAAAACATAACCCTGTCTTTGCTATCACGTAGTCGGGTACATAGTATATGAAACTTCACATAATTAGGTATTCCCTGGTTATTTAACAGTTTCATAAACTACTAATTCGATAATCCAAATGGTTTTTTATTACCTCGCAGTAGGTGCGAAAATTTGATTATTCTCCTCAAAGATAAAGGAATCTTCGTCTTGGGCGAGCTTGAATCCCTCGCTGCACTCAGGATTTTAGTCTAAACTCCTCGCTTTGCTCAGGAGTTAACTCAGACCTCCTCGCTACGCTCGGGAGCCTTCGTTGCGTTAAGGGTTCCAAATAGCACTCGCAACATTAAGACATTGCTTTATCCCCTCTCCCCTCTATTTACTATCAACGTTTACACATAATTTTTCACCAAAATGCTAAGGATGTTTATTTTTAAATTTTCAATAAAAAAAATCATTCGAATTTACGTTTCGTTTTCCTCGCGCGTTCTTGCTGGGCCCTCTGGTAACATCTTGCTGATTGGCTAATATTTTTACCATCGCAGGAGTTATGCTATGAGAGATTCTACGATACGAGAGAACAAAAATAATTTACAGAGGACCAGACTGAGATGGAATGGATATATCTAAAGAAGTTTGGGCCATAATAAATGTATTATCCATGGATTTAAGACGGAATCGGAATCTGACAGTACAACTTTCTAAAATTCTGAAGAAACTTAAAACTAAGGTTGGAAAAACACAAGAATAATATGGTGACCTTTCCGGTACTGATGGCAAAGAAAAAGTGAAGAGGGACAAAAGATCAGGAGCAATGACTGAATTTCATAAATATGTGGGTCGGAATGTCGGGAAGGAACAAAGAAATAGTGTGTAAGGAACAAAAGGTATGTTTTAATCCAAGTAGGTAGAATAAAGATATTTTTTGTGATGCTCTCAGACAACCTTTTTCGGGTGCTGTCTTTTATTATTTATCCTTTATAAAGCAATTTCGCATAAGTGATAAATAATACAAAAAGGAAAAGCAAATGGAAGAGGAGGCATAAGGATCATAAGCAGGTGACGTTCTGTAGTTTCTGCCTACCCCCACAGGAAGAGAGAGTGAGTTTGGGTTTGTATGTGTGGTAAATAATATTATGTTTCTAGACACACAATATATTACAAGTGTTGTTGAAATCGATACTAAGCACATCATCCATACTTATGTATAACATAACAAATGCGAAAGTCTCTTAGCGTGTCGATGGTAATTTAAATAGAGTCATGTTCGTGAACCGGCGCCGTCAGTAGGGACTGGTCATCTCTTCGCTGCCACGGCTTATTTTAATTTAATTTAATATTTGAATTGTTTTAGTCTTTTTATTACGGACGCTTTTAACGTTCTCACATGCATAATTTCAACATGAATGATGTTACAAATATTTTGTAACCATATTAAATTTAAAAGAGTGTCCGTGGAGTTTCTTGCCCGTTCTTCTCCATAGGTCACTACGCTTTGGAATGGGCGTCTAGCTTCATCTTTCTGACTAAGCAATCCCTTGGCAATTCAAAAGTGCCTGTAATTGGTTTATTTGAAATAAATGCTTTGAGTTTGAGTTCGGCACAGAATTCGGCCACAAGTTTGGCGCCATCAGTACCTAGCGTCCATGAGTTCCCTTAACGTGCAGACAACAGGAGACGTAGGACACGATGTTAAGTGGTTCTAAAGTAACTCTGTCTGTCTATCTGTTAACTTTTCACGCCCAAACTACTGAACCGATCATTATACATTTTGAAAAATAGCCTGAGAGAAGGACATATGCTACTTTGCATCCTGGTTTTTATAAAAAATGATGAAATCCAAAATACACATAGAAGAAGTCGCAAGCAATAGCAAGTTAGGTACAAAGTAATGCTGACTTTATAGACAAGTACTCTATGTTAAACCTACCGCTGTTGTCTTGTACGAGGAAGCCTATTTAGTGTTATATTTTAGTACTCCGGGAAGATGTCTAAAAATCTATATTTATTAGAGCAATTATTATAACAGGCTGTTATTGTAAAGGTCGTGTAAGCAGGCCGTGAAGGTCGACATAAATGTTTTTTTTTAATTGCTGGTGACCATGAACGGGAAAGCTTAATCGTCGTTTTTTTTAAATTGTTGTTATTCTTAAAGACCTGCAAATTAAGTATGGCTTCTTAATAAAACAAAACAACAAAAAGGTAAACAGATTACCCTCCGCCTTCTTCACAAAAATATTTCTGCTTTAGAATGATCACGCATTTTCTATGACTTGAAAAGAAAGGATTCTTTTCAAGTCATAGAAAATGCGTGATCATTAGGACTTGAAAAGAATCCTGCGAGGTTGTCAAAAAAATGCTTCAAGCTTTATGTGAACATTAAAAAAAAACAACAAAGCGAACGCCATATACAAATGCCAGCTGCAAACAGAAGTACCTACCTATTTTACTTTTTAATTATTCGGCCATTTTGGAGGAAACCGCCGCGGGCTAGAGTAAAAATGTAGAAAATCCCGTCCCGTTTCATTAAAATCGTGCCCGTGACCCAGCCAACCGGCTATAACCTTGCTCCCTAGTAAACTACGTAGTTATTAGGTAGGACTGCCTCCCTGGTCTAGTCATCGCAAACGGTACTCCTGAGCATGACGTCATAAGTCCCATCGCCAGATTGTGCAGTGTTATTGTGTATATTTTCTATAACATAATCTCTTAGTAGCAGCTCGGAGTCTGGGTTTGTGCCCGGTTGGTGGCAATAGACTCGCCCCCTATTACATGGGACTTAGAACATAACTGGCAAAATGTGAGTGTACTGAAATTAAATGAAATGTTTATTTCTGTAAGTAAATGTTTTAAGACACTTTTACACGTCAATATTTCAAAACTAGATAGCGCCGGCATTTCCCAGCTGACTGATTCCTGAGAAAAAATGCTGAAACAAACTCAGCGGTCGTGGTCTCTTTTAAAGTCCAAACATTATATTATTAGGATTTAATGTGATTCTAACAATGCAGGGCCATGTCTGGAAGGGCCTTTTGAATAAAGACCCATTGCAGCTTTGAGTTGACCTATCCCAACAGACAGCATGCATGCATCAGTTATCGTATAGCTCAACCCTATTTTAGAGAGCTCAACGACCCGTCACACGACGCTACCAGATCTGCAGAACATTTGTGTAGGCCATATACAAAATACTCAAAACCGCCAGACAGTTTTAAAATCATGTGTTCAATCTAGCCTGCATGGTACTCACATTCACAGTAAGTTTTCTGTTTAAATGTCATCAAAAATATCATAAGTTATGTCACTTATATCAATAAAAATTAAAATATTAATTCTAAAATACTTAGTTAAATAAAATAGTTTGTTGCTTGCTAGTACATTGGAGTAGCTGAATTAATCCTAAACCTTTTTGTAATACAAGTAATCTTGAACTTTATAGAAACGTTTTTGACAGAGTTTCTGTTTAATAAATTATTTAAATTTATTGAGGCTCAGTTCTTTAACAAAGCTTGGGAGTTTGTTGTAAACTAAAAACGTGTACTATAATTTGGCACTTAAATTAATTACAAATTTTTTGGAGCCTAGTCAAGCACAATAAGTAAATCTTTGTTTCTAGTATTTATGTTATGAATGGCGATGTGTTTAGAATATAGATTAACATACTTTTTTACATAAATCAGGTTCTCATATACATATTGAGACGCGACTGTCATTACGTTTATTTCTTTATATTTATCCTTCAGTGAATGCCTACAACTTAGGTTATAAATTGCTCGAAAGGCTCGTTTAGGAACGCACATATATAGCCAGAATGTCGACTGCAATTCTCTACAGCAAAATGCCGTACGATATTACACTATGGAAATAACTAAAATATACTAATCGAGCTGTTTCTACATCAGAAAAATGACAGATTTTATAGACCGCGTAGGCCGCAGAGCTTAGCCGCTTCGACAATTTGGTTATATGTGGGCCCCACTGTAGCTTCGAGTCTAAAGTAATACCTAAGAACACAGTGGGGTCCACGAGATCAAATTCCGCCCCATTTACTAGTACATTGGTTTTACCCTGCTTACCGTAAGGTGTCAGAAATCTAATACATTTAGTATTGTTCTCATTTAAAAATAAAATATTAATACTAAACCAATGCACTATTTTAGCGAGAACATTATTTACATCGTCAGTAACTGTCTGTTGTCATTTAATTTTAAATAAAAGTGATGTGTCATGGGTATACTATGGGGGCTCTATGTTATGTTATTAGGTAAGTACTTTAAAAAACTATGGCCCTGACTTGTGTTCATATCCACAACACACAGACCCGAAAAAACTAACAATTCAAAAAGTAAAAGTCCAATAAATTTCTACCCATTTGTTTCAGCCGGGAATTGTAGGTATTTTGATTGCGATCCGAAGTGCAGAAACTATTCGTTTATAAATAAAATACGCCTCCCGTACCGTCAATATTGATAGCAAGCATTAAGTACTGCTCGGGCATCCTTAGTACATACTATTTTTACCATTAAGAAACAACTATTTTTTGGAGTATCCCGGATTCTGTATCCCATAGCAATATTACATAGGACCTAAAACATAACCGTCGACATGTAGGTTTCTATAACCCTCTGCTAACCCCTACGGCAAAAACAGGCATAATGTTCCTATACCCAGTTTGTGGCCTAACAGGTCAAATACAGTTGGTATCAGTCTCAAACTGAACACCTTTCTCTATGGCACCAACATCGAAATTGCGAAAAACAATATCAGCAGTCCCATACTTTTGGGTCGAGCAGGTATTGAAGTTTGTATGGGACTCTACTTCTACGAGTACTTACAAAAAGCACCAATTTCAACCACCTAAGGTTTGCAGACGACTTAGTCATAGTGTCTGAGAGCTCTAGTCTACTATAACACATGGTCACTACACTTCACCCTGCAAGTATAAAGATGGGCCTCGAAATGTCATCGTCAAAAACAAAAAAAACACGTGTGGCACTCGGGGACTGCCGCGGTAAAGCTACTCGTATTGCATAGCATTTTTTATCAACTTATGCAATTATAATTATTTATTTATTTTTTATTTACGCAGTATTTTTTTTTCTTTGATATTAATTCAAGTACAGTCGTACCATATACATACACGTTAAGCGAACGCTCGGCCGAGCTACATGGTAGCCGGAGTGGGGGGTGTTAGGTTTTATTTTCGTTACGGAATGTTTTGATTCGGTCGCCGCGCTCAAAGCCCGCGATAAAAGCTATGCAATAGCTTAAAAATATGACCAACAGCATGCCAACGATAAACTACCAATATCTTCTATCAATTTTTAGAAAATTTCCACACAATAACATAGTAGTTTTTTCTAGTTAAAGTTAGGAGGTATTCGCAGAAAATAGCGTCTGTTAATTTATAAGTTATTTTTACTAGTGATTAATGGGATAAATAGTCAAATATCGTGTTAAGAGGTTTTGCGAGAACACGCGAAATAGCATTTAACGTCGATTGGCATTAAAAACTAAAAATCGAAAATAGGTAGTTAGGCGGTATTGGTAGTTCATCGTCGATACATAGACTAATTAACAACGTATCACTTGAATATGTGAAAGAGTATGTATACTTAGGGAAAGTCATTTAATTTGCTAACAATAGAAAACAGTTAAAAAGTTCAAAGTTGAACGACGAGTTCAACAATAATTAAGTAAGTTTTTAATTAAGTTAGTTTAATATGGAGGCCATGCTTACCTAACATACGCATGCCAAACTTGGAAATTTAACCGATCTATCAAGAACAAAATTACTACATGCCAAAAGGGAATGGAGTGTAGTATGCTTAACACAATACATAAGTTTATGGCTTAACATAAAAAACAGCATAGAGGTCGTCACTCAAATTTCAATTAACATCAAAATTAATCGATGCCTTTACACACGCAATCAAACTTAAGTGGAAATAGGCAGGCCATGTTGCAAGACTGCATGACAATAGATGGGCCAAAAAGATGATTTTTTGGATGGGACCGGTTGGCAAACGTAAACGAGGAAAACCACACACTCGCTGGCAGGACGAGATCGTGCTTATAGCTGGATCATGCTGGATGGACGTAGCGAAAGACATAGAAAGCTGTCATTCTCTGGAGGACGCCTTCAGGCTCAGGGTTTCTCAAATAAAAACAATTAAAATTTTAAAAATATTGATTAACACTGTAGAATTTTGTAGTACCATTTATTTAAAAAAAAAAAAAAAAACATTTGTGGCTGGATTTAGTCATAACTTTTTTTTTAAAGATACTTGTTTGATGTTACTAGCGGCCTCCCTAGTTTAGACGTCCAGAGAAAATCGTTCATAGCAAGTCGATGGGACAGGTGCCTTAGCCTTTTGTTCTGAAAATATTGATCTTCTGTATTTTCTTCCCTTATGCCTTCTGCCTTATATATACTGGGAAAATTTTCAGCCATTACAATTTAAATAACTTATTTCAATTTACAAATCAAACAGCATTTATCATTCGTTCGACAGTTTCGTTCAATTTAATTTTTACTGTCCTTTGAACACTTCAATTTCCAGAATTTTCCATCAAGTGCCCGAACTACAAATTTCAATTTAAAGATCAAGAAATCTTGAATTAGATCTACGAAACTCTTATGTATGTTTTTCTATAAAATAATTTTTATCGATCTCGAGAAAGTTTGTGATTTAAAAGAGGTTACTTGAAAGACAACAGATTCGAAATTTTGGTTTACTTTTCTTATTAAAAATCGAATGTATCCAAGTATTATATACAGGAATGTGAATTTAGATGTGAAGTAAAATTAAGACGTGTTGATGTTGTTAATTAGACATCAGTGAAATGTTTTGCCTTTAAATCGATGTGATACTTTCAGATTTAATAAATTATACCTATACACCACTCATATTAAAATAATTATGTATGTTAAAATATCATTTATCAACATATCCCAGACAAAACAAATCCTACAAAGGCAACGTACCCGCCCCATTCATATATTATGTTCAGTTATAAAGGCTGTTTCAAAGATAGCTTAATTTTATACGATACATCAAAGTTAAGCCCTCTAAATAATGATGAATCATCAGAATTCTGCCATTAAAACTACATACAATGATGTTTTAATATGAGTATGATTATTTTCTGTCATCATCTTATAAAGAAAGAAAAGAAAGAAAATACATTTATTTGCGGTTAACATGACGCAAAGAAAAACACACAAACACAAAAAATTACGAGTTGGGAGCAACTATGTTCGGGTCGGCTTCCAGTAGCGAATGCCAGTATATTTATTTCCTATCCTCTTCAATATTAGGCAGGTTACGGATGACCGGCAAACTGTCACTGATTTTAGGAACGTATAGTGCCACAAACTTATCTTTTCGGTGTTTTCACCGAACACCTTCGTTTGCAATATCGCCGTAACGCGCTGACCTAATTCTATTACTTTATAGAATATATTTTTTATTAGATTTAGTGAACTTTTGTCTACCGCTTTAGCCTATTTTATTAACATTTAGAACAGTTTGAGAGTGAGTTAATAAAAGGTGTTCAACATAAACATATGTTTCACCTCAAAAAGTTCGAGACCTTGCTAAGTACCCCGACATAATTTTGGTCCTTCGAGCCGGATCACGCGTCGCATAATTTCGGAAATTCGACGACATGGGCCAGTGGGACTGTGAAACTGAACGTTTTATGTTATTGGGTCGCAAACAAGTAGGAGGTTCACGTTATTATTCCAGAACCAGAGCTGAAACTGTTTCATGTGTGTTCGATATCGTTCCAACCGGAAAACACCAACGCTGTTTAACGGCAGAAATAGTTAAGGTAACAAAGTATGTGTCCGGACGAGCTGCTTCTCAAAGAACACAAAATCAATAATAATATTAATATTATGTAATGTTCAAACACAAAGTGATTTTTTTATGGATAAATAAGTAAATGAATGAATGAAGTGAAATGTCTACAAACTACCGCAACAATTTTTTGCTTGAGTGGTATTTTCGTTGGATTTCAATTCCTACAAATATTTATGATATGCCAATTTCCCTTTTGAATGTTCATTGTAAATACTATAGAGATATACAGTAGGTAACAGACGTTTACGGGTTTATAAAATTATTATAAACCAACGTTTACACATTTTTATTCCTAGAAATTAAGCTCGTACAAACTCCGCCTTATTTCATATTTATGATTCACAAAATTTCTGCTTAATTTAAGTTATTCATGAAGTAAATACTATTTACTTTTTAAAAGTGTACAATACGTACTTGGTTTAGTTAAATATAATAAAGAGTCTTGGTTTAAATTTCATTAATTTAATTCTACCTTTACTTTCAACATGATCTAAAGTTTTCTAGTGGAAACATCTAATTTGATTCCGTTTTAATCATTTTAGGCAGAGACTTCTGCCTGGGATTGGAAGATTAACAATTAAAAACGATAGCTTTGATTTCAACATTACTTACAGTTACTACGCAAACTGGTTCAGCCCGATTTCTAGGGTCCGTTGTTGATTAAAAGTATCTTCTCTAGCCATTATTGAGGATAGTGCACATAGTGACGTAACTAATTATTTTTCAATTGAATACAATATGATAGGTAACCTCTACCTTTTTATTTTCAAGGAGGTTAAAAAACATATAGATGTTTTGTGTTGTTAAAAAAAAGCTCGAAGGTTTTTTTTAACCTATCAAATATAAGTAGGTAGTATAATTTTTTTTATACTAACCTCTAGTTTTGTAATAGGTCTGATCAACAATCTTCTCCATATCTGAAATGTGGCGAGGTATGTAATCAGCAAAGCGATGTTCAGCTGTTATCACCATTCCATTGGATTGCGCCAGGTCCTGCGAACAAATGGTACAAATTAATGGATGAACAGAAAATCCGTCTTTATCATACAGGCGAACTTTTAAGGCATCAACCGGTTTGCACAAACCGAGGCCAAATTTCCTTTCAAGATACTAAGGCACACCTAAGAACAGAGCGGTTTGCGTGCATCTTTGGAACATACATAGTATGGACATACACACATCAAAAGTGTCTAGGGATCAAGGTATCTAAAAAAAATATTGTATTGCCTCAATGAAATTAAATCAAAATATCTATTTAAATTGATTAAATATAATGTTTTCGTATGTGTAGATCGCCGAAGTGCTCTCTGCTTTTGCGTTAATAAAGAGGTTTCGCTATTTTTGTTTATGTTGCATTTTCCACCTTTGTTAATCCTGACATAAAAATGTGATAAAAAGATAAAAATAAAAGTTTTTAAAGGTTTTTATTGTGTAAAATAAACAATTTGTAGTCTGTATTTCCGCCGTTAACGCGTATAATAACACAATCGCAGCGATTCGGCATACTCAATGTGAGCTCATCCAAATCACGTTGCGGAATGGCCGCCCACGGCCGTTGTAACAGGCGAAAAAGATTGTCTGGAGTGCGTACGGCAGAGCTCTTTTTTAAACATATCCGTGCGTGCTCAATGGAATTCCAGTCTGACGATTGAGCAGGCCATGGTAGGACGTTGATATTAGCTGCGGCAAATGTGTTTGCAACGACTCTGGCAGTATGTGGACATGCATTATCATACATAAGCAGAAATGAAGCACCAAATTAAGTCCGCAAAGGAATAACAACATCTGATACAATCATTTCAGCGTAAATCGGTGCATTGAGATTGCATCTGATCATGATTGTTCCACCACTGCATGCATGGACTATCTGGCATGATTTTTAACCTCCAATACCGTGTACGTTTAGTATCTGACCTCATACCAAAGCGAGATTTGTCAGAAAAACACAAATTGTCACTCTTCTTCTGCCCTACTTCTGTGTTCACGAGCCCATAGTAAACAGGCTATGAGATTGCGGGGCTAAATAAGAGGTACACGTAGCGACCTTTGGGAACGGAGATTGACTTCATGCAAACGATTTCTTATGGTTTTATCGCTTATTCACATCCCTGAAGACATATGAAGCCTCGTAATCTACATCATCGCGGTCATTGTACGATTTCGTCGAGCAGTAATTTGTATGTAACGATCTTGTCTGCGTGTGGTGATGCGAGGTCGTCCTCCATGTTACTCTGCCACGCTGTCAGTGATGCGGTAACGTGTCCAAAGTCGACTTATAACGCTCTGCGTAGTGCCCAGGCGATTGCCACAGCACGTTGCCGAGAACCAGCTTCCAACATTCCCACGGCTCTGATCATTTCTCAGGTCTTTTTATCTGGTCTTCTCTCCATAATAACATTCTTTGGTATTGATTTCACTCAGCAGTATGGCAGAAATTTGATTAATTTGGTCACAAATCCATTGCGGGATTATATAGGAATACGACTCGACAGAAGATTTTCATCTTTTAACCGAAATTAAAAAACGGCTCCCTTTTCAAATGTCGAAATTTACAAAAAAATATCCATAGGAGTTACAAAAAATATAATTAAAAAACCAGATAGTAACTAGCAAAAATGTGCTTGATCCCTAGACACTTTTCATGTGTGTATTTGGACACATTTGCGAGCGGCCAGCGAGGGGTTTGCGTGCAAGTTGTAATATTCACGACATACGCATACTCATGGTTTCGCGAAGTTTTCCCGAATGCTCGCGAACTGCGCCTAACCTGTCTTGGACATACGCCTACGCACGCAGAGTGTGACGCGTATGGACGCGTAACACTCTGTACGTGTACGTATCGTGTACACTACGCGCTTCTTACGGGTATAGACCCGTTAGCGGCGTGTAGTATGCACGATACGAGCGCGTGCACTGCACGTGCGCTGGTGTGGATCCACCTTTAGCTGTTGCCACTAGTTGTCCAAATAAAAACAACAGATCTTTATTTATTTTAACATTAAACTTGACTTCTTTTCCCCTACGCTTGGTTGCAATTTTACCTGTAACTTCTACGAATTTTACAAACACAAAAATCACAAAGGTAATACAAAAGGGGCTAAGTAATAACAACCGCACGGGTCAATTGATCAGGTTAAGTTAAGCTTAACATCACCCATCAACGGATAGGTCACCATCTTTCCATAAAAAGACCCCTCCGTACTTCGGAAAGCCGTTGGGCCCGGCTGACATTTGTGGATCTTTGACAGTCGTTACGGGTCGTCAGAAGCTCGAAAGTCTGTAACCAGTCTTACCAAAGGGTATCGTATTACCAGGTAACTGGATTGTGGAAGACAGATAGGCAGTCGCTTCATGTAAAATACTGGTATTCAGCTGCATCCAGTCAGACTGGAAGCCAACCCGAACATAGTTGTATAAACGCTTAGCAAATGATGATATACATAATCAGCCTATAATGTTCCCACTGCTGGGACACAGGCCTCCTCTCGGTGAAAGGGAGTGGGCTGTAATCCACCACGCGGGCCCAGTGCGGGTTGGTAGATGTCACATATCTTCGAATTGTTAGTTCTAGGACATGCCGGTTTCCTCACGATGTTTTCCTTCACCATTTTGAGAGCAGTGGTGATGAAATAATGTACACAAAGTAAAGAGCCTTTCTGGGTTCAAACCCACGACCAACCCCAACATAGTTGGAAAAATGCTAGGCAGATGATGACATAGTTTATACAAATATTTTCTTGCACGCCAATATTCGATGAAGATGGAACCCACGACCAGTACCACAGAAACCAATCCACTGCGCCAGCTGTGAAATATAAACCCCTCGTTTGCCTCGATGAGATGACTCAGGATATAGGCTAATGGTTCATAAATGGGCAATGGCCTGAAAACTCGACACTGCCTCTAGTTAAATTTTACTACTACCTACGCTAACACGTGTAGGTAAATCTAGATTTCCAGGGACTTCAATAAATATAGCCGTTGCTCGCGAGTTCGTCTGCGATCCAGGATGAAAAGTAACCTATGTCCTTTTCTAGGTCTTGGTCTACGCATGCACTCCGGATCCACCATAGCCCTGGCCATACCTCTGGGGGTAGGATGGGACTGAACCATACCACCATAGAGATGTGCCACCCTAGTCCTATTACGTATTGATTTGTAGGAATGGAACTATTGCAAATAACAGGTAAGTAAATAAACCTCACACTATTTCATAAACTCCTTCAGCCGTTTTAGCGTGAAAGCGTAACAAACAAACAGACAAAAAGTATAATATTTTCTCCTTATACTATTAGTTTAGATAATACTTAACACAAACCTATGTATGGTATTATTTAATATAATAGGTACATTACAGAAACCCTGGAGTTTTGGACCAAAATGTAGACAATCAAATATGTAGGTACTTAACTAAGGGTGAATTTCACCAATGAAATTTGAACGCGGTCTAGATATGCTGATCCTCACGCCTGTAATCTACGAAGGGTTAGGCAGAGGTGTACCTGTACACCTACATTTTGCACGTTATACATGTGACGGAGAAGGTACGTCTCTCTCGTTATCATCAGCCATATTTTAACTACTGTGGGCGTACTATGGGAAGTGTTGGTTATGGCGCAATAGAAAAATCGTTTGCAGTTCAAATATAATTATAATTTACGAACAAATTAATCACACACTGTAGGTACACGACACAACTATAAACAACGCGCGACAGTTTCACTGCACTGTTTCACTGCTTGACCGCTGCCGACAACTCTGATTTACCTCTGGTCGAGCGTTATGTTGTAGACTCCGTCGAGCGCCGCCTGGTGGCGCTGGCCTCCCGGTTTGTCAAATTCAAACGATTGATTTAAAGTATTTACCCTAGACGTATAACTAGAATAAGGTACTTAGTTGAATACCTACTTGTTATGTTGTTTTTTTAATGGCGTACTTAGCTTTTTTATTTTTATCCACACAAAAAGAAAACTGGCAGGGCCACCAAAGTTAAACCCACTATAAAAGTTATAAAAGAAAAAAGAACATAATATTACAAGTCATTTATAAAACATAACATCACGCCAGTTTTCCCAGAAGGGTTAGACAGAGGTGTGCTTATAGTACCCCCACATTTCACCAGCTATGTTTAAGTCCCATGTAATAGGGGACGAAACTATTGCCATCAAACGAGCATAAATCAAGACTCTGGCCTGCTACTGAGAAATTCCGGATGGAAAAACCCAATAACATTTTACCCAACCCGGGAATCAAACCCAGAACCTCATGCACAGCAGTAGCGCTAGCGACCACTAGACCTACGAGGCAGACTCGTTTATATTCTATTTAAACCCTTTCCAAATATCGCTTACAGCCTACATGGTAGCCATACATGTTACGATATACTTGCGTAAGTATACACCTAGTGACACCAAATGGCTCGGATACTTATGCTAATTCATCCCACACACGTTAAAGTATACTTGTGCAAATCGAATTTTGCGCAAGTATATCGTAACGTGTATGGCCTGAATAATCCTAACTTCCTAACTAATATTAGAAATGCGAAAGTAACTTTGTTTGTTTGTTTGTTACCTTTTCACGCCTAAACCAATGAACCGATCATCCTGAAATTTTGCATATACGTTGTCAGGTGTACAGAAACGGACATACGGTACCTTTCATCCTGCAAAAAAGTACTGTTCCCGAGGAAAACAACAATAACGTTCTTATAATAATAGATGGCGCCACGTGTCTTTCGAATCATGATTTAATGATATAACCCGAATTGATAGTCAAAGTCTAAATTAACGCGAGCGAAGCCGCGGGGAAAAGCTAGTAGTATATATTTCTACAAAGTTAGTTTTGTTGATAAAGAAACTACCTGAACTTAATCGAACTTAAAATAGACTTGAACATTTGAATGACGATCAAGTATATGGAATTAGGTCACAAGCTTGACCTGTGTTTTTCAATTTAGACTTAAACTCAACCTTAAATCTCATAAAGGTTAAATATAACTAAGCACGTATACCGGCGGGGTAATTGCGTAACACACTAACAGTAGGAATAGCTTTCATTTTGACAGTCTAACAGCATTCATTGCGTTATTTACGTTGTTGAGCAGACAAATTTTTTCGAACATATGAAGCAATGTATTAGTAATATCCTTCAAAATGATTCAGATTGTGTTTAATAGTGCGTTACGCAATTAGGCTGCTGGAAAGGTAATTTTATGATTCCTTGTAAAACTTTAGACAGGGTTATTATTTAACATTGAATGCAAAATTAAATGATACATTTCATAAGTGCCCATGTAAGTTAGTGAGAAGTAAAATATTTTTATTTAGATATTTTTGACATAATTATATTATTTCTAATGAAGAAAATATTTCTACGTTCACATTAGCGAACAGTGTAAGAACAGATAATACTAAATAATCGGCGAAAGCTGTTCGAGTCCTTGCGAGACCTTGAAAGAAACTTAACAATTTGATCGCAACCTTACAAACGATTAAATGTGTCAAAATCGGAAAAAAAATATGTTTGCCTTTCGAATCACCTCAAATCACAACGTAGAAGAACATTTTTAGAAGAACACAACAACATGCTGGGTTAAATGATAAATGATTTTATTTCTGTAAGTAGGTTTGTACAAACACTTTTAATTTGGATGATTATTTTTTTTATTTGAAAGCTGGTGCTTCTCATGTAATACCATATAAATTTGATCAAGTTCTGACTAGAAGTTTTTGAGTTATCCTTAATACTGCGTATTTTGTCCACTTAGTTTATATTGATGATGTTTTAATAATTTCCTGTCACTGTTATTTACATATCAAGTAGTGGTATACGAATTTGTGAGGGGTAGGTACCACAACTAAAAAGTGAAAAATAAAAACCTTTTTACAAAAAAACAACTGACTTCCAAAAAAGCACTAAAAATATGAAAAATTACTTTAATTTCGAAAGTCGGTAGCAAAAAACGAAAATACAAAACCAAGGACACCGACTTCCGAAATTAAAGTAATTTTTCACTTTTTTAGTGCTTTTTTTTAAGTCGGTTGTTTTTTTTTTTGTAAAAAAGTGTTTATTTAAACTAGATGAGGTCGGCGTTTCCTATCTGACTACTTTGAGAAGAAAAGCCGAAACAAACTCTGAGGTCACAGTCTCTTTTACAGTCCAGGCATAATCTTGGTCAGATCATGTGAAGACCATGTAGATTGGTATCTGAAATGGTCTTTTGAGGAAAGAACCACACAGATTGAGTGGACCTGTCCTGTCAGTGCACGAATTTGTCAGTAACCATGCAGCTCAACTCAGAACTTAAGGAGCTCAACGATTCGACGAACAAAAAGAAAGGACATTTGGGTAGGCCGCATAAATTAGTCAATCTGCCAGATCATGATTAAAATTAACTGAGAAACAAAAAAGTTATGACCCACATAGTCCTCACATTCATAATAATTAAAATAACTTATTACTTTACAAGTAAATACTCATGTCTACTCGTTGTTAGAATAAACATAATAAAAATGGCAAAACATGTTATTTCTGGATATGAAAGGACTGGAAAGCTTAAAAAAACGAAATATCGAAATAATTATTTTGTACATTGCGAAATATGAAATTGTGCTTTGTTGCGCCGGGGCCGAGATATCGTAAAAAATAATCTTAATTCTGCTCAGCTATAGAAATGAATTTCTAGATATTTTTGTATTCATGGATTTGAATTTGATTGGTGTTCGAATTTGTTTGCTTATTTATGATCACTTTTTATAAGCATTTGACTTTGTTGGCTCATTTAGTTAATATTCGAGGGTACAAAAAAACTCCTGTCGGTATTCGCCCACCGCGCAATGGGCCGTGCTGGCAACCTGGCTAACTGTCAAATATGTTTACCATTGCACAAGGAGTAATGGCAAAGCAAAAGGGTTGGCAACTGTCAAAGTGGCGCTAGCATAGCTTTAACCAAAATAGAAGAATTTTCTAATGATCATTTGATAATGTTATTATTTTTACAATGCCAAATATCTGTGAAGTGCCTTTTTGTAAGGAAATCGGTGCGCATCAGTTTCCTTAAGTTTCAGCAATGACAAAAAAGTGGCGAAAAGCCATAAGGAGACAACACTTCAAGCCGGAAAAAAATTGAGGTTATGTCGTAAACATTTCTTGGAATCCGATTGCGCCAAACCCTGTATTTACACAGGTACGTCATTATTTGTGTTTCTAAAAATATTCAGCATCATAATGAAAATTAAGCAATTCAAAACAAACCCAAACTTGACAGGTGAAAATAGCTTTCACCTGTCAAATTTGGGTTTGTTTCACGCCATCTCGACTAAAGTTTTCACCTGTCAACCGCATTAGCTTCTGCACCCTAATTACGTAACACACTAACAATCGCAATCTCAATCGTTTCAAAGGATATTGCTAATCCATTACTTGATATGTTCCAAACATTTGTCTGCTCAACAACGGAAATAACGCAATGTATATTGTTGAACTGTCAACATTAAAGCCATTTCTGTTGTTAGTATGTTACACAATTACCCGGCTGGGCTGCATATGCACAGCCCAGATTCGATCCTTGCATCCATTGTTCTATGATTGCGTTCTTTAAGCATGTAAAGAGTTTCTAAGTTATAATAGATATTGGCAGAGTTGAGCAGAGCTTTTCTAAAAATACAAGTCATGCGTCTGATGGAATTTCCCAACGGCAAAAATGACGAACTTCCATACAAACTTGCACCTATTGCACTACCACATCCATACAAACTTGCACCTATTGCACTACCACATCCATACAAACTTGCACCATATTTAACACCTTCAGGGGATGAATTTTCAAAAATCCTTCCTTAGTGCTCACATTCGTTATAAAATAACACTTGTGCAATATTTCATGCTTCTAGTCCCAGTTGTTTAGGATGTGTGTTGTCTGTCAGTGAATGAATAAATTTATGATTATTATTAAGTATGTCGCAGCGTAAACACTGATCCGCCATCTTTATTTTTAGGGATCCGTACCCAAAGGGTAAAAACGGGAACCTATTACTTAAACTTCGCTGTCTGTCCGTCCGTCTGTCTGTCACCGGGCTGTATCTCAATAAACGCGATAGCTAGACAGTTGAAATTTTCACAAATTATGTATTTCTGTTGCCGCTATAACAAAAAAATACTAAAAACAAAATTAAATAAATATTTAAGGGGGGCTCCCATACAACAAAGATGATTTTTTTTGCCGTTTTTGTAGGTAATGGTACGGAACCCTTCGTGCGCGAGTCGGACTCGCACTTGGCCAGCTTTATATTATTAACGTCATCTTATTATTACTAACCAAAAACGTCAACTAGTGCACTTGGGTGAGGTCGATATAGGAAGTGGCAACACTAGGTTGACGGTTTTCGCTTGTTGATTGACATTTGATATTTTTGAAGTTTGCGAACGTTAACGTTAGACGTTAGAGCTCACGGGGTGACAGGGCTCACTTTGTATGGGGACGCTCTTGGAAAGGTTGTCTTGCCACCCTATATCAAATTAACCGCGTTTCCATATTGTAATCCAATTGTATCTGCCTAATCCTAACTAGTCCTAACTAGTCCTAACTAGTCCTAACTAGTCCTAACTAGTCCTAACTAGTTCTAACTAGTCCTAACTAGTCCTAACTAGTCCTAACTAGTCCTAACTAGTCCTAACTAGTCCTAACTAGTCCTAACTAGTTCTAACTAGTCCTAACTAGTCCTAACTAGTATTATAAATGCGAGAGTAAGTTCGTTTGTTACCTTTTCACGTCTAAACCACTGAACCGATCATCCTGAAATTTTGCATATACGTTGTCAGGTCCACAGAAACGGACATAAGGTGTCTTTTATCCCGAATAAAAGTACTGTTCCCGAGGAAAACAACAATAACGTTCTTATAATAATAAATGGCGCCACGTGTCTTTCGTATCATGATTAAATTTTATTATTATAGAAATTTTAGTGGTGTGTTAAGAGATTTTTGTTTAAGTACCTAATTCATTTTGTGAGTCTAGAGTGTCGATAGACCGGTTTTTCATCCTCCTAACTATAAATCCCCGAACAACCCGAATTGATTGTCAAATTGTAAATTAACGCGAGCGAAGCCACGGGCAAAAGCTAGTCAAGTGACATTTTTGTAATTCGTGAACTTTAATGCATCAATAGACGTCTGTACTTAGCGTTTTAACTTTTATTTCGATTACCCATCATGTCCGACCATTCCGATAACGAAGAAATCCAAATGCCTTCGTTAAACAGATATTTATAACTAACCTTGATAGCGTCCATCTGCTGTGCAGCAGCCGTCAACTCATCCCCGGCGACTATAGCGAACTTCAACCATCCGAACGCCTTCAAAAGAGCCACGACTGACTTGCTGGCCTTGTAAGCTGGTGGTAGGGTCCTGGCGAAGGTGGCTCCGAGACCAGACCCCTTTTCGGAGCCATGGGCGCCGGCACATTTCTGTCAACAAAGAGCAACGGTTAATGGTTCATTCTCCATGGTAAAAATGTATCGCTCTGGTCTCGATCAAATCTAAGTAATATTTACAAAACTGATTTTAGACATCCAATTTTCGCAAAAAACAATACGAATTTAATATCTTAGTCAGTCACCGTATGACTGTGAACACCGTTAGTTTTCTTGCGAGATTGTAAACTATCGATAATTTGTGATCCGTACCATACTGCTTACAATATAATTATAACGACACGGTTGTTTGACGGCACGGTTGGCGCAGTGGTTAAGCGACTGACTGCTGCGCTGCGTGTCACGGGTTCGATTCCCGCACGGAACAAAAATTTGTATGACCTACAAGCAGTTGTTCCGGGTGTGGCTGTTTGTTTAGGTGAGTTAAATAAATGTTTGTAAACGCACCCACAAAACAGCAGAAATTCCTAGTGTGGCGTACCGTTTAAAAAAAAATAAAAATATAACGTATTAATTTTAGATAGTTTATAATCTATCCATGTGAAACCATCAAATTGTGAACGAATTAGTTTTGTATTCCAGGGTGAAATTGAATTCATGGGCAACCTTTTAACTACAACTTTTCTATGGGACCAAACCAGAAATCGCGAAAAAAATATGAGCTGTTCCCTACATTTTAACGACTTAACAAGAGGGTTCACAATATGTCCAATTTCATCACTCGTAAAATTGTAAACCGTCTCTGATTGGTCGGTCTTCGCGGTAGCTCGTTCTGTGTTCATAGTTAGAAAACAAACATAGAAGTCAAATAAGGAAATCCACATTTAATTGTTTGAGATCTAGTTTGTCAATCAATATTATTATAGTTTTTAATAAACAATATTAATAATCAATAAATACGTTACGATGATCAGAAAATAAAGATATCCAGTTATTGTTTCAATTGTTTTGTACGAGTAGAAGTTTTGTATAAGACCAGGTTCAATATCCGACATTATCAATTGGATATAGCTTCACAAATAATATGAAACAAGTTTACTTACACGAAAAATTATTAAAACACGAAAAGTTTAACTTAGGTTATGTTCGGCGACAAACAATTATTTACCCCTGAAACTTCACTAGTTTTTTTAATCATAGATAGATTTTACTAATAAATTCAACTCAACTCAAAGCATTTATTTCAAATAAACCAATTATAGGCACTTTTGAATTGTCAAGGGGTCGGTCAGTCAGAAAGATGAAGCTAGTTGCCCATTCCAAAGCGTAGCAGGACCTATGGAGAAGAACGGGCAAGAAACTCCAAGGACACTCTTTTAAATCAAAATATGGTTACAAAATATTGGTTACATCATTCATGTTGAAATTATGCATGTGAGAACTCTTGTAAATGTAACTCTATAGCAACTTTTAGTTATTTTCAACAAAACTATTAAAACCCACAAAAACATAATATAAGTTTGTTTATGTTCGGCGACTAACGAATGCCAGCCAAAGATAGCAGCGTGGGGCACTTGACATACAACTAATCAGCGCGCAAGGTGCCTTACGTCAAATTCAAGTATGATGACAGTTCACAATTTGACAGTTAGACACATTCACACACATCGAAAATTAATACGTTATATGTAAGCAGTATGGTACAGTTCACAATTTATCGACAGTTTACAATCTCGCAAGATAGATTATAAACTAACCGTGCTTCACAATCATACGCTGGCATATACAAAGCATGTTGAAATCCACGGCCCACTCCCTATGCAGAGGACGCCTGTGTCCCATAATCAGCCTATAGAGTCACGAACTGGATTCATGGTTACATACATGGTTCGTGCGTCGATATCCCTTTTTGGCCTCGCACAGGTTTTTTACTTGTTTATTGTTGTTTTTTTTTTTTCTTTTTTATTGTAAATTTTGTTAGTTTTAAATGCTCCTTTTTTATTTTTACTCTTTGTATTTCCTGTGCGTGTCCCAAATAAATTATTTTTCTTTCTTTCTTTCTTACTCTTTGTGTTCGAATCAAAATCAAACCAATTATTATTCCAACACAATTAGTTACCTCGTACCCAACATGCTAAAGTAGAATTAAATCCACTTAAAAAAGGTAATCCATTTCACTTTATTACTGAATTAATTATCTGAAATAATTTATATAATCGCTTGATAAGAGCTTTTCTGAGTAATATTTTGAAATCATTTGGTTAAAATATTATAAAGCGAACGTCACACAATTAGCTAGAAACACGTTTGAAGTGAAAGCTTTGATTTTTTTTTTTTGTTAAAAGATATATTTTAAAAAGGGAAAACAATGTATTTTTTTAAAACAAGCTTTTAGTAGTTGTAATACAGTTTTTATTTTTCACTTTTTAGTTGTGGTACCTTTTTTACCTGTGATACCAACACAAATTCGTATACCACTACTTGATATGTAAATAACAGGGATAGGAAATTATTAAAACATCATCAATATAGACTAAATGGAAAAAATACACAGTATTAAGGATAACTCAAAAACTCCCGGTCAGAACTTGATTAAACTTATATGAGATCACCTGAAAAGCACCAGCTTTCAAATAAAAAAAGAATCATCCAAATCGGTTCACCTAGAAAAAAGTTCAAAGCTAACACACATAAAAAAAACACATACGGTCGAATTGAGAACCTCCTACTTTTTTTGAAGTCGGTTAAAAAGAACCAAAAAGTTAAAAATTATTTTTATTCCGATTGGAGTTAGAACCTAGTTTTCAAATAAAAGCGTGCTACACCCTCTTTATTTATCACTTGCTGTAAAAATGTAACATGCTTTTATTTAAAAACGAAATTCCAATGCCGATTGGCATTGGAATTTCAATTCAATCAATTTCATCGGTATAAAATTATTTTAACTTTTTAGTTCTTTTTAATTAACAACTACTAAAAGGTTGTTTTAAAAAAAAAAATTTCTTCCATTTTTTTTTGTATTTATGATGTTAAATACCTAGTTATAGTCATTTATATCTAATTAATTTTTATTTTCGTTTATTAATTTTTATACTTAATAAAGACATTTTTTTTTATTGTTTACGACGAATCAAACGAGCCTAAACTTCGTCATTTTATTACAGAGTTCCCATGGCCACCTTCCGGCTCCATCATCAGATCAGCTCCATGTCATAATAACATTGCATTGTCAACCGATTTAAATATGCATGCCAAATTTAAGCTCAATCAGAAACTGGGAAGTGGGTCCAATTTTACTTGCAAGATTTCATTACAGACAACTGGACAGGTGAAATTAAATAAAAGCTTGTAAAATTGATCAACGTAACTCATTTTGTTTTGCGAAATACCCATTTATGCTGGGCTATAAAATTCTGGAGTTAAAATGGTACCGTCAAACGGGGTGAATAGGGATGCAGGGGTGAATCAAGCCGAAATTTAAAAGGGTCTTTATCATTGAAATAATATAGTTGTTTGCCAAAAAAGACTCTAATGTGTTTACTGTATTATAATTAACGAATATGAGCCCTTGTTGGCAACAAACTATATTATTTCAACGTTAAAATCCCTTTTAAAGTTTGGTCCCGATTCACCCCGTTTGGACGGTGCCATTTTAATATTATCTTGGCTTACTTTCTAATAATGAAGGTTCAACATATTACTGCGCTATTTTACTAGGCTTGATTATTGCGATGTTAAAATTAATATCTCGTTTATTAATTTTCTTCTTTATTTTACTATATTTTAAAATATTTCTTAAAAGAAAAAGATACAAAAAAAAAAAAAAAAAAATAGAGGTCCGCCGGTGTCGGGGGCAGGGTACAAGCTACCGGTGGTTAGGGCTGCAGAGACAGAAACCTTCTCACAATGCGAGCCATATCGAGTAGCCTTCTGAATCAGGCCCTTGAACCAACCGCCTTACAAGAGTCACGAGAGATGTTGATCGAGGCTTTCGGCCATCAGGCCATTGGCCGATACGACAATCAGCACAATGACCGCCGAGCTCACATTCCACATGTCAACAACCTCGTGTGCTAAATCCAGATGTTATATTATTTAAATAATTAACTTTAGTAATAATATTTAAATAATTATAATATTACTAGCGGACTCGGCAGACGTCGTCCTGCACGGAAAAGTAGCGCCACATTAATTATTTTACCGTTCAAAATGATGTAATGTTGTCAATTGTACAGCAAATTATATTTGGTGACATACCGACAGCATCGCCACCTACCGGGTCCAATTGTGTTTTCAAACCATCCAGGAACCCATTGAAATATACACACAAAATTTCATTCAAATCGGTCCCGCCATTTAGGAGTTAGGTGATAAAGACACGTACAGAAGAATTATATAATTATAAGATTAAAATGCAAAGAACTGATTTCAGATTTACTGATTTTTTTTTCACCTCGTAGTTGGATGAACACCAAAGTCTCAATACTAATATTATAAAAGTGAAAGTAAATCTGTCTGTCTGTTACCTTTTCGGCCTTAAAGGCTGAATGGATATCGATGTATGCACACAGGTAGACCATGACCTGGGTAAGGACATAGGATACTTTTTATCCCGGTACATACCCCGTGGGATAATTTCCGACCTACACTCGGGCGAAGCTGACGGAAGCTAGTTGAAAATATTTTACTCCGCTTCTTTTATCGCTCCGCTTACAATGTGACGCGGGCTATTCTTAACCCACGCAGATAATTAATTGCGTTATACGAGTATTAAATAGTTATATCGAGAATGTATTGTAATAGTTTCCATTATGCTTGTTAAAGTGCTGAAAGTGGATTCACATTCAGTTTGTTACTCAGGGGGGTGAGCAGAGTTCGAACTATAATAAACTACTTAATATAACATCACAACTGTATTTCCTGAAGGGGTAGGCAGCACTACCTATTAGTACACCTATATTTCGCCAGTTGTGTTTAAGTCCCATGCAATGGCAGCTCGCCGTCCGGTAAGGACCAGGCCCCGTTCGACGGCGCGTCGTGTTCCACGCGCGCCTCAAAAACATGTCAGCATAATTGACGGGGTCCGATAGGGCCGATGCCTGCCGGGGTCTCAGATTGTTCGAAAGAGTTACCGTGGCCCTGGCGCACAGGCAACTGAAGGAACACGGGTGGGTTTTAGTCAGTAAGAATCTGAGACGCCTTTCCGCTCCGCCCAGAGCAGGAGAGGTCATTTGATGATTTCCCACCCAAAAAAAAAAATCTAATTAACATCAACCGGGCACCAATCCAATAAACAACTCAACCAACTAACCAATAAACTAAATGGTTTCAATACCATCAGGGACTTCCCCTTACAATGCTGCTGTCAAATATTGCTTTCGTATAAAGACGTGGGTCTACGCCGTAGTACGACTTCGTAGCAAAGGCCTACGCCGTAGACATTGTAGGCAAACGTTATGGGCCGCTTGGCGTAAACAAACTCCTACACGTTGTAATGGGTGTTATTCAAGAAATATCACTGTTTTAGCTTAATTACGTACTTCACCATTTTCGTTGTTTGTTAATAAAGGATCACTTCAAATAGTATACTACATCCAATTATTACAGGGTCATTAGCATTACAGGCAAGAGAAAATACGTAAGTAATAAAATTAGAAAGTTCAGAATTAAATTCAGTTGAGTAATCTGTAGTAGGTATGCAAAATTTACCTATAAATTATTTATTAATTTACTCTCGCGATTTTTAACCAACTTCACAAAAGATGATGATGATGATGAGAAGATGTTGATGATTTCCGCGTGATTTTTTACCGGAGCCAATGACATGTTATTATTGTAACACAGCCTCATTCACGCATTACAAATTAACCTAAAGTATAATAATGTGGTTTCGGGTCATACGCAGTCAATAGACTCATAATTACTGCAGTATTCACTGCGTAATTGCGTATCGATTTGTAAATTATCTCTAAGTACCGAGCAATGGACATTGCATGGTATTGACGGGCGGTTTACTATGATTTTAAGCAGATTTTTTTATTAGTATTGGTTATCAGGATGGTTGAATATGTTTGTTTGAAGCGGACGTTGAGTCTCTAGCATAAATATGTCACATTTACTCAATACTCAAAACTCAATCATTTAATTACATTGCTTTCCACAATCTGCTTGGGTGGTAAGTAAACATTAGTTGTACCAATCGTGGACCTTGTCGGGCACAGCAAAATATTTTTTTTAAGGAAGAGGACTAATTTATACATGCAAAAAAAAAACAATCTTATTCTATTTAAAATTAATGATAACATTTTGTTAATTACGTTTACGTAAGATTCAAAAGCAATTTCTCCCTAAATTAAATTAAATTAAATTAAAGCATTGATAGTAATTTTATGCTGTTACGAACTTAGTATTTTAGAAACCTTACGAATATGAATAAAGCTTTGGCTTTTATGGCTAGGCTTTTGTAGACAGGATATTAATTCAGATTTGTTACAATTGTCATTTGGTTTAAATAGGATTTTATTTTTATTATTTAATTTATCTTTTTTATAGATTATTTTATATTTTGTGAATGTGAGAATATTGTAGGCCTAACGTTGTAGATTTGTAGACCATTTCCTATTTTTTTAAGTACCTGGTACTTGTTGACAGGCCTACACTGTCCTCCCATACCTATTAACACTGTTATTTGAAAACATGAAAAGGCCAATTATTTTTAAAAGAGTAACCGTGGAGTTTTTTGCCTGCTCTTTTCCATAGAAAATAACCAATTGGAACCGTGCACCCAGCTTCTGACGTTTTATAAGTGCCCATGTAGATTTATGTGTAATAAAATACTTTTTTCACTCCTGTTGCCCAAAAACTCCGTCAGTGTAACGTACCAGAGCGGGGATAAAATAGCAATTTTACTCCAGGGGAATAGTTTTTTATTTTGTCTGTTTCTATCGAGCCTACAAAAAAAGAAAGTCTTTATTCTTATGTAGAATAATCATGAATAAAGACTCGACTTATTACTGTTTCATAAGAAAAGAAGAAACTTTTATTTTTGAAAATGGAACTAAACGCGACGATCTCTTCGGTAGAATGCGTGCATTGCGCTGCGGCTACATAATAAATTTAAAAACAAGTAAACTATTAGCCCCTTGTATAACAAGCTACTAGTTTTTTTTTTTGAAGGTCTTTTCTCAATGTTGCAGTCGTTAATTCTCGAGAAAATCTCTTTTGAATTTTGTACAAGTGTCAGGTATTTATGCTCGTGACTGTTCGTCAACAAAAAATGCTTTCAAGTGTGAGTTGTTCTCTCTGGGGTCTTTTAGCTTTAATTCGATTTTAGCCCTCAAATTTTAGCATTCATATTTGGATACTTGTTGCCACATGCATTCCTTAACTTTAGCCATTCGCAATTAAATAGCAAAATTATTTAAAATCAGAGTTTTTGTATTTAGGTACAGTCGACCGCAAGGCGGTGGTAACATTTGATCTTAAGGCGAAAGCGTCAGGGTACCCTGCGAAATTCAAATTTACTTACGTTTTTAGCAATTTGCAGGTCACTATCAGGTTGTATGTTGATCTAAATATGATTCGCGGTCGTATCAAACATTTATTTATAGAATTATAATCATAAAAATCACCAATACATCTGTCTAAGTTCTTATTACCCTACTGAATGACTATTTCATGAAATCATGACATTTGGGGCCAATTCTACCTTAAGGAGTTGTATTGCTGATTCTAATGATTATAATTCTGTAAAACCATATTTGTTACGGTCGCGAATCATATTTTTATCGATACACAACCTGACACTGACAAGCAAATTGCAAAAAACGTAAGTAAATCTGAATTTCGCGAGCTACCTTAGAGCATCCCCCTTAAGCTGGCTTTGCGTATTAAGGGTTTCAATAGAATACGTGGCCAGCTTATGCTGGTTTTTTACCACTGACGTGCAGCCTACTGCTCTCAACTTCTTTCAGGAAATAAAAGGTACTTACATGTGATATTAGAGGCAAGTTCCATGCAGCAGCAAGTTTGGCTTCAGTGTGGCAAGTACCATCAGGTCCGAAGAACGCCACCACTCCCAGATCACGCATTTGAGTCATCACCCTGTACAAAACAAAATCATTCATTCAAAAATTTTCATTTTACAAAAGAGGGTAATCCGCGCGGTCTATAAAATGGGTCCTCGCGAGTCTCTTAGAAACAAATTCAAAGAAATTGATATACTAACTCTACCTTGTCTCTATATCTTTGAAAGTATTTTGTATGTTCGCAAAAACTTAGGACTTTACAAAATAAGACGCGATTTCCATAATATAAATACACGTAGTGAAAATGAAATTGTAATACCCAAATTTAGATTAACTAAAACAAGCAAGTCATTTCTTATAAACAGTATCCGCTTTTATAACAAGTTGCCAAAGTCAGTTACAGAACTTAGCGATGGAAAGTTCAAAACCCACATCAAACGTATCCTTACCAAAAATGCATATTATAAGATTAAAGACTAAGTACCTTGAAGACAAGGAAGTTTGGCAATCATTTCTCCTGCACATGTGGCTTCCCTGGTACCTTATTAACGGCATCACTATGTAAATGTCTATTAACTGCTCCTAAATTCCGAAGGTTTTTGTTTTTTACTTTCTTCTTTGACATAATCATCTCATTATTTGACATTATATACCTCCAATTCTTATTTGAACTCCTTATTTACGGCTTTTGTAGACAGGATTTTAATTCAGATTTGTTACAGTTGTAATGTCATTTGGTTTAAATAGTCTTTTATTTTTATGTAGATTCTTCTATACATTGTGAATGTGAGAACGTTGTAGGCCTTTTTTTTAATTTTTTTTATTATTATTTTTTTTTTTTTTTTGGGTGGGAATACATCAAATGACCTCTCCCGCTCTGGGCGGAGCGGAAGGGCGTGTCAGACTCTTACTGACTAAAACCCACCCGTGTTCCTTCAGTTGCCTGTGCGCCAGGGCCACGGTAACTCTTTCGAACAATCCGCAGCCCCGGCAGGCATCGGTCCTATCGGACCCCGTCAATTTTGCTGACATCTCTTTGAGGCGCACGTGGAACACGACGCGCCGTCGACCCGGGCCTGGTCCTTACCGGACGGCGAGCTGCCCATTGCTCGCCATCCGCAAGCCCGCGCCTACGGTGGCCGGGAGTCGGCAATCGACTCCCGACGCCCAGGGTGTCTCCTCCTGCGGCGACTAGGGGCGCGAGGGCGCAGTGATTGCCTCTCCCTCTCGCGCTCTGCCTCCTCCTTCGCGAGCATTACTGCTTCGCAGAAGGAGGTGACGGCTTTCCATTCCCTCTCGCTCCGTACCATGGCCTGAACCAGGGCCGGACGCGAGAGGTCGCCGCCGCCAACCGCCGCCACGAGGACACGGCGGTGCTCCGCCCAAGCCGGGCAGACCTCCACCGTATGCTCCACCGTGTCCTCCGGTCGATCCACGCAATGATAACACCCGGGCGTTTCCTCCCGCCTTATCCGAAACAGGAACCTCCCGAAAACGTTGTAGGCCTAACTTGTAGACTGTAGATTTGTAGACCTTTTCTATTTTGTTGAGTACCTGTTACTTGTTGACAGGCCTACACCGCCCTCCCATACCTATCATCACTGTAATTTGAAACATTTTAAAAGCCCCTTATTTTTTAAAGAGTAATCGTGGAATTTCTTGCCGGCTCTTCTACATAGGAAACGACCAATTGGAACCGTGCACCTAACTTCTGACGTTTCATAAGTGCCCATGTAGGTTTATGTGAAATAAAATATTTAGAGTTTTGATTTTGATGCAGGCCCGCAATCATTAATGTAGTGACATTTACCACTCCACATGCGAGCTACGCGTCACACTGACGCACGCAAAATCCTGCATCGCGCAAGCAGAGTTTAACGTGCAACTAGCAGATATACAACGTCCCGACATCAATAGTAGGACAGTTGCCCACCAGAAACGACACCCGTCTGGTCGGAGGATCCTCCCTTTCCTTGTGAACCTATGTGAACCTATCCTATGTGAACTTTCGGCCCGTTTCTCATACCTGTCAAACTCAACTCAACTCAAACCCAAAGCAATTATTTCAAATAAAACAATTACAGGCACTTCTGAATTGTCAAGAGGTCGGTCAGTCAGAAAGATGAAGCCAGTTGCCCATTCCAAAGCGTAGTAGGTAGGACACTCTTTTAAATCAAAATATGGTCACAAAATATTAGTTACCCCATTCATTTTGAAATTATGCATGTGAGAACGAAACAGAACGTTAAAAGCGTCCGTAATAAAAAGACAAAAACAATTCAACTATTAAATTAAATTAAAATAAGACCTGGCAGCTAAGAAATGACCAGTCCCTACTCACGGCGACCGTTCACGAACATGACGTATGGCTTAGCACCATTCAGCTCAACCATTTTGAAGAAAACCTAATGATCCAACACACACGCCACCACCAGCGAGACATTTGAGTGAACATGACATACTCTCAGCCACCAGGGCACAATTAAGACAGTGAAAGACAAAACTACTAGTAGCTTTATAGTAGGTACATAGTATTCACACATGTGCTATAAAATTATACAATACTAAAAGATTGAATTTATAGATAGATACTTTTTACAATCTTCAGCAGCTCCAACAGTAGTTTCAAATGCTAATCAATTAGTTTATGCGCCCTTGTGGAGCAGGACCAGCGTTGAGCCAAGCATTTTTATCAGCGATGTAATCCCCCAACTTATAATATACTTGGCTGCATAGTGTGCGTTTTATACAAGATTTAAATTTCGTTTCATTCAGTTGAAGTCTATGGGGAGGTATTTTATTGTAACATTTTAAACAGTACCCCATGAAAGATGAGTCTACTTTAGCCAGCCTGAAACCTGGTTAAACTAATTGGTCCCAATTTCTAGTGATATAATTGTGTCTTTCACCTCTTCTACTAAAAATATGTTGATTTTTCCTTACGTACATGATGTTTTCATAGATATATTGACAAGGTACCGTCATGATGTTTATATCTTTAAACCGTTCCCTTAGAGAGACGCGCCTGCGGAGCCCATATATGGCCCTCATGGCTCTTTTCTGCAGAATAAAAATAGAATCGACGTCTGCAGCCCGTCCCCATAGTAAAATACCGTACGACATAATACTATGAAAGTAACTAAAATAGACTAGCCTCGCGGTACCTACATCAGTAAATTGACGGATTTTTTCACAGCATGCTGCTGAACTTAGCCGTCCTGCAAGGGATGTTAAATGAGGACCCCATTGAAGCCTTGAGTCGAGCGTGATCCCCAGGAAAACAGTTTTATCTACGAATTCTAGTTTCTCTTGATTTAATACTATCTCACAATTAGTACTTATGACATTTGGTAAAGAAAATCAACAACAACACTTAGTTTTTTCCCATTTAATACTAAATTATTAGCAGTGAAACAATTTTGGCTCTGCAGTAGGGCGTTATTTACGTCGTCAAAATTTGATGCACGTCTATTAATTTAAAAAATTAAAGAAATATCGTCAGCAAATAACACCATTTGTGGTTGGGTTGGCTCTATATTAACAAACCTCAATTTAACACGTGTCAGAATTTAAAGACCGTTTTGAACAGAGTTCACGAAATTTACCTAGAATTGGTATAAGTAAGACAGACATGTGTCCGCAACTCACCTCAAAGCGCGTATTTTGCGTACAGAATAAAAAACCTATCCATCATCTGAATTCAGTTTCTTTCAAAACATTTTTCCGTTTATTTCATGACCTTTTACACATAATTTAAATCTTTTACACGTGTTTCCGATTGCCACCTAGCCTACACGATTAAAACCTCACAGGATCTATAAATATATTCAAGGTGATATTATTAACTATCTTTGATATACTGTCGTCCTTTCTTGTTATTTGAAAGTTACTTTCCGTTTGATGAAGCACTGAATGAACTACTTTTATTATTTTGACGATTAGTTTAGGCGTGGGTGGCGTAGTTGGCGTAGTGACTGAGCAATAGGCATGTGCCTCGGGTTTAAATAGTAGGCTTCTTGTTCACTAAATGGAATGTAACGGACAGGCGCGCGGCGTTTCAACTATCAAGTTTTTTTTTTTTTTTTTATAGGTACTTTGCCCCACACTAGGAATTTCTCCTGTATTGTGAGTGCGTTAACAAACATAAAAGTCAAATACACAGACAGCCAGACCCGAACAACTACTTGTAGGTCATACAAATATTTGTTCCGTGCGGGAATCGAACTCGAGACACGCAGCGCAGTCACACAAACTCAAAAATCACAAGATTATCCGGTAAAAGTACGGACATTTCATATCCGGACAGTATAATTCCGTATAGTAAATAAACAAGGTGCCTTATAGTATGACATATACAGATAGGTAATATGCTCGTCCCCTATTACATGGGATTTAAACATAACTGGCGAAATGTGGATACACTATAAGTACACCTCTGCTTAACCCTTCGGGGAAATATAGTCGTGATGTTATATTGAGTTATGTATACATAATGTATACGTAAGATTTATGTTTGTAAGCGCACCAACGGCAACGTGACAGGAGAAAGTAAAAAAAAAATGGGTTTAACAGTTACTTACCCCAATCAATCTGCCTAGACATTTATCAACTTTGTTGCGATCAGCTTCCGGTCTGACCGGATGCAGCTGAATACTAGTATTTTACATGGAGTCACTGGAGAGAAATATTCCTAATAATCATTATTACTTTTCTACCCTGTCAAAAAGTTAGAAAGCTGTCTTTAACGCGCAGAAATTAAATAATTGCCTGTAAATATAATTAATCGCTGTTAAGACTCTTTAATGCTCATTTAAATTGATCAAACAGCCTCTCATGAAATGTTTAATAAAAGCTGATTAAACCAAACCTTTTATTAAAATTCAGGTCAGTTTAGCTGTTAATTATTTAATAAAAAGTGTTTACTTGAATAAGCTTGTGTTTATCAGCTTATGAAATTCGTAATAAATGTTGGTTTTGATATTAACAATTATGGATTGTCTTAATAGTGGCCTACAGCAGGTTGACTTCAATGATTTGCAAACTAAACTGTATAAATCAACCATGTCTAAATGACGCTAAGTCTGAAATACCGAAAAAATCAAGCGTTTCCTACATTTTTATAGCGAAACAAAAGACAAAAAAAAATACTTTGGGTACAACTTATTTTTGTTCCTGTTTGATTATAAATCTGGGTAGGTATCTATCAGAAAATACGAAACTGGATCGCAAACTCCCATGTAATGTAATGAATTAATAAGTTAGTACTAATGTAGATGGTAGACCAGATGGTCTTTATCATTAAACTAGACAAAGTGCAGGGCAACGCGGTTTTCACTGCCAAACAAATATCAACACCGCAAGCACTAAAGGTGAGTGAAAAATAAATTAACTTAACTTCGTGACTCTGTTCACTTTGATGCCCTCGCCGACTAGTGATTTCCGCGTAATGATTTTATTTATTTATTTAACATAAAACGGCCAAGGCCGTTAAAAACAAACACAATAAAAAAAGTATACAACTACTCGACAGTCATATGCTCATCCCACAATACTTCAGACAAACTGAATAGATAGTGTATATAAGGAAATGTACTTTATACTGTAAAAGGACTTTTTTAATTAAATAAAGCGTTTAAAAAATATGTATAAATAGCCAACAGTAGTAAGATTTCCCATACAATTATAACTAAAATTTTATTAGTAATGATGGTTCGGAATTACAATGTAAGGTAGCGACCCGCCCGATCTAGGCTAATTCAAACCTGTGTTTCAGGTCATCATTTTACGTTTCAATTAAATTGGGACAGTAAAATTTAAGTTGAAGTGACAAAAATAATCTATTAACAACTATGAGAAAAAGTATATTTGTACATTAATACCTAAAACAAAGCCTATGTAAATATACAAAAGTAAATACGAGGGAATATATTATCATCATGCCAAAGTTTCTACAAGTTTTCTGTGTCTGTGTGATTGAGTAGGTATCGCTAAATATTCCGATAATATTTTACTACATTTTATATAACTTACAATAAATAACACACAGCTTAACAATTTGTTGAACCTATACAGAAATGGTCCATAAAATCGATTAGCAAACGCATATCTAGTTTGAGGCTTTATGCAAACCAAGTCCTTCCTTCTCATGTCGGAAGGTACTGGGTCAAAAGGAAGTGCAGTGTGCTGGTGTAGTACTAAGCTTAGAATAAATAATTGCCGTACTGTTAGTATATTACTTACATGCTATGTAGAGCTGGTGCGTAGGAAATCTAAAAGGGCGCAAGATAGCCTTTAGAATTGCTCTTTGAGCACGTTCTAGAGGGAGTAAAGTTGTTTATGGAGCACCACCCCAGAAAGTTATGTAATAGGTAAGAATGGATTGACACAAAGCTAAATAGTCCTGTTTAATTAATTTATAGTTGGCTGTGTTCCGTAAATTCAAAACATATATTTGTCGGAAATACGTTAAATCAATCGTTTGACATTGACGAATCGGGACGCCAGCGCCACCAGGTGGCAGAGTTTGTTGTTGGCGGTTAAGCAGTGAACACGTTTAGAAACTGTCGCGCGTTCCGTATAGCTGTGTCGTGTACCTACAGTGTGCGAATTGCTAGTGTGATTAGTTTGATCGTAAATTATAACTTGATTTGAACTGTGAACGGTTTTTCTATTGTGCAATGACCAACACTTCCCATAGTCACCCACAGTAGTTAAAATATTGCCGATGATAACGAGAGAGACGTACCTTCTTCATCATATTAATTTGCTTAGCTTTAGCTGACCTCACATTGTACAGGCTGTTCGTGCAATGAGAAGTCAGCTTATACTGAAACTGGAAATGTATAGCTTGATATGTCGCCGAGCGTTCATAGTAAATCGATATGTTTACAGAAATTTAGATTGGAGTCAATAGAAATAATGAACTATAGTTGTTATGTTGTTGTGTCTGTGTTATTGTTATCTAACAATTATTAGTAGATACGGAAATAAACAACTTTAAGTTAATAAAAAAAAACGTTAAAAATATCTTCAATTAATTTACTCACTGACAGACAACGCATAAACCGTTGGTTTTAGAAGCATGAAATGCGCAGGAGTTCCTTTTATGACGTCAGAAGGAGTACTAAGAAAAAAAAATCTTCTCCTAATGGAGTTAAATAGGAGACACAAGTTTGTATGAAAGTTCAACTTTTTGCCGATGGGACACATCATCGGGCACGCGGCTTGAATTTATTAGAAAATTAATTTAATTAGAAATAAATACTTCTAATAACATATGAAGATTGATAAGTAAAAGCTTTGTCTCTCCTACTATTTTGCAGTGGCCGATAAGGTCCATATTGATCTCATTATATTTTTAAGTTACTATCTAAGTACACATTGTTGAATGCAGTAAAAAATTGGTTATGTATATATAGGAGCTAGTGGCTAAGTAATAACGGCCGCGCGGGTCGATCGATCAGGTTAAGTTACGCTTGCCACGGTTGGTCCGTGGATGGGTGACAATCTTTACATATCAAGACCCCTCCGTGCCTTAGAAAGCTCGTTAAGTCATTGATCCTATAGAGGTATGATGAACAGGGTGTCAAGCTCACTCATACTCTATGGAAAAGGGAAGATCCTCTGGCCAGACGGGTGTCGTGGCTGGTGGGCAACTGCCCGACGGTTGATGTCGGGATGTTGTATATATGCTAGTTGCGCGGTAAACTCTGCTTGCGCGATGCAGGATTTTGCGTGACGTCATTGTGACGTGTAGCTCGCATGTGGCGACTGTTATTCGTGGATCTGTGACAGTCGTTACGGGACGTCCGAATTCCGAAACTCTGACAACCAAGGGGAATCGTATTACCCAGTAACTAGGTTGCGGAGGTCAGATAAGCAGTCGCTTCATGTAATATACTGGTAGTCAGCTGCATCCGGTTAGACTGGAATCCGACCGCAACATAGTTGGGAAAAGGCTAGGCAGATGAAGGAGATAATTGAGTATGTATTGAGTACTTTGTATATGACCCGGGGATCGAATCCCAGGACCCTACACTCAGCATGCAGTCGCGCTTGCTAGCACTAGTCAAACGATATTATAACTTGTTAGGTTTACCTAAATGCCAAAATTAGTTGCGCTGCCTGCTTAGATGATCCTACCGATTTTTTTTACTAATTGTGAGATTAATACCAATAAAATAACGTAACATCACGCCTGCATTCCCCGAAGGGTTCGGCAGGGGTGCAAAGTTCTTGGAAAAACCCAATAACACTTTGCAAACAGCAATTGCTGGTTCGCAGGTTTGCGTGCTGTAAGTAAGGACGTTAAAACTACGTTGTTTAAGGCTAAAGATACAGTACCCTAGAAAAGCGGTGACCGCCACATGCAGCCGTAATATCCAATAACAAAGCCTTTGTAGACTCATTAATCTCAAATACTGGTGAAAATTTCAGATTTTCACGACATCTGTTTTATATATGACGGAAACGCACTTCTAGGATACCGTCGCTTCACTATAAAAACCTTTCACACAAATTTTGTTTGCTCAGGCGCATGTTCACGACCTCCGTGCAATGGTGAGAAGAAAAATGGCGTCGCTATTTGATAACGATTAAGTTCAAAGCATTCGGAAGATGAGAGTGAGATCTACGTTTTGGAATGGGCAACTAGCTTAAATTTTTTGACTAACTGACCGACTCTTTGACAGTTCAAAAGTGCCTGTAAATGGTTTAATTGAAATAAATGCTTTGAGTTTGAGTTCTGAGTTGATGTTAGTGAGCAAAAACGTAGGTGTTGGTAAAGCAGACTCGAGTAATTCATTACATCTGGTGACTCTATGTAGATATATTTGATTTTCTCTGAGTCTTAATAATTATAATTGTAACACACTAGCACAGCTTTTAAGTTTTTTTTTATACCTAATTATCTAAGCTGTGGATTACCGTAGTCTGCACAAATACATTTTAATTTTATTTTGCCCTGGGTATGAAACCTAGGATCTCACGCTCGGCAATCAATATGATAAAATGTGAATACACTGAATGGAAATGAATAAAGACATTCAAGAATGAAAGTAAATAAACCATTTACTTTGTAAACCAATCCTACAATTTTGTAATAATTGCTTTTTGAACTGTAAATAACCCAAATGAAACCATTTTAAACTTCGTACGTGAAATTGGACTGTAGGCTTTGTTCCATGTTCTGATGGTTTTTCATTTGTTTAGGCAACGGTCTAGGCGTCTGTTGTTTGATAAAAATAGAACTGTGTAGAATATAGAGGTTACTGATCCAAAAAATTCAAAATATTTTATTTCACAAAAACCTTTATGGACACTTATGAAACGTCAGGAGCTAGGTGCCCGAAGCTAAGTAGACGGTTCCAAATCGTCGCTTCTTTCGGAGACCAGCCGGCTAGAAAGGTTAATATTTTTATAATAATTTGGTATGATAGGTATTTTATAGAGAACTAGTTGTCCCGACAAACCGTCCGACCGACCGACCGTTAGTCCTGTCCAAGAAATAGTTCATCCAAAAATCCCAGAAAAAAAAAACACTTTCAGTTTTCCCATTTTTCCAATGTTCCGGAAATCTTTTTGGAACGAAGTTCCTTAACGCGGCATGCGGTAGATGTTGACTGGTAGAAATCGTCACGTAAGGAAAAAGCTTTACGCCCCCTCCATGCAACATTCTTTCTCTCTATGTCCCTTTCTATTATTTACGAGTATGTGCGTGCGTGCGGAAATTCGTTCTTGACGGGGGTCCCCAACCGCACACGTTTTTCCAAGTTTTCTTTCCTTAAAAACCTTATTTGGATTATTACGAAAATTTTAAAACAAAAAATTGCTAAATCGGTTCATCTGTTCTTAAGTGATGCGCTTACTAACGAATAGCATTCATTATTATTTTTTTTAATAAGTGCGGCTTTTTAGAGCTTCGTCAAATATCCGTGTGACAGTTTCTGTCTTTAAAGAAAAAGAAAGAAAGAAAGGAAAAGTATTTATTGAGATTCGCACAGGAATATCAGAAACTAAACTAAACACACTCATAAAAATAAAAGTAATAAAATAAAAACAAAAAAGTCCTGTACAAGGCCAAAAGGCCCCTATCTCAGCATGATGCTGCGATATTTAAAAAAAATAAGTGTCGCAGCGCTGGGTTAACTCGCTGTGTCATATTTATGCCCGGGTTCTGTACAACTTCTGTATTGAATAGTCCTGGTATTATACTGCAGCTTAAAGAACAGCGTAGATGTCCACTACTGCACATAGATGTCCTTAAACCCCGTTTATTGAACTGTCACTGTCACTGTCGTCTACTGCTTGGTGCTTGCAGCTCCATACAATAGGCTCAATACTGTGCCGGCGCGGTCAAAGTACTTTTGTTTTAGTGACTTATTGACCACTTTTTTTTCCTTTTTTGTGTCCATTAAGCGTTAATAGAAGGCCAAGCCAATTCCCGTATTTAACAAAAGGAAGTCGCAGTCTCATGAATGTCAAAAATTTGTCAAAAACATAGACGCTACAACGTCGGTACAAGGATTTTTTGGCGCGTTGACAATATCAGAATTAAAGCCGCCATCTTATTTTTTAAATACAATCTCTGTGATAATTTCACAATTTTTTATAGTTTCCGTCAAACTTTTTGGCGTCTCTGAAGTGCGCTTCTCGCTGCGCAGTACCTCCCCCCTCACCCCCGCTGACACGTGAATTTGTTACTGCGCAGCGACTCGCCTCATTTTCCGAGCCGCCATAATGTTTGAATCGTACTGTACCAACAACGAGCCCCTGTCAATGTCATTCAGGTGCCAAAAAATCATTGTAGCACATTCTTCGATCAAGAATCTTGAGATAAGAATTCGAATGTTCATAAAACTTGTCAGGTGCGGTCGATCAATCGCCTGGCGATTCTCGCCTTGTGTCTCGCATGGTCATTCACGCCTCTCCACGATCGAGAAACTCTCCTCATGTAAACGAGACATTATGAAAGTAGTTGTGCCCACGTCACTCGTGAGGGTACAGTCTGTCTAATACCAAGCTAGAGACCATATAATGCGGCGGCACGGTTGGCCCGGTGGTTAAGCGATTGACTGCTGCGCTGCGTGTCGCAGGTTCTATTCCCGCACGGAACAAATATTTGTATGACCTACAAGTAGTTGTTCCGGGTCTGGCTGTTTGTGTATGTGAGTTTAATGTTTGTTAACGCACCCTCAATACAGGAGAAATTCCTAGAGTGGGAAACGTTTAAAAAAAAACTATGAATTAAAGAAAAATAATTAAGTCAATTTTATTTAGCATTTGAGTTATAGCGACCGACATCTACATAAAAACTGACAAACAGAAAATTACTATTAAAACTTTAGTACTTGACAGATACCCAAAATTAAAAACAGCAATCACAGGTCCATACAATGTAGTAAAAACCTAGACTTATTTAATTAAAAGTTATCACACACAATGTTAGTCGTATCATTTTAACCAGTCTAGCTCGAATAAACCAAAAGTTGTATTCGGTTTTTAGGGTTCCGTACGTCCGAATGAAAAAATGGAACCCTTATAGGATTACTCGTGTTTGGTACGCGTATGAATTTCTGTGACCCAAACACGGACGTGTAACGTAAATAAAATAATTTTGAATATGGAGGTCACTTTTTGGAGCCAACAATTTTAAAGTTATTTAAGAAAATTGATGAAAGTGACCTTCTCCCCCCCCCCCCCCCTACTTATCTACGAAACTAATGAGACAAAAATTTTGAAGAAAATACAGAAATAGCTATATACTTATAGATTACAGGAAAACCTATAAGAAGTCTATGCTCTTAAAAAAACTTAAACTTACATTTGCAATTAGAATGTATAGAGCATGTTTATCAACTACAATGTTAAGTTTGTTCTTGGAATAAATTCATCCCAACTACGCAACCCTTCAGGGTGCGTGGTTGGACAAGCACTTGACCGGCTTTTTCATCATCATCTGGGTAGTCACCCCCTTTCTAACCATATCATCTTTCACACAGTCCATCCATCGTTACTTTGGTTTTGCCCTACTCTTATAGCCATCCACATTCTCACTAAAACTTTCCTCACGACATTTTTCTCACTCCTCCGCATGACATGTCTAAAGTTTAGAATTACTTAGCCTCTGATTAATTGAAACTTTGTGCCGAATTTCTGGTTCAATTAAGCCCTAATAACACTTTGTATATACATCAGCTATTGTGCTCTTGTATGCCTTCGGGCTGAAAATCGGTAGCTGGTCGTTTACATATAAGTTAGGCGTGAGAATGGGTAAATAGTTCAGCAGTGAAACTCGCGTTCAAAGTCACGATAACAGTCTAGAGTTTCGAAAAGTTTGCTGTCTGCTTCAACATGAATTTCGAAATCTTCCACGCATTGCGAGCTATTGAGGGATAAACACCCTTCCCTTCAATTTATCTGCCTTGGAAAGTCAGCATACTACTAAAATTAAAACGAATCGGTTTACAAATGAACGACAATCAATCAATGGATTAGCAATAGGCTTCAAAATTATTCAGATAGTGATTGATAGTGTGTTACGCAATTAGAGTGTTTTTCCCGATACCGGTGGGCTACTAGTTTTTATATTTTTTATGTTTTTTATGAACATATTTTAAAATGTAATTTGTATATTTAAAGTGTAATAAACTCAACTCAACTCAACTCGAAGCATTTATTTCAAATAAACCAATTACAGGCACTTTTGAATTGTCAAGGGGTCGGTCAGTCAGAAAGATAAAGCTAGTTGCCCGTTTCAAAGCGTAGTACGAGTAGGTACCTATGGAGAAGAACGGGCAAGAAACTCCATGGACACTCTTTTAAATCAAAACATGGTTACAAAATATTGGTTACATCATTCATGTTGAAATTATGCATGTGAGAACGATGCAGAACGTTAAAAGCGTCCGTAATAAAGAGACAAAAACAATTTAAATATTAAATTAAATTAAAATAAGCCGATAAAGGAATTAAAAATAATATAAGTCTATTATTGTCCCACTGCAGCGCAAAAGGCCTCTTCTAATACAGAGAAGGCACGAGCATTTATTAATATTCTATTTATTCATTTCATTTATTAATATTCTATTCATTTATTTCATTTATTAATATTATAGTCTCTATCGCTCGTACTTGTTTGACAGTCGCTTTCTTAAGAGGGCGCACAACGGTACATTAGCGCGACTACGTTAAAAAAATATTATGGCGTGACTGAGAAGGAATTATGAATAACGGCTTGTAAGGACCCTCGGTAAGTGTGTCTAGAATTTTCTAATACCTTTTATAAAGTTTCATAATGAGACACGAAGCAACAAAATTCGATCTAAGGAAAAGCCACCACATTCCTCTAGATCGTATTTTGTTGCTTCGTGTCTCAATATGAAACTTTATAAAAGGTATTAGAAAATTCTAGATACACTTAGCGAGGATCCTTACAAGCCTTTATTCATAATTCCTTCTCAGTCACGAGATAATATTTTTTTTAAGGAGTGGCGCTAGTAGACCGTTGTGCGCCCTCTTAAGCTCGATGTGTCATATTTTACGCCTGGTTAGGTACGGATTGTGGTACGTGGCGTTCTATCGTTTCTGCCTACCCCATTGAAGTAGGCGTGAGTTTATGTATGGTATTACTTACCGTAAAGGCAGGCTATCCTTATCATTTGGTAAGTTTGGCCGGGCGCGGCCGATATCAGCGGCGACGTAGCGCAGCTTCAACCCGGGTAGCAGGCTCGGTTCCCGGTTTATGGCCGCCACGGCTAGCGGCATGGCGCCTAGCACCGTCTGAAAACAAATGGGGTACTTAGTTTTCATACATTTTTTCTAGCATATAGACAGCACGGCACGCCAGCATCGAACTCAAACTCAAACACAAAGCATTTATTTCAAATAAACCCATCATGCTCACTCAAATGTCTCGCAGACGGTGGCACGTGTGTTGGATCACTTAGCTCCCTTCAAAATGGTTGAGCTGAATGGTGCTGATCCATACGTCATGTTCGTGAACGGGCGCCATCAGTAGAAACTGGTAATTTGTTAGCTGCGACGGCTTATATTAAATTATTTTATTTTTGGATTGTTTTTTTGTTTGATTCTATTTTCTGTACTCTGGACGCTTTTAATGACTTCGTCTTTTTTTACATCGTTTTCACATATAATTTATAAGTTCAACATGAATGATTTAACTAATATTTTTGTAACAATATAAATTAAAACAGTGTCCGTGGAGTTTCTTGCCCATTCTTCTTCATAGGTACCTATTAAGCTTTGGAATGGGCAACTAGCTTCATATTTCTGACTGACCAACCCCTTGACAACTCAAAAGTGACTGAAAATGGTTTAATTGAAATAAATGCTTTGATTTTGAGATTACGATGTTGATCCCATTGACAAAGTTGTACAGTTTGATTGTCTGTACTGTACCACGGTCTTCTTTATACAGGGTGTAAGGGAAAGCCCTCCGCAGACTAATGGGGTGAATTCAGTATACCATACTAAGAGGATCGGTACGTGAAATAATTTCAGGAACGTTCTGGGAATCCAAAAAACCTGATTTGTTTTATTACCTCACACGCAATGTATCATTACTGTGGCAAAACGCACGTAGCGAACGGCCAGCAGCGCGCTCGTGCCACGTGATTTTTGTCAATATCCATGGGTGTTTTTTTTTATTTCAGATGTTTTATTTACATAAATGGAGTGCTGCGTATAGATAATGTAATTTTACATTGAAATAAAGGAATAGTAACTGTAAAAACTTTTTTTTTTATGTGAAAAATAAAAACTTTTTTACAAAATAATCAACCGACTTCCAAAAAAAAAACACAAAAAAAGTGAAAAATTACTTTAATTTCGGAAGTCGGAGGCAAAAAACGAAAATACAAAACTAAAGACACAGACTTCCGAAATTAAAGTTATTTTTCACTTTTTTTGTGTTTTTTTTTTTTTGGAAGTCGGTTGATTATTTTGTAAAAAAGTTTTTATTCTCACTTTTTTGTTGTGGTACCTACCCCACACAAATTCGTATACCACTACTTGATATGTAATTAACAGTGATAGGAAATTATTAAAACAGCGTCAATATAAACGAAGTGGAAAAAAAAATACGCAGTATTAAGGATAACTCAAAAACTCCGGGTCAGAACTTGATCAAATTAATATGGGACCACTTGAGAAGCACCAGCTTTCAAATAAAAAAAGAATCATCCAAATCGGTTCACCTAGAAAAAAATCTGAGCTAACACAAATAAAAAATAAAAAACCTACAGTCGAATTGAGAACCTCATACTTTTTTGAAGTCGGGTAAAAAACGATAAAAAAATGAACATGTTCCTGAGAATTTTTCCGGTGGAATATGATTCAAAATACGGAGCTGAATGCACCCTGTTAGTTTGCGGAGGGCTGTCACTTACACCCTGTATAATCGTATTCGTGAGATAATGTTTCAATATAATCTGTAAGTGATAGGTACCTATCCCCGAAGATAACAATAACAATATCGTAGGTACTACAACTACGTTCTATTGTGTCTTCCTAATCCTATATCCTAATCCTTATCCTAATATCCTAATGTAGCGTTGTGAGGAGTCTCAACGGTAAATAGTCGAGTGATACTTAATATTATTCAATTAGTTGATAAGCACATCACTAAAAAGATGGAACAACACTAATTTTCGTGAGAACACTCGTCCATTTTGATCTTACGCTGGTTTAGCTAGCAGAGCTATTCCCTGACCCTCAGGATTCCTTGTGCCCCGACCTAGGGTGAGTTCCTCATTAATTAGATATTAATACCATACCTCCTGTGCCGGACAACCTACGTTAATAGTATCATCACCTATTTCGCGGGTGTAATTGCTAGACCGCGTGGCCGTAGGTTGACCGGTGCTCAAGAATATGAAATATATGTGTATTACTGCTGCATCCAAGCTGTGCAAGGCCTCACGGTGTATTATAAACCATATAGCGAGCTATCTGCTGAAATCATTGTTTTCTTTGTAATTTATGCTCGCGTGTCACATACCTAACCTTATATTGCATCTGTCATTGTGACACGCTGTCTTTGCAACTCTCTGCCTGTAAGCCGCTGCGATATGTTGAGCTTCTGCCTATCCTACTCCTTACACCGTTCCTTAGTCGCCGAAGGGGGAATGTGGCTGGATACATCACACGCGGCTTGCTGCTTTTGCACTGCAAATAACATGCGCTCCCTAACGCGCCTTCCAGGGTTCTACGTCCTGGCTGAGGACAGGGCAACTCCAACCTACACGCTGCTCCAACCTGCGCGCTAATACGTGGCGTGCAACCGGCGTCTACAGCCTGCTACCGACGCCTGCTTCCTGCAGCCTTTCGAAGACCATATCGGCCTCTCGCGGAGCCTGTGCGGACGGGCCTGCCGGCTGCCCAGTGTCCAAGGACGGTACCCCTCCTAACAATAGTGTGGTGGTGCTCAGTGTAGTTGAACAGTGACCTTCTCATGACCTTCTCGTGACCTTTCTATCAAATATAATCTATATCTACATTACTTGTGTTTCTTTTAACTATCAGTTAACAGCCTGCGCAGTCTACCTGCAAAGCCCTAGCCGTTACACTAATCCTAATCCTAATTCCTAATATTCCTAATATTGCTAATTCCTAATTCCTAATTATAATATTATTAGGAAGTAGGAATATTATATTAGGATATTATAAATGCGAAACTAAGTTTGTTTGTTACCTTTTCACGCCTAAACCACTGAACCGATCATCCTGAAATTTTGCCTATACTTTGTCAGGTGTACAGAAACGGACATAGAGTATCATTCATCCCGAAAAAAATACTGTTCCCGAGGAAAACAATAATGTTCTTATGATACGAGATGACGCCACGTGTCTTTCGAATCATGATTGAATTATATTATTGTAGAAACTTTAGTAGTGTGTTAAGAGATTTTTAATTTTTTATTTAGGTACTTAATACTTTTTGTGAGTCTAGAGTGTCGATAGACCGGTTTTTCATCCTCCTAACTATAATTCACTGAACAACCCGCATTGATTATCAAATTCTAAATCATCGCGAGTGAAGCCGCGGGCAAAAGCTAGTATTAGATAATAAAGACTTATTACTAGCTTCTGTCCGCGGCTTCGCCCGCGTGGATCTCGGAAATAATCCCACAGGAACGTGCTACCGGAATAAATAGTACCCTATCATCTAAATCCATTCAGCCGTTAAAACATGAAAAGGTAACAGATAAACATATAATAAATGCAAATAATCTTAAACAATAATTTATGATTTGAAATGTAGAACTTAAAAATAATAATAATACATTTTAGTATTATTATCATTAATTTGAAATAAGTACTCTATCGCCGCCATTGAGCACGTATATTACCTTCATATTAGCTAAGTTATTTTATAACTTCAAATTGTAATAACTTTCAAGCTATTTAAATGAAATAAATACAAAAAAAATACCTCAAGATACGGGTTTTGACTATATTATTTCCAATTCCTTAAATCTCTTAAAAAGAGTTACACAAAAGTTGTATTTTAAAATTATTCCTTATTTTACCCCATTTGAGTGTGATTTTATAACAACGCTGAAACCATTCTTTTTTTTATTTCGTAGCAAAGGCGTAATTTTAAATTTTCATATCCCTAACTTAAGAAATGCTAAGTTCCCCATACAAACTTTCATCCCCTATATCACCCCATTTTAGGATTATTTTTAAACAAAAAGTAGCCTATGTCCTTCCCTAGGATGTCATCTATCTCCTTGGAAATTTTTATCGAAATCCGTTCAGTGGTGTAGGTGTGAAAAGGCAACATACAGACAGACAGAGTTACTTTCGAATTATAAGTAATAATTATATAAGTATAGATTAATAATTATTCAAACAGAATTACATATGATACGAGTATGCTGTCGTGATGGCCCCGCGGGTTTAAGACTCACGCATAAAGATGTTGGCTCGAAAAGGCAACGGCGTTTTTATTTTTTGCACCTTGGTGGTGTAGGTCAGATTGGCAGTTGCTTCATGTAAATCATAGTATTCAGCTGTATCCAGTTAGACTGAAAGCCGACTCTTAAATATATAGCTGAGAAAATTTTAGGCGGGTGATGATGATGACGAAGTCTATTTTGATACCCAACTAGTCAGGCCCTAGGTGGCCCGCTAGAGGGCCAAAACAACAGATAATCAATTGTGTCTCATTAACGATGCTTGATGAGTTAGGTCAATGGGAACCAAAATATACTTGATAGAGAGATAACGTGAAAATATAGTGTGGCGATTAGTTTATCAAATTAATTGAATACGTAATGTAGAATACGTGGTATTCTGCATTACGGATTTTAAACATACAGAATTAAAATAATTAATAACAATTAATATTCTAGCCGTGAGTCCTTTTTAACAACATTAAACTTAATTTGTGATTATTTGGTAACAATACTATAACGTTTGTTTGTAGAATTGTGGATACCATCGCCACGCGCGTGTCTAGTGCCTTATTATTTCGTGGCGATTTTTACGCTATTTTCTTTTTTTTTGAAAAATCAGTTTTTATTTTTAGTAAAAGGGTTTATTTTATTATTTTAACAGACTGATAACAACTTATAATAACCGCTGTACTATTTAATGTGATAACCTAATCGCCAATCTGTATAACGTGAGGAAGCGTGGATTTAATCTCCAACACACAATTGAGCGAGTTTAAAAAAGAAAAAAAGAAAAGAAAGAAAAAAATTACGTTTATTAGCGGTAAACATGACACAATGAAAAAAAACACGTGTGGCACTCGGGGACTGCCGCGGTAAAGCTATTAAAAATAAAATAAAATAAAATTTATTGTGTCAAATAATTGGTCTTACAAATTGTTGTGTTCGGAATCTTCTTTTAGACAAATAATGTCTGTAGTAGAAGACTCCGCCCCTCCCTATTTTGTATAGCGTGATAATTAACACAATATTTTTAAAATGTAAAAGAATATTAAGTCTAGGCTACCCAAAATAAGAAATTAAAAGAAGAAAAAAATTAAAGATTATACTTAAAGGTTGTGAGTGTGCGTGTATGTGTTGTATGTTTGTGTGTGTGTGTAGGGGTGTGTGTGTGTGTGTATGAGCGTGTCTGTCAGAGTAAGTGGGTGTGTGTGTCTGTGAGTATGTGAATAATTCCGTGTTATAACAATGCTTCTGTGTCTTCATACGTAAGTGGTTTTATCCACTTAATTAGTGTTTATTGCATAGCAGTTTTTATCAACTTAAGCAATTATAATTATTTATTTAATTTTTATTTATGCAGTATTTTTTTTTTCTTTGATATTAATTCAAGTACAGTCGTACCATATACATACACGTTAAGCGAACGCTCGGCCGAGCTACATGGTAGGCGGAGTGGGGGGTGTTAGGTTTTATTTTCGTTACGGAATTTCTTGATTCGGTCGCCGCGCTCAAAGCCCGCGATAAAAGCTATGCAATAGCTTAAAAACACACAAATACAAAAAAGAACGAGTTGGGGGTGGGGGTTGGGGGTTAGTTCAATTATTTTACAAACACCGTATGAGAAGAAGTCTTTACAAATCTGTGAGACAATTACAAATTACAGACAGGTATTATATTTAAATGATATAAAAAGGTTTTGCACCGCGGGGCAGGCGTTATTCTCCGTAGAACCTGTAGGGGGTCTTTATATTGCCCTGTGTATTTTACAAAGGTGACATCCGCCCAAGATCTAGGTACCCCATTGTTTATCTTACTTAAGAAAAGGTAACCTAGGTACAATGTACAGGAATGGTAGGTACGCGCAATAACGAAACACTTTCGTTTAAAAGTTGAGCCTTTATAAGTTGGCACTGAAATAGCTTACACAAGTGGCCATACATAGAGTACAGAATTCTATGAAAGCATACAGGGTTCGGTTCGTAGAATATAAAAACGTTAAAGCCTTTGATAGATATGTAACATCGTTAACGTGTGGTATCGATATCATAAATGAAGTGCACAGCGCAGCCGTATATTTACTTTGTAGCCCTCGCTAGACTCGCTACCACCCCAACATTTTGTTTTTTTAAACTGGTGCACACAAAACAAAATGCTCTTAAATGAGACCATGAGAGCCAGAGTGGCCTAACTGATTTTTTTTTCCAGACTGTTTTTATTTCAGAAAAACCTGCTCTAAACGATAAAAGTCATAGCGTCACAGTGACCTACAAATTAGTTTTTTTTAAATTTTGTATTTTAATTAGTTAATTTATAAATTAGTTTAGTTTAAATTATTTGAAATCAGGGCTTCTGTTTTTTCCTTACTACTGAAAACTATTTTTGAAGTAGTTAGGCCACTCTGGCTGTCATAGCCTCAAATATTAGTAAATGTCACTAATTTCAATTCAGTCGGAATAAAAGAGTGTTAGAGAACAAATTTTACTTAGAGGGAGTTGAAGTAAAGGAACTGAGCATAATTCGCGATCTGGGCGTTCAACTCGATCAAGCGCTAAAGTTCGATGTGCACATCCTGAATATTGTCTCAAGATATTTCTAAATTATTCTAAATTGACAATATTCCTCGTTGGACTTGACGTCATCAGTCAGTCAGTTAAATACTGGTATTCAGATGCATCTGGTTAGACTGAAAGCTGACCCACACAAAGTCAGGAAAAGGCTAAGCAGATTGATTGACTCGACTTCATGGTTTAATATAGTGTATGTGAAATTCAAAGCAATGTTTTAACAAATAGATACTCTATTAATATTTGTCAATTTTGTTTCTGCAGCTCTGGATAAATTCTTTTTAATTATATCAGTATATTCAGTAAAATCAACGCCTGAAAAACGTCACACTTATCAGGAGATCCAATTTATTAATTTCTTCACATGGCTACATATCAAGCCATACTTTTCCAGAATAAGCTGACCTCTCATTCTACGGAAATCCTATACAATGCGAGATCAGCTTATACTGGAAATGTATAGCTTGATATGTAGCCGTGTGTACAAGAACTCTATTATATTATAGCTTCTGCCAATATAGTAAACTAACAGCCACATTTTTATAAAAACTTACGAGTCCAGAACCGCCGCATTGCATCGCATCGCCCGCCCGCGCTAATACTTCGTTTTTAGTTAGTTTTTCTTTTCGCTCGGCTCTTAAGGGCCTATTACTTTCCTCAAGAAATGGGTCCTCAAATGCAAAAACAAATCCGACTGGTGGTAGTTCCAGAGATTAGGGCGTTCAAACACAGCTCGCCGTCCGGTAAGGACCAGACCCGGGTCGAAGGCGCGTCGTGTTCCGCGCGCGCCTTAAAGAGATAAGCATAATTGACGGGGTCCGATAGGGCCGATGCCTGCCGGGGTCGCGGATTGTTCGAAAGAGTTACCGTGGCTCTGGCGCACAGGCATCTGGCGGAACACGGGTGGGTATTAGTAAGTAAGAGTCTGACACGCCCTTCCGCTCCGCCCAAAGCGGGAGAGGTCATTTGACGATTTCTCACACAAAAAAAAAAAATATATAAAGGGCGTCCAAACAAACAAACTCTTCAGCTTTATTATATTAATAAGTATACGTTATTATAATTATTATTAGTATAGATTGTACATAACTACTTTATAGTTTGATATCTCTAAAAAAACTTTGCCTGTCTTGAATACCTCAATCCACTGTTTATGAATGACAATAAGTAAATTCTTATTCCCGGTTTTATTTTAGTTTTTTAAACATGATACAAACTAGTAGAAAAGTCGACAGGTGTCGTGGGACACTCGATTGGGACGAAGTTCCTTTCAAGAAATTCAGAATTTTTCGAAGTAATTTTATATATTAAACAACATTCACAATATAAAATAAATAACAACGTTTGAGAGTAACTAAATGAATAAAAATGTGTGCGGACGGGGGACCCCGCGATACTCGCACGCCAACACACACCCGTATATAACAGACAGAGACAGAGCGAGACAGAGAGAGAGAGAGACAAAGAGAGAGAGAGTGAGAGAGAGAGAGAGAGAGAGAAAGTCGCATGGCCTTAACGCTTTTTCCTTAAGTGACAATTTCTACCAGTCAACTCCTACCGCGAGCCACGATAAGGAACTTCGTTCCAAAAACAAAACTGTCGTGAAGCTTTCATTCGCCAAGTGTGCAGATTATAACGTGCGCTACGGCGAAAACGTCGGCATAGCCCGCGAAATCAAATTTTTCTTACGTTTTTTACAATTTGCAGGTCATTATCAGCTTGTATGTTGATCTAAAAATGATTCGAGGCCATAATAAATATTTATTTATAGAATTATAATCATAAAAATCTTCAAGAAATCTCTCTAAGTTCATATTACCCTATTGAATTACTATTTCATGAAATCATGACATTTGAGGCCAATTCTAACATATTATTAATTATTATTTTATTTATTATTATTATTTCATTAATATTGCTGATTTTAATGATTATAAATCTGTAAAGCCATATTTGTTACGGTCGCGAATCATATTTTAATCAACACAACCTGACACTGACCTGCAAATTGCAAAACACGTAAGTAAATTTGACTTTCGTTGGCTAACCTGGCGCTTCCCCCTTAAGGAACTTCGTTCCAAAACCCACAGAAAAAGCATAGATTACTGAAAAAATACAGTTCAATACACTTAATATGTTCTTGATTGTACACCTTCTCATCAAGTTACCAACTTTACCAAGCCTATAATACAATATTTCAGTAGGTAAATGTTTAAGGCATACAATAGGAAGTTCTTACAATACTTAATTGTTTGCAACAATTCGTGTTTTTGGGTTGCGGTTGGCGGGAAATGAAAATAAACAATGTATCGGTTGCTCCCACCACTCTCACGTTAAGTTTATCGAGAAAACTTTGCTCCTCTGGTAATTGCGCAGTATTTTGTAGACTACGCAGTTCGGATACAGGATATATGAGCCACATTATAATTGTTCATGCCTGAATTCGATGCCTGAAAGTAAACGATTTTCATTTTTATTTTTATTATAAGATAGACTCTATGCATAAACTAGAAATGAAAACATTCGTATGATAATATTATCGTTAAGAAATGTTTTCTTTTTTCTACAAAAAAAATCTGACCATTTATAAAGGACGTATAATAAAAGTGCGGAAAATCGTGAGTTCGTACTTCGCACCTCACCGTACGCTTAAATGTTTGACAAGCATTGAAAAGAGCTTAGTATTCCCAAATACTAAATTAAATAAATATAATAAAAGAAAAGAACGAAAGAAATATTATTTTTAAATCATTTATTTAGCACAGACTACAAAGCACACAAAACAACATACTTATACAAATAAAAAAGGAAAATAGAAAGTGGAAGTGTATTACTAAACCAACTTTTTAGCATCAAAATTAGCAAGGTTATTTCAACGGAATAGGGTTGCAAATCACCATCGATTCATATGGAACTGCAGACTTCCCGGCCAACGCAATTGATTATCCCGGACTGCCAAACATATGGATTCTATCTACTTCCATTCGGAAGCAAAATCGCAATGGTAATTATCCAAGCATTCTGATTGACAACTCGTGCTTCAAACAAAGGCATTTCGATTAAGCGTGGTCTCAATAAGGAATCTATCGTCATTATGCTGTAGCATAGCAAGAGTAAACTTGACCATGAAATTGTCTATGCTAAAGCCGGCTGTACACTGCCACAACATTATGCTATATTGTTTGCAAGGTACTGTACAGGTTGTCTGCAAAAGGGAACCTAACATCATGCAGGCTGGCCGAAAAATGTTTCTGCTTGAATTTGGTAGATACTGCAAGAGCGCAAAGCTCTGCATTACCTACGTCATAATTTAAACGTTAAACGTACGTAACGAACGTTTTTAAACGTTAGTTTTTTTAATATTATCGTTTTTTTTAGTTTTTTTTTTTCGTTTTTTTTTTGTTTTAAAAAAAAAAGAAAGAAAGAATTTTGCGTGTACAAAATTGATGAATACCTATTGCCTGGTACTAAAATCGTTATCACGCAACCTACGCACGGTAAATACTAATGCAAAAGAAACTCATCATCAGATTTTTGGCTTTAACGCAATGAATCCATTGTATTCAAATACAAACCAGGACAATCTGCAGCATGTTGCCACATGAGAGGGGATTCCTTGTCTCATGAATATTGCAATTTAAAGGCATGCGGTACTGTGGCATGTCGCAGTCTTGTTTGTAAAGCCGGCTTTATTATTGTTAAGATTGTATCGGTGTGCGCGAAACAAAAGAAAGGCTAGAAATAAAAAATACGTATCGCAGTTGCGTGCAAACTGTTCAAATATTGAACTATAAACGTTAGCTCAAGACTGAATCACATGAAGATTAATAAATGTTTTTTCTTAAATATGCTTAGAAATTCGAATTTTATTTTGACAACCTTCTTCGAGATAAATCGCAAATGCTGTACTGGTGAAAAACATGCGAGCAGCGACCGGCAATGTTAGTATGAAAACTCATAATTTAAAAATGGAACGAAATTTTACCTCGACCCATGGCAACCAAAGAGGTACCTTATCAAAGATTTTATTTAAATCTCGAACTGGCTTAGCAAATAGAGCTGTTTAAAGTGAAAAAGAGACAAATGAACATATTGGCGCGAGATAAATTACCGTTGTTCGTCATTGATTCTGGAATTTATAATTAATTTACTTAGTTTGAATTCCCGCGCATTATTTGAGAAAAGTACTATACTAGCCTTGGCCGCTACTTGATGAACTGACGTATGTGTGCCTCGGCTTCGCCTCGGCCCAAATTTTCACGTTCGCCCATCACAATGCCTCTGTTGTAGGCCGCTGCAGTAATGTAAACATTCACCCTCTTTAGCTATACCATTATAATCATTTGGCTTTGATAGTCACCAGACAGCTCATCAAAGGAAAGAAAAATTGTCTGGGTCGCTGTCGCCGGCCGGATACGGTGAAGAGGACTATAATTATACAGGATGGTCCAAATAGTAATGTCATACCCCTGGGCAGAGGTATCCGAAAATACCCCATGTATGTTCCGCGATTCTTGATTGTTTTCGAAATATTGTATATATATTTTTTAATTTCTTGATATTGATATGGGAACCGCTTTCAAAATATTCTATCTTTATTTTTACACGGCTGTTTCACATTTTTTTTTGCAATTTTCATTGTTATGGAATATTCTTTCAGACATAAAATAATCATCTTTCATCATTAATTTAAGATCCAAAAAATTTATCGAAAAGAAGGAATTTAATTTCGAGTGATACAGAGTCGAAAAACCGGTTATGTTATGATGACCTGGGACGGAAGGGATACGTAACTTTTATTTTTAAGAGTTTTAGTTTATTAAGATAATTTGATGTTTCTAACATTCCTCTCAATCGAATTCGAACAAAATGTTTGTTTGACAGAATATTCCATAACAATTAAACTTGCAAAAAAAGCATATTAATAAAAAGAAAATTAATTTTATAAACAAAAAAGCCCGCCTGCATAAAAAGACAATCAATGTAAAATCAACTAAAAGGACCGAAACAAGATCAAAAATTCAATAATAATAAAAAGCCAACGAAAGAAATGAAAACAAGATGGAACATTAACGGCAAATTTAAAACATATCGATGGTAGTCCTTCAAAATTTAATGCAGCATGATAACATGCAGTAGGAGGCATAGAATTGAATGACATGTTAAATAATTTAATGTCACCATAAGTATGCCTCCGACTGTGTGTTATCAACTTATCATGCTCCATTAAATTTTGAAGGACTACAATCAATATGTTTTAAAGCCGTTAATGTTTGATCTGGTTTCCATTTCTTTCGTTGGCTTTTTATTATTATTGAATTTTTGATCTTGTTTCGATCCTTTTTACATTTTACATTGATTGTCTTTTTATGCAGGCGGGTTATTTAAATTTTTATTTGGTTTTCTTTTTATTGATGTCTTTTTTTATTTAGTATGACGGTCATGACCATGATATACCTTTTTAAATGCTTATGATGAGGCCTTTAATTTGATACTCATATTGCAGTATTCGAAACAACTTTTTTTTTCACTCTAAACAATGGCATCTCACAGCCGCCATGTTATTTTTTTTTTTTTAACTTGTCTAAGAACACTTGGGTAATCAAGACGTATCTAACGATGTCTTAGTTATATAAATCTGTCTAGTGGTATGAACGATTTGAGGTAATAAAGAATATTACATGCATACAAGATAAGCGCGAAAAATTCCCATTCCTTGCAGTCGGGTAAAAAACCGTGTAAAAATAAACATAGAATTTTTTGAAAGCGGTTCCCATAAACTTTTCAAGAAATTAAAAAAAAAAAATATTACTCGAAAATCATCAAGAATCGCGGAACATACATGGGGGATTTTCGGATACCCCTGGGCATGAGGAATATTTTTTTTTTTTTATGGCGTCACTATTTGGACCAAACTATATAACCGTTTAAATCTGATTTACACGGTGTGATTTAATTGCCATACCTCCGGTTGAAGCAACAATAAAAGTAGCACCGTCTAAAAGTCTAAACAGTGTTTACACGATGCAAGTCATTTGTTGCTTCTATTTTATGGTATGCCACAGGAATTAAACTTCCTTCGTGTAAATGAGGCTCCTCATAAATGTTACTAGGCTATGATTGCACATTCCTCACAATCTCGTAGACGCAGAAGGCATTCGTTTAATTGGGTCATACAACCGCACTTGTACTCTTGAGGGGCTTACATGTGTACTTCGTAATTTTTTAAGCTATTGCATAGCTTTTATCGCGGGCTTTGAGCGCGGCGACCGAATCAAGAAATTCCGTAACGTAAATAAAACCTAACACCCCCCACTCCGCCTACCATGTAGCTCGGCCGAGCGTTCGCTTAACGTGTATGTATATGGTACGACTGTACTTGAATTAATATCAAAGAAAAAAAAAAATACTGCATAAATAAAAAATTATAATTGCATAAGTTGATAAAAAATGCTATGCAATAGCTTTACCGCGGCAGTCCCCGAGTGCCACACGTGTTTTTTATTACGTTAGGTGTAGAGTGCCCCTTTGTTCTAGTATGCTTGGTTATACGATTTAATACTGAAGACTGTGAGCTTCTTCTGTGAGTGCAACGCAGAAGTTCGTCAAAAATAATGCATGTCTTTAGTTCACAATGTGTTGATACTTTGAAAGCGTTCAGGCTTCAGTAGTCTGTCAGTCTAAACGCAGCTTAAGTAGCCATATCGAATCCTACTTTTAATATGTCATGACAATTGTTATTAAGCGCGGTGAGAAGCAAATTTTAAAGTAATTGACAATAGCGCATCGCGGCAACAAATAAGTTTCACAACAGCGATGCGTTTGATGTTAGTTGAATCGAATGACCACCAAATTTTGCAGTTTTAATCTTATTTAAAAAAAAATGCATGGCTCAGTGGAATATTTTTTATGTATTTCTTGAGTTGATTGAATTCCCTTTATTATCATTACATAAAATATGATAGTTTACGCTAAAAATTTTGAGAATTATGGATGCGACGAAAAATATTTTTTGAGCTTTGTTTTACGACGTACATAATACTGTATCATTACTATGAAATATTTTTGAAAAAGTATTTTCTTTGAACATTTCACAAGACACTTATTTTTTTTCTGACGTATGATATGTACCAACACGCCTAACTATGCGACAAAAAACTGAGCGATTTACGGTGTCCTACATTTGGGCAGCGCACAGTGGTCCGAGCGCTTTCGTAAGGCGGTCATAATTATTTATATAAATATTCAAAAGTTTTATTTTTCAATTAAAAATGCAATTAAAGTATATATAGTTATAGGATATTTTAATGAAAACACAATTTTAGGTTTATATCATGAAATATGTATGAATAAAAACAAAATAGGTAAGTATAAAAATTAAAACTAGTCAAAGTAAAATAAAATCTTCCATTCTATGCTACTTAGTACTATTTAATAAACTTATAACGCTACTAGACCATAGAGATTTCTTTGTTCGGGGCAATTTTCTGCTGGAAATGATCAAAGGATCTGAATTCAGCAGAAGTCTGTTTATAAGGTCTGTGTTAGTGGACACTCGTGACATTTTTCTTGTGTGGTTGAGCCTAAACGCCTTGATATTTTTATTAGTTGACTCTGCGGCCTCTTCAGAAAGTTCACCAATAGAAACTAATGCGTTATCAATTACTACGGCTCCGTGAGCGAGCACTTTATGCACAGATGAAGGTAAGTTATACCACGGGTATTCTATCACGAGTCGCCTGGCCATATCTAAGGCATATTCTTCAAACTTTGCTGTATTTATTTTGTAGCCAGATGACATGCACTCCAAGATGGTTCCATACCTTTCAATAAGGCATTGCTTAATACCGGTAATCTCAGCAGATATAGCCGGATTCTTGAAAAATTTCCGTGCAGTATTTCCATAATTTGATCTACCACTACCTCCGCTCCGTGGTTTGTCCACAATTAAACCTAATTTCTGCCGAAACTCGTTCTGGATCCTTTCCTTCGTCAGTTTCACAAGGTTTTTATCTGCATCTGATCTAGCTTGCCATCTTTGCGTTTGTAATTTATACGATAAATGAATAAAATATTCAAAGAATCGGAACCATGAATGTAATGATGACAAAACAAATTCTAATTTATTCATATCAATATCTCTTTTGACGCAAGAATCGATATCGTTCATGTCTTTTGGCTAAGCTTCACATATATAGCACTTTGCATTGGAAGCATCGCTACTCGCGCTGCATATCTTTCCATCAACCATGGTTAACTGTAGACTGTGATCCACATTGATTTCTTCATTATCGTCGTAAAATACTTTTGTAGGAACGAGCTTGTCAAATTTTTCTTGAACGTAATTCAGTTCATTGACAGTTGAATCGTTGGTCTCCTTGGAAAGCGGATTGGTCGGCAATATCTTGTAGATGATGGGCGACGGTTCTTCCACAGTACAGTCTCTTCTGAAGACGTGTCCGTCGAAACCAATCTAAGCGGCACTTACGAAGTCACGAATAAACTTCCATCTTCTGTAACGTCGGAGTTAGAAAAGTTTTGTTTGTATTCACTATGGCCAGTGCTGCCATCAAAACCCCACTTCCCTATTAAAAATACATCACCTATTGATTCTTGAGGGATGGCAGACAACACTTCTTTTAGAGATTCGATTATACGAGCCGCAGTATGATCCAGAAAACTTAGCAACTCCACCTCCGCTGTCGATTCGGTAACTCTGACAACTTTAGGATAGCAATTTTTCGTTGCTACTAATACTTTGTTGGACGAAGGTAAAATTAGATTGCTCTGAGAATTGATGAAGTTGCGGAGTAACAGGTATTGGTGCTTCGTAAGTTTAGGTTCTGTTATGAGAGATAGCACATCGTTAGGGTTTATTTCATTTGTACCGGGGTCTGATGTTTCCATCAGATTACTGACGGCTGACTCATTCAACTGAGATAGTGTTGCAAGTCTTCTTCGTTGTGATCGCTTACTGCAAGTTGCAAAATCTTTTTTTGGTCGCCCAATAGCAGCTGCGGTCCCCGATGATGATGATTGATCGAGAATATCGAGCTAAGTGTTTTCTATGAAAGTTGATGTTTTCGGTAGATTGACACTTTCTTTCTCACTAAGCCACGTAGAATATTTATTAAGGACTGTGCTTTTCTTCCAACAACTTGATTTCCAAGTCGTTCACAGATATACTTCAGAACGTTCTCCAAATTGCTAACATCGATGTTATCTGCACCCACTCGTGGATAGCCACAGTTCAAATATAAAACCTCTTGAAAAGGTTCCAATGCACTTAACATCTGAAAAAATAAAATAAAATAAATTTTTGCTATACTTTCGTAGCTTTCGCTTACGCAGGCGTAGCACGCTTATAACTACCCAATCCGCAAATTTCCGCAGACAATAACTTAAGGCCGTTATTTTAGACACATGTGGCTTCTTAATCAAGAAAAAGTTAGCGTTAAGTATGATTCAGAACATAGTTAAAAGTCTAAGTAAAGAATAATTCTACAGATTTTTAAAACAAAATTTGGTCGTCACGTAGACACACCGTTATTTCAATATTATTCAGAAAAATGTCATAACGAGTATACAAAGCAAAACAACATACCTGATTCTTGAAGCTCCATTGTAAAAAATATCACTTAATTAACAGAATTCTGAGAAAACAGCCACTAATTAAAGGTCACGTAATGAGTCACTGATAAGGGTGCACTTGCAACGGGAGTTGTGTTCACTTTCGGGTTTCACTCTTTAGTGAAAAAAAAAAATCAGTTTCATTCTTTATTTATTTATTTTTATTTATTTTATTATTTATGTACACACAGTAAAATAGATTCTTTAATGAAGCTGATTTTTTTTTAGAAATGGCAACTCGTAGTTTTGACCACTGAGGTCTTGGCTACTTAACCGAACTGTAGAAACTGATTAGTTATCGGGGATCTATCTATACTTAATTATAGTATATTTATCGGCCAACGGCATGACAGCATTCAAGATGTGAAAATACTATATGCGTTTTTTTGAATTTTGACCTCTAGCAGAACCACAGTGCAGCGCCTTAAACCTGATGCAACCGTCTATGGGTATATAACCACCGAATTCGATTGCAAAATACCTTCTCCCTCTCTCTCATGTTAAACTTTAACCTTACCTTTAGCCATAGCCTTTACATAAAATATTGTTAGTACTAAAACCAATATTGTTAGTACTAAAACCAAATATTGGTAGACAATAAACCAGCAGACGTACGAACGTAAACAAGGGCAAAAGGAGTATGTAAGGATCGTAGCAGGTGCCATTCTGTAGTTTCTGCCTACCTCCATGGTAAGAAGGCGTGAGTTTATGTATGTAGGTATGTAACTATAATGAATATGTGCCCATCATAAATATTCCGGTAAAATGAACGACAACTCCGACAAACATTATTATGTTTTCCCAAACCATAATATATTGTTATTTTTTGTATGAAAGCTACGTCTGCTGGTGAAATTTCGTTCTAGAGAAGCAACACATAATGATGCTCATAGCAACTAAATCTATCGCCCCAGCAATCTATCAATTGGCCTTGTAGTGTGTCCCATCGTACAAAACTAGGTCAGGATTTAATTCGAACTGAAATTTCCTGAATCTAGCCCACATGTCCCATATTGAATAGTCAGCACTTCGTGAATGAGTTGCATAGTAACATGTGCACTTAACGAGGTGTATTTACGTTTGTAAGTTGCTCAAAGTTTCAGGGAAATGTTTGCTCTAGGAATATTAGTTTTCCACTATACTGGCTGAAATGTTCATTTACACGAGCATAGTTTCTTGCCGCTAATGGCAATTATCGAAGGAGATTAAATGTTATTTGAGTAACATAAGAAAATCGCATATCGAAATGAATTTCCATTCCCTTAAAAGTTTAAAACAAGAAGCGTTCGTGTTAGCAAAATTTCCAGACTTTTCAGAGAAAATTCTCGTATGACATACCTAAACGTAGGCCAGTTTTAACTGACTTCAAAAAGGGAAGAGGTTTTATGTTGGTGTCTATGTTTTGTTTCTGTTAGTGGCAAAAAACAAAAATACAAAACCGAAGCCGGAACCGGACTTCCGAAATTAAAATCTTTTTCACTTTGTAGTGTAATTTTTTTAGAAGTTTGTTGTTTTTTTTTTTGTGAATAAGTGTTTGTTTCTCACTCGAGTGTGTAAAGAACGTACACACTGGCGCGACGCGACAGCGCGACACAAAAGCATCGCCTGTCGCGCGACGAGCGGGGCCTTTGTGTCGCGCTGTCGCGTCGCGCCGGTTTGTGGGAGCCTTAAATCATCTACCGAAACTAACATGGACATTGCACTTTCAACGGGCAAGAATTTATCCTCGTGTAAATGAGCTTTGAGTTTATTTAAATGCAATCAGAAGTTAATTAAGTTGCTTGTAGTCGTCCTTCAAGCATGACCTCATGGGACCCCATGATTCAAGTTAAGCTCTGTGTGGAGCTGTGACCCGGATAAGTACTACTTTACTATTCATAGTTTGTTTTACCGTACTCAAGTCATTTACTTTCTCGACGTTACTTTTAGAAGTCCTTCAAGCCTTTTCTCTTGGGATATGCCAAACTTAGGCCTGAACGGGCACCCGTCGCGTGTGCAAGCGCGTGGACACGCGGGTGGGTTCCGTGGGAAGAATAAAGAAAAATAAGGTGGTGGGGATATTATTATTGTTATTAGGGCACCGCGCATGCCCCCGTGATGGGCGCCGTCGCACGGAGGCGGGCCCCGCTGAGCGGGCGCGGCGCACGACTCCCCGCGACCGACGCCCGCGCGGGTCCCCACGCCGAAGCACTTTTACATGGAACTGCGCGGGCGTCCGCTTAACGCAGTTACAGGCCTGAAAGTAATTTTACCACTGCAGTATTAAACGCATGTTTTTGGAACAAAGTTCTTTACCGCACGTTATACTCTCCTAACTTGTCGAATGAGAGCTAGACCGTAAAAAGTGTAACATTTTGACCTTCACGACACTTTTGCTATAGTATGTGTGCGTGTTTATAAGCATATACTCGTATCTATCTATAGGTATATTACTGTAGTATCAACGTGCGGGATGCGCGTCAGTGGTATTTTCTTTTCCATTAAGAGGGCGCAGTAAGACAGAAAAAAATCAAGTTTCACCCGCGCCTCTTTCCCTACCCCTCTCATCAAACACGACAAAAACAAAACACAATCCCTTCCCGCCAGCAGAAACTTTTCGCCCGGCGTATATTTAGGCATTGAATTTGAATTTTGTGTGTAGTGTGTATACGCAAAATAATCGGATGAAACTGTTTCATTCAATTTACCTATGTGTACAAGTAGGTACTCGTATATTATTAAATAATATTGTATGTCCGTGAAACTGTTACCGATGCTGGTGGGATGTTAGATTGGAGATTAGACTGACTTAAATGAAATAAAGACTAAATGTTACTTCAAGATACGGCCTATAAATTTTCGATTCCGAATTGAAAGACAAACCTAACGTCGTAGTTGAAAAAATATTGTTCCATACATTATGTAACATAACCACAATTGAATAATTTTCAGATACTTTCCTGTACCTATTCCTGTACCTTGCTTCTTGTCAAATTTCATGATTCTAGGTCAATGACATGTATCTTATGGGTTTTAATTTATTTGCGAGTGGCAAGATATGCGAAATGAATGGCAATTTATGCCAAGATACTAAGTCAACGTTTTAGAAGCTCGTTTTTTTTACAGCTCCAAAAGACCGTTTATCTAAGTATTTGATATCAATTTCAGCTTGATACCCCCACGCATTCCTGAGATAAGCGGTCAGATAGATGGATAACAAAGTGATCCCATAAGGGTTTAGATTTTTTCTTTTGAGGTACCGAACTCTAAAAAGCAAAGCACTTCCATCAAAGTACTATAATACTACATACTCATGATACTACCTACATGATGGTGAAAACAATTTCGATAAAATTGCTTTTTTGACGTTATAAAAGCGTATAATTATAATCGCATCACTTACCTTCCGCTTTTTACTTTGAGAAAATGAAATCAATTGAACAAAAATGTCAATAAAATAAGAAAATAAACATTCGCAAATAAATTTAAATTAATTAAATTAATTTGGTCAAAAGTCGCTCGAAATGGGTCGTCTAAGGTTACCCTTACACGAAGTTTGTCAACGAAAGTGGGAGTAAACGAATTTGGTTCTTTATTTAATATTAATAAGATCTAAAATCTCCAGCACGAACTCGTTTCAAATTTTCTCCGCAAGAAAATTGACTGAAGTGGAGAACAATGGCGCTAGTTGTACTATACCAGTCAAAAATCTGTCAAATAATTGTAAGTCATCTTGAGTTTTCAAATATCAACATTGAATTATTATAATATTTTTATTTTATAGTTTAGCAGTGGTATTTATTTAGTTTATCAATTCTTAACGATTTTAATAATCGTTTCGGAAGTGGTTTTAGTGATTTTTTCATGTTTTGTATTTCACAGTTTAATTCCAACAATGTGATAAATTACGAAAATATGATTTACGCAAATAAATTAAATCGTAGAGCAGCAGAAAATTCAAGCGCAGTCCTCTCGTCTCAACAGAGCGACGGCGACTGATTTGTGAAACAAAAATATGCTTGAAGTTCCCGCAACGTGCGACGGAAGATGACTTCTTCCACGAACTTAAAACGTCGTAAGTGCTTAAAGCTTCTAGTCGTAATAATATCAAAAATAAAAGGAATTTCAAAAAATGCCTGCACAATTTTTTTCGCCTTGTCTTGATACAGATAATCATTAAAAAATTATCCTATTAGTCATTAGCATATTAAGTACAAATTGAAAAAACGTGAAAATTAGGGGTAACTTCGTAATGATATTTTATCGAGAAAATTTTAACGTATTGTGTTTCTGTTCCACAAAAAGTTTCAAAATATCATGTAGTTACTCATACTATTTTTATTTTATACCTAAGTCTTATGAATTTCATGAAAAATTAAATTGAAGATAGGCAATTTTGGTTACTACCCGCTCTTAAGTTACGTCTAAACGTAATATCAAACTCAAACTCATACATAATATACAGCGAAAGGAACTTCTCTCCAACCGGGTGTCCCACGACATCTCTCGACTTTTTATGATGTTAGTGTAAACAATTGTTAGTAAGTTTTAAACAAAATTTGAAATAGTTTTAAACTAAACATCAATGCGGCAAATAATAAACATTTATTTTAATAAGTTTAAATTTTCAGGAACTTTTGAAAGTCAAGAATCGCTGAAAACCATTTTCCTTCAGTTTTTGTCTGAGTGATTGTAAACTTCAAAGGTTTGAGTCTGCCTAAACTTGAAAGTTAGGCGCCTATTTTGTAATTGGAGTTTTGGATTCAATTAAATTATAATTAGTTAGCAAGAAATGCTTAACGAAGTTTGCTTCTCTTTAATGAGTTATTCATGTTTTGTATAAAGAGGCAGGGGGGTATTATCTCCTGCCGGGGTGGCGGATTGTTCGAAAGAGTTACCGTGGCCCTGGCGCACAGGCAACTGAAGGAACACGGGTGGGTTTTAGTCAGTAAGAGTCTGTCACGCCCTTCCGTTCCGCCCAGAGCGGGAGAGGTCATTTGATGATATCCCACCCAAAAAAAAAAAGCGGTGTACTATCTGTGACGATCTTTTTACTCAATCCGCTGTATACTACCTACACATTAACACATGATATACATGACTAGCTTCTGTTTGCGACTTCGTCCGCGTGAAACTTGTTTTAACATAAAATATTCCCTATAACACTCAGCAATATTGCTTTCCACTAGTGAAAGAATTTTCGGGATCGGTTCAGTAGTTCCCAAGACTTACACCCTATACGTACAAACTCATCCATTTTAACATTTTACATATTCAAAATATTATTATAAGCTTTTCATCGCTTCTCTAAACATGTAGTCAGGTAGAAGTTAGCATTCGACAAAAAGATTTCCCTATGAATTGTTCATTGTTAACAGATGTTATAATAAAATAATTATAAAAATACTAGCTTTTGCCCGCGGCTTCGCCCGCGTGGTTGTCGGAAATTATCCCACGGAAACGTACTACCGCGATAAAATGTATCCTACGTGTTAATCCAGGTTATAAACTATTTGTGATTCAAATTCCATTCAAATCCGTTCAGTAGTTTTTGCGTGAAAGAGTAACAAATATCCATCCATCCATCCTCACAAACTTTCACATTTATAATATTAGTAGGATAGGATAGGATTACACTTTATTTTAACTCTTAAATGGCCTTAAATTGTTATTATACCATCCACCTTCATGATACATCATCATTAGTGGTTAGTGGTTAAAGGTTTATTATAATAAAAGTGAGTTTCGGAATAAAAAAGATTTTTAACCCTACATGGCACCCAGTTCCATATGTGGAACACCGACTTTAATCGTTCCTATAGCTATAAAACTATTAGTATCGACATCTCTTGACATCTTGATAGAAGCTACAGACATTTAGCAATGTAGTAATACGAATCTTTGCCTAAGGCTGTCGTTCGTGTTTTTGTTTTAATGCACTCACGTTTGTCTGATTTAATAAAAATAAAAATAAATAGTTATTGAACAGTTTTAACTCGAAAAAAATACTGTGTGTTATAACGAGGTGTATATTTTGCAGAGGTAAGTTGCTTTTTTAAATTACAATAGTAAACGTATTAGTAAATCATATTTTTATGTACGTTCCACATACGGTACGTTGAGCTTTAGTGTTCGTTTTTACTTATACGTACTTACGATAACTTTCCTTATAAATACTTTGATTTTATTGCAGATAATGTCGCGAAAAAGATTGCGTGATGAAGATATTGGGGGTTTCTTGAATATTCCTTCGGAGAGTGAAGATGAACAAGATTTTTCTGACGCTGAAAGTGATGATGACATCGAAAAAATCCAGTCCATGCAAAACTTTTTATCCGAGCCACTTAGCGACGTGGAAACTTCCTCATCTCCACAGAGACATAAATCTTTATCGTTTTATCATCATCTTTTGTGGGTCAAGACCCAATAAAAACAACAAGAAGATACTGCAAGAAACAGAAAAAGTATTTACAAGTGGATTGCCCCCCAATAATCAAAACATATAACCAGCATATAGGTGTTGTGGACCTCCTAGATTCGTTCCTAGGGAAATATAAAATAAAAATTAGGACCAGGAAATGGTACTTGAGGCTATTTTGTCATCTTCTTGATGGGACTCTTATCAATTACTGATTATTGTACAGAAGAGTCGGGGAGCAGCAGCATACGCCAACCCCAATGAAACAGTGTTTGGGCTATCGATAAACAAAAAGAGAGGTACACCAAGTTTATCTGATGAAATTGAAAATAAATGGCAGAAGCCAAATACATCAATCCTACCTCCTGGTGGTGTCAGAGGTGATGGGTTTGAGCATTTTCCTGTTTGGGGTGAAAAAAGACAAGGATGCAAATATCCTGGTTGCAAGGAAAAACATTCTTATCTTGCGACAAATGTCGCGTAGAACTTTGCCTAAATAAATATAATAATTGTTTTAGATCTTTTCATCAATAAAAAAATAACAAATTTATTATATTAGTTATAAATTGCAATATATAAAAAGTTAAATATATAACAGTTATTTCATTTTGTTTAAAATAATAAGTCAGTAATTGAAAAAAAAATCAAATAGAAAACTATTTCCAAAACAATTCAGTTGTACTAGTTTAATACCAAAAAGTATAGTTAAGGCTTAGTGTACCGTATGTGGAACTGAAACAAAAGTAGATTTTTCCGTAAAATATGGTTTTATTTTTATTTTTATAAGTTTTCCCTATCTTCTGATCACTTATTACAACGTATATATTTTTGTCGAGCACTAAAAAAAATGAGCCTTGTAGGGTTAAGTTAGTGTGTTTGTGTAACTTTTGCATGAGGCACATAGTACAATATGGCTGAACTTGTCTTAAAGGATAAATTATTTTATTTCTGTAAGTAAGTTTGTACAAACACTTTTACACGTCAATAATTTTTAACTAGATGAGGTCGGCGTTTTTTAACTGACTACTCTTAATTTTTGTTATCCTTTATACCCATACAGATACCCGGAGTGTGCCACTACGATAAAACAATGCATTAGGCACATTCGGTCCATTGAAGACGTTTTTTTTTTCAATATTTTGGTGGTCTAAAACTATCTCCGCATTATTGCCTTTCTAATGAAACCAGTTTGGAGCACATCGGTTGGATGGTTTCAAAGTCTATAACGGACACAGGTAGATATTTTGTGTTTTATATACATATATTGATTGAGCCTGAGGTCCTAGGCTCAAATCTCAGGTCGGCCTAAGTGTTATAGGGTTTTTTTCTGTCTGGAATTTCTCCGCAGCAACGTGGGATCTGGATTTGTGCTCGGTTGATGGCAATAGGCTCGCCCCCTAATATATACATGGGACTTAAACATAACTGGTGAAATGTGGCTGTACTATAACATAGGTACATTTCTGCCCCACCTTTCGGGGAAACAGGGCGTGATGAACTAATCCCAGGCACTTTTCAATAACCTTCGAGGGCTTTGACTCCATTTTTGACTATACATAAAATACTCAAAAATTAACAGTACCAAAGGAATGCAGTTTTAAGCAGAAGTAAAGCCTTAAACTTGTAGTCTCCAACTATTCAGTTCAAAAGCTTGAGTTCCTGTAAAATGTTTTGAACCATTCCATCTTAAGATCTTAAGATTTTCTACAATTCATAAAATATATATATTCTCCTGGTTTTTTAAATTTGAAGACAGGATTTAATAAGCCAGTACGGCAAATTAAAATGTAAACGGCAAATGAAAAATTTACTTTAATTTACAATAAATTGCTGCAGTAATAATAGAAATGGGCCAATACAATCCTAACTTCCTAACTATCCTAACTATATTAGGTAATATTATAAATGAGAAAGTAAGTTTGTTCGTTTCTTTGTTACCTGTTCACGCCTAAACCACTGAACCGATCATCCTGAAATTTTGCAAATACGTTGTCAGGTGTACAGAAACGGACATAGGGTACCTTTCATCCCGCAAAAAAGTACTGTTCCCGAGGAAAACAACAATAACGTTCTTATAATAATAGATGACGCCACGTGTCTTTCGAATCATGGTTGAATTATATAACCCGAATTGATAGTCAAAGTCTAAATTAACGCGAGCGAAGCCGCGGACAAAAGCTAGTAGTATATATTTCTACAAAGTTAGTTTTCTTTATGAAGAAACTGCCTGAACTTAATCGAACTTAAAATAGACTTGAGCCTTTGAATGACGATCAAGTATATGGAATTAGGTTATGGAAACACAGGAGCAGGGAAAGTTTATTCTTTATCGCATGTCCGACTTCGAGCATTTTAAAAGTGAGATTTCCTTACATTCCATTCAAACCTATCTGCCTTCAGTAATGACTTAAGACAAAAACAAACACAAACAAATTCCCACACAAATTGAGTCCGTGATCTTACATAGTGTGTCTGTAGTGTAGGTAGGTGTGTGTGAGTATGCGTGTAGTGTGTAACTACATAGTGTAATGAAGCGGCATCCTCCAACCCGTAGGCATTCGTCAACAGTGATAGATAAGCACAGACTCAATAAAACACACCAAGAATTTATTAGAACAGTACAACGGATATTTATAAATGGCTAAAATTTAAATGCTCACCAAAATAAGTTTTAGTAAGTACCAAGTAAAATATGTTAACTTCAAATAAAATAAACCCACTCTATACCGAGGTGCCTAAAGAGCAACGTTTTCAGTTCCATAATAATTATACACTCATCAGAATAATTGTACGTGTTGTATTTATATTCTTTTTGTCTACCAAAATGGATAAATGCTCAGCAAATCTTGCTTAAGTTGCTCACCAAAAATAAGTGTGCTTCAAATTGCAAGGGTGGGATAGGATGCAAGAGCGAGCGAAGCGAGCTCGGAACTTGGAGCACCCCGACTCGGACAGGTTAGGTTATTTTTTTAAACCACCCAGTAGTAGGAATCCCGCCAGGCGGGGCTCCGTCGACTACGCCTTATAAATAAAAAAGGTAAAAAGGTTCATTTCTACAATACTTTATGAAACACAATTTGGTGATCATTTATCCATTCTGGTGGACACAATTTGGGGCGTATTTTGAATTTTTTGGTAGTAAAATAGGCATTTAAACACAAGCCTTTATAAATTGTTTGTTATAGGTAGTACCTACAACAACTCATCCTAATACTATAAACACGTGGGTTTATAGTTTTAGGATGAATCTAATCGATATATCTTAATATCGATATTTTATTGTTACTTAGTTGATAATACGTGTGGAGGGGGCCTACTCTTTAAGTACGTCAACGAAAATACGGACCTGTCCGAACGTAGGTCGAAACTTCGGAGTGAACCTCGAATTATTAATTTTTTGGATGGGCAAAAACACATCGGGAGTATGGACAACTGCTAAATCGTGGTGTCATTTATTCTTAGGTCGGGCCCCAAACTAATCTTATGTTCGTAGGTGATACGGAGTAGGAAACACCCGTAACCGCGGCCGAAATTACGCATTTCGTGCTTAGGGAGTAGACCTCCAGGTTCAAAATAAAACACCACACCTGTTTTCCCCGAAGGGTTAGGCAGAGGTGATTAAGTTCCATGAATATTATATTAGGGGGCGAGCCAAATGTCATCAACCGGGCACAATTCCAGACTCCGGGCTGCTACTGAGAAATTCCTGAAGGAAAAACCAAGTAGGTCTTTGTCCCAACAGGACTTTGATAAATCCGTAAGGCTTTTTACCCACGTCGTGAGCTAAAATTCTCGTATAGCTCACTTCAACAAGATATACAAAGACAAAGAACCCCAATGCTATTAGTTGAAACCATGGACGAACAAAAAAAGTCGGACGGATTCTCGCTAACAAAAAACTGTGTCACTGAAGTCGGCCAGCTCACGGTACGTATAGGCCGCTGAACGCACACATTCACACATTAGTCGGCCGACGGTCAGCCTCTACGCGTGCAAACAGCAACACTCACACATACATATTCACACATAAACGGGACTCGGTTTTGTCTTAGCGGAGTTCCATCCAACATTTTTTGTTCGTCCATGGTTGAAACGTGAAGAAGTAAACAAACTCAACACTGAGTAGAATAAATAAATACCTACTTATAGAATGGGAAATATTAAAATTAGTATTTAGGTATTCTATATCAAAAGTAGACACATAGCATCTTTACATAGTTTTTCATAAAAAAAAGCCTTATTTTGCGAAAATGTCTGTAATTAAAACATTTCAGAGAAGTGACCTTATAAGCGAAGATTACGATTTTTCGGTGTCAGTAGTAGTTTTATTAAACTAACTGAGTGTTCCTAAAACATGTAAATAAGTTATTTTGTTCTCTAAGGCCCATCGTCCACGAGGATATAATAATAATAATACCAATTATTTCAGGCGACACAGGCCCATAGAAAAATACCTTAACCAAAACATACATATAAACAAAATTTGTGTTAGTAAAAAGGCTTAAGACTATGTTAGTAACGCTTCACTTTGCACTAGCTTGACTTTGTGCTGACCAGAGGAACTTGTCCGCGGAAGCGACGGAACAGCACGTTTTGCGGCCAAAAGTGTTCTTCCATGACGAGGGGCAGATAACAGTTCGGTACACGCACGACGAACGCCTTGAAGTTAACGTTCCGGTGCGATTCCAGTAACTGCACCTATGGCGTGTACCTCGTCTTTTGGCGCACGTACTCCACGATGTCATCCGCCTTAGTGGTGGTGTGGTTATACTCCAAAGAAACGAGTTACAAACTCAAATCACCAATGAGTAGCTACAATGTTACAGCACTAGTATTTCAATGGCGTCGTGTACGGACCACCCTTTAAATACTAGTGCTGTGACATTCTAGCTACTCATTTGTGATTTGAATTTGTAACACGTTATTTTTGAGAAGCGTCGTGGACGAAGGGCCTGAGATGACCCCAAAATAAATAGAGGAATATCTTTATTAACAAAATAGAATGTACAACACGTTTTTTAAATGAGATATCGTTAACTTTATAAGATGAAAACGGTTTTCATTTTAAAATTTCGTATATACAGGCGATTTTTTTAAAATAATTATGAAGAAAATGCTTTCAACATTTTCTGACTTGTGCATTATGTCTAGCGTCTGCCATTTTTCATTCTTGTAATAAAATATGACGAAACAGGAGCATCTTGAGAATATAAAGGCAAGAGTGGTAACAAAATACAGGATTTACAAAAGGATTTAAGTCATTCAAGTTTTTTTATAAGACATGATCCTTTCCTGCTTCTATTAGGGTTTGTAGTTTTGGCTTGAATTACAAAGATAATTTATTCTGTAACACCCTGATGTTAATGACGAGGCTTTGTGGATAAATGATTTTATTTCTGTAAGTAGGTTTGTACAAACACTTTTACACGTCAATCATACTTTTTAAACTTGATGAGGTCGGCGTTTTCTATCTGACTACTCTGAGAAGAAAGGCCGAAACAAGCTCAGAGGTCACAGTCTCTTTTATTGATTATTATGTTGATTAATGTTTATTATCATTTTTAACCCCCGACGCAAAAAGAGGGATGTTATAAGTTTGACTGCCATGTGTGTGTCTGTTTGTGGCACCGTAACTCTTAAACAGGTGAACCGATTTGGATGCGGCTTTTTTATTTGAAAGCAAGTTTTCTAGCGGTGGTTCTTAGACATGTTTTTATCAAAATCGGTTCAGCCGTTTCAAGGTCATCAGCTCTTCTTTGTGTCGGGGGTTTTTTAATTTTACCTATTATTCTCTGCGCAGACGTAAAACTCGACACTTTCCTGAGCAGTTTATAGGATTTATCAGAAAGGTGTGGTCAAATTTAAGAGTGTGGTAGAGACTATTAAACTAAAGTACTTTCTCGATGGGACCAACATCTTTAACGCGAATGTATAATCAATTGTCCCATACAAAACTTCAATACCTACTCGACCCAAACGTATATTAAGAAAGAAAAGAAAGAAAATACGTTTATTTGCGGTAAACATGACGCAGAGAAAACCACGCAAATACAACAAAGAACGAGTTGGGGGAAAATATGCGACACATCCACTCAAAATGGCAATCGCTCAGCATAATGCTACGACTCTATGCGAGACAGAGCCCCAGCGCTGGTTTTCAGCGACAGCCGGCGTTAACGTGATGACGTCAAAAAATACATTTTAACATAACATAATAATAATATTTTAACATCTTTTTATTTTTTTATTTTTACCCTAATCTTTTTCTTTGTCCGCCTGTTCGATTCTACAGTTTTCTTAAAATAATTTTTCTACCCATTTACTTAATTATCCCTCTAATTTACTGATCGAAAGAACAAGTAGTGAGCTTTTTAATAAGTGTCTTTTACCGACCTATGAGCTACATAATTCCCAATAGACAGAACTAGGAGTATGTAATCAAGAAAGATAAATTACTCCATTACTCTCGTGTCGAGGCAACGACCTGCAGAGTACAGACAGACTCGATGTCACAGTACTGCTGACATACTGCAGAACTTTCTCAGAATAAATAATTGCCTGCTATTTTAATAATGTGACCTATTTACATACTAGCTTTTTCACGCGTCTTCGCCCGCGTGCATGTCGGAAATTATCTAACGGAAACGTAGCACCGGGATAAAATGTATCGTATGTGTTAATGCAGGTTATAAACTACCTGTGTGCCAAATTTCATCCAACGGCCGTTTTCCCGTGATGGACTAATAAACATACAAATTAACACATCCTAAAAAAGAAAAAGTTGAAAGTTTGAGGTTTAAGTATGGATGACACAAATAGTCTATAAACAGCACAAAAAAAAAATTTTTGGCCCTTGGTAAAAATCCCACATTCCCCGACCTCCCTCCCCAGAGGCCGGGTGCCTTTTTTTTGAAGCTTTCCCCCAGTAAACAGAAAAAAAAATCAGCACCGTCATTGTCGTCACACTATCAATCACAACCTGAATCATTTTGAAGGATATTGCTAATCCATTGCTTCATATGTCCGAAAAATTTGCCTGCTCAGCAACGTAAATAACGTAAGGAATTTGTTGAAAGCCATTCCTGTCAAAATGAAAGCCATTCCTACTGTTAGTGTGTTACGCAATTACCCCGCTGGATTAACATATAGGATATAGGATAACATATAGGAATATAGCATATTCGTCCCGGTAGTACGCTCCCGTGAGATAAATTCAGACTTCCACATTATTAGGATTGTTTTATGTACAAGTTGGCAAGTTGGCAGTTTGTGTATGTGAGTTTAAATGTTTGTGAACGCACCCACAATAAATGAGAAATTCTTAGGGAGGGGCAACGTTTTAAAAAAAAGTCTGTTTTTTTGCCTTGTGTAAATTTTACCAGCATACGAATGAATCCACTTTGATTTAAAGTTGATATTTTTAAATTGAAAAAACAATGATCTTTCATCGTCATATTTACGTGATAGAATTAACATTACCGATTTGAAATTCTATAAAAGCCTAGTACTTAGATCTCCTTATAGGTTCAAATAATTTTCACTGTTCTAATAAAATCGTTCAAAACATTTTCTTAGACTAACCGAATAAAAAAGTTTACTTTTGATGATTTATTTAGAAAGCAGTACTTATGAGATGAAATCTTGCCAGTTTTTTCCAAATTTATATTTATATAAAGGGTGACTGGATCGAATTTAATATGATGTCTTCAATTTCAATAAAAATACAAAGTGCCCTCTTACTGCTCACATTAAAACTTGTCCGATGAGGCCCCAGCCCGCGTCGTAGCTGAGCATGTAGCCTTAAATTCCCCTGTTAATAATAATACTCTAAACTTTTGGATCCAGCCTGTCCCACCTTGCTGCCCTCTCTCAGTGACCCCCTAAGCCGAGGTCCGTACCCCACAGGCGGTGCCCTTAGCGTGCGGTCATTTAAATATAATTTTAGTATTTAATTTCGCTCCTGGCTGGAGGCTTTTTGAGTCAAATCTTAAGGCACCCACAGGATAGTTCGGTTAAGTAGCCAGGACCTCAGAGGTCACAACTACGAGCTGCAATGTCAAAAAAAAAAGCTTACATAAAAACATTTCATAATTGGATATTTTACTTTACCAATTTATTAGCCAGAATTCCAGCTCTAAGGAACTGAGAAAGAAAACCTGTCTCTCACATTTACTGACCCATAACATAACATCACGACTGTAATCCTGAAGGGTTAGGCAGAGGTGTACCTATATTACACCCACATTTCGCCAGTTATGGTCTCAGATTGTACTAACTTTTTTTGGCCCCATTAACGATACTCGTGTGAAACCACGCGTTAGCGATGCTACCGTGTTAGCGGTGGCATATTCGAGTCGGCACGATGCGGTACAGCCGGGCGGCAAAATGGAATTTACATAATTTGTTGAATATTATGTTCCGGAAAATAGCTCGAATTTGGCCAAGCCGACCCGTACCTACATGCCAAACCGAGGGAAGATGCCGAACGAAATTTGACGATGGGCACGAACCGTTCAATATCATTGGCTCTGTCGCGAAGTAACTGATATGATAAGCGATCAGAAATATTACCGTAGACTTTAAATTTCCGATAACATTTGAATTTTTCTTGAAGTATCTTAATGAGCGCCGAGTTATACCAAGATGGATATTCAAAGAGTTTACACAGACGCTGAGGCACGTGTTTATCTCTGATCTCGAACAACGTTGAAAAAAGTTCCGGACAGCTTCCTCAATAATACCTTTCAATATTATGTCGTCCCAGTTAGGGCCTCGCAAGTCAGATCGAATGGGTTCATAGTTGCCTTTGTTATATTGATACGCCATTCGAGCACAGTCGTTAAGTGACTGAGGTTGCACAGTAGCAAGCTGAATTAACAACGCAGGGTGATATGCGTTTGACGGGGTCCGATAGGACCGATGCTTGCCGGGGCTGCGGATAGTTCGAAAGAGTTACCGTGGCCCTGGCGCACAGGCAACTGAAGGAACACGGGTGGGTTTTAGTCAGTAAGAGCCCACACGCCCTTCCGCTCCGCCCAGAGCGGGAGAGGTCATTTGATGATTTCACACCCAAAAGAAAAAAAAAGGGTGATATGAGTCCTCGATACTTAGGGGTTCTAAATATGCCGAGACGGTGACGGGAGTATTTGCAAGGACTAGATCTACAATTTTGCCATGTCTGTTATTAATGAGATTAAATTGCTGTAAACTACAAAAATCAATGGTGTCAACAAAATGACTAAACATGCTAATTTGAGGCGCGATAGGTCTAATCCATCATACGAAGTTGTCCAAGTTTAGAAGCTCATAATAAACTCTCCGAGAATAATAAATTTATCTGTGGGGTGGTTACTTACTAAGACCGAAAGATTGTCTAAATAAGCATGTAACTGACTAGCAAAGCTATTGCCTGAATTCTGTTCACACAGATACAAACTACATATGATGAGTCGGCAGGTACGTTTATCACAGCTGGTTCTTAATTGAATCGAAATCCAAATGTCTTCCGCACTAGATCAGCCAGTCAACTTTCTCAACCACAGCAAGTTCTAGGCGGACCGCCACCAGCACGCCGCCACCACGCGACTGCGCTGTGGTCGCGTAGTCACGGTCGCGCCGCCACACTAGGTAACTATCGTCAAAAAGTTCACTATCCAAAATCCCATCAGCGAGCCAGGTCTCCGTTAAAGTGATTACATCATAGTTAAAAAACACTTCCTCTCTCCTTAAACATCATCATTACATTTAGTTTCCTGTTTATTATTGTATATATAAGTAGATAAGTATATGTTTTATGTATGTATGTATTTGTTGTATATGTAAATGGTACACCACCGACTACCTGCATTATTGTCTCTCCTTCTCCCTTGAATCCATCCAAAGGTTGTCTGTAAAAGATCGCTTTTAGCGATAAGACCGCCCATTGTGTCACCCTGTGTAAAATGTCTACATTTATATGTTATTTTTTTATGGTGTACATAATAAAGAGTATTCTATTCTATGCCATTCTATTCTATTCTACATTTAGCTAAATTCCTGTAAAAGTTAATTGTCTTCGTCCGCAGTCCCCGAACATTCTGGTGATAAATGTTAAGTTCACACACTGGATAACACGATATCTACAAATAAATGGTCAATTAAAAAAGCGTGTAAATAATGTGCGACAAACCCGAACAAAAATATAGGCTTTCGTTTATCAAAATAAAGCAAATCTAAGCTCAATTCACTGCACACTTTGAGCATTAAGAATAAATTATATTCTTTTATAGACAGACTAATAGTATAGACGTAAGTATTCGTGATTACGGGTAGTTCAGAAAAAAACTTTAAATGCCTGTTCGTAACATTAAAACCAATATAGTTAATATTGATCTCCAAACTCAATATACAACGCTTCAAAAAAAGCATTTCAAATGAACAGAAAAACAGCTCAACATCCATCAAAACATATTTGTTCGATAATAAATAAACATAGATTCTATAAAATACTAAGTTACACATTTCACTACAAAATAAATCCGAACGTAAACACAGCGATGATGTTCAAAAACTTGGGACTGAGATAAGCGAGTAGGCGCATTCCATGTTTCTCAAACTGCTAATTAATAACACTTTCAAAAGTCGTTTTAGTTTTAACGAAATATTTTTAAGGCTGAGATGATTTTGAATTTCTGAATATTTCTAGCAACGTTGAAAAATTACATTAAATAAAAGTAGATTAATGAATTTTCTGCAAGTCCCGTTCCGTTGCAATGATAAAAGTCTCTGAGGTGGCATTCCGTTTTACAAAAATCTCCATATGCCACCCACACAAATTGGATATTTTGTTCTTGGATCTTCTATTGGATCTTGTTTGTGAGAGTAAAATTGATCTTGATAGTAAGATGATCATTGACAAAGATCCTTCCTGAACCAGTGACTCAAATGTGTTCGGGAAGTAGGGGATTTAGTATAGATAGTATATCGATAAAATTTTCCATTACAGGGGAAAATCATATTATTAATATAGCTTAAACAGTACTTTATACAATAGAAGCAATAAGCCGCCACAATACACCCAGAATGTAGCTGACTATTGTTTCAAGAATATCTATCGAACCAGTCCTCTGCGAGATTTATAATGAAAGCTCTTGTATATAAAGTATTGAATAAAAAATATTCTTCAAGAGATGAATACTCGTTTAAAAGAGATTAGGAATAACATAATATCACACCTGTTTCCCCGGAGGGTTAAGCAGAGTTGTAGCTTAAGTACATCCATATTTCGCCAGTTATAAATAGGAAACGAGTTTATTGTCATCAACCGGGTATAAATCCAGAATCAAGGCTGATACTGAGAAATTCCTGATGGAAAATCCCAATAGTAAAAGGTACTGGCCCGACCTCGGAATCGTACCCCAAACCTCTTGCTCAGCCTCAGCACCTACGGCCACTAGACCATCTACGTAGTCGAGATTATGAATGTAGGTATCACGTATCCTGCCGGGGCTGCGGATTGTTCGAAAGAGTTACCGTGGCCCTGGCGCACAGACAACTGAAGGAACACGGGTGGGTTTTAGTCAGTAAGAGTCTGGCACGCCCTTCCGCTCCGCCCAGAGCGGGAGACGTCATTTGATGATTTCCCAACCAAAAAAAAAAAAAAAAAAAAAAAAAAAAAAAAAAAAAAAAAAAAAAAAAAAAAAAAAAAAAAGGTATCACGTAAAGTCAGGGAAAATAATTCTTCCTCGCGAGTCTGTCTTTGCATAGCTTAAAACTAAATAAATGCGCACCTAGAAACGAAAAGCGCGTGCAAAGTGCGCGAAATGGCTGAAATATGTTTTTTTACGTTTTTAACCCCATATTTCGATCATTTTGAAAAATTTCGATAAAAATCAACAAAAAAATCCATATAACAATCGAACCTGCTCACAAAATTTCACGAAAATCGGTTGAGAAATGCGACCTGTAGAGGACAACATCCGGACATCCGAACATACGAAGGCATTTTTGCCCAAGCTGAAACGGAGATGCTTCGCTCGCGCTACGCGCTCGCTCGGGCAGTAATAATACTCCTCGATTCAGATCGCATCGTTCGGAAGTGCCTCTGGAGCCCTAACCACAGGTGGCTTATACCCTGCTCCTGACACCGGCGGACCTCTATTTTTATATTTTTAAACGTTTTTTATATCTTTTTATTTTAAGAAATATTCAAAAATGTACATAATAGGATAATAAATTAAATAAATAAACGACATACTATTGTTAATTAGCTCTAAGGCCCTCTAAATACTTCATTAACCTAATAAAATGATACTTTTAATATCTCTTAAGAACCTGGTAAACACCGAAGTGTCTCAATTTTCTTTCAATTACTTATGCGAAGGATTTGTTTTAAGGTGAATCGTCAGCTGTAGCCCGCCAGATTCGAATTTTCCTTGGTTTTTTGCAAATTGCAGCTCTATTTTACGTCGTATTTTGATCAAAATGGGATTCACGACTGTAGGAATAATATATTTACTGAATAATAATCATCAATTTCATATCAATCGTCAAACTTTGGAAATTTGTTCCACCTAAGAATTTTCATATGAAATATTCTGAAAAATTCTTAGGTGGAACAAACCATAGTTTCCGTCTGACTGTCCATTGTTTTTCATATATATTTTACAGGCGGCGGTAAAAGATACGCTTGGTGTGCACGCAGCCTAAGGGAGGAATAGAATAGGAGATTGTTAACAAAGGAAGTGCGAATGTAAGTGAAAATTCCTGGAAGGATGAAGGCAATACAAACGACGGAAGTGACCTTGTGCCCTTTTTTAAAGGTCAGGTGCGTAGTATTATAAAGCCAGGTGCTTAATAGGCGTTACTGCGTAGTTCGAAACGATGATTTTGTAAGAGAAACAAACAAGTCGCAGTTTTTGTTTAAGTAGTCCCATTCTTTAAGAAAAGTTGTCTGCGTAATAGAAAATTCAGTGTTCGCCCACGTAAAAGTCGGAAATTATTCCACGGGAACTTACTATTGGAATAGAATGATACATCGTAATGCAGGTTTGTCATCTAAGTTATTATTCCATATCCAAACCTACAGACTTTCCATTTTCACTAAATTAATAACTGAGTGCCATCTTAGTGCTGTCGAACTAAAATATAGTTAAGTTGTGTAACTTTAGTCTATTTCAGAATGGGAAATCGTCGTTTGACAGGAATAAACAAAATTTTCGTGATTTTTTGTCTAGTTTAGAGAATTTTGTGACAAGAGAATCGGCACCATTACCTATCTATTCACATTACCGTGCTATCGGAAGTCAGATATGCTATGTACAAAATCATGCTCCTGTTCGGAAAGACAGGAAAAATAATGCCCAGTATAAATACAGCGGTCACTGTACTGTAGGCTTTCTAAAATTAACGAGGTTGTAAAAATAATGGGCTTTCCACGTATAAACTGTAATGCTCTAGAGATAAGGCATTAATATACAGGGTGTTTGGCAGAACGTTGAACATATGAAAATGGTGGATAGCTGGGGTCATCTGCTACTTACTCAGCCCTAATTTATTTGGCCCTGGGTTTTTTTTTAATGCAAGTTGAAATTAAGATTTAAGTATTTTTAACATCTTTCTGTAAGTTTGAGGACTCATAACTTTTTTCAAGCTAACGTCTGAATAAAGCAATAATTTTATAAGAATCTGCCAACATTAAAGATTAAAAAAAGAAAATAAATATTGCCTGTTTTACCCATTTTTAATAAAAATTGCACTCTAAAGTTAAGAAAGTGGTGAAACTAGAAGAAAGCAAAAAAACCATTTTTTTTAAATATCCATGGGGCCAGGGCCAAATATATTAGAGCTGAGTAAGTAGCAGATGACCCCACCTATCCACCATTTTCGTATGTTCAACGTTCTGCCAAACACCCTGTATAATATTTTTCGGGACACTCACTGCTATATACAACCGGCAGTAACATGAGACGAAGCTAAAAAATAATGAACACCTTTTCTGATCCCAGAAAAGCTAAAATATAACCTAACTATATGTTATAACGTTAACGATGTCTGAGATATAGGACTACAATCTCTAGATACAATTTACAGATAAAAAAGTTTACCTTCAAGTACGTTCAATAGTATAAAAGTCGTGAAGGGAAATATTTGATAAAAAGTTAAACGAAAAAAAATACACAATATAAACTAAATTGGCACTTTGCTTAAAATTAAATTTCACTCTCGACCTTGAAACTGGTAAGCTACAAAAACGATACAAAAGTATTGTTGGTGCGATGCGATGCGATATTACATCCTTTGGGTTATTTTAAATATGGTTTGCTAGACGCTAAGGGGTTAAATAGCTTCAACACCAATCTCTATCCAGAACAGAGTAATTAGCCAGTACTCACTTAGGTTTATCTTCTTGTCCCTTCTTGAAATTGGAGGCGAATTCTTGCAGGAATCCGCTCGATTATGTTCATGTAGATTTACGCGCACGTATTATTTAACGCGATTCGCTAGCGAAAGGTTATTAGCGATCCTTGAAAAGGCTTCAAATAAATTTCCTTTAAAGTTTGAGCTCGCACGAAGCGCTAGGAGAGAGGGTCTGAGTGGCTACCCAGTACGACCGCTGATTTCCAACTCAGCTTCCTTCGTCGTTCAAAATGACAGGTCGCTCCGATATGTGTCGAGTACAAACCTTCCCCCCACTGAACTTAGACGAAGTGGCGTGAGCAATTGCTTTTCTTTAATGCACGTGTAAGCAAAGATCTCTTTAGTTTTCTAAGCTTAAAATAACGTAACTATTCGTTTTCTCACACAGAAACAAACGCAATAGAAAATTGTGTGAAGTCTATTGGACCAGCGAATACTAAAATGTTCCAAGTCTATGACTAAGGCAACGCGCATTATGGGCGCGAATATTTATAGTAAATAAACGTATGATCGTAGTCGTACGAATTGAGTGCGCACACTGAATACATTTTTCTCCGACAAATAAGTAGTATTCCGGTGATATCGCATTCGTGAAGTCCTCTCTGGAGCGCAATGAATAATCTGTATCTTCAAGATAATAATTGTCTTATAAACTCTGAGACTGCGGCGGCGTCGTCGCTATCGTAGAACCGAATGGGTGCGTTAAATATATTTAAAAAAACACGAATTCGGTGAATTTCATCATATTATGAAAGTTACGTAACTTGAATCATTCTGATCTCACAAACATCATGTCCGTACACCACGTTAATAAAATTTTCTACATCCATTTCGTCTATTTTTATTTCTCAACCCACGAAAGTGTTTTAAAATCCCAACAATTTCGGATTATTTACGGACGTCGGAACTACACCTACGTATACGTACGACTAACTCGCACTCAGTCTGCGCGGTCCCTTAGTACTTGGAAGTTCGGGATCGTTCGTGCGTGTTCGCACGAAAACGCGACTAAAATGCGCGCGACCTTACGCTACTTTTGCTATACAATGTAATTTTGAAACCCTTAGCAAATTTTTTGCTCTGAACCAGAATCTTTATCAGAAACGATTAGTGTTTTTTTTAAAATAATTTTATCGTAATATGTTCCCGATTACTTTAAGAAAATTGGATACTATAGCAAAGCGAATGACTTTACTTTTACGCTAGCCCGAATGATCACAGTTGTAGGTTTCTAATGCGCACTCGCTCACACACACAAGCACACAGGGCAGGTTAGGCGTGGGGAGCGAGGGCGCGGGGGTAGCGCCAAGCGGTCTCATGGTCAAATAGAATTACGCAACAAAGAACAATCAGTCACCAACCGGTTGTGACACGGGCGCGTATCGTCATTACACGTGCGCACGCGCCGCGTTTTAAAAACAAGTTTTTTTATCAAAATGTACAGTAACCGGAAATACTGTGAAATTGTAAAAGTGTACATCGAAATTCGTGTCTGTAATGTTTTTCTGTCGCTTGAAATTACAAGCCTTGTGTATCGCGCATTTGACACTGTAAAAAATGATAGAGAAGTTCTTGATAGACTACGGTCAAACGCAATTAAACGTGACAAAAATGTACTCTACTTCGAGCGTTTACTGCAGTATGTTTGATAGATTTTTATTTTCATTTTTATCTTGATTTTCATTGATTATTGTACAATAGGTGATCTGAATAAAGAAAAAATATATTTTGTATTTTGACGATCCTAAGTAGTCCTAATCTAACCCGGTAAAAGTATAAAGGAAAAGTTGCACCTTAGGACAAAAACTTACTTAAGATAATTGCATGGCCTAAAGTTCGCTATTTTGTTGGAAAACTTTGAGACGTATTAATTGTTTTTCCGTTAATTGAAAATAAAATTAGCAAATAAAATGTTTATTTTAAATGACATTCTGTTAAAATAGCTAAGGTATTTATGATAACGCTGTATATTCTTTATTTCAGCATCTCTCGCTCTTTCTTTTTCTCTAAAACAAAAGCAGAAACTCACCTGACTCCTGCTATAAGCGCCAAGGAATCCAACAGTAATAGTCTTATCATTGGTCCAATTCCCGCTCGCATTGGGACACACTTTAGCTCCTCCACAATCACTGTTCACTATATCAAACAAATTCATGCCTTCTATCTCCATTCCATCGACTGACAGTTTGACTTGAATCAAGTTTGATGTCAAGCTGGAATGTATGTTGTTCAAATATATAGAATTGAGAGTGTTTGTCCGAATGTAATCAGCATCATCTGCATTCGTAGTGTTGATCACTTCACATTTTTTATGATTCACTGGTTTGTTTTCTTCTTCATTGGTATTGTTATATACACCGTATATATCAGTTTTGTTGTATTCAATATAATCGTCCAAGTCTATATTGTTTATTTCTGTATTTTGTTTGTTTTCGTCTTCTGTAGATAGTCCGATTTCTGAGAGGATGAGGAGGATGAAGAATGTGATGTGCGCCATCTTGGTTGTTTCTGTTCAGGTTGGGTCCATCCTTGGAGTGGTTTCTGTGAAAGAGAGATATAATTTTACTTAGGGAATAAATGTGATCGAATTTCTTAAATATAGCATGCATTTGGTATAACGTCACTAATGCCTGGTTTTTGAGGTCTTTGATAAACTCTGAATAGTTATCCATTCGACAAAGTTATCAATTTAAGCGTTGGTTCCTTAACTTATTGTTCTCAGAAACCAGATACGACCCAAGAGCATTATAGAATACATAAACTGTATTTAACAAACCTCAGAAAGTATAAAAAAGGACATTATTTGTTTTAGAGAAATTATTGATTCATTTTTACAGAAAATATAATTAATTTGTTTTGAGTGGTTATAAATAAATGAAATGAAATTTATAACCACTCGGAACAAATATTCAAATAACATAAAAAAATAGATGGAGTGTAGGTATCCTGTGTGCTTATAAATAAATGAAATGAAATGTATAACCGCTCGGAATAAATATTCCGATACCTTTCAAAAATTTGATGCAGCGTACCCTGTGCATGTACCAATATTTGCAAGAAAATTATAAAATCAAACTAAATAGATTTCACTCATTCACCTTATAGATTTAGTTTAAAAGCTAATTAAAAGTGATCTTAAGACAGGTGTTGTATATTAGCCGTCCATGAACTACTTCTGTGAACTTATATTTAATTTAAAATGCCCATTGAGACAGACATGTTCGTTGTCAGTAGGGACTGGTCATATCTTAGCTGCCACGGCTTATTTTAATTTAATTTAATATTTGAATTGTTTTCGTCTTTTTACTACAGACGGTTTTAACGTGCACGTCTTTCTGCATTGTTCTCACATGCATAATTTCAACATGAATGATGTAACCAATATTTTGTAACCATATTAAATTTAAAAGAGTGTTCGTGGAGTTTCTTGCCCGTTCATCTCCATAGGTACCTACAACAACGCTTTGGAATGGGCAACTAGCTTCATCTTTCTGACTGACCGACTCCTTGACAAATCAAAAGTGCCTGTAACTGGTTTATTTGAAATAAGTGCTTTGAGTTTGAGTTTGACATAATACAATATAATAGGATTCCTACGTCTTTGGCTGAGAGGACACAAATATTCGAATCGACCATGATTTGATTCGATTACTATGAAACTTGATTCTCCTAAGGCTCGTCGGCTACGACGATACTTAAAACTTAATAACAAAATTACAAACTTCATAAGTTACGTCGGGTGCGGACCGGACCGCCTTTGAAATACTAGTGCTGTGAAATTCTGGCTACTCATTGTTGATTTGAGTTTCTAACACGTTACTTTTCGATAACATCGTGGACGATGGGCCTAAGACAATGAAAGATCTACAAAATAGAATCCCATACCTGCTCAATATTAAACAGCCAGAGTAGTAACTTAAGAGGTTCTAGTATTCCGAAGGAGAAATAAAATGGCTAGTTATGAAAAAATGCTCTTTTTTAAAATAAAATCAAAAGGAAATATTTGCATTACAACAAATTTACTTCAAGATTCAACTCCATTTTTCTTCTTCAAGGACAAATTGCTTCCGTTATTTATTCGGTGACAGTACGTTTCCAGCGAGTATTTTTCTTCGGAACGTGCCCTGGACCTTATATTGATAAGTGCCTACACAAAAAAGAAACTTCACGAAGTTCCGAACAGAAAAACATTGAGATGACATTAATAAAGTCGCTTGGAAAACCTGAAACTTGTGCTCTAAATGCAATTAGAACGATAAAGATGGTTGACATTTTATAATTACTTGAGTTATAATCTTTATAGCAACTTGAAAGCAAGACCATAATACACTCGTAGCAAAGTGCTTGCTACGCCGTAGCTCGGCCCGTAGCCGCGTAGCAAGGTGTGCGGAGTTTGTTCTCGTAAAATTGTATTTGTTTAATCACCTTTATTAATTTGTCCAATGATTAGATGTAACTTTTATAAGTAGTTTCGTATAACGCCCAGTATTTTTTTTTCTTTCTTTCTTTATTTTGTGCTGTGTTCTTATTACGCGGAACTGCGTATCTCATAAATCTTTTATTAATTTACTCCTACGCGTATTGGTCGCAAACCAGCAATCAGGAAGGATTCCTAGTGCGTTTTAAAAACCAGTAATTAAACATTTGCATTTGTTTCGAAACAAAACAATAATAATATTGAGAGCTATGTGTACAAGATATAGTAAGTACCTACACAGGTAACTACTTATTTTAGCACAAATACCAAAAAAAAAGAAGTTTTCAATTCAATTCAATTCATTTATTTCAGATAAATTACAATCTTTAATTATAAATCCATACATGTTTTATTTTTAAATAATATAATATAATAAGAATAAGAATACAAGAAATAGACACACAACAATGCATTGTTGTGTGAAACATTGGATCAGGACCGCACTACTCGCACATGTAGTTTTGTCCAATGCTCCATGAAGGAGCAATCCACATCCATTCTCTCTGCGATGAGCTGCAGGAAGCTGTTGGGGCTGCCCCGTATGCGGCGCATTAGAGACGCTATTCTTTTGCGATGTATCGCTTGAAAGCCATCCACTTGAGCGTCTGCAAACATACCTGATGCGCTACAAAAGCGTGGCAACCGCATCAACATCCTATGTTTTCAGGTTCAGGGTTCACGTATATGTGTATGTACCTATTTTGTGTGTTTTTAACCTACTTTTGCTGAGAAGTCAAGTATTTAGGTACCTATGTAGTAAGTGGTCATAATTATGTCATGCGTGGTACAGTCATCAAAATAAATAAGTAACCAGGGTCGTTAAATTTAATTTGATAAATTACCTGTTTGTTTTCTATTAATTAAATTAAATTTTATTCGAAAACTTTCATCGGTTCCTTACTAAACTTCAACTATATCGACGACCCTGTTTACTTATCACTTTTGGTGACCGCACATAGATTTTATTTTATTTCATATTTTGTTTACTTTACTGTAAATACATACAAAGATAAACAGTTAGTACTGTTCAATATACAAGCTACTACAATATATACCTACTATTTACAAGTGTATAATTAAAAAAATTAATGGATGAGCTCATAGGCCATCAAAAAATTCGTCCGCATCGCTGTCAATGCGATAAGTGCCCAAAAGGCTGGCAGCATTGCCACGTTGGATGGCGATGCTGATTCTTTGGGCTCTTTGATTGCGTGAAGAGTCGACCAACCGCTTGGCAATGTCTCGAAATAATTGATGACCACTGTGACCACAAGGCCCTAGTGTTTTAACCCCAAACGGCTCAAACATATAGCTCCCAATAAGGGTTTATTGTAATCTATTTAGATTGATTAAATATGTCTATTATATATAAATAATATTACACTTGTACTGCGGGGTAATTGCGTAACACACTAACAGTAGGAATAGCTTTCATTGTGACATTTTTCGAACATATAAAGCAATGGATTAGCAATAGGCTTCAAAATGATTCAAGGTTGTGATAAATAGTGTGTTTCGCAATTAAGGTGATGTTCCTTAAAAAAATCGACGCACCCGTCAAATGGAGATGCTCGTGAAAATCTTATCCCCTGCTATAATAAATTTTTGTTTACCTATTATTTTTTACGACGCTCTGCGAATTATCCGGTCCACTGAACATAGTACTTGGCCTTTATATCCAAGTACGACTGGCGCCATTTATGTTGTTACCTAAATTGTGTATTTCAGTACTGAAAATAACGTTATTCTAGATAAGAAACTAACAAAAACATAACATTACGCCTGTTATCACCGAAGGACTAGGCGGAAGTGTACCTATAGTACAACCCATATTTCGTTGACTTCTTCGACCAATCTTCAATAAACGCCAGTTATGTTTAAGTCCCATGTAATAGGGGGCGAGCCTATTGCCATCAACCGGGCAGAAATCCAGAGTCCGGGAGACAATAATTCTAGTTTTAACAATGACAGTGATAAATTGCCATCACTTTGCTTGACCACAGCATCATAATTCAAGATACAAAAATTTTAATCTAAAAGGAGAGTGAGAGGAATGTTAGATTACACTTACTCTTAAAAATAAAAATTTACAAATGTCTTAAATCACAACGCCCGTCCCAGGCAACTCATCAAAACATAACCGAATTTTCGACTCTATATCACTCGAACGTAAATTCATCCGTTTCGATCAAAATTTTTGTATCTTGGATTAATGATAGAAAGATGATTATTTTATTTCTGAAAGAATATTCCATAAAAATTAAAATTGCAAAAAAAGAATGTGAAAAAGCCGTGTAAAAATAAACTTATCATATTTTGAAAGTGGTTCTGTATCATGAAATTTTAGGAAATAATTATAACTCGTAAACTATCAAGAATCGCGGAACATATAGGGTATTTTCGGACACCCCTGGACATGAGAAATCATTTTTTTTTATGACGTCACTATTTTGACCAGCCTGTATAAGTAAAATATTAATGGATTATACTCATGAACATTTCGGATAAACTGGTAACCAAAACAAATATTCACTGGGTAGTTTAGAAGATCCCAGCGTGCACAGGCACGAAAAGCAATTTTGTTTTATACTATGTATAGATAGATATAGAAGGGACATTGTGGACAATTTATGTGTTCACTCCTTACACGATCAAATTAAGAACTAGATTCCTCAAATTCATAATATATTTAATCGAATCAATACATAACTATTTTCTCTTTCAACTCAACTCAACAAACATAACAAATAGAAAGACCATTACACAATCGATACCACATCAACAAGATGTACGTAAAGTTAAATATATGCTCCTACAGACAACAACAATCTTCCTACATTCGAATATATCCATCTAAGATTGTATTGAGTTTGACAAATCGTGGGCCTAGCACAAACGCGCGAAGTAGACGTAACGTTAATTCGAATAATTTTAAATTTGAAAATACTCGTTTCGTTCGTTGAGAAGAAGGCAAAATTAATATCTTTATAAAAAAACTAAAGAAAATTTTGACAAGAAAATGCTGTTATTGTATAAACGATTATTTAAACGAGAAAATAATTATAAGTTCTAACATATCTAATTATGTTTAGTACAGTTAACTATAAATATGTTTATATTATTATATATAGTTCAGAAGACTGTTAACTACTTTAAGTGATAAGCTAAGTTTTTGAAAGCTTCTTCTCTCCTACTACTTTTGCCGTGTCCGACGGGGTCCATAATGATCACATACAATTTTAAGTTACCATCTAAGTACACATTGTGGAATGCAAATAAATTATTGAGTATAATTTACTTAGTTTTTGGGTAATAGGTTCTTATTCCGCTTGCCGCATTTGAACCAAACTACTATGGCTCCCGAGCGATGCGATTTGCGACGCGACTTATGTCAAGTACCCGCGCGCGCGTTACCTGTTTTCGTCCGTCGCTCCGCAAATCGTGTCGTGGCATGCTCTAAACAACTTCTTTCATTTGTTTCCGTCGCAGTCACTGTAGCAAAACACGTGTCGCGTCAGCGTGCAGCTCGTGGCCACAGAGTCAAGTAAACTTGTATTATATTTTCGATATTTAAAATCGCGCGTTTGTGCTAGGGCCAAGAACTTACAAGTTTATTCCACCAAAGATTCAGGCTATTCTTGTCTGTATATTAAACTTGAATAGTCTAATATTGATAAGAAACTTAAGCCTCTCTAAGGGGTCAAATCCGTAATGAGGTGACAGAGAAGGGTAGTTGACATAGCATTTTTTTTTTTTTTGGGTGTGAAATCATCAAATGACCTCTCCCGCTCTGGGCGGAGCGGAAGGGCGTGTCAGACTCTTACTGACTAAAACCCACCCATGTTCCTTCAGTGACCTGTGCGCCAGGGCCACGGTAACTCTTTCGAACAATCCGCAGCCCCGGCAGGCATCGGTCCTATCGGACCCCGTCAATTTTGCTGACATCTCTTTGAGGCGCGCGTGGAACACGACGCGCCGTCAACCCGTGCCTGGTCCTTACCGGACGGCTAGTTGACATAGCATAAAGAATAATTAAATATTAAGTGGCAATCGGCCGATCATAGTATAGTCAGCCTACAACGCTCTTGGACACAGGCATCCGCTTGGTGTGAGGAAGTGGGCCAATAAACCACCCTAATACGCAAACCTAAAAAAAAGGAGTGGACTATACTGTATTGTTCAGAATTGGTTAATGAGGTACCCTAATTAGCATTATTGTCAACTCACCGTCCGCAAGTGATTACTAATTAAGACCTCATCTTTACAACGGTCTGCTAATGAGCCCTAATGGTTTATGTCTAATCCACAATAAAACTACAATAGCCCTTGTACATAATTTTACAAAATTCAACATTGTACACCCAAAAATGTACGTATCCCGGTAGTACGTTCCCGTGGGATAATTTCCGATGTACACGCGGGAGAAGCCGCAGGCAAAAGCTAGTACGTTATGTTATAATATAACAGACAAAACAGTTTTGTAATTTCCAGAGTTGTCCGTAAAAAATAAAATGTAAGCCATTGTTGTGTTTTAACCGACGAAAAAAAGAGGAGGTTCTGAAGTCGATACTTTAATTTTTGTTTGTCCGGAGATAAATTTGATTTAAAATTTAAATAAGACGACGACTTGCCTTTATGTTCCTAATAATTGAATAGAATTTAATATCTATGACTTTGTATTGAATAATTCTTGACATTATATTTAATAATCCTTGACATTTCATTTCCTTGACAAAATTTAAATAAGACGACGACTTGCCTTTATGTTCCTAATAATTGAATAGAATTTAATATCTATGACTTTGTATTGAATAATTCTTTACATTGTAATTAATAATTCTTGACATTATATTTAATAATCCTTGACATTGTATTTGATAATAGTTAGCAGTTTCCTTATCCTTGACATTGTATGGTATATACAACTAGTTTTGACATATTTTTCTAATACATTTAATTTTTATCCTTTGACGGCACGGTTGGCGCAGTGGTTATGCGATTGACTGCTGCGCTGCGTGTCGCGGGTTCGATTCCCGCACGGAACAAATATTTATATGACCTACAAGTAGTTGTTCCGGATCTGGCTGTTTGTGTATGTGAGTTTGAATGTTAGTAAACGCACCCACAATACAGGAGAAATTCCTAGTGTGTTGCAACGTTTTTTAAAAAAGAGAAAAAGAAGAGAAATATTTGTACGCTGTAAACAACAGAATATTATGGACGTCTTGTTATGTGTAACATCTTTGTAACAACAATATTCTAACAAATAAATTGATTCGATTTGACTTGATTTAATAGTCTTGCCTCAGTCTACGCACAATCTTAGACATATTTATCAATGTTTGAGACTCGATCACCCGACGTTATCACATAATTGAACAGACCCAATAACCTGAGTGATGCCAATAATTTGACCCTTATGACCCTTCTGAAACAATGCCTACTGGTAACCCCATTAATTCGTGATGAAAAGCAAAATTGTTGATGATATCGGTTTTACCCCTTTCAGGATAGTTTAGTGATAATAATTGCGTGTTTCTTTTACTTATTTATGTATACACGGAATACAATACATTGTTTTGTAGGAATATTTAAAGGAATATTCTCAATAAAAGCAATATTTTTGTGGAATATTTTAGTTTATTGTGTAAAATGTGTTTTAAAATTTTGTGAGCGGATAACAAGATAGCCTTGACAGGAAGTGGTGCCTCTAGCGGAAAAAATCTTTAACGTAATGTAGCGTTCCATTTTTAATAATAACAATATTTCCCTATACCTCAAAGTTCCAAATGAAATAAGGGGAAGCGGTAGGTAGAGGTTTATAGAATATACACATTTTGCCAGTAATGTCAAGTCCCTGTTAATATGGGACGAGCCTATTGCCATAAACCGTGCTCAAACAAGACACCAGGCTGTTGAGAAGTTTGTAATGAAAAAGTCAATTACATTTTGTTCGCCTCAGGAATTGAAGCAAAAATGAAATGATATTTCTTTGCTTATACCACCGATATTTTTTGTCTAAAAACCATGTAAACTTGGCACTCGCTTACGTTATCAAAGTACCTATCCCCATAACAAAGTAAGCCAATATTCAATCAGGAAAATCGAGTAGTCAGCATAGAGTAGAGCGAAACCAAATATGGATAGTACCGTATTTGTTTTCGTACATACAGATGACGTAATAGAATTTCCTTATATCATAGAATATTCGGTAAGCAAGCCATACTATGATAATGTCTTGAATCATACCCTGGCGCCAGCCATAATTTGAAATACGCAAACAGATATTATGTATAGACGTGATGCGTGGCACCGGTATTTGACCATTTGTGTGCAAAGTTTGCCCACAAAGTGCAGAAGCACTTTGTTATTCCGTCTTGCGAAGTCCAAGGCCTGTATAATAGACCGTAAATCAAGACTCAAGCATTACTTAAAAGTATTTTTAAGCCATTTGATTGTTTGAAACGAAGGTAATGCTTAAATCTTGAGTGAGGTTAAATATTTGAAGCTGTAACACCTAATGCAGAATTTACACGGTTAACCTTCCGAGTTGGCAAAAGATTGCTTTTTGAATAATTTGATGTTCTTAAACTTTTTATAAAAGCGACACATAAGCAATAAAAACAAACAAACTTTGAAACAAGTTAATACGACTCCGAAGAAAATAAAATAATGTTAGCATAAGCATAATCTTAGGACACAGGCCTCCGTCTCTGTGAGAGGGAGTGGGCCGTAATCCACCACGCGGAGCCAGTACGGGTTGGTAGATGTCACATGTCTTCGAATTTTCGGTTCTAGGACATGCCGGGTTCCTCAGGATGTTTTCTTTAACTTTTTGATAGCAGTGGTGATAAAGTAATTTACACAAAGTAAAGCGCTTGTCGGGGTTCGAACCCACGACCTACAACTCGTAGGTCACGGCCGGTACCACTGGACCACCACTACTCCTTAAAATCCTAAATAATGTTACGTATGGATAATTTCTGATGCTTCCAATTAATTTTGATAGGCAGCTTTTGGACGGCACGGTTGGCGCAGTGGTTAAGCGATTGACTGCTGCGCTGTGTGTCGCGGGTTCTATTCCCGCACGGAGAAAATATTTGTATGACCTACAAGTAGTTGTTCCGGGTCTGGTTGTTTGTGTATGTGAGTTTAAATGTTTGTAAACGCACCCACAATACAGGAGAAATTCCTAGTGTGGGGCAAAAAAAAAGAAAAAAAAAAGGTCAACTTTGGAAATTACGAAAAAAATAAAATAAAATACAACACGAGATCAGAAATCAATTTTGTTTCCTTTGAGGAAAGAACTAAGTTTACATTTTTAAGTGAGAGGGGCACGTACTTACACATGTGCCTTTCACATCAAAATGTAGAAAGTTATGGTACACACCAACGTACCTAGTTCTCCTTTTAAGTAAAAAAATCAATCAATCAATCTGCCTAGCCTTTTATATTGGGGTCGGCTCCTAGTCTAACTGGATGCAGCTGCATACCAATATTATACATGAAGCGACTTCCTGTCTGACCTCCACAACCCAGTTTCTGGGTAACACGATATACTCTTATGTAATGACTGGTTTTCAGATTTGACTTTTGACCCTTAACGACGGTCAAAGATCCACGAATGACAGCCTTCCGAGGTACGGAGGTCTCGATGTGTAATGTATGGTCCACACACCGACCGCTCGCGCTGCAAGCGTACCTTAAACTTCAGCCGACACGTGCGGCTGGTATAGTTTTGTAGTTTCTGGATAGTAATTATTTATTACTAGCTTTTGCCCGCGGCTTCGCTCGCGTTAATTTAGACCTTGACTATCAATTCGGGTTCTAATTCAATCATGATTCGAAAGACACGTGGCGCCATCTATTATCATAAGAACGTTATTGTTGTTTTCCTCGGGAACAGTACTTTTTTGCGGGATGAAAGGTACCCTAAGTCCGTTTCTGTACCCCTGACAACGTATATGCAAAGTTTCATGATGATCGGTTCAGGGGTTGAGGCGAGAAAAGGTAACAAACAAACAAACTTACTTTCGCATTTATAATATTATAATATTATTATATATATTTATCATATATATTATATTATATTATATATTGTATATAGTTAGGAAGTTAGGATGAGGACGTTCACGCCTCAAGCTTTTGAGAAAATATTAAAGTTTTGTTTAGGTAAGTTTTATTAATACTTTTTAGTTAATTAAAAGCTTGTTTTTACTTCAAATTTGTACTTTTAGGGTTCTGTACGTCCTAATGGAAAACTGGAACCCTTATAGGATCACTTGTGTGTCCGTTTGTCCGTCTGTCACAGCTGATTTGCTCTGAAGCTACTGGACTGATTAAGTTGAAATTCGTGTAAACATATGAATTTCTGTGACCCAGACATGGACGTGTAACGTAAATAAATGTTTTTTTTAGACACAAATTAGTCCTTTACTTTCAGATTACAGAAAAGCCTATAAGAAATCTATGCTCTTAAAATAACATGGTAAATCTTTTAATATGGTCCGTACAAACTTACATTTGCAGTTGGAATGTATGGAAGAACATGTTTTTCAACTACAATATCCATTTAAGTTTGTTTTTGGGATCTGGAGACACGGCAGTAAGACAAGTCAAAAACAAAAAGCAGGGGCACTACCTACCTCTTCTCGAAACGTTTCGTCGTATTTTCATAACCTAATAGCTTCGGCCTGGATAATGCTAGAGATCTCAAGTTCTCAGGATAAAATGAAGTTAGCAGATTTATAAAAAACATTAAGTGTCATTTGTCTAGCTTTTAAACTTTGTATTTTATTAATACCTAAAATACGTCGATGTCGCCACTGACTGACGCACTCACTCATCAAAACCTCTCGGACACTTCCTGAAGTCTTAGAAAGCTGAAATTTGGTATGCAAGCTAGGATTTGACAACAAACAACAAAAAAATTAAGAAATCTGATACTTTAACCCTTCAACCCTCGCAATGGGGGTGCAGGTCTGTGTATAAAATAAACTCTCTAGGTTACTTTCCGAAGTCGTAAAAAGCTGGAATTTGGTATGCAAGCTAAAATTTGGACACAAACCACAAACAAAAATTGAAATTTTGTACTTTCACCCTCCAAACCCCTTAAAGGGAGGTGCAAGACTATTTCTTATGGATAAGAGGTAAAACTACTTCCATTTGTTATAAAAGCTACATAGATTGGCATGTATATAAACAACGAAGAAGAAACTCTTTTTTGTTGGCTATGAAGAAAGTAACTGCTAGCGTGCAAGAAATATGCCTGTCGGGTCGCGGATTGTTCGAAAGAGTTACCGTGGCCCTGGCGCACAGGCAACTGAAGGAACACGGGTGGGTTTTAGTCAGTAAGAGTTTGACACGTCCTTCCGCTTTACCCAGAGCGGGAGAGGACATTTGATGATTACCCAAACTAAAAAAAAAAAAGCTTGCAGTAATACCTTTTTAGTATAGTGGGCTATGCTAGATATAAGGGTTGTGACTTTAACATTTATGTGTGATATCAGTACAATATCTCCGCTAAAATGAAAAGAAATAGAGCACCCTCCAAAAAGAAATGAAATCACACCAAAAACATTTCATGTAAAGTAAGCCGCCAAGAGTTACATAATGCTTTCACTGTTAAAAAGTTATCAGATCGAATGCAGAGCCAATCCCCTTTTTTTTTGGTAACGGGGTGGAAAATCCTCATGGATGTCCTCCGCCCTGGGGGGCGGAGGGGTCTGTCAGACTCTTACTGACTAAAAACCACCCCGGTATTCCGTCTCACACCTACGCCGGGGGTCGCGGGAACGTACAAATCTTCCGCAACCCCCGGTCGGTGCCGGCCCGCCTCTGCGGGCCCCGTCTGGTCGAGCGGGGGGAGTGAGGTGTTAGACTCCCCCCGCGACGTCTAAGAGGGGCGCGCGTGGAACACTACGCGCCGCCACCTCGGGTCCTGATGTAGGGGGGGCGACGGACGTCCCCGAGTCCGTCGCCCCTGGACCCATTTAGGGGGGCTGGAAGAGGGCGTTGTCCGCCCTCCGCCGACGCCCGGTGCGCCTGCTGCGGGCCGGGTGAGACGATGAGATCTCTCGCTCCCTTTCCGCAGCCTCCTTCTGCGAGATCACTGTTTCGCAGACGGATACCACCGCGTCCCAGGACTCCTCGCCGCCGACCATCGCATTCACAACGGCCGGCAGCGAGAGGTCACTGCCTACTCCTGAGAGAAGGGCACGGCGCGGCTCCTCCCAAAGAGCCAATCCCCTAACTTAACCTAACCTAACTCTACAAACCTTACATCTTGGTCAAAATGTATTTCGACCAAGTCGTTGAGCTCCTTAAGTCCTGACTTCCTGAGTCGAACTGCACGATTACTGACAAATGCATGCACTGACTGGACCGGTCCACTCAATCTGTGTGGTTCTTTCCTCAAAAGACCATTTCAGATACCAATCTGCATGTTCTTCGCATGACCTGACCAAGATTATGTCTGGACTTTAAAAGAGACTGTGACGTCTGAGTTTGTTTCGGCCTTTCTTCTCAGAGTAGTCAGATAGGAAAGGCCGATCTCATCTAGTTTAAAAAATATGATTGACGTGTAAAAGTGTTCATACAAACCTACTTAAGAAATAAAATCATTATCATTTATCATTGCTTGGCCGTTCCATTGAACTATTGCATGACACAACATTACACACCAGTGACTTAATTTCTTAATATAAGCCCATAGGAGTTTCTGTATCGGCCGTGAAACGGCCAAATCGTACATTTTGACCAAGATGTAAAGTTTGTAGAGTTAAGGCTTGTAGAGCTAGGAGCTTGGCTCTAAATTAGATCTGATAACTTTTTTACAGTGAAAGCGTTTTGTAAGTCTTGGCAACCTACTTTACATGAAATGTTTTTGGTGGGTAACATATTCATCGTACGGAACCCTCTCCACGCGTGTTCAACTCGCACTTATCCGGTTTTTATTTAAGTTGTAGGAGGAGATTAATGGCCCATTAAAAATTTGTTGTTACTTTACACCCGAAGGGCTATATTAAAAGTCCATTATGTTATTGCGTGGGGACCCCACGTTGGACAAAATACTTACATTATAACGTCCTTTATAAAAAACGTTTGATACCCAACTGCGCAGTTTTGATACACAGAAAAAGGGGATACCTAGGACTACCTAGACTTCACACATTCAGAAGTAATGTCCTGACCTGGATCCAGTCTTAGTTAGACTTTGGTATTACCCAAATTTTATTTCTTCTTTAATTTTGTAAAGAAAAAAGATTACATTTTATTATATGCCTGGACCCTCTCTACGCGAGTTCGACTCGCACTTGTCTGACTTTTAGCATTAGAATTAATTTTAATATCTGTTCTATCACCTTTACTTGTAAGGTATTATAGTGAAAACAAATCCAACGAGCCAAACATAACAGGTCTATCTTGTAAAGTTGAGGAGTTCTGAAACCTGCCGGTTTTATCATCAGACCCTAGACTCCAACCAGGGCTATAAGTACTTGTCAAAATAAATCAAAATAGTCGAAACACAACAGGGCGATCCTATTTCGTAGAGGAGTTCCTATGGCGAGTTTCCGGCTCCATCATTAGATCCTGAACTACACCTTGGGCTAACATACCTACTTGTCAAATCCAAATCGTCGAAACACAACGGGGCTATGTTGTTTTGTTGAGGAGTTACTATGACTACCTTCCAGCCTCATCATCAGACCCTGAACACCACTTAATTATTAAAAGAAACACCCACAGATTGCCAGTTATTTTTAAATATTGCCATCAACCGGACCAAATACTATAAAAAATTCGACCGTCATCGTAAAACTTCGTCCGTCACACTGTCTGCTTTTACTTAAATATAGGTACATTTGTTACGCACGAGATGTAATCGACGGACCCAATCTCAGTAAAGACTTGTGCCTTTTTATGTTAACTCACTGTGGTCAATAAAATCATTCCCTACTTCAAGTGTCTTGGAGAACAAAAGAGCCACCATCACCCGTTGTTTATCTGATCTGGGGGCCTAGACAAAATCCCTTTTCTGTAAGCGTTAACGCCAACGGAGATTCAAATTGTATGGAGTTGACATTTGCTTACCACGTGACATTACGTATCTTTGCCGCAGGTAATGTCATTGCCATACATTTTGACGTTAGCGTCTGGCGTTAACGCTATCAGAAAAGTTTTTGTCTAGGCCTACAGATAGTTCAAGAATGAAGGACAGTCCGTATTTAAATGTCCGGCCTGTGTTTATTTATTTATTAAACACTTTATTGTATACCGCATAAAACGAAAAGGATAAACCAAATAAGCTTATCTATCTATCTTTTCTAATTTAATTTCTATCAGAAATGTGGGTATATAGGTACCCCTCTGCCCAACCGTTCTGTAAACAAGGCGTGATGTTATGTTATGTTGCACCAAAACTTAAATCCTTACTCCCGACATTAAAACCGCCATCATCGCCATTAGCCATCATTTAGTCCGCCTTTGTACAGTTTTTTTTTTTTTTACTTGTCCTTAATGTTTTAATAAATAAATATCAATCCAAGAATCTATATTATGTAGGATACTTAATTCGGCCTTAATAAAAGACTTTCCAAGATCTATCTAGCTAGCGATCTAGTGAGATAACTTCGTATAACTCGTGCTAACACGAGAAGAAAACATGTCTTATGTTAACAGAAAACAATTAATTTCAATCAATTATCTCACACCATCAATTGATCAAGTTTGATTGCTCAAGTTCAGTGCTAACTTCCAACAGATACAAATAAAAACAGGCTTTAATCCTTAAAATAGTTTACTAGGGCTGTCCCTTCTCTTTACAGGAAATCTATATCGATGTAGGCCAGCTTTTTTTTTTTTTTTTAATTATTTATTTTTAAATTAATAAGCATAATCAGCCCATAATATTCCCACTGCGGGAACACAGGTCTCCTCTCTTAGGGAGGGAGTAGGCTGTAATCTACCAAGCGAGCACAGTGCGGGTTGGTAGATGTCACATGTCTTCGAATTTAAAATTAAATTACTCTGAAAAAAACTCTCGTTTGTCGCAAAAAATTGATCATATTAATATTGTTGACTAATAAAATGAATAATAAACGTGATAAAATAAATAAGTCCCGCGTACTGAATCAGTAAAATGTTATCTTACTAAATATTTACAATCGTATTTATTATATATTTTATCTTTGCACACTGGGAATCACCTTTCGGAATAACTGTTATCATATCGAAAGGTAATAAATCGCTCTATAAAAGATAGATACCTATCCATAGTAAAATCTTTAGGCTGTACTTTATTGGAAACCTCATACTTAAATAACTCCTTACTTTACCCAATTATAGTCGGCAAGATGTAAGTAGTAATGGGTTCCGAAAACAATTCTAAAGTATCGATATTTCATTGGAAACAAAAATCGATAAATCGACAACATATTATGTCGCAATCCCTACCCGCTATGTCGATGCGGGGTGTGGAGACACACGGAACGAGATTAATTTTCAAGGCATTTACGGAAAACTACAGTAGTGGGAATTGACACCCAACATTTAGTTCAAATGGCCTCCTTAAGAGATATTGTCATTAATTAGAAAATCTGGATTGCACTTGTCGAATATCTACGGGTCGTGAAAACTTAATTCAATCAATCAATTTGCCTAACCTTTTTCTGAATTTTCCTTGTCTTACGATGATGAAAAAAGAAGCAAACTGGTGTTCTTAATTTAAATAAAAACATAATATAGTAGATAAATTATTTACTATTTGTTTAAGAAATGTTAGATAAAACTTATGTTTACTTATTTGAGTAAGGTTCCTTTTCGTTGTGTGGGAAATCATCAAATAAATTGTCTCTGGGTGGAGCTGCCGCTCCGCCCAGAGACGTGTCAGACTTTTACTGACTAAAACCCACCCGTGTTCCTTCAGTTGCCTGTGTGCCAGGGCCCGATAACCCTTTCGTACAAACCCACGACCCTGGCAGTGAGTGAGATACCTGAGTTGCAGGTTTATTCCTAGTTCGGCACCCTAATTGCGTAACACACTATCAATCACAATCCGAATTACCTCGCAATTACCCCGCTGGTAGAATCCAATTATTATACACCTCTGGTTTAAGACCCTATCTGTAAATATATTGATTTAAATCAATTATTCAATAATACAATTTCAACTCCAGGTCGGCTCCCAGTCCAACCGGATACAGCTGACTACCAGTATTTTACATGGAGCGACTGCCTATCTGATCTCCACAACCCATTTACTGGGTAATACGATCCCCCTTGGACTGGTTGTCAGACTTTTAGGCTTCTGACTACCCGTAACGACTATCAAAGATCTATGAATGACAGCCGGGACCAACGGCTTAACGTGCTTTCCGATGCACGGAGGGGTCTCGATATGTAATGGATGGTCACCCATCCACGAACCGACCGTGGTAAGCGTAGCTTAACCTTGAAACGACTCGTGCGGCTTCTATTTACCCACGAGCCCCGTCTCGTGAAAACTTAAAGTGAATCCTCAACTGTAGCCCGCCAAATTAAAATTTTCTTTGGTTTTTGCAAACTGCAGCTGTGTTTTACGTAGTATGTTGAACAAAATGCGATTCGTGACTGTAGGAATGATATATTTACTGAAAAATAATCATCAATTTCATATCAATCACCAAACTTTAAAAAGTTCCACCTAAGAATTACCCAGGAAACTTCATAAGAAAATTCTTAGGTGGTAAAAATTTCCAAAGTTTGGTAATTGATATAAAATTGATGATTATTATTCAGTGAATATATCATTCCTATATTCGCGAATTGCATTTTGATCAACATGCGACGTGAAACAGAGCTGAAATTTGCAAAAAAAACCAAAGAAAACTTGAATTTGGCGGGCTACAGCTGTGGATCCACGTTAATTACGAACTTAACATATTAAACACCTAAATAAACTCATCATCATGAGATTGAATAACAAACACCAAATCACGCAAATGACATATTATTTTGAGGCATCTATGTATATTTATATCTTCTATCTTCTCTCGTCTCTCTCTCTCTCTCCACTGAACTGCCCGAAACTACAAAGTCACCAGTTCAGAAAACCCTAAAACGCCCGAACGCATGAAACTTACCACTTCAAACTGACAGCGGCGCGCGCGTTCCCGCCTCTTAGTTTTTTATTTTTAGAATTTTATTCGTAGTCCCACCTCTTTCGTTCGAGGTTCTTTTGAAAGGTGGATAAATGGAGCATATTTTTGCCACAATCCGTGCGTGTGTATCGGGAATTATTAAATAAGTTATCTGTGGTTGAAAATCAGTTTGTAAACTGAACCGCGGTCTTGCCTTCTGTCAATTAATAGATACTTTAAATTCTTTATATTTCAAAACTTTGAAAGAACCCCATTAAATATTGTGATTTCATGGTTTATTTAATGAGTGGAACTTCATTTTAGGTTAAAAAAAACATAGGGTAATCGCCTTCGAAACAAAAAATTGTGTAATAACGGTAATAAAACGAGTTTATTTTTTATAATAAAAAAGTTTAAAAAAAAAGTTTCTATTGTTCTAAAACATGTTTCATAATTAGGCCTGGTCTGTCCACAAACGGAAACAGTCATTTGTTACTATAGGTTCATAGAAATCTTTTGTTTATAAGTCGTGTAAAGTGCCGGGACGCCCGGTGGCGCGCCGACAAAAAATGTTCCGGGGCGTTCTTGGCAAGGTCACGCGTTGACGTGGGCAGTTCAGTGGTACATCTTATAAATTGAAGTCGATTTTCTTAGCTGTCTGTGTGACCGCGTTGTTCTTCTAAAATACGCAATGGATTTTGATGCGATTTTCAACATCATTTAGAGAATCTATTCCGAAAAGTGTATGTGTCATTCATATTTAACTTAGATATAATAAATAAATCTTCATGGTTTGTTGAGCCATAAAAATCACGCGAAGCAAGGGTGCCTAATAACATTTACCGGCGTGGGCAACTCTAATTATGTAAGACCCAACTTACTACAATTAAAATAAAAACAACTAAAATCTCTGCCCATCCCACTATACACAACGGCTGTGAAAATAAAATACTGTGACATTCAATTGAAATAAATGAATTGCTCTCAAAAGACTCTCCGAGAAAAACTCTGCCTTTTATTTTCTTTTATGTTGTCATCCTTATTTAATTCACTCTGTATTTGAATTGTAGATTATTACTAAAAGAATATAATTAATTAAAGAAGCACTGATTTATTACCGTTGTTGCGCTGAAAAATATGAATTAAGAAATGATGTAATTAATTAAGATAATTTTTTCTATAACATTTTGTCGGGGGCTTCGCACGCGTGTAGGTAGGATATTATCCCACGGGTACGTACTTCCGAAATAAAACTTCTTTGTCCTTACCCAAGTCATGTTCTACCGTCTACCAACAATCGAAATCCGTTCAGCCGTTAAGACGTGAAAAGGTAACAGTCAGACAGTTATTTCCGCATTTAATATTAATATGGAAGCATGGATTCTGACTTCCCTCGTTTTAGTCTGACCGCAAGCTTAACTGCCGTACGTGTAACCCTGGATTTGACTCCCCAGTCGGGCAGTATTATTAGCTTTTCCGTGAGGAATTTCTCAGAGTGCCCAGATGATGGCAGTTTGCTCGTCCTGTATTAAAATGACTTGCACGTAACAAGCGAAATGTGGAAATACTATACATACACCTCTGCCAACCCCTGTAGGAATACAGGCGTGATATCGTGATATTTTCTATTGTGGCTCAGCGATTAGCTTGCACTGACAGTAGACAGGTGATTCCCATAACATCACCCTTGTATTCTCCGAAGAGTTAGGCAGAGGTGCACCTTTACCCATATTTCGCCAGTTATGTATATGTCCCATGTAACAGGGGGCGAGCTTATTCCCAACTGGGCACAAATCCAGACTCCGGGCTGCTACTGAGAAATTCCATATGGAAAAACCCAATAACACTTTACCCGACCCGGGAATTGGACCCAGGACCTCTTGTTAAGCAGTAGCATTTGCAACCACTAGGCAGTCCAGGCTATTCCTGTACTCAAAATAACAATCGAGAGGTGTCGTGGGACACCAGCACTTTAATTGCGTAACACACTATCCATCACAATCTGAATCATTTTTAAGCCTATTGCTAATCCATTGTTTCATATATTCGAATAATTTATAACGCAATGAATTTGGTTGAACTGTCAAAATGAAAGCTATTCCTACTGTTAGTGTGTTACGCAATTACCCCGCCGCGCCGCACAGTATTTCGACTAGTACAAGCTAGCGGGCCAAATTCATGACGTCATTTCTAGAAATTCGTGATAACAACTTGTAAACAACCCTTCCCAGGTAAGGAATTCTAAGAAATAATTTGTTTGTCACCTCATTAAGTAATTTTGTTGAGGGGTCAATGTTAATTAAAAAGGGAGTGCAATTTGCATTTACAAAATAGTTGTATTTTTAGCAAACTTGTGACAACATCTCCTAAAATTGATAGTGAAGTGAAACGATTTTTTTGTGATGGATTCTACTGTTGAAGGTATGTACTTACTCTTTTGACTTGTTTAAAAAAAAGACATGTATCTTTTTGTTGTAATTTGAGTTTATAAGTATGTAAAAATAATCACACATAATTTTCCTTAATTTTAAACTTTAAAGGGTTGTAACTTTTTTTATCCACATGTACCCAGCCTGATTCGTCTGTATGTTATAATTTCAACATTCAAGCATAGATTCTTGTATATTGTAGCTCCCGAAAACGCCCGCAGTAAAAATTATTTACTTTGTTTCAGAACGAGTCGTAACTATGACAAAATTTGAGTTTTTCGAAGAATGATTAAAACACGATAAAACAGAAAGGAATAGTCGCATTTTTGATTATTTATGTGTACAACATAATATATTGGATGCTTCTGATAACGAATAATCCCCTTCACTAAATTTGCGAACTGATGTTGACTGGGATGGTAATGAAGGTGGGACAATCAACTGCAGAACTTCTGGTGGTAACGAAGTTAATTTCTTTCGCGGTAATTCTCTGAATGTATTTATTATAGGATCGGAAGTAATCAAAAGCATTCTCAGAAGATCCGTATTCGTGGCACAGCGTGATCGCTTCCTGGTATGTCGTTCCCGGAATCTACGACAGTCTTTATTTCGTGCTTCCTGGGCTTCTTCGGAAAGCTGTCCAATAGGAAGAAGGCAAGATCTAATGACTTCTGCACTGTGTACAAGAATTGTATGCACAGTAACGGGCATCGAGTACCACGAATACAGATCAAGATATAACTTTCTTGTATCAATGCAATTTTTTTCTAATTCTAAACAATTTATATCATAACCGGATGACAAAGTTCTTAAAATTACATGAAATCTTCGTATAAGACTTACGTCTAATCCTGTAATTTCACTGCTTAATTCTGCATTAGAAAAAATCTACGCGCTGTGTTTCCATCATTCGTATTGCCATACCCAGGTTTTGGTTTATCTACAATAAGACCCATGCGCTCTTTAAACGCTTTTTGGGTCTCTTGTGAGCGTTGCTTCACAATAGCTTTGTCGTTATCTCCCCTAACTTGCCACTTTTTTATTGATAAACGATAGCTGATATGAAGTAAACATTCAAAAGTGCGGATCCATGCATGTAAAGTAGATAAACCAAATCCAAAGCGTTCTTAGTTGCTGGGATAGTTCCTTGACTCCTCGTTCATAGTAGACGGAGTGGCACCACAAATATAACACTTCTGTGTTGAACGTGTGTCTGTTAAAGTATTACACACTTTGTCATCAGTCATTGTCAACAACAAATCGTGTTTAACAGAGATTTGAGTTCCATCAACATTACATAAAGTTGGAAGAAGCTGACGTTTTTCAGTTTTTTTTTTTTAAACTTTCATCGGCCGCGGCCGTTATACTTCGAATTTGTTTCGCAACACTTCGATTCCCTTCTTTCCGTGTTGCTAATTCTGCTGCAGTAATCAATTCATTTGCACTTCGCGATGCCACAAGATCGTCTACTCTCCGTCTTTTTGTTTTTGTTGATGATTCATCAAAGGATTTCTGGGGTCGCCCTACAGAACGAACCCCCGATGATGTTGAAGGGCACGGCTGGTCCACACACACAAACACTTCGAAACCGGGTCCTTTTAACCAATCTTTATGTTTGTTGAGAAATGTATCCTTAGTACATTTAGAAGATGTCCACTTTTCGTACAATTTTGATGAAAGGCCCGAAATTTTCATTTTGAGTTTCCTCAGGGAATCTTCAGAAGCATCCGATATATTATGTTGTACACATAAATAATCAAAAATGCGACTATTCCTTTCAGTTTTATCGTGTTTTAACCATTCTTCGAAAAACTCCAATTTTGTCATAGTTACGACTCGTTCTGAAACAAAATAAATAATATTTAATGCGGGCCTTTTCGGGAGCTACAATATATATGAACCTATGCTTGAATGTTGTAATTATAACATACAGAAGAATCAGGCTGGGTACATGTGGATAAAAAATATACAAACCTTTAAAGTTTAAAATTAAGGAAAATTATGTGTGATTATTTTAACATACTTATAAACTCAAATTACAACAAAAAGATACATGTCTTTTTTTTTAAACAAGTCAAAAGAGTAAGTACATACCTTCAGCAGTAGAATCCATCACAAAAAAATCGTTTCACTTCACTATCAATTTTAGGAGATGCTGTCACAAGTTTGCTAAAAATACAACTATTTTGTAAAACGAAATTGCAATTTGCATTTTTGGAAAATGCAAATTGCACTCCCTTTTTAATTACCATTGACTCTCCACAAAATTACTTAATGAGGTGACAAACAAATTATTTCTTAGAATTCCTTACCTGGGAAGGGTTGTTTACAAGTTGTTATCACGAATTCCTGGAAATGACGTCATGAATTTTGTCCCGCTAGCTTGTACTAGTCGAAATACTGTGCGACGACCTATGACATGTATGTTTTATTATTATATATCATTTTTTTTTAATTATTTATACCTAAGCAGTAGTGGCTTAGGTATTAGAGCCGGTCTAAAATTTTACTGAACTTCATAAACTTTATTGAAGCAGTTAATTTGGTTATTTAACTGAACGGGAAGCAAGCGGGTGTCCAGGCATGGCAGGCATTTATTTATAGTATCAAATAAAAAGTTTCATATGATTGGCATCTATAAAATGTTGAGAATCCCTATCCTTTGGTTTCCTAGGATAATAGTTTAGTCGCACTAAAGCCGTCATGAAGATTTGTAATTTTCATCAGTATTTGACATTAAGATGTCAAAAAACGTTCACCGCTTTATGAAACCTAAGATTAAGGCTATGCTGCTCACTGTTTCATTACCTATTTATTTTTGAGACGAAAAAAACAGCTAGGTATAAAATAAAGGATAATAATTTATTTTTTGCCAAAAGCAGACTTTCATTCAATAACAAGAAAATCTACAAAATTATTACCGAGCACGAAATAAGTTGAGCAGAATGGATTCATTTTAAAATCATTCACAGCTGATTTTCGAAAATAACTCTTTTAAATTGTAATAAAAAAACAATTTACAATACTATTTGTAATTAACTGCAAAGTGAATAAATGCCACTGTTAAAGTTATTCAGTTCAATTGTTGTGAGAACTTTCAAATATTTGCATTTAAGTTTTCTTTCACTGTATACCTCTGCAAACAAAATGAAAAGTTTTAGTTTGGTTTAAAATATTTTGTAGCTCAAAGCTGTGTCGTATCTAATTGTTTCATTATCTACTAGTTTTTGCCCGCAGGTTCGCCCGCGTGAAGGTCCGCAATTATCCCACGGGGACGTAGGTACTGCCGCGATAAAAAGTATCCTATGTCCTAACCCAAGTCATGGTCTAACTGTGAGGATTTTGTCGAAATACATCCAGCCGTTACGGCGTCAAAAGATAGCAGACAGACAAGAGTTACTTTCATATTTATAATATTAGTAAGGAAGGATTTCATACCTATAGAACAGCACCCTAATTACGTAACACACTATCTGTCACAATCTGAATCATTTTGAAGCATATTGTTAATCCATTGCTTCATATGTTCGAAAAATTTGTCAGCTCAACAACGTAAATAACGCAATGAATGTTGTTGAACAGTCAAAATTAAACCCATTCCTACTGTTAGCGTGCTACGTAATTACCCCGCAGTTCAGCATAGCTATACTCCATTTGAAATAAGACCATCCAAAAATTTGCTGAAGCCCACGAACACAGACTTCAACGACATGTGAATGTCGAGGCAATTCAGCTGCTGGACAACACGGAAATAGTGCGTAGACTAAAGAGAACTAAACCATTTGAGTTAGCGTAGTATATAAATAGTGAATGAATAATGTGTAAACAAAGTGTTTTTATTAATTATCAGACTCTAAGAAAGTGCTACGGAATTCTGTGAAAGTGCAAATTGACACTATTCTTAGTTATAACGTAAACACATTAGTTATAAGTTAGAGTTAAGTTACTTATTAGTCTATTAGGCTAGATTGTAATAAAATATTAAGAAAAAAAAAATTAATTAAGATAAGAAAAAATAAACCTTTTTTTACAGTCCGTTCAACCGATTTTGAGTTCTATTGTGTTGGTGGTATGACAAATGGCAGCTGCAATGAACAGTTGGTATTGTAACCACGTTTTTGCTTTTAATGCCTTCTTTACGCCTACGGAATAAAAGACAAAATCGGTTGAACGGACTGTAAAAACCGGCCAAGTGCGAGTCGGACTCGCGCACGAAGGGTTCCGTACCATTGACCTACCACAGTAGGTACACAATTTAGGTGCCTACCTGTTACCATTTATTGAGATCGTATCGATTTTAATTTTATTATTTATTATTAAAGTAAAAATACAACTGAGTATATTGTGAATATTTCAAGTGCCTACCTGTTGCCATTATTGATATCGAGCAAAAAAGGGCAACAAAATAGCGTTTGTTGTATGGGAGCCCCCCTTAAATATTTATTTTATTTTGTTTTTAGTATTTGTTGTTATAGCGGAAATAGAAATACATAATTTGTGAAAATTTCAACTGTCTAGCTATCGCGGTTCATGAGATACAGCCTGGTGACAGACAGACGGACGGACAGACAGCGAAGTCTTAGTAATAGGGTCCCGTTTTTACCCTTTGGGTACGGAACCCTAAAAAAGGTCTATTCAAATGTCTAATCTATTTCAAATGGAGTATAGGTGTAGAATAAACTTGATTTAATAATAATAGTAACATTACATTTAACAGCACGCCTGAAATCCCGGAAGGGGTAGGCAGTAGGGGAACCTATGAATAGGTAGTACAGCTATATTTCGTGGAGAGCCTATTGCCATGAAGCAGGCTTAAATCCAAACTCCGAGCTCCTACTGACAATTTCCTAAAATTGCGGTAACTGTTTTGTTATAACTAATTAGATAACCATCCAGAAAATGTTTGGTTTTCCACGGATCTCCGTAAGGAATTATACTCAAAAAAATCTTCAGAAGTACGAAATGTGTGAAGGGAAATTGCCTTAATCACCTCCAAACGTGTTACTTAAGGCCTATTTATTTGGCTGATAAACTAACAGAAAATCCCACAAATGGGAAGTACCAGGTAGTCTACGAAATTCAAAATTTCTTACGATTTTTGCAATTTGCAGGTCAGTGTCAGGTTGTATGTTGAACAAAATATGATTCGCGACCGTAAGAATTCTATTGACTGATATTTTTATGAAATTATCATTCAATAGGATTACATGAACTTAGAGGGTTGTATTGATGATTTTAATATGAATAATTGTTACGGTCGCAAATTATATTTTGTTCAACATACAACCTGACACTGAACTGCAAATTGCAAAAAACGTAAGAATATTTGAATTTCGCGGGCAACCTGGCACTTCCCTCTTTAGATAATATTGTAATAGTAAGTATGTGATCCTTCCTTGTTATTATTATTAATACATGAAGCAAAAACTTTGTAGTACCCCTTTTTACGAAAATTGCGCGGACGCAGGAGTATGAAATTTCCCACACTTATAGTTTATATAAAGAAGGAGTGCAGAAACCTATTTTTTTTTAACACTACCATGTATTTGACACACACGCATGTAATGCCATGTAAGCAAACGGTTGCTATGGATTCAGATGACCAAAGTAAAGGTTTATAAAAAATAAAGAGTAGAATGAAACCTATTTTGTTTATCCTACAATTTGTCTAATAGATATTTGTGCTTTATTTATAATGAATTAAGGTCGAATTTCGACCAATGGGCGACTTCTAGTTGTAGTAATGTAGCCAAGTTCATACCAAACTTTTGAAAGGCCATTGTATAAGCAAAAATAATTTTATATTTATTTTTGGTACACAATATATCACAATGTTGTCCTTACTCCTAACCCAAAGGTTGACTGTAGCAGAGAATGTTTTGTGCACGAAGTAAATAATATACTAGAGGGGCAATTCTCGTATTTTTAAGAAAGTTCACCTTCTAAACTCAAACTCAAAGCATTTAATTCAATTAAACCATTTACAGGCACTTTTGAATTGTCTAGAAGTCGGTCAGTCAGAAATATGAAGCTAGTTGCCCATTCCAAAGCGTAGTAGGTACCTATGAAGAAGAACGGGCAAGAAACTCCATGGACACTCAGTGTTACTCTGTCAAAAACATCACCAATTTACCGACGTTTTGACAAGTTTTTGACAATGATTGTCACTGAGATTAGATTTTGAACGTTTTTAATTGCGAAAACAATTGGCCTTCTGGCCTTGTTGGATTAAAGCCGCCTATGTCGGTAAGCGCGACTACATATCAAGCTATACATATCCAGTATAAGCTGACTTCTCATTGTACGAAAAGCCTGTACAATGCGAGGTCAGCTAAAACTGGAAATGTATAGCTTGATATGTAGCCGTGTGTACCACTTACTGTACAATCAATCTGCCTTTTCTCAACTATGTTGGGTCTAATTCTAGTCCAAGCGGATGCTGCTGAATACCAGTATTTTAAATCCTCTATTCCCAACCAATGCCAAGAGCTAATACCATTTGGTATTAGTTTATTTCCGAATTTATTTTCTATTCCCAACGAGTACCACATTTTAAAACCAATACCAAAACAAGTTTGAAGAAATCAGATACAGTCAGGTTCAGTAAAATTAAAATGCTTTGAGTGATTTTAAGTAATGTTTAACCTACCTACCTACCAAATTAACTTCCAGCGATCGATCTCTGGTTGACTGTAATACTAACAGCTAAGCTGTGTTAAAATGAATTACCGAACTAAGTTTCCGAAAACCTAATAAATGTTCCCGAAAATCCTAACCCTAGGCGGTCGACGTCAGTGGCATCCCGAGGTTCGGTTGGTTAGGTTCCTTTTAACCCTTTAGACAGAAATAGGAGCCCCGCGTAGCGGGGCTCCATCGACCAGCTTATTAACCCTAACCCTACCCTACCTTACCCTAGATTTCGGTAAAACGCAATTTAAATAAAACTTTGTGTAGCTGAGTGTACAAAAAGTCACGCTTTGGTATTCGTTAGTAATAGATTTTTTATTTAAGAAAAAGTGGTACTCGTTGGGAATAGAAAATAAATTCGGAAAAAAACTAATACCAAATGGTATTAGCTCTAGGTATTGGATGGGAATAGATCTTTTAAATGAAGCGACTGTCTATCTGACCTTCACAACCCAGTTACCCAGTAACTCAGTCAAAAAATCAATCAATCAATCTACCTAGACTTTTTCCATCTTGGGGACAGCTGCCAGTCTAACCGGAAACAGCTGAGTAATAGTATTTTACATGGAGCGACTGCTTATCTGACCTCCACGATCCAGTTACTGCGTAACATGATCCGCCTTGGTAACACTGGTTGTCAGATTTTCGGGTTTCTGACGACCCATAACGACTGCTAAAGATCTAATGACAGCCGGGACCAATGGATTGTACCACTACTGTACATGAAGTTTAAATAAACACAATAGGTAAAATTAAATAAACCCCGGCACAAAAAAGAGCCGATGACCTTGAAACGGCTGAACCGATTTTGATAAAACATGTCATTGAACCACCGCTAGGAAACCTGCTTTCAAATAAAAAAACCACATCCAAATCGGTTCACCCGTTTAAGAGCTACGGTACCACAGACAGACACACACACAGCTGTCAAACTTGTAACAGCCTTCATTTTTTTGCGTGGGGGTTAAAAATTCACCCAAACTGCAAATTGAAACCTTTAATGAACAAACCCTTTACACCCACGTGATTGCAGTATTTCATTTCAATCGCTAACGAAGATATAAAAAAGCGGCCAGGTGCGAGTCGGACTCGCACACGAAAGGTTCCGTACCACTGAACAATATTTTACACTACATGGTTATTGTTGTTGTTTTACTTAATAGTATGCATTATTGTCATATTAGTTAGACCTTTGTATGTATTGCCAGTATTGCCATCATTAAGATCGAGAAAAAAACGCCGAAACAAACACGTTTCTTGTAGACCTCCTTTAGTTTTTAACTCTGTTAGTTTTATTTGTTGTTATAGCGAATGGACAGCAGAGCCAAACTAATAGGGTCCCGTTGACAACCCTTGGGTACGGAACCCTTCAAAATAGATTGGGAAGTGATCCTGATAAATAGGCCGCCATTTTTGCAGTTCACATTTTGTTTCGGTGCGGGATCAATTTCCAGCACTTTCTAGTACCTAAGTGATCATGCCACGAGCCACGTGTAACGTATAATGCACAACGCGTGTCATAATAAAAATGAAAAGATGTGTTGGAAATTTTAGACAAAGGATTGTGATTTTTTGGTATTTCATTTGATATGACACTTGTAACTTAATTTGATTGCGTAATTGGTAATGTTTTCTAGGCTTCTTGAACATGGGGTGCTGGTTTCGATTCGCAAAATATTAGTAGGTTGGTTAAGGGGCAAGCGCCAGGTTGCCCGCGAAATTCAAATTTTCTTACGTCTTTTGCAATTTGCAGGTCAGTGTCAAGTCGTATGGTGAACAAGATATGATTCGCGACCGTAACAAGTTTATTTTTGCATAATTATTACAATAATTAATTAAAATCATCAACACAACCCTCTAAGTTCATATAATCCCATTGATTGACTATTTCTGGAAATAGCCATTAAAATTTGAACTTCACTGGCTACTCTGGCGATTAGGATTTTCCCAGCAGCAGTGTGGAGACCAACTCGCACTGGGCCCGCGTGGGGGATTATGGCCCACACCATCTCAACGAGAGAGGCCTGTGTCCCAGCAGTGGAAACATTAAAGCTTGATTTTGCGTGGAGGCTGATTTACGTCGTTTATTTTGTTGTGAATGGCATATCGCAGGGTAACCTAGGAGGTTGATTGTGACTGTAGACTGCTTAACCGGGCTATCCTGCAGATGCCTTAATCAATTGCCGCCAGCTAGGACTTAACACTTGTGAAACATAACTGGCAAAATCTGGGTGTAGGTACTATGCAACTCTGACTACCCCTTCGGGAAAATGTATAGGCGTGATGTTTTGTTAAATAATTATATTATGTTTTCGACCACTTGAACTTGAATATTTATTTACGGCTCTTTATTAAAATGTCAAAATAAAACGTGAAAGCCCTCTTGAACTTGAATAATTATGTAAGGTTTGCGCACATTTGGGCGGGACGCACCGCATCGTAAGGCATAGTAAAATTCCTCCTGTATCACTTTAGTACATTTTGTATGAACAATCGCACACTACAGGCAGACCGCATTGCAACGCAGAACAGTAGCCGCAAAAATACGCCTGGCGAGCGATCCGCCAGAGCGTTGCGCTGCGGTCCAAGGCAGCCCGCCTGTAGTGTGCGTGAGCCTCTTCGCAGTGGAGTGGAAACAGTACTAATTCAAATTCGAAATTTGAATCAGTCTTAAACAATTACTGCTTTGCGGAACAACCCGCGGCGGGTCCTAGTGTGATTTCGTGCATTTCTGCAATGCGGCGCGATGCGGCCAGCCGCGCCGCAGTTGTCCGCGGCTTTTCTGTGCGCTTAGCTTTACTGCTCGTTTTTGAATGTTTTATTAAAATTAAAATGTAATAAAAGCCCACTTGAACTTGAATATTTTCCATACGTTACTGAATGTTTTATTTAAATGCATGCCTCTCATACACACATGTCACATGAAACTATCAACATGAAAATAAAATTATGTGTTTAATATTTTAACAATAGCACTTGAACTTGAATATTTTCAGTACTTTCATTTAAATATTATTTGGTGCCTTGCAGCTGTTATAATGATTTGTTTCATAGCATTTACGGAGGTATTTATGTTTCTTCTTAATACCTACTCGGTCAACGAGCTGAGGATCGACGTACGGAAAGCCAGTCAAGCATTTTTATACAGAGTAAACAAATAATAAAGGTAACTTAAATATCCAGTTTTTACGATTTCATTAATCGGTCTCGTTGTGTGTTTTATTGGCATAGCCATAGGTAATATCTACAGCTGAAATTAAAATGAGTTTACATTTACGATGCGGTACGACGAAATATTCGATTTGATCTATCTAGACGATGTACATTTTAAAAGGAAAATTTATCGATATTTTAAAATACTGGATATTCCTAGGACTGCCTCGTTGGTCTAGTGACCGCAAGCGTCCTGGGTTCGATTCCCAGGTCGGGCAAAGTGTTACTGGGTTTTTCCATCAGGAATTTCTCAGTAGCAGCCCGGAGTCTGGATTTGTGCCCGGTTGGTGGCAATAGGCTCGCCCCTATTACGTGGGACTTAAACATAACTGGGTCAAATGCGGGTTACTATGTGCACCTCTGCCTAACCCTTCGTGAAAAATGGGTGTGCTATTATGTTATGTTGTTATTATGTGAATATTCCTTTCCAATTTTGGATCAATGGTGTCTACAACATAAATACAAAATAAATAAATCAATAATCATCACATTTCGAAAACGTATTCATATGAAGGCTCCTTTAAACAGGCACGACACGCGACACAAAGGCATCGCTCGTCGCGCGACTGGCGGTGTCGTTGAGTCGCGTGCGATTCACGTCGCGTGTCGCGTCTGTTTGAAGGCTCCCACAGACAGGCGCGACGCGATAGTGCGACACTAAAGGCTCCCACAAAAAAGCGCGACGCGACAGCGCAACACAAAGGCACCGCTCGTCGCGCGACACGCGGTGCCTTTGTGACGTGCTGTCGCGTCGCGCCAGTGTGAACGAGCCTAAAGGCGCCGCTCGTCGCGCGGCGAGCGGTACCTTTGAGTCGCGCGCGATTCGCGTCGCGTGTCGCGCCTGTTTGTAGGAGCTTTGTAGGAGCCTTTAAACGTGTAATAAGTAGGTCCTTAAATCTACCTACCAGTCTGCCTAGACTTTTCCGAACTATATGTTGGGGTCGGCTTTCAGTCTAACTGGATGCAGCTGCATACCAGTATTTTACATGGAGTGACTGCCTATCTGACCTCCACAACCCAGTTACCGGGTATTACGATACCCCTTGGTAAGACTGGTTGTCAGACTTTCAGGCTTCTGACGACCCATAACGACTATCAAATATCCACGAATGACAGCCGGGACCGACGGCTTAACGTGCTTTCCGAGGCACGGAGGGGTCTTGGTATGGAAAGATGGGCACCCATCCACAGACCAACCGTGGCAAGCGTAGCTTAACCTGATCGATCGACCCGTACGGCTATTACTTAGCCACAAAACTACCTTTATTGTACCTAAATTCAAGTTGGAGTAAGTTCCTACTGCGCTAAAACAATGAAAGATCCATCGCATTTAGGCTCTCACAGACAGGCGCGACGCGACAGCGCTACACAAAGGCGCCGCTCGTCGCGCGACACGCGGTGCCTTTGTGTCGGGCGTCGCGTCGCGCCAGTGTGTACGAGCTTTTTTGCTTTTTACTTTTTTAGTTCACTTTTAATAAAGTTCACTCAAGCATTATCACTTGCTCTTACGCAGTGCCTACGCTATGAAACACTTGAAGTCATTTCAACAATACGTCAGCGCCAAGTTGAGTTTCATTTCAAAATGAAACGTCGTTTAGCCATATCAATATCACTGACGCTCGTGTGAACACCCGCCATTTTCACTTAAGGGGGAAGCATAACGTGCATACCCTTAATAGGGCAAAGGGCAATTGCTTACCACCTCAGCTTTTTGACCATAGAGCAAGAGTCGTTATATGTACACTTTCTTTTATTCAATATTTATAATGCGTGAAGACCCTTAAAACTTTTATTAGTACTGGCAATTACGCTAACTGTCAAAGTTTGCGAAGTACCACATTGAAAAAAAAATAGCGAAGAATTTTGAAAATCGGAGGTGTTTGGCGGAAATAAATTGAAATTTTGTTCTAACAAGATTCTGGTAAGTGGTTTTGTGATATTTGGTAAAACAATTGATTATATTACCCTGTATGACCCGTAGAATAACTTTTGAAATGAAACTTGAACTAATTAGAAAATCGTCGTAAACTCGGTGGTAAAATTATTACCTTTGCCCGGTTACATCAACATAGTAGTATTTGGTGGTAATATAGTTACCGTTACCCATTACCGTGCTTATTATTTCAGGAGAATGTCGAAGAAAACGAAGTTATCTGACAGTTCTATCGCCAGTATTCTAGAAGATAATCTCTCCGCTATTGAAAGTAGCGACGAAAGTGTTTCGGAAGAACCACTTTTGGGCGATTGTGTACTGGATTACGACGATGAAATTTCGCGAGGTCTTTCAAGAATATTTGGTGAAGAGCCTGAGTTGGAGACGAGAGGATTAGAGAATTTTCAAGACCCTCCCGGGCCACGTGTTTCGGTAGAATATCAAGAAAGCATTGAACCAGTCACTGAAGAACCGCTGAGGGAAGTAAGTACGCGTAATGAATATGATTCGGGCGTCTATTTTGGCGCTCTTTCTGAACCAAGCTACCCGACTCCAGCTCAGTCTGACTTAGCGCAGCCTAATGATGCGGCGAGCACAAACACAGTAAGTAGACCTATTCGTGTGGCACAAAACTGGCCAGATAAGGTTCCAAAGCATAGTATACCAAAGTTTGATAAACGGTTGACTGTAAACATGCGCGTCACTAATAAAACACAGCCTATTGAATTTTTCGACAATTACTTCCCTCGTGATCTGGTAGAGTTATTGGTTGAACAAACAAACATTTATGCGGCACAAAGGCAAACGCTTCACTGGAGTCCAACATTTGTAGCTGAAATGCGTGCATATCTTGGTATCTTGATAATGATGGGTCTGCACCCCTTACCTGATGTCAATCTGTATTGGTCAACTGATACTTTTTATAGAAATCCTGATATTGCCCAAACTTTCACTCAAAAGAGATTCAAAAAACTGACTGAAAACATTCACTTGAATGATAATACCAAAGAACCCGCAAGAGATACGCCAGATTATGATAGGCTTTATAAAATACGTCCTATGATAACAAAACTAAACGAAGTATTCCAGACTCAATGTTCTCAATCAAGCACCCAATCGGTGGACGAAAGCATGGTAAAGTTCAAGGGTAAAAGCACACTAAAACAATACATGCCGAAAAAACCCATAAAGAGGGGTTATAAGGTATGGGCCCGGTGTGATGCTAAGACCGGATACATGTATGTCTTCGATATCTATATCGGCAAAGCAGACGGAAATGCATCAAGTGAGGAAGGCTTAGGATATAATGTCATAATGAAACTATGTCAAGGTGTTCCCCGCAATACTCTTGTAGCTTTCGATAACTTCTTCACTGGCATTCCACTAATGAATGATTTGCTGATAAAGAAAGGAATATATGCCGTCGGTACCGTGCGTTTGAACCGAAAAGGCTTACCAGAAAAGTTGTTGCCCAAAAACAAACTCAAGAAGGAAAAACTTGAAAAGCACGAGTTCATGTATAAAACCAAAGCTCCCGTTTCAGCTATACAGTGGATGGATACTCAACTGGTGAATATTTTGACAACAGCACACAACCCAAAATCTGTGTCTACGGTCAAACGAACACAGAAGGATGGTTCAAAGAAAGATATTACTATCCCTACTGCTATTGCCGAATATACTGTGAACATGGGAGGTGTTGATCATTTTGATCACTTCCGTGCCTCGTATCCAATCGGCCGAAAATCGAGACGCAACTGGTTGCGCTTATTTTATTTCATGTTTGATGCAGCTATCATCAACGCGTACATAGCCTATATACAAATTCACAAGCAAACGGTTCACACACATCGAGAATTTAGACTCCGTTTGGCTCGCAGTCTTATAGATGGATTCACAGGCAAAAAAAGAACCACTAATATTATTTTCAGGAACAAGCAAGGTGGAAATTTTGGGGTACCCGCTGAAATCAGACGCTCTTCTGTGCCACACTACCCAGAAGACCAAGGGAAATTTACTAGATGCCGATTTTGCAGCACGAAAAATACTCAAAAGCGATCAAGGATAATTTGCAATGTCTGCAAAGTAGCTTTATGTGCTACACCGTGCTTCAAAAGCTTCCATATTGCTCCAGAAGAAGGAGAGGCTATGGACTGTAGCAGCTCTGCTTCTAGTACCTTAACGGGCTAAGGTCAAATAATTACCACCAACACCGAAACGTAAACGGGCGATGGTAAAATGATTACCACCGAATTTTCGCGTACTTGTGATTATATATTTTTAGATTTTCATAAATAATGTTAAAAAGGGTCCTAATAAACGTATAAATAATGACACAAAACCTTGTTTTTCAATCATTTTTATCTCTGCCCTATTAAGGGTTAAGGCGGAATCGTCGGGGTTGCCCGCGTAATTCAAATGATCTTACGTTTTTTTGCAATTTGCAGGTCAGTGTCAGGTTGTATGTTGAACAAAATATGATTCGCGACCGTAACAAGTATGTATTTACAGAATTATAATCAATAAAATCATCAATACAACCCTCTATGTTCATATAATCCTATTGATTGATATTTTATGAAATTGTCATTGTAATGAACTAATTTCTGTTAATTTTTTTTTTCAAAATTTTTGGCTCCAGGGTCTCGGAGATAAGGGAGAATGGTCAATTTTCATATATTTTCTTAAAAACCTATAAAACTGTTTATTTTAAAATTACACAAAAAAAAAATTGAGGCCCTCCCAACAAGCCCTTTCATTTGACATGTCTCGCGGTACAGTTTGCAAAACTTTTGTTTTTAATTTTCTAGTTTGCCCCCAAAAGTGACCCCATATTTAAAATCCATTTATTTACGTTACTCGTCAGTGTTTGAGTCACAGAAATTCAAATGTGTACCAAATTTCAACTTAATCAATCTAGGAGATTCGGAATAAATTGGCATATATACATAGACAGACATACAGACACACGAGTGAACCTTAAAAAATTTCAAATGTTTATTATTTTTCATTATAATGAGTTATTTCGTATACAGGGTGGCAGGGACATCGACGCGCAATCTGTTACCATGGATTCAGCACATTATTCTGTACACCCCTATGTTAAAATTTTCCATCGGATATTTAAAAAAAAATTGCTGTTGTATACATTTTGACCGCGTGGGCATGAACTTACCACTACTATTTACATTGGTATTTTTCTATGAAACAGCAGATTTTTATTTTTTGAAAACCCGACGGAAATTTCTTCGCTAGGGGGCTCTAGAATTTTGTGCTGAATTCATGGTTACACATTACGCGTCGATGTCCTGCCACTCTGTATTCGTACTTATTCAATGATGACCTTATTCTTAATGTCTTGAAGAAGAGTTGTTAAAATAGTTCATATAAAGAAAAGCTAAAAAGTGTCCATACTGAAAACAGTGAGCTCACACAATAATAGTAGCGTTTCCATGAGATTGAAATCAAATGACTGTGACATTGTGTGTGTGTGCGTGTGTGTGTGGGTGTGTGTGTGGGTGTGTGTGTGCGTATGGGTGTGTGTGTATGTGTGTGTATGTGTGTGTATGTGTGTGTGTGTGTGTGTGTGTGTGTGCGTGTATCTGAGGTGGCGAAAGGGTGAATCAAAGATTTAAATATCAAAATATCAATGAATCTTAAAATTTTGATCTTTCGTACTGAGAATATTACATAACATAACATCACGCTCCTAATCCCCGAAGGGTTGTGCAGGGATTACCTATAGTACACCCACATTTCGCCAGTTATGTAAAGTCCAATGTCATAGGGGGGTGAGCCTTAGAATATTAATGAGGATAGTGTCATGAATGTTACGCGAGTTCTTAGGATCCCCAAACTCTTTCTACAGACTTTCCTTGTCTTTATTCATATTCCAATCCCTTGTACCCTATCTCATATCACATTCAAGGACGGTCGTTAGTATCTAAAGCTTTCTGTTTTCCGAGATATTACCACATAGCAGATATACGCAGAAGACCCAGACAGTACAAAACACAATCAGCCTATACCGTACCCACTGCTGCGACAAAAATCGGTCACTAATTCGTATCGTTGTCAAATTCCTTTAATAGATTTTCAACTTTATTTCGAAAGTATAAGGTTGAAAATCTATTAACGAAATTTGACATCGGTTAGACTTAACGACCGATTTTTGTCGTTATATTTGTCGAGAATGCAGGGCCTGCTCTCTGTGAGAGCGAGCGAGCCCTAAACCACCACGCGGCGGGCCCCGGGGTTACAATGCAGGAATTAAATTGATGCACACACGGCCGCCCATTGAAAGTTCCGATAAAATCAAACTACAATATGTACTCTGAGAACACAAAATAAACACTGGCCGACGGTCACGCGATAGCATAAAAAATAAAAACATTTTTCCAAAAATTTTACCTAATTTCGGAAGTCAGTGACAAAAAACGAAAATACAAAACCAAAGACACCGACTTCCGAACTTAAAGATATTTTTTACTTCTGTAGTTTGCTTTTTTCGAAGTCAATTGTTTTTCTTGTAAAAAGTTTTTATTTTTCACTTTTTAGTTGATAAATAAATGATAAATGATTTTATTTCTGTAAGTAGGTTTGTACAAACACTTTTACACGTCAATCATGTTTTTTAAACTAGATGAGGTCGGCGTTTCCTATCTGACTACTCTGAGAAGAAAGGCCGAAACAAACTCAGAGGTCACAGTCTCTTTTAAAGTCCAGACATAATCTTGGTCAGGTCATGCGAAGACCATGCAGATTGGTATCTGAAATGGTCTTTTGAGGAAAGAACCACACAGTTTGAGTGGACCTGTCCAGTCAGTGCACGCATTTGTCAGTAATCGTGCAGCTCGACTCAGGAAGTCAGGACTTAAGGAGCTCAACGATTCGACGAACAATACCAAAGAAAGGACATTTGGGTAGGCCGCATAAATTACTCAAACTGCCAGATCATAATTAAAATTAAATTAGAAAGAAAAAAAAAAAAAAAAAGCAATTACCCACATAGTCTTCACATTCACAAAATTAAAATAATATAATACTTTACAAGTAAATACTCATGTCATTGTATATATAAAATTTATCAATGTCAATGTGTATATATAAATTCGGCAATAATGTTTGAAGATCATGTAGATCGGTGTCTGAAATGGTCTTTTGAGGAAAGAACCACACAGATTAAGTCGACCTGTCCAGTCAGTGCACGCATTTGTCAGTAACCGTGCAGCTCAACTCAGAACTTAAGGAGCTCAACGATTCGACGAACAATACCAAAGAAAGGACATTTGGGTAGGCCGCATAAACTACTTAAACTGCCAGACCAAGATTAAACTGAAAAAAAAAAAAATGACCCACATAGTCCTCATATTCACAATAATGAAAATAACATAATACTTTTTATAGTAAATATTCATGTCTAAAAAGAGTTAGCAAACTAAAATCAACATTCACTGTGTAAATTTATTGGAGCAGCTCAATCCCAAGCCTTTTTGTCTTCAATATAGTCTTTCACATTATAGTAGGCTTTTTGGCATAGGCGTTGTGGTACCTACACCACACAAATTCGTATACCAGTACTTAAAATGTAAATAACAGTGACAGGAAGTTATTAAAACATCATCAATATATACTAAGAGGAAAAAATATGCATTATTAAGGATAACTCAAAAATTCCTAGTCAAATCTTGATCAAATTTATATGAGACATTTTATATATTTTTGGCGGTACGCAACTTTGAAAATTTATTTTAAAAAAAACCGTGCTTGTTTTTTTAAATATATTATTATCTGCTTCTACTTCAATACATAATAATCAACCATAAACTGACGATTAACTTTTATAGTTTTTAAACCAGAGCTACAATTTTCATCATTTGGAGCAGGACATTTGACTAAAATAGTCGATTGCTGCAAAAAAAAACACGGTAGACTTTATCGGCAGAATATTGCAATAATATGTAAAACATCTCAGCTATCCAATGAGATACCAAGTACCTTAAAAAAAAAGTCATATTAATCGAAAATTACTGAAATTTGTATAGAGGTCATAAGGGTCATTTGGTTGCAAATGATCTCCCTTACATCCCCTTAATGGATTGCCGAAGTATTACCAATAATCCTTTATATAAAAACAATTTTGTAAACAATTATTGAAATAAACTTATATTATATTACAGGAGAGCGTCGATTATCCGAAATAAGTATTTGGGGGACAAGGGTGTTCGGAAAACCGGTATTTTCGGATAATCGAACTACCTATATGTATATTGATACAACCATACATATTTACGTACAGGTAAATGAAAACCATATTTACGTTTATTACGTTACGTTTTTATTTTTATATTATTATTGTGTTTACACCTAGTTTTATTACTTATGTGCGTGCTGTGGTCTCCTGTAGTTGAAGGAGCACACGTAAAAGAACCAATTTTATTATTTTAATTTATATTGTATATGTGTATCCCAAATAAATAAATAAATATCTTTAATGACAAATAGGAATTTAAAAAAATAAGTGCAGACAATCTTGTAGTAAAGGCAAGTCAACAAGTCGCGACGAGTGCGCAAGCACGGCGGCGCGGGAGGCGGGAGAGAGGCACGCGCAAGCCGGGCGGGGGTTCGGATAAGCGGTCGTTCGGACAATCGACGCTCCACTGTACTTAAATTATATTATAATAGTCTGCTTACAAGCTATACCACAACTTTGTTCTTTGATAAATTATACTACGGGTAGCGACAGTTTTTTTTTTTGCAGAAAATCTGTATTCCCCTTTTATCATCACCTGCTTAGCGTTTTCCCAACTATGTTGGGATCACACTGGGGCCGCGTGGCTGATTACGGGCCACTCCCTCTCACAGTGATTAGGCTTGAGTCCCAGCAGTGGGAACGTTATAGGCTGATGCTGATAATGCTACACCAATTTGCTTGTTTGATTGTATGTACCTGTGTATGTTTCCAAAATAACGCACACCTAGATAAATAGTTGCACAACTCAAAATACCTCTTACTTACTTAGGTACTCTTTTTCTATTTGACCGATTTAAAATTGTCGTTGTATGATATTAATTTGCTCAGTTAATATCTTAGTAAAATAATATACAACATCATACAGATTCCGATACTCGAAATAACTCGAATTTGGATTATTTTGAGTTGTGCCACCCTTTATCTATGTATGCAATAAACTCACCACGCTATTGATAGAGTATACAGACAACCGTCCAGAACGATGCCAATAGCTATAGATTTAAATCAATAAGATCGGCAACAGACCCCGTTTATCTATGAGGTCATATTCGTAACAGTATACTACAAGTCAAGCTGTTGCCAAACCGAAGCGATTCTGATAGTATTATAGAGGAATGCGGAACAAGGTGTAAATTTCACTCATACTCTATGGAAAAGGGTGGATTCTCGGACCAGACGGGTGTCGTGTCTGGTGGGCAACTGCCCAACGATTGCTGTCGGGACATTGTATATATGCTAGTTGCGTGGTAAACTCTGCTTGCGCGATGCAGAAATTTGCGTGACGTCAGTGTGACGCGTAGCTCGCATGTGGCAATGTAAATGCCGCTACAGTATCTACGATATACAACCCCTATTACATGACAGGTGAAATTTGGGTGTACTATAGGAACACCTCTGCCCAACCCTTCGTGAAATTCAGGCGTGATGTTATGCATCCTAACTAATATTATATATATATATTAATAATATTATATTGCGAATGTAAGTTTGTTTGTTACCCTTTCACGCCTAAACCACTGAACCGATCATCATGAAATTTTGCACTGTATTATACGTTGTCGGGGATACAGAAAAGGACGTAGGATACATTTCATCCAGAAAAAAAGTACTGTTCCCGAGGGAAATAACAATAACTTTCGACGGTCCCAATAGCTTTAGGGCGCTAGATGGCGCTACGTGTCTTTCGAATCATTAATGAATTATATTATAAGAAACTTTAGTAGTGTGTAAAGAGTAATTTTTTTTAAATATAAGTAATACATTTTGTGAGTCTAGAGTGATCTCCAACACCGTTTGACCGAACACCATGAAAGTTGGCACCTTTGTAAGAATATACGTATTTGTAATCGAGAAGTATTTACCGGATTTATTTCGACCCAACGCGGGTTAAGCCGCGGGCAAAAGCTAGTCTACGATAAACAGTGTTATCATCAACGATTCATGAAAGAGGGTCCATGCTTCTATAAGCATGGACCCTCTTTCCAAAGGTAAAGGTTAGCCTAAGCCCATGCTTAGGCTAAGGGAAAGCAGTATAAACCCAACGGTGCCACAGCTGTGACATTACATCACGAATTTATATGTAGCCCGAAAAGTGTACCTACTCAGAGGTGTATAGAACACGCAAATCCGTAATAGAGAAGGACTTAGGCTTATCTTCATCCTGGATATTTGTATTAAAATATAATGAATTACAAAATCCACACAGATGAAGTCGCGGGCAACAGCTAGTAGTTATAAAGGTTCCTGGAAACAGGCGCGACACGCGCCTTTATGTTGCGCTGTCGCGTCGCGCCTTTCTGTGGACGCCTTAAGTCCCATGTAATTTACAGCAATGGTGGCCCTATGGTAATGGCCCCGACTGTCGAATTTTAGGTCATGGGTACGAACCCAGGCAGGCGCTTTACTTTGTGTAAATAATTTCGTCACCACTGTTCTCAAAAGGGTGAAGGAAAACAGTGTAAGGAAATCGGCATGTCCTAGAACCAAAAATTCGGAGACATGTGACATCTACCAAACCGCACTGGGCCCGCGTGGTAGATTACAGCCCACTCCCTCTCGAAGAGAGGAGGCCTGTGTCCCAGCAGTGGGAACATTATAGGCTGATTATGCTAATTGAGACAGAGCCTTAGATTTATCTAATGGAAAAAAAACTAATAATACAATGCTCGCACTGAGAATTTAACCTAGAACCTCACGCAAACAGTTACGACCTTCTAAACACTCACTAAAACTTTTGCGTAGTTGTCGGCAAATTAGAAGCCACAACTATTTCTATCTTTGGGTCTTATAGCAAAAAGAGGCTAATAACTAACGCCAAAGTAACTCGCAGTAGCGTACTACTTAAATTAACCTACGCCCAGGTAATTCCCCGAGGTAATTATTTTATTTAGAAATAAAGAAAGAAAATGTATTTATTGGGACTCGCACAGGATTATCACAAACTAAACCAAACAAATTCGTTAAAAAAAAGAAAAGTAACATGACAATAACAACAGAAAGTCCTGTACGAGGCCAAAGGGCACCTATCTCAGCCACATTTAAAAATAATTGTCGTATTATTTAGGTACATAAAGGTTTGTAGTACATGAGGGACTTACAAAGTATGCATTATTAATTACATGGTGTAGGTACAAGGAATTGTTTGGTGAATCGCTACTCTCCTAACTAGATCACTGAGTAATCTGTATTTAGGAGAGAAATTTAAATTTCCTGAAACAAAATCACTATTCACACTCTTCATATTTTTTTTCTTTTACTGGGTGTTACTAGTCAAACGCGTTGTGAAAAGATTGCCCTTAAAAGGAAATTCAATATTAAAGGACCAAGACAAAGGTTCTCAAAGAACAAGTATTAAAGCAAACAGTGTCGCTGGCGGGAAACCGCCCGCTAAACAAACATCTCCACACAATACGCATAACGGACAGTCCTCTATGCAGGGCTTACATGGAGGCTGACGAAACCGTTGCGCATCTGCTCTTTGAATGCACAGGCGTCACCCAGATTAGAACACAAACCTTCGGGGCAATAAATCCTACACAGATGCTTTCAGCAGACCAGGAGATATAATCAACTTCTGGAGGGAGGTGGGTTGGTTGGAATAACCACCGACGGCCCCCATGGCCCACGCACAATGGTCCACCTGAAAGACTAAGTGCAGAAACCAAAACCCCTAAAGAAGAAAGAAGAAGAAGGGTCACTCGTCATGGTGTTCTTGGTTAGCACGTGTGTTTAAAAGTAGTTGTTTTTTTTTTAGTGATAGTTGATATTTTTGTGACTTGTTATTACATAAGTGTATTGTCCTTGTGTTCGTAAACAGGTTCGCATTGTGATTGTCCTATTTTAAATTCGTTTCATCCAAGATGGATATAACTAAACACCCTGATCCTGATCCGCCCGACATTCCAAAATCCTCCCTCCTAAAAATTAAATCCTCCTAAATTCCTTAATTTCCTCTTTTCCGGAATCCACTATCGCAATTCGCGGATGTTGTCTGTAGTGTTACAGAGATAGATGTATCTCAATGCCAATGAAATCAATCATCCCGTAAAGGTCCCGGTAATTTTGACACCCCCCCCCCCCAAGCAAACAAAAGAAAAGCCAAAGTGGTCGTGTCAAATATTCGGCAATGTATGTATTCGGCGTTTCCCGTATAGAGACCCAACCCAACTCAGGCACCACCTTACATCCCGTTAATTCTAGAAAGTTTTTAATGAAAATAACATTGGGAACATAGTTCGTGGTGGTGTTAATAGGGTTGATAGAAACCGCGTGTCCGTAGAGTTTGCTTCCTCTCAGGATGCCAACGTTTTTGTTTAACGCTCTGTTACCCTAGTACAGTTATACTGCCTCTATCCCTACATTCAATATCACAAGGATGAGAGTAGTAACAGGTGTTCCCTCTGATATTTCAGGAGATGAGGCTATTACTTATTCGCCTGTGCCCTCAGGTTGCGGGCAAATCCTTAAAGTTCGTCGAACAGATCACTACTTACATACATCGCCTAATATTAATATTAATATATCAGTGTATACTCACAAGCAACTCCCGTCCCACTTCACAACTTACACACCATTACAAACACACCCACACACACAATACACCCTCACATACACCCATACACACCTTAGACTGTTTTCTTTATTTTTATTTTAGTTATAAACTAAGCTTAATTTTATAATTACTTCGTACATCGACACAACTCACAAGTTGTAACCTCATAATAATAATAATAACTTTTTATATTTTTATATTCTAATATTTAAAAATATAATTTATATGTATATATATGAAATAAAGGATAAATAATAACAAGAAATTTATTTCAAACGAAGTCCATATACTGTTAGTAACACAAAAACCTTATAAAGCTATTGTTAGTAAACAGGAAGAAATAAAAATAATAAATAAAAATCACAAAGTGGCACCGCACAGAAGTGCCAGTTTATGCCAAGTCCTGGACGCGTCCCCCCGCAGTGTGCAGTCACATCCAGTGCCGCCACATCGGAGAGTCTCAGCGGCCCACGAACATCATAGCTGCGCAGTCTCTTAAGAGGGCCCTTCCCGGACTCCCGGTCCGTCTATCATCAACGCGAGCATGATTGAAAAGCTTGTTATTTCATCCAACGCAATGTTTCAAAAAGAAGCAAGAGTGAGAACGCGATAACATCGAACGAAAATTAGCGCGCAAAGATTTCACAAAACTTATTTCAGGACATATGTGTTTTTGAAAAAGCCTTACAAGTTTTTTGGAAAAGATGTTTGTCATTTAGAATTTCCATTACAAGTGCGAGGTTTCTATGCATATGTTTTCTTTACTTTTATAATTTATGAGTACATTATGAACGGCCAAATTTCAGGTAAAATTTGTGCAAAAAAGCAGCTTTTTGAAGGCTTATACTGAATTTGTTTCCCCAAAATTTAATTTTTTACTTGCATATAAACCTACATAAAGTGCACAAGGTAACTATTAGTTCAAAAATTTCAATGAAAGTTGCGTTACAACGCTATAATCACGTACGAGCGTTTGTATGAAAAGTATGACGGGTTGGCCGCTCTTAAGATACAGGTAACCCTAATTTAAGGGGCAGGGTGCACCAATTATTGTTTACATATTTCTGCAACATAGATTATTGCTCTGTACTTACCTCCTACCGCTTGTTGTAATAATACCTTCTGTTAACCAAGTATATTAAGTCTGTAACTTTTTTGGAAAAAATAAATAAAAAAATAAGAAAGTTCAAAAAGACGGAGATAATGAGTGGAAACCACCTGAAACTTGTGTGATCACATTTGATGGATAAGTCTTACCCAAAAGAATCTTCTGCTGTTACAAATCACTTCCTGTAGAGCAGTACATATTTCCCACCATTCACCGTCGCATGTGTTGTAGATTTGGACATGTGTCTAATGTATGTAGGTCAAAACCATGCTGCAGTAAACGTGGCCACGATCACCCAGGTGATGGTTGCAACATTTCTGAAGGCGAGACTCTCTGTATTCTGTGTTCAGGTAATCACTTTGCTAATAGCAGGTCATGCCCCGAGCATGGTAGACAGAAATCCATTTAGACCGTTATAGCTGAGAAATCCTTGCCTTATGCTGAGGCTAGCAAATTAATTCCAACAGTATAACTATGCCAACATCACAAAAACTCAGATTTCTCAGTCTTATCGCAAGACAGTTTAGAATCTGTTGTATATTGGTTGTTTTGGGAACTTCAAAATAAACACAGCTCTAACAATTTAACTAAGTTTATTAGTATTAATAGTCCACACGGTTTTCGCGTAGGCACTTTACAACATACGTTAGTTAGTTATAAATAAACAATTACTGTGATACTATGTTGGACACTGAAGTCATGCCAGCTCTTGCAAGAGATTATATACCCTTCTAGCATGGGAATATGTTGGCCTTGAAGCTGGCAAGATGCGTCCCCTCCTGTTTCTCGATTGTCGACCATAACGCCACCTTATAAGGTAATATTTGGGGCTGCACCTGTGGCTATGAATTCCCTGTGTTTTCCATTTACAGAGGTAATGTAGGTATAGCATAGCTATATCCTACAACAGTAACCCTAAAGCCTAAGACTCATGCCCCTCTTTCCCCGTCCTATGACAAAGCTGTTCATCAGCATATAATTAGTTCCCCCCAACCTTTACAGCCTAATGGCTGCGCCCTCAATTATAATGTCTCTTCCAATAATAGTACTTCTTGTATTATTGAACTACTTATAAAACTCTTAACTATCGTTATTTCTTCTTCTACTTCTAATACCCAATCACCGTCCAACGTTGCCGACCAACTTATAACTCTTGTCTTAAATATTAGAAATGGCGTCTTTCCAAATATTCCTTCAGTGGGATGTGAGGAGCGTGTGGCATAAAAAGCATGACCTAATATTTCTTTTAAATAAAAACAAGCCATTGGCTTCGATACTCTTAAAGGCTTTTTGTATCTAAAAAACCTCTAAAATAACACTTAAGTATATTTATTATAATGATGGATTAAAAACTGTAACCGTTGGAAATAACGACGCCCTTAACTTTTTTGTAAACAACATCCATTTGAATTATAATGTATAGTTATTATTATATTATTTTAAAAGTTTTGCAGCACTTTTAAGTTACTTTATATATAATACTAGCGACCCGCCCCGGCTTCGCTCGGGTAGCAAAGCATAATATAATATAGCTTATGTCACCCGGAGATAGTGTAGCTTCCCAACAGTGAAAGAATTTTTGAAACCAAAAATTGAAAAGTAAGAACAATAGAATTTCACTATATTTCGTTTATTACAAAATAAATTTAGGTTATACCTTAGCCTCAGCAACACGTGGTGGTTATGCTATTAAATTGTAGCTTATATGAAACTTTTGTATTTTTAACATATAGCCATCTATTGAATACTTACTCAATCCAGTCAACAGATATCGCCATCTGTTAGAATCGTTTGAAGCTAACAGATAATTGTGACTGTCAAATCATAGACAAATAATTTGCAATAAAATAATATGGCGACTATAAACTGAGATGTAAGCTATCCTATCTTCCAAGTTGGATCAAATTGCACACGGTGTGCAAATCAAATTTAAAATCAGTTCAGTAGTTTAGGAGTCCATCGCGGACAAACAACGTGACACGTAATTTTTATATATATAAAGATGTTATTCAGATGTAGGTTAAGATTTAGGATATTGGATTAATTTTATAGGATGTAGATCAAGGATTTAACACGTAAGGCCACTCTATCGCATTGGATCGCTGATCTGTAATGGTAGTTATAGGTAAGATTTGCGTAAATAAATAAATAATAAAACAGTAAAGAACTGAAACGATAAATCCAAGTAGTTTAGCGCTTCACATGAATTCAGCAGCTGACAGCACGAAAAGAAGATAATAATTGTGAAAAGTTTTTAAAGTGCAAATAGGTAAGTAAAAACCACCCAATATCGAATTTGTTTTATTATGTTATAACCTACCTCGTCCCACTGCTGGACAAAAGTCTCACCCATATTATTCCAGTTCTCTTTATTTGTTGCCTTCTATGGTCAATCTGGAAAAACGAGTCTAAATCATCACGGCAGCGTTTTTTAGGCCTCTCTGTGACGACGCGCGTTTTCAGGCACAATAGGGAAAAAGTACAATTACTGATTGCTGGCTGAAGCCGCTATAACACGCATTCTTCTCGTAGATATTTTATTAATTTATTTGGCACTTTTTAACCAATACGATATTATAATTTCCTTCACCATAAGTTAATAGTGCCTATTATAAACCTCGTAAATGGCAGGCATTTAAATTGGAGAGTCTAGTAATTTCATTTTTGAAACTCCAAATTATCTTATATACTGAATGTACAATACGAGTAACTTCATCTTAATATTATAGTAACAAACTTCACTCATCTAATCTAATATTTTAAGAGAAAAGATTTGATTTTTTGTATGTTTGTTTGTTACGTTTTCACGTTAAAGCGGCTGAACGGAATTAATTGAAATTTGGCACGTGGGTAGATCATGACCTGCATTAGGCCATAGAATACTTTAATCACCATATTCCTCTGAGATCGAGACTTATGCGGGTAAAACTGTAGGTCGCAGCTAGTTTAAAATATTTTTACATTTTTCGATGCTGCTATTCCGCGTTAGAACTCCAATGTTACTTCAATGTTCTACAAACTAGAAAGGAAGGTAGAAAACGACCTTATTGTTATCAAACTATGTGGGTACTTTTAAAGATTACGATTATAAGTTACCAATCAACCGCTTAATGCTAATCAAGATCTATAAATAATGACTAATAATTGAATAGTTTGTTTATTGATACAACAGTCACAGGTAAAAATAAGTTGTAACAATAAATAAAATGTTGCAATACACCTACTAGGCGAGCAATATTAATGGCACTTGAATCATAATATAATCAAAATTTTCAAACAAAGAATACTTACGAAAAAGTTCGAAAAGCTACAAGAAAGTTCCGTTCCAAAATCCAATTCAATGTTCACAGAACTTTATCACATTTTCATCCAAAATTCACCACAAAATAGTCACAATTCACAGTTTACATGAGTTCACTTTTATTTACGAGTCTTGATTTGTTTCGAAAGCGACGGGCTCTCCAGCAGAACAGGTCTGCACACGACGAACGGCCGCGGTAGACTGAGGCTAAACTTCATAGTGTTCTGTATCGGGAAATTGTTGCTTCATGAAAAGTATAGTGCGTTTTATTTTTTATTAGCTGGTATGCGAAATGCAGATGTAATGCCTTATTCAGTCTAATTACAAAATAAGGTTTTTCTTTTGACATCGTTTAAAGCATCGAGCCAGTTTTTGTAACAAGAACGTAACTGTGATTGAAATATAGTTCTTTATACAAAACGGACCACTTACTCCGGTAATAAGTTGTCAGTTGTTTTATTAAGAAATTCAAAAATGGCTCTATGGCTTAAACCTTGTTCTGAAGATAAATCTTATTTTATAATCAGACTGGTTAAGTTTTACTTGATAAATCATCAAGATCACATAGAATCAGATTTAAAACTATGATAAATTTGGTCATATTGTATGTCCAAAAATAATTTGGCAATGATTGATTATTGTTTATTCATATACCTTAAGAATATCTTCAATAGAAAGTTGATTGATAGGCTTGAACAGAATACATAAAGAAGGCTGCCTACGTTTTGTGTTCTGTGGTCTACGGAATAAGCGATCGTAGCAAGTTACGAGCTACGCCGTAGCCTGGCGTAGACGCTCAGATTTTTTATCGACTTCAAAAAAGGAGGAGGTTCTCAAGTCGACTGTATTTTATTTTTTATGTGTGTTAGCTCAAAACGTTTTTCTAGGTGAACTGATTTTGATGATTCTTTTTTATTTAAAAGCTGGTGCTTTTCATGTGATCCCATATTAATTTAATTAAGTTCTGACCAGTAGTTTTTGAGTTATCCTTACTTAATACTGCGTATTTTTTCCACTTAGCTTATGTTGATGATGTTTTAATAATTTCCAGTCAGTGTTATTTGCATATCAAATAGTGGTATACGAATTTGTGTGGGGTAGGTACCACGGCAAAAAAGAAAAAATTTGGAAGTCGGTAGTAAAAAACAAAAAAAAAAAAGTAATTTTTCACTATTTTTGTTTTTTTTTTTTTGGAAGTCGGTTGTTTTTTTTATAAAAAAGGTTTTTACCGTGTGTGGTTCGAAATCGATAGCTAAGCATAAATGGCATGTTTTATTTATTCACATACATAAACTCACGCCTTTTTCTCTTGGGGAGAAGCAGAAACTACAGAACGCCACCTACTACGATTCTTGCATACTCCTTTTGGTTCATTTACGTTCATACATCGTTCGTTTATTCATATTTAATTTATTTATTCATTAGCGGTTAACATTTTTTTGAACATTACATTAAGTATTGATTTTTTTAACGAAAATTCAGATAGTATTTTCAACACCAGAAACCGGTGCCAATGAATTTAAAATCAGCATGTACTTATGTGGGTACAATATTTTATGTGATTTAGATTCAAGAAGTCCTTGACTGATGAATGATTTTTATTTTATTTTGATTTAATTTAAAACTGATGAATGATTTTGAAGTAATTTTGATTTGCTACGATTTTGAGAATTTAATCATCATCCGGAGCCGATATTTTTTAGCACACAAAATTTATTTAAAATCTTCTTAGGGGCAAAATTTTTTTCAATACCCTCACCCGGGGTGATAAAATGTGTATTCTTTGTAAACATGGGGAAACCAGTAAGGTGTAAAAACGCCAAAAAGTTAAATTCATACACAGTGTCTTGTCACTTCAATGTGTGCGTATATTATAAATAGAACAGGAATATGATGTATTGTATGAAAATGTCGAATGCTTTTTACGCAATAATGCCTATGACGATACTGAAAACTTCTTTTACATAAAATAACATAACATCATGCTTGTATTCCTCAAAGTGTAGGCAGACGTTTATAAGTACACTTATATTTGGTGTCGTATTTTAGTCACGTGAAGTTCGAAAAGTGGGGGGATAAAAATCACGATTAATCACGATTTGGGCGAGGATAATGTGACAACCACGTGTATTTTAGCGTGCAATGGAAAAAAAATTGTATGTGTGTCGTGTAATATATTTTTTACCAGTAGTTAATTGAATGGAATTGCGAATCTAAATTCTCAATTTTATTAATATTTAGGGTTTTGCAGAGTCTAACTTCACTATAATTTTCTAATTAAAACTGATTCTAAAAATATCTGATCTTTCTATAATGAAAATTACACGTCATGCTGGGAGGGGTAAGGAGGGGTAGCCTAAAACATCACGACGTATCATCAAGGGCGAGGAGGGGCGTATAAAAGTGGCCTTAAAATCTTACGTGATTAAAGGAACCCTTTCACCCGTAAGTCCCATATAATAGGGGGCGAGCACGAATTCAGACTCCGGCCTGCTACTGAGAAATTCCTGATCAAATCGGAACCGAATCCAAGACAACTTTTTTTCACTATTATTTTGGTTCAGTACATCAATTTTCAGACCCTTCCATGGGTCTCCGGCTATTTGTAACAACCGTCAAACTATGGATTCGAACGGATTCTAACCGAAAATGATGACAGGTAAGTAACTCTTCTAAATGTCTCGAAATGGGAATCGTATCTTAGTAATTCACAGTCGAAAGCTATGTCAAAGCAAAGCATGCTATGTGTTCATGCATGATCAAACCTCTAATTATATTTACCAACTAAAGTTTTCAAAGTAATTTCTCCGGTTTCCTCACGAAGTTTTCTTTCACCGTGTTGAGAGCAGTGAGTTGATTAAAACATTTCCACAAAGTAAAGTGCCAGCTTAGGTTTGAACCCATGATCTACAAATCGTAAGTCGCGGCCGTTACCACTGGGCCACCACCGCTCACGACATCGAAATTTGATATAGTACATACTAATTCCATGCATTTGAGCAATCGTTTTGTGAAATTTCACTTAAGATGTATTGCTACTTGGACACACAACCTAATGAAGGGTTCCATCCGACTAGATTGGTCCGGATGTCCGGTTCTTTGGCCCCTCGTCTGGACTATATCCGGCTTTGTCTTTTGTTATGAATTTTCAAAATAAGGAGATTATTTTAGAAAATACTCGTAAATAAAGTAAAATGAGTACTGAAAAAGAAATATTAAACATTGCACTCTTTTACGTCACGCAGTCGGGTAAAAAGGACTTTCCAGACTTTTTCGCAAATGTCCGGCTTTTTGTCGGGACTGCGCAGTTGCAGGTGGGCAGTTTCAGAAGGAATTATTTTGTTCGCAAGCTTTAACCTGACCACTATCATTAATTTATTTTATACCTCATTTACTCTGGATAAGCACTAAACCCACTTTCATTTTTTAATATTGCGAAATTGTTCCCATACAGAGTGTTGTAAATTCAAGACTACTCAACCACTTTTTTTTTTTGGTTGGTAAATCGTCAAATGACCTCTCCCGCTCTGGGCGCAGCAGATGGGCGTGTCAGACTCTTACTGACAAAAATCCACCCGTGTTCCTTCAGTTTCCTGTGTGCCAGGGCCACGGTAACTCTTTCGAACAATCCGCGACCCCGGCAGGCATCGGCCCTATTGGACCCCGTCAATGGTGCTGACATAGCTTTGAGGCGCGCGTGGAACACGACGCGCCGTCGACCCAGGCCTGGTCCTTACCGGACGGCGAGCTGCTCATTGCTCGCCGTCCGCAAGCCTGCGCCTACGGTGGCCGGGAGTCGGCAATCGACTCCCGACGGTGTCTCCTCCTGCGACGACTAGGGGCGCGAGGGCGCAGCGATTGCCGCTCCCTCACGCGCTCCACCTCCTCCTTCGTGAGCATTACTGCTTCGTAGAAGGAGGTGACGACTTCCCATTCCCTCTCGCTCCGTACCATGGCCTGAACCAGAGCCGGACGCGAGAGGTCGCCGCCACCGATCGCCGCCACGAGGACACGGTGGTGCCCCGCCCAATCCGGGCAGACCTCCACCGTATGCTCCACCGTGTCCTCCGGTCAATCCACACAATGGTAACACCCGGGCGTTTCCTCCCGACTGCTCACCCCCTAAAAGATTTCCAATCAGTTCAAGGTCAGCCTGACACGTACCTACAAGATAAATTCGTGGACTATCCCTAGTTGATGTCCAATCTCTTTTAGATTAATAAAGTTCCCGTCCGTTTGATTAAGACTCCCGTAAAGCCTTTCTAACTACTGGATTTCTTTCTATAGAAGATAATTATTAAGAGACTATCTTTTTTTTTTCAATCGATCACATAACATAACATTACGCCTGCATTCCCCGAAGGGTAGGGCAGAGGTGTACCTATAGTACACTCACATTTCGTCAGTTATGTTTAAGTTTCATGTAACAGGGGGCGAGCCTATTGCCCACAACCGGGCACAAATCCAGACTCCGGGCTGCTACTGAGAAATTCCAGTTGGACCGGTCTAACCCAATAATACTGCGCAACCTGAGAATTGAATCTAGGACCTCATATTGAACAGTAGCGCCACTGAGGCAGTTTATTTATTTTTCTTCAACATATTTTCCCAAAAATCACTTGTTACAATGGAAAGACGAACAAATAGGGCTGTCAGAAACATCGGCTCTGGTCAAATCATGTGGGTTAAATAAAATTGGAAAATGATAATTGAAGTTACAAATTTAAGGCTTGTGTCATACTTGGGGTCAGTTGCTAACCACCTAATGGGGTCTGCACCTGACGAATATCGACGATGTGTTTGAGTAAACTCAACCTTAACCACACATTTTTTTCTAAAGTACCTTCCTAATGGTTCAATCTTTAAATCATTGGATTAACGCTGTATTCACATTTTTGTGGTGTAGTACCAACGTCATGACTATGAGCTTCACGTCAAACGATGTATATTTTATGATTTGTATGTATCACGATACAAGACACTGCAAAATCAAACGGCGTTTATTCAAATTAGGCTGAGAATTAGGACTTTTCAGAATCCCCAAAACGCCCGCCCTTCAAGTGGTATTTCTAGTGCTTTAGCTGGGAAGAAGTGGCGCGACAAACTCCCCAGCAGGACATGTATCCGTGCAAAAATGAGAAATTAGCATTTTACGCTTCACGCCACACCATACAACAAAAAATATGAATCTGGCTTTATAACATGTTTCATTCATGAGTTTCCTTCCGTTTACGTTACTCTTTGATATTGTTTTAATCAACATTATATGAAAAATCCATTTTCTCAAACATGCTAGGAAATTCGAGCATTATTTTGACAACCTTTTTCGAGCTAAATTGAAATTGCTGTACTGGTCAAATACATGCGAGCAGTGGCCGGCAATGTTAGTATAAAAATCCATATCTGTCCCGTTTAGCGGCCGAATAAATTGCTATGAAAACTCATATCTGTCGTATAATTTAAAAATGGAACGAACTTTTTACTCGACCCATGGCAACCAAGGCGGTAACTTACCAAAGATTTTATTTAAATCTCGAACTGGCTTAGCAAATAGAGCTGTTTAAAGTGAAAAAGAAACAAATGAACATATTAGCGCGAGAAAAGTTATCGTTGTTCGTCATTGAAAAGTACTATACAAGCCTTGGCCGCTACCAGGCATTGATGGATTCACGTATGTGTGGCTCAGCTTCGCTTAGGACCACATTTTCATGTTCGTCCATCAATGCCTCTGTTGTCGGCCGCTGCAGTAATGTAGTTTTCTATAAATTTTCTGGAAAAGGTAAATTGTTTCAAAAGTTTTATCTTTGTGTTTGAGATTTTACCATAACTGCGCTAAAATCATAAAAACAACGAAAAATAAAGCGGCCAGGCGCGAGTTAGACTCGCACACGAAGGGTGCCGTACCACCGTACAATATGTAACACTACATATTTTTTTAGTAAAAAAAAAACCTAAAAAATCACATTTCTTGCATGGTGTAAAATAATACAGTTTAAAATTAAAGGACCCCTTTAATTTTAAACTGTATTTTATTTTTATTATTTGTTGTAATAGAGGCCATAGTAGTTCATAGTCTGTGAAAATTTCAAGTGTCTACCTACATGGTTCAAAAGATCACCCTGCCCTGTGACACATGGGACTGGACTAATAGGGACCCGTTGCAACACTTGCAACCTTTACGTACGTACGGAACCCTAAAAACTATTCAGTGACATTGACACTGTCAATGAAATGTCTCCAATGTCACAAAGTATGGTCTTGAAGACTTTTTTTACATATGTTTTTTAAGCCACTAAATTATTTATTTGTTACTACGTCAAAGTTTTTAATGGGCGCCATGGCATTCGAAATTACGTCAACTCCAGAATATTTATTTATGAATAAGTCTGGACTTTGTTTCCGACTGATGACAATAGGCTCGCCCCCTATTACATGGGACTTAAACATAACTGACGAAATGTGGGTGTAGGTACTATAGGTACACCTCTGCCTAACCCTTCGGGGATTACAGGCGTTATGTTTTGTGTTGTTGTTTTGTTTTGCGAATGAAGAAAATATTCTATTTACCGTTTTCGCAGAATGCTAACAATGTTGGTTACTTTTTTTTACTTTTCTATTTAACCTCTCCAGCTAAAATTTGGTGCCGAATTCACCCACCTCTCCGAAAATTCCGGGAAATGCATTAAAATAGCACCAGTCGAGATTCAACAAAGTTTTTTTTATAATAAAAACACAAAATTGTACAAAAATAAAACATAACAAAATTATTTATTTATTACAACTTTAACAAACGAGCGCCGTCACTAGGTTGGCTCAAAAAGAAAATAGGCGTCCCCTTGTATTGTGACAGTATCCTTTTCTTTAAGTTTTCTACCTCGGTTTTCTTTACCTGAAACAAATGAAGATTTTATAGGTAACTTATCACATTTATGGCGAATTCAACCGAACATCAAGAAATAGACAACATTGTCAAACTTTTAATGTTTTAAGTACGAGGCTTTTGTCTACCTTTTATTAGTGTATGCATTTTGTTTACAATAGTTATTTTATTTGGTATTGTGCGTGTTGTTTGTGCAGAATAAACAATTTTTCTGTCTTTTTTTCTTTAACTTTTATATCTGTCACTGTATAATTATGAACATCGTTACTTTATAATATATCTCGCGAGATTACAAACTATCGAAAAATTGTGAACTGCAACAAACCATTTACAATTTAACGCATTATTTTTCGATAGTTTATAATCTGTCCATGGCAAACTGACAAATCTGGGAACTGGTATCAAAGTTACATGGGACGGATCGCACCTTGCGCTAATACTAAATAGGCAAGTAACTGCGACCAACTTGGAATAAGAAAGAAAGAAAGGAAAGAAATACGAAACGTTTATTTGCGGCAAACATAACGCAGAGAAACTCAAACAAAAAAAAAAAAAAAAAAAAGAAATTAGCGCTCGTTCGGGTCGCGCGCGGTTGATCACAGTTCTAACCTAACTCACTTGGTCGGGGTGCCCTAGCTTAATTATTGCGACCAATTCGGCTACCGCCAAGACCGTAAAATCAGGGACGATTCAGAATTTTACGAATGATAAAATCGGACAGATTGTAAACCCTATCGGTAAGTGCAGGTTCGTTCACATCTTGACGGTTTGACATGAATAGATTATAAACTATCGAAAATTAATACCTACGTTATATTGCAAGCAGTATGGTACAGTTCACAATTTATCGACAGTTTACTATCTCGCGAGATAGATTATACACTAACGGTGTTCACAATCATACGGTGACATATCCACTAAACCTCAGACCGCCTTCTAACTAAAAGCGATCGTCGGTGAATTGGAACGCGTGGTCGCGCCGACAGAGGGCGCCTTCCGACAGAGGGCGTTTTCCGAACATAAAGTGACATACCGTCGCTCTGTTGTTTGATCAGTAGTCAAACATACTAATAGTTAAAATGCGTTAGTTAAACTAACAATTAGTTAAAAATGACAGAAGTATGTTGTTAGACCAATGGTTAAGCTAACTACAGTTAAAAAAATTGACAATTTGCTATAAAACTTAACCATGCGCAGACAGAGTAGTTAAACTTTGACAGCTATTGACTATTGTCAAGCGACTAATTGCTAAATTGACTAATTGTCATGTTTAACCATGTATCAAACAACGGGCCCGAAAAGTCGTATATCATTTTTAAGCTGATTTGAGGTAGGACAACTACATTTTTTTATTCGTGATTCTTTAAATTTTTCACTAACAGTCATTCCTCTATGTCAAACGACGTAAACGACGGTTAATGAAAAATGTAAAGAATCGAATCAACTCGTCTGGCATCATTCATTTACCGTCAACTCAAAAAGAAGAAGCTGGGGAGAAGAAGTGGCTCAACAAATTTCCCCGTAACACATTTGTCTGTTAAGTTACATAACCCCTCTATCGGTCCTGGTCCTACCTTAACAAAAAATCCTAGTAAAACCCTTACCAGAGTAACAACACATCCTCCAAAGCCACCGCCAGTCATCCTCGCTCCATACACTCCTGGTGCTCCCCTAATGATGTCCACGATCTGGTCCAGTTCAGGACAGGAGACTTCCATCAGCTGGCTAAGGGAATCGTGGGACTGGTAGAATAGTTCGCCAACCTGATTATAAAGAGGAAAACACATTATGGTATTAGAGTAAAAAAACTAAAAACCATATCAAAGTCAAAGTCAAATCATTTATTTCAAATAGGCACATAAAAGGCACTTTTGAACGTCTAAATTTACAAAAAAATAGAATTGATTCTAGTTGCCCCTTCCAAAAGGTAGTTTCGTATGGAGAAGAATGGGCAAGAAACTCCACCGTTACTCTTTTAAAATGTTTTACAATATTATGTAGGTTCACATTAATTATATAATTATATGTGAAGACGATGCACCTAGAATAAAATTACTATACCACAATAGGTAAAAAGAATTAAATATAATGCAAAGACGGGTAAATTAATTATGTGATAGATACGTTTTCATATTTCGTTTTTGTTTAACATTGCGATTTATAAGCACAACTCTTAGCCTTCAATGACTTGGTGACCGTAGTACATTGTTATCATTAAACAAAAAACACTATAACCATCCTTTTAAAATAATTTTTAACGCCACATTATCATTATCATCACCATTCAAACGCAAGACGACCACTACTGCGGGCTCCCCAAGCATCGTTAAAACGAATGGTCCTGGGCCTCCTGCTACTATCGTATTCACGCGACCTCTACCGGATCCTCGGTGCACCTCGAAGGTCCCCCACCTACCCAAGCTTTGGCCTTCCAATGAACACAACGGCATATCATCATCATTCTAGCTTATTCCCAATTCCCAACTATGTATATTGGCATCAAGTTCCGGCCTAACCTGATGCAGTTGAATACCAGTGTATAACAACGAACGAACATCACAGTCTACCTATTTTCTAGTGTTAGTCAAAGGGTCAACGGTACTCTGCGATCCCGGTATCGTTTGAGAAACTTTTTGCCCGCTAAGACGAAAACCAGAGCACGAGAGACGATTGCAGAGTTATTTTCAAAATAAATAGCGTAGTCATCTCAATTACCTCTTTCCCTTTTTCTGTGTATATATATCGTATATATATTATATATAATGTAGATATATATCATAGTAAATATGTACGTTTTTATTTTTATTTATTTATTTCTAAAAAACTTAGCCTATTACAATTTTGGTTTTAGCCACACAACGAAAACCTCTCAGGGTTTATCTGTGTGCCGGCGAGCCGTTCATTAAAATTTTATATATGTTAAAATTGTATGTGTATTTATAAGTTTATAACCTATTTAGGTACTTGTATAACTATTTTATTTATAATTAATTATGTTATCTTCTATTTTTTATTTATTATTATTAACGGCTGTTAAACAGAGCACCTGCCATCTTATCTCTACACCACCCTTGGTTGACTGGTAGAGAATGCCTAAAGCATGAAGTCCGCCTTTGTGTGTTATTATGTGCAAGAAGTTTAAATAAATAAATATTCCGTTAGGAGCCACTTGGTTACTTACTCGTTTGAAGTCCTTCTGCTTCATGACCCTGGCCACTTCTTCTGTCCTACTGATCTCTTCTATGACGTGTTGCGCTCTCTTTAGCACCACTTCATCACAGTTCTGCTGTTTAAGTTCTGCAAAGAATATTTCTATAAATACACGCAGATTTAACAGCCCATTTGAAGAGTCTGTCGGAAAACGTTTCTTTATAAAGATTACTCTTTTCCCTTCTGAAGGTAAATCGACACAGTCCACTTATACATATATGTCAATTGGAACCTCATTGCGAAACACCGTCTCTTAAGATACAGGATACCCTAGTTTAAGAGACAGAGTTTATTCTATTGTGTACAAATGTTGAATGTAAATGTCCTCTACCTACCATTAATTCTAAAATTGTAAACTTCTGTTTTTTTTGACAAATAAAGATTATTATTATTATTATTTATATGTTAACATAGCTCGGGGTCATGAGATCCCGGGCCTTTGGAAGGCGTACGAGGGGCCGACGCCAACTCGCAGAGGCCCCTTAGACAATTTTAAATGGAATGAGGCACCAACCGACGATTATCCCTGTATGCACTGTGCAAGTGCACCCAAGGACAATCCCCGGTAGGTGTTGGACTATTGCAGGATATGGAAACAAAAATAATTATTAAAATAAAATAAATAAATAAAATTCATTTAATTCAGGAAAAACCCATATTACATCAAATTTAACTATACTGCAACACACAATCTAACAAAACCAACATAATAAAAATAATGGCAATGCAATTAAACTATTGGTTTCTGTGGCTAAGATGGACTGGTTACCAAGAACTATGGAACGGCTATAGCCCCTGCCTGACCAATGTTTTATATATAAAATACACGGATAAAATGGCAGGGGGTGACTTGCACACTCAATAATGGGCCCCCGGAAACCGTCAATTATTATTATTACTCTCAATATAAGTTGCTCATTAAGTTTGTGTTAAGATGTGTATTCTTGTGAACCCTTCCAATTTATTTCTGTATCTTAAGTTTCGTGAGATATATTCGTTTATTATTAATTAGCTTCTGCCCACGACTTCTTTCGCGTGGAAGTCGTAAGACACCACAAAATACTAAAATAACAGCCACATTTTCATAAAAATGCCCTGTATACTACGTTTGTAGTTTTGGTCTCAGCAGCCAAAATATATAGAAAGTCAGGACTGGTGACGCGGGAGCAAGCGTACAGTTGTCCATGTGAAAAGCAGCTCGTCCTGAGGACGACAACCGCCGCCTTCAGTAGCAATTTCCAATTGATTACGAAATTAAAAGGTTACATCCGTCTGCAATATTCTGAAAATTTTGGCTCTACTTTTTACAATTTCCGATAAACTATAGAAGAATACGAACTTAGTACAATATTGATTGATGATAATTTATAGCTTACAGACCGATCAGACTTATGCGAAATATCTATGTAAAATTTGATATATTCGATTAGGATGATAAGACAACCTTTCGCAGGCGCGTCTCGACACAAAGTGAGCTCCGTGAAATCTAACGTCTAACATTAACGTTCACAAACTTCAAAAATATCAAATGTCAACCAACAAACGACAACCGTCAACCCAGTGTTGCCACTTCCTATATCGAGCTCACCTAAGTTCACTATTTGACGTTTCTGGTTAGTAATAATTAGATGACGTTACTATTAATCAAGAATAAAGATGGTGGATCAGTGTTGACGTTATGTGAGATGTGAAAATTCAAATTTATGCTTTTGGTAAGAAATAAAAAATTATGTGTTTCGGCATTTTTGTTAAATCATCCCCTAAGGGGGTAAAACGAGAGGAAGATTTTAAAATTCACATGTAATATTGATTTTTTTTTGTGCTTCTTTTCAAGAGATTTAAGGGATTGGAAATATAGTCATAGTCCTAGAAAAAGTAGGCAAAAATAAAATTAAACTGGCTTTGTCTAAGAAATGTATGGTTCAAAATACGCTAAATGGTGTCAAGTTTCACCCCCTTAACGCTTTGCACCCAGCTTCAACTCTGTATAACTGTAAATTATCAAATTTCGGATTTTTCTCTTAACTTGAACTGTAAGACCTTGCTTCTCGCCAATCTTCATGCTGCTAGGGCAACGGGAAGTATCTTAAAGGCTTTGGTTTATTGGCGAGTGTCAAGATATGCAGCATAAATGGCTGTATTTTTTCATTGCGTTGACTTGGAAGTTTGATTTTCTTTACAGCTCCAATCTAAGATTTTGATATCTATTTCAACTTGATACGCGTTCCTGACAAAAAGAGTCTTGAGAGACAACGAAGTCATCCAACAAGGGTTCCAATTTTTTTATTTTAAGGTACGGAACCCCAAAAAAGATTATTTGAATTTATTATCTGCCTGTCTGTCTGTCTGTTACCTTTCATGTCGTAACGGCTGAACAGAATAAGATGAAAGGCATACGGATTAACCATGACCTGGGTTAGGACATAGGATAATTTCCAACCTTTGCGCGGGCAAAAGCTAGTGTATAATATATTCGTTAGGATTTAGCTGAACAATCACTATTCCCCTCCAAAAACCCAAATATCCAAAATAATTATACAATTATAGATACCAGCTATTTCCAGCTAAGCTCATTACTAAGCTTCACAATAGTTTGACTCCTAATTAGTGATTCCGTCAGCATTGTGGTGTGAGCAGGAAGTAGGTCGCGACCTGGCTTAGAAAGCCAATTATCACCTTCTTTTGATTTTAGTTCTAATTAAACTTTGATACGGAAGCAATAACTAAACGTAGCTAGCAATTGTAAGTAATATTTTACCTATATAATATAAAATAGCTACTTCTTGGGAGGTGGCCCATTGGTAAGGGCCCCGGTTCACGAGTTGTAGGTCATGGGTTCGAACCCAGGTAGGCGCTTTAATTTGTGTAAATAATTTCATGACTACTGCTCTTAAAAGGGTGAAGCAAAACATGGTGAGGAAACCGGCATGACCTAAAACCAAAAATTCGAAAACGTGACATCTACCACCCCGCACTGGGCCCGCGTGGTAGAATACAGCCCACTTCCTCTCGAAGATAGGAGGCCTGTGTCCCAGCAGTGGGAACATAACAGGCTGATTATGCTATGCTATGCTTCAAACTCAAATTTAAACTCAAAGTAATTATTTCACTTAACCATTTACAGGCACTTTTGAATTGTCAAAGAGTCGGTCAGTTAGTCAGAAAGTTGAAGCTAGCTGCCCATTCTAAAACGTTAAACTCAAAGTAATTATTTCATTTAACCATTTACAGGCACTTTTGAATTGTCAAAGAGTCAGTCAGTTAGTCAGAAAGTTGAAGCTAGCTGCCCATTCTAAAACGTAGATCTCTATGGAGAAGAACGGGCAAGAAACTCCAAGGACACTATTTAAATCAAGGTATTACAAAATCCTGGGTACATTATTCTTGTTGCTTCTATATGCGAGAACAATGAAAACAAATATATTAAGAAACAATTCAAAATATAAGATGAATAATAATATGGGAGTTATGAGAACAACATACAATGTGCCCGCGCAGCGGCGCACGGCATACTGACGAGCCGCGCCGGTGTCGACAATATTTATAGTGTGCGTACAGACGACGCTATACGTCGCGCACGCGCCAGAGCGAGATGGGTGCCCGTTCATCATAGATCATTGTCACACAGATTGTTTTACGTTTTGGAAATCAATGTTCTCCTATTGGTCAATTAAATATTTTAATGTAGGTGAGCCCAGCAATGACTTGTATATCTAACGAATATAAGGAAGGATATTTTACGAATAAAATGAGCAATTATTCCCTGCATTATCACTAGTTTCATTTTGTTATCCTTACGACACAACAATTGGTGACCCCGAATTTTAAAACGGAACACTTTTAAGAAGACCTTTTAGTGTGGAGCAAGTTACCATGTCTGAAGAGCAACAAGCGAAAGTCCAGGCTGAGATGAATTACGACGTGAGCGCGGTATCCGTGCAGTCGCGGCTCTTGCCTTTTTGGAGAGAAATACCCCGTGCCTGGTTCATTCAGTTCGAAGCCGTGATAGACCCATTGAAGACCTCAGATGATCAGAAGTTCCGATATCTACTGCAACAGCTGCAAACGGTTGACTTACAACATTTGACCGATATTCTTTACAATCCGCCTGCAACTGGGAAATATGAAAAAGTAAAACAACGCCTACTCGAAGCCTACGACAAATCAGACGTCAAAAATTTTCAAAAACTGATCAGCGGACTAGAGCTGGGAGATCAGAAGCCCTCCCAGCTGTTAAGGAAGATGCGAGAACTCGCAAGCGGAATGATCACCGAGGAAGGTCTCAAAATAGAATGGCTAAATCACCTACCCACACAAGTTCGAGTCATCTTGTCCGTTAACAAGGAATCATCTTTGGACACCTTAGCTGCAATGGCGGACAAGATGGTGGAGTACGCAGAAAGTCCCAGCATCGCCGCAGTAACAGCACCAGCACCATCCTCGTCGTCTACAACATCCATAACACAAATAGAAACACTGGCAAAGCAAGTGGAGAAACTCACTCTAGAGATCGCAGAACTACGTCGAGGGCGGCCACCACACGGACACCGTCGCCGCTCCTACAATCCTCGCTTTCGATCCCGTTCACGTTCGCAGTCAACGCAACGTGGATCGGCACCGAGACCTGGAGACGCCAACTGGGAATGCCGCTACCACCACCGTTTCGGAGACAAAGCACAGCGCTGCGAATCGCCATGCTGTAGAAGAAAGAAGCCGTCGGAAAACTAGAGCCGACACCGACCGTGGCGGACGTCGGTGTCCCGTACACCAGTAATCGCCTTTGTGTACACGACCGCAACACTCACGAACGTTTCCTCGTGGACACAGGCGCAGACATCTCCGTTTTGGCCGCTAAACACAAAAATAACAAAACTGCAAGCGTCTACAATTTATACGCGGCAAACAATACGCCAATCAAGACCTACGGACAGAGAACTATCAAGCTAAATTTTGGATTACGAAGAGACTTTGTTTGGTCATTCGTCGTTGCAGACGTCAAAACCTCAATACTGGGAGCAGATTTTCTCCGTCACTTTAAACTGATGGTGGACCTGGACAAGAAAAAGTTAGTTGACAAAATTACCGAACTATCCATCGATGCATTAGAAGTTTCTGCAAACACCGAATCAGTGCACATCATAAGCAACAATCAAGTATACTACGACATTTTAAGGCAATATCCTGATGTCTTACGTCCCATGTCGCTGAAACAACCACCGAAACATGACGTTGTCCACCACATCGAAACTACCGGCCCACCACTCTACGCTCGCCCCCGCCCACTGCCCCCGGACAAGTATAAGTCAGCCAAAGAAGAGTTTGACCACATGTTAGAATTGGGAATCTGCAAGCCATCAAAAAGCCCATGGGCCAGCCCCCTTCATGTAGTAAAGAAAAAAGACGGAAGACTGCGTGTATGTGGCGACTATAGACGTCTAAACGCGGTCACTCAACCGGATCGATATCCCGTACCTCACATTCAAGATTTCACGTACCAACTACATAACAAGAAAATATTCTCAAAACTTGATTTAAAAATGGCCTACTATTGGATACCGATCGCCAAGGATGACGCACAGAAAACGGCGATCACGACACCTTTTGGAATGTTCGAATTCAATTGTATGACGTTTGGACTACGCAACGGCAGTCAAACATTTCAAAGATTCATGCACGAAGTACTGAGAGGCATAGACGGCTGTTTCTGTTTCATCGACGATATACTCCTCTGCGAAGAAGACGAAAGAAGACACAAGCAGCTTCTTCATCAAATATTACAGCGGTTGGACAAATACGGTCTGACACTGAATATAGAAAAGTGCGAGTTTGGTAAAGAAACAATAGACTTTCTCGGCTATGAAGTATCGGCAGCCGGCATAAAACCAACAACGGAACGAGTAAAAGCAATATCTACCTACCCAAAACCAAAAACCGTTCTCGAACTTCGACGTTTCCTGGGGATGATCAACTTTTACCGAGGCTGTCTCCCTCGACAAGCAGAGCTACAGAACGAACTTAACAAGTACCTTCATAACAGAAAACGCAATGACAACACGCCGATCGAGTGGTCAACGGACGCAGAGCAAGCTTTTGAGAAATGCCGCCAAAGCATCACAGAGGCCACCATACTCTCACATCCAGTTCAGGGAAGTACCCTCGCCATCATGACAGACGCTTCAGATCACAGCCTTGGTGCGGTTCTCCAACAAAAAGTGGACGAAGTTTGGAAACCACTTGCATTTTATTCAAAAGCAATGAGCGCAACACAACGCCGATACAGTGTATACGATCGCGAACTATTAGCCATGTATACAGCTGTTAAACACTTTCGCCGATTAATAGAGGGTTGCGACGTCGAAATATATACAGACCACAAACCGCTTACTTACGCACTTACAAGAACAGCGAGTACCACCGACACACCGAGACGCGAAAGACAGCTGCATTTCATAAGTCAATTTTGTACGAGCATAAAGTACATTAAAGGGGAACAAAATACAGTCGCCGACGCTTTATCACGACTCGAAGAGATTATTTGTCCGTCAACTATCGATTATAATCAATTAAGCGTCGATCAGCAACAAGACCAAGAACTCGACAAACTCAGACAACAAGAAAACTTGGTATTCAAAGAAATAACTATACCCGGATGTAACCGACCAATCACATGTGAGCTTTCAACTTCCATACCACGACCGTATCTACCCGCGAGACATCGTTACGCAGCTTTCAAAGCGCTACATGAGTTATGTCACCCGGGCGTACGCAGTACGAGGGAACTGATGGCAAGAAAGTTATTTTGGCCATCTATGAATAAAGAAGTAGCAGAGTGGACTCGAGCCTGCATAAGCTGCCAGCGAGCGAAAGTACATCGGCACGTAACCACGCCGTTAGTACAATTCCCGCCGTCACAACGCTTCGAACATATCCACATTGATATCGTTGGCCCGCTGCGTCTTTCTAATGAATATCGCTACTGCATCACTATAATTGACCGGTGCACCAAATGGCCCGAGGCAATTCCAGTCCGTGACATCACAGCGGAGGTCGTCGCGCAAGTACTATACGAAACATGGATAGTGAGATTTGGCTGCCCGCTTCGCATCACTACAGATCAAGGACGCCAGTTCGAGTCGACACTATTCAACGCGCTAATGAAGAAAATGGGAATCAACAGAATTCGTACTACGGCTTACCACCCACAGTCAAATGGACAAGTTGAGCGATGGCACCGAACTATGAAAGCGGCGCTTATGGCTCGCGGGGCAACAACGACATGGACGGAAGAACTTCCAACTGTATTATTGGGATTACGCACTGCCCTGCGACAAGACAACAACCTCAGCCCAGCTCTTATGACTTATGGTACCACACTTCGCATACCATCTGATTTCTTTGAGCCACAAAATCCAAGAATCGACGACGCCGAGCTAGTGCGCCGTCTCGCTCGCACGATGACATCACTCACGCCGGGCCCGCACCGCTCGCAATCAGCTGACAAGCCTTTTGTTTACAAAGACTTATCGACGTGTACGCATGTCTTCATTCGCAACGATACCGTCAGAGCGCCACTCACACCACCGTATGATGGCCCCTATGAAGTACTGCAGCGCAATGGCAAGTACTACAAAATCCAGTTACCATTGCGTGCTACTGTTGTGTCACTGGATCGACTTAAACCTGCTTACATCGTGAGCGAAGCTGAAACAAGTTTTGCAAGCACCCAGACTTCGGCCGCACACTCCCACACATCGGCAGTTCACCAGGACTCAACCAGTACCGCTGCACCTACAAATCAACCCTATATCACGAGAAGCGGAAGATTGGTCAAGAAAAACGTACGCTTCTCTTGAGGGGGAGTGATATGGGAGTTATGAGAACAACATACAATGTGCCCGCGCAGCGGCGCACGGCATACTGACGAGCCGCGCCGGTGTCGACAATATTTATAGTGTGCGTACAGACGACGCTATACGTCGCGCACGCGCCAGAGCGAGATGGGTGCCCGTTCATCATAGATCATTGTCACACAGATTGTTTTACGTTTTGGAAATCAATGTTCTCCTATTGGTCAATTAAATATTTTAATGTAGGTGAGCCCAGCAATGACTTGTATATCTAACGAATATAAGGAAGGATATTTTACGAATAAAATGAGCAATTATTCCCTGCATTATCACTAGTTTCATTTTGTTATCCTTACGACACAACAATAAAAATAAGCCGTGGCAGTAAAGAGAGGACCAGTCTCAACTGACGGCGCCCGTTCACGAACATGACGCGTGAATCAGCACCACCCAGCTCAACCATATTGTAGGGAACCGAATGATCCAAGACACGCGCCACCAACAGTGAGTCATTTAAGTGAGCAGGATGCTTATGCTATCTACTTCTACTGCTAACCTATCGCCTAGTGGCCCTAGTCGGTTCAATTCAAAGTTCAGTTCAGAGACAAGAAAACTTTCAATTTCGAGTACTCCTTTCTTGTGGCGCACTTGCATGGGTATGGACAACTCAATTGCGCAAATCTTGGCAATTGTGGTAAACTATAAGGAAGAGCATAAAGAAGGATTATTAGGAATAGATGTGCATCCCTGATGACGCGCGTTCGCGGCAGCACCAACAGTATTCTCAGTGTATTCGCAGATCGGTGGGATTCCCCGATGTTGCGGAGGTGGATGCAGCTCCACGCTGATTTTTTATTGTAGTATGTTGATTTGTGTCTGTAACATACTAACACTAGAAGTTAAGTGAAATTGTTACTAACCCTATGGACTCCTGTCTGAAAAAAGTTTTCTATTCTATTCTATAACGTCTCGGCAACACCGAGCAATTTACGGCAACTCAAAGATTTTATTTAAATTGCCACGAAATGTGCATTTTAGCAGTATGTAATCGACCCTTAATTTAGTATTGCAGCTTTTCGTCAGTAGGTGTCTCAGGCTCTAATACGCCGAAACCCGCTTACCAATCAAGGTATGTGGACCTTCAGGGTCGCAGGCGCACAGAGTAGGGACTCTGTCCACCCACCGAGTGACCCCAGGGAAGACGGCGGCGCAGTGGTCACGTGCTGCCGCACATAGCGAGTCTCAGGGGAGGCTCCTTTACAGTCTCCCCAGGGATGTGCAGGCGTTGCACAGGGGGGCTTCCGGAATTGGTATTTTTAGAGGAACCAGGACCTCCTCTATGTGCTGATGGTGATCACCGGAGTGGTTTCAGTGAGGTAAAAATCCCACACTCCCCGATCTCCCTCCCCAGAGATCGGGTGCCTTTGAAGGTTTCCCCCGAAAACAAAACTGTCTGTCAGTCCATCAGCAGGTAACTATTCAAAATTTTCTTCAATTTAAATAATTTAGAAAAAGCTGCTAGCCAAATAAAACTTTAAAACATTATTACATAAAGCCTGAGTACCTTTTTATTCTGAGTGAATTCTTCATCTCGGTGCACCTGATGTCTTTCGTAATTTCTTTAGTTTTATCAAAACACAATAATCAAATGGATGACTAACTCAATTAGATGCTCTAAATACTTCATTGAATTATGGAAAAATCCAAAATTGATTAGCTTTTCGTAATGGACTGGTAAACAATGAATTAGTTGAAGTATTAAGAAGTTCCATTGATTGAAGCGTTTCAGACACAAAATAATAATTTGTAAATAAATCTTCATCGTCATCTTTCAGCTGAAAGACTACCAGCGCTGGATATTGGCAAATCTCTATATAGGCAAGTTGTACGAATTATGATACAAACCTTTTTCTACCGACCAAATCTTGAAAACCCTTGTATCAAAACGAAATACTTAACTTGCATTTAATTGATCATAGGTAAATATCATAATCTTATCGATTCAAAATAAAGACATTTAAATATTATATTCAGAATCAACTAAAGTCTGTGAATTTTCCGCATCTTCACAAGCAGTCCTACATTCAAAACGATGATTACTTTTCAAAAACGACTTTCTTCAGTACCTTCTATTATTGTGTACACAGACAAGTCGATACGGACCATAACAACCCTCGGGATCGGGACACGGCTCCCGGTACCTAAAGCAATCAACTTGGGAATCTTTTCCGCAGCTGCGAACTTAGGGCCATCGTCCACGACGCTACTCAAAAGCTGCACGATTACTGACAAATGCGTGCACTCACTGGACAGGTCCACTCAATCTGTGTGGTTCTTTTCTCAAAAGACCATTTCAGATACCAATTTGCATGGTCTTCGCATGACGTGACCAAGATTATGTCTGGACTTTAAAAGAGACTGTGACCTCTGAGTTTGTTTCGGCCTTTCTTCTCAGAGTAGTCAGATGGGAAACGCCGACCTCATCTAGTTTAAAAAACATGATTGACGTGTAAAAGTGTTTGTACAAACCTACTTATAGAAATAAAATAATTTATCATTTATCACTATCAAAAGTAACGTGTTACTAACTCAAATCGACAATGAGTATCCAGAATGTCACAGCACTAGTATATCCATGGCGGTCCGTACACTACGCGCCCGCCCTTTACCAGTTCCTGGTGCTTTAGCAAGGAAGAAGAAGTGGCGCAACAAACTCCCCAGTAGCACAACTGTCTTGATTATTTACAATAGTATGCAAAGTAATTAGCATTACAAAACAAAGACAAACAAAACATCAAATTAAATTATTTAGTATATTGCAAAACAACTCATTAATAAAACAAGGTAATGAGTGGATTATGTCAATAAGTGAAAATAAAATAATATAAATTGACAAGTCCAGTCAAATAAATGAACATTTGAGTTTGAAACTTTTGAGTAGCGTCGTGGGCGAAGAGGCTTATTCCAAAGGTCAACGCAAGTTCACTGTCAAGTTCGCTATAATGACAGCACAAGGAAAATGGCGGCAAGTAAACAGCTGTTCTAGTTCCAGGAGCCTTTCGGTAGGAAGTAAACATTCTGTGATTAATGACTTCTTGTGTGCGTACCTGCGTAAGCTAGGCATTGATAAGAAAACTTGAAATAGTCCAAGTTTATGGAAGTAGGTATGTAGCGATAGTTTGAAGAATGACAATTAAAGGAAGTCAATTAAATGTGGAAAACTGTAGATAATGTACGATAAAATTTGCGGCAATTGTGGGAATTTGGGGAAATTTGTTTATAAGCTTGCCAAAGGCTAAGTCTACCATTGAACATAGGCCTTGCGATGCTATTAGACCGCTGCTTTATTACAACAGAAATGGGCCAATCCTCAAGACCTTTTTCCCAGTCGCCTTTCCAGGATTTGAAATAAGTAGCCAATTTTTCTTTTTTTGCGTGGACGATTTGCACACAAATAATATCGTTAATAGTCGTGTGCCATATATAAATCGACGAAAATACAGCACGAAACGCGTATCGTGCAGTCTGACATAAAAAACAGACACGGTACTTAGGTACGTCCGTGCAACACGCCACCACCTGTTGACTGGCTCATCTTTTCACCACGTCGAACTCATGAGCCAACACAAGAGATGAAGAAGATTCGACTAATCAGGGCAAAGTCACGATCAAATTTTTTAAAGTGATTGTCGTCTACTACATATACCTACATAGTATTTTAGAATCATTATTGCACGATAATATCGCTTTTGAATTTTGCTAAATGTATACATATTTGTGTTCGTGCATGTACATTAAAGAGTAGTAAATCTAAATGATGATGACTTACTTGCCAAGTCTTCAATCCTGGCCCCTCTGAGCGAGGGTAGTCCCAGTCTGTCAGCGGCCTCCTGACACTGCGCACGTCGCATGGGGTACTCGCTGCCAGTCAGTTGGTGCTTCACGTTGGAGTTGGTGACCAAGACAGCCAGCTCTCCCAGCTGCATGGGGATCTGTTCCGCTTCTAAGGACCTATACAGGATGTAAAAAAAACCCACCATATAGCCGTTATCTACGCATTCTGTATATCAAATCAAGTAATATTAAGCAGAGATGATTGCTGGGAAACTATTTGTATTTATGATGTGGAAAATTGCTGTTTATGGCAGCGCGCAATGTAACGCATCCAAAACAATGTGCTTTTGAGTGCATGCAACGTTACAGGAGTTGTGGGGGTATTTAAAGTTTGATTATAACATTTAAATCTAGTTTTCACGACAAAAAATTGGAACTTTGACCTTCAATATCTCCGTAACCAGACGGTTCCCTAGGTATGGTCACAAAAAATGATCACAATGACGGGTAGTACAAGTGACTCTCGACTTCGTTAAGCGTTTTTTTACACCCGTTATATAAAAGTATGACATAAGTTTTTTTTTTGCCGGTGTCGTTGGTCTAGGATAGGAGTCCAAGTAATTTGTAAGGAACAGCACGAAGTCTGCATATATGCGGGTTTATTCTCAATGAATGTGTTTCGCAATAATAGTTATTTGTTATACAAGAGTGCAAAGTTGCTTCTTAACCGCGTGCTCAATTTTGATGACTGAGCAAGCGAAGAATTCTAAAATTAGAATCCTGAGGGAGGAATTAGCGAGAGAATCAAAAGAGCACGAGGTGACAAATCTTTGCACTCGAGTGCAACATGTAACTTTTCATCTTTCACCTCAGCGAGGAAATGACTAAATGCAAAAAAAGCATTTAAAATCACAAGATACTTTTATTTCAGTTTAGGTATTAATATTTATTAGGTACTACATTATGATAGGTAAGTATTATAGAATAATCTTTAAATTATTTCAAATAATACTTAAGTATAATTAAGAAAAATTTAATGTAACGTTCTACAGTTCCTTAAGTTGAGTGTAATATTTTTGTTAGGTACTGTAATGTTGGTGTTAGTGACTTGTGTACTGTTTTTCAGTAAACTATTTGTCATACTTAATAGTTGTACCGATTCATCGGATTCCTGTGGCGTAAATGTTGGCGAGAGAGGGCGATGGTTAGGTGTTTCGTAACGGCTCATTTTTTATGTAGAAGGGCCAGGCCAAGGATCCGACTGAGGCTCTTTCAGTGTAATGGCTCCTATAATGCCTTTACTTATTTTAGACTTATTTTGGATGGAATCCTCTATGTATCCCTCTACAACCGCATTGGACTTCCAGCCTCCATGGCGCTTAAGAGACAGGAGATCAGCTCCTGAATCGGCCAAAAGTGTGGCTGAAGTTCGTCGGAAACAATGACCCGTGAACAACAGGGGTCCTGGAAGTTCAAGAAATATTGCTATTTCTCGCGGGATACTGCCAATTTTATTAGCACCCATAGGCTGTCTGACACACTTTCCGTTGCGATATTGTAGAAAAAATCGATTGATTGGAGTGTTAATTTCTCAACAACTGTTACGTATTCCTTGCGAATCACGAAGTTGCGGTCTCTTTTTGTCTTTGTATTAGGTAAATTAATTGATAGTAAGTCATCTGAATATTTCTCAAAGTTTTTGATATTAAGTTGTGTTAGTTCATTAGTTTTCATTATTTATTTTCATTATTATTTTCATTTTTTATTAGTTCGACATGCTCCGTTTATACCAATAATAAGAACAACCTGTAACATAAAGAGTATTGTAGTAGATAAATTAATAAAATTGAAATATTCCCGTTTGAGCACCTATTTTGAGGTCACCTGTGCATAGAGAACCAAAGGTATTCCCTTTTGAGCACCAATCCATATGTTAACGTGGTGCTCAAAGGGAAACAAAAAATGGAATTAGATTTTATTCCCCTTTAAGAGCGGGTAGCAACCAAAATTGCCTATCGTCAATTTAATTTTTCATCAAATTCATAAGACTTAGGTATAAAATAAAAATAATATGAGTAAATACATGATACTTTGAAACTTTTTGTGGAACAGAAACACAAAATGTTAAAATTTTCTCGATAAAATAACATCACGAAGTTACCCCTAATTTTCACGTTTTTTCAATTTGTACTTAATTTGCTAATGACTAATAGGATAATTTTTTGATGATTATTTGTATTAAAACAAGGCAAAAAAAATTGTGCAGGCATTTTTTGAAATTCCTTTTATTTTTGGTTTTATTACGACTACAAGCTTTAAGCACTTACGACGTTTTTAGTTCGTGGAAGAAGTCATCTTCCGACGCACGTTGCGGGAACTTCAAGCATATTTTTGTTTCACAAATCAGTCGCCGTCGCTCTGTTGAGACGAGAGGTCTGCGCTTGAATTTTCTGCTGCTCTGGGATTCAATTTATTTGCGTAAATAATATTTTCGTAATTTATCACATTGTAGGAAAGAAACTGTGAAATAGAAAACATGAAAAAATCACTAAAACCACTTCCGAAACGATTATTAAAATCGTTAAGGATTGATAAACTAAATAAATACCGCGGCTAAACTATAAAATAAAAATATTATAATAATTCAATGTTGATATTTGAAAACTCAAGATGACTTACAATTATTTGACAGATTTTTGACTGGTATAGTACAACTAGCGCCATTGTTCAGCACTTCGGTCAATTTTCTTGCGGAGAAAATTTACAACATAGAGTTCGTGCTGGAGATTTTAGATCTTATTTTATTAAGTAAAGAACCAAATTCGTTTACTCCCACTTTCGTTACCAAACTTCGTGTAAGGGTAACCTTAGACGAACCATTTCGAGCGATTTTTGACCAACCCCCGAATCAAGTAGAAACTCGAAATTTAACATATGGGTAGGTTATTGGTATAATAATATTATTGGAGTTTACAAAATAAATAAATCGGAAAACTAAAATAGGTAATGGGTTTATTGCGGTGCGGTCACAAGTACGAAACGGTGTGCACGGGACATGACATTTTTCATACGGATAGTGTTCTCGTGACGAGATCCCTTTTTATGGTGGGAATGAGTAAAGATTGTGACGGATCACAATGTTTGAGACTGTCAGCTTGCTTTTCAAAGCTAAAGTTTCAACAGTTACAAAAGAGGAACCTAATAAACTTTCGACTTTCTTTGGCACCCATATAAATAGATGCCAATTATTTTGTCGGTAAAGCCGACTAATGTACCCTAGTTATTTGTTCCGAAATTGGCCTGTTCTACACAAATGTTTTCAGCGAGGACTTTTTCTACTCGCGCTCCACGCAGGATAGGTTTTCATGACACATGCCATTTGATTTTACACAATATGGTGCAAAATCCACCATACCAATATTATATTTTACTTGGTAACACTGTTGCTAATTGACTTTGCACGATCCAGCAAAGCAATTTCCACGATATACCATTATATGTTTTTACTTGGTTAATACTGGTTTTCACGAAGACGTCGTAAGGTCCAACTTGTACAAGGCCCTAAATAAAATTTGGTTACATTGGAATTTGAACTTTGTCACGCCAGCATTGAGTTTCTAGTTCCAAAACATGACTATGATCTAAAATTCTGAATTCGAGCTTAGCTTATAGTATAGGCAAAATAAACAGATGTTTTACCTCCTGAAGAATTTCATTGAAAATAAAGAGACTGGACAATGATCATACTTCGTTTAAATATTGCAATTAGAAAACCATTCGAGGTACCTATTTGTGCTGTGAGCCCTAGCTTCTTGCCAAATTTCATGATTCTAGGTCAGCAGGATATATCATATGGATTTTCATTTATTTGCAAGTGTTTATTTTCTTAGATTATAGATTTTTTTGTTCAATTGATTTCATTTTCTCAAAGTAAAAAAACGGAAGGTAAGTAATGCGATAATAATTATACGCTTATATATCGTCAGAAAAGCAATTTTATCGAAATTGTTTTCACCAACATGTAGGTATCATGAGTTGTAGTACTAAAGTACTTTGATGGAAGTGCTTTGCTTTTTAGAGTTCGGTACCTCAAAAGAAAAAATCGAAACCCTCATGGGATCACTTTGTTGTCCATCTTTCTGACCGCTTTTCTCAGGAATGCGTGGGGGATATCAAGTTGAAATTGATATCAAATACTTAGATAAACGGTCCTTTGGAGCTGTAAAAAACGAGCTTCTAAGACGTTGACTTAATATCTTGGCATAAATTGCCATTCATTTCGCATATTTTGACACTCGCAAATAAATTAAAACTCATAAGATAAATGTCGTTGACCTAGCATCATGAAATTTGACAAGAAGCAAGGTCTCACAGCACAAATAGCTACAGGAAATTGTCTGAAAATCGTTAATTTGTAGTTATGTTACATAATGTATGAAACGTTATTTTTCCAACTACAACGTTAGGTTTGTCTTTCAATTCGGAATCGAAAATTTATAGGCCGTATCTTAAATTAACATTTAGTCTTTATTTCATTTAAGTCGGTCTACTCTCCAATCTAACAACCCACCAGCATCGGTATCAGATTCACGGACATACAATAATATTGAATAATATACCTACTTGTACACAGCAATCATACATAGGTACATTGAATAGAACACTTTCACCTGATTATTTTGCGTATACATACTACACACAAGATTCAAATTCAAATGCCTAAATATACGCCGGGCGAAATGCAATGGGCAGCTCGCCGCCCGGTAAGGACGAGTCTTACTCCCGAAAACGATACGAGTCTGATTTTGTTTTCAATTCGAACTCGTTTTTGATCCGAACTCGATTTAAAACCTCACTCCCGAACCAATTCGAATCGTAAACCAAGATCGACGTAAGTTCGAGTATTATCAGCGTCGTTAGGCGTATCCGGCGGATTACGTCACCGTCAAGTGCTATGTCTTTGGTTAGTAACTTTTCAGTGGTCGAATGTTTTTACTCTCTATCACTTTCCCACGTAAAAAACGATACCCTAGTGCTTTCTTTACACTTATCAAACAAAAACTTATAAAAAAATATATGATTTATTATTATTTACCAACACAACCTAACATACCCGAGATGTGGAACTTTTCATAAAATCTGTAATAAGCATTGCGATATAAGTAGGTAAATTGTTATTATAATCATGTTGTCACATATAAAAATATTGTAAGCAACACATTGTATCCACCTACTTTCTTTTAATAGTATTTCTTTCTTCGGCTGATTAAGAGAACTTGATATATTTCGTCAATATATCTTTGTGGTTTAATGCTTTCGTAACCTCCCCTATAGCTTTTGACACTGACTGCTGAGACATTACCGTGCCATTGCTTCTTTCTACTATTCTTTAGCTTCCAGTACAAAAAAACTATAATGCAAACAAAATCTGAAAATGATTTGGTCTGGAAATGGTGTCAAATAGAAAGAAAGAAAGAAAGAAAAATATTTTATTTGGGACAATTATTTATTTATTTATAATAATATATTTAATATATTTTATTTGAAAAATCTTCTACTAACACATCAAACAACTCTCGCCAAACGAAAATTTATCCGAAATTCTTCCGAATCCATTTCAATAGCCGTGGTGTTATAACGACTCATCCTTTACATCTTTTTTCTCGCTCGAATATCCATACGATTTGATTCCTCAAGAACATTGAAAAACGACGCAAGGCGAGCCATAATAATAAAGAATTTGAAGAAATATAGCAGTTATTAACACTAAAAACTCTCACTCGATCTGCATAAAGTAGCTTTTTTGCTTTCGTGTAATTTGACGTATAATTCGATTCTACAACTCGATTTATTTACAATCAAATAGCGTGTGGAGTACGAACTTTTCGATCCTAACGAATTGAGTCGATCGAAATTAGTTTCGCTTCGATCCACCGCACGATCGTGCGCTAGTGTCGGATTCAAGAGTATGGATCGACATTTAATTCGAATCGAATTCGATTGATTCAGAACTCGAAGCTGTCGGGAGTAAGGCCACAGGCCCGGTTCGACGACGCGTCGTGTTCCACGCGCGCCTCAAAAACATGTCAGCATAATTGACGGGGTCCGATAGGGCCGATGCCGGCCGGGGTCGCGGATTGTTCGAAAGAGTTACCGTGGCCCTGACGCACAGGCAACTGAAGAAACACGGGTGGGTTTTAGTCAGTAAAAGTCTGTCGCACTCTTTTGATGATACCCCACCAAAAATAAAAGGCCGTAACACTAACAAAAGAAATCTGTGTTTTCATATTATTATGAAGAGTAGTTAAGTTGAAAGAGGCGGTAAACGGGTAGCGGCATGCGCGCCGCCCTTACCGTTCATCAGGATATCTCGAGTAACTCGAAAAATTACTGATGAAACCGAACTGTTCTGGAACTTGTTTACGTCTTAACTCGTATTGTTTGCAAATATTTTCTATTATTATCTAACGGTGGTGTATTCCGATGTGCCGTATAGAGCCTCATAATATTTTTCATGTCGAAAATTTTACTGAGCGTAATACGTGAGTGACCAATTAACGTAAACAATTGTGCCCAAACCTAGTCTAAATAATAAAAATCAAATCAAAAATCAAATCAAATCATTTTTATTTCAGGAATACACCCATATTGAAATTAAACCAAAATTACAAATTTATTGTTAAAAATTAAAAATTTAAATAAATTATTAAATTAATAATGCAGCCATAATTAAGCTGCAGTACCAGTAAAGAGGTGGGCTAATTATAAAATACGAAAATAGACAAGTATAAAGACCATACTATTGTTATGAGGAATGTGATTTCTTTTATTTGTCTTAGATAAGTGAGGTACCTAGAAAATAACATTCGGCTAATTGTGATATTAATAATAATAATTGCTTACTTTCCTAAAATTAATATGATAGTAAAAGTACTGCCAATTTGTATCGATATGTTTTATTATACACCCCATCACTAGAAGCCACCGCACCGTAGGTGCTCAAAAGGGAATAAAGTTGAATTTTTTTTTTTGTTGCCCATTGAGCACCAAGCTATCATATTAATTGGTGCTCAATTGGGAATACCTATGGTGCTCAATGCATAGGTGCCCTTAAAATAGGTGCTTAAACGGGAATACTTCATAAAATTGATATGCATGCATAATTATGCCTATCAACATCTACTAAGTACGTATTCGATTATGTTAAGTAGTTGATTAATATACTTAAGTAGATACTGAATGTGAAACTGACTTACTTTTGCCGCCAAATATACGGAATCAGGTGCTTCGTTAAGAAACTTTTCAATTTCAGATGCTGTGAAAACCTTAGATTTTCTTGGATGACGGCCAGATGAGGCTCTTTTTAAAAATGCCACTAATTTAGGATAGGTGTCGATATGTATGTCTTTTTTCATCTTTATTGTTGCTTTTAACATTGAATACGTACTCCATAGTGTGCTTGATTTCTTGGTCTCGGATAATTCAATAAAATATGCCAGCAAAACGTTCTCTGAGAAAGTTTTGGCTCCTTTAGCTAGTCACCACGTGTTAAACATATCGTACTGTTTCAAATACTTCTCGCGTGATTGTTGAGGGAGAAAGCTCATTTGCGCATTATTTACAGTTTCAGTCAGTTCTGTTGGCGTCAAATAAACTTCCTCGTCGCTAGAATTACTCATTTTAGGTTTTTCACTTGTTTTCAAGTTTCTTGTTTTTAACCTAAGGTTTTAACAATATGGCGTGAAAAGAAAATGGCGCGCCAAGAAAATAAAAAAGTACACCAAGAAGGTACCGAGTCTGAGTTTTTAACAAATTAAAAAATGTTGTATGATAAATTCGGCACCATGGACGTAATAAATAGGTTTATTGATGTTTTGAATTCACAAACTTAGTGCACGATGTTCTAAATTCAATTTACTTTATCCTCTAGCGGATAAAAGCGGCTTTTGCACTCAGATATCGAAGGGCAAAAATACTCTTTCCGAGATGGGGGGATGAAAAGATTATTGGATATACTCGTATTTATGTACGTATTAATGCTTGCGATTTCCTTTCAAGTAAGAAGATCAGTATTTTTAGAGTTTTCTGTTATAACTTATCGGAATTACGGTGTGGGAAAATATTTTAAAGAAACTAAGACTTGTACGCAAAACTCCGCAGTGATCAAGCGTGGTATTCAATGAATTGTAAAGATAATAATGGACTTGGTGACATGTGGGACGTGGACTCAGCGATCATTGTGCCGATAGTCGTGACAGCCAATGGCATAATAGCCAAGAGCCTCGACCATCACTTGAGGAGGCTCTCGTTGGGCAGCTGGATCAAGGGCTTGCTTCAGAAAGCGGTACTTCTGGACACGGCTCGCAGTGTTAGGAGGTTCCTCTCTCTAGAGCCCTGACCGCCGCTAGCTTGGACCCTGTTCCCGATACCGGTGGACTACTATTTTTTTATATTTATAAATGTTTGTATATTCTACTATTTAAAAATATAATTTATATGTATATAATGAAATAAAGGAGGTAATAATAATTGCCCTGAATAAAATTAGGAAAACTAAGCCCGCCCAATTATTAAATCGAAATCTCCGATCTACAGTAACAACATATTTTTTATTCATAGCAAAATAAAGAGTCGTGTAAACAAGACTCCAAAAATAAAGGACGATCGCAAAAGCAGTCTTGTTGATGTTTCATCGTCTCAATTAAGACAAAATTCTACGCAGTAGCTTAATCGTATTCCCGGAAAATTATCTTAAGGGCCTGCGCCCACTGGTGGCCCGACACGGCTAGGGATTTTAATGCGACGAATAAAAATATAACGTCTTAATAGTATGACAATAAAATTAAAATTCCAATGATAATCATCGTAAGTACAAAAACAGGAAGCACTGTATTTTATGGACCGGCGATTTTTGGTAAGGTATCCCCTTTTTAGTGTATTTTTGAAAATCGCATAACCTAGTAAAGCCGTCGGTGCCGAGAAAAAATCGCCAACAGTTTATTTCAGGATTGGTGATATATTGGGTGTATTAAGGGTGGAGAAATTCACGTGGCGGGTCTGAATTGGTTTCCAAGCAATAATGAGGTCAATTACATCGTCAACGTGTCAAACTACTTTGGTGCACAGAAGTTTTTACTGTATGGCCCCAATTATTTACAATAAATTAACAAGTGGTTGCAAACAGTTAACAACAGTGACTACGTAATTTACTAGACTACGTAATTTTTTATGGATAAAACGTACTACGGTATGACTGAGTTTTTATCACAGAGAAATAAATTGGCTGAATTGCTCTGGATTAATGGATCTGGCTTTTGGTTTAACTTAAGTAAATGATAATATAAATGTGTGCATGCCGAATGTATTTGCAAAATAAATGTATATTCTATTCAAGGTCAAGGTCAACACCCCAAAAATCAAGGTCAAACCCAAAAAATGCTCAAATCTGGCAATATTACCTTGTAACAAGCTCTGAGATCAAGAACATTGACATGGTCAATGTCAAACGTATCGAAAGCCAAAAACCAATTTTATAAAATAATCTCGTTTTTTTTTTTAAGTTAGGCATAGTCGACTGAGGCCCGCTAAGGTGGGCTCCTATTCCTATCTGCAGGGTTTAAAGGTACCTAATAAGAAGGAGATGACGGGGGCTCGTTCGCTCGTTTTGCTCGCTCACTTGACCCTTCGTCATCCCCTTCGAACCTAACCTGTCAGAGTCGGGGTGCCCCATGTCCCGAGCTCACTTCGCTCGCTCTTATCCTCCGCATCCTAACTTCTCATAGCATTTTTACTTTACTTTAAGGCGAGATGTTTTATTTTTTTTATTAAATGTTGGTTTGGTGTGTAGTGTAACAGGTTAACACAAAAAAGAACAACTGTCAAACGTTAGCGTCACTTACATTCGATTACGTTTCGTTACCAACGATCTTTTGAGAGTACAAATTAAACTTTATTATGTTTTATTTCATTAATTATATTATTTGATTCCTAATTGAGATCATTAAGACAGCAGCTATTTAAAAATGAAATAAAGTTATAAACGTACTATATTTATATTAAAAACCGTTAAAATCCGCTTTCACTTTGTCTGAACGTAAAACGGAACAACCTAGGAGTGAAATTCGTACATTATCAGTGGTAAAATGTCAATTTTATTACGTAAATAAGTTTTTTATTTTTCTTTTCGTTTTTTTTCTCGAAATCTACGCGTTTGCGAGCTGTGACATTTTGCAAAAGTGTTAATGAAGACATCAATACGCAACACAAGTTTGAAGCTTCGCTCGCGCGTGGTCTTTAAAGCCCGCAGTGGAGCCCAAAAAAAAAGCTGACGTACGCTTAGGCGTGCCGTGTCAGCAGCATTCTGAATGCCTCTGCATCCCTCAAGATTATGTTCTGATGAAGAGATACGACTATTGTGAAAAAAATGCGCTTGCATGTAATGATACCGAAGGATCCCCTGCGGTGCTACCGGTGGGTGCAGGCCTTACGTTAAGTTAACAATGTACTTACCCTAAAGCTACGTGTTTTCAAAAGGGAACGACGAATCCGTGCTTACAACCTTCTTCTAAGAATAAAGCAAGGTTTCTTTTATTTTCCGTAGGTCACTTCATTGCACAGAACTCAAACTCAAACTCAAAGCATTTATTTCAATTAAACCATTTACAGGTACTTTTGAATTGTCAAGGTGTCGGTCAGTCAGAAATATGAAGCTAGTTGCTCGTTCCAAAGCGTAGCAGGTACCTATAGAGAAGAATAGGCAAGAATCTCCATTGACACTCTCTTAAATTGCGTTTTAAAATATTAGTTACATCATTAATGTTGAATTTATAATTATATGTTAGAACGATGTAAAAAAAGGCGTGCACGTTAAAAGCGCCCAGAGTACAGCCAAAAGAAAAAAAAAAAAACAACAATAAAATAATTAAAATACGCCGTGGCAGCTAAGTGATGACCAGTCCCTACTGACGGCGCCCGTTCACGAACATGACGCTTGGATCAGGACCACCAGAAATTTGCAATAGCTAATTAGACCTTTATTTACATTTTATTGTATGCCTTTTACCTATATTTTAGCAGAACACGTAGATGCCTCGGCAGCCCTTGTTAGAGGCGGCAATTTCATCACTATACATATAAATCAAGCGTCACCGTATTCCCGCACTATGACACGAATGACGTATAGAAACCAGTACTATGAAGCCGGTACGTGATAGAAGATGTGTGCTTAACATCTGCCGTCTCTAGTCACAAGCGTAGAGCGGCAATTCCGTGCTCAGTGGTTACAAAATAATAATAAAAATATAAAAATTTTGCTAATGACTGAATTCAGTACCGTTGATGGAAAGTATATAGGCATCGTGCTACGAAATCGATATAAATAGTAAGCATTTAATCATTTGTATACAGGGTGGCAGGGCTCCATCGACGTGCAAACTGATACCATGAATTTAGCACATGATTCTAGATCCCTAGCGTAGAAAATTTTCGTCAGTTAACCAAAAAAATAATCTGCTATTTAATAGTAAAGTGCAATACCTACGCGGTCAAAATGTATGGAACAGTAATTTTTTTAATTAATAAACAACGAAAAATTTCAACGCAGCGGGGCATAGAGACGCCTGAAGAATTAAATAAGATAAACATACAACTTATTAATCGATATTGCTAGAGCGTAGAGACGCTAAAAACCAAAATTGTGTCTATGGATTGAAATAATGTCAAGAAACCTATAAGAATACTGATACTCAATAGACTGCATAATCGTGTTCACATAATTCTAGTGTCAATAGAAATAACTTGAAAAAAAATACTTTTCCAGAAATTCTAAAAACTCGCTACCTTTTGAAGATGTTCAGTGAACTATTTCCGATATGTAGGGATGTAAGTTACTTTCTATCTGAATTTCACACTTAGAAGTTTACCGTGTAATAAAACTTTCCTTAGCCCCGGTACGCACGGGCGATTTTTTAACACGATTTTTTTTAATCACGCTGTTAATCAGCCTATAATGTTCCCACTGCCGAGCTGTTCCTCTCTGTGAGTGGGCCGTAATCCACCACGTGGGCCCAGTGTGGGTTAGTGGATGTCACATGTCATCAAATTTTCGTTTCTATAGGACATGGCGGTTTTCTCACGATGTTTTCGTTCACCATTTTGAGAGCAGTGGTGATGAAATAAATTATACAACGTGAAGCACCTGATTGGGTTCGCACCCACGACCTATAACAAATTAAACTGTTGGATTTTCAACTCTCAGCACCAAGCACTGCGTTGAAAATCCAGAGCACGATAAAAAAATCGCCACATAACAAATCGCTAGTGGGTACGAAGGTTTATCCTGGCCATTTTATTTTTATTCTCTTAAAACGTAATCCATACTGAATAACTAAAATAGTCTGTTTACAAAATGTTATCTTTTAAACATGATCCTGATGATGATGATCCTGATCCGGATATTTTTTGAGAAAAACTTATAACAAATGTAAACTAATCTCTACCTTCATGAAGTTTATAGTCTTATACATAAAAGTGCCTACTGTTTTTGACAATCCTTATTGTCACTTCATGTGCTGTGTTTTGACTTTTGACGATCAATATGATGTGTCAGCTTCTTACAGATTTGCTCGATTCTATCGCTCGTAACTGTCACCACGATTGATAAATATCAAGTTACGAATCGAGCATCACTTGTTGATTTATGGATCGACATAAAATACGATGTCGACCGTCAATTACATACAATCCGAGACAATCTCTCAGAGACAAATTTAAGGAGATTAATGTAATGACTGTGCCTTCTCAATATATTTTTGAAAATCTTTTATATGCCCATAAAAATATAAAATTGTTTAAAAAATACAGTGATATCCATAGTATAAATACTAGGAACAAACACATATTTGTTGTACCTACAACAAGGCTCAAGAAAATAGGTGGCTCAATCAGATGTCAATGTATACGCTTTTATAATAAACTTCCAAGCCACGTTCAAGATCTAAACCTTAATAAATTAAAATCATTCATTAAACGTAAGTTGTGCCAGAAGGCCTTTTATACCGTTAAAGATTATATTGAGGACAAAAAGGCTTGGGATTGAGTTGCTCCAATTTTTTGCATACTGAATGTTTTTTTGTTATTTTTATTTCTGCTATTTTTTTAATTTGTATTTTACATAAACTTTGACATTTGATAATTATTACATATAGAATGACATGACAATTTACTTTCTGAAGTATAACATTATTATCAAATTATTGTGAATGTGAGGACTATGTGCGTCAGTATTTTTTTTTTCACTTTCGCAGATAGTTTCAATAATGATCTGGCAGTTTGAGTGCTTTATGCGGCCTACCCAAATGCCCTTTCTTTGGTATTGTTCGTCTAATGGTTGAGCTCCTTAAGTTCTGAGTTGAGCTTCACGATTACTGACAAATGCGTGCACTGACTGGACAAGTCCACTCAAATCTGTATGGTTCTTTCCTTAAAAGACCATTTCAGACACCAATCTTACATGGTCCTCAAATGATCTGACCAAGATTATTTCAGGATTTTTTATACCTGTTGACATTGATGAATTTTTATAAATATATTGACATGAATATTTACTTTGTAAAATAGTATATTATTTTAATTATTGCGAATGTAAAGACTATGTAGATCATTGTTTTTTTTTCTTTCTCAATTAGTTTTAATCATAGTCTGGCAGTTTGAGTAATTTATGCGGCCTACCCAAATGTCCTTTCTTCGGTATTGTTCGTCGAATCGTTGAGCTCCTTAAGTTTTGAGTTGAGCTGCACGATTACTGACAAATGCGTGCACTGACTGGACAGGTCCACTCATTCTGTGTGGTATTTTTTCCTCAAAAGACCATTTCAGACTCAAATCTACATGGTCTTCACATGATCTGACCAAGATTATGTCTGGACTTTAAAAGAGACTGTGACCTCTGAGTTTGTTTCGGCCTTTCTTCTCAGAGTAGTCAGATAGGAAACGCCGACCTCATCTAGTTTTAAAACATGATTGACGTGTAAAAGTGTTTGTACAAACCTACTTACAGAAATAAAATCATTTATCATTTACACATTTTTTTGATTTTGCCTGATCACGCGTGTCGATCAGCAAAGATCTAGCAAATCTGTGGCACCAATAAAATTTATGTTCCGTTATATTCCTGAGTTAGTAGAGATACGCAAAGGCATAGAAACTTGGTAAAATATTATTGAACGGTCGTCCGCAACAAAATTAATGAGAACAATAGCATTATTTGTTTCATTTTATTAAGTGAATTGTTTTTGATTTTATGTTTTATTTTATTTTCTCTCTTACTCTTACACACGCTGTCTCCATCTCTTTATCTTCTTCCTATCGCAAGAATGCTGGGTGAGATTTCTTTAGAAATAAGCATCACCTTTGTACCTATTTTTCTGTTCCTTTGTTCTTGTTTGTTTATATACATATGTGTGTACATAAAACGTTAAACTAGTGGCTCTGTGAGCCGTACGCCTCGCGAGTCTGTCTTTGCATAGCTTAAAACTGAATAAATGTTCACCGCGCACCTTAAAATAAATTCTTTAAAACAAAAAGCGCGCGCAAAGAGCGCGAAATGGCAAAAAAAAATTTTTTTTACGTTTTCCGCCCCCTTATCTCCGCTATTTTGATAAAATTTCGAAAAACTGAATAGCAAAAAAAAATCCATATAATTATCGAACCTGCTCACAAAATTTCACGAGAATCGTTTCAGAAATGCGACGTATAGAGAACAGCCATCCGCCGGACATCCAGATATACGAAAGCATTTTTGCCCAAGCTGAAACGGAGACGCTTCGCGCTCGCTCGATCAATAATTATATAGCTTGAGTAGTAGCTATAAGAGTAGAAAATGAATTTGAGCTCATGCCTACTGTGTTCAAATTAGTGGCAATTAAATAATAGGCATTTATTACCTATGCAGACTTAATAATGACTTTATATTAAGTATTATTTAAGTTTCGCATACCATACATGGTCAACATGAGCATTAAATTTTTAGGGTTCCGTACCCAAAGGGTAAAAACGGGACCCTATTAATAAGACTTCGCTGTCTGTCCGTCCGTCTGTCCGTCCTTCTGTCTGTCACCAGGTTGTATCTCAAGAACCGCGATAGCTAGACAGTTGATGAAAATTATGTGAAATTATGTATTTCTGTTGCCGCTATAACAACAAATACTAAAAACAAAATAAAATAAATATTTAAGGGGGGCTCCCGTACAACAAACGCGAGTTTTTTGCCCTTTTTTGCTCGATATCAATAAATGGTAACACGTAGGCACCTAATTTGTGTACCTACTGTTGTTTACCTAGTCAATGGTACGGAACCCTTCGTACGCGAGTCCGACTCGCACTTGGCCGGTTTTTTTATTTGGAGTTTTGTACACCTTAAGGTACAAAAGGTACCTAACTAGGTAGGTCTGTCTAGATGGAGCACATTTACCTGCAATCAATGAGTAAAGCATGGTCCTTCCTGCCCATCGTGACGATGTACTGGTCCATGATGCCGCACGGCATTCCCGGAAACTCGTGCTCTGCTTTCTGGCAGAGCTTTGCCTTTTCCACCAACCTGTACAAGAAAAAATATTACATAGAAAAGGACAGTCGGGGGGGGGGGGGAAATGGCGGGAATAACACGAAGGAAACTAAAACAAAAATAAAAAATAATTGAAAATAATGGAACTCGTTGTCAAGAAATATGGAAAATAAGTACCTAGCTAAGTATTCTTTGTTCTTTGTATAAAGTTTGTACCTGGAAAAGTGGAAACCTAAATTATCAAGCCCAAACCAAAGATTGATTTTAGCGAGTGAATTAAGTGAATTGTATAGTGAAAGTGTTGTGCTAAATAATACTTCCCGCCGCTTGACAGAATTATTAAAAAATAAGACTTGTTATCGAGCAATATATAAATATATTATAAACACTTTCGAAGAAATTTAGTGAAGGAAATTAAAAAAACTAAAGACTTGGCTAAAAGGTCTTAGCAATCAGGCCATAAAAATACTTATAAAAAATAAAAATAAATTACATAGAAAACTATCTAGATTTTTTATTGCTACCTTATTATATAAAAAAATAACACCGTTCCCATTAGCAACCGAATGTGAGCATGCGTTACTTATACAGTTTACGGCTTTTGCATGTATATTCCACTTTTCTTTCGAAAACGACATACGCTATTACGAGCTAATACGCTAATAGTGAGCCTGCTCATAGTCGGCGGCTGACTATACATTTATTGTGAACGCGGCCTAACCCTTGCGTTTAATTAACGCGTTTATATACCCACATGACGTCGTCAATCGCGCAAGTGCGATGCAGCCATTTTTCGGGACCTACTCGGGAATCATCGCAATTCCGAATACAAACGAATGCTAATTTCCATGTCCATCGATTATTACATTTATCGTGTATAATAATTTGAATTCAGAACTAAGTACTTTATTGTTGTTACGTCATAACTGCTACAGTCCGTTCACAGTTATTTTAACTCTGACAACAACAACCTAATAGCAACCTTATTACAACAACGATAAAGATCACTAAGATTTTGACAGTGATCAAAATTCAGAGATTAAATAACTGTGAATGGACCGTATACTGCTATTACAAGGATCTGTTGGCGCCTGAATGACATTGACGGGGGGGCGTTGTTGGTAGAATGCCACAAACTTTTCTGGCCTGGTGGCGTTTATTAGAACTAACGAAATCACTATGCAAAGTGACAAGGTCTGTCATTTTTAGTTTACTGACAGCGCCACCACCACCTGGTCAGATAAATTTGTGGAACTATAAACTTTTGTGCAATTGTCACAGGTTTTTTGTGACAAAACAAGATGGCGGCGTTAGTTCAGATATGGGCCAGGAGCGAAAATAACCTTGTACCGTTGTACTGTGGTGAGTCAATAATTGTAGACAAATCAGCCTTTTAATCACAGTAGTTTGCTAATAACACTGTAACGGGTTCATGCAAATTTTGTCATGGTTCATTTGCCGCATGTAGTGAATGCCCTACGGCACATACACCTATAGGCTGCAACCTCTGACATAAGCGGAGCGGGCTAACAAGAACAGCGGGTTATCTGCGGGGTAATTGCGTAACAAACTTACAATGGCAGTGCCTGCATTGGGCTTTCATTTTGACAATTCAACAACATTCATGGCGTTATTTAAATTGTCGAGCAGACGAATTCTTCAAACATATGAACCAATGTATTAGAAATTTCAAAATCCTTTGGATTGTGATGGAAAGTTTGTAATAAAGTGTGTGTGTAAGGGTGTGTGTGCGTGTGTAATTAGGGTGCTGGTCCCGCTGGCTGAAAGAAACGTATCAGAGGGCTTAGACATAGACAAATTACAATAGCTTACAAAGCGTTTCGTATTTCTACAACGATTTTCAACAAGAAACATAGATAGATTGACATAACCTTTTCGGTAACTTATGTCAATCCAATACATTTTCGACTGTTCCATCTTCGGCACCGCTGATATAATGACACTTTTTCTATTCCCTCAGGTGACTGCGAGCAGGATTTGGTATTGCTTGCCATAACGGAGTGAATATCTTCAAGGACGTTGAGAAAGCAGAAATCTGTACGAGGAAACTAAGTAAAATTCTTCAATAAAAATTCTATATTTTCCTTATTCTGCTCAGCGCGATTCTGCTAAAAAACTTAGTCCTTTGCGTAAGAACTATGCTTTAGTAATATGGAAATGAAACAATTTTTCACCGGAATTTCCCTTCATTCCTTGCAGTAATAGTGCTCGTAGAAAGCCATACTGCCACCCCGCTGCTCAGCGCCCCGCTAGCGCTTAAGCCCAGGACACAGCCATATTTCATATTTGTATAAGTAAACACATGCTCTTGTCTGTCAAGTAAATTTATAGACAACCCTGTTTAATAATCGATCGCGTTAATGAAATCACGGGACCGTATCTTCAATCGAATCCCGATATAATTGTTTTGTTTTATCTGTTGAACTTTAGGGCAATGGACTTTGGCTTACAGTTAAATTAAAATCCTAACTAATAATAAAAAATGCGAAAGTAAGTTTGTTTGTTACGCTTTCACGCCAAAACGCCTAAACGGATTTGAATGAAATTCGGCAAACAGATAGACCAAGACCTGGGTAAGGACATAGGCTGCTTGTCATCCTGGTCGCAGACGAAGCCGTGGGCAATAGCTAGTATACTATAATTAAAAAATTTAATCAATATACTCTTCTTTCATGTTTATTATTGTATATGATGGAGAAGTTACGTCTCTCTTGTTATCATCAGCCATATTTCTACTACTGTGGGCGTACTATGGGAAGTGTTGGTTATTGCGCAATAGAAAAATTGTTTGCAATTCAAATATAATTATAATTTACGAACAAATTAATCACACTAGTCAAGTTAGTCAAAGTCAAACGATTGATTTAACGTATTTCCGACATATATATATATATATAAATGAATCCTTATTTTCCTTGGTCACGCCATTACTTGAGAACGACTTTACCGATTTCATTCATCTTTTTTTAATAGTTTTCTAATACTTTGTAGAAGGTTCTTACGGATTTTTTTTAAGAAAGTTGCGAGATTTAAGCGGGTGAAACTGCTGGGCGCAGCTAGTATACAATAAATATGTTGATGTAAAGTCAGGGAAGTTAAAACTGTAGCAGAGGCCGCCGAGGTGGTTCCGTGCTGTGACCTAGATGGTGGATACTTACATATTTTTTATAAAGTTACCCGTTTATCCGCAAAATTTATGGAAATATTTGAAGGGCTGATTAAAAGGACTCGTAAGGTATGAATAATTTTTTTTTTGTGTGGCAAAATCGTGATTCAGTTACCAAAATACAGATACGAAAAAGAAAAGTGCTATTTTCACACAGTGTATTTGGTGTTTACGTAAGGTAAGTTTTTAACCTAAAACATTGTAGAGACAGCTCTCGAGTGGCTGACGCACCTACAACCTTATGTCAGTGGTAATTAACACTTGAACTACGAAAACCACTAAAATAAAGAAGCTGTCAATGTTAGAACCGACGTGCAGTTGACTGTACGCCCGGTGCACCATGAAAAACATTCTCGCTACCAACCATAGACTTAGGGCCAGTTCTACCAATGAACCCCGTCAGCACATCTTAACCGGGTGTCACTAACTGTCAGTGTCATCAATGTTGTGAAATATTAGCACTGACAGCTCTTAAACGCGAATTACATGCGCTGATCGCATTCAGTTTCATTGGTGTAATTTTCTTAAGTACCTACATGGTACTCTACGAATATGTTCACCTTCTTTTTCTTGGGTGGGGTTTCATCAAATAACTTCTCCCGCTCTGGGCGGAGCGGGAGGTCGTCTCAAAGTTTTACTGACTAAAACCGACCCGTGTTCCTTCAGTTGCCTGTGTGCCAGGGCCACGGTAACCCTTTCGGACAAACCCACGAGCTGGCAGACATCAGCCCTAGCGGGCCCCGTCAGTGTGTGCTGACATCTGTTTCAGGCGCGCGTGGAACACAACGCGCCGATGACACAGGCCTGCGGGGTAATTACGTAACACACTAACAGTAGGAATGGTTTTCATTTTGACAGTTCAACAACATTCATTGCGTTATTTACGTTGTTAAGCAGACAAGTTTTTCGAATTTATTAAGCAATGGATTAGTAATAGGCTTCAAAATGATTCAGATTATGATAGATAGTGTGGTACGTAATTAGGGTGCTGGTCCTTACCGGACGGCGAGCTGCAAATATGTTCACCTGCCTTCACTTTAAAAAGATAACCGACTGGTTGCCATCCTGATGTTCAGACGGATTTTGATTTGTGTTTAAGTATGTAATTTTTGTCATCATTTGATTAGCAATAAAACTGATATAGGTTCATAAATTCGTGTATAATTTAGCTCATTGAATTCAACGTTTTCTTTTTGACCGGGAAATGAAAGCGGCCTCGCAAAGCTGATGTCGCCGACGTCCACGTTACTTTGGTCTTGCGCCGATACTGACTCCACCGCCGCTAATTGACACGACGAGACTTACCTGCCAATGCGTTATTACCTACATCACACACACACACACACATCGAAAATGTTGTTAATAAAGCTTCCAAAGCACTTGGATTTATACTTAGGTTATCAGCTGATTTTAAAAACGTATAAAATTTTGAGAGTCATATCTTTACTGTGCTTTTGTCCACAGCCATTTGGAGTACGCCTCAAAGCATAAGGCGTTTCCTACGTTTCTTGCAGTACAAAACTAGGAAATATACTCCCAATTATATAACGCGATGTAAAAGGTTCCACATCTTACCACAGATGAACGCAGGCGCATTGCAGATATGACGTACTTATTTAAAATCGCAAATGATACTATAGATTGCCCTGAGCTGTTAGGCAATTTAGGATTAGTTACACACTGCAAAGTGTTCCACAAACCTAGTTTGTTACATGTCCCTCATTCCAAGTTTGCGTCTCATTCCTCGTCTCATTCCATCTTCTGGTGAACATGATTTGGATATATTCAATACCAGTGTTTCTCTGCTTAAGTATTTGTTGGTGAAAAGCTTCTCTGCAGAAAAGTAATTGTTTGCATCTTCGTTTGTATCTAGTCAATCGTGTAAGTAATATTTATTTCCAAATTTATTTTATTTATTTATTCTATGAAGGCACGGTTGGCGCAGTGGTTAAGCGATTGACTGCTGCGCTAAGTGTCGCTGGTTCGATTCCCGCACGGAACTAATATTTGTATGACCTACAAGTAGTTGTTCCGGGTCTGGCTGTTTGTGTATGTGAGTTTAAATGTTTGTAAAAGCACCCACAATACAGGAGAAATTTCCAGTGTGAGGCAACGTTTTTTTTAAAGAAAATATATATATACATATATATGTTATACTTAGGTATTTTGTACCGACCTTTTTCCTTTTCTCGTTATTTATTTCTAGTATTTATCAGTGGAAACTTGTAAATGGCATTCAATTGCATATTGTTCAAGAATACTGTATAAGTTAGCTGTAAGTTTCCCGAATAGAATAAAATAGTTTGTGATCGGTTGCGTCGTGTCCCTACCACAATTGAAATACTCGTGCTGTGACATTCTGGCTTCTCATTGGTGAGTTGAGTTTGTAACACGTTACTTTAGAGTATCCTCGTGGACGACAAGCCTCGGTAGCACTTGTAGCGATATTTACATCGCCACATGCGAGCTACACGTCACAATGACGTCACACAAAATCCTGCATCGCGCAAGCAGAGTTTACCGCGCAACTAGCATATATACAACATCCCGACATCAATCGTCGGGCAGTTGCCCACCAGACACGACACCCGTCTGGTCGGAGGATCCTCCCTTTTCTATAGAGTATGAGTGAACTTTACACCCTGTTCCTCATACCTCTATACACTTACCCTACGCTTCTGCCAGTGAGTGCTTCAAGCAGGGTGAAGGTGGCGACTTCTATAGCTGCACTGCTGGATAGGCCGGCACCCATCGGCACATCTGTCACTATCACCGCATCGAAACCGCTCACTTCACCTGGATTGGAGAAGAAGACGTATTATATTTTGTATGTCGCTACGTAAAAGAGAAGAAAATTACAGACCTCTCTGATTTTGCTTCATTGTCAAAATCACAGTGATCTGTATTCGTGTTATGATAAGGTTGCTTTTGGGTTGCTGCTACTGACAAGTCTGTCAAAATCATAGTAATCTTTATTTCCATTTCAATAAGGTTGTCGTTGGGTTGCAGCTGTCAGAGGCAAAATAACTATGTAAGGACTTTACCATGGCTTGAGAAAAAGTGCAAAGCTTTGGGATTTGATTGATAGGCTTGGATATAAACACGGCTGTCATTATCAGCATAATTTCAGCCGAATTACGTTCACTGCTGGAAATAGGCCTCCCACAAGCATTGGACTATCAAATAGACCTGTTCTGTGCTTTTCGCATCCAGCAGATTCCCGCGACCTCCACCTGGTCATCGGTCCACCTTGTGGGAGGCCTACCAATGCTGCGCCTTCCACTCTATGTCAGTCGTATGAAATGGCAATAACACGTAGCCTACCAATCATCGCAACAATCAAGTTCCCCGAACGTACAGTAAATTTTGACGTTTTCCTCGGTCTTCGTCATATTTACGCAGGGTGCTATAATTTGTCTTATTAAAATTAGCTTGACATATTGTGTCATTTGAAGAATTATTTCAAAGTCAGAGCGCATTCCTTTGTTTGAATCAGAATCAAAACTTTAACTTATAAATAAATAAAAACTTGAAAAACTTATAAATATTTTACGAAGTTTGCAAAGAAATGATTTAGTTTCCAACTTTACCAGGTATTCTGAATTAAAACGTCTACAACAGAGCGTAGTTAAAATGCTATTGAAGCGTATTTTTAACCGACAAAAAAAAGGAAGAGGTTCTTTACAATGAATTACAGATTATTTAAATGCCAAAGAGTTCAATAAAGTGTAAGAAAAAAACAAATGAGCATCGTCGGAACAACGCACTTTTCGGAGCGCACCTGGAGCTCCAAAAACAGAAATACCTATGCTTTTACACAATAAGTGAACCGTGAGGTTTGGTGGAAGAGCTGCATTCATGGAGAGACCAATCTGGACAAAGGAAACTGCGACAGCCCGATCTGACCAGAGGCGTACTTTTTTTTTTTCCTTTATTAAAAAGGCATGTGACATCCCCAAACCGCACTGGGCCCGCATGGTGGATAATGGCCCGCTGCCTCTCACAGAGAGTATGCCTGTGTCCCAGCAGTGGGACCCATGACTCATTTGTTAGTAAAAACGTATCCTATGTTAGTACAATAAAATAATAAGATAAATTCATCTACATCCTAATAACAAATAACGCTTCACCGCGGCTGCACCATTTCATGGGAAATGGCACAGCAGCGACTCACGTACGGACAGTCCAGCCTGTTCGAAATTAGAGTCAGGATACTGTTGTTGCCGCCCCACACCCCACGCACCAGGGATGCACAGTTTACGCACTGTGGCATAGAAACAATCCACATGTGCATCCGCGAACATCCCTGGTACAGTAGCGGGGCAGCCTCAACAGCACCCTGAACGCGTTGTTCTATTGCACGCGGATTATAGACTGATTATGCTAATGATTATGCTTATTAAAATAAACCAGGTTCAAGATAAGTTAAGATTGTTGAACAAAACTAATCAGAAATGTTAAACTAACTTATTTTTTGACGTGATTATTTTAAAACTTAGGATAGTGTCGATTTGCACTTTAAACAAGTTCATTCTACTTTCTGGGTCGGAACGGATGCGCTCGATTTGCATCAAACAAGTAATAATCGCTTCGACGTCGTCGTAAGCGAGCTTCAGGCCGAAACATTCAAGGCTCCTTCAAACAGGCGCGACACGCGACGCGAATGGCCCGCAACACAAAGACATCGCTCGTCGCGTGACAGTTGGTGCCTTTGTGTCGCGTCGCGTGTAGCGCCTTTTTGAAGGATCCTTCACACACGATTCGCATTACAGCTCCCAGGGCAAACAGGCGCGACGCGACTATAGTAGAATAATTTATATGAAAGCTTCATGCAAATGGTTTTACAAGAGTTGCGTCCTTTATGTCACATGAGACAAAAAAAATTGGTAGAAGTGACAAATTTTAAGTAGCCTTTATAATGCTAACTACCAAATCAGGACTCACCTGGAAAATTCGCCACCACACCCTTCACATAATTCGCCCAGGCAGGTTGTCCTGGCTTCAAGGGAGCTGATGCTGTTGGGGCAGGGAAGCTGGTCTTCACCTCCTCGCCGGTACCCAGAACTGACAGCAGGCGACATTCACCTGTTTTATTCAGACCACCCACTATGAGGGTCACGAAGGGTAACGCCTGGCGGAAGAAATATTATTTTTATTGTTTTTGATGATCATAATTAATGTCTTTTTTTTATATTGCGATAAAGTGTTTTTTTTTTTTGTATCACGTAGCCAATTAAGAGGGCGCACAACGGTCCACTAGCGCCGCTCCTTTAAAAAAAGAAATCTCGTGACTGAGAAGGAATTATGAATAAAGGTTGGTAAAGACCGTCGGTAAGTGTGTCTAGAATTTTCTAATACCTTTTATAAAATTTCATATTGCGACACGAAGCAACATAATTCGATCTAAAGAAAAGCGGCCACATTCCTGTAGTTCGTATTTTATTGCTTCGCGTCTCAATATGAAAGTTTATGAAAGGTATTAGAAATTTCTAAACACACTTACCGAGGGTACTTACAAACCGTTATTCATAATTCTTTCTCAGTCAGGAGATAATATTTTTTTAAAGGAGTGGCGCTAGTGGACCGTTGTCCGCCCTCTTTATTGCAAGTATTCTGAACGTCGTCATTGTCATGTACATCAGACAAAATTCTCTTAACGGAAAAATCATTTTAATATAATTGTGTTAAATGTATGTGATGCGGCATTACTCTAAATAAATAACCTAATAATTCCTAGTCTGAGTACGTAAAATTGGATCTGGAAATGTTATGCTGAATTTAGAACATTATTACAAGGGTACGAGTAACTTCAATCACTCTAACTGACTCTGGGTGACTGGCTCGTTGGTCTAGTGACCGCTATCACTTCTGCTGAGCATGAGGTCCTGGGTTCGATTCCCGGGTCGGGCAAATTATTCCATCTGGAATTTCTCAGTAGCAGCCCGGAGTCTGAATTTGTGCCCGGTTGATGGCAATAGGCTCGGCCCCTGTTACATGTAACTCAAACATAACTGGCGAAATATGGGTGTACTATGGGTGCACCTCTGCCTAACCCTTCGGGGAATACGGGCGTGATGTTATGTTATGTTAACTTTAATCATAGCCGTCATATTTCCACTCACTCATAACTTAACAAAACTTATGAGTGAGTGAATGTGAACATAAATTCAGAGGAAAATTAACTCAGCTTTGGGGCAAATAAGATAGCATAATATTGATAAACAATCCAACTAACCTACAATTTCATTCAGAAAATTAAGACAAGATTTCAGTAACGTGTTGCTAAAGATATTGTAAAAGATAAAACAGCTGAGTCCATGTCACTTTAATTGGTGATTTATCATTATTACAACAAAACACAGTTCCAATAATATTTTCACAAAATTTCTTGACTATACCAATATTTTTGTAGGTACGACTGATTGCACATTTTTGTGGTTATTAAAAAGTTGACGAGGGTTTAAGGCTTCTTATGAAGTCCCCTAATTTAACTTTGCAAATCAACTTCCGTTCCTGTCGCTCTAAGTTAAAACTTGTATGAATTCATTTGGTAACATCATGCGAACCGGATTTCATATTCTGAAGCTTAACCGGGTTTATTGTAGAAAGAGAAGTAATACAGGAACTCAGTACAAAAACCTAATCAATATGCGTTAAATAAAGGTTAATCGGAAAATAAAATCAGTAAAACTCCGATCAAACAATGGTATAACCCACCATTGACATTTACGTTGGAAGTAATTTTACAAAAGGCGTAGGTGGCGAAGACACAATCAATATCTACAGAAGACATCTACCCGATCAAGAAATTATCGTGTTACTGTGAAAGGTTCTCATTCATAATTAATTCACAGGGTTGTTCAGGGTGCTGATAAGGTTGCCGCGCTACTGCAGTGCTTCGGGCATGTTTGCAGAGGCGGGAATAGATAGATTTCCAGCACTCATGCGTAATCGCTGCGCATCCATCATGCGCCGGTTTCGCGCCAGTCCTAACATCATTCTAAAGGTTATAGCGGACAGGTGGGACAGCCCGATGCTGAGACATTGGATCACAGACTGCATTGGATACGCCTACACGCCACTGAGTGCATGTAGTGTGTTATCACACAAAAGTTTATAATTATCTTCTGGTAGAATTTAAGTACTAACATTAGTTTATAAGTTGTTTGTATACTAACCCAAATGGACTAATGGTCTGAATTAAATGATTTTTATTTATTTATTTAACGGAAATTAAGGGGAACCGCGAGGTTTCCCGCGAAATTCAAATTTTCTTAAGTTTTTAGCAATTTGCAGGTCAGTATTAGGTTGTATGTTTAACAAAATATTATTCGCGACCGTAACAAGTATATACGCACGGAACAAATATTTTTATGACCTAAAAGTAGTTGTTCCGGGTCTTTTTTTTATTTTTTTGGGTGCGTAATCATCAAATGACCTCTCCCGCTCTGGGCGGAGCGGAAGGGCGTGTCAGACTCTTACTGACTAAAACCCACCCGTGTTCCTTCAGTTGCCTGTGCGCCAGGGCTACGGTAACTCTTTCGAACAATCCGCAGCCCCGGCAGGCATCGGTCCTATCGGACCCCGTGAATTTTGCTGACATCTCTTTGAGGCGCGCGTGGAACACGATGCGCCATCGACCCGGGCCTGGTCCTTGCCGGACGGTGAGCTGCCCATTGCTCGCCGTCCGCAAGCCCGCGCCTACGGTGGCCGGGAGTCGGCAATCGACTCCCGACGCCCATGGTGTCTCCTCCTGCGGCGACTAGGGGCGCGAGGGCGCAGTGATTGCCTCTCCCACTCGCGCTCCGCCTCCTCCTTCGCGAGCATTACTGCTTCGCAGAAGGAGGTGACGGCTTCCCATTCCCTCTCGCTCCGTACCATGGCCTGAACCAGGGCCGGACGCGAGAGGTCGCCGCTGCCGATCGCCGCCACGAGGACACGGCGGTGCTCCGCCCAAGCCGGGCAGACCTCCACCGTATGCTCCACCGTGTCCTCCGGTCGATCCACACAATGATAACACCCGGGCGTTTCCTCCCGCCTTATTCAAAACAGGAACCTCCCGAAACAGCCATGTCCGGTGAGGACCTGCGTCAGGCGGAAGGTGAGGACGCCGTGGCGCCTCTCAAGCCACTCCTCAAAGAGGGGTCTTACCGCCGCAATTGTGGCGTGCCCTGCGCTGGGTTGCGACAGTCGCAATCTCCATGCCACCATAAGATCCCGCCGGAGCTCTGACCGCTGTGCCGCGATTTCTCGCGGCAGCGGAGTTACGCCCCGGCGTTTCGCCTCCTCGCGCCACTCCCAAACGTGCGCGAGGACTTTTGCATCCAGATCCCACGGCGGCAATCCGGCAAGGAGGCTCGCCGCCTCGCAGGAGACCGTGCGGTATCCCCGTACCATCCGGAAGTTGTTCCGGGTCTGGCTGTTTGTGTATGTGAGTTTGAATGTTTGTAAACGCACCCATAATACAGGAGAAATTTCTATAACAACGGCAACGTTTAAAAAGAATATATATATATATATATATATATTTACAGAATATAATAATTAAAATCAAAAATACAACCCTCCAAGTTCCTTCATAAAATCCTATCCAATGACAATTTTGTAAAACATCAATCAATAGGATTATTTGTTACGGTCGCGAATAATATTATATTCAACATACAACCTGACACTGACCTGCAAGTTGCAAAACATGTATGAAAATTTTAATTTCGCAGGCTACCTGGCGCTTCCCATTTCCATTAATTAACCCTTAAGGGTTAATTAATTAGGAAAAGGGTTTCTTCGACTTCCTTGTGTCTTTGCCTGCCTTAACTATTGTTAACGCTGTATTCATTATTGTTGTAAGCGTTTTTCTGTCTGTAGTTAGTACCGCCCATTCATCCATAAAGGCTCCTACAAACAGGCGCGACATGTGACGCGAATGGCACGCGACACAAAGACACCGCATGTTGCACGACGAGCGCTGCTTTTGTGTCGCGTACGAATCGCATCACATGTCGAGCCTGTTTGAAAGTGCCTTTACAAGTAATTATCTGTTTAAGTAGGTACCTACTTTTGTATTAAGAAGTTGTTATTTATTTTTAATTATCAGATACAAGCTTCATATGGAAAGCTTTACTATATGAGGGGTACAATCAACCCCTTAAAGATAGCAGATAACCAGTGACAAAATCAGCAGCCTGTATAACCTTATAAAATCGTACCTTCATAATTTAAACCATAAATCCCAAAACTACACGTACAAAAGCTCAATGTCCCAAAATGCGGCGTTCTCCTAATAAATCGGATGTAACCACACACATCCGTGAAATAGCTGTCACGACTACTCACGAGGCACGTAGCACAGTGACAAAGTACACAGACCGCAACAATGTCTTGAGGAATATTATACAACAATGTCTTAAGGTGAATCCTTAGCTGTAGCCCGCCAAATTCAAATTTTCTTTGCTATTTTGCAAATTGCAGGAATGTGTACCGTTGTATGTTGATCAAAATGTGATTCGCAACTGTAGAAATGATATATGTATTTACTGAAAAATAATCATCAATTTCATATTAATCGTCAAACTTTCAAAGCGACTCAAAGGCACCGCTCGTCACGCGAAACGCGGTATCCTCGCGTCGCGTGTCGCACCTGTTTGTAGAAGCCCTTAGGTTATTGAGGTTCTTTTCTAAATGGATAAAAATAGAAGGTACATACCTATACCTATGTACGTAACCCGTTTGTTGAACAAGCAAAAACCGTTAAAGAATAGAACAACGTGATCTAGTGGTATAGTAATTTTATTCTAGGTACATCGTCTTCACATATGATTACATAATTAATGTGAACTTACATAATATTGTAAAAAAAATTAAAAGAGTAACGGTGGAGTTTCTTGCCCATTCTTCTCCATACGAAACTACCTTTTGGAAGGGGCAACTAGAATCAATTCAATTTTTTTGTAAATTTTGACGTTCAAAAGTGCCTTTTATTGCCTATTTGAAATAAATGATTTGACTTTGACTTTAGTGATATCCAAATTTATTTAAAAGTTTACTTGAAAATTATATCTCGTGGTCTCAGAAAAATTGGACACCTGAGGCAGATTCACAAGCTCAGGAGCTTATAAAATGACAGAATTAAGTTAATACAGCCTTTAGGGCCTGTTGTTTGATACATAGTTAAAAAAACCATTAGTCAATTTAACAATTAGTCACTTAACAATAGTTAAACTTTAACTACTCTGTCTACGCATGGTTAACTTTTATAGCAAATTGACAATTTTTTTAACTATAGTTAGCTTAACCGTTTGTCAAACAACATACTTATGTAATTTTTAACAAATTGTTAGTTTAACTAACGCATTTTAACTATTAGTATGTTTGACTACTGATCAAACACCGGGCCCTTAGTCACACTTTAGTCTTTAAAAGAATTACATGCAAATAGGCATGGTACGAGTAACCAGACCATTGTTTTGAGCCCGGGAAAACCCAGTTTTCCTTTAAAAATATAAGCATCTTATATAAAGCTTTCCAAACAATTTTATTTGTCAAGAAATACCCAGAAATTAAAATTAAATTACATTTTTCCATATCAATCCGGAAGCAGTATTATATAAAATAAAAATAAAATATATAATAAATAAAAATAAATTACTGTTCTGTACTGTACTGTCTCGCTGGTCTCTAGATCGCAAGCGCTACTACTAAGCATGAGGTCCTGGGTTCGATTCCCAGGTCAGGCAAAGTGTAAAGGCTCCTACAAAAACGCTACACCAAGGCACCGCTTATCGCGCGACACGCGGTGCCTTTGTGTCGCGTTCGATTCGCGTCGCGTGTCGCGCCAGTCTGTACAAGCCTGTATTGGGTTTTTCCGTCGGGGATTTCTCAGTAAAGAAAAGAAGAAGGAAAGAAAAATTGTTTATTCTGCACAAACAAAGCACAAGCAGGCCGGAGTCTAGAATTGTGCCTGGTTGATGTCAATAGGCTCGCGCCCTACTACATGGGACTTAAACATAACTTGCGCATTGTGGGTGTACTATAAATATACCTCTGCTTAACCCTTCGCGGATTACAGGCGTGATGTTAAGTTAAGATGTATGTTCTGCACAGCCAAAGTGATACTGGGTTTTAAAATAGGTCAATCAATTCAGCCTATTTCAGTCTACTGCTAGACATGTAGGAATTTCCCAAGTTTCGCCACAAAACCTAGTTTCTCACCTCTTGCAAGGTACACCAGCCGCCTTGTTATGATTCTTTTATTAGGTAAACTAGGTCAATTAATAAAATAAGACCCACTTGTACAGCCTATCACTAAACACGTTTAGCGCTAAACGAGTTTTAAACATCATTCTGTCTCTGTCATCTTCAAACATTTGACAGAAACAGAACGTATGTTTTAAACTCGTTTAGCGCTAAACATGTTAAGTGACTGTCTGTGCAAATGGGTATAAATAATCACAATACGAAGTGGTGCTTTCAAGTGCCGTTAGCTAAAAAAAACTGCTAAGTGTCTCAATACCTAAACCGGCGGTATAATTGTGTACACTTGCACCGCCAATCACTAAACACGTTTAGCGCTAAACTAGTTTTAAACATTATTCTGTCTCTGTCATCTTTAAACAATAGACAGAAATAGAATTATGTTTTAAACTCGTTTAGCACTAAACGTGTTTAGGGATTGGCGGAGCAAGTGGGCCTTACAATGAAAATTACTTTTATTTTAACAGTTCAACAACATCCATTGCGTTATTTATTTAGTTGAGCAGACGATTTTTTCAAGCAATCGGAGCAATTGATTGGCAATTTATTTCAAAATCTTTCGGATTGTGATTGAAGAAACTGTGTCACGCAATTAGAGTGCAAATTAAAAAAAAAAGAACAAAAAGAGTGATTAATGATAGATTTGTAGATGTTTCAAAGTCCATAATTAAAAACCGGATAAGTGCGTGTCGGTCCACGCACAATGAAAGATTCCGAAGTTGGGTTGAATTTATCCCAAGAACAAACTTAACATTACAGTTGAAAAACATGTCACACACACGCACCAACAGGTCATGTCATGTCTGTGTGTGTGTTGTCATGTCATGTGTGTTGTCAATTAATGTCGTTCATTTGTTAGGTGCGTTTTGTTTGTGCAGAATAAACTATTTTTCTTTCTTTCTTTCTTTCTATGTTCTCCCATACATATCCAAAAACTACCATTTAGCTGGCAGCTTACACTTGACTCAAACAAACAATATTTCGCAACGGGATCCCTCAATCGAAAAATTATTTTCACTCACCCTTAACGACATCGACACCCCACACCATAGAATAGACGAGACAACTAAATTGTATCCCCACTTTACGTGTACGGGAGGTGCACAAAAACATTTTATTTTACATATTTTATTTTACCGTTTTCTTGGCGAGATTAATATGTATACCCATGCCTAATATACAGCTTTCTAGTACTAAGAGTTTCTGAGTTACACCGCGGACACACAGACAGACAGACAAGCAGACAGATGGACGGACATGGCGAAACTATAAGGGTTACTTGATGACTACGGAACCCTAAAACTGATTCTTACCACAGGTAAAACATATCCTTCACAATAGTCTATGTGTTCTCCTATAAGGTTGACGCGACCCGGCGCACACGCCGCGGCTTCGGGTTGACGACCGAACGCTGCAACGAACTTATCGCGCGCCTGTTTCAGAAGCACTGCTTCGCCTTTGGCCACCGCTTCATTTGACATCTGCAAGTAATGAAAATTATTAGGTATAATAAGACACGCTGGAGTCAAAAATAAGCAGGTAGCCCACTTGATGGTAAGAAGCACAGAGTACGGAATCGCCGTGTCTAGAGATAAAAGTGCGTTGAGAACACAACTTCTGTCACGGACGGGCATTCAAACCCGTCAATTTCTTTACGTCATTTGTATAGTCGTGCGCGTAAACGGGACACGCTTAGTCTGAATAGAAAGTGTTGATAGTGCCGCCTCTCTAGATAAGGACAAAGCTGAAGAACTGGCTAGAAGAGCATCCAGCGCAGCAGTTTGTGGACCCAAACCTATCGTGCCAATCCCCTTCACCCAACTATGCAGGTGGCTACAGAAGTTCAGCCACACACCAGCGGAGAGCTGGTGGACCTCGACAACGGGCTGCAGGCAGTCAAGGAAACTCTGCCATCCTTAGATGGCAGCCTAACCAGACATTTATTACACCTGGACAGGAACGGCCCGCGCCTGGTGACTGGGACCATCACGGGACATTGCTCGCTAAACAAACACTTCCACACAATAGGCATAACGGACAGCCCTCTATGTAGGGCTTGCATGGAGGCTGAGGAAACCATCGTGTCGAATGCACAGGCGTCACCCAGATTAGGACAGAAACCCTCGGGGCACCCAGATCTTACAAAGATGTTCTCAACAGACCAGGAGATTTGATCAATTTCTGGAGGGAGGTGGGCTGGTTAGAATTACCACTGAAGGCCACCATGGCCCACGCACAATGGTCCACCTGAAGGACTAAGTGCGGAAACCGAACCCTCTAACATAGAGATAGTGTCACCTCTATTAGCGGCCGCAAAGGCGTCTCCGTGCTTTGTGGTAATTAGTCACCGCTGCACATGGACATTTTCACTACAAAGGGCAACTTAAGTGTGGTCAGCCAAAATACAAAGCTTAAGGTGAATCCTCAGCTGTAGCCCGCCAAATTCAAATTTTCTTTGAATTTTTTTCTTAGGTAGAACAAATTTCCAAAGTTTGACGATTGATATGAAATTTATGATTATTATTCAGTAAGTATATCATTCAGTCCTACAGTCGGGAATCGCATTTTCATCAATATACGACGTAAAACAGAGCTGAAATTTGCAAAAACCAAAGAAAATTTTAATTTGGCGGGCTACAGCTGAGGATTCACCTTAAATGTCTCTTGAGCTTCTAAATACACCGGTCCCTATACCCTTCTAACCGAAAAACAGCCTTATTGCCGTCAGTCACGTTGCTGCTCTGCGGCAAAAAGGCTGCACAAAGAGCTTTAATACTACTACTATATAGCGGTCCTAAAACAGGAATCCCAAAAGAGAGAAATAGCCTTCTATTTAATATAACAACCGAGTTTTCATGAATCTTGCCGAACGGTCTGAAATTCATACATATTATGAACCTAAGCTTAATCTGCAGATTATGAAATTCCTGCTTAATCCCTGAATTCATATTTTGGGAGTATTATTACATTATGTACACGTGTGCTTTTTTTCCACAGAATAGCAGACAGGACACTAATCTAGGTGGTTCTCTACAGTATTCACAATATTTAGTTACGAATTACACAAAATGATGTAACCCTAACAAAAAAATCACTCTGCGCCACCGTTACGTTCAATATGGATAGGATACGTACGTACGGATGCCGAGCATGTACCAAAGTGACCCATCCAATGACAGTCAATGCGTGACGCACATAAACGAATTGTATACATGTACCTACGGGGTAATTTCCTAACACACTAACAATTGCAATGCCTTTCATTTAGTTAATTCGACATCCTTCATTGCGGTATTTGCATTATCGAGCAGACGAATTTTTCAAACTTATGAAGCAACAGATTAGGAATTTCTTCCAAAATCGTTTCGAATTCTGAAAGAGAGTGTGTTACGCCATTGGGATGCTGTACTTAAGAGGATGCATGGTGAAAGTTGGCAACGTCGCCGTCGCAAATAGCTGCAAAATATTTCCTACTAGCTGTGCCCTGCGATTTCACCCGCATAAAGTCTCAATCCCATAAAAATATTGGAATAAAAAGTATCTCGAGTATTAATCCAGGTCACGGTCTACATATATGTGCCAAATTTCATCCAAATCCGTAAAGCCCTTTTATCGTGAAAGCGTAACAAATAAACAAACAAACTCACATTCGCATTTATAAGATATCTAATTCAGTTTTATTTTTGCAATTCATAATCAATATTTTAGTACATTACGATATTTCATATTAACATTGGTAATATTGATTGGAGTATTTGAAGGCATTCAAAGCATACAGACGTGCACATCGATGCATTTAAAAAAATAAAATAAATTAACGTTTGCATAAATAGTGACCTAGTTTTAGTGTATTAGTGTTATACAGAGAAACATTTTAAGTGATAAGTTAAAATAATGAACTGACTTGATTATTTGGTAATATATTGTGATATATGGAAGGCAGCCCATTCAATCGGAGCGCGATGATACGGCGCAGCCCTCCACCGACGCCGATCCCGGTACCGACCCCGGCATCGCCACCGCCCCAACAACCAAGACAGGACCAAGATGATACAGTTGAAGTAGTGTCCACTCCGGAGATCCAGAACTGGATGAGTTCTATTGAGCAGTGCCTGAATGAGGTATGTGCTATTGCTTCTGACGGAAAGCTAAACGCTGAGCAGAAGCTAAAAATAAGCAATCTTTGCCGAAAAGTAGGACATGGAGTTTCGCAAATGGCTGTTCAATACCAGTCACTTAAGCAAAAAGCCATACAAACCCATACCTCCCTTAAAACTATGACCGAAGCTCGAGACCTATCGGACTGTCTTACGGAGATGAACCGGACGATTCAGGAGTCCTGTACAAAGCAGGGTGCGGCTACTACATCTTTTGCAGATATGGTGAAGAAGGGGTCCAACAACTTTGTTCGTCCCAATACTTTTAGTTCCGTAGCGATTTATCCCTGTGATAACTCAAAGACCAGTGAAGAAACGAAGAACATGGTCCAAAAAATCATATGCCCTGGAGAAATGAAGCTGAAAGTACGAGGCGTACGCAAAATAGGAAAAGGAGGACTTATAATCAGCACCGAGACCAAAGATGACCTAGATAAGCTCAAACAAACAGTCCAACTCGCTTCGTCAGGGCTTACTGTCGACGAACCTCAAAAGCGCAAACCTCGCATTATAGTTATAGGAGTTCCCACATCAATGACTGAAAATGAGGTTTATAAATGTATTTATGAACAGAATTTGGCCGACAAATTGCCGACTATGTCCCAAGATACATTTTTGACCTCAATAAAACTGAGCCACAAATCTGGCAGGAAAGATGCTGAGAATTGCAACTATATTATAGAAGTTCCAGCCATCATTCGAAAAGCCCTCATCACACAGGACAGATTATTTATAAATTGGACGTCCTGCCCAGTACGAGACTTCACACTGGTAACTAGATGTTACAAGTGCCAGCAGTACGGTCATGCAGCCAAGACATGCAAAATAACTGCCCCCACATGCGGACATTGCGGTGAAGAAGGGCACACAATCCAAGACTGCACAAAGAAAGTGAATCCACCAAAATGTGCTACATGTTTGCGCTTTAAAAAACAAGCCAACCACAAGACGGGAGACACAGATTGCCCGGCTAAAAAAGCTGCCGAATACAGGTATATTAATTCGATAGATTATGAAGGCGCCTAAGAGCGCCACATACTTGTTTATATTTTAGACTTAACTTATTATAGTTTAGTATGGATGGTAACTTAATTACCGATATAGATAACACATTTTTAACTGTGTCAAAGACATGTGACGTTGAGGACTGCAGAAAATATCTTTCCGACTATCAAAATTCACTAACCGTATTGACCCAAAACATTCGTACTATTTATAAGAACATAGATAGCTTTAACATTTTTCTTCATAGACTTAACTTTGATTGTGATATAATGGTACTTACCGAGTGCTGGCTATCTAATCGCTACGATAACCTTCCATTAATACCGGGGTACAACTTATTGCATACCACAATAAACCACAATCAAAATGATGGTGTGGTAGTCTTTGCTAAGGAATCATTAAAGGTCACAGTGGAGGAACATACTCTACCTGACTGTATGAGCAATTGTTTAGTCATGAAAATTGGTACAACCACAGCGATAATAGCTATGTATAGATCCCCTTCCGCTAGAAACTTAGATCCTTTTAACAAATTCTTAAATCAGATTTTTCAAGCACTAAGCCCATTTAAGAATGTTATACTAACAGGTGATTTAAATATAAATATTGGCTCCGAAAACTGCGATGCAGGTACTCAAGATTACCTTAATATCTGCTTATACCATGGTTTTCTCTCCGCTCACACATTGCCAACTCATCAGAGCGGTTCCTGCCTCGATCATATGATGATCAAAACCAGCTTATCATATATTACGCTTGTTACTAACTCGACAATTACTGACCATCACGCAGTCCTACTAACTGTAAATTTAACGCTGCCTAAGCTAATTCGTCCTCAGACTATTAGCAAATTAAACACAAACAAACTCGAATATGATTTATGCAACATTGATTTTAGCCTAGTTTACAATACTGCTGACGCTAATTTGGCTTTATCGTACTTAATAAAACATGTGCAACAAGCAATATTACGTAACACGACAGTTTCTACAGTAAACAAGAAACTTTATAATATTAAACCATGGATTACTCCCGGACTAATTCGGTGTATAAGACACAGAGATAAACTTCATCAGAAAACCAAGAGATACCCTGATAATGTAATAATTCTAACCATATATAAAAGATACAGGAATTTCTGTAACAATCTCCTAAAGAATATTAAAAACAATTACGATAAAAACGAATTAAATAGAGCAGGTACAAATAGCAAACAACTTTGGAAACATATTAAAAATGTCACCAATATGTCTAAACAGCGTGAATCAAATTCGAGTTTACTGCTTACTAATCCTTCACCAATCTTATCAGCTAACAAAGTAAATAACTTTTTTGTAAATATTGGAAAAATCCTTGCCGAACAGATTCCGAAATATTGCGACCAACTACTTTTTCAAAATTCAGACAATAGCTGTTACCCGAAATCTTTTGCTATGTTGGACACTGATGAAGATGAAATAACCCGAATCATTTCTGGGCTAAAGGATGACTGTGCAGTTGGATGGGATAATATAAGCAATAAGATCCTTAAACTCTTTAAGCATATTTTGGTACCTCCCTTAACGCATATATTTCGAATCTGTCTTTCCGAAGGAATTTTTCCTAGTTGTCTAAAAAAGGCAGTTGTAATCCCTATCTTTAAATCTGGAAGTAAAGACGCAGTTAATAATTACAGGCCAATATCCTTACTCCCCTCAATGTCAAAAATACTAGAGAAAATCATAAACAGTAGACTAGTTAATTACCTAGAAAAAAACAACATCTTATCCCCTGCGCAATTTGGTTTTAGAGCCAAACTATCGACAGCCGATGCGGTGCATAGCCTTACTGATTATATTTCAAAAGAACTCGGTAAAGGAAACCAGACCTTGGGAATCTTTCTCGATTTGGCCAAGGCCTTCGACACGGTGTCTGTTTCTGTTCTGCTGAATAAATTAGAGACCATAGGAATAAGGGGAACGCCGCTGAAACTTTTTACTGACTATCTAAACGGCAGGTACCAATGTGTTAGAATAGATAATATTACAAGTGCTGAACAGAAAAATACTGGTTTTGGTGTTCCTCAGGGAAGTATTCTAGGCCCCACCCTATTCCTGATTTATATTAATGATTTGTGTAATTTAAATATTAAAGACGGCAAAATTATATCATATGCCGACGACACGGCGTTAATATTTACCGCTAAATCCAGTAGCGAACTGTTTGAAATCGCTCAACTAGGTTTTAATACTGTGACTAATTGGCTTCAAAGCAATTTACTAACATTAAATGCCGACAAGACAAAATATATTAACTTCTCCATGCGCAAGCCTCAACAAAACATTACTAACCCTCATCTATATGCCCATCAATGTGGAAACCGTGCAGGCAACATGTGTATTTGTCCTTTTATCCTCAAAACGAGCAACATAAAATACCTGGGGGTAATAATGGACGACACACTTTCTTTTAGAAAACATATTGAAAGTCTAGTTAAAAGAGTGCGCAAACTAATATATGTTTTTAAGAAATTGCGAACATTAGCAGATTCAAAATTAATCACACAAGTTTATTTGGCCCTATGTCAATCTATAATTCAATACTGTATCACTTCTTGGGGTGGCGCACCAAAAACTAATTTGCTTCCTCTTGAAAGAGCTCAGAGAGCTATTTTAAAGGTAGCAAACTTCCATCCCTTCTTCTTTCCTACAGATCTGCTTTATAAATCCTGCAACGTACTGACAGTTCGCCAGCTTTTCATAATGCACTTGGTATTAAAACAGCACACCATGCTTACCTACAATGCTGACAATACTAACAAGAGACGGAATGATATAGTATGCATATCTAATGCCCCCTCAAAACATGTCTTTGTTGAAAGATTTTTCACATTCTTAGGCCCATTTCTGTACAATAGATTAAATAAAAAACTAAGTATCTATAAATTAAATTACTATAGCTGTAAAAACATTATACTTAAGTTTTTACTAACCATCAATTATGCACAGACAGAAGATCTACTTGTTGTCTGCAAATAGAAACGCTAACATGCAATTTTACTTTTATTTACCTAAGTTTTATTTTAGTTGTAACTTTATACTCATTGTTAATTTATTACATTATGTATTTATGCACTTTCTAGCCTGAAGCACAGGTTCAACCTAGTTCAGGCAATTTAGCAACTGTGCTCTATTTTAATTGTAAAGGTATTTATTGTAAATGTGTCCCTCTTATAAATAAACGATTTTATATTATATATTATATTGATAAATTAATTAAAACAGTGAAATATTTGACAGCAATATGCGACGTTGCCCATAGTAAGCAAACGCGAGGATCATACTCAATATATCTCAATATATGTAGAAGAAAAGGCATTTTCCCAGCTGGTATTATTATAAAAACAACTTAAACAAATAAACAACTCTATTCTACACACGTTGGTAATGCATGGTCAATATCAATTTACCACCGATCCACTTCACTTTAATTAATTAAAAGAAGTGCAATCAATTGAAACAATGGTGTTACAATGTCCACGTTATAAGTAGTAGTATTATGAGATGGATATATTATAACAATTCTTTGTTATGACAGAACACCAAGTCTGTTTCGTGAAACGGTTATGCAGAGATTTATCTACCTATTATGTATAGAACACCCACCGTTTGCCAGGGTAATGGCGGCGAACTTAAAGCACATGAATAAAAAACCGAGTTTCGGTTATTATTCATGTGCTTATAGCCTCAGAAAGAGTATTCTATTCTTATAGCCGCCAAACGGGCTACTTTATGGGTTTTATTATTGTACAGTAGCGGCCATAAGTCCAGTAGCAGTTACAGAAATCTATCGCATCAAAACAAGTCGTACTTACGACCTTTTTCTATAACAAACATTCTGCACACATACACGATCTCGTTTATCGCACTCTTTCATTATTATCTAGTCAGAAAGAGTGCAACATAATGATCATTTGCCTTAGTGACAAGCCTATCATGTCACGACGACGTATTAAGATACTGCTATTTAATTTCAATTAGAAAAATATGTGTCTGTGTGGCTTAGCGGTTAACGTTTTGACATAGTCCGCACGTTGTAGCCTGCGTTCGAACCCCAGTGATGTTACACTTTTTGTGTTTTAATTATGAATTCTGAACATCTACGATAAGTTAGACATGATGAGATGTGTATTAGTTGAACTTATTATTAACAAAAAAGAAAAAAATGAGGGTGAATGTGAAACAAAATAAACTACTTGATTGAATAAAGTAACGAAGTTGTTGGTAGGTGAACTTTGTTACGAGCGTTTGTGTTATTATTGCGATTAGCGTGTTGTTTGAATATCTTTAATCAAGATGCAAGCAAATATTAGTATTGATGCCAGGGCAAATATTGTAGCTTTGCGTAAAAATGGGCTTCATATTTCTCAAATTTCAACTGAAACCGGCTTATGTGTAAGTTATTTTTAAAGATTATAATTATGATGATAGTTGTGGTGTATGATTTTCTTATTAAATAAATCGCTAGTTGCAAGTGTGTAATAAAAATTATATTTTCGTTTTTTAGAGAAATACTGTGAGCCGTTGGATAAAGAGGTTTAAGGAAGAAGATAGTCTGAAGAGTCGTGTAAGAAGTAGAAGGCCGCCGCTTATTAACTCGATTCAGCGACGTTTCATGGTGGAAGAATATGAAAAAAATGGTTTCATTCCAACTAGAATGTTTGCAGATCAATTTGATACATCATTGCGAACTGTTCGCCGTGCACTCCATGCTGAAGGCTTACATCATCGGAAACCAGCTAAAAAACCATTTTTGACACAAAAACACAAGGAGGAACGACTACGTTTTGCTCGGGAATATTTAGATTTTAACTGGGAGAGGACCATATTTTCTGACGAGAAGACTTTCAAATCATGCCAAAAAGGAAGACTTCATTTATGGCGAAAAGACAATACTCGCTGGTCTGAGAAAAACATTATTCCGAATACACAGTCAGGTAGAATAAGTGTGAATATGTGGGGGTGGATTAGTGCACAAGGGCCGGGCGAGTTGGAATTCATACCTACGCGTGCCAACAGCTCTAATTACGTCGAAGTTTTAAGTGACATAATGCTACCTACTGTGCGTAATGTTTACCCATCGGAAGACTTTAGTGAACTACATTTTGTTCAAGATAATTGTCCAATACATCGTGCCAGTGTTGTAAAAGAGTGGTTTAGTCAGCATGGTGATATTAAAGTTATTCCGTGGCCAGCACGATCCCCTGATCTAAACCCCATCGAAAATATGTGGGGTTTAATGGTTCAAAGACGGGAAGCACGAGATGAGAGGTGTCCTGAGCAGCTTAAATCCCATTGCATTCAATTGTGGGATGATTTACGTGGCACAAATATATGTGCAAACATTGGGGCCTCCATGCGTCGACGTCTGCTTAGCTTTTTTTTTTTTTTTTTTTTTTTTTTTTGGGTGGGAAATCATCAAATGACGTCTCCCGCTCTGGGCGGAGCGGAAGGGCGTGTCAGACTCTTACTGACTAAAACCCACCCGTGTTCCTTCAGTTGCCTGTGCGCCAGGGCCACGGTAACTCTTTCGAACAATCCGCGACCCCGGCAGGCATCGGTCCTATCGGACCCCGTCAATTATGCTGACATCTCTTTGAGGCGCGCGTGGAACACGACGCGCCGTCGACCCGGGCCTGGTCCTTACCGGACGGCGAGCTGCCCATTGCTCGCCGTCCGCAAGCCCGCGCCTACGGTGGCCGGGAGTCGGCAATCGACTCCCGACGCCCAGGGTGTCTCCTCCTCCTGCGGCGGCTAGGGGCGCGAGGGCGCAGTGATTGCCTCTCCCTCTCGCGCTCCGCCTCCTCCTTCGCGAGCATTACTGCTTCGCAGAAGGAGGTGACGGCTTCCCATTCCCTCTCGCTCCGTACCATGGCCTGAACCAGGGCCGGACGCGAGAGGTCGCCGCCGCCGATCGCCGCCACGAGGACACGGCGGTGCTCCGCCCAAGCCGGGCAGACCTCCACCGTATGCTCCACCGTGTCCTCCGGTCGATCCACACAATGGTAACACCCGGGCGTTTCCTCCCGCCTTATCCGAAACAGGAACCTCCCGAAACAGCCATGTCCGGTGAGGACCTGCGTCAGGCGGAAGGTGAGGACGCCGTGGCGCCTCTCAAGCCACTCCTCAAAGAGGGGTCTTACCGCCGCAATTGTGGCGTGCCCTGCGCTGGGTTGCGACAGTCGCACTCTCCATGCCGCCATGAGATCCCGCCGGAGCTCTGTCCGCTGTGCCGTGATTTCTCGCGGCAGCGGAGTTACGCCCCGGCGTTTCGCCTCCTCGCGCCACTCCCAAACGTGCGCGAGGACCTTTGCCTCCAGATCCCACGGCGGCAATCCGGCAAGGAGGCTCGCCGCCTCGCAGGAGACCGTGCGGTATCCCCGTACCATCCGGATGGCCATGACCCTTTGGGACGCTTTCAACCGGCGGGCTGGCCGGAGCCTTAACGATCGCGCCCACACCGGTGCCCCGTAAAGGGCCATGGACCGCACGACCCCCGCGTAGAGCCTCCGGCAGGAGGCGTTTGGCCCCCCCAGATTGGGCAAGAGCCGCTTCAAAGCAGCCCCGGCCCGCTGCAGTCTGGGAGCCAAACGTCGGAAGTGCTCGACGAAGTTCCACCGGCTGTCGAGGACGAGTCCCAGGTACTTCATCGTCGACTCGACGCCGATGAGAACCCCTCCTACCGTTATTTGGGAACCCGACAGTGGCGCGTTCCGAGGACCATGAAAACACATGGCCTCGGACTTGTGCAAGGCCACCTCGAGTCCCAACTGCCGGATCCTCTCAACGACTGTCGCAACCCCGCGTGTCATTAGTTCGGCCGCCGCCTGGTGCGACCTCCCCTGCGCCAGGACCAGCGTGTCGTCAGCGTAGCACACCACGCTGACGCCGCTAGGGAGGTCGGCGCGCAGCACCCAGTCGTAACCGATGTCCCACAGATGCGGCCCCAGGACCGATCCCTGTGGGACACCGCACGACATCTCTCGCCGGTTCCATTCTCCTTGGTGACCGGGGTAGATCACCGCCCTATCCGTCAAATAGGCCTCGACTACACGACAGAGGTAGGTCGGCATCCGGTGATACCGGAGTGCCTCCCTGATGCAACTCCAGGGCAGGGTATTGAAGGCGTTGGCGATGTCTAGAGACACCGCCAAGACGACCCCACCCCGGGCAACAGCATCCCCCGTCGTGAGGGCTCGCACGCGCATGATGGCATCCACCGTGGAGCGCCCCCTGCGGAAACCAAACTGGCTGTCCGCCAAATCCGGCCCCACCCGCACCAGCTGCCCGACGAGGCGGTCTGCAATGACTCTTTCAAAGAGCTTGCCCACCTCGTCGAGCAGCACGATGGGCCGGTAAGCGGACGGAGAGTCCGCTGGGCGCCCCGGCTTCTTAATGAGGACCAGTTTCCCCGTCTTCCAACGAAGTGGGAACTGGCCCTCCTCCAAGCATGCGCTTAGGAGCCCTCTTAGTCGAGGCCCGAGAGCCTCCGAGGCCAGGACCCAGGCTTTTCCAGGTAAGCCGTCGGGTCCTGGGGCGGTATTCTTGGCACTCAGCCTACGTACCGCCACTCTCAACTCTACCTCGGTCACCTCAGGAGCGTCGTCATCGTCGGTTGTGTGGTCCACAGTTGGCACCGCAGGAGGCGGAGCCATGGGCGGGGGAGTATGCTCCCCACGCGAAGGGAACAGAGCGCTCACCACGCCCTCCACGAGCTGGGGCCGGAGACTCTGCGTCAGCGGGGGAGCCCATGGGCGGAGTTTCTCCCGCACCACCTTATATGGGCGCCCCCACGGGTCCCTGTTCAGAGTCCCCAGCGACTCCTCACGGGCCAGTCCCCTGGCCCGCAGGATCTCCGCTCGGACGTCTGCTTAGCTGCATTGACAATAATGGAGGTCATACCAAATATTGATACGTTGTTTTTTACAGGGGATGTGCTGGTCGCACGCAAATACGCATACGTAAGTTAGTTTATGATTGTAAGATTGGGGTTAAGCTTCAATCTTCTTTTCTCTTTGAGAAAATGAATAATTAAGCTATAATCTCAATATTTAAAGTTAAAAGCATAAGAATAATTGTATTTTCATATCAACAAACTTGATACAAATTTTGGTTTTTCAACTTATTATAATAATATAAATAAATGTTTCTTCAAATTACCTACCCACTATTATTTTATTTCAACCTAAAATATTATTCACTTTTGTAATTTTCTTCGTTCTTCTTAATTCTTATCGTATCAATTTTAACTATATATAACGAAATATATAAATAATATTAATATCACATATAAAGTAAGTATATAAGATTACTTAAATATATAATAATATAAACAATATTCATATATATAAAGTATATAAATATTACTTATTATAAAAACTATATAAAAAAATCATTTAAATATTAAAAATATATATATATATATTTGTTGTTTATAATCAAAAAGTAACGAATAATAACAAAATCGATCTAGCCAACCGAGCGGGGTTCGAACTGACAGGCACTCGTATCCAAGTCCTACATTGCTGCACTTAACTACATGAACTGGTTATATTGAGTTTAAATTTTCGCTTCAGTTTCGGATTGACTCGGTGCGAACACTAATGTGAAGAAAACAAAAGTATATTGTTATCTTTGTCTAGTATTGACCCCACACACTATCACCTCGTAGTTATACCTGTATGACAGGTAAATGTTTGCGTTGAAATCACTCACACATGTATTTATACGCGCAGTACCGTGCAGGCGAATACGATCGTTGATGTGCTACTGGACTTATGGCCCCTGACTGTACATATGCCAGCCATCTTAAATGATAAATGATTTTATTTCTGTAAGTAGGTTTGTACAAACACTTTTACACGTCAATCATATTTTAAAAACTAGATGAGGTCGGCGTTTCCTATCTGAGTACCTTCTATCTTCTTGTTTTACTCGTATACAGGGTGGTAGGGACATCGACGCAGAACCGGCTACCATGGATTCAGTAAATGTATCTGGAACCCCAGCATTGAAATTAATAGTCGGTTATAAAAAAAATCTGCTGTTCCACACATTTTGATCGCGGAGCATAGGACTTTAGTAGGATACAGCAGATTTTTTTTTAATAACCGTCGAAAAATTTCTGCTCTAGGGGGTCTAAAATCATGTGCTGAATTCATCGTTGCAGTTTGCACGTCGATGCTATCACGCTGTATATTCAGCGGTGGTCTGTGATAATCTTAACCATCATCAGCCATAACACTCCATTGCTGGACATAGGCCTCTCCAATCAAACGCCATTTATTCTTTAATTTCGGCTGCCCTCATCCAGTTGCTACCAAATTAAGTTAATTTTCGAATCCCTAATACAGAAGACATCAGAGCGGGAATTTCCCATATTTTTAAAAACATTCGCATTCTAATCTCAGTCTCTTTTAAACCCGACAAATACCTCTTATTTTCCCACATTTTTAACCCACGGCGCAAAAAGAGGGGTGTTCTAAGTTTGACCTCTACGTGTGTGTGTGTCTGTCTGTGGCACCGTAGCTCTTAAACGGGTGTACCGATTTCGTGCGGTTTTTTTTATTTGAAAGAAGGTTTTCTAGCGGTGGTTCTTAGACATGTTTTATCAAAATCGGTTCAGCCATTTCAAGGTCATCAGCTCTTCTTGTGTCCAGGATTTTTTACATATCGAGACCCCTCCGTGCCTCGGAAAGCACGTTAAACTTTCCGATAATATTATAACATTGCGAAGCATGTGTGGTGTGATTATGAATGATAGGCTGAGGAAGGATGTGATAAGGCAACGGTGCGGTTTAAAAGAAAATGTAGTGACAAAAATTGAAAAGAGTATGCTTAGATTGTTTGGTCATGTTGAGAGGATGAATGAAGGGCGACTAACAAAAGGTATTTACAAGGCAGATGTGAGTGGAAACGGGTCGCCCTGGGAGGACATATAGTGACCTTATTGGTGATGTTCTTCAGAAAAGTCAGGTGCGTAGTACTCGCAACCGGCGTGCGTGTATGACCAGATGTATGAACGTAAATGAGGCAAAAGGAGTTGGTAAGGATCGTAGCAGGTGGCGTTCTGTAGTTTCTGCCTACCCCCATGGGAAGAAGGCGTGAGTTTATGTATGTATGTATTATAAAATTATCGGTTCGATAGTAGCCAATTTAACTTTACAGACAAGCTGTAACTTAATTTATGGTCAAGAGCAATAAATAACAGGGTTATCTCAAGTTTAGACTTGTATCAATATTATGCATAAGACTTCGGTATTTATATCAGAGATTTTTTATCTTTACGAGTTTCTTTGATGAAAGACCGGAAAATTGATAACGAGCTTCTTATTACTTTGGCGATTCTACAATCGCCAATCCGGAGGTCAGATAGACAAGCGCTTCATGTAAAATATTGATATTCTGGTACATCCGGTTAGACTGGAAGCTGACCCCAACATGATTGGGACAAGACAAGCAGATTGATTGATTGAAGTGAAGAGAAAAACATCGCATCGTTTAACAGCTGGGTTATTTTGGACAACCAATTTTCAGTAACGTAGACCGTAGGTACTGGGGAAGTAAAAAAGACTGGTATATTTCGTTCCTCTAAACTATTACAGTAAGTTTTTTTTATTGGGGATACCATTAAAAGGATTAAAGGAACGAAACACATCATTTTTACACACACCAATGTGGATTGTCTTTGGTCCCTGGCATCAAGCAATAGACAAAATTATGAAACTTTTGTAACATGAATACGAGGCTTTTGGCTATTTTGTATGTCTCTAAATTAATGTCGTTCATTTGTTAGGTGCGTTTTGTTTGTGCAGAATAAACTATTTTTCTTTCTTCTTTCTTTCTTTCTTTTTCTTTTACTCATGAGGTATATTCCAATAAGATTATTTTTTTCTATTTCTGTGGCAAAAATATTTACTGGTCAGAAAGATTGGTAGCTGGACAGATAGGCCAGGTGCGTCAGACTTGTACATCTGCACCCTTGCCAAACCCTTTTCAAAAATATTAGATACAGGAGGTAACCGTCACAAAATAGTTCTAGGTTGAGACTAGACCCCTAATGTGATAACCTACTGGATCGAATTAACTGTTTACTTCACTCGACCTTTAGGACAAGCTCAATGACGAACATCTTATGTATCTGGGGGCTTACTCTCTAAGGGCCCGTTGTTTAATACATAGTTAAAAATTACCATTAGTCAATTTAACAATTAGTCACTTGACAATAGTTAAAGTTTAACTACTCTGTCTACGCATGGTTAACTTCTATAGCAAATTGACATTTTTTTTAACCTAAGTTAGCTTAACCATTTGTCAAACAACATACTTATGTAATTTTTAACAAATTGTTAGTTTAACTAACGCATTTTAACTATTAGTATGTTTGACTACTGATCAAACACCGGGCCCTTAGTACGTCAACGAAAATACAGGCCGTTCCGAAAGTAGTCGATCCGTTAAAACAAGTGCCAATTATATTTTTTGAAAGGGCAATAACACATCCCGAGGAGGGACAACTGTCAAATCGTGTTATCAATCATTCTTAGTTCGGGCTCCAAAGTAATCTTATGTCCGTAGGTGATACGGAACAGTAAACGCCCGTAACTATGGATTCCGTGCTTAGGGAGTAGACTTCCTGAACTGTGTAGTGTTTGTTAAGGTCTCGTTTCCTAGGAAAGTGGTTCCGTCATATTATAACGACCGTCATTAAAATCTGTCTTCTTCACCAATATTTGACATTCACGTGTCAAAAAAACTCTCTGTATTTAGACAGGTTATTGTATGACCTTTCATCGTTTTCTTAAGAAACCAAAGCTTTACGTTACAGCTTATTCACACGTGGGTGAGGGGTGATACAGGCTTGTTCGGGTCGGCATGATTCGGCATAGCGAAGCGGCAAAATCGAAAATATATTTTGTCGCTCGGATGTGCCGAGTCGTGCCGACACGAATAAAAGTATAGTACGCCTCAGATTTCCGTATCGTGATTTCTGACGGACCGTTATTATTTTGTGCAACTGCCTGAAACGTTTTCGACAAAATCTCTACGATTTTGTCGAAAACGTTTCAGGCATTTGCACAAATGTACGAATCGTAAAATCGTAAATTGAAGGATTCGTCAAAAAACAGTTGCATCCGTCCAAAATTAATTCCATTGTTCGTTTACTTATTTTTTGGGGAATGAAAGGATATTATCATATTTCTGATAATTCTCGATACAATAAAACGTTATTATTCATGAATTGGCATCGTCAGGCCCGTTGTACACGGCACGGGTTCTTTACAGTACGGCGCCCTAGCCGCACTATAGAATAATCGTATGAGCTTGTATATGACACGGCAAACCACCGGACAGCACATATGGCGCGATACCGGTACCGTGCCGTAGTGCCGCCGTGTCCGTCAACAACGACACGACACTGACGATCGTGCGTCACACAGCGAATCAACCGTAGTTTTTCACAGCAAAAAGACATGTGTGTACAACGGGCCTTACATTTCACTACGACACATGACATTATTTTTCAGCTTGATTAATTATATTTTTATCAGAAGATGCTTCATAATCTTTTTTCGCTATTAATTTATTACACAGGGATTAAACTGTGGCGGCATCTAATCGCCACATACGAGCTACGCGCCACACTGACGTCACGCAAAATCCTGCATCGCAGAAGCAGAGTTTTCCGCGCAACTAGAATTTAAGCAATGTCCCGACATCAATCCTCGGGCAGTTGCCCACCAGACCCGACACACGTCTGGTCGGAAGATCATCCCTTTTCTTCATAGGATGAGTGAACTTAACACCGTCACCTCTAAAAAACTATTACTGAGTCATATTATCAAAATGTTGTGAGTATAAAAGAATTCGCTATGTAAAAATTATAAATAAAAATAACTATGTATAAGTAGGTAGATAGGCAGTCGCTCAAAAAGGTAAGTTCGCTCGTAAAGTACTGTTATTCAGCTGTAACCGGTCAGACTGGAAGCAGACACGAACTAAATTGGGAAAAGGTTAAGCAGGCAGATAGATAGATAGCCACTTGACACCTACGTCCACCCTGGTTCGTCAGCCCCGTTAACAACTTTGCCGACTGGCCATCCTTTTAAAATGAGCTATTTTCGTATGGCACATTCTTATCGCCACACAAGAAAAAACAAGTGACAATAGCCCAGACACGGTTGTGCTGGCGAACACGACCTGATAGTTGGAGTTCGATTCCCAATGATTCGATTTCGATTGTGATAACGTTCCCAAATAGCTATTAGCTATACAGGGTGTCCCGTAAATAATGGATCAAACGTAACGGATAGGTAGCTCACTTGATTTCCAACAACTAATTCAAATACAGGGGTTACGAAGTAAGAGTGAGAGGGGCGATGTTGTGAACCTTGATTAAATACTATTTGTTTTGACAGAATTAATATAACGTCATCATAAACGTCATCAGAATTAACGTAACGTCTTTAATCCACGAAACACTATGTGGACAGTACAATACATATTTCACAAACACCAGTTACTTTCTGTTATTGGGGGCGACCCGATTGCCATTAACCGTGCTTGAATACAGACTACGAGCTGTTACTGAAAATACCGAATGAAAACCCAATAACAATGTTCTCGACTCAACGTTCAACATTCGCGCTATCGACCGCTAAGCCAAAGTAGCAGTATCAGTCGTTATAATACTCAAAAGCAGTGGTGAAGGTTCCATACAACTCGATTCCTACCGGCTTCCCTTTGAAAAATGGCACAGTCAGTATTCTATAGACAAATAATATAATCACATTAAAGATATGTACTCCGGCTTACCTCTTACAAAAATTGACCCTTCGCTACTGCTCACAAGCGTTTAGTTGCAGTTTTATCAAACTGCATAAAAACCACACCTATACTGCTCTTACCGCCGTGCGATGACAAAACAAGTTACAGTGCAGTGTAGTGTTAAAACGTTTAGGGACCGATCAGACGTAGAACACATTTAATCTCTTTCCCTATGCTACTGTTTAGATACTTATCCAATTACTCATAAACAAATCCATTTTTTATCGACATTTTTATGGTCATTTCTCATTAAACTAAAAATCACAGCTTCTAAAAAATGCTCGTTACCTACATTCAGTGTATTGTTATTGCCATGGCAGTATTATTGCAGCTAACTTGTATTGCAGTCCAATTGCAGACCGTCTGCAAGCGTCCTGTTAACTCGCAATCCAGCATACGCAACCCGCGCATGTAAACATGCTCAAGTCACTTGCACCGTGTAAAGGATAATTTCCACCAAACGGCGCGCGTCGCATCATATCGGAAAGGATACGAACGGATGTGGCGACAGCCGATCGCGTCTGGCAGGACGCATACGATCGGCTCCGTACCATCGCTTGCGAACGTATCCGTTTCTGCGCCTGGTCAAATAGTTTCATTCCTACCGTGTTTACGTATTCTAATTCGGATGAATATGTGATCGGATACGACGACAGGCGAACGGAGCCGATCGCGCGTCGCTGCATACTTTCGGCTACGATCGCATGTCGCGGAAGACGCCCGCGGTCAAGCTGCTGTGCGCGGGTTGGTAATATAGACTAAATACTGTGTACACGATTTAACATAGTTTAAAGATTGTAAATCCGTTCTGATCCGATGTGATGCGGACCGTTTGGTGAAAATCATCCTTAAGACTTTAAGGTCTTTACGTACTATAGGCATTGAACTTGACATACCGAACCAGTTGCTAGTACAAGCATTGAAGGGTGTAAGTACTTGATTTACATTGGTACACGAAAACAATAAGACCACTCCAAACGATGAATTGTTTTTTATTAAAAGGCCTATGAAGTCTGGTAATTGCATAACACACCTACAATGGCAATGCCTTTCATTTTGACAGTTCAACAACATTCATTGCGTTATTTACGTTATTGAGCAGACAAATTTTTCGAACATATGAAGCAATGGATTAGCAATAGGCTTCAAAATAATTCAGATTGTGATAGATAGTGTGTTACGCAATAAGGGTGCGGGAGCGTAGTGACTGAAAATAAATTTTTGGGGGCGCGTATGTTAAAAACTTGGATGACCCCTGATTTAGACTGTTTTAAATAGTTCGGTAGGTACTGTGATACTGTCATATTTTCTATAGGTTTAAGTAGATGATACAGTAAACAAAGGAATTGCTAATCAACAAAGTATTTTTCTTATGAGAAAGAAAATAAGTAAGAAAGAAAATACGTTTATTTGCGGTAAATAAGACGCAGAGAAAAACACACAAACACAAAAAAAGAACAAGTCGGAAAAAATATGCGTCACATCCACACAAAACGGCAATCGCTCAGCAAAATGCTACGACCCTTTGCGAGACAGAGCCCCAGCGCTGGTTATCAGCGACAGCCGGCGTTGACGTGATGACGTCAACGAGTGCAGCATACGAAAATATAAAAATAACAAAAAATAAGAAATAAAATAAATACACAATGCCTAGTTCTAAATGTTTATATAAACATAATATTTGTAAAATGGTAGCAATCCGTTTTCCAAAACAATAGGTTCGACGTTTTGACATTTTGATTACGATTGTTTTTGTTTACTGATTACCTATCAGTAGTTTTTAATTCAGCATTATGCATATTTTGAAGTACGTACTTATGTTTTTTTTTATCTTGCACCTATATGTACTAGGTATCCAAACTATTACTTAACCTGTCTGTAACATTTTCACGCCTAAACCACTGAACCGACCGTTATTTTTGACCCGGTAGCCTGAGACATGGAGAAGGACAAAGGCTACTTTTAATTCTGGATATTTTAAAAAAAAAATTACGAAATAAAAAATACACGCAAATGAAGTTGCGAGCAACAGCTAGTCTTTTCAATATTTTTACACATAATCAATAAATTTTAATTTACAAAACACGTGTAAAATGTTGTCAAAAAGTTAATATTGTAAGTCGTCGCAAAAATCAAAATCAAAATATTTTATTTCACCTAACCAAAATGGGCACTTATGAAATGTCAGAAGCTAGGTGCACGGTTCCAATTGGTTGTTTCCAATGGAGAAGAGCCGGCAAGAAACTCCACGGTTACTCTTTTAAAAATAAGGGGTTTTTACAATGTTTTAAATTACAGTGTTGATGATGGGAGGACAGTGTAGGCCTGACAACAAGTAACAGGCACTCAACAAAATATTAAAAAAAAAATATATATATATATATATATATATATATATATATATTTATATATATAAAGCGTTCAACGTTCTCACATTCACAAAATATAGAAGAATCTATATAAAAATAAAAGCCTATTTAAACCAAATGACATGATTGCCATTACAACTGTAACAAATCTGAATTAAAATCCTGTTTACAAAAGTCATAGGTAAAGAGTTGAAATAAGAATTAGAGGTATATAATGTCAAATAATGTGAAGATTATGTCTAAGAAGAAAGTAAAAAACAAAAAATACCTTATTTATTTCAAATAAATTTCGTAATTTGGGAGCAGTTAAAAGTCTAAGCTAAAAGTCTTGTAATTAATACTTGTTGCCTCTGTTTATCCCTAAACGACGTAAGAAAATAATCTTGCTGCTAAATTATCTTTACGAAATTAAAACTGTGCACACAGATCAAAAAGGTTAAGCAAACATTGATAAGAGTGACTGAACGGAACGAGCAGGGTGAATGTGACCGAGACACACACGCACTAACACAGTCCTATCACAGTTATTAACAACCCAAGCAGCAGCTCAATAGCGACCTTATTACAACGCTGATAAAGATCATTGTGATTTTGACAGCTATGCTAGGAAAACCTGCTCAGGTGGAGATTCACAGATGACTCCGTTTTTTTTTTTGGGAAATCATCAAATGACCTCTCCCACTCTGGGCGGAGCGGAAGGGCGTGTCAGACTCTTACTGACTAAAACCCACCCGTGTTCCTTCAGTTGCCTGTGCGCCAGGGCCACGGTAACTATTTCGAACTATCCGCGACCCCGGCAGGCAGATGACTCCGCCCTGAAGTGTAAATGTGGTGCTGTTCCACAAACAATGGGGCACTTAATATCGTGTCCAGCGTGTCCTGTTGCCTGCACGTTACAGGAACTGATGGACGCCATGGAAGGTGCCTGAAGCCAAATTCTGGGCTGACTCAATTTAGATTGCCATCGACACGCTAAGAAGAAACAAAATCAGAGATAAAGTAACAAACTTTTTACTAAAAAGTTCATTCAGTATCCTTTTAAAGGCTCCCACAGACAGGCGCGACGCGACAGCGCGACACAAAGGCGCCGCTCGTCGCGCGACAAGCAGTGCCTTTTGGGTCGCGCGCGATTCACGTCGCGTGTCGCGCTTGTTTGCAGGAGCCTTAATTCGGGGAATTTTTTGATCACTTTTCCAATAAGGATAAACATTATGTACATTCAATCCTTACTATTAGGTTTAGAACGATAGTTGTAGGTACTTTTAAAATATTTGTAATCAGTTAGTTGTTTTAAATAAGTAAAGTTTAAGCGATAAACAAATGAGAACTAGTTATCGACTTATCGGAAACAAAAAATTAAGAACAATAACGTTAGCGACTTCTTACTGCTTCGATACGTACCTAAATAAATTCATTACCTAATTATATTTACAATATTACCGTCTAAAACCATGATTTTCATTCAAAAAACTCTTATAAAAATTATAAGAAAAATAACAACAACAAGTTTATTACTTTTTTCTTCATTTCTTACACAATACAAACCTACTCCACTTTCCTCTAAAATAAAACTCACTAAAACATTATCACCTTTTTCAAAGCCGTCTAAAGAGCCACAATAAACATTACAACTTATGTTATCAACACTATAAACACAGCATACCTTTTGTTTTTAATATTTGTCGTACACAACCGATCGTACTGGCACAACGCGTGGTACTCAATGGCGATAGCAAACGTTTACTAAAAACGTTTATTAATTCTTAAGCCGAGTGCTCAATTGAGGACAACTGTATCACAATTGACGCGTCATACATTGGTCATGTGTATTTACTTGCTTGTAAATGTATTGCTGAAATATTGTTTCAGAATTATAGTGTTATGTGAGGTCAGATGGAGGTTTGGTCGTGAGGTTTTAGCATAATGAAATTGGGGCTACCTCGATGATATGGCATCTGGGTGTGGATGTGGAGGTCTGCCGCAAACTTGGCTGCACCTCTTATACTGCCCTTTGTGCCCCAAAACATGCATTCAAAGCGACCTCTACGCTGCCATTGAGGACGCCGTAAAAGAGGCGAAATTTTGGGCAACCAAATTTGAATTACTGTCGTGCCAGCGACACGACGAAAAAGCATAATGAAAATGCCCCAAAACGTTTGTTTTATGAACAAATCTCCTTTTCGACTGGAACCCTGAAAGTCACTCGACAACTCTGGTGAAACACATCGGTGATCCATAAAAGGACTTAGGTCAAGGTCAAGGACACTTTCTTGCAACGCAGCAGTGGAAGTAGCCAATGAGGACATGAAACAGCATGGAATGCATTCCTGCATTCTTATAAACCGCCTTTTGTACCTGTTGTGCTATTCTGCAAAGAAAATCACCGTAAAAAAATTGGTGAAATGAGCTGTCAATAGTGTCAGGTAGAATGACGGCTCATTTCACCTAAGAAGTAGTGTTCACTGTAAGCTTTTTACAAAATAGACCATTCTGATTCAATACACATACTAAGTAGTAACACTACTCCAGCAATCATAAAAAAAAAAAAAACAAAAAAAAAGAATGAGTCACCAAATGGCGGACCGCGGTCCTGTTCCGAACCGCCGACAAATTTTGTGCAGATTTTAAGTAAACAGTGAAATTTATAACTAAAACTTGATCTAAAAACATTTTATTTTTTTAAATTTTAGCATGCACCTTACTTTACTTCAGACTTAGATAGATAGTACAAAGTAAAAAAAAAACAATTTACACATTAATAATAGTTATTTTTGTTCATTACAAAATAAAAATGATTCTTTTCGTTTTATTTCTTAATTTATATTTTTAATCTTGGTTGCTAGTAGATACTCGTCTACCAAACGGAACGCAACAGTATTCTTTTTTTAAACGTACCCCCATAACAACTAATTGGTGATCCCTGAATCTACTCCAACAAAAATAGAATCAGGTTCTCAAATAAATCCGCTATAAATTCCAATGCCAAAGCAAGTATTTCATGATTTCATTCATAACTTCTCAATGAGAAACGACGGTAGGTATACGTACTTTCTTAGGTACGTAGACGTACGACAGCACGTAGGTAGTCTCCTGAATCACATTAGTTGACTGAACTTAATCCATGCAAACGATTACTTATGATTTTAGCGTCACGACACGACATGATAACGATTTGGTTGAAAACCCTTTAGAAAATGAGAGAGACTCAAATCATTAGCGCAATGCAGCTAACGGACAGATTTACTTAACAATGTGAGTGTAGGTATTTATGTATATAAAATCCATACAATATACATCTAAATAGAAGTTGGTAGGAGTCAGCAAAGGAAATAGATTTCCAGGGTCGCTGGATATAGTTGAAGTTTAGTAAGAAACCGATGAATGTTTTCGAATGAAATTTAATTTGATAAATGACCAGTTTGTTTTCTATTTATTTCATTCGAAAACATTCATTGGTTTCTTACTAAACTTCAACTATTTCCGGTGACCCTAGATACTTATCCCTTTTGCTGACTGTACACAAAAATTCCATTTAAAACAGTCTTGTAATAGAGAAATTATGTGTGTAGTAGTACAATACAATGTTCCTAATAAATGTAGCAGTATTTTGAGTAAAACGAAGGACAAATATGATACACGTGAAATTCCCAACGAGTGTCATATTTGTTCTGTTTTTACATTAGGTAGTTACAGCAGGTACACTGACAAACTCTTTCCACGTCCCGGGTTTCCGTAAAGATTTAGTCATTTACTACCATTCACCAATAATTAGTCATTTCCATTCGGTGTTTACTAATTAATCAACTTCCAAATCCCGATGGCGGATTTTGTAAATTAAGAGTGGTCCTATCCTATCAATCAAATCAGTCTATCACAGTCCACTGCTGGACATAGGCGTCTCCAAGGCTGCACCACAACACCCTGTCCTCCGCCTTCCGCATCCAGTCTGCCCCAGCCACCTATTTAAGGTCGTCGGTCCATCCAGCTGACGGGCGTCCCACACTATGTTCGCCGATACGCGGATTCCACTCCAAGACTCGTCTGCTCCAACGGCCATCGGTACTTCGACAAACATGTGCTATCATTGACATACAATTACGACAAACAATGGAAAAGTAAGTGCCCAATTGACAGTTCTCCCATTCATTGGCTATATTCCATTTTAATTGGTTGCTACTACAGTCCCTCAAGACTCGCGACGCGACGCGAATCGACGGCGCTTCACAAAAGCGCCGCTCGTCGCGCGACACGCGGTGCCTTTGTGTCGGGCGTCGCGTCGCGCCAATGTGTACGAGCCTTCAATCGTACAGTGAGTGAAAACATTGTCATATTCATAACTTACTCTTGACAATCATAATAATATCATATCTTTAGACTTTAGTACTTAAAACTGTCAAAAACTTTTAAATGTGATTACGCTACCTGTCCTTTTGAACTGTTCCCTTCAATACCTATATATTTAGGTAAGATAAATGATATTGCTAGAAAGGGGGTGATTACCGAGATGAGGACTAATAGAGAAATATGGAAGAAAACCCGTTGGTCTCGTGGTGGCAAGCACGACTGTTGAGCGTGGGGTCCTGGGTACGATTCCCAGGACGGGCAAAGTGTTATTGGGTTTTCCCATTAGGAATTTCTTAGTAACAGCCCGGAGTTTGGAAGTTGGCAGTGTGATACCCCCGTGCCTCGGAAAGCACTCTCCGGTTGCGTCGGATTGCCGTCCCATCGGACGATGAAAGTGAGGGAAGAGAGAGTGCACCTGTGTCTGCGCATACACTTGTGCACTATAATATCTCCCGCACCGAAGGTTAGTCTCCGTTAAGATTGGCCGCCATGGCCGAAATACGGTCTGGAGGACTATTTATAGAGGAAAAATAAATGTTGCGCTAACCCCAAATAAATTGGGATAAGGAAGGGCAGGAGAATGATAATTTAGGTATAATAAATCTGGCATCTAGGAAATATACAACTAGGTCTTTTCATGCTGTCTACAGTCAGCGTTGTCGGATACAACACAGCAATCATTCATGCATTTACAATCCATTAAGTCGACCGTCCACTGCTACATATTACCTGCTGACGCTACTCCATTCCTCTTCACGCACACATTCACAGCGTATTTGTACACTTGGTTACCACAAGTAAAGCGCGCGTCGCTTCGTGAGATAAAACACTTATACGCGGATGTGCATGTACAAACAGGATGTTTTATCACTTTAGCTGCGCGGTTCATTTCCACGCATCCGTGCATAGCGTGGCCCTGGGTAGCAGTGGATGATCCCGCCTACATTTTTAACTGACTTCAAAAAAAGAAGGAGGTTCACAATTCGACTGTTTTTTTTTAAATGTCTTACAAAACTTTTTTCTAGAAGAACCAATTTTGATGATACTTGTTTTTATTTGAAAGCTGGTGTTTCTCATGTGGTCCCATAAAAAATTGATCAAGATCTGACCAGCACTTTTTGAGTTATCCTTAATAATGCGTATTTTTTCCTCTTAGTATACTATATTGATGATGTCTTAATAACTTCCTGTCACTGTTATTTACATATCAAGGAGTGGTATACGAATTTGTGTGGGGTAGGTACCACAACTAAAAACTAACAATAAAAACTTTGTTCCAAAAAAGAAACTGACTTCCAAAAAAACACTACATAGTGAAAAATAAGTCGGTGGCAAAAAACGAAAATACAAAACCAAAGACAGCTACTTCCGAAATTAAAGTTATTTTTCACTTTGTAGTATTTTTTTGGAAGCCGGTTGTTTTTTTTTTTTTGTAAAAAGATTTTATACAAAGTACACGTGCGTAGCTTAGCCGTGGGTTGCTGTGGAGCGGCGACTTTATTCCGCTCAAATTACGCTTCCATTTAGGTAACGGTGCAGTCAGTAATAAATAAATAAAGTTACGTACATAATCATATTTACATTGTATGCATGGATGTATATTCTAAACGGTGCATCACATGCTATTTGCCTTATAGAGATAATAAATATATGTAAAGACTTGGTGGAGCATAACAATACTAGCATAAATCATTTGTTACTGCAGTTGAGTTTGTTACATATGCAAGATATTTCTTTACATTTTATGTATCGCAAATATGATACGGCTAGAAAGAGGGTTACTACCGTGATGACGACTAATAGAGAAGTACGGAAGAAAAAACATTTTTACAAAAAAAAAAAACAACCGACTTCCAAAACAAAAAACACCACGAAGTGAAAAATTACTTTAAGTAATTTCGGAAGTCGGTGTCTTTAATTTTGTAGTTTCGTTTTTTGCCACCGAATTCCGAAATTACTTAAAGTAATTTTTCACTTTGTAGACAGTGTTTTTTATTTCGGAAGTCGTTCTTTTTTTTTTGTAGAAAAAAATATTTTTCACTTATTAGTTATGGTACCTAACCCACACAAATTCGTATACCACTACTTGCTATGTAAATAACAGTGACAGAAAGTTATTATAACATCATCAGTATAGGTATACTAAGAGGAAAAAATACGTTTTATTGAAGCAAACTGAAAAAGTACCGAAGCAAAATTAAGTAATTAAATTTATATAATAATAATAATAATAAATTCATTTATTTCAGACATAATTACAAAATTGTCCATATAGTGTTAGTAACAGAGGTCTTAAAAACTATGTTAGTATGCTAGTATTAATTCACATTATAAAAATTCAAATAGAAATTAAAACACCACATAAAAATACAACAAAAATAACATTACATATATTAATTATGTCACGTGAAGCCGAATAAGCCTCCCCGGCACTGCAGACTCCGGCCTATCTGATATCATCCTCAGAATTCCGTTGGGGCTCCCACGGATCCTAAACATCAGAGATGCTGCTTTTTTACGCATTATGGCGTAAAAATGGTCGACCCTAGCGTCAGCAAACATGCCTGATGCCTGATTATATGGGACCATCCCTGAGGCAGGCCCTCTCTATTAAAAAAACAATTTTCGAAAAAAAGCAAATAGACGAATTGAGAACCTCCTCCTTTTTAAAGTCGGTTAAAAATACATCCTGCACCGACGCCAAATAAATTGGGAAATGATGAGTATCGCTAGAGTGGTACAAAGAAAACTGCAGTATTTAAAGCTATGGGCTTTAAAGATTATTAAGTAATTACTTCACACCTAGGTTTCCTTATTGAAGGCAACTTGGTTCTACTCACCCTACCCATCGAGGGCGTCAATTGCTATTAAAGTACCTTAACATAAACTTTAGTAGCTGTGTCTGTTACACAGTTAAACTCACGCCTTCTTCCCATGGGGGTAGGCAGAAACTACAGAACGCCACCTGCTACGATCCTTACATACTCCTTTTGCCTCGTCTCCGTTCATACATCTGGTCATACTTGCACGCCGGTTGCGAGTACTACTACGGACCTTACCGTGATCACCTGATGAGTGTCCGTTACAATTATTGATCAAAACAATATCAATAATTAATCATTTACTCTGCTCATGTAACTTAATAAAAAGCAAAAAATTACTTACGTCTATTAATATGCAATGTTAAGTCTGAGTCAGTTGTTCTATAGGTACTGAGTTTTCAGACATTCGCGCAACAATACGCTTAACAAATCTTTACACGTTTCAGCTGTTCAAATTGTGACATTGGAACAGTTAATATTTTCGGTTGGTAGCATTTAATTTCAAAGAAGCATCACAGTCCATTACTGAAAAATTCTTCTGCTTCTTTTCTTTTTTTCTTCTGCTTTTTGTTCTTTTTTCTTTCTTCTTTTTGTTCTTTTTTTCTTCTTCTGCTTCTTCTAAATTGCACCACACCACCAGCACCCTAATTTCGTGACACACTATCAATCACAATCTGAATCATTTTGAAGGATATTGCCAAACCATTGCTTCATATGTTAGAAAAATTGGACTGCTGAACAACGTTAAATAACGCAACGAATGTTGTTGAACTGTCAAAATGAAAGTCATTCCTACTGTTAGTGTGTTACGCATTTACCCCACTGTTTGTCCGGCCGCCGCATCCAGTCTGTCCCAGCTACGTTTGCCAACCCTACTATATAATATAGTATCCTACTATATTAAAGGCCCACATACTATATTTAAAATTATATTTATAGTAGGCGAAAGTACTATATTTTCATTTCAATACAAAATGGCGAAATAAGCGCATTAGGGCCGGCTCGTACTGCCGGGGCTGCGGATTGTTCGAAAGAGTTACCGTGGCCCTGGCGCACAGGCAACTGAATGAACACGGGTGGGTTTTAGTCAGTAAGAGTCTGACACGCCCTTCCGCTCCGCCCAGAGCGGGAGAGGTAATTTGAAAATTTCCCACAAAAAAAAAAAAAAAGGGCTGGCTCGTAAAACCTGACTTTGTAACCTTAATTTAGAATGTAATAAAATAGCAATTGTCAAATAAATAAAAACCTGCTAATGAAGGCAAGAAAGCGAAAAATATGCAGATTTTTAAACCTACCTACTTTTTTGTTGCCATCTACAAAATTTTTACAGGCAATGGCTTCGAAAATACTATAATTGATATTCAAAAAATTGGCATCCGTAGGGATGCCAACGACGATCTGAAAATACCGTTTTCAGGTCGTGAATATATCTGTAAAAAAACGCATCTATTTTAGTTTAATCTCAGATTTGATGCAACTTTACAAACAGACTGCTTACAAAGTGATCGGTTTTGAACTTTTTAGTAACAGGTTTTTATTTTTTAATTAACAACTATCTGCCCACGGCGTCGTCCGCGTGGATGTTCGAAAATATTCCACGGGAACGTACTACCGGGATTTAGAAGTTCCCTATGTGTTGAGCAAAATTATTAACTACCTATCTGTGCACCAAATTTCATCCAAATCCGTATACCCGTTTTTGTCAATCCGGAATATACATACAGACAAATGGACAAAAAATCTAATAACTATACAGGCAGCCAGGTGGCGGGGACATCGACGCAAAATCTGTTCCCATGGATTCATTACATGATTCTGAAACCCATGCGGAGTTTTTTTTTTTTTTTTTTGATAACCGACTAAAAAGTTCTACCCTAGGGGGTCTAGAATCATGTAGAATTCATGTTCACAGTATGTGCGTCGATACCACCCTATATTTTCGGCATCAGATTCATTCCCACACCTCGTAACAATTACTCTTTTTCAAAAATATTCAATGTACATGTTCTGACATCGGTACTATTTTATTATACATATGTATAGATCTTTCAGTGTTTCGTATTTTTAAAACCGTCTCCTTAAACCCTTTATTTTATCATCCCACAGGGTACAATTATTTTTTAAAGAATACTTTTTGATCTCTAAAATCCGCCATTTTAATTTTATAAAAACACAAACCCTAAAACCACTGCACGACCTAGACGTGTCGATGGACATCTCATGTGTCAAAATCCATCTAGCTGTTAGTATGCGTCGAGGGCATAACGAATTTCAGATACAAAAATACACGTGAGAAGCCTAGCATTGTATTGCTGTTGCGCAGTCTGGTAAAAAATTGCAGGAATCGCAAACTTCTTCATCAAAGTGCCGTAACAGAGCTCTTATCAGTCCGCCTGTGTATACCAGCCACTAGAACGGCAAATTTTATCAACTGTTTATACGTATTGTTTATAACCCCTAGTCTGATAGCGGCCCGGAGATAACTGAGGTTATAAAATGTTGATGTTGTAAAACTAATGCCGTGACGAATTCTAAAGGAATTTGTACCAGGGGATTATTTTGTAGATACAAAGGCCCACCTGCAACACAAATCACTAAATACGTATAGAGTTAAACATATGGTGCAAGCTGGCCTAAGTGTTATTATTTTGCAATGAAGGAATCAGAAAGTAAAAATAAAATATTTGTTTCCCTTCCAAGAACTTTTTATGGAAGAAGACCTTTACACTATTTCCACAAACTATTGCCAACGATTGCAACTCCCACGGGGTAATTACGTAACACACTAACAGTAGGAATGGGTTTCATTTTGACAGTTCAACAACATTCATTGCGTTACTTACGTTGTTGAGCACACAAATTCTTCGAACATATGAAGCAATGGATTAGCAATAGGCTTCAAAATGATTCAGTTTGTGATAGATAGTGTGTTACGTAATTAGAGTGCCGAAAGCCAGAATTTGGCGAAGTACGGTAGGTACCTACCTACTCTTCAATACCAAAGTTCAAACTGCAGGCAACCTACGTTATTTTCATGTTATATCATTTTCCGGCACTCTGTACTTGATCAAAACCGGAGACATAAAGAAAAAAAGAAAGAAAATGTATTTATTGGGACTCTCACAGAGGATTATCTTTATCACAAATTAAACTAAACACATTGATAAAAACAAAAAACAAAAAACACGTGTGGCACTCGGGGACTGCCGCGGTAAAGCTATTGCATAGCATTTTTTATCAACTTATGCAATTATAATTTTTTATTTTATTTTATTTATGCAGTATTTTTTTCCTTTGATATTAATTTAAGTACAGTCGTACCATATACATACACGTTAAGCGAACGCTCGGCCGAGCTACATGGTAGGCGGAGTGGGGGGTGTTAGGTTTTATTTTCGTTACGGAATTTCTTGATTCGGTCGCCGCGCTCAAAGCCCGCGATAAAAGCTATGCAATAGCTTAAAAACAAATGTAAAATGAAACTAAGAACAGAAAGTCCTGTGCGAGGCCAAAATTCTCCTATCTCAGCAAAGGTGATTAATCTTTTAAGTCTCATTGATGTTAATTTGCCTTTTAAAATAAAACAGACTAAAGAACTCTGAATATGAAAATATCTAGACGGTTTCGTTTCAGTTAAAACTGCAAAAGCAAATACACATCATTATGAAAAGAAGACGAATTGCTTCATAATAATTTAGTCGCAGTTCATTTGCAAAAAAGATTTGTTTTTATAAAACTTTTTTATGCGCTAACGTTTTAAGTACCGTCAAATGGGGTGAATAGATAAGCAGATATATTAAATAGATTCTTCTATATTTTGTGAATGTGAGAACGTTGTAGGCCTAACTAGTAGACTGTAGATTAGTAGACCTTTTTATATTTTTTTAATATTTTGTGGAGTGCCTGTTACTTGTTGACAGGCCTACACTGTCCTCCCATACCTATCAACACTGTAATTTGAAACATTGTAAAAGCCCCTTATTTTTAAAAGAGTAACCGTGGAGTTTTTTGCCGGCTCTTCTCCATAGGAAACAACCAATTGGAACCGTGCACCTAGCTTCTGACGTTTCATAAGTGCCCATGTTGGTTTATGTGAAATAAAATATTTTGATTTTGATTTTGCAGGGGTGAATCGGGACAAAACTTTAAAAGGGATTTTAACTTTGAAATAATATAGTCTGTTGCCAACAAGGGCACTTAATCGTTACAGTCCTTTTTGGCTACAAACTATATTATTTCAATGTTAAAATCCCTTGTAAAGTTTCGTTCCAATTCACCCCTGCATTCCTATTTACCCCGTTTGACGGTACTTACTTATGCTTTATTTTAATATCATGAATGATATGGTATGAAAAGCATGAAGCCTACGGCCCTCAATAAGTGGTCATAGTAAGGCGAAAGGATAAGGGTAGCACGCTAAATTCAAAATGTATGTTGAATCAGGTTGTGTGTTGATCTAAATGTTAAAAACAAGTACAACACACGTAGGGTTAGAGAGAACAAATTGGTTCAACCACAGATAAAAAAAAAATATTATGGTAAGAGAACATCTAAGTATTTGGTACCTAAAGTTTTTAACAAATTAGATTTATTAAGAGAAAACGTCAAAATTAGTAAAGGATCACTTAAGACAAAATTAAAAAACATTATACAGGATAGCAAATAGAATTAAAAACATTGTTAATAATTATATAAGTAGTAGGTATGTGCGTAAGGTGGTGCATTGTTATGTAAAAAGAGCGCCTCTCGCCATCAAACGTAAAAGTTTGGCGAGTTTAGAATTAAGTAACACCTCTGTATTATAATATCATTAAATAAAAATAAAAAAAAATAAAAAAAATATGATTCGCTGCCGTAACAAACATGTGTTTATAGAATTACTAGCTGCGCCCCGCGGTTTCACCTGCATAAGTTTCGATCCCGTAAGAATATCGGGACAAAAAGTATTCTATGTCCTAATCCAGGTCATGGTCTATCCATGTGCCAAAAATCGTCCAAATCCATTCCGCCGTTTTAGCGTAACAAAAGAACATACAAACATACAAAAAATCAAATGTTTTCTCTTTATAATATTACTAGCTACTGCCCGCGGCTTCGCCCGTATGTTTGTCGGCTAATATCCAACGAACGTGGAACGTGCTACCGGGATAAATAGTATCCTATCATCCAAATTCATTTAGCCATTAAAGCGTGAAAAGGTAACAAACAGACCGATAATTAATGCAAATAATCTTTTTTTATTTTTATTTTAAACAGGTTTTTATGATTCTAAATGTCGAACTAAAAAATAATAATAATTCATTTTAATATAATCATCATTAATTTGAAATACTTCAGCGTCACCATTGACCACGTATTGCTATATCTAAGTTATTTTATAACTTCGAATTGTAATAAAAAGCCAGAGCTGAGGAACAAGACACCTCCCGGGAGATAGGGACCGTGGGGTCGCTACTTCCAAACAGCTCGCCAGATGCTGCCCTGCGGATTTCTGTATCTCTCTTGGTCTGGCTCTCACCGAAGACCTGCACCCTAATTACGTAACACACTATCTATCACAATCTGAATCATTTTGAAGCCTATTGCTATTCCATTGCTTCATATGTTCGAAAAATGTATCTGCTCAACAACGTAAATAACGCAATGAATGTTGTTGAACTGTCAAAATGAAAACCATTCCGACTGTTAGCGTGTTACGTAATTACCCCGCTGTTTCGGAAAAGTAAACTCTACCGACCTAGAGTTCAGGAGCGCGCAAGCTTCGCCACGACGTCAACGTAGAGATACGGCGGGCGGTGGGGATATTATTATTCCGTTTATTAATCTTCTGACATATTAAATACATTTTTAAATATTTATAAAAAATACATTAAAAAAAAACATATTATTGTTATAGTTTAGATAATCATAAAAATCATCAATACAACTCTCTAAGGTCACATTACCCTAGTATATGACTATTTCATGAAATCATGACAGTTAAGGCCAATTCTAACTTAAGGAGTTGTGTTACTGATTCTAATTGTTATAATTCTGTAAAGCCATATTTGTTACGGCCGCTTAATATATTTTAATCTACATACAACCTGACACTGACCTGCAAATTGCAAAAAACCTAACAAAATTTAAATTTCGCGGGCTTCCTTAGCACATCCCCTTAAGGACATCTGCTATAAGAGAGCCATCACAGATGCGTTGCCATCCCAGAGTCGAAACAAAAAAGTCTTATGTGGCTCATGTCCTCCACAGCGGCCCACAGCTAAGCTACGCACGTTTACTTGACTTCGCTTTATTATAAAAATATAGGCGGGATCCCGGGATTGTCCACTTCGACCTGCAACTTAGAACCGAACATTCAACGCCCCGCATTTTACATTTAAATCTTTCTTTTATCAGTACCCTTCATACTTTTACTCTTTGCAAAAAAATCTCCTAAGTCGAACAAATGACAGTCCGGACAAATGACAAAGGCCAGACAAATTCGGATGAATGGTGACCCTGCCTGAAACCCACGGCCACGCTACGCTCGAATAAATGCTGAAAATGAAACGCGTCAAAGCTCTCCGTGCACAGACGTGCCGAACGAACATACAGTTTTTAACTCACGAAGCAACGCGCGCTTTACTTGCGGTTCCCAAGTATACAAACATGCTGTGAATGTGTGAGTAAGTGCGCAGGAGCTCTCGGTACCGTTCGAGACAATGGCGAAGTTGGAAGTGTGTGTGTTATATGCTGAGTCCATATACATCGGTACGCGACCGATATCAGCGCTGAACGTGGGTCGAGCACTAAATCGAGCCTAAAAATACTATACTAGGTGCCTGTACACGAGCCACACGTATCGCGCGAATGTGTTCACATCCTTTCTCTGTATAACATTTCTTTTCTTAGCGTGCTCTGGAGGAGCACGGGAAACACGTTCTGCAAACGTAGTAAATTATGTAATCGATCACAAACCTTCGTGACTAATCTGGCTAATAAAGTGGTCTCTAAACTTGAGCATTCGTGGTTGACATTCACATTAAGCTGGGTCCAGACGTATGGAATGTGTATTATATACACATTACATACGTCTGGATCTGGATGTATCGTGTAATGTAATGCGAAACGTGCAGACGGCATACAATATAACGCGAATCCTGTATGTGTTCGACTGCAAGAGCTTTTGTGTTCGCGCTAAAAACCAACAGCCGATGGATCAGCGCGAGCGCCAGCCCGAGCGTTATATGTAATGCTCGTATTGCTGCCCACACGCAAAATTCGCGTTACATTACATTACACACGTCTGGTTCCGGCTTTACACCGGTAGATATTCCCCAAATTCTTAAGGGGTAGACAATACAGAGGTGTACATAATATTACACTGCCAGTTTTCACTGGGCTCAAATCCCTGCCAAGTCCGTTATCGTGAAATAATAATTGTGTTTTGGGTATGATGTTAAAATGAATGACCATAATATTGAATGTAATTTGCACGCTTGCTTGCAGGCAGAATACAATAACTTTTAGGCTTTAAGATCTTCCCTTGTTAAACAATGTTTTCTGGCAAATAAATATTTTGAATTTGAATTTGCCGCTACTGAGTATTTTTTACAGATTACATATCAGTTTATTCGGTTGAAGAATCAAAACAGTTTTAGCTTTTACCTTTGTTGTTAAGAGATAAATACTTAAAGAGCCTCTAAATCACTACATATTCAAATATGCATTATCCACGCCATCTCGCTAAAACATGCACTTTAGTCTGACACAATGAATTTTATTACAGTTTACTGAGCAAAACGCTAGTTCAACAACCTTTTGACAGGTGCATTGAAGTCTATCTGAATCTACTTTATATGAGAAGGCATCGAGACGATTTAAAAGCTGTATTAAAACCAAAGTTTGTAAAAAAGGAAACTAACATTTCTGATTATTGAGCCTTGTGATAACACCATATAACTTGCCATCTTAATTATCATGCAAAATCATCGATAAACACCAATTTATAAACACATTGATGAATATTATAAACAAAATGTCATGAATATTTATTTTGTAAAGTATTATTTTAATTATTGTGAATTATGAAAAAAAAAACAACATAGTCCTCACGTGTGGGTCATTTCTTTTTCTCTTTTATTTTTAATGTTGGTCTGGCAATTTGAGTAACCTACTTTATGCAGCCTACCCAAATGTCCATACTTTGGTATTGTTCGTCGAGTCGTTGAGCTCCTCAAGTTCTGAGTTGAGCTACACGATTACTGGCAAATGCTCAGTGCAAGCACCCCGTCCACTCAAATCTGTGTAGTTTTCCCTCAAAAGACCATTTCAGGCACTAATCTACTCACATGACCTTATCCTCACATGATCTGACCAAGATTATGTCTGGACTTTAAAAGAGACTAACCCAGGAGTTTGTTTCGCCATTTCTATTCAGGGGTAGTCAGATAGGAAATGTCGGCTCCATCTAACTAGATTATTATTTTATATTTTAAAATATCACATGTTAAAGTGATTCCGATATTCTATTTACAGAATAAACAATTTCATTTCATTACTTTTCAGAAAGTATCATAATGGCTGAAACAAATCGTGAAGGAAGAAATTCTCAAACGAATTAAAATCTGACTGGTTCATTTTGTAAGTTCATCGAACCTACACAGGCTTAAGAGGTAGGATTTAGGTGCACTCATTAAATAGTTTTTGGTATGCCTAAGTATACCTACCATAACAACATAAAAAATCAAAAACTCACATTTTGGTTCTTAATATCACTAGAAAGTAGGGTTGCCACCTTTTTTTGGAACGAATAAAGTATTTTTTCATTTCGGTAGAACAAAAATAAAGTACCATCATAAAAAAGGTGTACTTATTTAGTTTTTACTTATTTATCTTTAAAAACACTTTTCGTTACTTTTCGCAACGTTCAACAAATATTGTCTTTCTTGAAGATAGTTACAGCCTCTTTGCAATCAAACTTTAAATTAACATATTTGATCAGCTCGTTTTTAATTACGTTTAGGGAAGCTTTATTCCTTTCGTCTCTCGTTACATTCATACGGGAGAAAAAGTCAGTAACAGTCAGAGTTACGTAAATAGAGTATTTTAGCGTGCTTTATTGGTGTCATAGATTATAAAGTACACCTACACGAAAAAGAGGACAATAAGAAGAAAGAAAGAAAAATAGTTTATTCTGCACAAACAAAACGCACCTAACAAATGAACGACATTAATTTAGAGACATACAAAATAGCGAAAAGCCTCGTATTCAAGTTACAAAAGTTTCATAATTTTGTCTATTGCTTGATGCCAGGGACCAAAGACAATACACATTGCTCTGTGTTGCGACACTGGCAAATGACAACAAACAAACGATCAAAACAAAAACAAAATGCAACACACACAATACTCTATTTTAAAGTACGGGTGGTAACCCTACTAGAAAGGTACGGCTATAAAGAGGGAAAAAGGTGGGAACCTCGGCTTTCCTAAGAAGGAACCACGCCACTTTCCAATATGGTGGCGTGAGCCATTTTCCGAAATAGGAAAAGAGCATCCTGACATTTTCAAAACCTCCGGAAAACTTGAGCTTTGCTTTTTTTTGCACCAAATTTCTATTCACTATTCAGGAATGTACTTACGTACCTACTTAGGTAGCTAGATAATTTATTCGTCTATGGTAGGTAGGTATACTATAGCTAGTTCAGGTACTACAAACAAAACTATTACACAAAGAAACAAGTTAATAGGCATACTTAATAATACCAGAACTAAATATTTAAATTTCCTATTTTTACACTCTTCGCTTCACCTGAAACTTTCACAAGGCGCAACCAGCACAATCTTAGTGAAGCCTCATAAAGTTTAACAAGAAACTCTGCCTACAAACTGCGTGAAAGGAAAGACACAAACTTCAACAATTGCGCTAAAAGGGTTCCTACTAAGCGGTCTGGGGCCACGGAAATAGCGAGACATGAGACAGTTAGGTATAGTCCTCCAGACCGAATTTCGGCCATGGCGGCCAATGTTAGCGGAGACTAGCCATTGAATCAGGAGATATTACAGTGCACAAATGTGTGCGCAGACAGAGGGTGCACCTGACTCTTAAGGCTCGTACAAACTGGCGCGACGCGACGCTCGACACAAAGGTACCGCGTGTCGCGCGACGGGCGGCGCCTTTGTATAGCGCTGTCGCGTTGCGCCTGTCTGTGGGAGCCTTTATAGTCCGACGGGACGGCAATTCGACACGACCGGAGAGAGATCTGGGGGTCTCCTATCTAAGCACGAAATCCGTAGTTTCGGCGGAAGTTATAGGCATTTGCAACTCCGTATCATCTACGGACATAAGATGGCTTCTAGATTCGAACTAAAAATTAATGACAACACCACTTGACAGTTGTTCTTACTCCCGATGTGTTCTAGTCCGTCCGAAAAAGTTAATTAATCGGATGTAGGGTTAAAGGCTCTTGCAGACAGGCGCGACGCGATAGCGCTACGACTCGACTTTAGTAGAACAATTTCTATGAAAACTTCATGAAAGTTGTTCTACCAGAATCGCGTCGCACCGTCGCATCGCGCCTGTCTGTGGGAGCCTTAATTCCGAAGTATCGAAGTACTTTCAGACGGGCCCGTTTCTTCGTCGATGGACTTAGAGAGTAGGCAAGCCCCCAGGCACAAGACCAACAGTTTAACGTGCTTTCCTAGGCACGGCGGATCACACCGTCAACTTCGAAACTCCAGGCTGTTACTGAAAAATTCCAAATTTAAAAACCCAATAACAGGAACCGAACCCAGGACCCCACACTTAGCAGTGGCGCTAGCGACCACGAGACCAGCGGGGCAGTTATGTATACCAGGTATACAATTGCTGGAAAAGCAGCGCGTTACTTTCAGGAAAGTGTTTAACAACGTCTGCATGTTTTTTTTAGTTTAAACTATGGGTACTTACATGGGCGTACCCAGCTTTTGGCCCAAGGGCAGTGGGGGGCCAATCAGAAATTTCTCAAGGTGGGTCCCCCGCGCTTCTTTTACCTTGGCGTACACACTACACGAAACATTAGGTGTATGTAGTGTGCAGGGGAAACCCCGCAAGAGATCCTGCTTTATAGGTAGTCAACAAAAAACAATAATATGCATTTATTTAATTTAAATTGTTTAATTAGACATCTACTTTAAAAGTAATTTTCGAGAATCTGCAGCAAAACGGTTTATGACGTCTCCCGTGAAAGAATCAGTTCAATTTTTTTTAATGTATATTGAGCATACAAAGCCCATTTAACCTGTAGGTACGTAGGCATACAAGATCAGAAGGGGGGCAGGTGACCCCCCTTACCCCCCCTCTAGGTACGCCCATGGGTACTTATTTGTTTCTGGAAAATGCTTGCCACTCTAATGCCCAGCACTGTAGGTAGGTACCTAACTCTTGGAAGACATAATCTAAAGAGGAGAAACGCCGAGACAACAAGGCAGTTTCTGTGGGACTCACGTCCCAAGAAAATTATGTAGGAAATGGCAACGATTTTACTTAATTGGAAAAGAAAATTGTGGGTAACTTACCTACTGGAAGGTATAATTTTCCTAAGAAACTTTGGAGAAGCTAATAAGTTTCTACTAAGAAATAAGTAAAAGTTATAAGTACGACTTAGACAAGCAGCAGGGGCGTAGCTACCGCCGTATCATTGATACGGGGCCCCCAAGCTACAGGTGCCCCCTGGCGAGACGTGTGTTAACAAAAAATCGTAAAATATTATCCAAAACTACGAATTATTATTGATCTTATGAATAATAATAATTATGAATGCCCCTCGTAATTAATTAATAGCCAATGAAAATATTAAAAAGAAAAATATTATGTAATTTGTTTATGGCTAAGTAAGGTTTGTTTATTTAGTAAAACCACACAAAAAATTACTTATCAAAGTCAGGGTGCTCCAATTTTTGAGCCCGCTTCCTTGCATTATTTTATTAAAATCACAATGACAGCTTAACCTTCAAAGTTAGTATGCTATTTTTTTTAAACACAATACCCTCCTTTGGAACTTCGCCGTAGTCGGGTAAAAAGGGTCCCCAACAATTTTTGATTCAGGGCCTCTTTAGAACTAGCTACGCCACTGATAAGCAGAATAGTTCTTAAACATAGTTTAGTTTTCTGTTTATCCTACCCATGTTAGAATATTTTTTTTACTCCTCTTGCTCAAATAGTCCGTCATTGTAGCGTACCAGAGCGGGGATAAAATAGCATACTTTCCTGTAGGCGAAAAAGATTTTTTTAAATAATTTTTGTCTGTTGCCAACGCGCCTACAAAAACGAAAAAGTCTTTATTCATTAGTAGAATAATCATGACTAAAGACTCGACTTATTACAGTTTCATAAAAAATAAGAACCTTTGTACGTATTTTTCTGTTCCTTTCTTCCTGTCTGTTTATATGTGTGTACATAAATGGTTAAATAAATAAATAAATGAATAAATACGAACATTTAATTTTTGAAAATCGAACCAAAAGCGGCGACCTCTTCGGTAGAATGCGTGCATTGCGTTGCGGCTACAGAAGAAATTAAAAAAAAATTAAAACTATGTAATATTGTATTTGATTATTTCATTCTCTCGCAATCGTAGTAAAAAATAGAGTATAACATATGGCGCTAAAATCCCATTATAACTCAGTTTCTATTTACTCCCTCGCTGAAGCTAGGGAGTAAAACTACTTCGCATATAATGGGTAATTTCAGCCCCTTGTATAAAAATCTACAAATTTATCCATTTTCTTATTATTGTACACCCTAGAGATATGTTATAGACATACTTTTTAAATTTTGACCAACTTTATTAGTAAACCACAAAGAACAACAATAAACATTCCAGACTTTTAAAACCCACTGTGGTCCGGCCATCAAACTTCTGTTGAGCCCGTTGAGCCTATTTAGCAAAGACAACCGAACTCTAGTGGCCCGAACGAGGATGCAGTTTCCTCTACACGCGATGGTCTTGGCGTTTTTTATAGCCACAACCCGATCTTACGTGGACACCGTTTAGGAACCTTTTTCCCAAGGGCAGATCAGCAAACCATTTGAAACTGAGTCAGCGTTTCCCATTCAACTACGTGTTGAATTAACACCTTGACCCAATAATCTAATGATAGGAACGCTTTGAAAGGCTGAACCCTTCTTTCAGATAAAAACACGGTCCTAATGAAATTATCTTTCAACAATTACCACAACCTTGTGGGTAGGTAGGTATTTTTTTTACCTACATAATGGAAGTGCTTTACTGTGCAGATAGATAGACCTGAAAATTAAATTGAAAATATTTAATTAATGTCGGTACCTATCCTTTGGGTATCAACTTTCTAGCAGAGTCTAACATATAATGTAAGTACCTATATCAAACTGATTCGAGATGTTTGGCTAAAAATTTGATAAATGAAAATGGTAATTTAAACAAATTGAGCAATATGTAAGCACTAGATTCTGCCCGCGACTTCGTCAGCGTGAAATTTCGGCCGGGGGGACCCCCACCTCTTCTCATCGCATCGCCCGCCCGCTCGCGTTATTACTTCGTTTTCGCTTAGTGTTATTTCTGTCTTTTTTTTCTTTTTACTCGGCTCCTAAATATCGTAGCGTGATGAAAATAACGTGATTATAATAGCCTATAACCACCATCTAGAATTGGGCTATCAAATGCAAAAAATATTTTTCACCGAGAACCTCGGAAAGATTCTATTTATAATTCGTAATCCGAATGCAAAAGTGCATTTTATACGCTAGCGTGGCAAGTTTTTTTTTAAATACGTACCTTTTTATTCAATCATTTTCCATACCACCAGTCCACTGAAAATGCATTTAGATGCGCCAAGGTATGCCCGCGAAATTTTTTTTTTTTTCAATTCTATCTGCAGATCAGTAGTATTTATAGAATTATAATCATACAAATCATCAATACATCTCTCTAAGTTCATATTACCCTATTGAATAACTATTTCATGAAATCGTGACATTCGAGCCCAATTCTATCATAAGCTATATATATATTATTTATTATATTCTTATTATATATTGCTGATTTTAATTATAATAATTCTGTAAAGCCATACCTATTTCGCTCATTTGGAGAAACATCGACGTAACTGCTGCTTTTAAAATTATACAGGAGAGTGATTTAAAGTCGTTTTTTTTTTTGTAATCTGTTACCGTCTCGTCCTGAAATGTTCATAAATCCCAAAACCATATTAAATATTTCACGCCTCTGCTCCTCTGAAAATTTTTTCGAGCACATTATATATCGATAACTCATTTTTGAAAAAAACTACATTTACGTCGATGTTTCTTCAAATGAGCGATTTGTTACGGCCGCGAATTATTTTAATCAACATACAACCTGACAGTGACATGCAAATTACAAAAAACGTATTTTGGAATTTCATCAATCACCAATCAGTACTTTCTTTTTTTTTTTTTTTGCAATATCACAATGGAAAATGTTTTAGACGGCCAAAGTACGTAAGTAAGTAAGGAAGTACAAAAATTGGTGCTTTGCCACGAGAAAGTGCCACTTTCCTTGGACTAAAGGAACCAGAGCAATACACCGGGCATTTTGTAGGAGGACGTCGGCCACACTTTTGACTGACTCGGGCGCTGATCTAACCACGCTTAAGCATTACAGCGGCTGGAAGTCTAGTACCGTAGCAGAAGGATACATAGAGGACTCTATAGAAACCAAGTCAAAAATTTGAAAGGGCGTCGTTGGAGGTATAACTTTAAAACAGTCTTGCCCAGATCCTTGGACTCGTCCTTCAACTTCCAAAGACAGCACGATAGAACATCGTTTTGAATCGCCTGCCATCTGTGTCTCCAACATTCACAATGGAATCCAATGAAATTGAGCAATGTCCCGCAAATTTGCCAAATAATTTACCTAGTAATACAAGTGACAAACACAAGCATAACAGTTACAAAACAAAATGTAGCTTTAAATATTACCAATTGTAGTAATTATACTTTTAATTTTTTAAATAAATAAACACTTATTTAATATATTATTTAAGCAGTTTTTCTTACACCTAGCATCTTCCTCGCTGTAGAGAGGTAAAAAGTTATTCTGCGTCTCGTACCTTTGAAACCCTAGCTACGCTCAGGATTCTATATTTGAACCACAGGCTCCGCTCGTAGATCAATCCTAGTCTTCTACGCTTGCTCATATTACCATATAAGTACACGCGCCAAAAAACAACTTAGCAGCCTTGCATAACCAATTAACCAATAACTATTTCAAATCCAACTGGTCTTACTTTATCGGCCAAAATAAATTATTTGTAGGTACCTATTTGTTTCATCAATGTTTGTCTCGGGTACGCAAAATGTTTTCTCATTATTTCTGTATCAACTTCGAAATCATGAGTTACAGGAGCAAGTCAATAGAAATTTACAGCAATGTTACCACGTGTACCTAAACTTTGTGAATCTAAATCACATTATTATAAGCAATACAATGTTTCTGTAACCCATCCGACCATAGAAATATAATCTTATATCTATGCACCCGGCGGCAAATCATCCACTGAAATTTGTAGGTAGATACTTAAAATATATCTCCTAACACGTGTGCACATCAGAAATTGTGACGGGCAGGTACGACGTGTGCGAAATTGTTAAATTTCTGTTGAAAACTAGTGGTAGGGGAGCCCACGATGCTAAATGGGGATTTACTCGAGCGTCGTAGAGACCTATTGGGTTGCAAAGCTTAGATGATAAGAAGAAAAAATGTTATATGATATATACCTTTACATCGGTGGGGGAAGCGGCTATAGATTTTTAAATATGTAAAAAAAAACTGCTGCATGGACATCCTCGAGCGCGTCAGATATTGATAGCATCAATGCCCTACGTATTTTTAATAATGTACGTATGTTAATCTGATCGTTTGCATGATGCGGGTGGTTGTATGTAAGGGTTGAAAATGAAAAAAAAAAAAATTTTGTCGAGCGCGTCAGATTTTCTAAGGGAGTGTAAAGTGCACCAAAAAAAAGCTCTCATTCACTAATCTGACGATTTCGATGGGACGCAAACTCGCGGCCATTTTCATAATCTGCAAAAAAAATTCGCCATTTTGAAATACTCAAGCGCGTCAGATTAAGATATATATGGTTCATCTTTATGTTCTAAACGTACTGTCTCATAATCTGACGATTATCTAGAGGGATTCGCCTGATCTGACAAAAAAAAAATTAGAAAAACGGTTCACCTTAAAGGCCATCCCTGCAACTTCCCGCTAATTCCATTCCTGGGCGCTTAAAATTGTACTTATGACATTTTTGAGCTCAAAATATAATTTATGTGATATTTTGAGCTCGCTGAGTTCAAAGAAATAATATTTCTATGCATTTGAGCTCTCCCAGCTCGAAAGTCTGATAGAAGTTTCATAGAACACTATTTTGGAATTTTCAAACCGCAATAACTTTTGAATGGATCAAGCAATTTTCACGCGGTTGGCGGCATTCGACGCAGTTTTATCATCCTCATAAGTCATTTTGCAATTTTAATTGATCGAACCAAACATTTCGGAGTAATCCCGAAAAAACACTTTTTCGGGTTTCTTTCGTTCACGATATCTCTCGAACGAATCAACCGATTTTGACCAGCTTGGTGGCGATCGACGTGGTTTTTCAAGCTCAAAGGCGGATTAGTTTTTGAAGTTGATCGATAAAGCCGTTTAAAAGTTATTCCAAAAAAACCACTTTAAAAAAAAACTTAGTTTTTTTTGACATTTTTCAAAATTTCTCAAAATCTATCGGCCCGAATCGGTTCAAATTCACAGGAAATCTAATTTTGAGGGAAATCTTTAGAACGCCGTTTAATAGATTCCGATCGGTTTAGTCGTTCAAAAGTTATAAGCGAATCACATAGTCACACACACACACACACACACACACACATACATACAGACATAGTGACAACATCGCGGGGGTAGTCAGGGAAGCTTCCTATGACCTTAATATTTATAAACTTTAATTCACACAAATAATATTAAAATAGCAAAAAAAGCCAAAACGTTGGAAAGACGTTGTAAACAGTATGCCACGAACGAGTCTTTATGATCAGCTGTGATGGCGTCATGGCAGCAGAAACCAGAGTGGGGACGGAGTGAGAGAGTAATAGATAGAGAAAGAGTGAGAGAGGAATAGAAACGCGGAGAAGGAAATGTAGGCATCACGCCGCTGCCCGCATTTAACTTTATCGACGAATTTTTGTTATTTCGGCTTGCGGAAATCGTCAGATTATATATTTTTCATTATTCTTGAATTATTTCCTTCAAAATAAAAAAAAATTTAGCTACGCTCGAGAATGTCGAGATGACGTTTTTTTTTTACAACTTTGTTGCCCTCCCCTTTCTTTACGTCACTCTCAAATTGTCAGATTAGTGGAATATACACTTTTTAGGATGTAATTAACTCACCCTACCTTAATCTGACGCGCTCGAGAATTTCTGATGGTCAATTTTTTTTTACTAATCTGATCCTGTATTCTTCACGGGCGGCCTTATACATGGGCCTCATGTTTTGTGGAGGTACTTAACCGGGTACAAGGTATCCGCCTGTATATTAATCTGCCGCGCTTTAGTAAATCCCGAAATCCCCTCTTGGGCTCCCCTACTATAGTAAACTGGTCTGTATTTTTCGGCACGTGAGCCTTTAGTTAGTAACGGTGTCCCAAAAGTACGTATAGGATTTGCACTTCGTTCTATTTTCGAAATATTCAATATGGCGTATTGAAATAAATCAGACGTCATATTCACAGGTAAAATTAACACTGGAGCGGTTCACGACAAAAGAAATCGTGCAAATATTTTACGAAAATTCACGTTCAATTACGAACACCAAAACATTGATGACTTAAAACACAATATTCGCCTAGTTATTTGTGAAATAAGCCACGAAATGTGTGAAAAGGCAATGAGTGGTCGTTCGATAGACATTCTGTTCAAATAAAATTGGACAAGACTCTTCATTAAAATAAAATAAAATTACGAAAAAAAAATTATCCGTTCGCATTTTATTGAAAAAACACATCCTATACTTACTTTTGAGACAGCTATTAGTTTTACAAAGTCAAAGTCAAATCATTTATTTCAAGTGGGCAATTAAAAGGCACTTTTGAACGTCAAAATTTACAAGAAAATAGAGTTGATTGTAGGTGCCCCTTCCTTATAGTTTCATATGGAGAAGAATGGGCAAGAAACTATTTACACTCTTATAAATAATGTTTTGCTATATTTTGTGTAGGTAAGTACATTAATTAAACTTATATGTGAAGGCGTGATGTACCTAGAATAAAATTACTATACTAAGTACAACCTACATAATTTTAAACTTAAACAAACCGACTTCAAAAAGAACGAGGTTCTGAATTTGTCTGTATAGTATATATTATATATGTTTGTATATATGTTACGCGATATTTCCAGCAATTGTAGATCGATTTCCAAAATTCTTTTTTAATGGATAGGGTATACCTTAGGGGTGGTCCCATAAACTCCCATATAAATGTTATTAACTTTGCTTGGGTTGTTTTTCAGTTAGCTTTAATAATACGTATTTTTTTCCATTTAGTGTATATCGATGATGTATAACTTCCTGTCACTGTTATTTACATAACAAGTAGTGGTACACGAATTTGTGTGGGGTAAGTACCACAAGTAAAAAGTAAATAAAAACTGTTTTACAAAAAGAAAACACCGCAACGTGAAAAATTACTTTAATAGAATAGAATAGAATAGAACACTCGTTATTATGTACAGTCAGCAAAAGAGATAAGTATCCAGGGTCGCCGGATATAGTTGAAGTTGAGTAAGAAACCTGTGAATGTTTTCGAATGAAATTTAATTTGATAAATTACCAGTTTGTTTTCTATTAATTTTATTTTATTTTATTCGACAATATTCATCGGTTTCTTACTAAACTTCAACAATATCCAGCGACCCTGGATACTTATCTCTTTTGCTGACTGTACACCATAAAAATTACGAATATAAATGTAGACATTTTACACAGGGTGACACAATGGGCGGTCTTATCGCTAAAAGCGATCTTTTACAGACAACCTTTGGATGGATTTAAAGGGAGAAGGAGAGACAGTAATGCAGGTAGTCAGTGGTGTACCATTACATATACAACAAATACATACATACATAAAATATATACTTATCTACATATAATATATACAATAATAAACATGAAACAAGAGCAAGGAAACTAAATGTAATGATGATGCTTAAGGAGAGAAAAAGTGTTTTTAACCATAATTTTAAAAGTGGACAACGATTGCGCACGCCTTATCGACTCGGGCAAGGCATTCCATAACCGTACTGCTTGAACTGTAAAAGACTTGTCATAAAAACTGGTGGAATGCATCGGCATCTCTAGTCTTAAGTTTTCCGTTGACCTAAGATATCTATTATGCGTGTCATGAAGGAACTTGAAACGTTCTTTAAGATAAAAGGCGTTTTAGCAAAAAATAAAAATACAAAACCAAAGACACCGACTTCCGAAATAAAAGTAGTTTTTCACTTTGTAATGTTTTTTTTTTTTTGGAATGACGGTTGTTTTTATTTTTGTTAAAAAAGATGTTTATGTTGTAGCGGCATCTACAACGACACATGCGAGCTACGCGTCAGACTGACGTCACGCAAAATCCTGCATCGCGCAAGCAGAGTTTACCGCGCAACAAGCATAATACAACATCCCGACATCAATCGTCGGGCAGTTAACCTCCAGACACGACACCCGTCTGGTCGGAGGATCCTCCCTTTTCTATAGAGTTTGAGTGAACTTTACACCCTGTTCCTCATACCTCTATATGTAGTAGGTACCTACAGGCTTAATAATAATTATCTCCTCTTCTCTCGTCCCTAACTTAACAAAACTTCAAAGAAAAATACACATAAAGAAAGAAAGAAAGAAAAATATTTTATTTGGGACACGCACAGGAAATACAAAGAGTAAAAAATAAAAAAGGAGGATTTAAAACTAACAAGATTAACAATAAAAAAGAAAAAACATATAACAACAATAAACAAGTAAAAAACCTGAAAAACCATACATAAACTCAAGCCTTTTTCCCATCAGAAACTACAGAACGCCACCTGCTAATCTATACCTTCCATAGGAGGTATATATTTATTTTGCTTCGTTTAAAGAAAAAAAACCTATGTGCTCGGGGGACCCCCGTCAGGAACGAAGTTCCGCACGCACATACACACTCGTTTATAATATAAATAGACGGAGAGTAAGTCGCATGGAGGGGGCATAACGCTTTTTCCGTACGGGACGATTCCAACCAGTGTTCACAAAAATGCCTTACAAAGTTCACTATGAAGCGGGTCCCAAAGATAAAAACACAAGAGTCCATTCTATCAGCCAGATTAATGGAGACCGATAATGAAACACTTTAATTAAAATCTTTTGCGACAAAAATTAAGCAAGTCCTGTACTCAAGGGCCAGGGCGAGACGAGACTCTTTTTGGTTTGAAAGAAATTCCAAAGACTGGATGATTAATTAGGCTGACTAGTACTTTCTCCTTAATCGAGGAATCATATCTTAAAGCTTAGGTTAATCATAAATTTTGTGGTCATTTCATTTTACCCGTATCTATAGACACTTATATTTTTTATAAAAATTAAGGTGCCCGGATACCTACATCTTAATATACAGGGTGCCCCGTAAATGATGGATCAAACGTAACGGGTACGTAGCTCACTTGATTTCCACCGACTAAATTTTTGTAAATATTTTATTGCCCTATTGAAATTAAATAAAAATCTCTATTTAGATTGATTAAATAAAATGTTTTCGTATGTGTAAATCGACGAAGTACTCTCTGCTTTTGCATTAATAAAGACTTTTCGCGATTTTTGTTTATGCTGGATTTTTCATCTTATTTAATCCTGAAATTAAAATGTGATAAAAATGTTAAAAAATAAAAAACAGTTAGTAGTCTGTATTTCCGCCGTTAACGCATATAACACAATCGCAGCGAATCATACTCAATATGAGTTCATCCAAATCACGTTGCGGAATGGCCGCCCACGTCCTCCGTAACAGGCGAAAAAGACTTTCTGGTGTGTGTACGGCAGCCATATTTGGTAGAGCTCTTCTTTGAAGCATATCCCATGTGTGCTCAATAGGATTCAAGTCTGGCGAATGAGCAGGCCATGGTAGGACGTTGATATTAGCTGCGGCAAGTGAGTTTGCAACGACGCTGGCAGTATGTGGACGTGCATTATCATGCATAAGTAGAAATGAAGCACCAAATTGGGTCCGCAAAGGAATGACAACATCTGATATAATCGTTTCAGTGTAAATCTGTGCATTGAGATTGTCTCTGATCCAAATCAGTTCGGTTCTTCCGCCGCGCCGGTCCAAATACCCGCCTATATCATGATTGTTCACCACTGTATGCATGGACTTCCTGGCATGATTTTAAACGTTCTTGGCGTCCAGGGGCCTCCAATACCGTGTACGTCCAGTATCTGGCCTCGTACCAAAGGGAGATTTGTCAGAAAAACACACAAAAAGCCACTTTTCTTCTGCCCAATTTTTGTGTTCACGAGGCCATTGTAAACGGGCTCTGCGATTGCGGGGCTCAATAGGTGGTACACGTAGCGACCTTCGGGAATGGAGATTGACTTCATGCCAGCGATTTCTTATGGTTTGATCGCTTATTAACATCTCTGAAGAGCTATGAAGCCTCGTAATAAAAATCATCGCGGTGAATGTACGATTTCGTCGAGCAGTAATTTGTACAGAGCGATTGCCACAGCACGTTGCCGAGAACTAGCTTCCAACATTCCCACCGCTCTGATCATTTCTTCTCGGTTCAAATGACGTTTTCTCTCCATAATAACGTTCTTTTGTATCGATTCCACTCAGAAGTATGGCAGAAATTTTATTGATTTGGCCTCAGACCCGTTTCAGGATTATATGTATAATAGGAATACGACTTAACAGAAGATTTCATCTTTTGACCGAAATTCAAAAACTATTCTCTTTTCAAATTACGAAATTTACTAAAAAGTATCTATTGGACAGGAGTTACAAAAAATATAATTAAAAAAACCAGATTTTTTGTAACTAACAAAACCGTGCTTGATCCTTTTGATGTGTGTAGTTAACCACATTTTGCCAGATAAGAATATTTAAGTCATATGCAATTAGCATGCAAGTTACAGGCAGAAAGCCAATTATAGAAGCTAATTTTCCAGTAAGAATCTTATTTTTTGGTAAGTAAGTAGGCACCTAATAATTATTATAGGTGCCTAATTTAAAATCCTGCTCCATCCCCACTTTTTCCGAAACACATCCGTCGGAAGTTACGTCGCAGCTATTCCGTTCCAAAAAATATTTGCTTTGGTTTGGTAGTAGCTAAATATTAGCACAATATCTGCGATCATAATAATGTGTGTGATTTTATACCTATTTATTTCGACCTCTTGGCTACAAGCGTCTCATACCAACTCTTGTTGGTATGAGACGCTTGTATGGAATTGCGTACCTAGGTAGGTACCGGTATCGTGTTCGTGTAAAGGTGAACCGTGTGACCTTTAGATATAGGTACCTAGATACAATATAGGTAAATACGATTATGTAGGAGTGGGATTCCTCCCACAGCTTCACCAAAAAAATCTGAAAATAGGGTAAAATCCATCACAAAACTACACTTAATAGTCCTCATGGAAGTAAATAATCTACTCAAAGTACATTGTTAGAATTTTCTGTTTATTTATTTAGGACGACAACGTAATTCCGATCATAAACTGGTGGGTCCAAATGTTAGGTAGGTACCGTACGTAGACGCATGTAGGTACCTTATGTACACAAATACAAAATTTTATTTATTAACATTACAGTGTCCCAATTCAGTAGTGTAGTTAAATAACAATTCATTAAATAATTTACAACATATTATTAATATCCAGTATACATAACATACAAGATTTACAAATTAAAAACATAACACGTGTAACGTTACCCTTGCGAACTCGCTCAGTGAACATGAGAAAAGATCTATTAGGTCTTTACCTATGAAATTGCCGTTCTGCAGTACTGGCCATTTCAAATCAAAATAATTTTTGTTTGGCTATGAATTCTAATTTCAAATTAATTTTATTTTAAAAACATGGATTTTTTTTTCTAAAAGTAGTCATTTCTTTATTGATTAGTGTTACATTTTCATCGCATTTCAATCTTTTTCGTCATCATGGATACGTTAAAAATTCGAGTAATTATGGAATATGAGTACCGTCGTGGCAGCAACGCGGCACAAGCGGCACGCAACATCAACGACGTTTACGGAGCTAACTCTACAAACCAACGCACCACCTGTTATTGGTTTGCTCGCTTCCGTTCTGGAAATTTCGACCTGAAAAATGAACCTCGCGGTCGTCCGAAGACTTTGGTCGACAATGACGAATTAAAGGCGATTGTGGAAGCTGATGATACACAATCTACGGCTGAATTAGCAGCAGCTTTCGACGTTAGCGTCAAAACAATATTGGTCCATTTGCGTCAAATTGGCAAGGTAAAAAAGCTTGACAAATGGGTGCCCCACGAACTCAATGATCGCCAGCGCGAAGTACGCGTCGAGACGTGCCTTGCACTGCTCAACAGACACACAAATGAAGGAATTTTGAACCGCATTGTTACCTGCGATGAAAAATGGATTCTGTTTGATAACCGTAAGCGCTCAGCAAGTTGGTTGGATCCTGGTTCAGCACCTAAACAATGCCCTAAACGAAAACTTACCCCTAGAAAAGTGATGGTCACTGTTTGGTGGTCTAGCGCCGGTGTGATTCATCACAGCTTCTTACCAAACGGGGTGAGCATTACTGCAGATGTGTACTGTGAAGAACTGAACACAATGATGGAGAAGCTGGCGCATCTCCAACCAGCATTGGTCAATCGCTCGTCTCCGCTGCTCCTGCACGACAACGCGCGACCTCATACTGCACAGCAGACGGTCTCCAAGTTGCAAGAACTGGGGTTGGAAGCTCTCCGTCATCCGCCCTACTCACCAGACCTTGCGCCTACAGACTACTACTTTTTCCAGAATTTGGATAACTTCTTGGCGGGAAAAAAATTTAATACCCGAGAGGCAGTACAAAATGCCTTTGAAGAATTTGTTGCCTCCCGTCCAGCTGATTTCTTTAAGAAGGGCATCAATAAACTGCCACTGCGATGGCAAAGATGCATTGATTGCATGGGTGATTACTTCGATTAATACAAATAAAAAATTCATGAAAAAAATTCGTTTAAATTTTTTCATACAAAACGGCAATTTCATAGGTAAAGACCTATTATTCTGTCAGCAACCAAATTTTGTGTGCGCATCGTTCGCGTCAGGGGGACCTTGTCTACAGTTTAGTTCGACCGCGCGGCGCCGCGAATAAGTTTGGTCGTCGTCATCGGCGCTGCATGTTCCCATCTGGCACACAAGCCTATGGAGTATAGCACACCCAGATTATTTATGTTACCCCGGAATACTCCAAGGATATAACACGCCAGTGCTAGATCCTTCCTTGTTTCCAACTTGGTGTATCCCACCTTGCCTAACACAAACCACTTTTACCATCAAGGGGTAAAAGGGATATCTCCATACCGCCTTAGATGCATGTATCTCGTAAATTTATTCTGTATGCGCTCCAACATGAGACTATATTTAGTTTCATGTGGAGCCCATCCTACCGCATTACCCTCGAACTGACTCCTTAATAGAGCGTCATGCAATTTAGAAATGGGTTTTAATATATTTTGTGCAACAAGAGAGCAAAGTCGTTTTTTGCTGCGAGTGCTGATTTTGAATCCTGAGCAAGCGAAGGATTCAACGATTGAATCACGAGCGTAGCGAGTGATTTTAAAGTTGAATCCTGAGTGTGGCGAGGGATTCAAAGGCACGAGATGCAAAAAACTTTGCTCTCGTGTAACACACATAACTTTTCACTTCAGCAGCGAGAACACTTTAGGAGATAAAATAATAAACAGGAATACTTACTTACTTACTGCAATTCTGCAAATTAAACGTAACCCGCTCTTTTATTTAAATTGAGGCGTGTTCGGAAATAGCACCCATGATATTTTATTATTCAAAATATATTACGTAACATTATTGAAACTAGAAATATGTACATGTTAAATATCAGTTTTATTTGCAGTAAATACTTATTTTCGTTTAAATACAACAATAAGTTAAAAATTCAATAAATTACATTAAAAGACATAATTATCTTTTTGAAAAATTTCTTTAGTTAGTACGAAATTCCGAACGTGTTTGTCTTTGAGGTGGAATTCAAAATCGGAACTTCGAAAGGGCTGGTCTTTGTCTCTCTCTCTTTCTAATGGCGGGAAAGAGATAGAGTGTGAATGTTTCGAATTTTATGATTAACCCAGGATGAATAAGATATTCGCGGCTTCCTGAAAAAAAAAAATTAAAAAGTTACTTGGTCTCACTCAGTGAGCAAAATCGCATTTTGCTCACTGATTTCAGGCAGCAATACCTACATGTTTGAGCTACTGAAGTGAAAATAACTATTGTGAAAGCTGCCACTCTGCGAAGCACAAATCCCTGTCACTTGTATGCCTTTTTACAGACATTGATAATATGCTACCGGAATCTCAATTGAGTATCTATACGAACACCAAGGTCTCGGCGCACTGCCTCCTTCCTTTTCATGGGCACGTCGTCCACTTTGTAGGTGTGATAGAGTGGTGCTCTTGAACGTTAGAACTGAACATTTCGTAACATTGAATTGCAGTTTGGTCTTTCGACTCCACTCAACTACTCGATCAATGTCTTGCTGAAGGCGGTGACGGTCGTCCTCGTTTTCGATAGCCAGCAGTAACTTGAGGTCGTCTGCAAATAGCAGACACCTGGCATATCTTATTACGTCGGGCAAATCATTGATCATTATTAGGAATTCTAACGGCCCTAAATTGCTACCTTGACTCACTCCAGGCCTAGTGAACTAAAGCTGCGACCGGAATCCACAGTACTCTACATTCTGTTTCCTATCCCTCATGCAGCTCGCAAAGAATTGGAGCAATTTAGGTGTGCAGCCACTTTTGCTAACTTTGATAATAAGACATCGTTATCCACCAGGTCAAACGCCTTCTTAAAAGAAAAGTAGGCGGTGTCCACCTGCACCCCTGCATCAATATGAGGAACTTAGTACGTCATGGCATTCAATAAAAAAATATGATTATCTATGACTGATTTTCTTTTTTTTTCTTTTTTGTGACTAAATGCTGTGGAGATGCGTTCCTTGCGAAGCATGTGTGGCGTGATTAAGCTGAGAAATGATGCAACGAGCTCAGGGCAACGGTGCTGTTTAAAATTAAAAGAAGATGTAGTGACAAAAACTAAAAAGAGTATGTATGCTTTGGTCATGTTGAGAGGATGAATGAAAGGCGACTAAAAAAACGTAGGTACTTACTTGCAAGGTAGATCTGAGTGGAAACGCCGAGAGGGGCCGCCCTAGGAAGACATATAGTGACCTTATTGGTGAAGTTCTTCAGAAAGGTCAGGTGCGTAGTACTCGCAACCGGCGAGCAACCACATGTATGAACGTAAACGAAGCAAAAGGAGTATGTAAGGATCGTAGCAGGTGGCGTTCTATAGTTTCTGCCTAACTTCATATGAAGAAGGCGTAAGTTTATCCTGGTTATCGTAAGTTTATGTAGGTATGTGTATGTATGTAAGACTGATTTAAAATACAGCTGGGCGATAGGCCTCATCAAGACTGTCGGCGATACGCCTCATCAAAAAAATAGTGAAAGAGCTTAGTCGTGTTGTGTTATAAAACTCAGAGGTAATGGAACGTATCGAATATGACACAATCTTGACGATTCATCGATAGTTGCCTATATGATATATTAATGCAAGAAGCTCACCTAAACTAGTTTCACTCACTACTTAACTAATAAATTAATAATTAGGCGTGTAACGGAACGCATATAAAGTACATTTCGTTCTACAGTGTTATATACGTATTCCGTTCCTGAAAGCTTCAGGAAATAAGATTAACCCGTTTTTGTGAAAATATCTACAGATTAAATGAAATATTTTTACCACTATATAATTATATTCTCAATGTATTCTCAACCTAGACTGAATTAAGAATAATGTGTGCTTGTTCACTCCGTTCCGTTACAAGTATCAGTTAACCAAATGAAACTTTGACACTGTAAACCTGAGTTATCTGTCACTGTCATGTAATCATCACAATTGATTGGAGATTTTCTTTTGTACTTATTTAAGTAAAAAAATATTAATCAAATACTGATAAGCAGAGTAAAAATGATGGATTTTCATGTTAAAGACGTGATTTTAAAACCGGACAAGCCTACAACTTTGTTGCTGAAGAAACATGCAGATTATTTGTCAAAATATGGAACGGACTGTGAAGACTTTGAATATAATATGACTGAATATCTTCGAATGTCGGGGATTTATTGGACTCTAACTGGAATGGAGTTAATGGGAGCTTCTGATAAGTATGTACTCCTAGTTTTATCAAAAAATTACTTCTGCAGCGATAAAGAAATTATGAGGTTATAAAAGTATCTGATGTTATCTAATTCTGATCTAATTATCTTGAGCTTGCCAATGTACATTTAACAGCGTAATCATTTCTTAGCTAAACACAGATTTAGGTTTGAAATTCTGAATAAATTCGTTCTGAATAAAATCACTAAAGAAAAATGAAAACGGCAAGACATTTTACATAGGTACATGTATTTTTTTTGCTTTTTCATTTCACAGGATGCCAATAGAAGATATCATAAAATTCATCCCTTCATGTCAGAGCAAGGAGAATGGTGGCATCTCTGCCTGCTATCCACATGACCCACATATTTTGTACACCTTAAGCGCTATTCAGGTTAGTTTTTAAGCCACACTTTAATATTTTTTCCACTATTTATAAGGATAAGAACAGGAGTATTATGATTCATTATGTTACTACTCTGTATCATGTGTAAGAGTGCTTTGTTTATCTGGTGGTCATAAATGTAACTGTTGACCATCGGGACCTTAGATTGATACCCAGGTTGGCTAATATCTTATTGTGCTTTATATTATAATAATTGCCCAGTAGCAGCTGGAGTATAGCAGCTGCTCCGTTACATCAAATTTAAACATTACTTGTGAAATTAGGTCCTTTACAGTCTTTCTCTGATTACCTCTTCCCTAATTTTATAAACATTGTATATTAACTCCTGCAGGTCCTTACAATGTATGACAGGCTGGATGTTATAGACGTAGAGGGTGTTGTACAATTTGTGGCATCTTTGCAGCAAAGCGATGGCTCTTTCTTTGGTAAGCTTCCCTACATAATCATGATACCATTCTTTAACTCTCTCACAAATTCACACCTCTAGCTAAAGAAATTATACTAAGACAAATAAAATTTACCAAAATGATATTTTTATTACCTACCAAGAAATGTAGGAATTGTGGTTGCAATGGAATCAAAGCAGACTTCCTGTTTTTGTAAAATTCTGCAATTTATTTTTATATTAGCTTTTGTGAATTTCTTCTTCTTTAGGGGTTTTGGTTTCCGCACTTAGTTCTTCATGTAGACCATTGTGCGTAGGCTAGCTTTTATGATACACTTGATGATAACATAATTTAAATCTTCTACATACTCAATAAAACTTATTTTTGCTAAACCAGGTGACCAATGGGGTGAGGTGGACACGAGATTCTCGTTCTGTGCAGTGATGTGCCTCTCACTCTTGAAAAGACTGGATGCAATTGATGTAGAAAAAGCAGCTTCATTTGTGATCAGTTGCATGAACTTTGATGGAGGCTTTGGATCCAAACCTGGATCTGAAAGCCATGCAGGTAAGAACAAGTTCAGTGAGAAGCAAAAACACAAGTTCAGTCTGCAGATTTGTATACAATACTTACTAATTTATAAGAGCATGTTCCTCATCATCATGTCATCATCGTCATCAACCACAGTCCCATTGCTTGGCATAGGCCTCTCTTTTCTTGTGCCAGGATCATACAGGTTTTACCCGCAATGGGAACAGTGTCGCCCGCCCATCTCGCTACCGGACGATCGACACCTCGTCTTCTCGTCTTTCAGTCACAGCCTTACTCCACCAGGCGTCCGGCCTTGATTGAAGACCTTCGTATGTCTTCGGATCACGAAATTTGGAACGCAGTCTATTAGCGTAATGCTAATCATAAAATGCTCCATGGCATTACAAAGCATTGTGTTAAAATCAACAGACTGAACTTTTACCGTATTTTACCGCTTTGCCATCCAAGTGAAAAAATATTGTTCCCAGTACTGTGAATCGTGTGACTTTATCCTGCGTCCTGTCCGAAAGCGACTGTCACGCGAATACCCGATGACGTGATCGTTTACCTGAATAATGACATTTAGAAACTCAAACTCAAAGCATTTATTTCAATTAAACCATTTACAGGTACTTTTGAATTGTCTAGGAGTCCGCCAATGAGAAATATGAAGTTAGTTGCCCATTCCAAAGCGTAGTAGGTACGCACGTCTACGTACCAAGCTATACATTTCCAGTATAAACTGACTTCTCATTGTACGAAAAGCCTATACAATGCGAGGTCAGCTAAAACTGGAAATGTATAGCTTAATATATTATGTCGTCGTGTGTACCTTAGGAGAGGAACGGGCAAGAAACTTCATGGACACTTTTTAAAATAATATTGTTATAAAAATATCAGTTACAGTAATGTTGAATTTATCCATACTAATGTTATAAATTCGAAAGTAACTCTGTCTGTACGTTACCTTTTCACGCCTAAACCACTGAACAGATTTCGATAAAATTTGGCAAGGAGATTTGTCTCAAAAATAATCCTAAATGGGGTGATATAGGGGACGAAAGTTTGTATGGGAAACTTAGCATTTCTTAAGTTAGGGATATGAAAATTAAAATTTATGCTTTTGGTAAGAAATAAAAATACTTGTTTCAGTGATTTTGTAAAATCATCCGCCAAGGGGGTATAATAGGGGATTTTTGTCCCGGTAGCACGTTTTCGTGGGATAACTTCCGACATCCACACGGCGAAGCCACGGGCAGAAGCTAGTATTCATATAAACGAGCGCGACGATCGCATACTCGCGCAACCGTCACTTTCGGTTAGGACGCGGCCTTATTGTGACCCATATACAGGGTTATTGGTAAAACACCAGCAACCTCTTAAGGGGTCAATGTATTCATCATTATAAACAACTTTTACTACGGATCAAACCAGAAATCGCGAAAAAAATATCAGCTGTTCCCTACGTTTTGACGTGTTATGCGAATATAAATGTAGTCCATAGTAAAAGTTGTTTATAATGATGAGAACAATGACCCCTTAAGAGGTTGCTGGTGTTTTACCAATAACCCTGTATATTTTCTGTTGTCCATGACGTGTTTTATATACAGAGTGGGTAAAAAATCGTGGATCAAACGAAACAAGGCAACTAGCACAAGAAAACCAGACAGTGTAAGAATTAAGAAATAAAATCGAGATAGGGAAAGAAAAGTTTAAACACAACAGAAACGCATTTCGTAGGTTGCGAAGTAATTTTCAACCCTCAAATAGTCATAACGTTTAAGGAGATCAAGTTAGGGCTCTGGCACAAAATATTTTTTACTGCAAATAACCCCAACTATCGCCCTGTTTCGTTTGATCCACGTTTTTTTACCCACTCTGTATAGTCAAACTTAATAAATAATAGCAAAAACAAATGCTTAGCATGAAATTTAATTTTAATGTTTAATTTTCTAGGTCTAGTGTACTGCTGTGTGGGCACCCTATCTATTTGCAACAGATTAGACGCAGTCAGAATAAATCGCCTTGCTTGGTGGTTGTCTGAGCGACAGATGCCCAGTGGTGGACTCAATGGCAGACCAGAGAAACTGCCTGACCTGTGCTACTCTTGGTAAGAAAAACTTAAAACTGAACTCACTCTGTTGCGAATCCCGCATGATACTCAGCAGTGTTGGGCACAATTGAATTAATTGTTTAATTGTAGAGGCAAACAATTACAATTTTTATTTCAACTAAATTAATTGCAATTAAATTAATTAAATTATTTTTTAATTGTGGAATGCAATTAAAATCAATTGCAATTAAATCTGTTAATTGTGGTTTACAATTAATTCAATTGCAATTAAAATTTTATTTGCAATTAAATTAATTGTTTTAAACAATTAATATTTAATTTAACTACGTAAGTATTTGACGAATATAAATATGGCACCTGTGCTACACTTTTACGTAGTAATGTTCTGGCTTAAATCCAGGCTTTACATACCTTTGAGAATATTAAGGAGAATGCTCTTGTATTGTTTGCATTATGTTTTTTAGTTACTGACATTTATTAATTGTTAATTGTAATTGTAAACGTGTATCAAACAATTAACAATTAATCAATTGTAATTACAAATTTTTACAAGCACAATTAATTTAATTGTAATTGCAAAGTTTTACAAGCACAATTAATTAATTGTTAATTGCGATACGTTACAATTACAATTAATTATTTTAGTTGTTAGTTGCAACTAAATTTGGCAATTTAATTGTTAGTTGTTAATTGTTTTCACAATTAGTTTTTGCCCCACTCTGATACTCAGGTCCACAAAGGCAAAAAACTCAAGTTATTGCTTTTGGAGCTAAAGTTAATCTACTAATTAAGCTATTGCATAGCTTTTATCGCGGGCTTTGAGCTCGGCGACCGAATCAAGAAATTCCGTAACGAAAACAAAACCTAACAACCCCCACTCCGCCTACCATGTAGCTCGGCCGAGCGTTCGCTTAACGTGTATGTATATGGTACGACTGTACTTGAATTAATATCAAAGAAAAAAAAAACTGCATAAATAAAAATAAAAAATATAATTATAATTGCATTAGTTGATAAAAAATGCTATGCAATAGCTTTACCGCGGCAGTCCCCGAGTGCCACACGTTTTTTATTTTAATTTTACATTTATCTCTTACTAGCTTCTACTCGCGACTTCGTCCACGTGAAATTTCTTGTTCCACTGACCCATCCCGTCGCGTCGCATCGCTTGCACGCACTATTACTTTGTTTTCGCTTAGCATTCTTTCTAACTTTTTTTCTTTTTGCTTGGCTCTTAAGGGTCATAGAGTGATGTTAAATAGCTTATAACCTTCCTCAAAAATAGAGCTTAAAGAGAGAGCTTAGAGTTTAAATACGACTGGTAATTCTAGATATTAGCGCGTTCCAACAAAGTCTTCAGCTCTACCATTAGGAAAGCTGAAGCCTCTGCTTCGCTTCCGGGGGCGTACTTTCTAAGTCCGTCAATGAAGATACGGCCCGTCTGAAAGTAGTTTGAAACTTTGGAGTGAATCCTACACCTGATTAATTAACTTTTTCGGACAGGTAAAAACACATCGGGAGTAGGGACAGCTGTCACATCGTGCTGTCATTCACTCTTAGGTCGGGCTTCAAACTAATCTTATGTCAGTAGTTGATACGGAGTAGGAAACGCCTGTAACTTCGGCCGAAACAACGAATTTCTTGCTTAGAGAGTAGACCCCCTGCTTTTGTGTTGCAGCAGTACACAACACATCTAAATCAAAGATCCGTAAAGGATGGAGTTTGCCATGGTTCATCTTGTATTGCCAATTAAAAATATATTTTTTTCAGGTGGGTGTTGTCAACACTTACCATAATAAACAGACTCCACTGGATAAACAAAGAAAAACTGCAAATTTTCATCTTAGCTTGCCAAGACGCAGAGACGGGCGGTTTTAGCGACCGGCCGGGCGATGTTACCGACCCTTTCCACACGCTATTCGGTATAGCCGGGCTGTCGTTATTAGGAAACACAACTATTAAAGCTGTGAACCCCGTTTATTGTTTGCCACAAGAAACCATTGATAGGCTGCAACTGAATCCGCAGATCCATAAAATTAAAGTCTGAGCACATAATTCAATTGAGAAAGCCAATACGGCGTCATTTTTAGCATTTCATGTAACACATTTCTATGTCTAATTATGTATTATTCGGAATATTTGTATTTATTTTAATGTATAAGTATCTACTTCTTAAGAAAATATAATGTGATAATATATAATAATTGCTTGTTTCTATTCATTTCTCCTTACTAGACTATAAATTGTACACACGGTGAAATGTTTGAATGGGTCCCGTGAAGAGGGAAAGTAGGTACAAAATTCTAATAGTAGGGCAGGTACTGCTCGATTTTTGTGGTCAATTATATACCGAATAAATGTCATTGCTAGTCAGTGCCCGCACCCAAGGGTAAATCTAAAGTGTCAAAGTTGTAAAAAAAAAAACATATGGGATGATTTTCAGGACCGCCATGGCCGTCATCCCAAAAAAATTGTCAGCTGCATGCAAGACGTGGTGGGATATAATATGTCAGCCGCGTAAATGAACATAATTTTGCGATGGCACAATAGGGCCAAATTCGAAAGTATGGGTTACTACTTACTACCCAACCTGATACCCAACCCAACTTACTCATTCCGATTGAAATAAGAAATTAGCAAGTTGAAAAGAAGAAGTTACCAATTTGCTAACTTCAATCTTTTTCCCTCCGCTGCTCATAATATGAATTTTTATCAGCAAGTTTGCAACTACTATTTCCTTTGCCACAAAAAAACTACTGTATGTTGGTGTCACTGTCAAAAGAAACTTGTCAAAGTCACGTCAAATGTCGTACAAAATTGTAAACAAACATAACCTAAAACTAACAATGTAGATTTTAATTTAAAAAATAACATTGATCTATTATGTTATAACTACTTCAACTATTATTCGACATGTTAACATTATACTGTTTTCAGTTTTTCTTATTTAGCACTTGCGTTCACATATTTACATTGTTTACATATTTTGTTTACTACAGTGATTTGGTATCTACGATATATTTTCAAGAAATTCAACCCGAATACGACTATGTTATCGGTAAGAGCTACTTTTAACTATTGCAGATAGAATATGACGGGGATTTCAAAAGCCTGTCGATCAGGCTTTCAGAACCTGGGGTTTAAATTACTTCTTTAAATATACCTACCTACTATGTACCATTTTTCAGTTGGTTCCGGCACAGCAGGCTCAGTCATTGCCCATAGACTAGCAACAGAAACAAACTACACCTTCATAGTAGTAGAAGCAGGGAGTAAGAGTCATGCATTACTGGAGGCACCAGTACTTGGTCCATTCTTCCATGGATCACTATTAGACTGGCAGTATGAAACCGTGCCTCAGGAGCATGCTTGTTTTGGTATGAAAAATAAAGTAAGTTCCACTACAACAACTTTTAATAAATAAATTAAATTAAACTTAGTAGCGTTGCAAAGCTGCTCTTAAAACTCTACTCTACATAACACTTATTTTTCAGAAATGTAAACTAGCACAAGGCAAGATCATAGGAGGTTCATCCAAGCTAAACAACATGATACATGTCAGAGGTAACCTATCACACTACCTTGACTGGTTTCATGGAAAATACACCAAAGAGTTCATCAAGAAACAATTTGAGTTTGTAGAAAAAAACATTTTACACCTGAATGATGTGCAATACCAAAGTGAATTAGCCGATGCTGTCTTAGCGGCAGCTAAAGAATTAAACTATGATAAACTAGGCATCAATTTTAAACTAGGTTTTAGGAAAAGTATTGTCAGTCAGAAGAATGGAAAGAGATGGTCCACTTCTGACAGTATAGATCCATCTAAACATGTAATTACCAATGCTTTAGTAGAAAAAGTAATGTTTAATGGCAACACTGCTCAAGGCATCACTGTCCTATTATCTGGTAGAAAAAGTAACATTTATGCTAGTAAAGGCATAATTTTATCTGCTGGGGCAATCAATACACCTAAAATATTACAGTTGTCAGGAATTGGGCCTAAAAATCTTTTAAAATCTTTGAGAATACCAGTTGTCAAAAATCTACCAGTTGGTAGAAATCTTCAAGACCACATAGGATCTGGATTAGACTTTGTACTATTCAATAAATCTGTTTCAATTAGTGCTTTGGATATGATTAACCCATTAAATGTGTTACAATATTTTATCAATGGCAGAGGTCCTTGGACAACACCAGGTTGTGAAGTAATTGGTTTCCTATCTACTAATAACCAGACGGATCCAGATTTACAATTCATGGTGTTGCCAGTTGGCCTATCCTCAGACAGAGGTAGTTTACTAAGAAATAATCTGAACATAAAAGATGAAGTATGGAATAAATATTTTTCTAAAAGTTTTGATAGTTACGTGGGAACCATTTTACCTTTGATATTACATCCTAAAAGTAGAGGTCATGTCTTTATTAATAGTTCTGACCCTAAATTGCCGCCTTTAATAGACCCTAAGTATTTATCACATAAAGACGACAGAGAAACTATAATTAATGGATTGAAACTAGTCATAGAATTTGTAAATACAAAGGCAATTCAAAATGTCGGAGGTTATATAAACCAAAATCATTTTCCTGGGTGTGAAAATTTTGAGATTTTCACGGATTCATACTTTGACTGCTACATAAAACATTTAACTTTGACAAGCTACCATCCTGTTGGTACTTGTTCTATGGGGATGCCAGACTCTAAAAATACTGTAGTTGATACTTCTTTTAAAGTTTTAGGGGTTGAAAGGCTGTATGTTGCCGATGCCTCAGTGTTGCCAACGTTGCCTAGTGGAAATATAAATGCGGCTATCGCAATGATGGCAAGTGTATTCTTTGAAACTAGTATTAGAGCTAAAACTAGTATTCCAGTATGTTATAAAAATGATTTGTTTCTTGAATATTTTTTTAATGTTTGTTTTATAGAAAGTAAAAGGAATTATGGTGACTGGGCGGCACCCAGTACCTTGAATGTATTGTAAAGACTGAAATTAAACACATGACTATACGAGATTAAGCTGCACCAACCCCAAATTAATTGTACCTAAGTAAGGACGATGAAAGGAGATTACCAAAGCCCACTTACTTTTTTGGTATCTACTATGTGCTTGTAATTTTACATGGCAGCTCCACAAACTTTACCTATGGCAACTGCCCCGCCGCCGCCGCCGGCGATTAGCGAGAAGCGAGTGGAGCTAGCGATTAAAAACGAGTAGTTTTGTTTTCAGTGGTTTGTTTTGTAGTCAGCGATCACCTAATAATATTTGTATCTTTTTCTGACACGAGACCTTTTATGTACATTTCTTGAACAAGAAAATAGTCGATATCTAATCGCTTCCTCGTCGGTGGTAGGACAGACAGGTGCCTAAGCGGTAGGTAATATAAAGTCAAATTAAGAGATTGGTTCAAGCAGCTAACTATTTTTAAATAATGTTGCTAGTGTGCTGAGTAGTCAAGTCTTTTACATCACTCTTTTAAGTGTAATAAGTTAATACGGACATCAAAGTACACAAAATAGTATTATATGATGCTCTGTGATGCTGCACCAATTGGCGTCATCACGTAATTGCCGCGTGCCGGCTGTCGCTGAAAACCAGCGCTGTGACTCTGTCTCGCATAGGGTCACAGCATTATGCTGAGAGATGGCCGTTTTGCATGAATTTGACGCATATTTTCCCCGAACTTGTTATTTTTTGTGCTTGTTTTTCTTTGCATCATGTTTTTACTGCAAATAAACGTATTGTCATTGAAAGATAATAAGATCAATATTTTTGACTGTATACCAAACTCTTTGTTTGACTGTACATAGATAGTGTGATAGTCGTATTTACTCTTATTGCTGTAGCTATTATATAGGTGGTCCAAGTAGTGACGTCATAAAGAAATTGATTCCTCATGCCCAGGGGTATACAAAAATACCCCATATACATGGGCATAAAAAAATTCTCAAGAAGAAGAATTGCGGAACATACGTCCCGCTATTCTTGATAGATTTCGAGTTTTATTTTTTTCTTTTTTTTGATAACTTTATTTGAACCGCTTTCAAAATTTTCTGTTTATTTTCGTTGTTATTTTTTTTGTTTTTAATTTTAATTTTATAAGTTTGCGATTTTATTTTATTTAGTAGTATGGCTTGCATAAAATTTACTTAGGGATATTTATCTGAAATAAATAATTTGATTTGATTGTTATGGAATATTCTGTCAGACATAAAATGATCATCTTCCAATCATTAATTTAAGATACAAAAATTTTGATTTGGTTTGAGAGGAAGGTTAGATCCATCAAATTATCATAATAAACTCTTATAAATAAAAAGTTACAAATGTCTTAAACCGACAACACCCGTCCCAGGTAACTCATCATAACAGATTTTTCGACTTTGTATCACTCGAACGTGAATTCCTCCTTTTCGATCAAAATTTTTGTATTTTAAATTATGATAGGAAGATGATTATTTTATATCTGAAAGAATATCCCATAACAATAAAAATAACAAAAAAAAAATATGTGAAAAAGCCGGGTCCGTGGCTTAGGCCCCCAGTGGTCGACGCACCTGTGGCCGATGCCCCCGATACGATTAATTTAATATCTTTATTTTTTTGTGCTTTTTCACTTAGTACAGTAAATGAGAAAAGTGTTTCACCCTATTAATAAAGTATTTTTCCTTGCTAAACAAAAGTTATCTATCAAATAGCAGACAGAATAGATCGCCACTTAACCTTATCCTTACACACCTTTTTCCCCATTAGAAGCATATTTATTATGTACAAACATCCAAAAAATCAAAAAGACTTAATTTAAAATGTTAGTGAATGTTTATAATATACATTTATAATAAATTACCTTACGGAAATTTTATCTTTCAACTTCAACCCACTCGTCAACTAACTGAGCCAAACCAGTTATTGGTAACAATAAAAAGTCCGTCTTTTTGTCTACAAAATTGAAAACAATAAGGAAGTATGAATAGATATTATGTCTATCTCTTTCACACCTGAGCCCAGTTATTGAATATTGCAATATGCAACTGATAAGAAAGTTTAGTGTGTCATCTCACAATGACGAGCGAAGGTCCCTCGCAAGGGCTCGTGCGAAATAATTACGATATAGTTAAAAATAGACTTAATGGAAAAACATTGTTGCACGCTGGATTTGCGTATAATATTCATAGAAAAAATCAAAACTCTAGTGTGTGGGTGTGTGTGAATAAAAGACATGGCCAGTGTGGTGGTGCAGTTAAATTGATAAATGAAAGTGACAACGTTCAAATGATAAAAGGACATAAGCCTGAGTGTCAGCCGAATTTATTAAAAAACGACATCAAAATTCTTACGAATGACTTAAAGAGAGAAGTCACAACTAATTTTGGCTCCATTCAAAAAATGTATGAAACGAAAATTGCAAAATTACAGAGGGAAAAGTACAGTAATGAAATTCCAATCTACAACAATATTAAAAAAGCGATTTACAGAAGCCGATATACAGCCCTGAAGGTAAAAAAAATACGATTGAAGGATCCAGCTCAAGTTACTATACCTGAAATTTTTCAAAAACATTTGTTATTTGATTATAATGAGGATGGCAACAGGATCATCGTATTTGCATCAGACATAGCTTCGGATGAAATTAAAAATGTGCACCACTTCTTCTGTGACGGTACATTTGATTGCTGCCCCTGTCCCTTCAAACAGATTTATACTATCCACGGAGATATTGGGAATAATTCGGATGAAACCAACATTGTGCCCATATTTTACGGGCTGCTGGTTAATAAAGAAAAAGAGACATATGAAATGATGTTCAAAAAAATCAAAGAAGCTTTGCCAGATTTCAAACCGTTAAAATTCACATTGGATTTTGAAATGTCAGCAATAGTCGCAATAAATAACGAATTTCCGACTGTTGAAATTCATGGGTGTTTTGTACATTTCCAAAATGCTGTATATAGGCGGGCAAAATCTCTCAAATTATTAGAATATGAGGAGACCACACAGTACGTAAAACTGTGCATCTGCCTTGCGTATCTGCCAAAAGAAGAAATTGAAGACGGCTGGCTTGCCATAATGGAAAACAGGTAGTTAAGTATTTTTTACACTTTATTAAAGCTTGTCTATTCCTTACATTTTTACTTTTGCACAATCATTCGATCGATTGTTTTCTTTTCAGTATTCCGGACGACCAAGTAACTAAGTTCAATGATTATTTTGTTGAACAATGGCTTGAGCCTGCGGATATGATCGCAAAGTGGTGTTGTTATAAGGAAAAACATAGAACCACTAATTTAGTAGAGGCCTGGAATCACCGTTTAAAAAAGCACCTGGGAACGAACCCGTCTTTATTGTCGTTTTTAGAAATGGTTAGGATTGATATTTCTACCTACGGCACGGCACAAGCGAGGTAATATTATTTATTTTACTTATATATAAAACAATTTAAAATATTACAAAAAAAATTGTAGTTTAAAATAAATTTATTAAGATATTTACCTAGTTTTTTCTTTCAGACTGAAAAACAAAAACATTCCTGTGAGCAGAAGAAAGAACAACACAAGAAAGAATGAAAAAATGATTGCCAATTTAACTGAACAGTATCAAAACAAAAAAATTAGCATAATCATGTTTTTAGAACAAATCCGCCCATATGTGGCAGTTCGTCCTAAAAAGTAATAATTTAACTTACATAATGAAAAGAGATGATTTTGCTTGTATACTATTTTTAAGTTTTAAATTTTGAAATTTAAATTTTTATGTTTGTTTAAGTTTTTACAGTTGATTATTTCTATGCTAGCAAAATTTCATAACATTTCACATGTAAAAAATTTGTTACTCTACGAGTACGTTTGTTTTTTAAGCCTGATTATTTTGTTGTGTTATTGCTATTGAAACTGACTGATATAATTACTCGTAGGTAAAATTATTCTCATTTGTTTCACAGTTGAATATGTTTAATTATTATTGTTACAAAGATAAAAGAACATTTCATTATGTAAAAAGTTAGTTGCTCTCCAGTAATTTTTAAGACTGATTATTTAAAATTACTATCTTATTTTATTACATTTGAGACTGATTATTATAATTAAGTTAAATGATTCTCTTGATTATAGGTGATGAAAACTGTGATTTATATTAAAAAAAAATACTAGATTTCTTATCGAGATATATAAATAAATAATGAAAAATTACTAAGACTTTAATTTTTCAAAACATACCTCTAATATAAAAGCATTTCTATGTTATAAATATAATTACGATTTAATGTTATGCATATACTTACAATCAATATTAAGTATATTTAATATTTTTGTAAAACAATTTTTGTGCCTGACAGTACATTTGATCAAAAATAATTTTGAATTAAATTAATCGTATCGGGGGCGTCTGCCACAGGTGCGTCGACCACTGGGGGCCTAAGCCACGGACCCAAAAAGCCGTGTAAAAATAAATATATATTTTTTTGAAAGCGGTTCCCAAAACATTTTAAAGAAATTTAAAAAAATATGTAATTCGAAAACTATCAAGAATCGCGAAACATACATGGGGTATTTTCGGATACCCCTAGGCATGAGGAATTTCATTATTTTTACCATATATATTTTTTTATTTATATTTAGACCATTCTGTATAAGGTTAACTGGTAGAAAACGCCTCCGGCCTTCTTTGTACAGTATTTTTAACTTGTGCATAAAGGTTCAATAAATGAATATAATAAAAAAAACATTATACTTTAACACTTTATTGAATGTATTAAGGACACTTCTAAACTTGAAATCGCGACATGATTTTGAGCGGCAATTTCAAAACAACCATTTTTATTTCCAAGTAATAATTTGAGACGATTTAATTATAGAGACGAGATTATTACACGAAATAGTGGTTTATATAATAGATAACTTGTTTCTATTAACAATGTTATTAATACCATTTTTACTGAACCTAGAGAGATCACTGGGTGTAGTCAGACTTCTTCTCCCCCTCTAGAATTATATCGTGTCAAATTGTTTCAACTAGATTTAATAAATAAGTTTAATATTAATAATAATAAGTAGGTACATAGAACGGTAGGTACTTCAACTTAACTTTATAATAGGAAAAATATATTTGTGCCACAAGAAATTATTTAAAATCATTGTACATTATTATTTATTAAGTTATACTAAATAAATTACATAATACATATTTCGCTTCACATTTCTATTCTTCTAATTCCTAAACACGTAAACACAATGACTAGTACATGTTGCAGGCATTTTAAACATTATTAGCCGTTTCCTCAAAAGTCAAATTTTTCACTTTCACTTTCGTTTGCGTATTTTATTTTTATCAGAATTTTTAAGAAAGGACTTATTTACGCCTGTTTACACCTTTGTATTTCTTCCGTCAATTAAATTTGTCTACTGTAATTAGATAAGTTGCCAGTTTATTAGACTGACTATAAATACTATATACTTATTGAATACAGTACCTATAATATCTCAGTTACTTACAGTATTTAAATTTTGAATAATACTCATTTGTAAAAGTATCTATTATGATTCCTCGCATTCAAAGTTCCCCCTTTTCACCTCAAATGTCATTATGTTTTTTTTTTTAATTTTTTAACAGCTTAATAGAGAAAGAAAACATTGATACTTCATAAATATGGGGCAATGTTAAGGCAAGAAATTTTTCACAACAATTATTTTTATATATTCATTTTATATTATCAATAATCCACCTTCAGCAATATTCCTTTAAGGTTTCCAGAAAGGCAAATATAAATGCCATCATTTTTGACGACTCTCTTTTTAATAAAATCGTTTATAATTAAGACACTCACGGACGGAAGATTCTTCTACATTAAAATCAAGAATTTACACAATATTAAACACCGTACTTATTTCTAATTTTGTGCAAGTAAAATAAAATACCTACATTTTATATGTTTTTCGACGTAGACACTGCTAACATTAACGGGCTATTTTAACAATTAAAAACAGTTCCATGTGATTGCTTATTTTTTCAATTAATAGGCATAGGTTCCTCATTCATTATCAAGCTTCGATACAAGCTTTCTATATAGATACGAAAATAAGTATGTGCCATGTATAGTAAAAAATACCTACACTTTACTGAAACAGGGCTTTTCATACAAAATTACAAGCCGATAATTGTTAAATATTATGTGCTAATGTCATGATACCATCCAATACCTTTCCGAACATCGCATCTTCAATCGAATATTTAAATCTAACATTAAAACAATCTTTCAAATTACAGTTGAAGCATAAATGCGCAATCGAAATAATTAAAAACGACAAACCTTTTTGAGGCATTAAAATAGTTTTTACATTGCTTTACAATTCAGATATTTGTATATCTTTCCTGAGCAAAATTCACTCGAAAAGCAGGTTACTGCTCTCATAAAACTGGACGGATTATCTGATAATGCTTCATAAGTCATTTATAATTAATTATTAAAAATATATAAAGTATTGCCACACATCTTACTAATTAAAAATAATTATTTAATCATACTTTGTACATCATAATACTGAGCGGTAAATACGTCATTGTATACAATTTTTTAAGCTTATATTAGAGCGTGAGAGTTAGCAACTCGTACAAATACCTTTTGGATTTTTGGAACTAAGTTCCCTACCGCACGTTATACTCTGCACACTTGGCGAATGAGAGCTAGACCGAAAAAAGTAACATTTGACAAAAGTGTCGTGACGGTCAAAATGTGCAAAAGCGAAAGGAACTTCGTTCCAACCGGGTGTCCCACGACACCACTCGACTGTTTTTCTGTATGTATGTCAGGTCTATTTTCTGTCTTCTGTCTAATTTCGAACAGTCTTCATAATGCTCAACAAAGTCTATCAGAATCAAATCAGTTATGTTTTTGTGTTTGTTATAGCTACCTTATTTTGAAAGACACTAGTTTTTATAGTACTTACGTAATTACGATACTTGATCTTAATAATTTATTTAGCTAATTTAACCATTTATAGAAAAAGCAGCGACTCGTCGCCGCTTCGCACGGTTTTTACGGTTTGAGAAAACATCAAGATTCTTTATATGATGTAAGTTTCATATTATGTTTTATAGGTAGGTACACATAAACCTTCCGGATTATTAGAAGAACAACGCGGTCACACAGAGACAGACATGAAAAGTGACTTTAATTTATAATATGTAAGTATATAGATTTGGTTAATAACAATATAACAGTTCGTATTTCCAATCACTGCAATTTTTTGACATAGTTACTTAATATACTAGATAGTTTAAAATCGTATACAGTTGCTAACTCTTCCACAACGTGCTCTAATCGATATACAATAAATTTATCAAGTAAATATAATTTAATTAAAATATTTGCTACAATTAATTGTGCATAACTTCCAATACAATAATACTGTTTTGTTAGAATTAATAGCCCAATTTGTTAGGCCATCGACTGAGCTTTCATTGAGCAAAATCATTAACAAATTTTGAGACAAGTTGTTTTGAAGTATTTTATACCCCGATACGAGCTAAAAGATTGTTACCGAATTGTGCATGAACAATGCTGTTTTTAAGCTAAAAATAACTATTTTAAGACTAGGTTTCAAAAAACAACATTTATTGCGCCTCTGGTATCTATTGCAGGCATTATCGATATTTAAAATAAATCGATGTTTTTTTTTTACTACGCGTTATGATTTCTTTAGGAAACAGTGTTTTTACAAAGCCAATATACCAATGTAATAGATATTTTGCTTTACAAATAGGTATAGCCTATGTGGACGGCTTGAATTCAATTTGCATCTTAAACACTAACACTAGAAAAAACATACAAAAATAATATAATCCGAAAACATAACTTATCGGGCTTCTCATCTTATTTACCATACGCAATCTATTGAGTACTGGAATGTTGACTTTTGATGCACAGTAATTAATACTGTTAAAAATAATGTTATCTACCAACTATTGACTTATTAAAATGCAGTTGTAGGGTTAAAAATAAGTGTCCCTAAATACGAAATGTTCCTTTTATATAAAACAAATTCAACATTGTAATACTTACCTATTCTTTCGCAAAAGCCTTTTTTGACTAGACTAAATTATGTACCTATCATGTAGTACAAATGAAATAAATATAAATATCTTTTCACCCCAAACTGCTATAAAAATCCCACTAAATACTTAGTACTTCCTCATTTTTCCAAATTGACTGCAAATTTATTGAATCTAGATGTTTGACTATAATTCTAATTTCAAAGCCGGACGGACCGATCCAAGTCTCATAATTATTTAGTTTTACAAGGCTTTTTTTTTTCGTACTATTATATATCAACACTAATATAAGGCTTTTTCAAATATTTACTACTGCATCATTAATAAGGATCCACGAGATAAAGGAGTAAAAGTACACACACAGTTAATGTCGTAGTCAAATTAGAAAATCGGACAACTACAAAAGACACCAACTTTTTTTTTTTTTCAATAATAAATTTCAAGTTAAATAATTATCATCGTCTACTTCTAAAACGAAACTGTACACTCACTAACATCGAATCGTAACAATAAATGCATAGAATCTTACTTGAAACAAGAATCCAGGTAGTTATCCAACATGTCGAGTTGCAGATCGTCCCAATCCGTTGGATTCAAAAGCAGGGACGATAGATCATCTTCAGGGATCAAAGGAGGTGGTATAGTTGGTTCCACGATCACATTAGCTCCTATATTCGTCTCCAAATCTATATCAGGGAGGTTCTGAATACTGCCAAGGTTGAAATCTGGCAAATGTAGTGTCACAGCCTGATTTATTTCGTTAGAAATATTGTCCATTGCGTTGGCCTGCGGTATATTGGAGACTGCAGTGTTGTCCTCTGTGGTTTTGTCTTTTGCTGATGATTTCTTCTTCTTGTGAGGTCTGTTTGAGATTCGTTTGGTTCCTTCTAAATGTGCAAGATCGAGTTTCCAAAAGCCGCCTTTTCCTGGCTCATGTTTAGATCGAGCTACTTTCACAAACACTTTGTTTAAGGAGAGGTTGTGCCGTATGGAATTCTGAAATTAGAATAATGGAATCGTTATTAATTTAACAAAGAGTTTTTTTTTTACATTACGGCGTTAGGTAAATATACTGACAACATACTTTAAAAAAATCACGTTTAAACTTAACTCCCAAAATGCAAAAATATTCATATTTCACTACTCCCCTTTACAAACGCGTAGCCCGCGTACCAATTACTAAAAAGATATCTACGTATCAATATCAATCATACACTCGACTCGCTATTCATAAATCCAATTAGACGTAATCTTATCACATTGTTTGCGAATCACACGTTTATTAAATCATGAGGATTCCCTACTGAAGCGATAGCACTCACCTGCCAGGTGGGATCAGCGTTCCTGTAGTACTTGAAGTTCTCTCGGATCCAGGAGTATATCGCGGAGAGCGTCATCTTGTCGTTGTTGTACCTCATCGCCATACATATCAACGTGCTGTACGAATACGGAGGCTTCTTCGCATTGTTCGTCCGATACTCGTGCTTGTTTTCGGTAAAGTCTCTCTGACACTTCGCTATCGTCTGGTTGAACTTCTGCAACCTCGTGTTCTCCGGCTGCGTCTTCACTTGAGGGCTCGGCGACATCAGAGGTAACGGAAACTGCGGCACTGACATAATATTCGTTATATTCTGCAGCCACGTCAAGTTAGTGAGATCAGCATCTGGCTCCTCATCTACAACCATCTTGCTAGGTTTGTGTTTGCTGCGTATCTTTTTAGAGTAATCATCTTGATCTGTGGAGACGACCGTTTCATTTTGAGCCACATCCGTCTCTATATCTTCTTGGTTTATAGCGTACGTGTCTGGTTGCTCGTACACGTACTCTATCTCGACGGTGTGAGATGACTCCGGGACGGTGTGGTCCACGGCGAAATACGTCGTCCCATATTGGTCTCCTGAATCTCCATAAAAATTTGGCGACGTCGCGTCCAGCATCTCCCCTGACGCCGGAGACAGGCCTGACGTTATATGCATCGCGGCCAACTACATCGCTCGCCCTGAGAATATTGCGACAATGAACTGATGAGTCACGTAGTTCATGAATCAGCTAATATCGAAAACTTCGATTTCTTGGAATTATGAATAATGAATCGCGGAGAATGAATGGGGATTTAGTTGACCACTTGGGTTGGATTACCTGAGAGAATAGAAGGTGGTGGACGGTGTTGTCCAAGATGTCCGGAGGGAATCGATCGGCGACGGCGCGGCCGGCGTGACGTCGCGGCGGTCAGCGGCGCCCCCCCGCGCGCATGCTGTCGTGTCGGCGGCTGGTGCGTGTATGCGCGCGGAGCGGCGGCGCGCGTGCTAGTGGGCAGGTGGAGGTGCGCGCCCCATTGTGTGCACCGTCGAACGATTCCGAACAGGTGTGTGCTGCGATCGATATTTTTCCGCCGCAAGACAACGCCGGCCCGCATCGCTGATAGCTCCGGACAATTAGTCACGGTTATCGGACGCAGGACCGGACCGAACTGCTAGGCAGCACCACCTTATCCCAACTGGTAAACTTCAAAATCAGTTCCAGCCTTCACAAATTCGAAATGCACAAAAAAAGCCTCAACTAATCATGATTTTCATTAATTTGAATGCAATGCAAATATTTATTTCAAGCCATTAATATTTAGCAGGCATTAATAATCCCAAGTGCGGGCCTGATCGATAATTTCTGAGGCATATCGTCACAACACAAGTCGGCTTGTGCGGGTACTTCCGTTATATCACTCACATTTTCAGTGCTGTTTTTTAATCATTCATGTACATACTTAGGTAGGTACATATTTTTGTTTTAATCCATCCTGATATCAAAAGGCCTTCTCTAAACTAAAAATGGTTGACGGGTACGAAACTCCATGATTATCTTCATTTTCGGGTTAGGCAGGAACTTCCACTCGTGCATAGAACAGATGACGTTATCATTTTGGAATCACGGAAAACTCTTTTCACACCAGCCTCTTCCATTTTAGTCCGTGGATTGCTGATTTGAACAGGAGACCCTTCTCTCCTTTGGGCCATTTTTCTCTTGGCTGTCATCTCACGCAAAATTTAAAAGATAACTGTATCTACCTGGTGAGGGATATTAGCCATTTTAGAGCCTATGGGTACGAATAGGCATGCGTAGAGGATTCTCAATCCTACTGATTAGGTACTACATAAAATATCATACAAATATATGAGTATGTACCTACGACCCACTGCTATGCCATCTAAGCCTCTCATAAACTATGCCATTTGCCCCTATCCCTGTGCTACTCGAAACCAGGGTCAACATGCGATTTTACAATATCTACGTATATTTTTACCTTGTAATTCCAAGTATGGCAAGGGTATGCCTTTTCAGAGTTGTTGAGTCATTATCGATACAAAGTAAACAGGGGGTAGCGAAGGGTGACATTGGACAAGCACTTGCTTTAATTTTCTGTGTAGTCGGATCAAATAGATGGAACAACCTATATTGAAACTTGACAAATAATGTAGGTACTATGCTCATTCAATTTCTGTTAAGGTTTTTTATAGGTACATGGAAAATTCTAGAACACAATAACGAGAGATAGAAAACTAATAAGGTAGGTAAAAGTCATCATTCTGCCGAAATACGTCTACAGCTGGTCAAAGCCAAAAACACAAGTAAATACTATAACATGCAAGAAACATGAAAATACAAAAGAACTAAGTTTTTGCTAAAAGGTCAACGACTGGACTAGACACGATGGTGTAGCTTTACTTGATTTATAGGTAGGTAGGTACCTGTGGGAGCCATATGGAGTATCAACTATAAACTGCCTGGAATGGTTCACTCAAATCTGTGTGGTTCTTTCCTCAAAATACCGTTTCAGATAGACACAAGCTGAATGGTCCTCACGTGATCTGACCAAGATTGTATCTGGACTTTAAGAGACTGACCCAGAAGTTAATTTCGCCATTTCTTCTCAGGGGTAGGTCAGATAGGAAAGCCGACCCCATCTAGGTTTTTTTTTTATATGACCTGTAAAAGTAAATTACGATATAATTATCCTAATAACAGAATAAACTATTTCGTTTAATTTAATTTCAATAAATATGTACTATATATACCTAGGTACGAGTATAAAATAAGTTATGTAACAGCCAACCAATTACCCAGATCAACACGCGTTATTGAATATGAAAGGTGAAGAGGTCGTTAAACTTGACCTCTGTAAACTAACTCTTTTATCAATCACATTAGCATGGAACGTGATTTGACGACGATATCAGAATTATCGAGAAATTTACTAATTCCAACCGTTTCTATTTATCTTTGCTACATGCTCAGTAAAACGTAATTAATTACATGGGAGGTTAAAGGTCACTGTAACTTGTGAAAAGTATCAAGTGACTAAGCAAAGTTTCAGGAGTTTGAATAAAGTTAAAAAGTGGACCTGTAGAACACACACACATACATAAACTCACGCCTTTTTCCCATGGGGGTAGGCAGAAACTACAGAACATCACCTGTAACCCCCTGCCCTGCCTGCCATGTAGAACTTGGTAGAATAAGAAAGCCTTGTCCATTATGGTGGTAATCAGTAGGTGTTCAACATATCATGGCGGATTGCCGTATTTTGTAGTTTTATTTTATCAAAATAACTATCGATCTCGCTCTTGATAAAAAAATAAATGCGCGTTTTGTATTCTATGACAAAACAATTATAAAAAAATTACATAATATTAGTGATTTTTAGTTAAGTTACTGTCATCATGCCTATTCAAGACCATTCACCAGAATATTCTTGAAAATCTTGAAGAGCTGCAGCATCCAGTATAGAACTTATACTTGTAACATACCCACTTTGAGACAAATTACTTTTTACCGGATCCACAAAAACTGACTAGTCTTACTACGCCTATAGCACCTAGATCTGGAAGTGTATAAAATCGAAGCTACTCCTAGCTCATAGTCCTTTCTAGAATATTGTTATTTATGATTTCGTGAAACAGCGACCGTCCGTGATCAAAAGCAAAACAAAGAACGGTTACATTCAAATATCAACTCAAAACCTTACCAACTAGAGTGAGTTTTAGTCCATCTTCTTGAAACCCCACTGCAATTAGATTTTTTAATAATAAGGGATGAATTTGGAAGCGGACCCGGCGACTGGCACGGCTACGTTCCGGTAGGCGGCTACACCTGACAATATGGCCGCCATCGAGGGTAAAAAACGCGGGAAAACATAATTTTAACAATAGCATTACCTATATCTCGTCACGGTCTTGTCTCAGGTTCGGTAAATAATTAGCAACTGTGATAATAAATAATTAGGGTGAATAAAATTCAGGCACAACCCTTCATGGAAAAATTCATGAACCAATTTGAACGGTTTAAGCAAATATGTAAATTATCAAAACAAATCGCTATGACTGTAGATACTAACCTACCCTAACTTGTTGCTAACGAAAATACGAACCTTGCAACCGAAATTGATTACGAGTACCTTCTTAGCTTATATATGGACCTCATCATAGGCCTCCTCTAAAAATGTCCACTGTAATGCTCTTAAACTACAACCTACCGTAATCGTAAATATACCTAATTGTCTCAAGTGCATGTATCGCACTTAGGTAGCACTTAATACTAATTAATGACGTCACAAATGTCCGAACATGTGGACTTTGCGTTTACAACACAACATGGCGGGCACCTGTCTCGTTACGGTAGGGGAGGTAATGCCACAGTGACGGAATAGCAGTAGAGTAACTTTGTACTAAAGCGGCAAAATATTGGTAGCCAAACTTTTATCGTTAATTTAAATTCGGGGGATGCATGTAAAAGAATAGGGTCTCATTGTGCCCTGGACGTGTTGTTCTTTCACTACCGTTTCCTGTACTTACTATGTTTCAAATTGAAATAGACAAAATTAGTAGCTCCGCGGTTAACGAGGAAAAATTAATAGCTTTTCAAAATGGAACCTCCTAGAAAATTAAGCTCCTCTCTAGAGGTAGTGAAATGGAACAGAGTCCGTACCATGATCTTATCGGTTAGGGGTCATTCGGCCCACTATGGAACTGGGCCCGCGGACCAGTTACCCCTTTTAAAATTTGATAATGGTAAACTGGGCCCACATAAGCGAGCTCGGGACTCGGGGCACCCCGACTCGGACAGGTTAGGTTAGAAGGGGATGGCGGGGTCTGAAAGACCCCGCCATCCCCTTCGTGGTAATTTTTTTTCAAACCACCCAGAAGTACTACGCCTTATCGTTACTATCGCCATTCAGAAATAGGAGGCCTCGCCGAAACAAAGGCTCGGTGCCTGTTAGCAACACAATATGTAAAAATATCTGTATAAAAATAATGACAATGATGTGGGCCCAGTTTACCATTATCAAATTTTAAAAGGGGTAACTGGTCCGCGGGCCCAGTTCCATAGTGGGCCGAATGACCCCTAACCCGATCTTATTTTGTTGGGTACAGGGCAGGTCAAGATGAAAGTAATAGTTGCAACGGACATGGTTCAAAATCGCTTGGCACTGCATGACACTTTATTTTTTGTCAAGCCTAAATGTGCATGATGACTTGCTGTCTGTAAAATATTTAGTGCATGGTAAACCCCTATTCATACTCCACTTTACCTACAAACACAAACTCACGCCTTTTTCCCATGGGGGGTAGACAGAGACTACAGAACGCCACCTGCTACGATTCTTAAATACTCCTTTTGCTTCGTTTACATTCATACATCAGGCCCTGCAGTCTCGACATTAGATAGCGACAAAAATCTGTCGCTAAGTCGTAACGATGTCAAATTCTGTTAATAGATTTTCAACCTTATGCTTTGGAAATAAAGTTGAAAATCTATTAAAGGAATTTGACATCGATACGACTTAGCGACAGATTTGTGTCGCTATCTAATGTCGAGATTGCAGGGCCAGGGCCTGCAGTCTCGACATTAGATAGCGAGAAAAATCTGTCGCTAAGCCGTATCGATGTCAAATTCCTTTAATAGATTTTCAACTTTATTTCCAAAGCATAAAGTTGAAAATCTATTAAAGAAATTTGACAACGATTGGACTTAACGACCGATTTTTGTCGGTATCTATGTCAAGACTGCAGGGCCTGGTTCTACTTTTCGTACCGTTATACTTTTACTACAACCCAATCATGAGGGTGATTAGGTGCCTAGCTGTGTAATTTTACTTTTTATTGGCACTTTGTTTTACGGTACCATTTGCTATCCACCCCTAGTTTTAGTATCCACCCTTTACAATAATATTGGCTCTTGTCAGGCTCTTGATATTTGATAAGACTTATTTATGTTCTTACGGTTATAAGTTATTATTCTATGAAGATTACTTCGTAATAAATTATGTTTGTATCCATGTTTAATAAAAATCTATCTTAATATAATAAAGATGAAGTTTGTTTTTTTGTTTGAATGCGCTAATCTCTGGAACTACAAGACCGATTTGAAAAATATTTTTTGCAATTGATAGCACATTCTTGAAGAAGGCTATTTTATTTAAGGCTATTTAACGTTATATACGAACCTTAGGAGCCAAGCAAAAAGAAAAAAATCAGGAAGAACGCTAAGCGAAAACGAAGTAATAGCACGGGCGGGCGAAGCGGTGGGTCGAGGTCCGAAATTTCACGCGGGCAAAGTCCCGGGCAGAAGCTAGTCAAGGATAAGAAAAAAACAGACGATTTGCTCGGCTTTTTGGAATGAAGTCAAAAAAATAAAAAAGTATAAAAAATGCATATTAACAGATTTATTGACATTCATATAAAAATGTACAAATAATACAAAATTATTAAATAATTACCCTGGTTGAGGGTTAGACAGTGCTGTACAAACTCGACAAATGTTCACAATAAAAATATCATTGTACCTGATGTTATTTTAGTTTTATTAATGCTTATTCATAAAACACCTTATTTCTATTAGATTATTGGTGTACCGATTGTACCTGTTATCGATTGATCTTGTAGTTGGCAACATTGTTTTCATTATTAGAACTAACCGACCTTACAGGAAAAACCTTTTTTTGACGCCTCGCCGACGGGCCTTATGACTGTAAATTTAAAAAAAATTATATGAACTGTAACAATCGACAAATCGGTACTTATCCTTACATCTCTACCGACGCGGTAAAGATTGTGCTTGTAATTTTTACCCAACTGCAAAGACGGGTAATGTTTTTTCAAAACCACCTTACGTAAATGGTTCAATTACATTTAGAAACACTGTTCCATTGTCTTAATCACTTTAATATTACCTACGTCAATGACGCACCATTTTGTTATTTTCATTTCCTCTGTAATTTTAAGGTATACTTAGATCCGATTACAACAAATGACTTAGCCCTGTGTTCCCGACATTTTATTTACTGCTACACGAATTTAAAACATCGTTCTATTTCGTGTCAATCGAATTCGGCAGACAGAATGTTTTAAATATCTGTGGAGTTGGGTAACTACATGATAAATCCAAAATTTTTAATTTTCTGTTTTTACATCACACATACTAATTTTTTTTTAAACTTTCATTAAAGTTCATGTACATGTAAAAGTTCGATCAACAAACGTAACTGTACAGGCATGAGGAACAAGGTGTAAAGTTCCCTTATCCTCCATAGAAAACGGAGGATCTACGGACCAGACGGGTGTCGTGTCTGGTGGGCTACTACCCGACGATTGATGTCGGGACGTTGTATATATTTATTATGCTAGTTGCGCGGTAAACTCTGCTTGCGCGATGTAGGATTTTGTGTGACGTCAGTGTGACGCATGTGGCGATGTAGATACCGCTACATCACTCCCCCCCGGAGACCGGAGGTCGATAGTGGGCTGAGTCTTGTATCTTGCGATGCTTGCCAGGGCCAGTTGAGGTTCCAGTGAGTCGGAACCGGGAGTCGCATAGTTCGCGGTGAGTCGGAACTGTCTGCGAAGATTCCCCAGTGAGTCGGAGTGGCGCTACGTTATGCTCCAGTGCGTCGGATGTGGTACAGCGCCGGGTTGAGGCTGACTGCTGGCGTCGACCAGGAGAGGGATTAAGGGCTCTTCTTGTTTACCGGCCGAAAGTGCAGAGTGCTGTGCCAAGGTTGCTTGATGAGGCTGAGGGTGATGACCAGGTATGCGCGGTCGCTGCATGCTGGTGGTCAGGCTACCCGTGGAAGCCGTGGGTGCTGGCTGGCTGTGTGACTCGCCGCTCGAAAGCTTGAAGGAAGTGATGATGACGTCACGCTGATGTTCTTGCACGAAGGCTGCGCTGACGTTCATTTTCGGGGTCACCAGTATAGAAGTATGAGGAACAGGGTGTAAAGTTCACTCAAACCTCCATAGAAAAGGGAGGATCCTCCGACCAGACGGGTGTTGTGTCTGGTGGGCAACTGCCTGACGATTGATGTCGAGACGTTGTCTATATGCTAGTTGCGCGGTAAACTCTGCTTGCGCCATGCAGGATTTTGCGTGACGTCAGTGTGACATGTAGCTCGCATGTGGCGATGTAGATGCCGCCACATAACTATTCCGATTTGTAGCATTATTTAAAGTTTCAAATCCTCATAGTTTAAAATCTGATTGTTGGACTTATCATGTATATACCAGACATCACAGATATGTTTAGCGCTTAAGCCACGACGTATTTAGTGCGAAACTTGGAGCACCATTTGCAAAACATTGTCTCCCTTTAATATGTTCCTGGAAACAATGTTGGTCAGCTATTGTTTCCCAATGAATATGATTCCCGCGACACAAGCACATGTTGCTGAAACAATATTGCAAGACTTTGTTTCCTAATGAAGACGACGCTTTAATGTACAATCAGGGCAATCAAAAAGAACAAATTGACACCGGTGTCAATTTGCCGTGTTATAGCCATTTGATACAACTGTCAAAGAATGACAGTTGTGATTTGAATATCGTTCATTTGCGAGAGCTAGACATAATTCGAAAAGAGCAATATTTGGATATGATGATTCAAAAATTCAAAAGGAATGGAAAGAGTGCAACGAATCATAAACTCACATCTTTCTAGCTCCCTCATTTTTAGGCTTTAGGGTAACGTCGTTTGTGTAGCAAAAATAACACAATTTGCTGCGTTCACCTGTATACTTAACTCGAAATTGCAGATTTTTAGTTATGTCGCCCTTGTTGCCAATGAGCGATATATGGACAATTTAAGATGCTTAAAAATTAATTTTCCTGTCTGTATTTAGAATTTAGTGTGTATGTATAGGAAATATATTCATCCAAGGTTGTCAAAAGCTATCAGTATGTTTTTTGGGCTCATCGAGATGTTGCATGAACCAGTTGACACCGTTGATGAGGTTGTCCATCTCAGCAGGGAGTGAGGATAGCGAGTGGTTGTCGTCATACATGTATACTCTGGAAATAAAGAAGATTATATCATATATAAATTAAAATATATATAATATCATACCTGTATTCTCGATAGGGTTAGCAGACATATTTTTTGTAGAACCATTTCGCGTTATATTTTAGTATTTTGTAATAGGCCTATTGCTATTTTGTTAATAGCCGGGCAGCATTTCAAACTCCGAGCTTCTACTGAGAATAATGGAAAAAAAAAACTCAAAAAGTTTTCCCAACCCGGGGATCAGACCTAGGATCCAAAAATCTGCTTGCCAAGTGATGACATGCAGTATTTTGGATAGTTAGGTCAACATTGGCGTGATCTAGTGGCGTGATTTAGTTCCATCTTAGAAAGTAGATAGCCATCGCCTTGCATTCCTAGACAATTCTATGTATCGATAGGACAATCTAGAGTCTAGACAAAAATAAACTGGCTTGCTAATTTAATTGTATAATTTATTATTTTTATGACATTAATTTTACATTATCCTGACTATTACTTGCTAAAATTTTAGGAAAATCGTCTACTTTTACAATGTTCGTAAATACACACAAGTGTCTAGGGGATCAAGCACGTTTTTGCTAGTTACAAAAAATCAGGTTTATTCATTATAATTTTTGTAACTCCTATGGATACTTTTAAGTAAATTTCGTCATTTGAAAACGGAATAGTTTTTGAATTTCGGTCAAAAGATGAAAATCTTCCGTCCAGTCGTATACCTATAAGTATAATCCTACAACGGGTTTGAGGCCAAATCAGTAAAATTTCTGTCATACTTCTGAGTGGAATCAATACAAAAAAACGTTATTATGGAGAAAAGACGTAATTTGAGAATAAATTATCAGAGCCGTGGAAATGTTGGAAGCTGGTTCTCGGCAATATGCTGTGGCAATCGCTCTGGGCACTACGCAGAGTGTTATAAGTCGACTTTGGAAAGGTTCCCGCATCACTGGCAGCGTGGCAGAGCGACATGGAGGACGAGCTCGCACCACCACACGCAGACAAGTTCGTTACATACAAATTACTGCTCGTTGAAAACGTACAATGACCGCGATGATGTTGGTTACGAGGCTTCATAGCTCTTCAGGGATGTTAATAAGCGATCAAACCATAAGAACTCGCTTGCATGAAGTCAATCTCCATTCCCGAAGGGCGCTACGTGTACAACCTACTGAGCCCCGCAATCGCAAAGCCCGTTTACCATGAGCTCGTAAACACAGAAATTGGGCAGAAGAGTAGCGTTTTGTGTGTTTTTCTGACGAATCTCGCTTTGGTATGACGCCATATACTAGACGTACACGGTATTGGAGGACCCCTGGATGTCAAGAACGTTTAAAATCATGCCAGGAAGTCCATGCATACAGTGGTGGAACAATCATGATATGGGTGGCTATTTGGATCGGTGGAAGAACCGAACTGATTTGAATCAGAGACAATATCAATGCACAGATTTACGCTGGAACGATTGTATCACATGTTTTCAATCCTTTGCGGACCCAATTTGGTACTTCATTTCTGCTTTTGCATGATAACGCACGTCCACACACTGCCAGAGACGTTGCGAACACACTAATATCAACGTCCTACCATGGGCTGCTCAATCGCCAGACTTGAATCCCACTAAGCATGCATGGGATATGCTTCAAAGAAGAGCTCTGCCAAATATGGATGCCGTACACACACCAGAAAATCTTTTTCGCCTGTTATAACGGACGTGGGCGGCCATTCCGCAACGTGATTTGAATGAACTCATATTGAGTATGCAGAATCGCTGCGATTGTGTTATACGCGTTAACGATAGAAATACAGACTACCAATTGTTTATTTTAAGCAATTTTTTTTTAATACTTACATCCCTAAACACTTTTGATATGTGTGTGTGAGCACAATGTATCTATCACATAATTAATGTATCTGTCATTGCTTAATTTTTCATTATTTTTACCTATTGTGGTATAGTAATTTTATTCTAGGTGCACCGTCTTCACATACATATAATTATATAATTAAAGTAACATTTTCAAAGAGTAACGGCGGAGTTTTTTGCCCATTCTTCTATTTCTTCTCCATACGAAACTACCTTTTGGAAGGAGCAACTAGAATCAATTCTATTTTCTTGTTAATTTGACGTTCAAAAGTGCCTATTTGAAATAAATGATTTGACTTGTGAATTTTTTACTTACTTGGTAACTACTCCATTCGCCTTCAATCTCCTAGCATACTCCAGCCCTTGGTAGTGGGGCACGCGCTTGTCTCCCGAGCCCAGCATGAGGGCTGTGGGCGCCTTTACATTGTGGACGTGGACTATCGGCGAAGCTCGTCTCATAGCGAGCAGAATTTCTTCTGTAACGGGGCCAAACTCTGTGAAGTCGAAACCGGCTTCCACTGCACACCTGGATGCATCAAAAATATCGCTATTAACACTGTTCAAAATAATCTGGACAACTAAGGAATTTAAACCGTATCTCAATGACCCAAGAGATGTTTCAGAATGCACACAATACACGATAACTGTCGTTTTGATAAGCCTTTTATACAGTTGAGATAAAGTTTAATTTGTTTTGGTTTTTAGGTAAAAATAAACGTGTGAGATGGAGAGCAAAAAATAATTTATATTGCAAACCCAAATAAAGAAAATAGTCGCATGTATCAGTGATGTGTGATGTGAGTGTCATCTCCTATTTTAAAATAATTAATAACAAGCGGTAATTGAACGTTATTCTATATTAAATACACAAAATCTTGCAGACCGGTTCGATCTCACTACAAAATCAAACATTAAAACTGAACTCACCCATCAGAATTATCAGCATAATGACCTTTGGTGGCCAGATCTATCAATGGGTTTCTCATCACCATAGCCTTAAACCTATCAGGGTATAGTCCAGCCAGATGGGCTACCACTAACCCACCATAACTTCCTCCATAGAGAAAGACGTTATCTCCACATAATCTTTCATCTCTTTCTAGTACAGTGGTTAGAGTGAGATAGCTGTCTTGTACGTCGTATTCGCCTACGTGGGATATAAGAGATCGGACATTTTCGTCTCCTTGGCCAATCGAACCTCGGTAGTTTATTCTTGCTGATGCAAAACCTAGTAAGAAATATTTTCTTTGAAGTAGGGTAGTTGAAACTCACGTCATAAGTGTTAGTTAAGAGTGCTTCGGTATTTCATGGTTCGGTAAAATGTACAGTACCTATCCATTAAGAGCTGATTTCACCAAACGCGCCGGATATATAAGAATCATTAAATTTTTGACGTCCACGGATAAATATCTGGGGATCTACTCTCTAAGCACGTAGTCCGAAGTTTCGGCCGAGGTTACGGGCGTTTCCTACTCCATATCACTTACTGATTAATTCGGTTTCCGACATAAAAATTAATGACAATACGATTTGACAGTTGTTCCTACGCCCGATGTGATATTGCCCGACCGTAAAAAATAATTTGACAATTGTTTATCTGACAACTACTTTCGGACGGGCCCGTATCTTCGTTGACGGACTTAGAAAGTATACCCCCTGATATCTGACGGTGGTAAAATCAGCCCTAAAATTAGCATAACGTACCTACTTGACAATAATTACAGTACGGTGTAAGAAACTAAGAACATAAAGTAATCAGAAACAAAATAAAAATAAATCAAAATACGGTTAGGGCCTAGATGAAATTTACAGTTCGAGCGTCGAGAGAATGCGTTCTTGATACCTGTCATTTTCATACAAACGAATACGTGTTTTTCGAATTTGATCTTTATTAGATACTAGAATTGTCGCACTGACAGTCAGTAACGCATTCACTCGACAGTCGGACTGTAATGAATAACGTTCAATCACCACCTATAAATAATAACGTAATAAATGGAACATGACATGAACGTAATACTTTGAAAGTACAGTCGCAAAATTAAAAGGTCAGTTTTTACTGGCGCCGTCCATAAGACTTTCTTTTTATACGACTACTTACTGCAAGCGTTTTAAATGAAAAAGGTAGTACGAAAGGTGGCATGTGGCCACTATAAGGTGAAATGGCCTTTTCGTTCCGCGACTGTACATCGTTAAGTGTGCTAAAAGGCTCAGTTTGCAGCATCCCCAGTTAGAGTCCTCGCCCACAGCTACTTTTTGTAGTGATGCAGTAGCGATGCTGTCGCGCATGTGTATCGATACAACCGCGATGCTGTCCCTGGCTGTGTACCTTCGCCCAGATTCTGTATCGCTACTATCGCGATGCTGTCGCGCTTCAGTCGCGATGCAAACGCGATTCAGCAACGAAACAGAAGGTCGCCTACGGCGACTTTCACACATTCCCCAGCACCCCCCCATCCGTTCTTCACCCTTCGTTCCCACGAAGTCGTCAGAAACGGTCGCGCGTTTGCATCGATACAGTCGCGCATGTGTATCACCACAGATTAACAAAAGAATTTTCAAAAACGGTCCACATTGACGAAAAAATGCTTTAAAAAAAAACATACTTACATACAGACGAATTGAGAAGCTCCTCCGTTTTTAAGGAGTTGGTTAAAAACATGCAAACTCACCAGTCGGCAATATCCGTAGAATTGAACATACTGGCGATATCTATGACCGGATTTCTGCTTACAACAGCAGCATAAGTATCTGGGTACTGCCCGCTCAAATGCGTGACTAGGAACCCGCCATGGGAGCCGCCCGTTAGGAACACTTTGCTCGCGTCAATGGGGTAGTTTTCCACTGCATAATCTGTGGCAGTTTTGCAGTTTTTGACGTCTTCGTCGCCGCACCGGCTTAGCAAGGAACGTAAAGAGATTTCCCCCGCGCCCGACGAGCCGCGGTAGTTGACTTGTAAGCTCGCAAATCCTGTAATTTTGTTTGTTTCTGACTACTTTATCGACTGAATTTAGTGTTGAGGAATAAAACTGACTTAGTTCGAACACCGCGATATTAAGAACCTTCTTCTTTTAGTAATTATAGGCACATAATTGTAATGAGTACAGTAGGTTAGCAAGTTAATATACATAGGTACATTATAGTAACATTACTTGTCCTTGACCAGTCATTTTATTTTAAAAACTGTGCCTACTAAAATTATTCTATTTATTAAATATCTGACTCTAATAAAATTCAAGGCTCATTTACACCAGGAGATTTTTTCTCGCCTATGACACTAGCATAGAGGAGATTCTCGCATCTCGACGCGCGAGGAGCTCTCTTCGTGTTAATGAGTTTTTAATATTTTTGCGCTGTGATAAACTTAGGACTTATCATCGGATCCTTGTGTCTTATAAAATAAATGTTTATTTTTAATTAAAAAAAAAACATTTATTTGGGCATAAGGACCTTTTTTAACTTAGTTATACCTTAAGTTACCTTACCATAAGTTATGAGTAAACCTTACCCAACATGCTGAACAGGGCTGCTTCGAACGAAAAAGCGTTGACAAAGTTGGAGTGCGGTCCGCCATGCGGCCAGACAATCAAAGGTAGCTTCTTGTCCTGTACTGCAGGCGAGAAGTAAATCGCCGTGAAATTTTCTGTGGGACATTTAATTGCAATGAAATCAGAAAATACAATACAGGAATTTTAAGTTTCAGTTTTCGAAAGGCGCAACAAAATAATTTCGACATGTTTCCAAATAGAATAAATTGCTACCAAATAAGGTGTTTTTGGGTAAGCATTTATCCATTCTAGTAGAAAAACATTTCTGGCAAGCGTTTAAAAGGCATCCTTTTCGAAACTATGAGATATAGTGTACAATTCTATAAATAATTTTCTTAAACATAATAGTATGACGGAAAGTCTGTATTCGCTTCTAAACTGATTAATAGGTTTGATGCGGTTTTCATCATCAAGATAATTTCACAAGAAATGTTTTTGTTTGATACGTTAATTTTGAGGATTATCAAATTGCACCTGCGCTAAGTCTGGTACGGTCGTTCACGCAAAGACGGGTCGCACGACACATATTTTGCACGAAATGTGCAAAATTAATATTTAATTAATAATAAAATTGCAATTTAAGTTTAATTGGTAATTTAACTTGGATTTATTGTGAAGTGTTTTTTCATTAATTTTGCAAAATCGGTTGCGTCGTGCAAAATTTCCACAACGTGTAACGTAGTACCCTTCCTATCGAGAACAGGGTATAGTGATTAATAAAACTAAACTTACCCTTAGGTTTTTCCCCTAGCTCGAAGTAGACAACATCAGATTCGGTGACGGAGAAAGGCGCTTGAAAGTTGGAACTCACGCGCTTCCAAACGATCTCACTCTCGCGCGAGTTAGGCGGTAGACGGGCCACGTACAGCTGGCACAAACAAGATAACATCACGCCTGTATCCCCTCAAGGGATAGGAAGAGACAACGCAAAATACGACTAAATCACTTTCGTACATCATATTGTATGAACCATTGCACACGGCACACTACAGGCAGGCCGCACCGGGCTTTTTTAAGGGTTTCGTACCTCAAAAGGAAAAACGGAACCCTTATAGAATGACTTCGTTGTCCGTCTGTTTGTCTATCAGCCTATCAAGTCCTTTTTCTCAGGAATGGTGAGGGTTTGGTTGGAGGTATCAAATTGAAATTAATATCAAATACGTAGGCCTATAGTCCCTTGGTGTTCTAAAAAAATCAAGCTTCTTAGTCAACGCAATAAAAAAATACGGCCATATATGCGACATATTTTGACACTCGCCAATGAATCAAAACCTATAGGGTACCCTTCCCATTGACCTAGAATCATTGGGATGAATTTATACCAAAAACAAACTTAACTTTGTAATTGCAAAACATGTCCTCTCATACATTCCAACTGCAAATGTAAGTTGGTTGACTGTTACTCGTTAACTTGTAAAGCATACTTAGTTTTCGTTTTTACATATATACTACTGCCGTGATTTTTTTCGCAGGGGGTGGCCCCTCCTAGCTAAGCGGTTGTTTTTGGACACGTTAACGATAACAAAAATTAGTACTTTAAAGCTTAATATTTCGCAAACGGATCCCTGAATCGAAAAATGGTTTTCACGCACCCCCAATAGTTTTGAACGGCCTATCCAACGACCTCCCGCACCATGCTTAAAAGAGAAAACATAAATCATCCCCACTTTACATGTAGGGAAGGTAACCAATATTTTTTTAAATCTGGATTTTATTTTACCACTTTTTCAGCGTAATTAATATGTATACCCGTTTCAAATTACAGCTTTCAAGTACTAAGAGTCTGTGATCTAAGCCGCGGACAGACAGACATACAGGCAGACAGACGGACCGGATCGGACCGGACGGACGTTCCTTGTTGACTACGGAACCTTAAAAATGATCTGCTTGCTTTAGAACACAATCAATATTTGACCAATAACTTGTACAAATTGATGTCTTGTACAAATTTGTACATATTTATGAATATAAATTGGTCAATAGGTTTCAGAGGTATGCGTATTTCGTCACGCACGGCATTAGAGTCGTCCCGCCCCACTTTAAGAGCAAAAACATGAAAGCAAAAGTTCACGCTAGCTAAGCTAATCCGCTAATAAATGTATACAAATAAATAAAATTAAAGGGTCTGTTTGTAATGTCAAAAACAGCTTTTTACTAAATGCATGTGTAAGTAGAAAGAAGGTACTTAATACAAAAAACTATTTTTTAATTTTTTTTCTGTCTGTCTGCCTGTTTGTTCCGGCTAATCTCCGAAACGGCTGGACCGATTTTGATGAAATTTGGTATGGGGATATTTGGCATCATGGGGAAGGACATAGGCTACTTTTTATCCACATACCACGCGGGCGAAACCGCGGGCGTAAGCTAGTTAATAATAATAAATTAATAAACAAAAATTCATAGTTACCTGTCCCGGTGATTTCAGATTGGAGCAAATCGCGAGTATGACATCACCACGGACATCCAAAATAGATGTGGAACCTCGCTGGGCCCTGTTCGATATGTCCACTAACGTGCCGCTGTCTGTGTGACATTTTTACAATATGAGCGGTTGGACGGTATGTACAGTCGAAGAATATGCTAAGAGAAAAAAAAAAAAAGAGAAGAGAAGAAAAAAAAAAGAAAGACTATGCTAAAAGAAAACGGTCTAAGAATATTAAATAAAATTGATAAAACGTACTGCACTCGCATCACTAAAACGTCTAAGACAATATTAGATCATGTATGTACAACTCTAAAAGAGAATACTTTTCACATGGCTTTAGTAGAAAGCGCCATGTCAGATCACAAACAAATATACTTGGAGGTAAACAGAATCATACCGGAAAGACCCAAAAAAGTAACATACGAAGCTATTAATTATGATAACCTATATAAAACTATAAAAGATAATACCTTAGCAAACATGCACAATGATTTCACAGTGTTGGAAAAATATTTATTGGATGCCATTACTAAAAATAAAATAACAAAGACCAAAATGCTACATAGACCAAGACAAGACTGGATCAACAATCAACTTATAACATTAATAAATAAAAGAAACATACTGTGGCATGAATTGAAACACTCTTCATCTGAAGACAAAATGCTGGAAGACGAGTTCCTGCAGCAGAAGAATATTGTGTATAAAGAAATTCAATCAACAAAGAATCAATACTATTACAAAACTTTTAAAGATTGTGAAAAAAATCCTCTCAAAATGTGGCAACTTATAAATAGTCTGGCTAGCAACAAAACAAAACATAGCTCTACTCCCGTAAAATTAGACACGCCATCAGGCCAAACAACTGACACAAAGGAAATCAGTGAGTGTTTTAACTTATTTTTCTCAAATATAGGTGCAGAGCTCGCGGGTAAAATTCCTAAATCGTATCATAATAATCAAGCTTTACAAGTACCAGTTAACAAAAAAGACACTACTGCCAAATTAACACGATTTGAACCTGCTACTATTGCAGAGGTACTTAAAATAATTGAAAATCTAGATGTAAATACAAGTGCTGGGATTGACGGAATAAGTACCAAAATGTTAAAATGTATCAAAAATCAAATAGCGGAAAATTTAACTCTTTGTATCAATAGGTGTTTAACTGACGGTATTTTTCCGGAATCCTTGAAACTTGCAAAAGTCAGCCCTATTTACAAGTCAGGTAATAAATCGGATCCAGGTAATTATCGACCGATTTCTGTATTGCCAGTAATTTCAAAGATATTTGAAAAAATATTACACAACCGACTTAGTGAATTTCTAACATCAAAAAAATTCTTATACGAAAAGCAATATGGATTTCGACCAAAATCAAACACTGTCACAGCTGCAATCGATCTAACAACAAAAATTAAAACTAATATTGACAATAAAAAAATTACATTGGGAGTGTTTATAGATTTAAAAAAAGCGTTTGATACTGTTAGCCACGATATACTTTTGGTGAAACTAAATCATCTAGGTATTTCAGATTCTGCTTTAAAAATTTTAAAATCATACCTTAATAACAGATATCAAATTGTAAAAATTGGTGAAATTCAAAGTGGCCCTCGACTAATTACCTACGGCGTCCCCCAGGGCTCAATTCTTGGGCCATTACTATTCTTAATCTACATAAATAACATCCATGAAATTGGCCTGAAAGGGGATATTGCACTGTACGCTGACGACACAAGTTTGTTTTACTCAGGTGCCTCAATATGCTCAATTATAGAACAAGCTCAGCATGATTTAAATCTCTTACATATCTGGCTTAAATCAAATTTATTGACAATAAACATAACTAAAACCAATTATATAATATTTGCTGCGAAGAACAAAAAGGTTGCTCAGCACAGTAACTTACAAATTGATGGTCAAATGCTAAAGAGAGTGCCTCAAGAAAAATATCTTGGTCTTATACTGGATGATAAATTAACGTGGAAACCACATATAGAAAGTATTAAAAATAAGCTCACATCACTAACAGGTGCGCTCCGTGGTATAGTGCGATGTCTTCCCAGACATGTGCGTTACACTATATATAACTCGATGGTTAAATCTCACTTAGACTATCTGATTGAGGTCTGGGGAACTGCCGCCAAAACTAACTTAAAAATACTCCAAATTGCCCAAAATAAAATAATTAAAACACTATTTAGATATAACTATTTAACCCCTACTGAAAAAATTTACAAAGAAACACAACTTATGAACCTTCAGCAAATGTATAAGTACAACACATGCATACTCGTCAGAAAAATTCTAGCTAAAGAAATACACTCTCAGATAACATTTAAAAAAAGGGCACAAACTTATAAAATTTTAACAAGACAAGCGAATGATATCTGCTTAACCCAGCCTAGGACCAATTATGGAAGGATGAATATCATGTATGAAGGGGCTAAGTTCTATAATAAATTGCCTAAAGACATAAAAGAAATCAAATCATCAAACAGTTACAAAAAATCCTTAAAAAGATATATACTAAAAGATATTTCCCTACCTTTCGATTAATTCATAATAACAACAAAAAAAAAAAAGAAAAAAAAAAAAAAAAAAAAATATATATATATACATACATACATACATAAACTCACTTAGACTATAAAGAAAATACAAATATATACCTAAAGGAAAATATGAATAAAGAAATAATAATATGTAATATCACTAAATCGCTTATGTTCCACACTATGGCATAGGCCTTAGTAAACACGCAGCAACTATTAAATTGCATCCTACCCACATTGCTCAAAAATGCTGTTTCTTGTGGGTAACTTTCTTCTAACTTGCCTTTGTTTTGTTTTGTTTGTTGTGCTTAGGTAATGGGTATATGTTTTAATTGAAGTGTTAAAATTGTAATGATAATTTTAAGATACGTACTTTATTTATTTATCTACGCTTACTGGCACATAAACTTTATTTAAACTATGTTTACTCTGTAAGTGAATTTTGTAAATTCTTTTGAGTAAATAAATATCTTTAACCGTAAGAATGAAAAGGTAAAAATGAAGAGAAAGGAAAAAAAGAAACAATAGCCCTAGCCTTTTTGTTCCAATTTAATAATTTTGTAATATTTATTGTTATTCAGCATGGTATTTTGATAGTAGATTGTTAATTTATGTGTAAAGTTTTGCATGCCCAAGTGAAGGCAGAGCATGGAGAACATTATCAAAACATGTATAACATCTATACCCCTACCCATGTTGGCAAAAAAATAAATGATTTGATTTGTTTTTTTTTTTTTTTATCCCTAGGACGATTACGTTTTTTTTTTGCGCGATGAGAAAGCGTCGGTATAAAAACAGCAGACTAAGTGCTGCCAACAACGACTTCTATGAAAATGAGTTTAAAAATGTGAAAGAATGTCTTTAAAATTGTTTAACATTTTCTTTCCGCCCGAGCACGGTGAGTTACTTAAGTATGTAAATTGATGTCAAAAAATCCGCATCTGCAACATCCCTGATTTAAATCGTCAGTTAAATGCAAATTATAAATATTCTCTTCAGAATGAACGCAGCAAATTTTATTCTTTTCGCTACAAAAACGATATTACACGAAAGCCTAAAAATGAGGGAGCTAGAAAGATGTGAATTTATGCTTCGTCGCACTCTTACCACTACTTTTAAACTTTTAATATACTGGAATAAATGTCAATATACTGGATTATTATTGTTGTATTTTAAATTACTTAGTGTTTCATTGTTTTTATCTGTAACGTATTATGAATTTTGTATGCCTCAATGGCGAGACATAGCAGACCTATATGCATAACTATATTGTAACATCTTACTTTACCTATGTTCTACAATAAATTAATTTGAATTTGAATTTTAAATCATCATATCCAAAAAATTCTCTTTTTGAATTATGTCAAGCTTCTCGCAAATTAACGACATTATTCAGAATCATAAATTCACAGTCCAAAGTTAGTGCTCATATTTGTTTTCATCAACCTGTATAAAAGTTTAAATAAATACTTAAATACATACCCATGTTATAAACATAGGAGCGCACTTCGGTCTCCTGTGGACTGGAGAATAGAACTCTGTCCCCGGCAGAGTTGAAGCACCTACTGGGGAGCGCCTGGCAATAGATCCCGAAGAAAACTTCCGAAACTTCGCCGTGCTTTATGTTTACGGAGGTATCCACTAATTCAATTAATGGGGATAGTGTATCCTGAAATCAATAAAAAGTTTAGAATTGTACAGTCACGCGCATAAATACAGGGTTTTTGGTTATATGTCAGCAATCCGTTAAGGGGATTTGGAGAGGTGATTTGTAACCGAATGATATGCAAATGACAACCATTTTCGAGTAATTTGACATTTTATATTTTTTTGAAGATATCTGGTATACTATTGTATCTCGTTGGATATCTGAGAAGTTGTATATGTTTTTGGAATGTTCTGCCGACAAAGCACTGTTGTGTTTTTTTGCAGAAATCTACTATTTTAGCCAAATAAACTGCTCAAAGTGATAGAAAATTGTAACGATTTGTAAAACTATTAAAGATAATTGTCATTTTATGTTTAATTATTATGTATTGAAGTAGAAACAGATAACAATAATTAAAAAAAAACATGCATTTTTTAATACATTTTCAAAGATGTGTACCGCTAAAAAAATATAAAATGTCATATTACTCCAAAATGTTTGACATTTGCATAGGTGTCATCAGGGGTCATTTTGTTGCAAATGACCTCTACTACCTCTTCTTAATGGATTGCCGACATTTATACAATAACCCTGTATATTAACTATTGACAGCTCGGCAATAATATCTGATTCCATAATTCATCCATATTATGACAGCAAATATATGTGATCATTTGTGGAAGGCATATACAAGTGGCAGGACAAATATGTGACATCGAAGGAACACCAAAACGATCTGGCGAGACGGCGACGCCACAATATAGGCTGCTGCATGGGCTTTAAAAATATGTGGCAAAGCCAATATTAACAGACATGTCTTGGGCCAGCAATATCTGCCAACGCAGTTAAATTCAGAAGAATGTGATACCGCGTTGTGATCGAAAATATCTGACATCACTTTGGCAGCATAAAAACATTTCGCGTCCTGCATTTTCGCGATTTCATTTCATTTCATTTATTCGTGAAAAATTTACATTGTGTTGAATATACATGCATTTACATAAAATTATAAGAACTATGAATTATTAATTAACATTCCAAGAAAAATACGGATACGGATAAAATACGGAAATACGGATCGCGGGAAGATAACGAAATTCTTATTATACGCTGTAGATTATAACTTACAGAGCCCTTCTTCTTGATCATGAGCTCGTGACAGGCGTGATGCGGTCCACAGGCCTTGCGCTGCAACCACACCAGGTCTCCGGTGGAGTTGAACCGTGGAGACCGGACCGCTAGGCCATCCTCAGTTATCAACTCTATAATAAGAAAGATAAAGATAGATTATCACTAGCTAAAACCACATGTTTACAACAAATAACATAACGTCACGCCTGCTTATCCCAAAGGGTTGGGCAGAAGTGTATTATAAGTAAAACCCGTACAACCACATTTCGCCAGTTATGTTTAAGTCACTTGGAACTACTATTGAAAACATGATTACAAAATGTTCACGTAGGTGAAATAATAGTTATTTTATCAATTTTCGTAAATTTATTAAGGTTTTTTTTTTAATAGGCTTGGAATCAGCACTTTTGAATGGCAAATATTTACAAAAGACAGCCTTCCTACACATCGGTTTTCCAATTAGTTCTTATACTACAGCCCGATTTAAACTTCATGGCGGCTGTGAAGTGCGCTACTCGCTTCGCAGTACCTCCCCCCTCACCCCCGCTGACACGTGAATTTGTTACTGCGCAGCGACTCGCCTCATGTTCCGAGCCGCCACAGTTTGAATCAGACTGTAACATTTGAGTGTACAAAAATTAAATCTTAATTGCTGAACACGTTAATAAATACATTGCTAGATGTTGAGTGAATGCAGTTCACTATGTAAACGTAAAAATAATAATTATAATACTAAACAACTCACTAAAATCTCCCTCCAGAGTACATTCAAAGATGTAACTGGGCCGGTTGGTACAAAATATGAGGCCCAGTCTGCGGGGCTCCGTCTCCCAAACCACTCCCACTACGCTGTTGCCATCCGGGGAAAAGCGAACCTGACACGAAATGAAATCAAAAAAGTAGACAAAAAAAAAAGAAATTGGGTTGCATAAAAAGTTTTCATAGACTTCAAACATTTTTTTGTTTAAAAGGGCAATGAAAAGGACATGGATACAACTTGTATGGGATCTTGGGCCCAGGATAAGTCAGGTCGTTACAGAATAAAACCTAAATTAATTTTATGTACAACATTATGACGTACATTAATCTCTATAAACTGCTTTCATATCTAGCGGGGTTTTTTAAACATTGAATTTCAATTTATGAATTATCAGAATCTCTTAACTTCATTATCATTTTGATAGTAGCTTGACTACCACTATGAGACTATCAGATGTTGCCTTGCCTACAGTGCACCTACCTGTCCTGGACACATGCTGTCCGGAACCCCGCTCAGCACGGTTAACTTCTCTCCGTCCAATTTGAACACGACTATGACGGACAGATGCTTGCCCACCAATTGCTCGCCCCAGTCTTGTCGGTATATAAACTCTTCGCCCTGGAAAAATTTCTGGATTAGTCCTAATTATTTATCTATCTATTTATACAAATGAATCCCTATTTCCCTTGGTTACGCCATAACTTGAGAACGACTTTGCCGATTTCATCCATCTTTTCTTTTAAAGTTTTCTAATACTTTATAGAAGGTTCCTAAGGATTTTTTTTTTAAGAAGGTTTCGATGCGACGGGGTGGGTCGGGGGCACAAGAAATTTCACGCGGACGAAGTCGGCGGCAGAAGCTAGTTCCTAATAAATATAAAAAAGACTCCAAAATAAACTTTATACATTTTGTACAAAATAAGATAACAAATGAACTTTTGTATGGCGGTAAACCCCAAAAATCTGTTTGAGCCCAGTTAAATCAAAGGTTCTTTCGGGAAAAAAAATTAAGAAAGCTGCGATGCGACGGACGGGGTGGGTCGGGGACCAATAAATTTCACGCGGACGTAGTTACGGGCAGAGGCTAGTTCCTAATAAATATAAAAATGACTCCAAAATAAACTTTATACATTTTGTACAAAATAACATAACAAACGAAATTTAGTATGGCGGTAAAGCCCAAAAATTAGTTTGAGCCCAGTTAAATCAGTTTATACAGGATGGTTTTTCAGATAGGGCTGCAGGGCAAAATCCGAAACTAAGGGTTACTGAGCCAAGTGGTCAAATAAACCATGGCCTCTTTTTGAAAAAGTTTCTGCCTGACCCAGGAATCGATCCAGATATATTTTTATTACAAAAACAGCACCCTATGTTATTGCACTAACATTTAGTGTATATGATAAATGATTTTATTTCTGTAAGTAGGTTTGTACAACCTATTTTTTACACGTCGTGTAGCTGATAAGGATCAAATGGTTGGCTGGTTGTCGGTTACCAATCATATTCGCCTGTGATTTCCTTCTGTATTCTACTTTGCCTACTATTCTCACCTTATACCATCCGTTTTATTACAGTTCAAAAACCTTAAGGCTGGTTTCACAGCTGTCCGAGAGACCCGTACGGGCCGTTCGTACACGGGAGACCCGTACGGGCAGCGCCCGCAGTGCTCTGAAATGAGGGATTAGTACGATACGTTGTACGGACTCTACCCGGAGCGACTCGCGTACGAACCAATCCCCGTCGCTGTGAAACAATGTTCTAGTAGCGCCTCACGTGTGTCGCCGTTCCGGGAGCCCGTACGGGTCTCCCGGACAGCTGTGAAACCAGCCTATAACTTACCCTTACTGGCGCAGTTTCCCCGCTGCCGTCATTCTTGGGTTTGTCATCTTTCCTCTTGATATAAGGCTCCAATTTGGGCAGCTTCTTCTCGGCGACATATACTAGCAAATTCTCGTCATGTGACCATTTTAAACCTCCAAATTCAGCTGTAATCATAAAGTTATTGATGAGAACAATACAAAATATTTCCCTATTATGTACTTGTTAGAAATAAAATTATATTAAAAAATGACAACATTACGCCTGTATTTTATTCCCCACAGGTTAGGCAGAGGTGTAAAAGTGCACGAGTAATTTCGACAATTTCGAACACGTAAGTCTAGGTTAATACAGCAGACCCGAAGACGACTTTATACTTTATACGTTAGAATGTCAAAAAAAACTCGGAATCCACACCATCTTGCCTACTGTCACTGTTTTATATTTAATTCGTTTTACCTACTGTGGTATAGTAATTTTATTCTATAAAGGTGCATCGTCTTCACATCTTTATATAAAATTATATATATAAAAATTACGTGTCACGTTGTTTGTCCGCGATGGACTCCTAAACTACTGAACCGATTTTAAATTTGATTTGCACACTGTGTGCATTTGATCCAACTTGAAAGACAGGATAGCTTACATCTCAATTTATAGTCGCAATATTATTTTATTGCAAATTATTTGTCTATTATTTGACAGTCACAATTATCTGTTAGCTCTAAACGATTCTAATAGATGGCGATATCTGTTGACAGGATTGAGAAAGTATTCAATAGATGGCGCTATGTTAAAAATACAAATGTTTCATATAAGCTACAATATAATAGTATAACCACCACGTGTTGCTGAGGCTAAGGTATAACCTACATATATTTTGTAATAAACGAAATACAGTGAAATAATATTATAATGAGAAAAGATATGATTGTTTGTTTGTATTGAATAGGCTCCGAAACTACTGAACCGATTTCAAAAATCCTTTCACTGTTGGGAAACTACACTATCTCCGGGTGACATAGGCTATATTATATTGTGCTTTGCTATCCGGGCGAAACCGGGGCGGGTCGCTAGTATAATTATATAATTAATGTATACAAAATATTGTAAAACATTTTGAAAGAGTAACGGTGGAGTTTTGCGCCCATTCTTTTCCATACGAACTTTTTGGAAGGGGCAACCAGAATGAATTTTTTTTTTTAAATAAATTTTGGTGTTCAAAAATGCCTTTTATGTACCTATTTGAAATAAATGATTTGACTTTGACTTAGATCACTTAATATTAGTACCTATATTAAAAACTTACAGTCAGCATAAACATCTCCATGTTTGTCCAGGCTGGTGAGGTCCACGCTATGCGCCAGGGTCTTCTTACTCCATACCTCGAGGTACTGCTTCTTGGGATCCTTGCCATTCTTCTCCTCGCGGATCAGTGCTTTGTAGGTCTCACGGGGAGACACAGCTGATAGGATTCTGAAAATCATATGCCGTATGTTAAGTCAAGGTAGGATATTCACGATAGACGTAAAGAAATTAATTTATAATGTAACTCTTTATATCCTTAAGTTATGGTATAAATTAGAATGATTGCCGTGATTACGTCATTCAAATTGGATCAGGAATGCGCTGCTTACGTGAAGCGCAGGAGGTTTGGATTATGTAATTTTGACATTCAAAAAGTGCAGTTTCTCAGCCTAACTTGAACAAATGATTTATTATTTTGATTTGCTTTTGAGTTAGATATCATTCAGTCCAGATAGCCAGAAACAGCTAAATAAAAAAACGTCACAATTATTTCCATATAAAAACGAAAAACAAATGCAGAAACTCACAAAAAAAAATGCTAAGCAAGAAAGATATTAATAAAACTGTTTTTTTAGATTTATTACATCTTTATTTGTTGAACTTATTTATGTCAGTACTTGTTGATAGAAAATAACAATACCAATGTACAAAGCCACAGAACGCAGTGAGATACTTACTCATTACTTATATCTGTCCCAAAGTCACTTTCATCAATTACGTTGAAGTCTTTATCCAGGGTGTAGGAGGATGCAAACTTGGAGACCCTGCCTTTATCCAGGTTTCGCACCGACCACTTGGCGTTGATTTTAGTGGCCGCATTGTTGAGTTGTGCACCAGTAACTGACGGTATCTTCGACAGGGTCTTGTATGCACTGATTATGTACTCTAGCTGTGGAAATATATATTTTAATATTAAATTACAGTAGTTTAATAGGGTAGTTGTGGTTCTATTATTTGATAATTATACAGGTTGGATTTTTGAGATGGGGCAGCAAGGGCAGCTACCTTAACCATTGTAGCTACAGGAAAACGGTCTTAGGAGACATTTCTTAACTTTTTGAGAAACTTATAATTTACAGTCAGCAGGAAAATGGGCAATTTTCACAAAAACTTTTTTTTAATGCCAATCGATCATATTACATATAAGGATCAAAGACCTCTATTGAACCAACTGAGGTTTGAGTAGAAGAAAAGTCAAAAATCGCAAAAATCTTTTCCCATACATTTCGTAGGAAATGAGACTACAACTTACTGTTTTACCAACGATATACTGACAGCTACAAGGAGACTAATCGAAAAACAAATTAAAGGAATAACTTCAACTTTGGGTATTATTTCACCTTAAAATTAAAAACTTGAAACTTTACATTTGGACTCAACTAGAATGTGCCTTTGCTGCCCCATCTCAAAAATCCATCCGGTTTAGTTTCAACGTAGTTAGTAAAAACTATTATAAGATATTTATATAAATATACTGTCTTTTGCATAATGTACAGTAATGTATGCTAATTAAGAGTACAGTGCTTTCCTATAATTTTGATACATGCAAGGTCTGTTATTATGACAAAGATCAGGGGTTAATGCTGTGTATGTATTTAAATTGTAACCCATAAATAAATAGCAAATTTTACTATTCAACATTGAATTAAAGTTCTTAGAAAGGAAAGTAGATTACAATTGATATTATAATATATTTTAAATAATATTGTAATTTGTACTGACCTGGGAAGACATTTTCAGCATAGCAGTCCGCAAGGAACAATAAACGTGACACTATCTGTAAAGTAATCACATTAAATATTTATTAGCATACACAACAATATGGGTTTAAATGTGAAACAAGTAAATGCAGCAGGATATGTTCCATAAATTGTAATAATATTTTGCCTTGGTCACAAACAATTTTTTTTTTAATAATAAAAATTTATATACCTATATATATCTTTCATATCTAGTATTTACTACAGCAAAAATAAATATAAACCCTGTTTAAAAAATTATAACCGGCACTTGACTTAGCATAACCAGCCTATAATGTTCCCATTTCCCACTGCTGGGACACAGACCTCCTCTCTGTGAGAGTGAGTGACTAAAATGGTATTCTTTTATTTTCTTTATTTGTATCAATTAAACCAAGTGTTACTACACTGAAAATGATAAATAAATGAGTGACAAAATAAAACATTTGTCTGAAAATGCTGATTTAAATACAGGGTTTAACTTGACATATATTATTTTTGAGACATGCAAGTGTGTAATAAAGTAGCATCCATGAATAATGTCCACCTATACAAAATTATAACGTTGTTTAAACATAATACGAATAAACTGAATTAGAAATTAAAATGCATTTAATTTTAATAAATATTCTTTTAAAGAGCAGACTGAAATAATAACATTATTATGTATTGAGTATGGCCCAGAAAGCTGCGAAGGTACACTCTTACAACCACAAAGCCTTTATTTATTTAACACATTTATTACACAGACATGAAACTAAGATAAGATAACGTAAATACTTTATCAAATATTTACTATGCAAATACACTGCAAAATCCATAGACAATTTCTTTCATAGTTTACAACCAAAGACCAGCGGGGTAATTGCCTTACACTAACAGTAGCTTTGGCTTTCATTTTGACAGTTCAACAATATTCATTGCATTATTTACATTACTGAGCAGACACATTTTTCGAACGTATGAAGCAATGGATTAGCAATATCCTTCAAAATGATTCAGATGGTGATCGATAGTATGTTACGCAATTAGGATGCTGTTATCTAGGATAATATTCAATAATTATTTTAAAACTGTTTGTATGTTATTTATTGTAATCAATTTAGCTTATAGTCATAGGGTACTCATTGTTGAAGAGTCTAATAAATAAATAAAACTAGATTTGAAATAATATCAGTAGGTACAAGGAATTAATATACTAAGCATCTTTTTTTTATGTTGTCTACACCATAGGTTCTCAACGTGGGCAATTTTAGCGGGGCAGAAGAAGAGCCAGAGAGCCAACAGCCCAGAGTGGTCATCTTTACATACCAAGACCCCTCCGTGCCTCAGAAAGCATGTTTAGCTGTTGGTCCCAGCTGTCATTCTTGGATCTTTGACAATCCTTACGGGTCATCAGAAGCTCGAAAGTCTGACAACCAGTCTTATCAAGTGATATTGTTTTACTCGGTAACTGCATTAGAGAGGTCAGATAGGCAGTCGCTCTTTGTAAAATACTGGTATTCAGCTACATCTGGTAAGACTGGAAGCCGACCCCAACATCATTGGGAAAAGGCTAGACTTGAAAATGGCTCAACAATATAGCTGCTTAGCCCTACCTATGGTATTGCTTAATGATAAATCAAGAGAAGACAGGCTGAAGGGCGATTGTTTTAATGTGTAAAAATATTCAAAAAGCCTGTAGCTTCTTCGTATTCTGTGAAACAAGGTTTTACTCAATGGTTAAAGAACGTCCAGCCACGTGAACGTCCAGAACGTGTATCCACTGTCCAGGTAAACAGAAAATTATTATTAAACAGATATCAGACATAATTTACTGGGTTGTAACAACCAGCAGATACGGTGTGATACCTTAGCCATCATCATGTTAATAACACATCCTAATAAAGGTTTTATATGCCAAGGCGTACTACATACATGGGGCTGAAACACAACTACACAACACTACCTGTATTTGTAATTTAAATCACATTATAAAAGATTTTTATATTTAAGTACTTTTTCTATTATACACATCTGCTTACTTAGGAATAAGCCTTTAGAGGGGTATGTTATTTGGCATAATATAATTATTATGTTAAGTGTGTGTGCAAACATTATTTACCGACATAAAAACTTGTAAAGAGAGATAGGAATTTTGAATTTAGTACTTGCCTCCCAAACAGCTGATTGTGACGGCTCATCCGAATTAATATTTTCCGAGGATGATACTGTAGCTCACAAGTTTAAAGTACAATTTATAATTTTATAGATTCTTTGTCGAACAAGAAAATTACTGTACACCACTGTACACAATCAATTCCTAACAAGGAACATTATACTCACCTACGGCGAGATGCGGCAAAACAATTCAAAGCAAGCTGACAGCTGACTGACACCAAGCCAAGCCAACTTCACAGAGCATAAAAGCAAAATATACTACTCTACCGAGAGGAACAGAGTGTGAGATCCGTTTTGCAAACAAACCACAACCAATTCAATACGTTTTGACAACGTCAAATGACACGTCCACAGACTAAGTAGTCAGAGCATGTAACTTTAGCCGACTTGGGGTTAATGTGGCCTAGTCTTAGTGCTGCCTACTCCAAAAGTTAAAATTATTGAATTTCTACGTAGAAAATATGACCAACAACAACGGCTGACTAATAAAACCGGCCAAAGGCGTGTCGGACCACGCACAAAGATGGGTTCCGTAGTTGGGATGAATTTATCCCAAAAACAAACTTAACATTGTAGTTGTAAAACAAGTTGTCCCATACGTTCCAACTGCAAATGTAAGTTGGTCGACTACTACTCGTTAACTTGTAAAGCCTACTTAGCTGATATAGTTCTCCTTTTAACTTCATTAAATATACTACTACTGCTGCGAATTTTTTCACACACTTACCCAGAAACGAGCATTTAGCTGGCAGAGGGGGGGGACACTTAACTCGAACAAAAATTTGCACTTTAAAGCTTAATATTTCACAAACGGATCCCTTAATCGAAAAATTGTTTGCACTAACCCGCAATATTTTTGAAAGACCTCTCCAATTACAGCCCACACTATGGTCAGAGGAGTAAAAAAAAACTCCACTTTTCGTAAAGAGCCTTAAAAAAAAAATTATCTACCACTTTGCCGGCGCGTGACTATTATGTATGTACATCCATGCCAAATTACAGCTTTCTGGTACTAAGCTCTGAGCTCTCTGAGAGTCTCTGAGCTAACCTGCGGACAGACAGACGGACGGATGGACAAGGCGAAACTATAAGGGTTCCTTGTCGACTACGGAACCCTAAAAAAAGTGTAGCGGCATCTACAACGCCACATGCGAGCTACGCGTCAGACTGACGTCACGCAAAATCCTGCATCGCGCAATCAGAGTTTACCGCGCAACTAGCATATATACAACATCCCGACATCAACCGTTGGCCATTACGCTCTCGACACTCGTCCTGAACGGTCGTGCTTACGCTCCCCCGTTCATGACCCAGTGGCGCTAGCCTAATATTTCTCGTTATGTTTACGTAACGCCCTCGCAGCCGCCCCGGCTGTATTCGATCATCGATCGATTAATTAATTAATTTTAATTAATCAATCGTTTTTGATCAATTATAAAAATTGCCTTTTTCAAGGCAGGTTCTACTGTTTCTTTAACGTGCGCGTTTGTGTGAGTAGCTTCACTAGGCCCCTTCCGGGCAAAACCACAGTTTCGTGGTCCTCGGTGGATACCTTACGGTGCCAACGAAACCGAGTGGGGTGTTGACCCAATCACACCCGCCGAACCCCTTCAGGGCTAGGCAGTCAGTTGGACGGGTCCCAGAGCTAACCGGCCTTGGGGGATCTCCTAGTCGGCTCTGGTGACAGTTTTCCTTTCACAGCTACTCACCTAGTGTCTCTAGGGTGTGTCTACACCCTTCGCGCTAGACTGTCAGGGCCCCGTTCGCACATTAAGATTGGCGACGGGTATACAAGCTTAGGGCTCACCCATAGGCACTCAACCTCCCTGTCTATACCCGACAGGGAGGGTGTGACACATCCCCGGGCATTTCCACCCGGGGAGCTAGGCATAGGGAAGATAGGAGGGAACCTTCTGTTCCGCCATCCCCCATTACCAACCCCCCCGCACCCCCAATCATGGGGGACGCTCTAATTCTAACCTTTTTTAAGGAAATCCTATTCAAGGATCCTGATTTCCTCGCCAAATATGGCGCCCGTTTCGCTGCTATGCAGCCCCCCACCCCCTGTCCCTCCGACACTCCAGCCATCGCTAGCTTTAGCGATGCTCTAGAACCCCCCTCCCCTCCGTGCTCTATGCCCGTCATAGACTCGGAGGATTCGTCAGGTCCCATGGACACTGAAGTAGCCTCCATCAAACGCCCGGTCACTCCGTATCCTTATGGTACGGAGCCCCAATTCTCCTCAGCCTCCTCCTCCGAGGATGACGGTTTCCAGACCGTCACCTCCGCCGCCAAGAGGAAGAAGAACGTAGTCTCTTCTTCCCAGGCAGGGAAAACCCCAAAGATAGGCTCCCCCGCCGCCCCCGTGACACCGACCCCCGTTGTCCCCGCCCCGAACGCGCGCCCTGCTCCCTCCGCCGCCGCGTCAACCCCCCCCAAGGCTTCCGATAGCCAAACTAAACAGGCCCCCTCCCCGCCCCCTGTGTTCATTCAGGACAAGGGGAAGTGGACCGTCGTGTCCAAATGGTGCGTCGATCTCCGGATCGGCTTCACCAGTGCCCGTGCCACAGAGCAGGGCATCAAAGTCCAAGTCCCTAACTCTTCCGATTATAGGGCTCTCACGAAACTCCTCCGAGATAGGGGAGTTTCGTTTCATACTTACTCCCTTCCGGAGGACCGACAGACCCGCGTGGTCATTAATCGCATCCCAAAAGAGATCGCGACCTCTGACATAAAAGACGACCTTCTGTCGCAAAACGTCCCCGTCGCGGAAGTGCACCGCATGCACCGCGCCCGAAGCGGAGAGGCATACAATATGATCCTTGTTGTATGCCCCGCCGTCGAGGGACATCACCCGATCTTTACAATAAAGTCGATTTGTAGCCTTACTGGATTCGATATCCAGAAGCCGCGTAAAACTGGCATCGTCGGTCAATGCCACCGGTGCCAACTCTATGGCCATTCCCAGCGGAATTGCCATGCGACACCCAGGTGCGTCAAGTGCCTGGGCGAGCACGGCACTTCCGACTGCTCCCGCCCCAAAGACAGAACTTTGTGCACGGAGCCACCCAGCTGCGTGCTCTGCGGGAACTCCGGGCACCCAGCCAACTACCGTGGCTGTCCTAAAGCCCCCAAATCGACCGCCCCTAAGCTGACGAAGCGTACCGACGCCCGTCAGCAAAGGGAAGCCCCCCCCTCTCAACTTCCCGAGCGACTGAGTCCCCAAAGACCCAGTCCTTGGCATCTCCTGCACCACCAACAGGCCTTCCCGGCCTTGGGGCGCTATCAACAACCTCCCCCTCCTCCCATCCCTCCGCTGATGGACCCCCGCATCCGTGCTCACGCACCCGCGCCCGCGCCCGCGCCCTCGCCCGTGCCCGCGCCCCCTCGCGCTAACCCACCCCCGGCTCCTAAAGCCGCGCCGGTCGCACCCCGCCCGCCCGCACCCACTCCTCCAGTGGTCGGGCCTAACCCTCTCGACGCGTTCAATGTGATCTCGAGCATATTCCTCGTCTTCCTCACCCCTCGCGCCCAAAAGATGGCTAGCGAAATCGTCACAGCAAGAAATTCCTGTGACCTCTTCGCTATCCAGCAAATTTACAATGCGTATCCGGAGATAACGCAAACCCTAATGACCTTCTCCAACCTACCTAAAATCAATTAATGGATAAAGGAATCATTGCGCGTATCAAACCCCGATCCCTCAGACTGGGGTACTTCAATGCCAATGGCATCATAGGTCAGCGTGACGAAATCGCGACCTTCCTCCGCGATCACAATATAGACGTCCTCCTCGTACAGGAGACGTTCCTTAAACCCCATCACCGTAGGCCGTCCATCGCAAACTATCGCGTAGTCCGCAACGACAGGACTCGGTGTCACCGGGGCGGTACCTTAATCTACTACAGGGCTTCGCTCTATTGCATCCCAATAGACCCCCCTCCCCTCTCACGATTAGAAGTGTCTATATGTCGACTAGGCATGACGGGTCACCAGCCGATCACTCTGGTGTCGGCTTACCTCCCCCCCACCAATACCTCAGAGAACTTTCAATTACTGACCGACGACCTGACCCTCCTGCTCGGCTTGAGTGACTCCGTTATCATAGCGGGCGATCTCAATGCCAAGCACACCGCCTGGAATAGTGCCATTATCTCTACCCGAGGGAGACACTTGTTCGACCTCAGTCCCCTTCTTAACTTCGACGTCATCGCCCCGATGACCCCCACCCACTTCCCCGCTAACGTTGACCACGCCCCTGACGTGCTCGATGTAGCACTCCTAAAGAGTATCAACCTACGGTTGGCCTCTATAGAAGTGTTACAAGAGCTAGACTCTGACCACCGACCAGTCGTAATGAGACTAGCCCCTAGCATAGGTCTCCCCGACCCCGACCAACCCCCCCTCACGAGAGTGGTAACGGACTGGAGGTTAGTAAGCGAACGCCTGAAAGCCAACACGTCCCCCCACTTAGACTCTATCCCCGACCTCTTCGACTCAGTCGCAGACACGACGGCCGCGATCGGCTCGTTCACAGAACACGTACAATCCGTCCTGAACGATTGTTCAAGGGAAGTTCCAGCGATAGATGACTATCGCTGGAAATTGCCGGACGATGTACGTGAGCTGTTAACCGAGAAGAACGCGGCCGTCCGTGCGTACAGCAACTTTCCCTGCTCCGCGAACCGAACCCACATGCACTACTTGCAGCGAACTGTAAGGAACCGCGTGGCGGAAGTACGTAACGCGGGCTGGGACAAGATGCTGAGCGAACTAGAGCCCACCCACCTGGCATTCTGGGAGCTTCAGAGGAAACTCAAATCCCGAGAAGTAGCCCCCATGCCCCCCCTGACCCGCCCTGACGGCACCATCGCCTTCGATGATGCCGACAAGGCCGAATGCCTCGCCGATAGTCTAGAGGCCCAATGCTCGCCCAGCACTCAACCAGTAGACGTGGCCCACCTCTCTGAGGTGGAAGCCGAAGTCGAAAGGAGAGCTTCCCTCCCCCCCGTAGAAGACCCCGAGTTTCCTCTGCCTCCCGTCACTCCCGACGAAGTGCACGATCTCATAAAGGGTCTCAAGCCCCGCAAATCCCCCGGTTCGGACGGTATCACCAATAGGGTGATACAGCTCCTCCCCGCTCATCTGATCATGCTCATGACCACCATCTTCAATGGTGCCATGAGCAATAACATCTTCCCCCAATCGTGGAAACAGGCCACTGTCATTGGTATTCCCAAGCCAGGCAAGCCCAAATCCGCTCCCTCCAGCTACCGCCCCATCAGTCTGCTCAACGTCCTCGGCAAAATCTATGAGAGGCTTATTTATAAGCGTCTCAGAGACTACGCCGAGACGAAGGGCCTCATTCCCAACGAGCAGTTCGGTTTTCGAACCCAACACTCGTGCGTGCAACAGGTCCACCGGATCATCGAACACATAAGCGTCAGTTTCCAACGCGGTTCTTTGACCGGTGCCGTGTTTTTCGATATAGCGAAAGCGTTCGACAAAGTCTGGCACGACGGCTTATTATATAAGCTGTACAAACTTAAAGTGCCAGATCGTCTCGTGCTCATCTTACGAGACTTTTTGTCGAATCGCACGTTTCGCTATCGCATCGAAGGAGCGCTATCCTCCCCCCGCTCAATCCGCGCCGGAGTCCCTCAGGGCTCCGTGCTCGCCCCCCTCATTTTCACGCTATTCACCAGCGATATCCCCAAAAGTAGAAAGGCTCAGTTGGCTCTGTTCGCAGACGATACGGCCATATACTACACCGGCTTCGGCCGCGACTCGATCTCTCGTATTCTCCAAACCTCAGTCAACCAGCTCGGTGACTGGTTTAGGAAGTGGAGAATCGAAGTCAATCCCGATAAGAGTCAAGCGGTGTTCTTTTCGAAACCGCGACTCAGACCCCTCCTCCCCCGTCCGCTGACCATGTACGGCAAGCCTATCCCTTGGGAGAAGCGAGCCAAATACTTGAGCGTCGTCCTAGACCAGCACCTCTCCTTCTCGGAGCACATAAAGCAGGCGCGCTCGCGCGCCGCTTTCGCTCTCGGTAGGCTCCACTCCGTCCTGAATGCACGCAGCAAATTGTCACTTAGGTGCAAATTGCGCATTTACACAGCGTGCATTCGCCCCATCATGACCTATGCGAGCGTAGTATTCGCACAAGCGAAGCCCCATCACATCCATAGGATGCAGACCCTCCAGAACCGGTTCCTCCGCAGGGCGACCGGTGCCCCTTGGTTCGTTCGGAACGAAAGTCTCCATCTCGACCTTAAAATCCCGACCATCAGTCAGTTCATGAAACGCCTATCTAAGCGTTTCTTCGACTCCGCCGCCACTCACCGCAACCCTCTGGTTGTCGCGGCCGCCAGTTATGTCCCCTCCCGAATCAGTCATACCCGCCGTCCCCGGCATGTCCTAGTCGACCCCGATGACCCCATAACCCTCCTCCAGGAGAGCAGTAGGGCCACAAGTACAGTGCACAAACACAGACCGCCATCGTTCCGACCTCGCCGACGAGGTCCCACGCGACGACCCCCCCGCATCCGTTCCCCCCGTCCCCAGTCCGATGAGGCCTCAGCCCGCGCCGTAGCTGAGCCTGTAGCTTTAAATTCCCCGTTTAATAATCATGATACTATAAACCCTTTGATCCAGCCCGTCCCCAATATCGCGCTGCCCTCTCCCGATGACGCCCTAAGCCGAGGTCCGTACCCCACAGGGGGTGCCCTTAGCGTGCGGTCATCTATCATTTAAGTTTTAGTTTTAAATTTTTCCGCTCCTGGCTGGAGGCCTTTTAGAGTAAAATCCGAAAGGCAACCACAGGACAGACCGGTTAAGCAGCCACGACCCCCAGTGGTCAAAACTGCGAGTTGCCCTTCCAAAAAAAAAAAAAAAAAATCAACCGTTGGGCAGTTGCCCACCAGACACGACACCCGTCTGGTCGGAGGATCCTCCCTTTTCTATGGAGGTATGAGTGAACTTTACACCCTGTTCCTCATACCTCTATAAAAGTATCAAAACACAAGTAACCAACTATTTTAAAATAATATGTGTTTAAAGTCGATTTCTAAATGGTATTATTCATTACTGTATCTAATATAAATAGTGAATTATTGCTATTCGTGTCGAAAAGGAGTGAATTTTGGTTTAAAGTTTCATATTGAGACGAGCGATTGAGAAAGAAAAGTCAAAGTCAAAAGCGGCCACATTCCCCTAGATCGTATTTTGTGGCTTCGTGTCTCAATATGAAAGTTTATAAAAGGTATTAGAACATTTTAGACACACTTACCGAGGTAGCTTATTGGGCCGTTATTCATAATTCCTTCTCAGTCACGAGATAATAATTTTTTGAAGGAGTGGCGCTAGTGCCCCTCCACCAAACACCCCCCTTTACGCCTCTCGCTGCGCGGGGGGGGTACGCCCTCTTAAACCAAAATTCACTCCTTTGCGACACGAATAGCGATAAGCACATATTATTTTAAAATAACTTTTTTTTATGCTACAGATGCTTTATAGTTTGTCAAAATGAATATATTTCACAAATTTTTCACTAGAACAAAATTCAACTTGTTTTAAAAAAAGGCCATGTAATAGCAGTCATACTATTTATTGCGTAACCATCTAACTAACTACATATGGTTAACGTAAATTACTATTATAATAAAAAAAACCGATGGAATTCACAAGAATGTAAAAATAAGGTTACAAAAAAAAATGATTTTTTTTATTGTCTTTGGTAATACCTACGTCTGTTTCTTTTTTTTCTGAATTGCCATTTGTTCTACCATGACCCATTTTAAGAGGTTATCCATAAATTACCGGACGCCACATAATTTTAATTTCAATTATATTACTCTTCTGACCAAATTAGTTAAATACTTTTTGGTATTTTTCCCAATTACGATACAACATAGGAACTCTTTTTTTAAATTATATTAATCAAACGAGTACACTCTAAATTACCAAAAACTAGCAATCATATAATATTACGCTCTAAAAATAATATTTATAACAAAATATAAAATGGGACAGTCACGGAATTGACTGTTGCTATTCTCCGTCCGACTAGTTAAAAGTTATCTGTGGTTCCTATAACGGAATATAATTCAAAACTAATACACATTGACAAGAAAATGAGATCAAATTATAACAATATAATTAGGTATATCCTTTATCAAAACATTTTTGACCTACAAAATCAATCAATATTAATATTACTACCTTCACTGCACACCTGATGCAAAACCATTTTTTGCACGTTATACATTATCCGTTGCATCTGCCGACGGGAACTTAATATTCTTTTTTACATGCGTAGCACTGCAAACTACGACTGTCTATAGAGTTTTAATTTGAAGGCTGTTTTCTTTAATATCAGATACGATTATTTTTCGCTACATAGAGACAGTGAAAACCGCGGGGTAATTACGCAACATACTAACAGTAGGAATGGGTTTCATTTTGACAGTTTAACAACATTCAATGCGTTATTTCCGTTGTTGAGCAGACAAATTGTTCGAACATATGAAGCAATGGATTAGCAATAGGCTTCAAAATTATTCAGATTGTGATAGATAGTGTGTTACGTAATTAGGGTGCCGGTGTCTTAAGAGAATGTGCCGAATTTATTGTTTCGTTTACGTTACTATGAGATGCTATCTTTGTATCATTTTGACTGAGATGCACATTTATTTTATTGTTTCTTTACAGGAGCAAATATATTTTCAGTGGTATTTAATATTTACCAAAAAAATTAAACTTTCATTAAGAAACAACAATTTTTTTAAACACTAACTCAAAATTCGAATTCATTTGTTACACATATGTGACAAAAATTTAATTTTGTTTAGGATCGATACAAATTTAAGTATTGTAATCTTCCTAAGAATTCCATTCCGAAACTTTTGAATTCCTATTCTACGTTACCCGCGTTTTGGTTACGGTACGGTACAGAAGTAGGTATCGGAAGCCTAACTTTACACTATTTTGTTTTTATTATTTTAAACTAACACATCAACAATCTTCGTATCAAATTTGGTTCACTAAAAGCTAATAGAGATATCAAAACAATTAGGAAGAAATGAACTTATACTTACTTAAAAATTGCTAGCGGTTGCGGAAAGTCAAAAGTAGACCGTATTGGTATTCTAGTCCGCCCAAAGAAGTAACTATAAAAGGAAAGTCCGCCAGTCGCCGTCAAAATGCAAATAGACGAATCAAAAGCTCGGAATCCGTTTGGTAACAGTTAAAATGTTGCCCATCAAAATAAAATGCATTTAACCAGATTATCCTCACCAAAATAAAATTATTAAAAAATTTTGTTCCGACATTATATCGTTTCTAAACGTACATAACTATAATTTCCGAAATATCAAACATATCAGTATATTTCAGTTAACAAAATACATTAAAGTTACGTTATTTTACTGAAATTGGTGGTGGGACAGCGTTAAAACCGTACCTTCTACTAGCATTTTTGAAAATTAAGGTATTATGACTGTTTTTATGCCGCAACATTATAGAATATTATTAGAAACTGATCACAGATCTTAATTTTTTTAAATTGCAATTGAGGGCAGGCAAAATATAAATTGCCAATAAGGGCACCAAAATAGTTTGCCAATGAGGGCACCACGTTGTGCATCAATGTCGCTGCCACCCTGTAAAGTCAAGACTCGCGAAAACTGGTCAGACTAAATGAAACAGCTTAGTAGCAGCCCGGAGTCTGGATATGTGCCCGGTTGATAGCAATAGGCTCGCGCCCTATTACCTGGGATTTAAACATAACTGGTGAAATGTAGGTGTACTATAGGTACACCTCTGCCTAACCCTTCGGGGAATACAGGCGTGATACTATGTTATATGTTAAATGAAAAGAAAATTATCAAAAAAAATTGTTTATCGGGTTTTTTTTATATCCGATTATATAATAATAAAAAAACAAACGATACGATAATTGTATCGTAAAAACGATAATTTTGACGACGAAATAAGATAATTTTAACTTTTGGAGTTGACCACACTAGTTCATGGTTGGTTTAAGTTCAATGTCATTGGAGCAACAAGAAAAAAAAAAAAAATATGTCATTGGACTACTTTGTTTTGTCAAATTCACTGAAGTCTCAACGTCAAATCAAAATGTCAAGTAAACGGCACCGCGATTTTCAATAAAAAAGATGTTTAATGATTATTTACATGGAATAATTGTACTTTCCGACCTTGAATTAATCTAGGCTTTCTAATGAAATGCTTTGTGAAAGATAGTTCAACATTATAAAACATTTGTTTTGTAACAGTAACTGCAAATCATGAGTTCTTCATTTCAGCTAACTTAACAAAAGTTTGTCTCCAGTGTTTTATTACCAGCAAACATGAATCTAGTAAGTATTAAGTTACAGCTTTGAATGATGTCACTACATAACCTCACCCTCTTTAAACAAATCTGCTGCAGCACACAAAACTCCAAGTGGCATCATTTGCTGGCTGGGTTGATGACACCCTGTGGTTGTGACAGTGGTTATCATTGATAATCCGTTAGATTCCGAACAAGTCGATATTGTTAAAGGTTGAATAGCTTCAAGTGTGGGTTGGGAACTCTCTAAAGATGAATAATTTAAATGGTATGTGACATGAAATAAAAAGCAATGTACTGAAGTGTCTTGTTGTAGAAAAGGTAAGTATGTTTGTGTTGTGGTAGGTAATAGGTAATACGGGCTGGTGCCCGCAACTCCCCGTCAATGCGCGTATTTTGCGTACGGGTGGGAAAATCGATTATTCGATCCACCCCAGCTTCTCGAAGAAGGCCAGTAACGCCTTGGTGTTGCTGACAATCACACGTAGGGTACCTGGGTTACCAAAGTACCTTGACCTGCACGTGGCGACCACCGGGCAGTTTAGAAGCACATGAGCTGCTGTTTCGTCGTCCTCCATGCAGGCCCTGCACAGCGGACTGTCTGTGACTCCTATGACAAAGAGGTGTTTTTTAAATGACCCATGGCCAGTTAAAGCTGCTGGAACTGTACGCAACTGTTGTTTAGTTAGTCGGAGTACCTGTTTTGCTTGGAGGCCATCAATTGTAGGGAGGGCTTCCTTATTGTGTTGTGATAAAAGAGATAATATTAATAAGATCACCTCAATCTAAATCGTTCTAAATACCTAATAACTAAAAAACGGACTCATACATATAGGGCTAAAATAGATAGTCTATTACAATATCATAAATTCTTTGTGAGTCCAAATCATCTGTTACTTTAAATAAAACTGCTTACTAACAGAACAAAATCGATTTCTGAGAGGTAAGTCAAGTTATACGTAATTGATATCACACCTAAAAAGATGCTCCATTTTTATCTCATTGCTAGAATTACTAATAATAAAATTAATTATGCAGATTGAACATGAACTCAACTGTGAACTGACTTGTAATACATAGTCTGAATTGATAAATAAAAATAGAGACAAAATTAATATATGTCTGAGTAGTAATAAGGTATACTATCCAACATCTGTGGGAACAAACCAACTGCGGGCTAGTGCAAAATGAAGTGCTACTAACATAGTTTTGAGCCACATTTAATAAACACAAGTTTGTTTTATCTTATATATTTAAAATCATTTGCTTATCGTCAGTCTTGCTAAAACTCAAAAATGGCTTAACCAATTTTTTTTTTTTTTGTTGTTTGTTCAAATACAGGGGTGGTTTGAAAAAATGGTATAGCACAGCATGCGGCATTAGCTAGTTTTCTTGTTATATATATATAAATCAATTGCTGTTCGTTAGTCTCGCTAAAACTCTAAAATGGTTTGACCGATTGTGATGAAACTTTGGTAAGTTGTTGTGTGCACGCCGGAGAAGGTTTTAAACGGCATTGCAATATAGGCCGGACGTTAGCTAGTCTTATATATAAAATCAATTGCCGTGCGTTTGTTTCGCAAAAATCTAAAATGGTTTAACTGATTGTGATGAAACTTTGGTAAGTTGTTGCGTTGCCAGAGAAGGTTACTTATAAAAAAAATAAAAAAATGCATTGTAACGCATGCCGGGCATAAGATAGTACTTTGTTTACTATGTTAGGTTGTTTGTGTTTGTTTGTGGTCTACGGGCCATTGTACCCTGTTTTAGTTACCAATGTTTTATTGTTATAAAGGACTAGATTATGGAAAGTAAATCTGAATAAAAAATATAATTTCTTTGTTTGTCATGTTTCAGGGCCCGCAATTGCTGGTAAAGCTAGAAAACCTGAATGTACACAAGTGTGAGAAATGCCCAAAAGTCTTCCCAAATATGAGTGACCTCATGAAACATAAGTCTTATCATGATGAATACTTCTTATCACATGTGAGTTACAAGAATAATGTACCCAGGATTATGTGATATCTTGGTATAAAAGAGTTTCCATGGAGTTTCTTGCCCTTCTTCTCCATAGACATCTATGTTTTAGAACGGGCGACTTGCTTCAACTTACTGACGTACATACTGGCTTCTTGAAAACTCAAAAGTGCCTGCAAAATGTTTAATTGAAATAAATGCTTTGAGTTTGAGTTATTTGTCATTGTGATACTCAGCCCGTTACTTCGTACTACTGGGGAAAGATCTTTTTTAGGGTTCCGTACCCAAAGGGTAAAAACGGGACCCTATTACTAAGACTTTGCTGTCTGTCCATCCGTCTGTCTGTCACCAGGGTGTATCTCAAGAACCGCGATAGCTAGACAGTTGAAATTTTCACAAATTATGTATTTCTGTTGCCATTGTAACAACAAATACTAAAAACAAAATAAAATAGATATTTAAGGGGGGCTCCCATACAACAAACGCGATTTTAGTACGCGAGTCCGGCTCGCACTTGGCCGGTTTTTGATTAGTTGCCATCTACATCAGTTCCTTATCTAAGTGTCAAGCCCAGTCATGATAAAAAAAGCTGTGTAACATTATCCCTGGAACATTTTATTGCCATTTGAAACATGTTTCTGAAACAATGTTGCACAAGTTTTTTACATTGTATATGTAAAAAACTGCAATGATGTAGGTTATCAGCAATTTGAGAATTGATTTGAATTTTTTTTTCCTTTATTTGTTAGAAGTTCAATTTTGTTAATGTCATATTCCATTGTCTCAAATACCTATCAAAGACTTGTTTTGGCATTTTTTGTATCTGCTCAGCTACAAATAACAAACTTGTATGTTTTTTTTTTCAGCTCGTTAGTGCATATGTATCTGTAGAAAGGGCCAGAATATTCAAATGTGACAAATGCACCAAAACATTTGATAATAACAGAGTTTTTATGCTTCATAAGCTTGCGCACATACAGGAGAATGTGTAAGTATTTAGTACCTTATTCTCGCTATCTTTCCAGAATTAATTTAATGGTGAAAGGGTTAAATCTATTTTTATGTTATTCTTAAAGACTTGATATTCTGTAAGTTCTGCTTAACAACATTATTGTTGAATATACATATAGTTGAGGCAGGCTATGTATATGAAGGTATCAAAACATTTATAGCTTCACTAGCACTTTGCTCGCGACTTTGTCCGCGTAGATTTCGGACTTTCCGCAAAAAAATTGCCGACTACCGGCCACCGTAGGCGCGAGCTTGCGGACGGCGAGCAATGGGCAGCTCGCCGTCCGGTAAGGACCAGGCCCGTGTCGATGGCGCGTCGTGTTCCACGCGCGCCTCAAAGAGATGTCAGCATCATTGACGGGGTCCGAAAGGGCCGATGCCTGCCGGGGTCGCGGATTGTTCGAAAGAGTTACTGTGGCCCTGGCGCACAGGCAACTGAAGGAACACGGGTGGGTTCTAGTCAGTAAGAGTCTGACACGCCCTTCCGCTCCGCCCAGAGCGGGAGAAGTCATTTGAAGGTTTCCAAACCAAAAAAAAAAAAAGCCAAGCATATGAAGCAATCAAAACATTTATAGCTTCACTAGCACTTTGCTCGGGACTTCGTCCGCGTTGATTTCGTACTTTCCCCAAAAACATTGAACACCCCCTACATATCGCACACCTAGATAAAGGGTGGCACAACTCAAAATAATACAAAATCGAGTTATTGCGATTATTGGATCTGTATGATGTTGTATATTATTTTACTAAGATATTAATTGAGCAAATTAATGTCTTAGTAAAATAATATACAATATCATATAACAATAATTTTAAATCGGTCAAATAGAAAATGAGTAAAACGTTTTTTAATGAAAAGAAGAGGTATTTTGAGTTGTGCTACTCTTTATCTAGGTGTGCGATATTTGTAAGGTAGTTTTAGAAAATTTGTATTTACGATCTTTATCAATTATTTTGATAAATAGGAATTCGGGCCATTTTTTTAATTTAGGTAGGTATATGAATAAGATTTTTCAAATAAACTGTTTCCTCCCTTTTCACCAAAGCAGGAAATGTTTAAAAAAAATCGTTTGGTACGTTTCCATCGTATGACTTAGGGCTGAATTTTCAATTGTCAGATAACTTTTATCTTAAAAATAAATTTGGCGGTCTGAAATAGTAATATTGTCTACAAAAAAGATGTCAAACGGTCATATTTATTCCTCGGATAAAAATAATCTGGCAATTGAAAAATCAACCCTTAAATATTATTTATAGGTACTTACCGAGTTTCGAGTTAATCCAACAGCGCGTTTAAATTTTTCCTTACTAACACTTTGACACCCCCTAAACGCTCTGTGAAGGGTTGTTTAAAAAAAAATAGTGGCAGTCTTTAGTATTTATATTTACTGAGGCAAATATTTCCATGTTTCATGTTTATTACCCAATGGAATAATATTTTTCATATAAACTGTATTCCCTCAATTTACCCCCACAGGAGTTGAATTTTGAAAAATCGTTTGGGATGTTTCCATAATTTGACCAAATTCTTTTTACTGGTGAGGTTTATACAATTTATTAAGTAGGTAAGTACCCCCCTTTTTCGCTCTTCAGGGGTCGATTTACGAAAAACTCAAAACTTATTATGGTTTATTTTCTTTCAAAAGTGTCGGGAGGGTGTGTCAGACTCTTACTGACTAAAACCCACCCGTGTTCCTTCTGTTGCCTGTGTGTGCCACGTTAACTCTTTCGAACAATCCGCGACCTCTGCAGGCTTCGGCCCTTTCGGACCCCGTCAATGATGCTGACATCTCTTTGAGGCGCGTGTGGGACACGACGCGCCGTCGCCCCGGGCCTGGACTTTACCGGACGGCGAGCTGCACATTGCTCGCCGTCCGCAAGCTTGCCCCTTCGGTGGCCGGGAGTCGGCAATCGACTCCCGCCGCCCACGGTGTCTCCACCTGCGGCGACGAAATTTCACGTTCCTAGTCCTAGTAGTTTCGGCTGTGCGTTGATATGTCAGTCAGTTTCCCCTTTTATTTACATATATATTATACATACCTAGATAAAAACTTCCGTAAATTTAAAACCTGTAAAGTAACTGCCATTTTTGTTTTCAGGAGAAATGTAAGAAAAATCTCCAAATTTCAGAACTATGATATTGTGAAACCCTACAAGTGCCCAGATTGCGATGTTAGTTATGCTGCGCAAAGTACTCTTGAGGAACATTCTATTCTTCATTTGCCATTCCCTCACATCTGTGAGTGTGGCATTGGATATTATAAGAAACAAGATTTGAAATGCCACATCAAATTGGTACATGGAACAAAACCTAAAGTAGAGCCGATTTTGTCGCAAAATTTAGATCCACAAGAGGAACAAGTTATACCCCAAACAAATTCTCAAGATAAACCTCAAACAAATTCTCAAGACAAACCCCAAACAAATTCTCAAGATAAACCCCAAACAGAGCCTAAATCTAAATCCAAGAAGGGGACAACAATAAAGGAAAACGTAAAGAAGGAAAAGTCTAAAAAGAAGAAGTGGAAAGTTACGCTGAAAGGTGAAGATACTCACAGCAATAAAGAAAAAACGACATGGAATATACGACACCCAGATATAGATATCAGAAAGACCTCCGATAATAAGTATGAGTGTCCTGAATGTAAGAAACTATTTAGTTGCAAGCCACATCTTTTTATACATTACCGCATTCACTCTGGAGAGCGCCCGTACACTTGTCATTTATGTCCGAAGGCGTTTAGCCAGCGCACCACACTTAAAACACATATAGAGAGACACATGAACAAAGAGAAGATCTATACGTGCAAATATTGTCCTAAAGCTTTTGCCATGCCGTACTATAGGGATCGTCATGAAGATATTCACAGTTCAATTAAGGCTCACGAGTGTCCGTACTGCCACAAGGGATTCCACGATCAGTCCGCATTGATACGCCACAAACGAACACACACGGGAGACAAACGATACTCCTGCCCTCACTGCCCTAAAACATTCAGTGACGTCAGTGGCCTCAGTGCACATAAATTACGTCATGAGAACAAAAAAGAGTTTCAGTGTGAAATTTGCTATAAGAGATTTTATAATCGAACTGATGTAAAGTCTCACATGGCGGTACACACTAATGAACGAAACTTTGTTTGTGACTATTGCAAAAAATGTTTTACTCGTAAACCTTATTTAATGATGCATGTTCAGAGACATATGATTTTAAAGAAACATTTCGTATGTGAGGAGTGCAACAGGAAGTTTCTCACAAAGAAGTGTCTAAAAAGGCATATAAAGACCGTGCACAAAAAAAATACATTTGGACGCCTACTTAAATTTGAATGTAATGATTGCTCGAAACAGTTCAGCAATAAAGAAAGTTTACGGAGTCACTATCAGAGGTTCCATTCAGGTATTCGTTGTGAAGAGTGCTCGCGTTATTTTGTAAGTCCAACCCATTTCGAAGAGCACAAGCTGATTGAAAGTGTACAATGTGAAATATGTGACGAGAAATTCTTTTGTGAAAATATGAAAGAAAAGCATTTTAAAGTTCATTTTCCCCAAAGTGTAAAAGAGATTGAAAGGGAGGCAAATAGCCTGAAAGAAATTTAGGCAGCTTTAAAGTAGGCAAGTACAAAAAAAAAATGAATTCCAATTTCAAAGTATTCTTATAACTCTGCTAATAATACGACTTAGCAAATTCCTTAATAACAGTTCTACGGTTTGAATAGCATATAACCTTTTTAATATATTATAAAAATTATTAAAAAAAAAAAAAATAGTGCTCCCACCTAGCGAAACTATAAAGTTGTTATTTTAATTAACGTAATTGCTGTTATTAATTCTTTAGTTATAGGTTTTTCTGTTTAATATAATATCATTGTTAGATGAAGTCACTGGTGATATTGTGACATTATTTAGTTTTAAGGAATACTTGGTGTGAAATTCTCATTTTTATTGATGAGGCTTCTTATTACATGTTGTTATTGATATACTAAATTATACAGGATGGCAGGTACATTTACGCACAACCTGTTACTATGGATTCAGTCCATCATTCTGGACTCCACTGCGTTGAAATTTTTCGTTGTTTATTAAAAAAAAAAAAAACAACTGCTTCCTACAAAAGTGCAATAACTAAGCGGTCAAAATTTATGGAACATCTTTTTTTTTTTTATAAACTTCGAAACCTCTCAATGCCGAGGGGTCTAGAATCATGTACTGAATTTATGGAAACAGGTTGCGCGTCTATGTCCGTGCCACCCTTTATACAGATACAGCACTGCTTCTGCCCGTGACTACCGTCCTCGTGGAAGTTAACTATCTATACCATACAAAATATACTATGGCACTCGACAATAGTGTAGCTGTATCAATGAAAGAATTTTTGTAACGGAAATTTCCAGAGATTACCTCTTATACAGTCAAATTAAATTAGATATTAATTAGATATCGATACCAATCACGTCTGTGAAGTTTACACAAAAATAACTGATTTTTTAAGTGAATACACTAAAAGTAGCCGATGTTGCCACAAAAAAAAAATTCATTAATTAATTTGTGTTTTGATTTATCATGTTTAGATATCGATATCCATCACGTCTGCGGAGTTATGCTAGCTAATTTAATTTGACCCTGTTAATTATTAAGTTTTCACCAAAATATCGACAAATATGTGAATTAGAATTTTTTAAACAGACAAGGTCTAGTAACTGTTTCAGAATTCACTGTCGATATAAAAAAGAAAAGTATTTTGTAAATTAAGGCATTTATAAATTAAGGCAAGTTACCTAAGACTCAGGAAGTAATGCGCTTCATTATCTAGAAAATCATTGGTAGGTATCTAGATTATAAGAATGACTGATTATATTATTATTAAGAATTAATTCGTTGTAAGAGTAATTTCTTGTCTCATTGTTACGAAATACAAATATATTTTTATGATAGCACTTTTTATGATTTTTGGAACACAACATTACAATTTACATCACCCTGTAAGTATGTAGGTTCCTACACCTAATTTCGACGGATAGGTGGCGAGGCTATTGCCATTAACCGGGCGTCCGGGCACAAATCATTATCTGGGCGGGCTGCTATTGAGAAAACCGGGAAATTTTCTTATGACACCACATTGGTCAAGTTGTCGCAACTCGCAAACGTAACTGCTGAGTGGTCCTAGGTTCCATCCCTTGAACTTGCAGTCTGATCTTGAATTTCTTGATCGCATCTTCGCCGATACGATACTTATACCGATATTTATGAATACATATCGGCGATACCGATACCGATACCAATACGGATCGTTAAAAGGACTGACTATTAAAAAAACCAAATTAATTTTAATTATTATATAATAGTAGCTGCTGCCCACGTGGATGTCGGTAATTACTAAGCTACCGGGACAAAAAGTAGCCTATATTACTCCTTAGAACATCAGCTATGCGCCAGTGAAAGATCCGTCAAAATCGGTCGAGCCGTTTCGGAGATTAGCCGGAACAAAACAGACACACAGAATAAAATCAAAACATTTTTTTTTTTTGTTTTGTTATTTATTATTCAGTAAAAAGTTGTTATTTTGACATTACAAACAAACACTTCAATTCATATTTATATTATAATTGATGAATCAAATAATTCTCAAGTTATAGAGAAAAAGGCGATTTCGCAAGTCCGTTTGAATGAGGCCTGCTGTACGAATAGTCTCTCGGATGCGACAGAACTTATTTGGAAACTAAAGTACTTTTGCGCCAATCTTTTTAAGTTAGGATACAAAATCTCGTTGCGACAGAAACCGAGAGGATCTGCTTCTCTTGATATATTGTGAGATCGGAGATAAATATCAACTTCTTTCAAAGTTTTTCAAGTCAAATTAACCGCAATGGTTTAAAAAAACATATCTGTATTAGAGACGTTACGAAAGCAACAAGCGTAAGTAATTAACGAGCTAGGTGTGTAAGGGAGGCAAGTCTACATAGGTACGAAATAAAATGCAGGGATTCTCCGTGGAAAAATCGTGGCTCGTCTGCACTTGACAGTTCATCACCGCGCGTTTACTTAGGTTGTTTAAACGCGCGTAATTTGAAAAGTATCGGCGTATGGGCAAATAAATCTCTTCGATACCGATGTATCGGAAAAATCAAAATATCGCCGATATATCGGTATCTGTATCGGATGCACCCCTACTATTAACCTTTCAATAAATTGAAAGAAACTCAACCGAAATAAATAACTGCCGCGGTCAGAGCCGTCACTTGAAAATAATGAATTATTAACTAACTTTATCCTAAGCACGTTATCAGTAATTTTGTATGTGAATATTAGTTGATATTTCTTGTTTTCCTGGAAAGAGATAAGCAGATTGCGGTCCACCGATATTTGAGTTATACCGTTGAATAAATTTATTTCTGTTTAGTACCTATTCCGTGCTTACTATCGACTCAATAGCCTATAGGTAGGTACCTACCTATCCAGTTAATTATACCTACTTAATTAATCAAAGATAGGTACCTCTAGGTAGTTACTAACATCAATTACCTATCGGACACCCAAAAAAAAATTTTTTTACAAAAAATCCACTGACTTCCCAAAAAAACACAAAAAGTGAAAAATAACTTTAATTTCGGAAGTTGGCGTCCTTGGTTTTGTATTTTCGTTTTTTGCCACAGGCTTCCGAAATTAAAGTTATTTTTCACTTTTTTTGTGTTTTTTCGGGAAGTCGGTTGTTTTTTTGTAAAAAAGATTAAATTTTTCACTTTTTGGTTGCGGTACCTACCCCACACAAACTCGTATTACACTACTTGATATGTAAATAACAGTGACGGGAAATTATTAAAACATCATCAATATAAACTAACTGGAAAAAAAACGCACTATTAAGGATAACTCAAAAACTTCTAGTCAGAACTTGATCAAATTTATATGGGACCACATGAGAAGCCCCAGCTTTCAAATAAAAAAGAATCATCCTAATCGGTTCACCTAGAAAAAAGTTCTGAGCCTCCTTCTTTTTTTGAAGTCGGTTAACAATTTCCTTTGTTCTACGCTGGAATAAGTTCAACAGTAGGTGCGTCGTAGGGATTTGTTTATTATACAAAGTACCGAAAAAAAAACTAATTAAAAATAGGTCTGGCAAAAAGAGCGTGGGTAATACAAGACGTCAATTAGATAACTCAAATGTAATATTACGCCTACGTACTTATCCCCATTCACTTGTTTCCTAATCAGTAAAATCAATAACGTTGGAGTTTGTAGGGTCGTGACTTGTGGGGCAACGCCGCGCCGCGCCGCGCCGGCCGCGCCGCTCGATACGCGCGGCGCGCGCGTACCGTGCGTCACACACCTCACTCCTCAGATCACAGCCACCCCATTTCACCATCAGTCCGTCATTGTGTATCATTAAAAGCTAAAAAAAATACGCCTGAACGTTAATAAAATAAAATAAAAAAAGTGATTGTGTATCAGTGATTTGCCAAAGAAAGCCGGCGTCAGTTGACGTGGACCACCTGTATTACATCGAATTTGTTAAAAAGTATCTAATATACGAAATAATTCAGTGGAGTTTGTCGTTTAATATAAAACATATTGAATAAGTGAACCTCCTAAAATCACTTCCGTGTTCCGTTAAACCCACAAAATAAATAAATAGGTATTAGAACTTTATTTACACACAGCCAAAATCGGTTACAACGATATAATAATAATAGGTTCGTTATTATTTCCCCGCGAGTAATCTTCATTTTAAACATTGTTAGTACATACCTAAAGTCAGCGATAATAAATAATATTTACGCTTAAAAATGAATGAGATTGATTTGATCAAGGAGGTTGAAAAGCGCCCAATTTTGTATGATAAGTCCGTGAGCGGCTTCAATAAAACAAAGCTTAGAGACGATGCTTGGAAAGAGGTTCAAGAATCGCTCCATGTTTCTGGTAAGTTTACATTTCTAAATCTTGTTGTTTGTGTCAACGCTGTATCTTAGCCAAATCTTAGTTTCGAAGATGATAAGCTAAAAGCTACTTACTTCACATCGGGTTACCTTATTTGAATCTCACCATCCTGATTATTACGTGTGGACTATTCGACTTCTGATCATAAACACAACCCTGGAAAAACAGCGACAACATTCAACAGTGTGACATCGTCCCCCGTCGCAATATTAAGTATGATAAGTTGTTATTTACAAACTCTGTTGCCGGTGATCTAAGAATCCCACACTTACCTTTTACAAAAGAGCCTATTTGTGTACCTACCTATAACATTTTTTACCTTGTGTAATGTGCAAGTATATGTTTTCTTTCGCAGAAACGGAGTGCAAGAAAAGGTGGAGGTCCCTCCGCGATTCTTTCATAAAGCTGCAGAGAACGCATGGAGGACGTACAAGGTGGCCTTACCATCAGCATATGAGGTTTCTGCTGCCGCATATAGAGCCCAAAGACAATGGGTAAGCACCTACCTATTTCTATTGTTTATTTATAAACTTTATAATGGTGTATGAATGATGCTTTATTTTGGCACTGGAGAACGCTGAACGACAACATTACCTACCTCACTGGTTATTAACAAGAATTAGAGCTAAAGCAGCAGCAGATTATACAATAACCTAATCTACGTGTATCCATAGGAATTTAGTAGAAAACACTACTAATTGACTTTTAACCGTTTATCATTTTCATATCTACAGAACAGCTACAGTCAAAAAAGAACCCGAAGATTCAGATAATGAAGAAGAAGTACGTCAACGCGCGCTACAATGCCAGCCGGACCTACACTACGGTCAGGACATAAAGTACGAAACAGAAGACGACGACAACTCCCAACCCTCGCCCAAGAAAGCTCGTCAGAACTCCATTGACGAAGAAGTGACCACTTGTACGTGTGACAGATCGGACCCTGACGAACTTTTCCTCATTAGTTGTGCCCCCACACTAAAACGGCTGAACTCTAAACAGAACGCGTTTGCTAGACTTAAAATCCAACAAGTATTGTTGGAAGCAGAATTCGGATCTCAAATCGAAATTCCCTACGTGACACCAGCAAGTGATTGTGATTTCGATGCGGTTGAATAAGGCTGAATAGATTCCCGGGTTTTAGTAGATATTAAATAGCACATAGATTTTATTGAAACAAATATACACGTTAGGAAGATTTACAACATAAGTTTTAAAGAGCATTTTCTTTTTTTGTAAACGAAAGAAGAGGATGTTAATACAAATTAGAATCCCTACAAAATTGCCGTTTATGCGTGATATTTGAAATAATTTATTGTATCTTTAGCTCCCAGATGGTTTGACAAATCTTATGTGGAACATAGTTCGTTACTGATTGTCTAATGTAAGGTTTTATAATATACATCTTTGTGATTATAAATTTCTTCTTCACTTTGCATTGTGTATTTACGTTGCCAACAAGTAACTATCTTTTCTCTTTAAACTACAGGATTTTATAGCATCATAACACTTGTGCAGTTTCTATTTAGTTATAAGATGTAGGTATTTCCTCACTTTCTTACTTCACAGGTCAGAGTGATAATAAAAAACCTTATAGGCACCCTGCCTATAAGGTTTTATGTCATCACTATGGATCTTGTTAAGTATCTCTTTCTTCCCGTCTCTTAATCCCAGATGGTGAAGTTATGGTCATTTGCCTTCCTGTTATTCACATGCAAACATATTCTTCTTTTGGCGACAGCAATGAAAATAACTGAAAACTCAAAATAAAGACTTAGAACAGTCCCTTGGTGAACCCCTTTCAAACTCTATTGATTAGTTTACGTCTATGAATTAAATACAACTCCCTACGCATCGGAACCTCAAAGCTGTCTAGTTTTTGGAACGAAATACCTTATCGCACGGTACGGACTTGGCGGATGGGGGCTAGGCGAAAACAAAGTGTAAGAATTTTCCGTCACGAGTTTCCATCACGACCCTTTCTTTCTTTATTTGTTTGGTTGAACACGCAATCTCAGGAACTACTGGTTGAAATTGAAAAAATCTATATTTGTGATATATCTATCTTTGTGATGGATAGACCATTTATCTAGGAAGGCTTTAGGCTATATAACATCACGCTACGACGGATAGGAACGGAGCATAAATGAAAAATGTTGCAAAGACGGGAAAAAATATTTCTTTTGAGAGCTTTCGTTGCGTGCGCTGCGTAAACGGTTAACGTTACGCAAAAATCATGTATGACGGAATTGTTCCCCTTTAAATGTTCTAAAAAAAGTCCCCGACAGCATATGTCTATCTTTTAAGGTTGACTCAATATAACCCTTTTTATGGTAATCAAACTTGTTCTATGGATGTTCTAAATATACTACGAAAGGAACTTCGTTCCAACCGAGTGTTAAGAATAAGAATAAGAATAATTTTATTTTTGCAAATATGGGTAGATGATACATCAATAGGTGTTAGTATAGTACAAAGATCAGCCATATTTTGCCATTCAGCATGCAAATATTTACGTCACGTACGTACGTCGTCGTCGTACGTCGTTATTTACATCAAATTATTGTCATATATTATTAACATCAAAATATTATCATATATTATTTACATCAAATTATTATCTAACATCAGATCAATTATTATTAAATCATATACCATTAAACTAATTATTATTCAATTAAATTAGAGTTATATATAACGAATACTAGAAAAAGTCAACTAATCTTTTTCTCAGCTAGGAACTCAGTCACACTGTAATACGTTTTATTTATCAAAAATTTACGTAATCTATTCTTCAACAGCAAAGCATTTAAATCTTTCCAATCTTTTGGTAATTTATTATAAATAATTGGGCACTCCACTCCACCCACGACACTCACGAATTTTTGTCATAATGTTGATGTATTTATCAGGTGCACTAACTCCTTTCAAAGCCTTTGCCAAATATTTGTATAGGGGACCCAGTCAAATGCCTTTTTGAATGTCATTCAACAAATCAAACTTTATAATAGTTCCTTCGGTTTGAAACCACTGGAGCGTTTTGCTTAATTAGGTATTTTAATGTTATGGTTATAATTATGTAGATACATAATGTAAATCAACTGATACCTCATTTCTGAAGAAAAGAAGCGCTTTAAACAATAATTGTTATTTAAAAGTTGGTTCAGCATAACGTTTGCGTAAATAGGTACCTGTAGAGTTGGAGAATTAATGAGTTTTTGCATGAAGATATAATTAATAATTATTATTTTGGTGGTTGGCGCCAACCACCAAAAGTTGCATTTATTAGTTTTAGCAAATTAATAATTAAATATTGAATAATATTTGCAATATAAATCTTTTAGAATAAAGGGCGATTTTTTTTTACAATATTTTATCTTTACCTGCTTAGACAGAGTCAAATTATATTATGTAATTAGCTAAAATCCGCAGGCGACCTTGGTATCGATATTTTAACAGGATAAAACGAAAAAAAAATGATTTGAAGTAAAAAAAAATTGGGGTCAACGACCATAGGTAGTACAGTTACTTAAAATATCAGTTTAGTCGTACCTAATAGTTATGTGATACTAGTGCGGTAAGTTGGTTTTTACAAACGAGTAGACGAATGTAAGCCCGAGACGTCCCCGTTCCCGAGACGCCTGTTCTTCTACATAGGTACTTACTACGCTTTGGAATGGACAACTAGCTTCATCTTTCTGACTGACCGACCCCTTGACCATTCAAAAGTATCTATAATTGGTTTATTTGAAATAAATGCTGTGAGTTTTTTTGAGTTTTGAGTTTATTAAGACGAAGTCAAGGGCTTACCATAGTCACGAGTTTGTAAATACCAATTTCCGCACGTGTGTCATACAACGTTTTTCAATACATTTGCGAGAAAACAGTGCAATATTAATATCGGATTCCTCGCTTGAGCTCATTATTTTGTTTATAAATATCGACAGTCGCAAAACAATCTTTGGCGTTTCTAATATGAAAATGGCGCGAATTTGCAAATGGCTCTACGTGCGCGTGGTGAAAATTAGAACTACATATTTAGTCTCATTTTCTCTTTATTATTAAAGTGAGACAAACGTATTGAGCAAAAGCGCTTCCAAAGAGGTTCGATTATTCAGCTTATTTATTCTCGTAATGTGAAACTCCTTGGTGGAATTCTTATATATTTATTAAGGAAATTAAGAAAAAACCGTAAAGGATACACACGGCGCTATACAATGGAGTATGCTGTGAAACAGGTACTTAGGTGAGAGTACCTATTTTACCGCACGTTCCTTTGTATGGTGCGTAATTTTTAGCTTTCGAACAATATAAACAGGCTTCGTAAATGCATTTTTTGAGCAAATGTGTTGAAAACATCTATTTTTTTGTTTTGCCGTGTTCATGTAGTATCGATCGATATCTATACCCATCACGTCTGGCGGAGATTCGCTTCTTAATTTAATTTGACCTCGTATAATGTTCATCCATCATCATTTTTAGGCACCTTTAGTAGATACCTACTTTTACCTAGTCTATCTATGGGAGTGATATTATGAAGGTTCGAATGACGCACTTTATGGCCAGTCGATGTTTTTCTAGTTAAGAGAACTTACCAAAACTTAAAACAACATCTGTATCCCCCGAAGAGGTACCGTTATAATTATGTTGGTACATAAGTCACATTTCGCCTATAAAACTACGGTACGGGTTCTAAGAGTCGTGGCCGTTATAAAAACCTGTCATTTTCACCAGTATTTGCCACAAGGTGTCAAAAACGCTCAGTATTTGGACAGCTGTTATTGTGTGACCGTTCACCGTTAGTCTCTTGTTTCCAAGCGCGACTGTTGAGCGTGGGGTCCTGGGTTCAATTCCCAGGTTGGGCAGTGTTATTTTATTTTCCATTAGGAATTTCTTAGTAACAGCCCCGAGTTTTGAAGTTAGCGGTTTGATTCCCCCGTGCCTCGGAAAGCACGTTAAGCCATTCATCCTGCGCCTGATCTCTCTCCGGTCGCGTCGGATTGCCGTCCCATCGGACTATACGAGTGAGGGAAGAGAGAGTGTACCTGTGTCTGCGCACACACTTGTGCGCTATAATATCTCCCGCTCCGAAGGCTAGTTTCCGTTGAGATTGACCGCCATTGCCGAAATACGGTCTGAGGACTATATTAAACCAAACCTTAAGTCTCATGTAAGTAATGGGGCGACCCTGTACTAATTCCTTATGGAAAAAACCACCAACACTTTCCCTGACCGGAATTCAATTAGGTAATAAATTAATTCCTTACAGCTATTTAGTAAAACGCATAGTTTTGACCATGGAAAGTAACTAGAATAATAAAAATCTGCATACAATAGATATTTATTGTGTTTAAACGTCTTTTTCAATATTAATTAATCTTCAATGCAGGTAACATGCGATTGTAGCGTGATTCACTGCTGATAAAAAAGACCATTAGGTAGGTACCTGTAACCTAGTACGTACATAGGTACCTACATGACAACGTGGAATATTGTGGATAAAATGTTACGTAGAACGGTGACAACCAAAGTCAGAGTTCAATCATGTTTATTTATTTTACTTTAATATAAAACTGCTACCGGCCAGTAAGATTTACGAAATATCATAATATATAATTAATAGTACAATTACAGTAAAATAGGAAGCACAGAAAATATCAGTTGTTGGGAATTGAACATAGTCTTGCAAAGCAATCGTCGAACCGCTAAGCTATTTGCTTTGTTGAAAGTTGACTAAAATAGCCGTTCTTATGTCATGATTGACTGCGTAGCTCCTTAAAGGTATATCTTCTTCTAGCACTCCTGTCAGAGTGGTCGTGGTCCTCATGTAAATTCTTGTCTAGGGGCTGATGTGATTCGCCTTACGATTTCTCGCCATCTACTCCGATTTTTGGTATTTTTAGTGAACTCATACAAGGGATCGCCCTCTGCGGATTTAATTTGGTCAGGCCATCTCATGGGTGGTCTAGTGCCCTCCATTCTACCCTGCACGACAAAGCGCTCTACAGAGTCACCCTCACGTCTCGATACGTGTCCGAAGTATTTGAGGATGCGCGTTTGGACCAGACCAGATAGACGCTTTTGATGTCGAGTTCTTGGCGTTTAGAGATGTTGGTGCGAAACTCGAACCACGATACCCCAAGTATCATTCTTCTCCAGCACCACATTTCCCGAACGTCTATCTTCTTCTTCTCGATGTCACGCAGCATCCACAGCATCAGCAGCATATAGGAACATAGGGAAAACCAGTGTTTGAACAAGCCGGATCTTGGTGGCTTTTGTAAGATCTCTGTTACTCCAGACTTTTTCAGTTTGTCCATCGATGATTTAGCTATCACCATACGTCTATTCATAGGCCTAGCCAGGGGAGGCATCTGCCCCTCCACGATCTGGTATAGCTACGTACCTACAGGTTAAATGAGCTTTGTATGCTCAGTGTATATAAAAAACTTGAAACAGATGGGCGATTCTTTCACGGCATTTTGCTGAAGATCCTCGAAAATTACTCTTAAAATAGATGTCTAATTAAACAATTTCAATCAAATAAATGCATATTATTACGTTAATTTATTTGATTACCTATAAAGCAGGATCTCCTGCAGCTGTTTCCCCTACACACTACATACACCTAATGTTTCGTATAGTGTGTAGGCCAGCGCAAAATAAGCGCAGGGGGCCCGGCTTGAGAAATTTCTGATTCCCCCCCCCCCCCCCCCGGCCAAAAGCTGGGTACGCCCATGTATGCATCCACCCCCGTTTGAGATTAACACTCCAAGATAAATGTCGGACTGGATCACGACGCAGTTCGCAATTTTGAGACTTCGGGCAACTTGTTGTTACCGCGCGCGGTCCAATATTATCGCCTCAGTTTTTTTGCGGTTAATCTGTAGTCCGAATTCGAGGCTCACACTCTCCATCTTACAAAGTAATTCCTCTAGATGACTTACGCCCTAGTAGCAAATAGTGTGGTGTCATCAGCGTAACGCAGATTTGCAATGTTGTAGCCACTGATTTAGACAACGTCTGTCGAATCATCCAGAGTAATGCCCATGATGAGTTTGTTGTAAACATTGAAAAGGCGGTAATATTATGCAACCTTGACGGACACCTGCACTAGGATGGACATTGTTTGACAAGATTTAATCGGTTCGACTGAAGCTGTCTGTTTCGTATCACTTTCTCAATAGATATACCAGGTGTTTCGGCGTGCCCATTCCCAGTAAAGTATTCCACAACATTGGCTATTTCACTGAGTCGAACGCCTTGGAGAAGTCTATGAAGCAGATATAGGTTGGTTTGTTAAATTCTCGAGCTTTCTCAATAACCTGACGAACAATTAATAGTGCTTTTCCCTTTCATAAATCCACCTGGCTCCGGTGCAAACTCTTTGGACGAGTAGGCCTTTAGATTGGCGTGTGAGATGAGTGCAATAAGGCGGTAAGTGCTACATATCTTAGTGGAGCCCATTTTATGCAACGGAGTAAAGACTGTATCGGTCTTATTACAAAACAAGATTTTTCTTTAGACATGGTTTAAACGATCGAGTCTGTTTTTGAAATAAGAACCTAACAGGAAACGTACAGTTCCTTTTACAAAACTGAAAACTTAGTCCGGTTTTAAGTTGTCAATTTGTATTAAGAATTTTATTAAAGTCGTCTAAAGTTCGAAATGCAAAAACTGGCTCTTAGGTCTAGGGTCGAGCTAAACTTAGATCGTGTTTTGTAATAAGACGGTATGGGTCTAATCTGTAGGCCAGATTTCAGTCCTCCATACCGTGTTACATATGACGACGAAGATATCGATTCCCTGTTCTCCTAAGACTTTTATAGTCTCAATAATGATTGCATCTCGCACCTTAAAGGTATAGCGGGTTAATAATCATTTAAAAGGATTAATCTGTAACTACCTGCTATATTCGTTCCATATTCAGCATTATACATTGATAAATTGTGTTTTCTCTCATCTCAGTCTCATTTCCTACGAAATTTATGGGAAGTTTCTTGCGATTTCCGACTTTTCTAGTACTCAAACCTCAGTAGATCCGATAGTTTTGTAATCCTATATGAAATAAGATAGATTGGCATCAAACATTTTTTTGGTGAAATTTGCGCATTTTGTGACGGACTGTATTTTTTTTTTAAATCTGTGAATGCTGATCAAAATGTTTCAAAAAATTAAGAACAGTCTCCTAAGACCGTTTTCTTGTAGTACCTGCCCTTATTGCTCCATCTCAAAAATCCACCTTGTATAAATGTCATGATTGACTGCTTAGCTCCATAAAGGTACAGCGTGATGATAATCATTTAAAGGCATCGATCTCGATGTTTAAAGCGTTAAAGTTGTAACTATCTGTAATATTTTGGCTGGACTTTTTACAATTTGCGGTAAACTAAAAAATAATACGAACTAATTGCAATATTGTTCATCCCCTATAGCAAATAGCGTGATAATTTATAGCCTATAGACTGACCAGACACGGGAATATCTATGTAAAATTTGATCAAAGTTTATCCGGTAGTGTTTGCGTGATGCTAGAACAGACATTCAGACAAACAGACAAAAATACTGTTTTCACTTCGCTACGATTTTATTATATGCATAAACTCGAAGTATTTAATTCAAATAAACCAATTACGGGCACTTTTGAATTGTCAAGGGATCGATCGGTCAGAAAGATGAAGCTAGTTGCCCATCCCAAAGCGTAGTAAGCACCTATGGAGAAGGGCTAGAAACTCCACGGACAATCTATTAAATTATTAAATTATAATTACAATAGATAGATAGATATACAGATAGATACCAAACGTGGGTCTCAGCGAGTGTTCTGTCCGCTAAGCGAGCGTCGCTGAGCGAGTACCTACTCATTGATAGCTCTTGTCGCTGCGACAAACCAGCACCCTAATTGCGTAACACACTATCACAATCTGAATCATTTTAAAGAAAAGAAAGAAAGAAAAAATATTTATTGGGACTCGCACAGGATTTTGAAGCCTATTGCCAATCCATTGCTTCAAATGTTCGAAAAATTTGTCTGCTCAACGACGTAAATAACGCAATGAATGTTGTTGAACTGTCAAAATGACAGCTATTCCTACTGTTAGTGTGTTACGCAATTACCCCGCGGTACTCGCCGGGCGGCGGCGGCGGCGGCGCGAGCCGTGAGAACAATCAGCGATCAACTATTAATATATGTATCTCTTTTACTTACACGGGACTTGTAGTCTTTTGTATGTGTCTTGAGCGAGAAAATCGTTAATAGCTAGTCGCTTTTTCATCTGCGAGGTGAGACAGGTGCATAAGCAAATCAAGAGTGATTTTTTCAATTGTTTCTAATTGTTTTGTTTAATTACACACTTTTCTAGCTTAGTCATGTTTTTCAAATTATTTGCTGTGCTAGAACATTTTATTACGATATCTAGGTAGGAATGTAAGTATAACTGTTTTGCGATTAAAATAATACCTAAAGGCTCCGCAGTTTTTTTTTACTTAGGAGGGTGCGCCAGGTTGCTCGCGAAATTCAAATTTTCTTACGTCATTTGCAATTTGCAGGTCAGTGTCAGGTTGTAACGATCTGACACTGACCTGCAAACTGCAAAAAAAGTAACAACCTGACACTGATCTGGAAATTGCAAAAAACGTAACAAAATTTTGATTTTAGCGGGTTACCTGGCGCTTCCCCCTTAAGCATCGGTCAAAACAAACAATTACTTGATGAAATTCAGCATAATATATCTAACTCAATGCAAAAAGTATATTTTTATTAAAATGCGGTGTAGGTATAGTAGGTCTGCCTGTTGTTTAAATCTAGCTCATTTGGCTCTAACCCCAAATATCTTATAATATGGAGTAGAAAATCGCCGACGGCACCGAAAAAGCAGCCAAGCTCAAGAGGGACTGCCGACTGGGGTTTTGCCGCATATGCATTAGTGCTCATATACACGAGCGGCACGTTGCCAACGGCAGAGGCAACCTCCCATATTATTATTATACTCTTTGGAGGCAACTGCCGACGTATCGACGGCAACCGTAGACACCGTAGACGTGACGGCGTTCCGTTCAAATCAAATCAAATCAAAATATTTTATTTCACATAAACCTACATGGGCACTTATGAAACAATGGCAATGGCTTTTGGCAATGTGAAGCTCGTGTTGGCAACTGCAGCCATCGACATTCGTCGGCGGCAGCCGTAAACGCGTCGACGTCTGCCGCCGACTAGTGTCGATGCGACGGCTGCAGTTGCCTCTGCCGTTGGCAACGTGCCGCTCGTGTATGAGCACTTAGTAGGCTTAAATGGACTGTCCAATGCTAGACAGTACTGACAGTAGACAGGGTCGGCGGAAGGGACCACAAAAAATACCGGCCAAGTGCGAGTCGGACTAGCTCACGAAGGGTTCCGTACCATATCGTACAATATTAAACTCTATATTTTTTTTAAATCGGTACCTTAGAAAAAATACAAGTTAATTGTATGGGGACCCCTCTTTAAATTTTAACTTTATTTTACTTTTATTATTTGTTGTTATAGCGGCTATAGTAGTACACACTATGTGGAATGTTCAAGTGCCTACCTATTACGGTTCCAAAGATACAGCCCTGAGTCAGACAGACGGACGGACGGATGGACAGCGGAGCCTTAGTAATAGCACGGTATAAAAAGATACATAAACTGCGGTAATAGAGTCCCGTTGGCACCCTTTTGAGTACGATAACATTATTCGATCTCAAATACAACCTATTGAGGGTAGTATGTACCTATCCCGGCTATTGTTAAACAGCGAGGTAGTTGCGTATCACACGAACAGTAGCAATGGCTTTCATTTTGATAATTCAACAACATTCATTGCGTTATTTACGTTGTTGAGTAGACAAATTTTTCCAACATAAGAAGTAATTGATTAGCAATATCCTTCAAAATGATTCAGATTGTGATTGAAAGTGTGTTAGCCAATTAGGGTGCAGGCTCTCTTATCTGGGTTCTGAGAAACAATCGAATCTGTTGAGAGCATACATCTCTAATAGGGATTAGAGGATGCCTCTTAGCACCGTCTGGGACTGGGAACTCCTTTTCGCTTTTCAGAGGGATCGTCACCTAAGAATGCACAGCGACAAGTCTTTGGCTCATCACTAATTATTCTGACTTTTACGCAAATTACCTACATACCCTTAAGTATTTTACTTCGTTAGTTATTTATGAAAACTGGAAACTATATGTAACAATTCAATTTAAAACACATTTGTTTGAAACTTATTGATTTATTTTCAACCTCATTTGACTTAAATGTACCATTTTGTCTTCAACATATTATTACAATATTGCTATATAATTATAAACATAAATAACAACTAACAACGCGTAGTTTTCCATAATAGGTAAACGTTGCACTTCCTTAATGGTACGGTAAGCAACTAAAGTCGATTAACACTTGATTTTGTCCCATAACTCCAACATTTTATCGGTAGGTACTTACCAACCGATAAAAATCGTCGTCAAATCTCTTAGCTACGTCAAATGCTGAAAAACAATTTATAGAACGAGTTAATTTGTCTGATGAAATGTAAACGCAGCAGTGTTGATCGACTTCCGTTGCTCACCGTACAAATAACTCGATTTTTTGTCAGATAGAAAATAAAAATACGTGCGCAATACATTTTATACAATATGTATTAAATATTTACACGTGAGTAGGTAACAATTGTCATCAAAATATAAAATCTAGTTTTTATGTATGTAGTAGGTTAAGTACCTAAGTTAAATTCTGTAAATATAGTAAGTGAGTACTTATCTGAAACAAAAATGGCTCGAATATAAAACATTGTTAATTTATAAAAAGCTTTAAAAAAAACATTTACCTATTAAGAAAGAGTATCCTAAGTAGGTAAAATCCAACACAAGTGAAATACAGAAGTTTCAAGTTCCACAAACAAGTTATTGTACGTAACACCATTGTCATGTTGCTTCGCCTAGAATGACATTACGAGTAGGTAGTTACACTACTTGCTATATAATGTTAAGTATGGTATTTGGCATGCAAGCCAAAGGGCAAATTAAGATTCCTGGAAGTTACAAAGGCACTCAAAATGTGAGAAATAATTTAGCAATATATCATAGCTCATTTCATCTACAATCACTTTAGTCTTACAATAAATATAAAATTTGACAAATTCAATTAAAGTTTCAATGCACTAGACCATCCGTACGGTAGGCAAACCATTTTCACCGTGTTCATCAAGCTGTAACTCCTTCCCATATTTTTGTAGGAGCTCTAAAACAATTCCGTTGGTCCATCCGAACCCAGACTGGACGGAGTACTCCCCGCCTCCCCCGTGATCTCCCGGCTGCACACAGCTGTACTTCTCAAACATCTTCTGCCACTTCCCATAACCTATGTAGTTCGCACGAATCCAAACCGTGACTTGTTCCCTCGCCAACTTTCTCGCTTCTTCGTAGCCGCTTTTCTCCAACCCGCCGATCACGATACTCTGGAGAGGCGGCCAGGCGTTCGGGAAGTCCCACTGCTCGCCTGTGTGCCACAACGAGGTCGGGATGCCACCGGGAAAGTTCAGGGCACTGGTTGACAGTAAGTATTTCACTAAATGTGACGCGTAAACTGGCGCAGTCGCAGGCTCCACGGCTTCTGCCCACAATGGCGTCGCACAGCTTGGGTAGAAGTGCCTCTTCCGCGATTTTGCTCTGGTATCGTAGTCATACCACACACCATCATTCGCGTCCCACAACACATTTTCGATTGCTAACCTCCAGTACTTCGCTAGGCTCCACCATTTCTGCGCACTCCGCCTATCTTTAAGTTGATTTCTTAGGTCACCTACTATTTGTAGGGCGCCAGCAAACATTGAATTCAGGTCAACTGGTAGGATGCGTGACGTGTGGACGTCAGTTAAATTGTCTGTGGTCACATTTTTTGTGTTTAAAAACCACCTCGACGAGAAGTCCCAACCGCTCTCCGCCGCGCTCCTCATTTCTTTGTAAAACTCTTCCCGTCTGGCGTCGGATAATACTCTGCTGCTGAAATAATCTTCGTAGTATGATTCGGGACGTGGGCCCGTATCTTCTTCATCCGATATAAAGCGTAAAAGCCTGTACTGTTTGCCATCTACTTCAACGGTAAATTTCTTCTTCTCCAACCAATAATGAAGTTCTCTTTCTACAGCACCGATATTCTGTTCGAGCCAGGCGACGTCTCCCGTCGCTGTGAAATAATCGTACACCATCAGGGCTAGGAGAGGCGGTTGACTGCGTCCCAAATAATAAATTCTGCTTCCGTTTGGAATATAACCTAATTTATTAACTAGATAGATGAAATTATTAATCATTCCCTTTGCAGTTTGCGTCATATTGCTGATCAAGAGGCCACGGATGATCCAGTATGAGTCCCAGTAGTACAACTCTTTGAACCTTCCACCAGGAACAATAAATCCGTTGGGCACATAAATAAAACTGTATTGATCAGAGTTAAGATCCACATCCTGTGACACTTTCCGGCCGAGTCCTGGCCAAATACTGATAATATCCTTTGCAAACTGTTTTAGCTTTGGATCAGAAATTTGATCGAGGATCGGAGGATTGGGGTCAAAATCTGGTGGGTTCCAATTAAACAGCTCGTCACCATCGATAAAGTTTGAATCTACAAATGAACTGATTTGCTCGCGAGATGGATTATTACTAGTCTCACTCATTAGATTAGTAAAATTGATCAAAGTTTCATTTTCAGAATGCGCTAGCCTTAGATCGACGAAGGTCTTCGAATCAGGGAAAATTCTGGCGAGTTGCACTGTACGGAGAAGGTCTCCACTGCAGTAGATGGAGGAGTTGCAGACGGAGACGATGTTGATCGCCTGCGCGCACGCACCCAGCAGCCCTAGTACCGGATACAGCGGCACATACCGCGGCAAATAGATCTTGAACATATTCACTGTCACAATTTTCGCCGTACATTAACTAGCGTGTGATGGGAAATGCACGATAACCGCAATGTTTGAGCGCACTGCGAACTCGTACAACGGCAAGGACCGACGCCGGGCGAGTGGCCGCAAATCCGAGCAACACCCATTAAATGCATTTCGTACATCATGACGATCAGTTGTCGCGAGCGCGTTGCGATGACTGTGCGTTAGGTCGCCGACCCATCTCAGCTGATACTGCACGAGCACTTTTACCACCGAGTACCGCGGACTATCGGTACATTGCGCACGTTCTAAATTACAAGGTCGTTTCACTTTTGTTCCCGAAATAAATGCGCACGGACAGTGACACGGAGACGTGCCTACAGAACACCATTAGCTTGGGCACAGAGTACTTTTATATTTATATATATCCCTTGGGCTTGCGTGCCCTTCCCCCAAAGCACAGAATATATATACCCCTAAAGGAGCCCCAAAGTCAGATCGCGAACTGTCACTTTGACATAGATGGTTGTCTATGTCTTCATGACGCGACGTACATCCAATCGTGTATTATCTTACGTGTGATACGCTTACACGCGTATTTTTACGTCATATGCCCATGGCCTAAGCAGTGCTATCATAATAGTCAAATAAAGCATTTTGATAACAGGAGTTACGTATGCAACAAGTAATCGTTTTGTAATAACTCATTTATAACTGTTCAGACACTTTTATCAAGATCATTAAATAAAAAATCCCGTAAACCAGCGGGGTAATTACGTAACACACTGACAGTTGGAATGGGCTTCATTTTGACAGTTTAACAACATTCATTGCGTTATTTACGTTGTTGAGAAAACAAATTTTTCGAACATATGAAGCAATGGATTAGCAATAGGCTTCAAAATGATTCAGATTGTGATAGATAGTGTGTTACGTAATTAGGGTGCTGATAGGTGGATAAATGATTCTTGAACCTTGTGTAATTGAGTTCGTGTACAGATTTGCGCTAGGTATTTTTTTGAACAAAAAAGTCAATCATCACAATTATTTATTAAAAAACGGATAAGTATATAATAACAACGTTATTATAGATTATTATATTAAACAAGGTCAATCGCTAGACTTCCTCATTAAACATATCAGTCCGATAATGTTATACTAAATACAACAGTTTATTAATACTTAAGTACATATTGTATGTTATTAAGAAAATTGGGGTACTAAACTTACACCGAAAACAGCTAACTAAATTAGGTTTTTAGGTTGAGTTCTACTCTATTTTGCCCAATAATCACCCCATTTTGTCATAGCTTTTTAATAATTTTAATTTAATAATAAAGTTGTCAAATTCAAAACTCAAACTCAAACTCAAAGCATTTATTTCAAATAAACCAATTACAGGCACTTTTGAATTGTCAAGGGGTCGGTCAGTCAGAAAGATGAAGCTAATTGCACATTCCAAAGCGTAGCAGGTACCTATTGAGAAGAATGGGCAATAGACAAAAACAATTCAAATATTAAATTAAATTAAAATAAGCCGTGGCAGCCAAGAGATGACCAGTCCCTACTGACGGCGCGCGCCCGTTCACGAACATGACGTAAGGATTAAAGCCTCTATCTACCTCTCTCCTAATTTGTTGTGCCCGAGGAGGTCCACAATAATGTCTTTGTAAACCTACCACCTTTAAGTTCACATTGTAGAATGCAATAAATATATTGAGGACTTACTAGTTTTTGTCCGTGACTTCACCCGCCTGGAGGTCGGAAATTATCCCACGGGAACTTACTACCGGGATAAAAAGTATTCTATGTGGTAATCCAGGTTATAAAATATCTTAGTTCCAAATTCCATCCAAATCCATTCAGTAGTTTTTGCGTGAAAGAGTGACAAACATCCATCCATCCATCCTCACAAACTTTCACATTTATAATATTAGTAGGATAGGATAGGATTGAGTACCTTAAGACAATAAGGTACACTGAGTCATCCCAATCTGTAATCCTTTAAGCAGCTGAGCTTGCTACTGGTAGATATAAAAAAAAGAAGAACAACTAACCTGCTCTAGCATTCAGCCGCACAGTTCCGGGTCATGCTACATGAGCTACATTTACATTAGCTATTTTACGTCAGAGCTTGCCCCAGAATATGGTTTTAACAGGAGTCCGGACCAAAGTAGGTATATAGTAAAGGACCAATCATTGCAAAATGTATGGAAGTAATTTTACTTTCCGAAATCAGTGCGGTAGATATTGCTCTGGGATCAAAATATGCTAGTGGGTCCTGCTATACCGCGTCCACGCAACTGTACGTTTCCCTTCTACAACGCTCCAGCTCCATGAAGACTCGGAGACCTCTGACCCTATATTACAAGTAATACTTGTTTAAATTCCCGGTAACCTCCTGAACTTTGAAATTTGCCCAGTAAATGGGGGCAATAGGCTTGCTCGGAACCGTTCACCGAACTCAGGGTTTAGTTATTTTGCGCTAACGTGACAAAACAAAACATAACTTACGGCAAACGGTATCTAAGCCATAATGACCACAAGCGCGAGTACAGTAATGTTACTACAAGCAAAAAGATGCTGCTTACCTCATCAGGTAAGTATTGGTAGGCGTGAAGAGTTTATTGTAGGATGATAATTAACGCCATCTATAGAGAGCTCATGCTCAACACAAAACCCGTTACGATGCTCAGTACCAATGCAGTTCAAATTATTAAAGCTAGATGGCGCTATCTTTCAATGAATGAAAAGGAGGTTCAATGATTCCTTATAATGTGGTCATAAGACTCTTATGATATGATATGACTTTTATGATTTTTTACTAAGGAATGGTAAAAACATACCTACATCGACCCCTTTCGTTCTTTTCGTATGGATGTGGATCATACATAGATCTTGGTAGGATCGGTCAGAGTTGATCACCTCACTGTGATGGGTTATGAATCAGTTTTTCCTATACAGTATGTTAGATTAAATGAGGGACATAATTAATATACTGCAGATATGTACAGATGATGCTACAAAGCTCTGCGCACTCAGTACAATAATGCGTTCAGGATGTTGTTGGGTAAGCCGTGGCGGTGCAGCGCGTCTGGGATGTTTGCTGAAGTGCGCACTGATGGTTTCCAGGCCATCATGCGCAAAAAAGCAGCTTCCCTGCTGGCCCGTACACGGGGTAGCAACAACGGCATTCTGAACGCAATAGCTGTACGTTTTGACTGTCCCTTTCAGAATCAGTGGGTCATGTCTTGTGTAGGTGTGGCAAGTCATGTCAAATGAAAATTTACTAGGTTAAGGTTTCTATGGGTCTATGCCACCCGAAATAAAGTTTTATTATTATTAATCAACTTTTACAATGGGACCAACTCAAAATATGGCAAAAATACCTATATCAGCCGGTCCATAAAAAAAGCAATTCTGACACGTTCAAAATATTATATGGAACAGTTGACTTTTTTTTTAGTTGTTCATTTTCACTTACTTGACACCCATAAAATATGTTCCTCGTTTAATTTTACATACTGTATATCCTGTGTGAAATTCAGGCTATCAAACTGGATCATTAATACACAGGTTATAGCCGTAGGGCCTACGGGCTATGCCTCCCCGAGCACTCACAGGGTAAAGAGGTATTTCATAAAGTGATTGTTTACATAACAGTTTTCTCAAAGGTTTTTCCCCGATAAAATTCATACTTCTTACCTCCCTCTTTACTATAAATAAATAAATAAAATAGATTGTTAAGTACCTACACAACGTTTTCATACTCAATGGTAATTTCAGAACATTACTATACTTATAGGTAGATGTGGCTGTGAAGTTTTTCTAAAAATTTTCCTTAAGCATCTGAAGCAGAAAATGGTGCAGAAATCGGATGACGGACATTGTCTTACCTAACAGTTTACTTTATACTTATTTTTAACCGCCTTCTAAAAAAAAAAACATACATACATACGTATTTTTTTTATTCTATATGTTCACCGATTTCTCCGTCAATTGTGGACCGATTTTGAAAACTTGTTTTTTTGTTTGATGGGATCTCTCAAGGTGGTCCCTTTATCACCAAGTTAGAATCTGATGAGAGGATCCCATGGAAATCGAGGAAAATCTTCAAATTTCATAGGCACTCCTATAGCGATTTGGGTATTTTTTTTATAGTATCTCGTGCATTTGCTCTAGGAAAGCACCATTCGGTGAAGTGGAACTGATGATGAAGACCAGAGGTGGCCACCGGAACTACTCAATAATAAGTATTTCACGGGTTGCGATTCGATTACTTTAATATGTTTGCGAAGCCATTTATGCTCGTCACAACGCATATGGCGAAATGGAGCTGATGGTGGCTTCACCATCAGCTCCAGTTATTTTAGTTCTTACTAGGAGAACTCCTCAACAATTAACGTCCCTGCATCGGGAAAGGGAATATTTTGTAAAAGGTGATGAGCAGTTGACATTAGGCTATTCTAACTTAGACTCACAAAAAAGTGAAAAATCAAAAAAAAAATCCAAAAAAAGACAGCTAACTTTAAAAAAAAACACTACAAAGTGAAAAAAAACTTCAATTTCGAAAGTCGGTGGCAAAAACTAAAATACAGATCCAAAGACACCGACTTCCGAAATTGAAGTATTTTTCACTTTGTAGTGTTTTTTTTTTTAAGTCGTTTGTTTGTTATTGAAAAAAGATTTTATAACTCTCCTATAACCTATCAACCAACTTTCCTGAAGCCCTCAATCACGCCATAACTGTATATAAGTAGGTATTTCGAAACCACTAAAAACTTACTATTAAAAATGAAATGTTAGAAGCATTTAGCAGTTCCCAGGTAATACACGCGTGTGGGTACCTACTGCAAAAACGAAAACCGTTCGATCATAACAAATTTTTTTTTCATTTAGCTCCCGAGGAATACAATGTTTTTTCAGCCTCTATAAGGAATTTATAGTAGGTAGGTAGTGTAGGTATCTACATATTACTTTAGAATAGTATCCTACTTAATATTATAAATGTGAAAGTTTGTATGTTTGGGTGTTTGTCAATGAATCACGCAAAAACGGCTGAACGGATTTGGATGTTTGGCACACACAAGGATACTTTTTATCCCTTCCCTAACTTCCAACTTGCACCCTAATTACGTAACACACTATCAATCACAATCTGAATGATTTTGAAGGCTATTGCTAATCTATTGCTTCTTATGTTCGATAAATTTGTCTGCTCAAAAACGTAAATAACGCAATGAATGTTGTTGAACTGTCAAAATGAAAGCCATTCCTACTGTTAGTGTAATACGCTATTACTACGCTGCACGCAGGCGAAGCCGCGTGCAAAAGCTGGTGTAAAATAAATAAATCAAGCAGTCAGTTTTTTGGCAATGACTTAGCATTCCTAAACTTTTTTTGAAGGATTTTTTGTTATAAGTATTAGATGTGTTCATAAATCGATCGTTACAATATTTTTTTTATACCTATTCAAGACAGTATATCTAGGCTATTAATTTTATGAACAAGCTATTTTGTAATCAAACACATTGACCTCGGACGGTTGTTATAAGGAAATTCAATCAACAGGTAGGTATTTATTTTGATCGTTGTTTATGTAAATAAAAATATGGAAGTAATTAAAAAAAAAAACTAAAAAGCACACTTTTATCACGCACTAAAAATTACAAAATAATTAGACTGACTTGTATTAGTTCTTCTTTTATAAGTACAACCAATGATTAAATCAAAAAGCGTGGAGCGCTTTGTTTAAATCAATTCAAAGTACACGCAATCAAAAAGCGTGGAGCGCTTTTTGATTTAATCATTGGATATAAAAGAAGAACTAATACAAGTCAATTTAATAATTTTATAATTTTTAGTGCGTGATACAAGCATGTATTTCTTTTTTCAAAGTACATATTTTTTTTAACTTTTTGGGCTAGTATACAGGGTGAAAGCCTACGGACATCGACGCACAACTAGTTACCATGGATTCAGTATATGATTCTGAAACCCCCTGCTTAGAAATTGTTAGTCGCCCATTAAAAAAAAATGCTGTTCAGTATATTTTGACCGCGTAGGTATTGCACTTTTCTATGAATAGGCAGATATTTTTTTTGATAACCTACGAAAATTTTCTATGCTAAGGGGTCTAAAATCATGTGCTGAATTCATGGTTACAATTTGCGCGTCCATGTCCCTGCTACCCTGTATTCTTCATTTAGAGTCGAAAGTCAATAAAGTACTTGAAAAAGAACTAGGTATAAAGTACTAGGTTTACTAGGAGCCACTGAAGAGTTCCACTATCAACTCTTGACTCCATCATCAGACCCTCGTTACGAAGCGCAATCCATTGAACTCGTCAAAACGAATCATATGAGCCCTAACTCGAGTGGTTTACTAGTAGCTACTGAAGAGTTCCACTATCCACCTCCTGGCACCATCATCAGACCCTCAACTCCAAGTGCAAAATAATGGACTCATCAAAACAAATCATAATTATGACTGCAAACTCGAGGGTTTTACTAGTAGCCACTGAAGAATTCCACTATCCACCTCCTGGCCCCATCATCAGACCCTCGACACGAAGTGAAATTCGTTGCTTAAGCCCAATTTATTGAAATCGTCAAAGCGAATCATATGAGTCCAACCTCGAAGGGTTTAGACAAGCCACTGAAGAGTTCCACTATTCATCTCCTGGCTCCATCATCAGATCATTTCCAAGACACCAAATTATAGTTTTGTCATCCGAACTACATATATGTATGTACATACAAAGTTTTATTTCGATATGACAATTAGAAGTAGGATAAAAATTACTTCGAAGATTTAACAACATTGTTTGTTAGTTATAAGTGAAGCTAATAAGACCCGAGTTCACCAACAGATGGGTAAATTTTAAACAACTGTTTAAACCATAAACGGCTATTTAGAAATATTTTGCTGTTCACCACGCACTAACCATTGATTAAGTACTGTAATCGAATGATTAGCTTAAACGAACTAAGACAACTCAGTTTAACTATTGGTTTATTCTCCTTGACGTGAAGTTTTGCATTGTGCATCTGTTGGAATATTACAAAAATCCCAGTGTTGACAGATTAAAATAAGTACTCGATTCAATCACTCGAATATCACAATTGATTATTCACTCATTCGATCATTCGTAGATGTCGATCGTTCAAATGTTTTTCTGTTACAATAAATCGGACCGTCGAACAGTGTACACGTCTTTTCTTTCCTACTGCGACCTATTTCCCACAGCATCACTTTTAGTTACTAAATGAAAATGCAAGACGCTCTGAATTATTTATCTTGGAAAAGGATATGTGTTAGATGATTTTGAAGATATCTATAGAAATAATTTTGCGCACTTCCCGTATAATCCAAACACGGCACAATTGTTTCGAGAAATATAAGGAGAAAGTATTTGGTACAAGATTTCGTTTATACAAACGTAGTGCTTTGCAATAACGCACGCAAAGAATGCATGTGCATTTAAAAAACTGTCTTCCAATAATCGTTGCCACTGCTGTCTTTCAGAATATCCTTTTAAACAAAGCGAGAAGAATGCCCTCCTGCGGGGTAATTACGTAACACACTAACAGTAGGAAAGGGATTCATTTTGACAGTTCAACAACATTCATTGCGTTATTTACGTTGTTGAGCAGACAAATTTTTCGAACATATGAAGCAATGGATTAGCAATAGGCATCAAAATGATTCAGATTGTGATAGGTAGTGTGTTACGTAATTAGGGTGGTGGTTAAGTTACGCTTGCCGCGGTCGGTCCGTGGATGAGTGACCATCTTTACCTACCGAGACCCCTCCGTTCCTTGGAAATCACGTTAAGCTGTTGGTTCCGGCTCTCATTCGTAGATCTTTGACAGTTCGTTACGGGTCGTCAAAAGCCCGAAAGTCTGACTACCAGTCTTACCACGGGGAATCTTATTACCCAGTAACTGGCTCGTGGAGGTCAGACAGGCAGTCGCTTCATATAAAACTACTGGTATTCAGCTGCATTCGGTTAGACTGGAACGCGACCACAACATAGTTGGTAGAATGCTAAGCAGATCATGACCGTAGTGGAAAAACGTTACTTTGCCCGTTTTAAATTATTTATCTACTATACCTTGAGGTACCTAGCGGGAGAGGTAAAGGTACACGGCATGGGGCTGTGAATTTAGGGAACCCTGTTAAAGAATTTAAATAAACACACAGATATATCAACACAGCCTTTAATATAAAACAACATTTAGTTCAATCAACGGATAAAAACACAGTTTACAAGATTAATTAAACTTATCTAAATAAATACAGAGTGAATTTCTGGTATAAGTGGTCGGGACGAGATCCGAAGCTATGAGAAACTTAGATCAAGATGCTTGAGGAATCATGAGCTCTATATTGGGAAGAATTCGAAAAAATCAACTCCTGACTGAATGTACAGAACTGCCATATTTATCATAGTTTCGGAATTCGCCCTGAAAACCTATCTCAAAAACCTACGATGTATTATAATTTGCTATAAGTAGTAAAAAGGGTTTTACTTCTAGTAAGCCTTGCTTTTCTGCATTAAGGTGCAAGTCCTTAGCCGACTGCAGGCAGCAGCAGCAGGCCGGCGACGTGTTGCCGCGACTCTACTGGTTTCTATGTATCTCTATAGATTAAAACGACGTGTTGCTAGCTACGAAAGGTATTTCATAGAAATATATAGAAACCAGTAGAGTCGCGGCGACACGTTGCCTGCTGCAGGCTGCTGCCTGCAGTCGGCTACGGACTTTTACCTTTAGTCATACTAAAATTGGGCATTGGTGCCGATTTTCTTGTCACAAAATTCTCTAAACTAGACTAAAAATGACTAAAATTTTGTTTATTCCTGTCAAACGACGATTTTCCATTCTGAAATAGACTAAAGTGACATAACTTAACTATATTTTAGTTTGACAGCAATAAGATGGCACTGAGTTATTAATTTAGTGAAAATGGCAATTTAGCTATTCTGAATTTGACGTTTTTAACTTAAAATTTTGGTTGTCTAACTAAATCTGGCAATTTTTAATCGCGATTAAAAAGGTGTGGAATAAAATTAGTTGTCATGAACTAAATTTCACCACAACACCTTCTTCGGGTGCAAAAATAGTACTGTATCTTTTTTTTTAATTTAATTTTGCTGATATCTCGAAAACGGTGTATCCTATCGCGAAAATAATGAAAATTTAGACTCCCTTTTTAAAATACTTAAACCCATAAAACTCTACATGTAGGTTTTAGTTCCATCAAAATTATTTTTAAATTTAGTTTTTTTTTTGCAGATTAGTTTTAAGATTCTCATAGCCAAAAATAAGGAATTTTAGTGATAATTTAGTTCGGTGTACAAGAGAATCGCCACCATTATCAATTTTTGGTTGACTTGAAAATAACTAACGTAGTATCAAAGATTGAATAGTTGATTAACATATTTTTTGAGACACAAACGTTACATTGTTTTGATTTTTAATTACAAGTTAATTAGGTATAATAGTGGAAAGACAATTATTTTAACGGTCTAATAGTAGAGATATATAATTAATTAATAACTTAGAAAACAAGATTCATAACAAAGATAAGCTAGAATAATAATAACATCAACACAATATTTTATACTGGTTTTAAATAAATTGTTAACTACAGTCAGGGAAATTAATTCATAAGCATATTAACTCACTACGTAAATTTGCCGTATTCATAAAATGCCATTTCATAAAACTGGCAATTGTGATTTGAATATTACGGACAATTTAAATTGGTACTCAATTTGTTTAACAATGAATTTCCCTGACTTTACATTACATATAGGTAGGTAAGTAATTAGGGTCCTATTTTGTGTGTACAGTCAACAAAAATTGAGCCAGTGAAACATCGAAACTATTTTGTATAGAAAACATAGCGCGGCGACGCGTCGCCACGGCATGCGTTGCCAAGCCAACAACCGGTTTTACCCGCGGCTATAGATGTTTCACATCAAAAAGTAAACCATGCAAGCAGCTAAATGCCTTCGCAGTGCAAAGATGATAATTTCTTAGCTGGTGGTATTCTTTTTTGCTAACTTTACAATATTACAGTTAGGAGGTACTCACAGCTATGCTCGAAAAAAGGTAATACTATAGGTAACGATATTTAATATTATGCTTACAGCGGTATCTTATTAAATTAATTTTAAGTATGTACTTTGAACATTTTGTTTAAAATAAAACTATTTTAATCACGAATTATGCTAATAAATGCCTACATCTGAAACTGTAGGTTTTTATAAATAAATAGGTAACACCAAACTATGGCTTTTAACCCTGATTTACCCTGGGCTTTAAATGACCTACTTAGGTAATAATATAATTAAGGTAAAACACAAAAAAAAGATATATTTAACTAAGTAAGTACGACAGAAAATGTACATGTAATATTTTAGCTAACGGAAAACCTTTCCCAAAATTAGTTCTGTGGCTTTGAACTCCTACCAGCAGCCTTATTCCGTAACTTACTGACGTAATGGCATTCATTTTGACAGTTAACATCTTTCGGCCAACGAACGTCGAGGCCACTGTCAAAACGAAAGCATTCGCGAGTTACAACGGAATTAAGCTGTTGCAGTAGTAAAATCTGCTCGAGTGGAGAAATATTCTTCCTAATATAAGGTTGAAGATGCTCCTGCAAGCGTAGCATGACTATAGTACGATTCAAACTTAATGGCGGCTTGGAACATGAGGCGAGTCGCTGCCCAGTAACCAATTCAAGTGTCAGCGGGGTGAGGGGTGAGGTACTGCGCAGCGAATAGCGCACTTCACAGCCGCCATTAAGTTTGAATCGTACTATACCTTAGAAACGAAAGTTTAAAATATGACGGATTGTAGAAACAATTCTACGGCGCGATGTAAAAAATTAAGTAGATTAGAGATAAAATTAATCAAAAGTCATGTAATCACGTTACTAAGTGCTGGGTTTCCGATTGACTGTTGTGACTTTATTTGTGACATCCAACGCACAGAGGGATTTTGTTTTGTTTATTTTATTTACTGTCTACAAGATTTTAACTTGAGACACACAATTTTACTATGAATGTAAAGATTTCATTATGTTTTGTATGTCTATCTTTGACGCTGAATAAATGCTTTTTCTCCTAATTTCCTACATTGCATCGGCCAAATTTGTTTTATCTTATTGTATTGTGATATGGTATATAAGGATACTAGGTATTATAACTAACTTGAAGTATTAATTTGTACAAAGTTTCCTTTTCCTGTAGAAGACCAAACAATTTTTTTTTTTTCTATGACCATGGTCTTTATGGCACCCTTTTAGTTAAATATAATTTAATTTAATTTAAAAATGTAAGTTCACAACCTTCAATTATTATAATGTAAATCAATAAATATTTTGATTGTTAATAGGAAAATTAAGTAACTGTTTATTACACCCACGCCTAGTCATGCGCTATTTTTTGAAGAGCCAGTAGTGCTGGTGTTGGATGGAGTCGCTGTGGTTGTAATATTATTATCGTCTTGAGCAGTGAAAACACTGCCATATTTTTGTAAAAACTCCAGAACAGCGCCGTTGCTCCAACCGAAACCGAACTGCACGTTGTATTCGCCACCTCCGCCGAACTTGCCAGGATTCTCCGCATCATACTTCTCAAACATCTGCTTGTACTCCAAAAAGCCCCAGTGGCAAGATCTTACAAATGTCTGTGCGACTTCTAACGCCAGTGCCTTCGCCTCTTCCGTACCGATGTTATCAATGGCATTGACGACAATGCTCACTTCTGGCGGCCATACGTTAGGGAAATCCCACTGCTCACCGCTCCTGATGAGCGATGTAGGTACACCCCCGGGGAAGTCCAGGCCCCCGGATTGTTCTAGATGGGTCATAATCCTGGGCCCGTTGGCTTTTAGAAAGTTCGAGCTGATGGCATTCTGCCACAGCGGCGCCACGTTAGACGAGTAGAAGTATTTACGATGTAAATTGTCCCGAAAATCGTAGTCGTACCAAATTGCATCTTCTTCGTTCCACAGCACTGCCTCAATGCTGTCCCTCCATTCTGCGGCTAACATTGCGTACTCGGCAGACTTTTGCATATCTAACAATAAAACATTGAACACCGTCAAGTGCTGGAGAGCACCAGCGAATATGGCATTTAAATCCACAGCGATAAGGTAGCTGGTGTGAATGTCAGTGATAGTACCGTTGTTGCTTCCGTCCGGCAGGACGAACCACCGCGTTGAGAAGTCCCAACCGCTCTCTGCTGCGCTTTTAGTGTCGATATAGAAATCAATGCGATCTTGTTCACTGAAGTTGATCGAGTTATTGTAGTCTTCAAAATACGACTCAGGTCTCGGACCTGCGCTAGGAGCATAATATCTGAGAAGCGTGTGGTTACTGCCATTTTTTTCAATAGTAACGGCTCTATTATTCAGCCAAAAGTCCATTTCATTTTCTAAATAAGCTATGTTATTCCTAATAAATTCGATATCCTGGGTGTACTGGTAGTAAAGAGCAACCATCGCCGTCAACATAGGCGGTTGACTGCGTTGCTGATAGTACCATCTGCTTCCGTTAGGAATGTGACCAAACTTATTCAAAAGTTCAATGAGATTTTCAATCATTCCTTTGGCGGTTTCTGTCATTCCACTTATGAGCAAACCTTCGATGATCCAATAAGAGTCCCAGTAGTAAATCTCCTTGAATCGTCCTCCGGGTATGATGAAACCATGAGTTACCGGAACTAAACTGAACTGTTCAGGTTTTTCAAGAACATCTGCTTTGACTTTTCGAGCAAGAAGAGGCCAGATGTCGTTGATGCCCTTTCCGAATTCTCTCAAGGCTTCGTCTTTTATAGTGTTAAGGAATGCAGGGTCACTACTGTGGTCTGATGGAGTCCAGTCCTCGAGCTCGACTTCTTTGGAGAAGTAATCGTTAACGAACTGTGTTAACTGTGCCAATGACGGATTTTGATTGGTGTCGTTCAGCAAAAGCTCGAAGTCGGTTAACGTTTTGTTTTCGTCGTAAATCATCGGAAGATCGACGAAGGTCTTAGAGTCGTTGAAGACCCTGGCCATCTGGACGTGATGGAGGAGCTCGCTGTCGCAATAGACTGGCCTTTCGCAGGTGGGGGGCAGGTCTGCGGCGCCGGCCAGACCGGCAGCCGCCAACAAGATCAGAAGTTCCCGCATCTGAAACAAGTAACAATATCCTTTAATACAAATGCATGGAGAACGGACGTCAAGTAAGTACCTACATAGGTATGGGAAATACAAGTATGCATGTAGCAGATGTAGCTATTTATTGCGAGTAGGTTTTTTTATAACTATGGGGTACCAATCTATAAGCCATCACTAGATTTGTAAACCAGCCGACCACAGTCGTCTTCAAACCGTGACGAATTGATCATTAACAGAATGATCTAAACGATTACTTCTGTTAATGACTCGACAAGTAATCACAACGATTACACCGTTTAACTTTTTGCACACATTATAATATTATTATTTTATATACTTATTATAAAAAATTGTGTTATCATTTATTTGCATAGTGGTAACGAAAAAACGGTTGTATTTATAACCGACTTCAAAAAAGGAGGAGGTTCTCAATTCGGCGGTTTTTTTTTTCATGTGTGTTAGCTGAGATTTTTTTCTAGGTGAACCAAATTCGATGTTTCTTTTTTTATTTGTAAACTGGTGCTTCTCATGTGGTCCCACATAAATTTTATTAAGATCTTACCAGTACATTTTGAGTGATCCTTAATAATGCGTATTTTTTCCACTGAGCTTATATTGATGATGTTTTAATAATTTCCTGTCACGGTTATTTACATATCAAGTAATGGTATACGAATGTGTGTGGGGTAGGTACCACAACTAAAAGGTGAAAAATAAAAATTTTATTTAAAAAAAAACAACGACTTCCAAAAAAAACACTAAAAACAGTGAAAAATAACTTTAATTTCGTAAGTCGGTGGCAATAAACGAAAATACAAAATCCAAAAACACCGACTTCCAAAATTAAAGTTATTTTTCGCTTTATTTGTTTTTTTGGAAGCCGCTTGTTTTTTTGCAAAAAAGTTTTTTATGATTGGTTACGCTATCTGAGCAGAAGATTACTCACACCATCATGTACAATTACTTTAAATAAAAAAAAATTAATTGATTTTGCAAATTGTAACACCGTCTCATCATCTTGTCATCATATTACAGAGACAATACGCAATTTTTTGTGACCATGAATCGATGTCGTTTAGCCTTTTCGGCTGTGGCTGGGATCACATTTATATTAATTAGCACTATTGCCAATATTTTTTCCTTGACATAAAAAGAATATTTGTGTTAGGTGAAATCGTGAAACAACTTTGTAGGTATTAGATAAACCACCACTGTATGTAGTAATTTGGAAAACTAATACACGTAAGTAATTAGTTTTTTTTTTTTTTTTTAGGTGTACAAAAAGTTCTTCGCGCCGGCCGGTAGATATGATAGACCACAGTCCACCTACTGTCGGCAATATTGTAAGTCGAGGCCAAACGGTAATATTTCTTTACCATGGATACCATTTGTCTTTTCCTTTTATTTCACAACAACTGTATAACACGAACTTTACAACTAAATAATGTAAACAAATCGTAAAAGAATCGGTGTAACAGTTACGTTAAATCAAGCGTATCGGAACGTAACCACCTGGCCTTTGCTCTTTTTTTAACACCGATTAAAAGCAAGTTGCAGTTAAAAATCTTTTTTTATTTTAAAATCCATTTACTCTGTAATCTTAATTGTTATTAGTATCAATCTAGTTGTCCTGTGTAAAATGTCTACATTTATATCTGTAATTTTTATGGTGTACATAATAAAGAGTATTCTATTCTATTCTTGTTTTATAAGTACTTACAGTCAAATCAACTTTTGTGTATCTTACTAAAGTCACTATTCATTGATCTGAGCTCGCCAAGGTCGTTTGTTATGCCAATCTATGGTGGTCAAACTTAGTCCTACTGCAAAGACAAGTTCATTTCAAATGCCATGCAAAGCGTGACGTCACTTATCGCCAATGTCAAGGCAATGCTGCCGCAAATCTTTCTTGGAACTGATACCCAATAAACAGATGGATAGACTCGGCGAACATGTTCATTTTTTAAATATTTAAAACATCGACGGGTTCGGATTTTAACAAGAATATTTTTATAGAGCAACAATTTTAACAATCTGCTACTTAATTGGGAAATAGTAAATGCTCAAGATGAACATTAAAATCAAGCCACTGAAGTGATGATACACTGCTTGATAAACGAACCGTCAACATAATTAAAAGCAACTGAAAACCCAAGGAAAAAGAGGACAGTCGATGGTGCAAAAAGTGAAGAAGGCGATATCAGATGCTGCAGTGGAAACCGAACCCAAAAATTATCAAGAGGATAAGTCAGTCGCCTTAAGGGGGATGCGCTCAGGTAGCCCGCGAAATTCAAAAATACTTACGTTTTTTTGTAATTTGCAGGTCAGGCTGTATGTTGATTAAAATATGATTCGCGGCCGTAAAAAATATGGCTTTAAAGAATTATAATCATTAGAGTCAGCAATACAACCCCTTAAGTTAGAATTGGCCTCAAATGTCATGATTTCAAGAAATAGTCATTCAATAGGGTAATATGAACTTAGAGAGATGTATTGATGATTTTTATGATAATAATTCTGGAAATAAATATTTGATTCGGCCGCGAATCATATTTAGATCAACATACAACCTAATACTGACCTGCAAATTGCAAAAAACGTAAGAAAATTTGAATTTCGTGGGCTACTTTGGCGCATCCGCCTTAAAGAAATAGAAAGTACTTCGAGTAAAGGTATCAATTAGGTAAGTGAAGGTGACAAACATGTGTTGTTAACAAAGTTGACTCACTTTAATTATTGGATAAGCCGCTATTCATAAACTGTCACGAGGGCTATTAAAGAAAACACTTAACATTATAGTACATTGTTTGAAGAATATCGATAAATTGTAGTTCTTCTCAACAACGTATTAATTAATGATCCAGTTCTTAGAATTAATTTCCAATCATGAAAACTGTATCTGGGCCCTTTGAATGAGATTTATGGTATAATACAGCGGGGTAATTACGTAACACGCTAACAGTAGGAATGGGTATCATTTTGACAGTTCAACAACATTCATTGCGTTATTTACGTTGTCGAGCAGACAAATTTTTCGAACATATGAAGCAATGGATTAGCAATAGGCTTCAAAATGATTGAGATTGTGATAGATAGTGTGTTACGTGATTATGGTGCTGGAAGTTGGAGTGCCAAAGATTTTGAATTTAGATGGAGAGGAGATGTTATGATAGACACTAGGACTAGATATTTACTCTTAGCATTGCATCAATATTATGATCTGCAGACAGCTTCGTTAAGGCGGATGGGGCTAGCAAAACGGAGGTTATCTGCAGTCGCGTGTATCTTGTAAACCTAGATCATGACAGAGGAGAAACAAATAAAATAGATTATTTCTTTGTTCCTTCAAATTGTCTAATTAATTTAATTATAGCTTAAGCCTTCGATTTTCTCACCTCATGAGTTACAATGTAAAGGAAAACCTTTAAATACAATCAATGTCGATAATATTTAAATCGACGCAGTCTTGTTTTACGATTGCACGAAGCCTCCTAGTACCTAAATGCAAGCAATTGAATATCTTATGGTTCTATTTAAAATCATAAGCCTGTGACTGGTTAAGATAGTGCCTCAGGACCATGTCATACTTTTACTCATATTGATTACAAACAACAGTCAGTGACATTAATATGCATTACATAATTACACAACAGTAAATCAAGTCGAACTAGTTACACACGATCCTATAATAATGACTAGCGAGACGGACGACAGTGAAACGCCAAACGAGCCCTCTGCTGCTCGCGTCTAAATTTCTAAAGTCACGTGTGCCCACTTGCTCAAACCCTTTAAACTGAAAGACATAGCGATGCTTCCTGGCAGTAATAATAATGGTGGTTGTACTTCTCCAGACGAATTCAGACTAATTGCTGAAGATCGCGGTAATCCGCTGGTTGTGGGAAGCACAGCACCAGTCGCTGGCATTGTGGTAGTGTATGGGGGAGCCCTATGTCCAGCAGTAGATATCAGGCTGAATAATGATGATGACACGAGCTCAATAAATACAGCTATATGTGCGCACACGATTGAAATTTGTACTTTTGTATTACAATTACGTAAGTTGATACCTTGTGCATAACAAGGTAGGCTACGCGTGTCAAATACAGTTACATTTAAAATAGAAAACTATAGTAGTACACATCAGAACATGATTACATATATTAGTACTATCAGCGTAAATAATTGGGTCGCGTGTTCCTAATATTATTTTTATATTTTGTCACACAGTTCGTTATCGAAGACTTTAAAATAAAAATTTGCTACTGTACTCAAAACGACATTCAGTTTTGGCAATGACTTCGTTTGTTCTAATTCCAAGGTACAGAAGGATGGAGACTCATTCCTAGAAATAGTCACTCCTATTCAAAATCGTCAGGGTTGAAAAACCACTACTGACCGTAATGGTCTACCTCTATTTTTATTTAAAAATTGTAGAGGACGACCATTACGAAATGCTACATGAATAATGGTATAGAGGTATGAGGAACAGGGTGTAAAGTTCACTCATACTCTATGGAAAAGGGAGGATCCTCCGACCAGACGGGTGTTGTGTCTGGTGGGCAACTGCCCGACGATTGATGTCGGGCTGTTGTATATATGCTAATTGCGCGGTAAACTCTGCTTGCGCGATGTAGGATTTTGCGTGACGTCAGTCTGACGCGTAGCTCGCATGTGGCGTTGTAGATGCCGCTACAATGGCAAGGAAGTGAGTGCATACCGAAATGTAGGTTAAGAAATAAAAATGCTGCAGTGACCACAAATAAATTCGGAATAAGGACAGGAGAATGATGATAGAAAGGAAAAATCTAGCTAACGATGACGCCTCCTAGGTAGAGAGAGAGTAGACCTTCTTGCTCTGCCTAAATCAAACAAGGCTCAAGGCTCTCGAAAATAACAAATAAACGCTTATGATACAAGATAAAGAATCTTGATTCGCTGGATTTGGTGCGGAAAAATTATCATAAAGTGGAACGTCGGTACTCGCAAACAGGTTTGGATCTGAGCTATCTCTAAATTTAGATTTTATTGCAAAAAACCTTTAAGTGGGCTCGAACTAGGTAGTCGATTCTACGAATGCCTTGTCTCTAATATGTGACTTTTTTTCCACCGGAAAATTATCGAATTCACTAGACTTGACTAAAACTCAATTTGACTGCGAGCGCTAAGTAAAGTGATTTTTCAAAGTGCGTATCATTACAAAGTTTTTAGCAGAAGAAAAACAAAATTAATATCAATGATGTGCAAATTCGTTTCACCAAAGAGGTATTTTGAATGCATTTTCAGCTTTAAAAATAAGTAGGTATGCCTACTGACTGAGCACAGACCTACAAGCGAAATTTTTGTAAAGCTTTATCAAGTTTCCCAAATACCCAATCAACGTGAAAGGATTATTTTGGCGGAAACGAATGTGACCCACTTGTAATCGTAACGACCACGGTCGCTTTCGGAAGGTCATTAGTCGACTGACAATATTATTTTCACCTCAGCACCTCAAACAAGCCGGTTTTGCTGTTTAAAGACGGTGCGCAAAATTCGATTTTGCTGCGAGCGTGAGACAAATTAACTTTTTAATTATTTTATCTTAAATGTCGAGAACGCTGGGTCTACTCACAAAATTCGAAAGATTTGAATTTCACTTTGTTCTGTCACTTTCACTTCGATACGAAAAAAGCGAGACATGTAAACATGTCGATTCGAAGTTCGATTTTCAAATTCAATACCTAGTAGGCCCAAAAAAAGAAATAAACAATAAAACGTTCGGATATACATTTAACCGTACAAAAGCAAATCATCTGTTAAGGTTTTAAACGTAATTATTATATTTTTTCTAATTAATCGTTTTGTTTTCTAATCAATAAAGTGAAGGTTGAAGGAAAAAATACGAAGTTTATCATGTATAACTACATAATTATTTATTGTTTTAACAATCTTTAATATGTGACAGAATACCGCGGGTGCAGTTTACGAACGCATCTTAAAAAAATTGCGGGATTCAAATTTTTATTTTTTTCTTCTTCTGTTGCGCTATCTACAAAGTTTGATACACGTTGAATAATATAAAAATAATTATTATTAGCGAGTCCTGTGACAAAGTCTGCTATTTAACACCGAAAGCAACTTAGAAAAATGCAGAATTAAATAACCTGTTTAAAAATCTCGCGAAAAATATATCTAAAAACTTATGATATTTTTAAGCAATGGAGATTTACAAATGGTACAAACACTTTTTCGGAGACTGTACTGTTATCGTACTTCATAGAATTATCACAAACGGAGCAACCATCTACAATGTGGAGTTTTTAAGTACTCAATGTTGAATGCCACAATAAAGACAAAACATGACGTGCACATTGAAACCTATACCAAACTTATAATTGCATTTTTAAAAGAATGTTAGTAGGGCACAAATCCAAAAAAAATCGGCCTCTAACATTCAAAAGTTGCTACGGACTGCAATTTTCTCGCTGCAAAAGTAAGTAATTAACTGTAATTAAGTAGTATTAAATATTTATGTGCACACTACTCATTTGTGAAGCTTTCGGTGCAGTACCTACTTAGGCCCTAGTCTAACTTAACATTACTTTTACAAATCTCTATCTCTTTTCTATATTTAAGACAGAACAAAGTGAAGTTCAAATCATTCGAATTTTGTGACTAGACCTAGCACTATACACGGCATAAAAAAAAGAAAATTTTACTTTGTCTCACACTCGCAGCAAAATAGAATTTTGCTCACTGTCTTTAAACAGCAAAACCTGCTTGTTTGAGGTGCTGAGATGAAAATAACTATTACTTACTTTTAATTCAGTATCTAATAAAAGTAATAATCCTGCACCATGACTTATTTATCTTCCTTATTTCAACTGTACTTAATTTTATTCAAGTATAATATTGATAGAAAAGGTACATAATTTTTTTTGACCTCCAGCAATATTGCAATTTGCAGTTGCTGTTTCCTTACATCTCATAAATCAACACAATGATTGTAGATGAACTGTCAAAAATAAAGTTATTGCTATTACGAGTTAGTTACAGAATAGGAATACAATTCACAGTGAATAAAAGATAGGTATATTATGACTTAGTTATAGACTAATTAGGCTGTCATTGATATTAATACGATAGTTTAAACTAGTAAGTAAACTAAACTATACTGTAAATCTTACATGTGTCTGTACCTTAAAACTCTAAGCCACATAATTGTAACGGAAAAACCTTACCAGTATGTAAATTGTAGTCACGGACTAGAAAAAAAAGAACTCCGCGCCACGCGTATCGAAAGTGAAGCACTTTATGTATTCCGGACCGTTTGTAGAAACATGCCTCACGCACACATTTACATCATAAGGTGCCATTACGCGGCACTACGGCGCGCGGCGTCATTGTAGGTACTGTTTACGTCAAGTAATAAAATAAAATAATGCCTTCTTGTGTTGTGAAATGGTGAAAAAATAATTCTACATCCCAGAAAAAGTGTCAAGGAATAACATATCACAAGTAAGACACCTATATACAAAAACACACATAGATCGGTACGGGGCTTCACTTTCGATATGCGTGGCGCGGAGCCCTTCTTTTTTTGCTAGTCCATGATTATAGTAGTCTACAATTTACATATTTGTAATTTCTGTGTTACGCAATATTTTCTATAATTTAACAATTTTGTGGAATTGTAGACTTGTACACTTTTGTGGTAGATATACGGCTCTGGCATTGTGAATCGTGTTCCAATCCTGACCTATACTTACAATTCCTCAACGCCCCATCATCATATTCCTTATTACTAAATATTTGCTAAGTAACACTCAAGGGCTGCCCTTACTTACTAAGTAAAGTAACCTTTTTCTAATCGCTCTCGTTCAATATTTCCCTATTGACGGGCGCCCTCGCCCTTGCTTTTTATCAGACAATTGATGGTGTCGTGCGTGACATTGTTTATGATATTTGCTTATTTAGCGGACATTTTACAAAATTACCTACGTGGTAGATGAAAAGGGTTCTTCATGTCTGTTACAGCTAGGGAAATTAATTATTAAGCAAATTGATAACCTACGGCAATTTGGCGTGTTATAGCCATTTCATACAACTGTCAATGAATGACAGTTGGGATTTGAATATACCTACGGACAATTTATGTTGGTAGTCAATTTTCTTGTCAATTTTCCTGACTACAATAATTACAATATCCTACCTAAGTACCTACATTATCTTTTCAAGATCACGCGCGGAATGGTTTAATTTTTACCAGCAATATTATTATTGCCATTAATATATGATATTTATTTCAGTACATTGGTTTAAAAAAAACGTGTCGGTCGGGGGACCCCCGTCAGGGACGAAGTTCCTTGCGCAATACTCGCACGCACACACACACTCGTGTATAATAATAGAAAGAGACAGAGAGAGAAAGTCGCATGGAGGGGGCATTTAATAACTCTTTTTCCTTACGGCACGATTTCTACCAACCAACTTCTACCGCAAGCCGCGTTAAAGAACTTCGTTCCAAAACGCTTTTACACGTCAAAAATTACTTATGTTTTAACACTAGTTCGGTGTTTCATAACCGACTACTCTGAGAAGAAAGACTGTAACAAACTCAGAGGTCACTCTGTTTTAATAAGTATTTCTGCTTTCTGCTTTCTCTACATCTGTGCCAAAAATGCTTGTTCTAAGTGGGTTAACATAAAATATGCCACGGATGAATGTGCAGATCACAATATCACTAACCACGGATAATCTTGACAGACACAGAATTAATCTTTAACAACAGTATTATATACTAAGACAGCCTTAGAATCCATCATTAGGTACGTAAACTAAGTAGTACCCATGAATCAGTAAGTACTATTCGTTCCTATCTGGCAACATCCAAATGACGATGACGGACAAAGAACAGCTAAGGAAGCTGCCCTAAATGTAAAACCATAAAATGATGAATGGTGTTGTTTCGTTCCACAACGCATTTGAGGAGATCTAACTGCCCATTGTGCGTCCTAATCACTTATTGAATTGTTATGTAGAAGAAAAATTATATATCTAGGCAATGATAAATTTATATCTCTAATATCGTAGAAAGAAATCTTTGAGTATGAATGTGGATGGCTATAAGAGTAGGAGAAGACCAGAGCAACGATGGATGGACTTTGTGAAAGATGATATGGCTAGAAAGGAGGTGACTATCAAGATAAGGACTGATAGAGAAGTGTGGAAGAAAAAAGACCTGTTGCGCCGATCCCAAATAAATTCGGATCAGCCTTTCGTTGGACGAGGGCAAGAGAGTGACGAAATAATAGAAAAAGAAGGTGAAGAAGAAAAAGATTTGGAGCAGGATATTTAAGCTAATGCCTCACGAACTCATGACCTTATAACCAAAGGTCTTGTGTGTCTGTAATTTTACACCGACTCCTATAAACCTCAGCTTACTTACCAATAGTGCGTGGTGGCAGCTCCTATTTCCCAAAACCGATTCACTATAAAGAACCTCTACCTGCTACTACTAAAATTATTTGCAAGAGCAAGACTTTTTATATAAACTACGATCAACAATGCTGTTTTGCTGTATAAAAATAATTGAATCTGCATCTAAACAACAATATTGTTTTCGGTTTCTGCAAATAACTTTATCTGCATCAATCAACACGAAACACGATTAAAGGATAAGCACAAGTACTTGGCTATGTCACAAACAAAACAATTAAATTATCTTATTTATCCAGTTAGCTCCGAACATTAGAATGTTGTCTTTAAAGGACCAAGTAAGCGAGTCGTTACACTAGACCACACTTCCCTTAACAATCGATATTAACGGATTGCAATAGACTTCTAAAATTATATTCAAAGTATATTATTGTAATCCTACTAATATTATAAATATGAAAGTTTGTGAGGATGGATGTTGCTCTTTCACGCAAAACCTACTGAACGGATTTGGATGGAATTTGGAACACAGATAGTTTATAACCTGGATTAACACGTAGGATACTTTTTATCCCGGTAGTACGTTCCCGTGGGATAATTTCCGACATCCACGCGGGCGAAGCCGCTGAGCCGCTGACAAAAGCTAGTGTACCGAACCCCGTATGAACCTGCACCCCGATCGTACATATTATATTCCTCATCCTATCATTCTACAGATTTTTTTTACTGACCAGTCGTAGCAAAGACGTTAGACCAATGGAGTAAGGACCGAAAACATCTACTTACTAAAAAAGACTGGCAATAAGAGTGCACAAAACTACGTTAAGGCCGCCTAGGGCCGTGGCTTTGGGTGAGACTAGATTCCTAGGAAGGATCCGCATCCTTATTCCGCAATGCAATTGCAATAGCTTTCGTTTAACCATTGAACGAAATTGCGTTCACATTGATTCTGAAGGGAATTTTTGTACATTAAATCATAAATCATTTATTTATTTGCAAACATGGGTAAGAAATACATAAATATTTTCCTTATAATAAAGTTCTCCATATTTTACCACTACATGGGTATGCAAATAGTGTAATAAAATTTAAAACTGACAATAATGTCAACTAAATTCAATAAGTCACAATTGTATAAACAATAAAAAAAATAAAAAAATCTATAATAACTAAATTAAATAATAATATACGTATCCAACAATTAATTTCAGAATAATCAATATTAATTAAGTTCAAAATAATAAATACCTAATCTAAACTAAAACCTTTCATTTAAATCGTCATTAATATCATAATAACATTTAGCAACTAATAATTCGTGTGTTTTGGTTTTAAATAAATATAATCGTGTGTTTTGGATTGTGTTTTCTTTAATTTCCATGATGTGTTTAGGTAGTTTATTTTAAATTTTGGGTGCCATACCTAAAATATTTTTATAGAAAATAGCTTTTTTATGTGGTGTTGCGCATATTTTATTTTTGTGTCGTAAACTCTTTAGGTGGTTTAAAAGAGACAAAGCAACTTTATTATGCTCCTGATGTACAAAGTCATCTACATTTTGACATCTTTGTACACAGAAACTAGGTAAATAATCTAATTGTTTACGAAATTGACACACTACGCAATTTGCCTTGTTATAATCATTGGAACTGTCAGTCTGTGGTGAACATACGGACAATTTAAGCTAGTAGTCAATTTGCTAAACCATCAATTTCCCTGACTTTACAACAAAAATAAGTGAGTCAGTTTCTTATAGCAGGCGGAAGGCTAATTTTCCGGACACGTATAACCGCAGGTTGGTCATTGTCAACCAATGAGTAGGTAAGTTCCGAATCAGAGAGGAAAACCTTTTATCCTTAAGACATTGTATCACGTCACGTCTAGTCCATTTGTCATTGAAGAAACAAGTAAAACGTCACTTCTGACTTACCTACGTAAGAACGATATTGCTGTAGGCAATAGTGCTACTGTCTTAGCTACAAAGATAGAAGAAGAAAATAAGGAAAAAACACTTTTTCAAACGTCAACATTGTATTTTTGTTATTTACGGTGAAAAAGTTTAGTGGTGAATATTACATATTAAAAATACATGTAATATTCATATACAAGTTATATTTATACAAATGAAGCTCTGTAAATAACTTGGTATTAGCAATTGTTAGGGTTCCGTACCCAAAAGGTAAAACAGGACCCTAGTCTGTCTGTCCGTCTGTCACCAGGCTGTATCTCATGAACCGTGATAGTTTCACAGATGATGTATTTCTGTTGCCGCTATAACAAAAAAATACAAAAAAACAGAATAGAATAGATATTTAAAGAGGCTCTCATACAACAGACAGGATTTTTTTGCCGTTTTTATAGATAATGGTACGGAACCCTTCGTGCGCGAGTCCGACTCGCACGTGGCCGGTTTTTTTTTTCACAAGTCGTAGATTTATTAAACGTTGTCAAGTGTCAATTGAATTTACCGTAATCTACTGACAGATCTATTATGCACTAAATCTATGGTCAGTAACCGTTAAAATCATGTGACAAAATTATCAATTACAATAAAACTAATGATGACCAAAACCAGAGGCTTAGCTCGCACTACGAATTTTAATCGTTGCGGATAATAATCGCAAATCTGTGAACAATACAAAAATACTAGAGTCCGCACACTGCAGTAAAAAATCGCTTGAGAATTCGCTTGAAAAATTATTTTCGTTTGCGATGTTTTTCTAACAATCATAACGATTAAAATCGTAGTGCGCGTGTAGCCTTTTACATAACCATTTTACAACTTTTACAAACATGTCAGCACAATTGACGGGGTCCGATAGGGCCGATGCCTGCCGGGGTCGCGGATTGTTCGAAAGAGTTAGGTACCGTGGCCCTGGCGCACAGGCAACTGAAGGAACACGGGTGGGTTTTAGTCAGTAAGAGTCTGACACGCCCTTCCGCTCCGCCCTGAGCGGGAGAGGTCAATTGACGACTTCACACACAAAAAAAAAAAAAAAAGCCTTTTACAGCCTGTGCTGGCCATTTGTGAGGTTCAGCCACAGACACACACATGTAAACCTTCCAGTAGTAAGTATATAATTCGAAGTAATCTAGATTTAAGAGTTCAATCCTCTTATAAAGCGCGTACTGAGCACACGTGTATCAATTAATCCTACTAATATTATAAATGTGAAAGTTTGTGAGGATAGATGGATGGATGGATGAATGTTTGTTACTCTTTCACGAAAAAACTACTGAGCGGATTTGGATGGAATTTGGAACACAGATAGTTTATAAACTAGATTAACATATATGATACTTTTATCCCGGTAGTACGTTCCCGTGGGATAGTTTCCGACATTTATGCGGGCGAAGCCGCGGGCAAAAGCTAGTTATATATTTTTAACAAGTCTTGCTGTTCTTAATTGCTAGATATTCCCACTGTTATCTAAATTGGTTGACAGCTGACACAAGTAGGAACAGCCAATAATATCATATGACATAAGATTTGACAGAAGTTAAATTCAATCAGCCTTTAGAAGTGGGCAAAGGGGGTGAAGGAATCCCTGCTTTACGATGTAAGGGCACTTCAAATGCTAAGTAAAGTTATTAGTAAACAAAGCACCTGCTTCTTGCTAATAAATAACATGTTCGGCAATATGACAGTATGATGCCACTTCATGTAAGTCATGTTCTATTATGTTATCTCAAGTTATTTTGTACTGGGCCTGTCTTTAGCTATCTCCGCTGATAAGATATTAGTTTGTGTCATCTTCAGGTCTACGTGGCATTTACTTGAGTAGTTCGTCGAAATTTCAAGTGATTTTAATTGTTATTCACTACCACACAGTGACAAAGGCAGGTACTGAAAAATTTACAGTCAGGGAAATTAAGTAATTGTCAAGGAAATTGACACACTACGTCAGTTTGCCGTGTTATAGCCATTTCATACAACTGTCAAAGAAAGACAGTTGTGATTTGAATATACGGACAATTTATGTTGATAGTCAATTTGATTAACAATTTATTTCTGGTAAAAATAAGAAAGAAAGAAAATAAGTTTATTTGCGGTAAACATGACGCAAAGAAAAAACACACAAACACAAAAAAGAACGAGTTGGGGGAAAATATGCGTCACATCCACGCAAAACGGCAATCGCTGAGCATAATGCTACGACCCTATGCGAGACAGAGCCCGAGCGCTGGTTTTCAGCGACAGCCGGCGTTGACGTGATGACGTCAACCAGTGCAGCATACGAAAATCAAAAGAAACAAAAAAATGAGAAATAAAATAAATACACTATATCTAGCTCAAAATGTATATTTAAACCTACCTACCTACTGGATGAGTAATAAACATCTTAATTACCTTCTAATTGTATGCTTAATATGCTCTTTATTTTTTAAATTCTCGTTTTTGTAGCTCATTTACACTCTGGTCAGATTTGAATAAACAAGAGAGTATCGTGTGTTTGAATCTCTACATCTTCATGAAGAGATTCAACACAAACGATGATATCATTTAACGATGTTATAATGTTATCATTTTGTGTTTTTTTTTCCTTAGGTTCTTTTCGTTATCAATACGATCGATACGAAGTAAATGCTATCACTAACGATAAGTTGTTTTCATCGCTTGACATATTATTTTCTTTACCTATATAATGTAGAAGTGTTAGCTGGCTAGCAAAGTAAATCCCCGTTAGACACATAAGACACTTTATAATTTCTCGAGGAAAAATTGCATCAAAATACTTTACAGCCTTTTCTCCGACCAAGACCTTAGGGCAGGGGGATACTATCTAGGGCACGCCACAATTGCGGCGGTAAGACCCCTCTTTGAGGAGTGGCTTGAGAGGCGCCACGGCGTCCTCACCTTCCGCCTGACGCAGGTCCTCACCGGACATGGCTGTTTCGGGAGGTTCCTGTTTCGGATAAGGCGGGAGGAAACGCCCGGGTGTTACCATTGTGTGGATCGACCGGAGGACACGGTGGAGCATACGGTGGAGGTCTGCCCGGCTTGGGCGGAGCACCGCCGTGTCCTCGTGGCGGCGATCGGCGGCGGCGACCTCTCGCGTCCGGCCCTGGTTCAGGCCATGGTACGGAGCGAGAGGGAATGGGAAGCCGTCACCTCCTTCTGCGAAGCAGTAATGCTCGCGAAGGAGGAGGCGGAGCGCGAAAGGGAGAGGCAATCTCTGCGCCCTCGCGCCCCTAGCCGCCGCAGGAGGAGGAGACACCCTGGGCGTCGGGAGTCGATTGCCGACTCCCGGCCACTGTAGGCGCGGGCTTGCGGACGGCGAGCAATGGGCAGCGCGCCGTCCAGTAAGGACCAGGCCCGGGTCGACGGCGCGTCGTGTTCCACGCGCGCCTCAAAGAGATGTCAGCAAAATTGACGGGGTCCGAAAGGACCGATGCCTGCCGGGGTCGCGGATTGTTCGAAAGAGTTACCGTGGCCCTGGCGCACAGGCAACTGAAGGAACACGGGTGGGTTTTAGTCAGTAAAAGTCTGACACGCCCTTCCGCTCCGCCCAGAGCGTGAGAGGTCATTTGATGATTTCCCACCCAAAAAAAAAAAAAAAAAGGGGGATACTATCTCCTGCCGGGGTCGCGGATTGTTCGAAAGAGTTACCGTGGCCCTGGCGCACAGGCAACTGAAGGAACACGGGTGGGTTTTAGTCAGTAAGAGTCTGACACGTCCTTCCGCTGCGCCCAGAGCGGGAGAGGTCATTTGATGACTTACCACCCAAAAAAAAAAAAAAAGGGTTATAACCCTTTTTTTTTTTTCATCTTATAAGATACAATATGAAAATGCATTTATTTATGTGCCTATAATACCTAACCTATATAAAAAATCAATCGTATAAAACATCTTTACCTATCTAGGTATACATATATTTTTATTTTAGGTAGGTAAACCAATATTTAATTTTTTTTGTAAAATGGATCAGATGGGCCGGATACTAAACTTAAGTCAAACGTGTTTCTAATTTCAGAAAATGAGGAAAATAAAACACTCGTGATAACTTAAATCAACAAAGATTGAACGGAATTTAATTAATTTATTATGATAATAAGTTTCCTCATTCAGGTTTTACCTGCTGGCTGTAAAACAACGACAAAAAGTCTTTATTATTTATTCAATTCTAGTTTATCTCTGTTGACCTCTTAAAATGTAGTTATTTTATATTTCGGCGTCTTTAAAAAATAATATTTTGTAAACAAGGCAAGAACCTCGTTTAAAAAAAAATGCCAATGTTTAATTTGCGCCTACGCATATTTAGCAGAATTGAAAAAAAAACATGATACAAATATTTTTTAATGAAAATGAAAATAAAATGTTTAATTATAACGAGCTAACGTTAACAACTAGTTTTACTTATTTTATTCACAAATAACTACTGTAATCACATCAAAAATGTATGCCGTCTATGCATAAGAGTGAGACTAAACAAAGTCTCAAGTAATTTTTCAGTTTCTATAGTAATATACATTAGACTAAAATTAGAATAAATATTGTGAAAACAAGAGCGTTTACAAGAGCTCTTAATTCGACGTCTGATAAAAGAAACATGATAAAACGATAAAGTTATCTGTTCCAAGGTCGGGCAGATCTATTTCTGTGATGCAAGATATATGACACTTTGCAAATTATGGCACTTTTTTACTGACACTTGGTTCGGTTCAGTTTCAATTTATAACATAACGTCACGCTTGTTTTCTCCGAAGAGATAGGCAGTTGGGTACCTACGTAGTAATTTCGCCAGTTATGTTTAAGACTAATTAGTTTAACTCCAATGTGAACCTCCCTTACATCAAGGTCTAAAAGGTAAGCTATTGCGATTAACTGGGTACGGGTACTAATATTATAAGAAATAGGGTACCTAGGTTACAGTTTTAAAGTTAAGAATGTGATCAACAGTAATAATTATTAAGCCAGATACTCATTCAAAATTTGACTTTTGCCTGCAGCTTTGCCTTGTTACAATAATGACATTGCAGTTTCATTATCGTAAATGTGTAATAAAAAAATGACTATTATAAAACAGTTAAACATTGTATGCGAAGGTGGCATTTGCGGTACTTAAGTATTACAACCATAAGTGATGTGGCTTTCTATACCTCTAGGTACATATGGCCGAATATAAAAAATAATACGATCATTTTGGTTACCTACTTCAAGCCATTCAAACCAAGTTTTCCTTAACAGATCAAAAGACGTCATTGTTTTTCGGAAACACAGAAAACTGTCTCAAATTGTATTGTTGTCTTATAAGTACATGTAAATTTTCCTCCATCATTTGAAGGATAAATAATGAAACATTAGCAGTTATAAGTTAATAGCCTCAGACTGCGGGACCAAAATCATACTTATTTAAATACTTGTATTCGGAAGGTTGTTTATAAGCCTCATGCATCTATTTATATCACAACCGGTGCTGTTTTTACATATTCGCAACACATATACTAAACAATTGTAATATGAAAACTCAACCTTGACATGTTAATCTTGTTTTTTTTTCCCTCAAATTTATTAATTTATTTTCTCTATTTTTATTTTTATCGTGTTTACATCTAGTTATATGTGCACGCTGTGGTCTCTTGTAATTGCAGGAGTATACGTAAAAGAACCATTTTTATTATTGTGATTTATATTGTACATGTGTAGTGTATCCTTTGTTGGCTTAGTTAGAGTATATAATATATATACATAGTTATATTCTCAAAATTTGTTGTAGATCCCAAATAAATTTAAATAAAACACTAATTAAAATATCCTAGTACTAAATAAGTTTTTTTTTTTCATTATTACCTTATTAAAAGTACACGTGCAAATGCCACATCTGTGTTCTATTTAAAAAATGCTAATCGATTATTTAAATAAATTAATCATTAAGATAACAATATTCTTATTCTTATTGTTTTGCAAATGGACCGTAACTAAATTGAATTACATACTAACGATTCGATTAGTTGAAGTGATAAATACAATCGTATACCTAATAGAATTTTAAGATTATTTTCTGATACTGTGAAAAGTAATGTTTTGGAAGATTTTAAAATTCGGCTTCCAAATATCCGGCCGGATATTGACAAAAAAAGTTTTTGGTACATCACTTGACAAGATACATCAACCCGCTGGCCGCTGTCATTAACTTCAAGTACAGTTTAATTACTTTATTACCTACAGTGCGAAAATCTGCAGCCGCAAATTATCTCTAATTAGTGTATATTTATAGCTGACTGATGTATGAACAATATTACTCGTATTCTTCAGACTATATTTTAACTGCTAGGTACTTCTTCCTTAGGTTCCTTAATATTATAAAAAAAAGAGAAAAAAAACATTGTTGTTTGTTTTGGTCATTATACTTATATAATAAATAATATTAGAATAACATATAATAATAAAATGAAAGGTTACTAAAATAACGATAATAAGTGAGTTATGTTGTCACCTATATAAAACATGAATATATTTTTTAATTTTTCCTACGAAGTACTTAAGTTCTTTTAGCGAAAGTTTTGTGTAAGCTCTCCAGAAGAAAACAAATATTAGACTAGAAGATGGCAAAGGCATACTCGGTACAGCATCGGCTAGGTCACCTATTATAACCATCATAAATGTCCAATCTTTTTAAATAAAAGGAGAAACTGACTGATATAATTATCAACGCACAGCTAAAACTACTGGGACTATGAACGTGAAATTTTGCACACGGCTTCCTTTTATAACGTAGGGAAGTACAATTAAGGGGTTTTTGGAAATTCAACCTTCAAGGGGGTGAAAAGGGGGGGATTTTGTTTTTATGAAAAATCATATTTCTTGAGTTAATAAACTTGAAACGTGGCACGAATACTTATCTAAGTAAATCATAAAGTTTGTCATGTATTGTTTTCCTAAAATTCCCCCGAAAGGGGGATTGGAGGGTCTCAAAGTTTGTATGAAAGAATTTTAACGCGCAGTCCGATAACTCATTATTTATGCTTAGAACCAAAAATAAAAACTTAAATGTTTCAGGGTTTTTCGAAAATATGTCCCTGGTTTGCTGAAAAGGGGTAGTCAGTTTTACAGGGGAGGATTTTACTGCGTGGCTTCATTAACTCGAAAATTTGCATAAAAATCCAAAACCGTTTTTCAAAATTCCACGCCTGTGGGGGTGAAAAGAGGGCACACAGTTTATATGAAAAATCTTATTCCTTTTGGTTAATAAACTTGAAACTTGGCAATATTTACATCAGTAAATAATAAAGGACTATAATTTTTAGTTTTTTTAAACAACCCCTCATAGAGAATTTAGGGCGTGCCAAATTTAGTAAGGAAAAATTTACGCGCTGTCGGATTAACTCAAACCTCGTTACTAATCCCTAAACAAAAAAATTGAGCCGTGGCGGGACGCCTGGCAGATTTGAAACATTGAAACTATTTTGTATAGAAAATATAGCGTCGCCATGGCATGCGTCGCCACGCCGGTTTTATCCGCGGCTATAGATGTTTCACATCAAAAATAAAAAGTATGTATTTCAGGGTTTTTCAAAATCAACTCGTAATGGGGAGGAAAAGGGTAATAAAGTTTGAAAGGGTGGATTAATGAGTATAAATATTGTTTAAGTCATAGAATGGAAACGTACCAAACGCCTTACTGTTTGCGGTTTGGAGGGACTCCCTATGACAACTCAGAGGGATTACCACCTTAATTGTCGTTATTTTAGATTATCAACTCCCTCTAATTATTTCTAAACAATTAACCCAGTATTGTCGTTGTCAACGTAAGCCATTATTGAGAACGCTTTTTAACTTATTCATTTGTTTGTACAAGACAAGTGAATTATGTAAAACCATGTTCAGTCGGTTTATCTTCATTAAAACTTTACATAACTTTATTTGTAAGTAAATATTTTCACGTTAGATTTTCCTGCATCAATTCTGGGGTAAGTTTATAATTGTTTTTTTTATTTTTTAGGGGCTAGTTTTATTAAATACTGAAGATTGTCTTTTTCATGCTCATTGGATGCATGACTCATTTTATGCTGCGTCACAGAATACATAATAGGCCGCGTGCAAATCTGCGTATCGAAAGTAAGAATTATTTTCTCCGGGAGGAAAATCTTTTCTCCTAAAAACACCATACCTACCATCACAATTAGTTGGACAGATTAGCAGTGAAAATGAACCAAATAAAGTAGTACCAATTTTGTACTAAATTTTAATTAATTAGTCTAAAATCATATTATAATTTTCTCGTAATTTACACACCGCCGAGCTTCAAAATATCTCGTCATCCACCAAATTCAGTCTATTTTGGATTCAAAGAAGCCATTCATTAATTTATAACCATTTTCATCGGGATAGTAAAGTTTAAAACCAGCAACACAAAAAAAAAAAAACTAACAGGAAATGTCCATTTAAACGCTATTTTATTTGATCCTTATCAGAAAATGACCTATCATATTTTAAGTTATGGGTATTTATAAACCTGAAGGTTTTTTTTATTGATCTTCGCTTTCGGAGATTCTTCTGCGTTAGATATATATCTCACAAACTTATAAAATAAACGATATATTGACAATATTGACATCAAAATCGAAGCTACCCCATCACCGCAAAACATAAGTGGGTTAATCGGAACAGGTTTGATGTATTTTCTATTCGAAGCATAAATTGTCTTGGAATTGGACTTAACTTGTAACATCGAAGGATTAAGCAGGAGTCGAGTTACTGCACCCACATTACGCCAACCTATTCTGTAAAAATATCACCGTGGAAATTTAGGTGAAGTGAGTTGTCATTCCACCTCAAGAAAGAAAGAAAAATATTTTGGTGAAGTGAGATGACATTCCACCTCACGAAAAAGACAGAAAAAAAAAATTTTGGTGAAATGAGCTGTCATTCCACCTCATGAAAGAAAGAAAGAAAAATATTTTGGTGAAGTGAGCTGACATTCCACCTCATGAACGAGAGAAAGAAAAATATTTTGGTGAAGTGAGGTGACATTCCACCTCATGAAAGAAAGAAAGAAAAATATTTTGGTGAAGTGAGCTGTCATTCCACCTCATGAAAGAAAGAAAGAAAAATATTTTGGTGAAGTGAGGTGACATTCCACCTTATGAAAGAAAGAAAGAAAAATATTTTGGTGAAGTGAGCTGTCATTCCACCTCATGAAAGAAAGAAAGAAAAATATTTTGGTGAAGTTAACTGACCTTCCACCTCATGAAAAAAGGAAACAAAGGTTATTTGGGTTTTTTTTTCTGGAGATTAGCACTTTTGAAGTATTGACAGCTCACTTCTCTAAGTTTTCACGGTGAGATTTTACAGAATAGATCAGTAGGTATTGTGATTATTTCCGTACCTACATTTTCAGTGTTGATCGTTGAGTTTCCTTGAATGTTCAATCTCTCTACTAGCTCAATGTGTGTAGCAAGAGATTTTGGTTGCTTTAGCAGTTAACTTATGAAGAAATGTGAATTACCTATAACCATAGCTAATCCGTTACTAAAAAATTCGCTAATCCGTTACTAAAAAATTTAACTTCGTCAAACGTTAAAGCGTTACATTTTGGAAGATATATGTAACGGAAGTTAACGCTAATCGTTAACTCGTGATAGAAATTGCATTTTATATGTCGTTGCGTTACTGATTTACTTATAAAAAATGGTTGGTGGTGGTGTTGGTATGGGCTATGGAAGTTTAGGCAGGACTTGAAAATTAATAAAAGATGGGTGTATTATTACTTTAATACAGTTTGTAGTAATAATTATTTAGAGATTGTCAGAACGTGTTTTCCGCGGCGTAGCGCGGTTCCCGCGGTGTCCTTTTAGCAAATAGTAGGTACTTAAATAACGATTAATGGACTTATGGAAAGTTAACGGAAGTTAATGAGCCCGTTAACAATGTTTAAAGTTAACTTATAAGTTAATCCGTTACCCAAAATGTTAACTTCGATAATTAACGATTACATAACGGATTAACTGTCTTGTGCCGGGCAGCTTTGCCTATAAGTTAATCTTATAATCGTATTTTTATTTTAATAGAGAAAATAATCTTGATTGTCGGAAAAAACTATTTTGTTGACCCTAGTCAACCTACCAACCTATCAACGCAGCGTTTTTCCACCACATTTTTCCCCCTATTTTCCAGAAATATAATTAAATTTGAATATTATTATCAGTTTCCGACTGGGCAAGAGAGACAAATAACAATTAAAATATTGTTATTTTGAATAGCTTTTACATTATATTTGGTTAATATGAAAATAAATTATGAAAATTATAAAACCGCTTTTCAGTTGTTATTTAAACCCCTTTCCCAAGAAAGTAAATCAGAATCATTCGTTTCAGTTATTAAATTATTTTATATTACGGTTTTTGGGTTTATATTTTTCCGCAAGTATTTTATAAACCTAAAAAAATAAACTATCTTAATAAATTGACTACGTAGAAATTTTAAAATATGTGGATGAAATATGGCGGCAGTATTTTCTTTTGGAAAAATATATTTCAACTTGATGCCATAATCTGTAGTTTGTGAATCTGATTGTTATATTTTATATATTTTTTTTAAATAATTGAATACTTAAGAATAAAATAAACTAAACAATATCACCTTACCTTACAAAAGGACACCATTCACTTCACAGGCTTCAAAACACAGCTCGTTCTAACCAACTCTATTTCGTAAAAAAAAACCCGAAATTATTAAAACTGCACTACAACAGTGTTTCTCTTCCACTGGTACAATAATACAATTAAATTATCGTATGATTCGTTATCGATTTGACATCTCGTAGGAATAATCGATTACATGCGCACGAGTCGCGAACGCGGACACGACTGCGCGAGTGACAGTGACTGCCTTGAAGATCACTCGTGAATAGATGCAAGGTGCGCAAGAGCACGCTTTTATACTGTACTTTACCTGATAAGAACATCACAAGTACAATAGCTTTATTTTTTAATTAGAATTGTTTTGAAATTTGAATGCCATTAGGTATACCTTTTGGGTTATTTTATTTTGACTCCTCGTGGACGAATTTTTTTTCATCACCTACTTTGAATTTTATGAATCATCAAAATTATTTTAGTCCGACGTTGATACCTTAATAAGAAAAAAAGTCTAAAATTATACGTATCGATGAAGTAAATGACCTCTTTAGACTTGTAGGTGTGGGCACGCCACAATTGCGGGCGGCCGTAATTCCCCTCTTTGAGGAGTGGTTTGAGAGGCGCCACGGCGTCCTGACCTTCCGCCTGACGCAGGTCCTCACCGGACTTGGCTGTTTCGGGAGGTTCCTGTTTCGGATAAGGCGGGAGGAAACGCCCGGGTGCTACCATTGTGTGGATCGACCGAAGGACACGGTGGAGCATATGGTGGAGGTCTGCCCGGCTTGGGCGGAGCACCGCTGTCTCCTCGTGGTGGCGATCGGCGGCGGCGATCTCTCGCTTCTGGCCCTGGTCCAGGCCATGGTACGGAGCGAAAGGGAATGGGAAGCCGTCACCTCCTTCTGCAAAGCAGCAATGCTCGCGAACGAGGAGGCGGAGCGCATGAGGGTGAGGCAATCGTTGCGCCCTCACGCCCCTAGTCGCCGCAAGAGGAGACACCCTGGGCGTCGGGAGTCGATAGCCAATTCCCGGCGACCGCAGGCGCGGGCTTGCGGACGCCGAGCAATAGGCAGCTCGCCGTCCGGTAAGGACCAGGCCCGGGTCGACGGCGCGTCGTGTTCCACGCGCGCCTCAAAGAGATGTCAGCACCATTGACGGGGTTCGAAAGGGCCGATGCCTGCCGGGATGGGTTTTAGTCATTAAGAGTCTGACACGCCCTCCCGCTCTTCCCAGAGCGGGAGAAGTCATTTGAAGATTTCACACCCAAAATAAAAAAGCATGTAGGTGTGCCCTACGTAAATAAAGCAACGACATCGGTCGCGATCTTGAACTGCGCAGCTTTGGAGAAAATTTTGCTTTTCTTAGTTCACCTACAGAATATACAACAAAAGTTTTTTCTTCATCAAGGTCATAATTGATTGACCCTTTCCTTTGCCGAAATTAAAGATTCTCGCTGACAGGCGCGACGCCACAGTGCAACGCGATTCTGGTAGAACAAGAGTCGCGCCGCGCTGTCGCGTCGCGCCTGTGTGTGGGAGCCTGAACTCAATCATGAACTCTTGATGCCTATCAATATAAAAGCTTAAATGAAACATCTTCTGCTTGCCATTCAATAAAGTAAGCTGCTAACGCCATCACGTTGTCCCCATAAATCATTCGTGAGGATAGGATAGATTTGTGCCCCACAAATCTCAAAACGGAAATCACATTTATGATAACGCATACGTATATTGTACATTTCGTCAGTTATGTTTAAGTCCTATGAAATGGGGAACCTAGAAAAAAACGAAAACGGGGATGAAATGGGCACAAATCTAAACTTCGCTTCGGGACTAAGAATTTCCTAATAGGAAACTCAATAGCACTTTCCGACCCGAGTATCGGACCCGTTTACAGGTAGGACCGCCAACTCTGCATTCGCACTTGCGACCTCTTGCTTGACCAACGATAACGAGACATTCTTCAGACGTGGTGGAAAATGCATTACCATTCAGCATAATCAGCCTATAATTTTCCCAATGTTGGGACACATAAGCCTCCTCTCTGTGAGAGGGAGTGGTCCGTAATCCACCACGCCGGCCCAGTGCGAAATGGTTTTTGGTGGATTCCACGTCATGTAGGACATGCAGGGTCTTCTTTTCCATTGGCCACTCTGGGCAAGTGCCTAGGGCCCCGCAATTCATGGGGGGGTCCCATGAATCGAGGGTCTATTTCATGCCAGCCTCGGAGCTAGGGGCTATCGCAGAGGCAGGGTGCTACAAATCTCGAGCTCAATTCGCTCGCTCTTGCATCCGCGATTCCCAGTATCCTAAAGTGCCTAGTAGGGCCTCCAATAGGTTAAAAACGGACCTGAGGACATGCCGGTTTCCTCAAGATGTTTTCTATCACCGTTTTGAGAGCAGCGGTGATGTTATAATTAAAAATAAGTTAATTAATTGCCTACCTGGGTGTGAACCTACGACCTACATTACTTAAGACGCGGCTGTTTCCACTGGGCCTCCACTGCTCCCCTCCACTGCTCCCCTCCACTGCTCCCCTCCACTGCATTGCCTTACTGGCTGATTTAGTCAATACCTTTTTTTTGAATCGTTTGCACACGCATAAATTAATTGTATGCTTGCAATAAAAACTCAAATTCTAATTGGCTCTTTTTGGGTTTCTGTTTCATAAATATTAATTAAGTTACAGACTTTGCTACTGTTCTTATTTTTATTGTTAGGTGAGACACGGGATACACCTTCTTTACTTTTGTTTTTACAAAAGATCATTATTGCTGGTAGGTGACTGACCTACAACCTTACCTGAGGTGGTTTGGTACAGAACCTACTAGTTACAACTGTAATAGTAGGTAGATCTTTTAAGAAACTTTGAGACGACAATTTTGTTAGTCTATATTTTAAAACTAGATTGCGCTGGCATTTCCTTGCTGCCTAATCCCTGAGATGAAATGCCGAAACAAACTCAGAGGTCATAAAACGGTACGTACGATGTATGGCCAACTTCAACCACGATTCTTAGCCATGTGCTAAGCCATCATAAAATCAACCAATCCTTGTCATTGCTGCACTGCTCAGACCGGTATCTCACCGATTAACAAAAGTTCTGACAAAAAGCACAGGAGTGCAGCATAAGAACTGGCAGAAGAAGCAGAAGAAGAGCTGGGCATAAGAAGAACGGACCGAAAATGATAAATGATAAATGATTTTATTTCTGTAAGTAGGTTTGTACAAACACTTTTACACGTCAATCATATTATTTAAACTACATAGATGAGGTCGGCGTTTCCTATCTGACTACTCTGAGAATAAAGGCCGAAACAAACTCACACAGGAGGTCACAGTCTCTTTTAAAGTCCAGACATAATCTTGGTCAGATCATGTGAAGAAAATGTAGATTAGTGTCTGAAATGGTCTTTTAAAGAAAGAACCACACAGATAAAGTGGACCTTTCCAGTCAGTGCACACATTTGTCAGTAATCGTGCAGCTCAACTCGGAACTTAAGGAGCTCAACGATTCGACGAACAATACCAAAGAAAGGACATTTGGGTAGGCCGTATAAATTACTCAAACTGCCAGATCATGATTAAAACTAACAGAAAAAACAAAACAAAAAAGCAATGACCTGACTGAAAAAGGCTGCCAATCTTAAATGGGATTTAGCAGGTCATGACAGCCGCATGCACAGTGACCTCTGGGCTAGAGACTCCACGCAATGGGTTCCTGAAGATGTAAGGCGCCGTCGTACCTGGCCCAGAAACAGGTGGCGAGATGACTTGAACGCGTACCATGAGAGATGGTTTCAGACGGCGCGGGAGAAGAGTACGTGGAAGCACTTAGGGGAGGTCTTTGCCCAGGAGCGGGACAGTAATTTGAAAAGTTAAAAAATCTTGTAAATTGATCTAAGAGATGTATGTTAATTATGATTTCAGCACCATCGCCTTGCCTTTCCTGCAACCAGTTGATCTGAGCAGCCTATATAATATCAACCAGCTGAATCGCTCGTGTTGGTTTTTGGATTGGAACTCTATCTCAGGCCACCTGCTTGAACCTTGACCCCACGGTCTTAACAAAAATATTAACAATCATGTGGTACACATAATGAGTAAATATGGCTAATATAGCTTGACTGGCTTCTAGCATAATCAGCCTATAATGTTCCCACTGCTGGGACACAGGCCCCCTCTCTTTGATAGGGAATGGGCTGTAATCTACCACGCGGGCCCAGTGCGGGTTGGTAGATGTCACATGTCTTCGAATTTTTGGTTCTAGGACATGCCGGTTTCCTCACGATGTTTTCCTTCTCCATTTTGAGAGCAGTGGTGATGAAATTATTAACTCAAAGTAAAGCGCCTGCCTGGGTTCGAACCCACGACCTACAACTCGTAAGTCGGGGCCGATACCACTGGGCCACCACTGCTCTCTTGACTGGCTTCTATTTTATTTAAATAATAACTTAATTAGGTAGACCGTTTTTATTCGTGTAATGGTAAAAAAGGACGCATCTATTATCTTCATTATAACAAAGCAATAGGTGCCTAACTTCTTTACATATTTTTTAATGACGTCATGTAAATAATTAGGTAGCTAGTTATTTTGGGATAGTTTGGAACACAATACAATTAGGAAAACAAATATCGCATGGTTTTTTCGCAGTACGGTATTTGTACGTAATCAGAAACTTACTAAGATATAAACAGGTAAATTACTGAATATTGACTTATATGTTCCTATTAGGAAAACCCGCAAATATGCACATTGTTGTATACTAGGTGCTTCTATGACGTACTTAGGCACATACAAATTCCTTTAGGCACTCATATAAATTGTTATTTTGCAGTAACGGTAAGTTAGGGGCTTGCTCAGTGCGTCAGAAAGGACTAACAAATAAACATGGTTTGACGTCGTATACTGCAGAAAACTGGCAAATATGATGACACGTATGATGACTAGGTATGTATCTACGTAATAGGTGGACTAATTATGAAACCCCTTCTTTTTCCGACCTCGAAGTCAGTGAAACGTTACTCGTATAAAACCTTAGGTAGTTAATAACTGTAATCCCTGATAGGACAGACAGATGAGTAGGTACTACAGAACTTTCAGCAAGTAATAGGTAAGGGTAAGATACAAACTTATCGTTAAGGCTCCCGCAGACAGACGCGTCGCGACGGTGTGACGCGATTCTGGTAGAACAATTTCTATACAGTTTTCATAGAAATTGTTCTACAAGAGTCGCGTCGCGCTGTCGCACCTGTCTGTGGGAGCCTTTTATTCCTATATGCAGAAGTGCGTAGGACTAACACTGAAAACGTATAGGTAAGGAGCACAAAAAAATCATAATATTTTTTTCACTTAACTTAATTTTTATTTTACATGGGCACTCATGAAACGTCAGAAGCTAGCTGCACGTTTCCAATTGGTCGTTTCCTATGAAGAGGAGTGGGCAAGAAACTCCACGATTACTCTTTGATACTTTTCTGAGCTTAGTAAATGCTATGGACGCTGACAGTGATGTTAACTTCAAGATGCGAGGCTCAAGAACATGAAGAATGGCGAGTAGATTAGACTTACCTACTCAAAATTGGGTGGTTAGTGGTTAAAGTAGAATAACAGGAAGAGAGAGAAATTGAGAAGATGATAAGGAACTGGGACAGCCCTGCAGGATGTCATTAAACTATAACAGAGGTACTAGCTATGCTCTATTCCCATCCAATACCAAGAGCTAATACCATTTGGTATTAGTTTATTTCCGAATTTATTTTCTATTCCCAACGAGTACCACATTTTAAAACCAATACCAAAACAAGTTTGAAGAAATCAGATACAGTAAAATTAAATTACTTTGAGTGACGAACTAAGTTTCCGAAAACATAATAAATGTTCCCGAAAATCCTAACCCTAGACGGTCGACGTCAGTGGCATCCCGAGGTTCGGTTGGTTAGGTTCCTTTAAAGTTTAAAGGAACCTAACCAACCGAACCTCGGGTTTAAAGGGTTTAAAGTTTAAACCCTTTAGATAGAAATAGGAGCCCCGCGAAGCGGGGCTCCGTCGACCAGCTTATTAACCCTAACCCTATATTTAGATTAGCCTAGATTTCGGTAAAACGCAATTTAAATAAAACTTTGTGTAGCTGAGTGTACAAAAAGTCACGCTTTGGTATTCGTTAGTAATAGATTTTTTATTTAAAAAAATGTGGTACTCGTTGGGAATAGAAAATAAATTCCGAAATAAACTAATACCAAATGGTATTAGCTCTTGGTATTGGATGGGAATAGATCCTAGCTATTGCTCTCACATGCTTAATTTCAACATGAATGATGTAACCAATATTTTGTAACCATATATTGATTTAAAAAAGTATCCATGGAGTTTCTTGCCCGTTCTTCTCCATAGGTACCTACTACGCTTTGGAATGGGCAACTAGCTTCATCTTTCTGACTGACCGACCCCTTGACAGTTAAAAAGTGCCTGTAATTGGTTTATTTGAAATCAATGCTTTGAGTTTGAGTTTGCTTGCGACTTCGCCTGAGTGTATTTTGTATTTCATCATTTTAATACAAATATCTAGTACGAAAAGAAGGCTATGTCCTTCTCCAGGTACCAAAGGCTACCTATTTGTAGAATTTCATAACGATCGGTTTAGTAGCTAAGGCGTGAAAATGTAACAGACAGAGTTAGTTTCGTACTTATAATATTAGAATGGATAGTTTGGATGATCAGCAGCGAATTTTTAAAGTTTAATACCACCATTTTCTATATATACAGGGTGGCCGGAACATTGACGTCCAAAAATAAAATTTAGGTCCCTCGTATCGTGGGGTATCCGAATCACCCCCATGTATGTTCCGCGACTTTTCATAGTTATCGAGTTACGAATTTTTTTCTGATTTTTTGAGAATGATCGACCTGACCAATCTAAAAAAAAAATAAAAAAAAAGTACATGGCTTTGTCGAGATTTTTTTTTTTGCAACTGAATCTTCGTGAGTAGTACTTTTATGCATACAATAATCAGCTTCGTAACTGTGATGAAAGTTATGAAAAAGTTGGTCTAAAGTGAAAAAATTACGTTCGGTAAATTATGACTTAGCTTTTCAACTTTAAATAAAAAATTAAAACAGTTCACTTCATGCTTCCTAAGTAGGCTTCAAGAATGAAAAATGAAAAAATTTTTTTTATTTAAAGTTGAAATGCTAAGCCATAATTTACCGAACGTAATTTTTTCACTTTAGACCAACTTTTTCATAACTTTCATCACAGTTACGAAGCTGATTATTTTATGCGTAAAAGTACTACTCACGAAGATTCAGTTGCAAAAAAAAAAATCTCGACAAAGCCATGTACTTTTTTTTTTAATTTTCTTAGATTGGTCAGGTCGATCATTCTCAAAAAATCAGAAAAAAATTCGTAACTCGAAAACTATGAAAAGTCGCGGAACATACATGGGGGTGATTCGGATACCCCACGATACGAGGGACCTAAATTTTATTTTTGGACGTCAATGTTCCAGCCACCCTGTATATATAAACGAATCCCTGTTTCCCTTGGTCACACCATAGCTTGAGAACGACTTCACCGATTTCATCCATCTTTATTTTTTAAATTTTCTAATAAGTACTTTGGAGAAGGTTCTTACGGATTTAAAAAAAAAAATAAAGTTGCGATGCGACAGGGTGGGTCAGGGGAACAAGAAATTTCACGCGGACGAAGTCGCGGGCAGAAGCTAGTCTTCAATATTTTCCACAGCCCTATATCACCCACTCTAGCCACAGGCCTCTCTGCTTGTTCTCCACGCTCTAATGTACCAGCCTGCACCCTAATTGTGTATCACACTATAAACCACAATCTGAGTTATTTTGAAGGATATTGCTAATCCATTGCTTCACATGTTCGAAAAATTTGACTGCTCAACAACGTAAATAACGCAATGAATGTTTTTGAACTGTTAAAATGAAATCCGTTGCTACTGTTAATATGTTACGCAATTACCCCGCTGACTCCACCCGTGGTGGCAACAATGTCGTTCGTATCTCGCTGCCGGACAACCATCACTCCAACATCTAGTTCTTGGATGCCATTCAGTCAAAGTCTTACTCCACCAGTCATCACCATTCCGCGCCAGGTGTTTTGCCTAAGGCCTAACACCATTTAAATTCCATTAAGGCTTCTGCAGACAGGCGCGACCGACAGGGCGACACAAAGGCGCTACTCGTCGCGCGACGAGTGGTGCCTTTGTGTCGTCGCGCGCGATTAGTGTCGCGTGTCGCGCCTGTTTGTAGGAGCCTTTACTCGTTACATCGGGTGGATTTTTGAGATGGGGCAGCGAGGGCAAGTACCTTAACCGGTGTAGCTACAGGAAAACTTTCTTAGGAGACTTTTTGAGTAATCTAACTGAACTGCATTCACCGAAAAATAGTACAGTCAGCTAGAAAAACGTCAATCCTCACGTTTTCTTTTTATGATGCCAATGTCAATCAACGTCCTTGGTGCGTTTAGGGGGGACTCGTACGAACAATGGAATTTTCTTCTATGACGTATGGTTTTGGAGAGTTGGTAAACTCTCCAAAAACTATACGTCATAGAAGAAAATTCCATTGTTTATTTATTAAAACTTGAACGTGAATTCCATTGTTGAAATTAAGGGCTCTTATCGATTCTATTTTAATGATAAGATGGTTATCTACTTATAATTACTTAATTAAGAAGTGAATGCACTTAAAAACTAAAGTGTTTACCACTGGGAGCTATACCTACCACCACTAGGTACTTAGGTCAGTACCACAGTAGGTACCGAATCATTATCATGATCTTTCTGCCCTTAAATTGTCTCATGATACTTTGTAAAAATCCAATCATCAAAATAACTACTCATTCTCATCGTACTTTTTCCATTTAAAACTTACGTAAGTATCTGCAGATCTTTCAGAGGCGTAGTTGCGTAACACACTAACAGCAGGAATAACTTTCATTTTGACAGTTAAACAACAATCATTGCGTTATTTACGTTGTTGAGCTGACAATTTTTTCGGACATATGAAGCAATGGATTAGCAATATCCTTCAAAATGATTCAGATTGTGATTGATAGTGTATTTATAGGGTGCTGATCTCGATTTTCGTGCGTACGGAATATTTTGGATGTAGGTAGGTAAGTACGTTTGGCTATTTTAATGTTTCACCACTTTTCAACCTTATATTAAGGGCATTATAATAGACCCTTACGTGAAAAGTGGACAAACAACCGCCAACTTTGTCGAGTGTACAGTCAACTACGGATTAGTGCAGCAGCAGTAAGGGCGTTTTTCGTAGTAAAAGTGTTATCACTGATGTGCGGTTATTGTACGTTCTTCTTCGCTTTGCTCTTAACAGAACTGTCGTAGTCATGTTGTATTGTGTCCAATCGGAGGTGTAGTCGTAGGTCGCTTCACGATCTCTTTCCATATTCAGGCCCTGTTATGACAGTTTGGCGCATTCATTAACAGGGCTTCCAACCGCGGAATTCAGTCCAACTCGTCGGTGACCTCCCACGTGGCCCACTATTACTTACCTTCTATTCTGCCCTGCACCACTAGACGCTCTATGGAGTCATTATGACAGAACCCACGATGCAGGAGAAATTCTTAGACTAAGGCAAAATTAACCTTTACCAACAAAACTGCTGCAATTGCTGGGTACACCCCAGAGATCAAATGAGGTTTTAAACAGCAAAGTTTAGACCACGATTCCAGCATCGATGATTTTCACTTGTTTGTCCTCATCTACGAGAAAAATAGAGCGATCTATTCATAGTCTAGACCACATGGCATAATTAAAAGTTAATTGAAACATCAATTAATTACAGATGTCTTGTTACGTCGCAAGCATTTACGATTGCGATGCGATAGATATGAATATTTTATTGAAACCGGTTACACTGCCTACCTCTACGAATTCGTGGAATTAAGTTTTTTTTCCCCATTGCGCGACGCAAAGGAGGTTAATGTGTTTATCAGCCTATGTATGCATGTTTGTTGCTTTGTGGCGCTCGCTCTAGAGAACAAACGATTTTGATGATTCTTTCGTCAATCGATTTGTCTTAATCTTGTGTCACTAAAGACATGACAGTAATTATAGAAAGAAGATTAAAAAAGAAGAAAAAATTAAAGTCGACGAACTATGTCAACTGGGGTACGAACTGCACCCTAATTACGTAACACACTATCTATCACAATCTGAATCATTTTAAAGCCTATTGCTAATCCACTGCTTCTTATGTTCGAAAAAATTGTCTGCTCAACAACGTAAATAACGCAATGAATGTTGTTGAACTGTCAAAATGAAACCCATACCTACTGTTAGTGTGTTACATAATTACCCCGCAGGTCTGAAAATCATTTTTAGTTTTCTCTAATAATTTTTCATTTTAAATGACCATTTAGGATCTATAACGATTTAAAGTTGGTTAGCAACCATTCTCACTCACATTTTCAAAATGTATTATAAAGCTGTGACAAAGTTCTTACATAATCGTATCAAAGGTCTTATTAACGTGAAAAATTATAATTACCAATAATATAATTCAATATAGTTAGTTCTTAAAATGGAATGACAAACCCAGAATGTTACTGCTTTGAAAGATAATTTAACCGACAGTTACTTAAAGCTTTATTTAATACAGTCAGAGAAAATAATTCTAACAAAAAAGTGTAAAATATAATAAAAGTTAATCTAAATAAACCAAAAACAGGATTGCGTAAAAACTGAACTTAAAAAAAAAATGGAAACAAAATAACATATTTTGTCTCCAATCCCACACCCAATCTCAAGCAGTCGATGCTTTTTTTTACAATAAATACCTTCTTTATTAGCTTTGGGATTGTAGACAAAAATATGTCATCTTGTTTCCATCTTTTTTAAAGATCACTTTTTACGCAGTCGGGTTTTTAGATTATTTAGATAAATTAAACGTTGACATAGTAACTACAGTCAGGAAGGAAGGTAAGTCTAGGTGGAAGGACTGAAATCTAAGCCATTACGAAAGCGTAATGAAATCAGAAGCATCATCATCATGTGTCTAGCCTTTTCCCAACTTTGTCAGGGTTGGCTTCCAATCTAACCGGAAGCAGCTGACTACCAGTATTTTACATTGAGCAACTGCCTATCTGACCTCCACAAGCCAGTTACTTGGTATCACGATACCCCTTGCTAGACAGGTAGAAGTTCGGAGCACTGCATTGACTGCATACAATTTAAAGTTCCTTAATGCTAAATCTACAAAATGAAGAAAAATATCCTAAATGAAGCAGTTGTAGACAAAATAAGGCCGGAAATAAAATTTATGAAGATTTTGGAATAAAAGGGATTCTAGTTGGGACGGTAAGGTTCCCTGGGTTGTATATTCCAGACTGCAAAAGAAGAAAACTATCATATATAGTGACCGGCCCGAATCTTGAGCGCTCGATTGAAGCGTGGGATCAGTTTGCGCATTTGTAAACCTATGGTAAAAAAGTCCCCACTCTTTCATCGAGGGCTCAAGATTGGTGCCGGTCACTGTATCTACATAGCTATTTCAGACATACAAGAGTCTGAACAACTCCTTCAGCATCCATGAAACAAAGAAGAACTTCGATGACATCGACGAGGATATTGAGACCCATTAAAAATGCTCATGCTCTGACGCTTGATGAGGCAAAAGAAAAGGGGGCCTTTTCTTTTGCCTCATCAAGCGTCAGAGCATCACCAGACAGTTTCTTACTCATACCTACATAAATAAATGACGTAAGTAATTCTGACGCAACAAAATTCGTATGCAGAACAAGCAAATGTAATGTAAGTAGGTACCATGGAATGAATACTACCTATTGGTTCCAACGGAGGCGTGAGACCTCGCACGCACTACCAGACCGTTCGAGGAAAAATATGACAATGCGAAGTGGACAACATCCGTACCTTAAGATGACGTTTTTTTTGGGTGGGAAGTCATCAAATAACTTCTTCCGCTCTAGGCGGAGCGGGAGGGCGTGCCAGACTATTACTGACTAAAACCCACCAGCGTTCCTTCAGTTGCCTGTGTGCCAGGACCACGGTAACCCTTTCGGAAAAACCCGCGACCCTGGCAGGCATCGGCCCTAACGGACCCCCTCAATGTGTGCTGACATCTATTTGATGCGCGCGTGGAACACAACGTGCCGTTGACCCGGGCCTGGTCCTTACCCGACGGCGAGCTACCCATTGTTACCCGTCCGCAAGCCCGCGCCTACGGTTGCCGGGAAACGGCTATCGACTCCCGACGCCCAGGGCGTCTCCTGCAGCGACTAGGGACGTGAAGGCGCAACGATTTCCTCTCCCTCACGTGCTCCACCTCCTCCTTCGCGAGCATTACTCTTTCGCAGAAGGAGGAGATGCCCTCTCGCTCCGTACCATGGCCTGGACCAGGGCTGGACGCGAGAAATCGCCGCCGCCAATCGCCTCCGCAAGGACAAGGCTGTGCTCCGCCCAAGCCAGGCAGACCTCCACCGTATGCTCCACCGTGTCCTCCAGGCAATGCACATAATGGTAAAACCCAGGCCTTTGCTCCCGCCTTATCCAGAACAATCATATCCGGTGAGGACCTGCGTCAGGCGGAAGATGACGATACCGTGGCGCCTCTCAATCCACTCCTCAAAGAAGGGACTTACCGCCGCAATTGTGGCGTGCCCAACCTTAAGATGGCCTATTGTAGTATTTTGGCAGTGCCTGAAAGCTGCCATATCCTACGCCTATTTATTTGTTTAAATATAACACTTAAGTATAGGACAAACATATTTTAAACAAGTGTACTAAGGGCTTTCTTACCGCACAAGGCGATCTCTTGACAACCTTTGGATGGACTGAAAGAAGGACAGACATTTCGGGCTGTCAGTGTACAAAAATTGCACTACCACCGACCACCATCATCACCTGTGTGGCCACACATAATATGATTGGCCTCTACCACTGCGTAGGGTAGGAGTAGGTAGAAGAACGCTGTCGGTGAACAGATGATGCTGCTGCGAGATTCAAGCTGGCACTTTTTTTAAAGGCTATCTCACGATGGTCAGCTAAACACTGATGGACTCTAGTCTTCAGAGACAAGTTGCGAAAGTCGGTTATAGAACTTAGCGATGGAAAGTTCAAAACCCACAATAACCGTGTCCTTATCAAAAAAGCATATTATAAGATTAAAGACGTTGAAGACAGAAGTTTGGCAATTATTCCTTCTGCACATGTGGTTTCCCTGGTACCTCATTAACGGCGTAACTATGTAAATGTGTATTAACTTATCCTCAATTACGATGTTTATTTTAGTTTTGGTTGTAACAGCAATCATGTCATTTGGTTTAAATACGTTTTTGTATTTTATTATTTTATATATCTTTTTTATAGTTTGTTAATGTAAGAACATTGTAGGCCTTGTAGACTGTACATTTGTAGAACATTTTCTATTTTATTAAATACCTGGTACCTACTAGTTGACAGACCTATATTGTCCTCCCATAACTGTAATTTGAAAACATTGTAAAAGCCAATTATTTTTAAAAGAGTAACCGTGGAGTTTCATGCCGGCTCTTCTCCATAGGAAACGACCAATTGGAACCGAGCACCTAGCTTCTGACGTTTTATAAGTGCCCGTGTAGGTTTATGTTTTTTTTTTTTTGAAAGCTTCTTCACATGTCCTATCAGCCAAGCCTGTGACCAAGATGTTTGTTTTAAACGTAGATCACGAAGGATTACGTGCATAAGTGCGTTTCTACAAAAAACACACATCACAAAATCGTGCGTTTCGACGCAATCTAGTTCTGACGCATTTTGTAACGAGTGGGCTTGTCCCCGTGGCGAAGTTGTTTACTGAGTGTTACGTATGTCGAGTCGTGACTTTTCTGGTAGGTTGGTACAATCAGCCTCAACAAGATGTATAAAGATGTACATCGACCAGAATTCGTTATTAATTCCGATCCAACCTGTCCCTTGCTGCCCTCTCCTAGCGACGCCCTCAGCCGAGACTCGTACTCCACAGGGGGTGCCCTTAGAGTGTTGTCGCCTAGTTTGTAAGTTTTTTAAGCCCTGGTTGGGGGCCTTAATTTATTAAGGCAACCACAGGCATGTCCGGTTAAGCAGCCGACAACCTCCTAGCATGACCTACGAGAAGCCATTAAAAAAAAAGAAAAAAATACCAGTATTCGTTTAACTGGCTACAATTTTGTTCCATAGTATTTAGTGACCGTACACATTAGGTACTTAATTGTACATACATTGATACAAGTATGATGTAAGATACATTTTAGACATACGTATACCTACTCATTCCTTCTTCCCATAAGGGTAGGTAGAAACTATAGAATGCCGCCTGCTACGATCCTTACATACTCCTTTTGCTTTGTTTACGTCCATACATCAAATTATAGACAATCAAATGATTTTTTGTCGATTTATCACCCTTAAATCGGCTCGGCCCGGTCCATATATATGGATATATACAGGGTTATTGGTAAAACACCAGCAACCTCTTAAGGGGTTATTGTACTCATCATTATAAACAACTTTTACTATGGACCAAACCAGAAATCACGAAAAAAAAACAGATTTTCCCTATATTTATATTCGCATAACACGTCAAAACGTAGGGAACAGCTGATATTTTTTTCGCGATTTCAGGTTTGGTCCATAGTAAAAGTTGTTTATAATGATGAGCACAACGACCCCTTAAGAGGTTGCTGGTGTTTTACCAATAACCCTGTATATGGACCGGGCGAGTTGGTACTAGGGATCAGTATGGACGAAGCTCCTAAATCTATTTAAGGCTGACTGTACGTATACATACTTATATGTATAAGTGAGTGTCGACTGTGTCGAGCTTTGAGATTGCACTCACCAGGAAAGCGACGGGGAACTACAGTTTCGAGGAAAACTTTTGATTGTTGACATGACGACAACAAGCTATACATTCCCAGTATAAGCCCAACAAGCAAAGTAATCTTATAAAAAAATATGATAAGTGTATTAACACTTATAAGATTCTTATAAGTGCATTGGTGTAGACTATTTTACTTATAGTAGCATTTCACAAGCCTTAATTTACTCAGGAGCATTTGCTTCTATAACTTAGTCTTCTAGTAAATACAAGTTTAACTTATAGAACAGTTACAAGACTCATATACTTATAAATGCATTTCACAAGACTAAATATACTCAAGAGCATTGGTTGCTATAACTAAGTCCTATAGCAACTACAAGATTAACTTATAGGACAGTTATAGGATACATTTACTTTTAACATACTTATCAGAGATCCTTATAAGTATTGGCATTATCGTCTTGTCGAAGTCTCTTATATGATTGTTAGCATGTTACGATTACGCTATGAGAGCAAACATGCTTACAAATTACTTGACCAAGTACTTTGTAAGTAAACGTCAGCCATTTTGTCAAATTATAGTTTGTCATCTCATAGTCAAGTGCAACAGATTATGTAATGGAGGGTTCCGTCGAAAATGATGCTGTACCTGTTGAGTGCTATTCTAATCATGAAGAACAGGAAGAAAAGGCCATGAGGAAGAATATGATTCAGAAATAAAAGAAAGCACAGACTCTGAAAAGAATCATGAATTACTTCAAGATATACAAAGCTGGGCTATAAAATTGAATATAATGCATTTGACACCAAATGAACTATCAATAATATTATACAAAAGAATTAAAAACATTCTACCCAAAGATGCACGAACTTTGTTAAAAACAAATAAAAGTCTTGTAAACTTGCTTAAACAGTTGACGGACGAAAAAATAATCAAAGCTTAGTCAGATTTAACGGGTGAGGTTAATAAACAATTCATGAGGAACCCTAATTTGTTTTAAAATGGAGGAGAAGTGATAGTTACCAAAACTGTAATAAGTACTAATTTGCTAATAGTGATTCTATAAAGTACTCAATGCAGAGCATTTTTAAAACATGGCGAATATTCACAAGAATCATTGAAATTAAATTTTAACAACAACTTCACAATGTTCAATTTTGCTCTAGGCGTTAAGAAAAAATCAATATGCGGTACATATTCACAGTAAATATGACTTCCCCACCAGTTTCCACACTATATTCACAAAGTAACTAGCTATATTAAAAACGAATGAATACTAATGGAATTATTTATATTAGTAAGGAATATAAAAAGAAACAAATTTCTCAAATACAAAACACGTGCACGTTACAGTTTATACCTATATAATGTACTTATAACAAATAACCAAGTATGTTACAAGCGCATTATAAAATTGATAGGTTTCATAAGATACTGGAGTCAAAGCGTTATAGAAGCACTAGTGCCTGTAACTGCATAGGCTAAGATTGTTATAGAAACTATTGTTTTTCGTCAAGTATATTATACGAGTTAATGACTTTATCCAAGTTCATTATAAGATCGTTACAGAAATATATGCTCCTATATTTGCGCCCAAATCCTTGTTTGTAGCATACTTCAAGTATCTTATAAGTGCATGAAAAAATAGTCTTGAGACCATTATAAGTACCCGATTTTGCTACTTGGGAGCTGACGTCGCATTGTATAGGCTTTCCGGACAGTGAGAAGTCAGCTTATACTGGAAATGTTGGATATGTCGTCGTGCGTATTACATTTAGGGACCGGATGACTCAAAATTAAACAAGAATAATAAAACGTAGCTCTAATAGGTAATAAGACTGGAACCTACAACTGTGATTGAATCTACTATTAAGCTGAAATAAAAAATGCCAGAAGCAACTTCTCTACAATTTTATTTCGTTACCAAGGTGACAATTCAGACAAATTAGGTAAAATTCAAGCACCACTGCTACTACCTCCACAGCCAGCACCACATTTGCTGCTTTGTTAAAATAAGTGGTTGTACCATTTCTTTGGAAAGGGAGCGCAGGGCATTCTCAGTCCGGGCGAACATGCTGGCCCACAGGTTCGCTCGATGTACAGACGCGGTGAAAGTAACTTTATTCAAAGCGTATTGCACATCTCTGTACTCAGCGAGCCTGTGGTTCAGATATGCCCAAATGGCTTACAATACTCTGCGCATCCAGTATAACAATGCCTACAGGGCGCTGTTATGTCTGCCGCGCTTCTGCAATGCGTCAACAATGTTCGCTGAGTCGCGCTCAGACGGCTTTGATGCCAGCTGGCGCAAAAAGACAGCCTCACTGCTGAGCAGGTTGCGTGGGAGCAGTAACAGCATCCTGAATCTAATTGGACAGCCCACTAGTGTGGAGCCTCACCCAGAGGTCTAAGTCTCTCTTAGTTATTAGGTACTAACATAGTTTTTTAAGTTCATACTAACAATATAAATTTAAATTTAATGGATCAATGGTTGTCTGAATTATTATTAAATTATTATATTTCGCATCCTACACTCCAATTATGTAACACTTCCTATCACAATAACTTTCTTTCTATGGATTTTGAAGGAAATTCCTAATCCGTTTCTTCATATCATTCTTCGTCTGCTCGACAACGTAAATATCGCAATTAATGTTGTCGAATTGTCAAAATGAAAGGCATTGCAATTGCAAGTATGTTACGCAATTACCCTGCTGGCTAACATGGATTAAAATTACTAAAGTTCAATTGAAATTGCGGCAAAAGTGATGTGGTGGGCGTCCCATCTATTTAATGCGTAAAATAAAATTCAGTCATTAATAAATACCTAAAACCACATGAAACGGTGACTGCTAGGTCTAAAGGTGACAATAATACTAATTAGAAAGGCGACGCGTTGATTGCGTCAATGGATGATTTCCCTAAACGAGGTAAAACATCCAAAGATGCACTTACCTACATACCTATCATATAACAGGGAAAAGTCACTTCTATCGGAATTAATAATGGTAGGTACGACGTTAAGATTACTCGTAGTATCAAATTACTTGAAAACGAAATTAGTGATGGAGAATCATCGAGAATTTTATGCTTACAAGCCCCTACGGAATGCACTGATCAGTAGCGTATCTAGTCCTAAAGGGGCCCTATATCATAATTTTGTTGAGGCCCCCAGGCCCCTTCCCGACTGCAGCGAAGCTCAATAGGAGGGTATTGTTATTTTACACAATAAATAAAATAGCTTCATGACAGCGGTCATTGTGTCCCTATTAAGAGAATAAAAGAGCGAGCGAGGCGAGCTACAAAATTAAAGTACCCTAGCATTAATTTGAGCATTCTTGTCCGGATAGGTTGTCTGTGTGATATTTTTACTAAATTAATGCCAGAGTTTGAGATTGAAATACCGCCTATGCTTGGAACCATTGTGAGCCATAACCGAATTACGTTAATTTATCATAATATTTTTATTAGGTATCCATTCAATACGGGCCTTATTAATAAGAGTTTGAGGTTTTGGATATTTTACGATTTTTTTCTTACTTTGTTGGGGGAGCCTGTAGCTTGGGGGCCCCGTATACGGCTGATACGGCGTTAGCTACGCCCCTGGCACTGATGTACCTATCTAGTCAATGTTTAAGGTTGAATAAGATCTCTTCTAATACTTATTGTAATCTCCTTGTAGAAATTAAGAATGGTCTATACTTACGGAATTTAGAGAGCGATCTTAGAGAGAGATCTTTAGACGAGCTACCGAATCCCAAATTTTGTTCAGCATTCAATTTCAAGTTTACTTATAATTTTTGGAATTTTCTGCTTAGCTGGTCAAAATAGCTTTTGACCCAAACTTTTTACAGGTAGCTAAGTAAGTAGATAAATTCATAACCATAGTCATAAAGGGTGATCATGAATAGGTACCTAAATCGTGAATAAAGTTGAGTAGGTAGATACCTAAATGCAGATCTAAATATTTATCAGTGTTTCTAGATCAACGTGGCGCACTGTAATTTCCGCACTGATTATTCAGATTAAAACTTAACTGCCACATTGAAATCATATCCCTTATCAATGTGACTACAATATAATTATACAACCACGACTCTGTTGTTTTCTGACAAACTAACTTCTTTCGTGATTTATAGGATTATGAAGATAAGAACTTGTAAAGTTTATTGTTACACAGATGCTGAAGATCGTGAATTCATGACCATACTAACGAAACCCAAAACGTAAAATAAATTAATTCGACTATCCTTTTCCGTCAACCCCTCATCCTCATAGGTAATGGTAGACCGACCACCACTTTCTTCAGAGGTGACTGAGTGGTGGTCATTACCATTTGAAAGAAATTGCCCCACGGACACATAATACCGGGATAAAAGAAAGTATTCAATATCCTAACCCAGGTCATTGTCTATCTGTGTGCCAAATTTCATTGAAATTCGTTCAGTCGTTAAGGCGTGAAAAGTTAACAGACAAACAGAGTTGTCATTTAAAATAATAAATAAGTTGGTATAATAGAAGGTATGGATATTTTACATCCGAAAGGCGCTCCCTCACCTCACATTCGCCTGTTATGAAACATTCGCAAGCACACAAAATAAGTCTGCGGTAGTGTTGCCCAAAATTGGTCTTGGTCTTGCAGTCTTGGTCTTTTTCTTGCATTTTCGCAAGACCAAGATCGACTTATTGTAGCAAGACCAAGACCAAGACTGAACCCTGCAAGATTTGAGCAAGACAAGACTAAGCCTGCGAGACTAGCGTCTCGCAGTTAAGTCAAACTGAGATTTGGGCGTTATTAAGTAGGTATTTGGTTTCCATCCAGATTTTGATAGACGTTCCCCAGTATCAAAACCGTATCGTCATAACACTAAAAGGTATTGTTTTGATTATTATACACTGTTACATTTTGATCGTTTTAGTCCCTTGGACGGGTGGTTTAACTTACAAAATACTATTCATCAACAACCTACACAGCAATGTAGCTCTTAAAATTAAAAAAATAGGAAGTGATAAAGTAATATTCGCAAAATGCATGAATCCAGTAGTACCGCTACGAGTTAGTTACCTACGTCACAGCGTACGTGCGTCGTCCGTGCCTAACTATCTACACTTCGCCTGCTTTTTTTTTTTTTTTTTTTGTTCCGGGTTGGAAAATCCTCATGGATGTCCCCCGCCCTGGGGGGGCGGAGGGGTCTGTCAGACTCTTACTGACTAAAAACCACCCCGGTGTTCCGTCTCACACCTACGCCGGGGGTCGCGGGAACGTACAAATCTTCCGCAACCCCCGGCTGGTGCTGGCCCGCCTCTGCGGGCCCCGTCCGGTCGAGCGGGGGGAGTGAGGTGTTTGACTCCCCCCGCGACGTCTAAGAGGGGCGCGCGTGGAACACTACGCGCCGCCACCTCGGGTCCTGATGTATGGGGGGCGACGGACGTCCCCGAGTCCGTTGCCCCTGGACCCCTTTAGGGGGGCTGGAAGAGGGCGTTGTCCGCCCTCCGCCGACGCCCGGTGCGCCTGCTGCGGGCCGGGTGAGAGGATGAGATCTCTCGCTCCCTTTCCGCAGCTTCCTTCTGCGAGATGACTGTTTCGCAGAAGGATACCACCGCGTCCCAGGACTCCTCGCTGCCGACCATCGCATTCACAACGGCCGGCAGCGAGAGGTCACTGCCTACTCCTGAGATGAGGGCACGGCGCGGCTCCTCCCAAGCGGCACACTCTGCCAGCGTATGCCGTGCCGTGTCCTCCCGGCAGTCGACGCAGTGGTGACACCGGGCGTCCGGCTCCCTGTTTATGCGACACAGGTACTTCCCGAAGCAACCATGCCCCGAGAGCACCTGCGTCACCCGAAACGACAGGGAGCCGTGCCTCCTCCCGAGCCAGTGGTCGAGCACCGGCCGGACCGCCTCAATGGTGACGAGGCCGGCGGTAGGGCGTGAGAGCCTGTCCCGCCATTCCGCCACCAGGACCTCGCGGAGCTGCGACCGACGCTGCTCCATTTGTCGCAGCATCGGTCGCTCGCCCCGCGCCCGCGCTTCCTCGCGCCACCGGTACAGTGACGCGAGCACCTTCGCCTCCAGGTCCCAGGGCGGGGATCCGGCCAGTACACAAGCCGCCTCGTAGGAGATCGTGCGATAACCCCTGATGACTCTGACGGCCATCGCTCTCTGCGGCTTTCGCAGAACAGAGATGCTGCCGGCCGTCAGGTCAGCCGCCCAGATCGGGGCCCCGTAAAGGGCCATCGATCGCACGATCCCCACGTAGAGCCGCCTACAAGCGGCGCTCGGGCCCCCCAGATTGGGAAGCAGCGTTGACAGCGCCCCAGCCGCGCCCAACAACTTGGGCGCCAGCTGCCGGAAGTGGGGGCCGAAATCCCACCGACTGTCGAGCACCAACCCCAGGTACTTCATGGTGGGCTCGACAGCGATTCGAACCCCCCCCCACCACAATGTGGGATCCGGATGGTGGCGCCCGCCGGGGACCATGAAACACCATGGCCTCCGACTTGTACACTTCGCCTGCTGTATCAACTTAGGTTATTGACTCGCTCAGCTGATGTTCAAAACAAATTAAATGATTCCAAATCCTTCATACTTTTACGAGCTAAGGACCGTCATAATTGCTTTGCGCCTAGGTTTCGGGACATAATAAAATTTAAAGAATTATGCTCCTGCTAGTTAAGGCGTATGTTAAAATGTGGAATCAAAATTTATTTACAACGATTTGAAAAGAAAAATGTTCTAGTTACTAATTAGGTACCTACATGATTTAATAAAAATAGTTCTGTTATTAACCTAATAGACAGTGTAGACAGGGTGTTGTGGCGCAGCCTGGGTGAGGCATATATTTAGCAGTGGACTGCTGTAGGCTGAGTTGATTGATTGATTGATTGACAAACCTAATAATTAATGACCTCTGAGTTATTTATCACTTAGGGCTACACTTCGCGATAGCGTAAAATAGCACCATGGTAACGAACTCCAGGTTGGAATACACGTAATTACAATACGTTATTTCTTTCGCGCGTCAAGGATCGTAAACAATAATACGCCGATGACGTCTTAGAGAAAATTAATTGTTTATTTACATGATATGTGCTGCCCTTAGAGCGCGGGACGCGCGCCTTTCGCATTGCCAATCAATGGGGTTTGGGGGCGGAGTTTGGTCTAGCATTGGCTAATTTTTGTGAGTCCACGTGGACTGCACTTACGCGTCATTTGTCAAATAGTTCGTAAGTATTGCTCACTTTTAATGTAATCTACCCCACACACACACACATCTGTGTCTAACATTATGTAGGTACTTATGTTTCAAAGTTTATATTATTCTTCTATTCAGCGAAATTTAAAACTAAAAGCGAGTCGAGTAGGTCTAGTAACAGTTTTTACGCCAGCCAATGTTTAGAGGTTCACTATGCCTTTGTTAATTTAAGCTCAACATGTACCTACTCTGTTACGTTATTTTAAGATCTAAACTAACGTGTTTAATAAATAGCAATAGGCTAATAGGTATTTGCAAAACTTGCGAGACTCTTGCTGCAAGACCAAGACCAAGACTGAGAGCGCAATACCAAGACCAGGTGTATTGACGCAAGACCAAGACCAAGACTCGCTAAGTCTCGTCTTGGTCTTGCATTTAGGCAACACACTGCGCGCGGCTGAAATCGGAAATAATCGTTTGCTGCCATCTCGACGTTTATATCAGGTGTCCAGAGAGAGTGTTGTGTTCCGTGTTGTCCAAAGTAATTAATCGCCATCATTATGCCGAAAGTTATTAAAAGTGCTGGCATGGATATAGTCTTGAAGGTCAAACATGCGCGCAGACTTATCTTGCGCGCTCTCTGAAAATTGTATCACGGGTGCTCCCACTCACTACTACCTACTGTTACATTAAGGGTTGCCTCCTTTTTGGTACGAGGAAAGTACCTAATATTTCATTTCGGTAGAACGAAAATGAAGTTACACAGCTTATAAAAGTGTACCCTACCTACTTATTTATTTTTGAACTTACCTATTTATCTTTAAAAACACATTTTTTGTTACTTTTCGCAACGTTGAACAAATATTTGTCTTTCTTGAATATACTAACAGCCTCTTTGCAATCAAACTTTAAATTTAAATATTTCATTAGCTCGTTTTGAATTTACTTTAGGGAAGCATTGTTCCTTTCGTCTCTACACTTTACATTCCCAAGGGAGAAAATGCCAGTAACAGTCAGCGTTACGTAAATAAAGTACTTATTTTAGCGTAGGTACTTTATTGGTGTCTTTAATTATAAAGAACACCTACACGAAAAAGAGGACAATACTCTATTTTAGAGTACAGCACCCTAATTACGTAACACACTATCTATCACAATCTGAATCATTTTGAAGCCTATTGCTAATCCATTGCTTTTTATGTTCGAAAAATTAGTCTGCTCAACAACGTAAATAACGCAATGAATGTTGTTGAACTGTCAAAATGAAACCCATTCCTACTGTTAGTGTGTTACGTAATTACACCGCGGGTTTTAGAATACGGGTACCCTAATTACATTAAAGGCGCATGGTCCGGTGAATCTAATGTTACAAATTGTATCATTACAAGTTTCGCACTGTACCCAATGCTCGATTCTCCTCGCACATCGATGTAGGTAATGCTCGAATATGAACTGTTACCTACATTACAGGCGAATGCTCCCGGTGATAGCATTCGCCATCATTTTGTGATATTTTTCACCAATTTGCCGTTATCTGCAGCAACACAGAGGGCAACTACAGCTGTTGTATTGTTCTTTAATTTTCGCTGTATACTCGTACGACGTCTGCTACCATGTTCTAGTTTTACTAATTAAACATTTTTAAACAATTTGACTCTGCGTCAACAAAAAGTTATAAATAGGTACCGAATAACAATTGAACACGGAAGCAAATGCCACCATTTTGAGTTTGTCACACTTGATTAACAAGTCTTTAGAAAACTTACGTGGATACTTGAGGATAAAGACAAAGTGGCAGTGACTCCACTTATTAGTCATTAATTTTAATGATAACTGGTCCTTGAGAACACGTTACTGTATATCTACTTAGCTCAAAGATAAAGGAAAACAACTCCCTTAAAATGTTCCTCAATTACGTCTTATCTTTTTAATAACAATAAAAAATAATATTGGGAATGAGTACAGTTTGTCTGTGGTATATTTCTTTATTACTAATTTATTTATTACTTACCTATCTATACTATATATATCTATACTATATATATCTATACTAATTTATTTATTACCTATTTATTTATTTATTATTTATTACCTAAGAACAGTAGCTATACAATAGCAGATTGTACGGTGATCCCAAAACTCCACCAGCTTTCTATCTCTTGCAACAAATCTATGCCCCGGTGAACCAGAGGTGGAAGAGCGCCTCTGTGGTCAAGACTTTAAGGAAAAGGTCCTTTAATTTTAGAAATACACACATCAAAACTGTCTCGGGATCAAGGTATTTAAAACAAAATTTTATAGCCATATTAAAATTAAATAAAAATGTATATTTACACTGATTAAATAAAATGTTTTCGTATGTATATATCGACGACGTACTCTCTGTTTTGCATTAATAGAGACTTCGCGATTTTTCTTTCTGCTGGATTTTTCACCTTAGTTAATCCTGATATAAAAATGTGATAAAAATAAGTTTTTAAAGGTTTTAATTGCGTATAATTAACAATTAGTAGTCTGTATTCCGCCGCTAACGCGCATAACACAATCGCAGCAAATCCGATACTCAATACGAGTTCATCCAAATCACGTTGCAGAATGACCGCCCACGTCCGTTGTAGCAGGCGACAAAGATTTTCTGGTGTGTGTATGGCATCCATATTTGGTAGAACTCTTCTTTGAAGCATATCTCATGCGTGCTCAATGGGATTCAAGTCTGGCGATAGAGCAGGTCATGGTAGGACGTTGATATTCGGTGCGGCAAGTGTGTTTGCAACGAGTATGACATTTTGTGGACATGCATGATCATAGGCAGAAATGAAGCACCATATTGGTTCCGCAAAGGAATGACAAAATCTGATACAATTGTTTCAGCGTAAATCTGTGCATTGAGATTGCCTCTGATCCAAATCAGTTCGGTTCTTCCGCCGATCCAAATACCCGCCCATATCCTGATTGTTCCACCACTGTATGCATAGACTTCCTGGTATGATTTTAAACGTTCTTGGCGTCCAAGGGTCCTCCAATACCGTGTACGTCTAGTATCTGGCCTCATACTAAAGCGATATTCGTCAGAAAAAAATACAAAATGCCACTCGTCTTCTGCCCAATTTCTGGTTCGCGAGCCCATTGTAAACGGGATCTGCGATTGCGGGGCTTAATAGTTCAATCATCCCTGAAGAGCTCTGAAGCCTTGTGACCAACATAATCGCGGTCACTGTACGATTTCATCGATCAGTAATTTGTATGTAACCATCTTGTCTGCGTGTGGTTATACGATCTCATCCTCCATGTCACTCTGCTACGCTGCCAGTGATACGGTAACGTGTCCAAATTTGACTGATAACACTCTGCGTAGAGCCCAGATCGATTGCCACAGCATATTGCCGATAACCAACATTCCCACGAATCTGATAATTTCTTCTCGGCTCAAATGACGTCTTCTCTCCATAATAACGTTCTTCTGTATTGATTCCACTCAGAAGTATGGCAGAAATTTTACTGATTTGACCTCAAACCCGTTGCAGGATTATATAGAAATACCACTTTATCTTTTGACCGGAATTACTAAAGCTATTCCCTTTTCAAATGACGAAATTTACTCAAAAGTATCCATAGGTCTTACAAAAAAAAACACGTGTGGCACTCGGGGACTGCCGCGGTAAAGCTATTGCACAGCATTTTTTATCAACTTATGCAATTATAATTATTTATTCATTTTTTATTTACGCAGTATTTTTTTTTTCTTTGATATTAATTCAAGTACAGTCGTACCATATACATACACGTTAAGCGAACGCTCGGCCGAGCTACATGGTAGGCGGAGTGGGGGGTGTTAGGTTTTATTTTTGTTACGGAATTTCTTAATTCGGTCGCCGCGCTCAAAGCCCGCGATAAAAGCTATGCAATAGCTTAAAAATACAATCAAAAAACCAGATTTTTAGTAACTAGCAAAAACGTGCTTGATCCCTAGCTACTTTTGACGTATGTATTACTTCTCGTAGCGGTGACGCCGGGCGTCCCGCCTTTTCCGACTTTCACACCATGCCGGTATGTGCAAAGGCGACACGATTTCCTTTAGTTTTTATTACAGCGATTGATAATGCTCCAATCCAACAGGGGCACTGTTGGATTAGAGCATTATCGAGCGATAAAATTTGACTTGTGTCATAATTTTACTAGAGTGGTTGAGCTCCTTAAGTTCTGAGTGAGCTTCACGATTACTGACAAATGCGTGCACTGACTGGACAGGTCTCAGGTCAGGTTTGACTAATATGTTTCTGGCAAAATATTCGAGCACGCTTCGCTCGCTCTTACAGCCTAGCGACTCTTAATTCCTAAAACTTTTCTGTTTATGTCGATTAAGCACCTACTTCGCGCTCGCCGTCTTATCGCATTTAGCGATAAGACCGCCCATTGTGTTACACTATGTAAAATTTCTACATTTACATATATATCTGTAATTTTTATGGTGTACATAATAAAGAGTATTCTATTCTATTCTACTTAAAAAATCTAACTTATCTGAAGCAGAGTACTAAAATGTTCGACATGTCCATGTACACCTATTTAAAAAAAAATAAGGCTTATTGGAAAAAGTTTAAGGACCGGCGGCGGCGGGGCGGGGGCGGCAGACAGAAGTTTATGCCCCGCCTTGAAAAAATTCTAGATCCGACACTGTCTGATCATGCTGTACCCAATAACAACAACAATAGTCTACAACGGGCACGGCCTGGTCTTAGATTATTTGCTGCACTAAATGTAGAACGATGTTTTCCGAGTTCGGAGACCGCATGATCTAAACATTCTCGTACGCAAATACGATATATTTAATATACAAAGCGATTAAAAAAATGCATGACAATGAAGTTAAAAATATATTTGCAATTATATTCCTATCTTAAAACATGCGGGCAAGGTTTTAAGTAATTAAGACGCGTTGCCTCCATTGTCATAGTAACTGGGACAGGTTATTCCAGAATTAAACAAAAGTTTTACATACGTTGATATGAATTTATTAAATTAGTGCACTCATTAAAATATAACAACACCATTGGTCTCGTGGTGAGATCATAACCTAGGTACCTACCTGTACTAAGGTTATGTGAACGAATTTCGATAGGCAGGTATTAGGTAGGATTTCGCGGGAACCGAAGTCCTTAGTTTGGATAATGTTTCTAAAGGCTGATTTTACCAAAGTCCGTCCGTTTATCTTATATCCGTGGAATAAAATTTACGTCTGACAGTTCTAGTATGGAAAAACTGTCAAAAATTTTAAATTTAATCTCAGGGTAAGACTTATTCTAGATATAAAAGTTTGGTGCTAAGATATTAAGACACTTGCCAACCTTTAGATGAGGATGGGATCCAGTATACCGCCATTAGTAAACTAGTTTCCATGATTATACTTGGAAAAAATGGATTTTCTTACAAAACGAGTAGCTATTTAGGTATTATTACAAATTCTGCCTAATACGACGCCATTTCCTTACAATAAAAGCACAAAATATGACAAAATTACCGAGATATCTAAATATTCATGTAGTACCTACGTAGTAAGTACGTTAATAAAATCTTCATGCATTGTAAACTTTATAGATCGGCGGCTGGTTATCATAGCCGAGTTTCCGGAGATCCTTTGACACCATGGACAAGGAAAGCGTCACAGTCCCATAAGATTCTGTCCTCAGCACTGGAAACAAAAAAAACTTTACTTGTTTAGAGCGAACTTGTGAGCAATCTGTTGAAAGCCATTTTATAATGGACTGGTGTGGAAGACAACGTAAGAAAGTAATTTCTGCCCTTTGTTAATTTGACCTAAAAAGGCACCCTTTTCATGTAAAAACTAAAAGAAGTACAACCCATATTATGTAGGTACAGCTATTTAAATGTGGGTAGTAAAGTGGCGAAATGAGAGTGTGCACAGGATGTGTGTAAGATAACACAATCCTTGGGTAAATACAGGCGTGATAATTAACCATCAACATCAACTGCCTAGCCTTCTCCCAACTATGTTGGAGTCAGCTTCCAGTCTAACCGAATGCTGCTGAATACCAGCTCATGTTATGATACAATATGTAAAAAACTTACAATAGTTATCCTTCCCAGTTGCCAGCATTTTAGGGTCTGCCAACTCAGGGTATCTGCCGGTTATCCATGCCAACCATTCGCCTAGCAAGGTGGCAGCTTGTGGGCGCACAAGAGGTGCTGAGACCAGACTTGGGCCAGTGGTAGGCGGCATTAAGAACAAGGAATAGCCTCTTAGGGCATCACCACTGATGGTGTTTTGAGCCCTCACTGTTATTATTATTTGGGGCCCTGTAAAATTAATTGAAAGCCATTGAAATTGCGTGTCTAACGCAATTGAAGGGTACAGGAAAAGAAGGGTCATTGTCAGTATTTGTTTAATATTGAGTTGACAATGCCATCTAGTGGAAAATTCATTAAGCTTTCAGGCTAAAAAACAATAAAACGCTAAAAGAGATCAGTGTAATCATGCGACTCAAAAATTGTTTACATATGGCTGTAGGAAAACAAGATCATGGTCACCGTTGTTGTTTAAAAAAGATCATTGTCTATGGACTCTGATCTTTTTTCTCGTTTTAAGATTAAGTGACAGGTATATACTGTAATTATTATATTGCCTTCTTAATAATATAAAAATAAAAATCGCTTTATTTCGGACACAAATATCCTTATAGTGTTAGTAACATACAAAAAATAACTTATTGCCTAGTGTTAGAAAAAATCAACCTCCGCACAAACTGCTGTACAATCGGAGAGCCGAAGCTCTCGGCTCAGCTTTCAGGATGCTGTTCCGACTGCCCCTCACTCTCCTCAGTAGCGACGCAGTTATTTTGCGTATAATTGCATAGAAGCCTTCGGTGCGGGCTTGCGCAAACATTTCCGACGCGCTACAGTAACGAGGCAGCCCCAACAACATCCTGAACGCATTGTTATATTGGACGCGCAGGACATCCAGCGATCTCTTAGTACAATTGACCCATAGATTTCCCGTGTACAAACTTCGGCAATAAGCCTTGAAAAGTGATACTTTTACTTGGATTTTACTTTAGTTTTACTAAAAGCAGTACCTATTAAAATATCTCAGAAAACATTTTAAAATAAAAAGTTTTTTTTAAATTATGAAAGCTTTTTTAATTTTCTCAAAAATTATAACGTTATGACAATGATCCTTCTTTCCCTGTACCCTTCAATTTGTAGAGGACTAGAAAAATTGATGTTAACGCAAAAAAAATGTTGCTGAAAATTATACTTACAACCAGAAACATTAGTACTGCTCAAAACCATTTCTAAAGGTAAGTTCAAGACGACCCGTTCAGGGTCAACCCCAGACCGTGCCATTTGACTGGTGCCTGATGTAAGACCCGAAACAGGCTCCCAATCAGGTCCCCAAACGGTTTCATAGTGTACATAGATTTGATCATCAAATACGCCACCAGGAAAGGTCACATATTCAATCTGACCCGTAAATGATACTAAAAACTTCGTGATCTCACTATCTTTCATTGAATTTAGACCACGATTTATCACACAATAAACTTAATATGAAACTACCTAATCACTGTGTGGTGCTCTGTGGATATCACAATGAAAACAAAACAATCGTTGCTATAGCAACGCGTAACTGTTGCCACTATACAAAAATAAAAAAGGACCTATTCTCATAGCGGTTAAATGCGATCAATTCATAAACTTCTATAGGAAATCCTTGATAAATAATAACTAATCCTTCTCCAAGTACACCAGTATTATTAATTTGCTTATGTTTTGCAATTAAAATAAAGTTTCAACAACCATGTTTTTTTTCCCTGCACGCGGTGTTTTTTGTGCACCAAAGACAAAAGAAAACATGCTTCCGTTCTGCTGTTTTACCGACTTATTTTTAAAGTTTTGCCACAAGGTGGCGTTGTATGTGCTTTCAAAAACCTAATCGGCCACCATTGTGAAGGCGAATCTATTGAATACTTTGAGGGTTTTTACGTTTTCTGTGATAATTATCGGCGAAATATAAAGATTTATTCGGTAAGATACAGTGTCCAGTATTCCGGCAACCGAATTCAAACTACAATTCGTGCTAGAAGTGCTTAATTTCGAAACCTAGATGCGTTCAAAATGTCACGCGAAGTGAGCATCAAATTCGTGAACACCATACCATGCACTAAATAATCTTAGTTTTCTTTGGAATAAGTGTTTGCTACCGGTGGAAGTGAGTTGTTTCGCGCCCAGAGTACATGTGGCACGCTATGGATACTTAAAAATTTAATGTGCGCTGATGAAAACGTTTCAGAAGTATCTGTACACGTCGTAAGGGAGCGCAGTTACGCGGGCGAGGGCTTCAAACTTGCCGGCATCATTATGGTGGACTGAGGGAGTGTTTGTTGACGGACTGGTGTTGAATACGTGTAGTAAACAGTGCCGCGCACCATGTCGGGCGGCTCGCAGCACAACCCCAATGGGCGGCAGTCGCAGCTGGGCTCTGGATGGAGCCCCCTGCAGGTGGTGCTTATTATTCACGTATTGTTGATCACTAACTAACCTATATGAATTTCGTAACATCCTGTCGGGAATTATTTCATTTGCATGCTGTTTACACGAATCTTACATTTAATGTGCAGCAGCAGCAAGCAGGTATTACTTACGAAAACTCATTTATCGTTTAAAATTGTAATATCCTTTGTGTAGTTAGTTTGCCCCTGAGTTGTTTGAGTGTGTGCTAATCACATACCAATCAGCTGTTTTCATTGACATACTTGGTAAGGTGACACATATAATGGCATTCTTGGTATCAAAGTGATTTACCACAGATATCAATTTGTTGTTATTTACAATACCTATTTACTGAGAGCCTACAGTAAATAAAATAGTTTAGTATGCAAACTAGAGACTGACTGCATCGCCAATTTTATTGAGATTATTGTTGATGCTTCTGTGGCATTCACACTTTTTAGAATTATCTTTATTCTGGTTTCTGAATACTGTGTATGTCATCACTCATCACTAACCCACTTGAATAGAATAGTGGGAGGCAATGAAGACCTCAGCTGATCACATCAAATATTGTATGAATTTACCTTATTAAATTAAATATGAAAAGAAAAACAATTAAATCAATTAATTCTAGAAATTTATTTCAGTCCAGTTAGCAGTGTGTGCCACTACCAATTAATCTATTTGCAATTAATGACAAGCAATAAAAATCTCTCATAAATTTGATTATTATTGGACACTAATTTAATTAAGCAATGCTAAAAACCAATTACCATTTAACTCTTTGATTAGCCAATTTGCTTTTTAAAACATGGTTAAGAAACTGAAGGAAAAAAGTTACTTTCAAAATCTAATTGTAATCCTATTATACTTACATGTCATTATTTGATGAGCAATCCATGCTTGGCATCAGGCTAATAGACCGAGTTCCAAACATCGAGATACAAAGACCTATGAAGGTCATCGATATTGGATAGCGTATTTTGGAACTCCAAGGCAGGACACCTGGTAAGGCACAGTGATGACAGGTGGAGTAAGGCTGTGACAGAGTGGCATTCAAGGACTGGACGACAAGATGTGGGCTGTCTGCCGGCGTGATAGGCGGACAACATTTTTGCCATGCAGCAAAACCTGGATGAGACTGGCACAGGAGCGTGGGGATTGGCAGAAGAAAAGAGAGGCCTATGCCCAGCAGTGGGTGAAGTGGGGCTGGGGATGATGATGATGATGATGAAGTCATTATTTTAAATAATAAAACTAACAAAATCCACATCTGTTAGATTTATTGCGACTATTTCATAAGTAGGCATGTATTTTTATCTATTTGTAGTTTTGTATTTAATCCATATTATCTATGGCTGCGATTCTCACATAACTACTGAACCAATTTTGGTGCTTTTTAACAATGTTAAAATTCCTCTATTTTCGAAACTTAAATTAGATTTAAAGCCAGAAACTGTTAAGAATACAAATATTATTGTATTGTACTTAAAAATGATTTTGTAATTAGGTTATAATAGTAATGACTTTTATCTATCTGTATTTTAGCAATGTCCTTTCTATTCTAACATTCAATCTTTTGCAGTCAACAGCTGAACAAAAAAATGCTATTCTGGAAACTAAGGCAAGGAGTTAGGTCCTCGCCCTAGTTCCCAAAATAGCATATTTTCTTGTGTGTATAACATACAATAGCCTCCTTATCCCTTAATACCCTTTTCATAAACTTATCAACACTTAATTTGTAAGAAAAGAAAGCGTTATCCAATGCCACACCAAATTTACCCTAACTTTTAAAAAGAAAAACTTTGGAGTTTCCTTTATGGAATGTTTCTATGGGACTTTTTATATTGTTTCTGGTCTTTGTAAGTTGCTGTTGTTCATAATCCTTTCAAGTAAGAATATCCCTTTCATTTATTTGTGAATTAAAATAAAACAACACAATGGTAATTCTAATATTGTATTACCTGATTTATGATAAAGGTTTTCTTTTTTTTTTCTTTTTTCAACAATTTATTTCAAGGTTTTTGGAGGTTGTACTGGGTTTGGTAAGTCAATACAAAAAATCAAGGTGAAAAAAGGAATCCACACATCGTTTTGTCTCACAATTTCATAAGTTTTTTTACTTCTTCCAGTTGAAGCAACTTCTACTTAAGAAATAACATTGCCGAAACACCCTTTATTTTTCCACCTTATGTCTTCCCCTTTCTTAATTTCTTGTTATAAATCTACAACATAAAGTCAATGTATAAAACATCTGATGTGAAACCACCAGCCAACTGTAAATTTTCATGAATATTTATTATCTGTATAATAATGAATGTTCTAACCATTTCAATGATTTCAGACTTGCTTATCATTGTGGTTTTGGCGGGCAGCAATCAATCAGAGTTTATTTTCCACACATTTATTCTAATGAAACTAAAACTATATGTACCGGAATGCTCTAGAAATGTCTGGCTTAATTCAGTTTGGAATTAGCTCATACAGGCCATTAATTTGTTTTTCTTCTCAATTTAACTCTGTTTACTGAATTTAAGGTCAAATCGTTTGTCACTAGTTTTATGATTTTATTAAACTTATGATTCTCATTCCTCATTACTGAGAAGGAGGACTTGTTTTTTCGAAGCTAGAATTTATTTTAATTAAAAAAATAAAACTATAAATATGATTGAATTTTGGCATTGTCTTTTGGTGTACAGCATCTCAATCTCACTGGCAGCTGTTTTAATAAAGACTATATTTAGTGATTTATTCTCGTAGTTAAACCGACAGCAATAACTCATAACTCAATGTGGTAAAATAAAACATGGTTAAACCCTTAGATTAATATGGTTAAACCACAAAAGTATAACTTAGCTAAAACCGACCAACAATAGTCCCTGTCCACGAGGCACTGAGGAGCGACCCCTAAGTGACCCCTGAAGACCGTCGCCGATGACCCGACGTTGGGTTAAGTGGATACCGAAATCCGGACACAAATTCGATAGCCTATACCTAGATAGACTTGTAATGACGAGCCAAATAACTAGACGTCATGTTCGTGAACGGGCGCCGTCAGTTGGGACTGGTCATCTCTTAGCTGCCACGGCTTATTTTTATTATTAATCTTATATTTTGAATTGTTTCTCTATATATTTTTTTCATTGTTCTCGCATATAGAAGCAACAAGAATAATGTACCCAGGATTTTGTAATATCTTGATTTAAAAAGAGTGTCCTTGGAGTTTCTTGCCCGTTCTTCTCCATAGAGATCTACGTTTTGGAATGGGCAACTAGCTTCAACTTTCTGACTAACTGACCGACTCTTTGACAGTACAAAAGTGCCTGTAAATGGTTTAATTGAAATAAATACTTTGAGTTTGAGACAGAACTAACAAGGGTTTAATTTCCAAAATAACGTATACTTTAAATACGGTAGGTAGGTATTCAAAGTATGCTATTATTAGCTACGTCATCATTTACTAACTACTGATATTCTATTATTATTTCTATTGTACCTACGAAAGAAAACAGTTTTCCATCCAATTACTTTTGTACAACATAAAAGTAACTTTGGGACAGCAGGATTGTCATCAATAAAGCCAGATGCAGGCAATGTAAGGTGTAGATAGACAAACAGACATCACGATGACGCATCGTATCGCGACGACGATAAAGACCTATCAGGGTCGTCGTACTCATAAACCTAACTGACGGTATCTAAATCGTCATCACATCACTGAAAATTGTTACTTGGTATAACCTAGGGTTTTACCCCCTGTTTTCCTGCAAAACCTATTCGATTTAGAGCCATCATTTGATAGATTTACCAATCAGTTTTCAAGAAACCAGGATAAAGGATATCTCGCATTATTTTATCTAAGTACATTATTTCCTTCCTTGTCCGCATGTAGCCACAATCTATGTTTTTACACTCTAGGTACTCGGTACAATAATATACCCGACCCATTATGGCACATCGACTATGACCCCAGGTGCTCACGGACGATTTTTTACGCGGTTTTTTTTTGTATCGCGCTCTGGATTTTCAACTCCCGCGGGGTAATTGTGTAACACACCAACAGTAGGAATGGTTTTCATTTCGACAGTTCAGCAACATTCATTGCGTTATATACATTGTTGAGCAGACAATTTTTTCGAACATATGAAGCAATGTTTTAGCAATAGGGTTCAATATGATTCAGATTGTAATTGATAGTGTGTTACGCAATTCGGGTGCCGGTGTTGAGCCGAGCATTGAGAACCCAACAGCGCATCCCAGCGCGTCAAAAAAAATACACTGTTGGATTTTCAACTCTCGGGGCTGAGGAGTGCGTTGAAAATCAAGTGCGCGATAAAAAATCGTCCGTGATACGAGGGCTTAGTAAAAGGTCTGTCTCGTTGAGCTCGCTGTGTCATATTAATACCCAGGTAATAAAAATAGGTGATTCCGTGTAATAAAACATCCCGCCAATCAGTTACAGGTGGCGAACCTACTGGCGCGCGCGCCACAAGCTCACATGGCCTCGGACCGAGGTGTGACGTGGCACACACCCACCCCACCGCCACATCTCTACCACGTCCCGGCGCCTTCGCCCCCAGACCCTCTTCAGGTACACGCTTTGTTCTTAACACTATTCTGGGTAGCTTTGGGGCTGACTCGGACCTGGTGAAGTGACTCTGCCCTGTACGCTGCTGCAGCGAACACTAAAACTCGGGTCCCCAAAAGCTTCGGTGGCCTCCACATTACGGTTGTCATGAAAATAACGCCACCAGTGTTTAAATTTACGATGCAAAAAGCACTATTTTAAGACGAGCGTCATTGCGACCGATATGCGACTGCATCGCTGTCTTAGAAAACCCAATCTAATATGTAGTACATTGAAGAATTGGATCCATTAGCGTGCTTTTTATTTTCATTACTCTTGAAATGCGTGTTGATGCATGTTTAACCGTTTTTCAAAAACGATAAGATTGATTGTTTACGGCACCTATAAATGCTGAGCTTCACCAGGTCTCCTCAGCTAAGTCTAAGGTGTCTACTTTTACGTTTAAGCGGGCACCGACGACACGTCTGCTTTTCATGATTTGTACTGTCTTTAAATATGCGAATCTTCTATCTTTCGTGCCGAAATGTGTCTGCCAAGTCGTGTTTTATCACTTGAACGTAAGTATGCTCTGCGCTAAGATATAGCCCAGGTTATAATGTCATCATATTTGAATTTCTCTACTCACTTATGAAATCAGCTGTCACAAAACATCAAACCACCCATTAATTACAGATTTCAGGCTAAATGAAGTCAATATAGAAAATGTCACTGTTAAAGTGCCTTTAATTATAGTTTTTTTTTAAACAGCTTTATGCACATGATAATGATGGTCCCATAGCTCAAAGATCATCACGCTTCATAAAGGAAAAAGGCTTACAGAGTTTAGGTTGACTTCAAATCACAGCTAAATATCGATAATTTACAAAATGTCAACGACTGCTAGCCGACCTTCGCCACGTTAGGAGCATTAATTTGTAATTAATATTATTTTTATTACTTAATACTTCGAGAAGTTTGATTTATGACAACTCTTTTAAGTAATTATTAACATGACACTTATAATATTAGTTATACATAAATTATAAATAGCATGCATGCAGAGGCTCTTTTCCTTCCTACTACTCCACAAAAAAATCTAGAAATATGTCAGTCGTGCTTACAATGGTAACTCGGGCGTAGATAGTAAAAAAGCTTTCATTAAATAAAAACTTTTTTACAAAAAAAAAACAACCGACTGCAGCAAAAACACAAAAAAACGTGAAAAATAACTTTATTTTCGGAAGTCGCTGTCTTTGGTTGTGTATTTTCGTTTTTGGGCACCGACTTCCGAAATTAAAGTTATTTTTCACGTTTTTTAGTGTTTTTGTTTGAAGTCGGTTGTATTTTTGGAAAAAAGTTTTATTTTTCACTTTTTAGTTGTGGTACCTACCCCACACACATTCGTATACCACTACTTGATATGTAAATAACCGTGACAGGAAATGATTATAACATCATCAATATAAACTAAGTGGAAAAAATACGCATTATTAAGGATAACTCAAAAACGACTGGTCAGTACTTGATCAAATTTAAATGGGACCACGTGTGAAGCACCAGCTTTCAAATAAAAAAAGAATCATCCAAATCGGTTCACCCAGAACAAAGTGAGAACCTCCTCCTTTTTTTTGAAGTCGGTTACAAATATTTGCATCTTTCTCTTGGTGGAGTAGTAGGTACGTGATGGTATGCACCTACTCACCATAATTTTATAAATATTTAAGTAATTATGGCTCTTCGAATTTTTTGTCAAATGAGCTGCAACATGTTGGCGTAGAGAATTCCGACGGTAAACACATCTGTTTGTCGGAATTCCAATTAATTTATAGAAAGAGTCGATCAGTCATAACATAACATCACGCCTGTATTTCCCGAAGGGTTAAGCAGAGGTGTATCTATAGTACACCCACATTTCGCCAGTTACGTTTAAGTCCCATGTAATAGAGGGCGAGTCTATTGCCATCACCCGGGCACAAATCCAGACTCCGGGCTGCTACTGAGAACAAAAAAGTAAAAAACACTAAAAAAGAGCTATCAAACTTTGTGAACCCTCGCTGTGATTTAAACGCCATAGTTCTTAAGAAAGACATACCTGATCGTATTGGTGATGTCCTTCAAAAAGGTCAGACGCGTAGTAGTCGAAACCAGCACACGTGTATGAGCAGATGTTTGAATGTGCACGGTTAATTATTGAACTAAGCAAAATCGGTCCGTGTGGTGGATTATGGCCCATTTCCTCATACACAAAAGAGGCCTTGATCCCAGGCAGTGAGAACATTCTGATGTTAAAACTCACAGGCAAGTTAATAATTGCAAGTTGTCAAGCTAGTTCACATTCAGCGTGATTTTAGGCGGTATTTACTATAACCTCGTAAGGCCCAACGTCCTAATTTAATGACAAAAAAATGTTGACATTTCGGCCCAAGGCACTTTTTAAAATCATTAAATTACGGCCCAGCGACCTAAAATTATGACATGATATTTAAACGTATTTTGTGGTTTAAATAATCCCACCAATTTAAATCTGCCATCAACAAATTATTAATCTTGAACGCATCTCTAATTTTGACAATGTCAACTTGACATTTTAGAACCTATAATCTGTCTTTTTGACACTTTTTTACTAAATCAAAGTTTTGGGCCGCAACTACTTGCACCTATGTTTAGTACATTGGGTCGTAATGTATATCGACCTAAATTTAGGTTGGGCCTTACGAGGTTAAGCAAGCCCACTTTTCTTATCAGAAGTGGTTCACTAACAAAGTGATCTTGATGGGTAGACCATGACCTGGATTAGGACATAAGATACTTTTTATCCCGATATTCCCACGGAGTCGAGACTTACGCGGGTGAAACCGCGGGGCGCAGCTAGTCTAAAATAATTATTCTAAACACCGTCATTGAATACCACAAATAAATTGGGATAACAGCAGCAGAATGATCATCGTCATTTGAATTACACAAGTGTTTTTTTTCTGAATCAAAGTCGTTTTAATTAGACACTAAGGAAGACTTACTTGTGTTCATACTGGTCTTGATAATACAAATGTTTTTTTTTTTTATGAATCACCTGTTTAGCTCCTTTATGCTCCTAATATACACTTGTGTCAACATCTGATTTGAAGAATTCTTTACAACTGTACAATGCTAGATTAATAAGTCGGGTGCGTAGTACTCGCAACCGGCATGTGTGTATGACCAGCACCCTAATTACGTAACACACTATCAATCACAATCTGAATCATTTTGAAGCCTATTGCTAATCTATTGCTTTAAATGTTCGAAAAATTTGTCTGCTCAACAACGTAAATAACGCAATGAATGTTGTTGAACTGTCAAAATGAAACCCATTCCTACTGATAATGTGCTACGTAATTACTCCGCAGAAGTATAAAAAGGAAACGGGAGTATGTAAGGATCGTAGCGGGTGGCGGTGTTACGCCACCACCATGGGTAGAAAGCGTGAGTTTGTTTGTATGTATGTATAATAATATACTATTCTAAAATCTTAACTAGATAGTGTAAGAAGAAATGAAGTCATAATCTGTTCTGTAAGTTAGCACAAATTAAGCGTTTTCCTTACTGGAAACTGATAAGTAGTGTACTGTAAACATAGATAATTATTAATTGTTTTTAAAGGGCACATTATATACTTACATAATTTACCGTTTTCCCTGTTGGCGTTTTTGTACAAGTTATCGGTGACCTCGTTCGATTTTATTGTGAAAATCATAGCTATCAATAATTATCACGGTATTATTTAAGTGTTTTGATGAAACGTATTACAAATTAGACGAATTTCATGTATTTCAATTGTCAAAATTGGTTCGGTGATTAAGGAAATACAAGTAACATGACATCACGCCTGTAATCCCCGCAGGGTTAGGCAGATGTGTACCTATAGTCGCTCAGCTCGCCGATCAGCTCGCCGTCCGGTAAGGACCAGGCCCGGGTCGACGGCGCGTCGTGTTTCACGCGCGCCTCTAAGAGATGTCAGCACCATTGACGGGGTCCGATAGGACCGATGCCTGCCGGGGTCGCGGATTGTTCGAAAGAGTTACCGTGGCCCTGGCGCACAGGCAACTGAAGGAACACGGGTGGGTTTTAGTCAGTAAGAGTCTGACACGCCCTTCCGCACCGCCCAGAGTGGGAGAGGTCATTTGATGATTTCCCACGGCGGCGGTAAGACCCCTCTTTGAGGAGTGGCTTGAGAGGCGCCACGGCGTCCTCACCTTCCGCCTGACGCAGGTCCTCACCGGACATGGCTGTTTCGGGAGGTTCCTGTTTCGGATAAGGCGGGAGGAAACGCCCGGGTGTTATCATTGCGTGGATCGACCGGAGGACACGGTGGAGCATACGGTGGAGGTCTGCCCGGCTTGGGCGGAGCACCGCCGTGTCCTCGTGGCGGCGATCGGCGGCGGCGACCTCTCGCGTCCGGCCCTGGTTCAGGCCATGGTACGGAGCGAGAGGGAATGGGAAGCCGTCACCTCCTTCTGCGAAGCAGTAATGCTCGCGAAGGAGGAGGCGGAGCGCGAGAGGGAGAGGCAATCTCTACGCCCTCGCGCCCCTAGCCGCCGCAGGAGGAGGAGACACCCTGGGCGTCGGGAGTCGATTGCCGACTCCCGGCCACCGTAGGCGCGGGCTTGCGGACGGCGAGCAATGGGCAGCTCGCCGTCCGGTAAGGACCAGGCCCGGGTCGACGGCGCGTCGTGTTCCACGCGCGCCTCAAAGAGATGTCAGCACCATTGACGGGGTCCGATAGGACCGATGCCTGCCGGGGTCGCGGATTGTTCGAAAGAGTTACCGTGGCCCTGGCGCACAGGCAACTGAAGGAACACGGGTGGGTTTTAGTCAGTAAGAGTCTGACACGCCCTTCCGCACCGCCCAGAGCGGGAGAGGTCATTTGATGATTTCCCACCCAAAAAAAAAAGTGTTAGGCAGATGTGTACCTATAGTACAGTACGTACGCCCACATTTCGCCAATTTTGTTTAAGTCCCATGTAATAGGGGGCGAGCCTATTGCCGTCAACCGGGCACAAAGCCAGATTCCGTGTGTTGCTAATTAGAAATTCCTGATGGAAAAACCCAATAAACTTCTACAGCTAATTTACAAGTTTCACGAACTAAGTTTTGTAAATGTCCACAATCTCATCAGCTTATCTAATTTAACGTGACATTGGACAAAACATTAAACTAAAAAAACTCAGAAATCGTGAGTACACCATAGAAATATGAATAACGTACACGTTTCATAATCTGAATGAGGACTAATGTCGTACTTTCCTCTATTTGTTGCAAAGTCAGGGAAATTAATTGTTGCAACTTAAATTGTGTTATAAACAATTGATTTCCTGGTCGTACAAACGTCGCGGTTGGCTACCCTCAAATTCTCTTAAGTTTTACTTCAATAAGGGCAGAAACTAAAAACAGCCGTGCAAAGTTTACAGCTTCGCGGTTTTCAGTTTTGATCCCTAAAGAATAACTATTAATTAATCTATTTGGAATGTACGCTAAACATTCTGAAGCGCGGACCCTCAAATACCCGGTTCGGTGTAAGTTGGTTGACTGCGATAACGTGTAGGTAACATTCCCGTTAGATAAGGTACATTACATAGGTACGGATACATTAGGCAAATTTCACATGGTGTCTACATGCTTGCAGCGATAAGAGAGCAATTTAACTAGATACTCCGTAATTTAAATATTTTATTTACAAAAAAAATTGAAGCAATTTTGACACAAATAGGTAGTTGTTGAACCTATATGACTATAACTTTAATTTCTTATTTTACACTTTTTTTCTACACTAACATGATTTTGACACTGCCAGAAACCATGTCTACCTGCTTGTAAGATAAGAAAATTAACTTAGCAACTAAAATCATGACTACTGATAAGGCTGAAGTCTCCCGTAAATGCCATCGGCCCTGTGAAGACTCAAGCAGATTCGGGCGGGCCGCACCGCATTACAAAAATCCTTCTACATCACTTTCGAACATTTGGTAGGAACCATCGCACACTACGTACATTTTGTATGGGAATGCGATGCGCCCGACGCGGCTCGTAATGTGCGCTTAGCTTAATACAGTATCACACCGTGCGCCGCATCACGATGCTTGCTAAGGAAATGAACTGATGTGGTCTCTTTCACACGCGCAATGCAGATTAACAAAATACTCTGTTATGTTTATGCTGGCTTCAAACGTCACCGATAGAGTCTAATAAGAGACTGTACTCTAAAGCTTGGGATTAGTAAGCGTCTCAAACGGGATCGCCACACAACGGCTGCAATATTTCCAAGGACTTAAAAACACGCCCATTTCATAGCGATGCCGTTATTTCATGACGGAAGCCAGAGCTGCCTTACGAAACCCAAGCTTTACATCTCACACTGCTTTACAATTTAACGCCCATGATCATGCTACTAACTTCTTTATATTAATCTGCCTTACCGGGGACTATCGTAGGGTCTGTTGCAATTGCAGGCGTTGAAGTCTGCCGGCGGCAACTCGGTGTTCCGACACACGGCCACGCCGCCTGAGTTGTACAGACACACTCCCACACCACCGGATAAACATCATATGAGGTAAGGTTCTATTATTTGTTTTATTGGTCTTTTGATATTATTTAATTTAGAATCTAACAAACAAAAATCTCTAATCCAATTCTTTTTATGAGGGTATGTTCTGTTGTGAATTTAATATTGGTCTATTGTAAAGCTTTGGTTGTTGGCCCAAACGAAAATAAAGAAGTAACAGCACTTAATAGTGGAATCTCTTTTTAGCCTTGATTTACACCACCGGGGGTGAGAAGTGGTGGCCCAGTAGTAACAGCCCCGACTTACGAGTTGTAGTTCGTGGGTTCGAACCCAGGCAGCCGCTTTACTTTGTGTAAATAATTTCATCACCACTGCTCTCAAAAGATCTTGAGGAAACCAGCATGTCCTAGAACCAAAAATTCGAAGACATGTGACATCTACCAACCCGCACTGGGCCTGCGTGGTAGATTACAGCCCACTCCCTCTCGAAGAGAGGAGGCCTGTGTCCCAGCAGTGGGAACATTATAGGCTGATTATGCTACATCAAGGCTAAATAAAGTTTCTATATCTTCAACTTCCGTATAAGCAGTAGGCACACTGGCGGTTTCCGGGCTGGGACATAAAGAAAAAACACATTATTAAGTACACTAAGAAATATCTTGATCAATAATATCTTGAATTAAAAGATCCTGTGTCCTTGGAGTTTGTTGCCCGTTCTTCTCCATAGAGATTTACGTTTTGGCTAGGACAACTAGCTTCAACTTTTCTGACAAACTGACCGACTTCTTGAGAAATCAAAAGTGCCTGTAAATGGTTCAATTGAAATAAATCCTTTGATTTTAAGTTCCAATGATACTGGTTTCGTCCTGTGGCGGAGCCACAGGTAAAACAGTAGGCAGCAAAAGACGGATGGCGTATACAATTGTATATAATTTTTCAGACACACTCCGTCTCCGGGCGACATAAAAGCGAGTGCAGCGTTACCTCCAGTAGACTTATATCAACATTTGCCACCGTCGAGAGGTAAATAGCATCTTGTAGTAGTTTTATTAAAGCTTATAGTTTTAACGCAAAATTGATGAGACATGCCATGGCATGCACATAGTGCCGCATCAACACTACCCACATGTGTTATTCTGTACAGAACGAACACGAATCTAACTACCTTTGTGCAAAGTTCGTCAATATGTGCTTTCCAGTTACTGTGTTTGTCTATTGTTATCCCTAGGAATTTTGTACGCTGAACCTTTTGATTGTGTCATTATCATACCTAATGCCGTATCGTTTTAATTTGAGAAAAATCTATTTATGGTTGACGAAATTGAAAGCCTTGGACATATCTTGGAAAATAGAGGTAATTGGTATGTTATCATTTTAAATTTTGTCAAGTTTACAGCAAAACAAGCCAATGTGGTAGATTATTTTTTCCTTAAACTAAATTGTTCTTTATTTAACTTTGATATTAAGCTGTAAAGTTTTTCGTGCATTACTTTCTCAAAAACTTTTAACGCAGGAGTTGGAAACCAACATTGCTGGGGAGTTCGTTGCGCCACTTCATCCCAGCTAAAGCATTAGCAAGTGGTGAAGGGCGGACATTTTGGGGGACGCGAACGGTCTTATGTAATTTTGACGTTCAAAATGTGCTGATTCTCAGCCTAATTTGAATGAATGACTTGATTTTAATTGCCTTTGCAAGTTTCTGAACTCACAGTTAAATAGATAACTTTGTGATTCAAGTATAACCGATGACCTCACAAACTAGGCAATAATTTTAAACTTATTAATGTCTTATGTTCTTTTTGTAGCAGATAAGCTCCGCGCCGACGAGCTGATGGCGTACACTCGGGTGGGCGTGGACCTGTCGCTGGGCGGCGGGCGCGCGTCCAATGGCGCGGCCACGTCGCCCGCGCCACACGCTCCCGCGCCGCACGCGCACGCGCACGCGCCGCCCGCGCACGCCGCGCCGCCCGCGCTGTCCGTGCGCGACGCGCCCACCATCAACAGCCTCATCGCGCGCGCGCAGCCACGCCACCCGCACGCGCGCGTGGACGCGCTGCTGGAGCGCCTCGTGCCGTCGCCCGTGTCGCCGCACTCCGTCATCGTGCACTCCCGGGCTGCGCCTACGCCCTCGCCGCCCTCTTCCAATGAGGTTCGTGTAATTATCTACTTGGTAAACTAATCATGATTGCATATGTTTACCTTACTCCTGAATAATGTATCTTCCCAGGACTCTGCAGACTCATGCGGTGCCCCGCCCGGCTCCAAGAGGAAACGCAAGCCGGAACGCACCGTGCGCTTGGGCGCAGCTCCAACCCCGCCCGCGCCCCCCGCGCCTGTCCCCGCCCCCCTGGCCCCCGCCCCCCAGGCACCCGCGCTCGCCCTGCCCCCAGCCGCGCCCCGCGTGTCCCCCCCGCCCAGCCCGCCCCCTGCGCCTGCGCCTGCGCCGCCCCCTCGGGAGAACGGAGACGCACCGCACATGAAGACGGCTGCGCCGGATTCCCGGCCCGCGTCCCCGCGTCCCGACCAGCCTCACGCGCGGAGAAAAACACGTTCCGGCTCCGCCGAGACCATAGATGACATCGCCGCCATGATCGCGGACACGGACCGCGCCCCGCCCCCGCCCCTGGCGCCCCCGCCGCCGCCCGCCTCGCCCGCCGCCGCCGTCACCGTGGACAAGCTGCGCTCCGTCTTGGCCAGCCCCGACGCCGTGCGGGCGGAGCCAGTGCCGGACGTGGAGCCCGCGCCTGCCGAGCCGCCCGGGGAGCCCGCCGAACCCGCGGCCGCGCCCGCGCTCCCGCCCGCCCCGGCCGCTGCCCCACGCCGTCGCAGCGCGCGCTCCTCCAACCCGGAGGCGCCTAACGTTCCAGTGGAGTCGCCGTCTGAAGGCAAGCCGGCCGAGCCCGAGGCGAGCGACGCGCGCACCGCCGAGCCGGCCGCCGCCAGCTTTGTGGAGGTGGAAAACCAACTGGAGAAGATGTTCGCCGGGCTGGAGGAGGAGCCGGCCGCGAGCCCCGCGCCCACGCCGGACGCGGGCGCGGCGGCCGGCGCGGCGGCGCCGGGCGCGGGCCGCAAGCGGCGGCGCTCGGCCCCGGCGCGCTCGGACGAGCCGCGCAAGAAGGCAGCGCGCAAGAAAACGGACGCGCGCCGGCCGCGCAAGGGGCGCGAGCCACGCGACGCCTACGACTCCGGCAGCAACGCCAGCTCCAGCAAGTCGCGAGGACCCTACATACAGGTACGGCCGCCCTTTTTTATTTAAGGGGGAAGCGCCAGGTTGTCATGATATGAAGCTGTCATTCATAGGATTATATGAACTTAGAGGGTTGTATTGATGATTTTAATGATTATAATTCTGTAAATACATACTTGTTACAGGCGCGAATCATATTTTGTTCAACATACAACTTGATACGGGCCCGCAAATTGCAAAAAAATTAAGAAAATTTTAATTTCGCGGGCAACCTGGCCTTTCCCTCTTAACAATGACAATTGTCAATTCTTCTCATACTACTTGACTGTCGCTTGTAAGTTTTTCAACAAGAATGTGTCCTATGTGGTATTTCGAGAAAGCTAGATGACGCGTTACATACACTATTATAGACTTACTGAAATAATATTATCTGTACGAAATTTTTTAGGTTTCCGTACCTTAACACGAAAAAACGGAACCTTTATAGTCTCGCCATGTTGTTCGTCTGTCTATCAAGACCCTTTTTTACGAAACGCGTGGAACTATGAAGTTGAAATGAATATCAAATACCTACCTAGACCTACGTAACTGTAAAAAAATCTAATTTCTAAGTCAACGCAATTTTGCAATTATAAATTAATATTTACAGTTAGAGCATCGACCGTGATGTAGAACGATGTATGGAAGAATATTTTACTCAATGGGACAGTTTTCTTCAGTTTGCGATCAGAAATTCGGGCAGCCAAGCACGGCTTTTAAACGGAATCTTCAGGGCACGAGTCCTACTCGCACCTGTCCGGTTTTTTTATATTAGTCAACATCCATATTCAGTCTTCTCACCACTCAACAGATCCGCGGCCCCCGCGACTCTCCGCTATCGGTGAGCGTGATGAACACGTCGACCGCCGAGGACGAGGACACGAGCACGCGGCGGAAGGGCGGCGAGGAGTTCCGCAACGGAGTGCGCGGCGTGCGCGGCGTGCGCGGCCTGCACGCCAGCACGCTGGGCCTGCGCTACGACGCCACCACGCCCGACGCCACGTGGCTGTGCGCCTTCTGCACGCGCGGCCCGCACGCCGCCTCGCTGGGGGACCTGTTCGGGCCCTACGCGCTCGACACGGACTGCGATGAGTACAGGTATGGTTCCAAACTGTTCATTTATTTAGGATATAGTGACCTTATTGGTGATGTTCTTCAGAAAGATCAGGTGCGTAGTACTCGCACCCGGCGTGCGTGTATGATCAGATGTATGAACGTAAACGAGGCAAAAGGAGTTGGCAAGGATCGTAGCAGGTGATGTTCTGTAGTTCCTGCTTACCCCCATGGGAAGAAGGCGTGAGTTTATGTATGTATGTATGTTATTTAGGATCTCCAACAAAAATTAGACATACATAAATAATGGGCAACATCAGGTATTCAGTAGGTGTACTCTTTCAGTTTTAGGAGACCACAGCATGTGCAATAAAGTAAACAACTAAGATAACAAAGTTAAAATATTAATAATAGTTAAAAATGTTTCAAAAGAAATTGAAGTAATCCTGGTATAATTAAATCTTGCAAACATTTTTATATTTTGATATAGACTCTCAGATGTCTATTAGTTACTATCGGCCATTGACGTCCCTCTCTGTCCAGAGTTCCCAAGGAGAAATTTTTACTAAAGGAGTCTAGCTTATCCCGCCATTCTGTCTGAGCTTGCTACGATGTCGTTTGCCATTAAGCTGGACCGACGTGGTCGTAAGTTTGCCCTATTGATCGTCTGACATGCGGCAGATGGGTACAGTCCAATTCCATTTAAACGAGGCAGCTTTTCGAATCTTAACTAACATGTAAATATTACCTACAAAGTCTTGGCACAGCGGCGTAAGACCGAGGTTAGTTTTTGACCCAAAGATGTACAAATAAATGTTGCTGATGTTTTAGCTTTTTTTTTTCTGAAAACTGAATATGAATAATATGTGGCAGGTCGCTGGACGAGGCGACGCGGCAGAGCTACTGCGGCGGCGCGAACGGCGCCGCCGACGAGGTGTGGTTCCACGAGGCCTGCGCCGTGTGGGCGCCCGGCCTGCTGGCGGGCGGCGCGCGCGTGTGGGGGCTGGCGGGCGCCGTGTGGGGCGCGCGCGCGGCGCGCTGCGCGGCGTGCGCGGGCGCGGGCGCGGCGCTGGCGTGCGCCTCGCGCGGCTGCCGCGCGCGCGCACACCTGCCGTGCGCGCGCGCCGCCTGGGCGCTGCACGACGACGACTTCCGCGCGCTGTGCCCGCGCCACGCCTAGCGCCCACCGCCGCCTGTCATAACTGTAACATAGAACAAATTGTAGATACATTTCCCGTTGACATTTTGTAGGAGTAATTTATTGTGCCCGCCGCCAGCGACCTAGTGACCGTGCCGCGTATGTACACATGTTATACCGCACCGGCGAGTAGTGTTCGCGCGACTCTTGGTAATCTAAAGTCTAGAGTTATGTGTAAATATAGTGGTTAATGTAAATAGCAGTTTTATGCATCGGAACACCATTTTGTAAGACGTAATGTACTATATGACATCATGTGGCATTGTAATCAAATGGACAGTATTTCGTAGTTTACAGGGCGCGGTGCGTTGTACGTGGCCGCGCGACCCGCGCCTGACTGACGCACTTCCCGCTCACGATAATGCAATAATAAACAAGCGCACACAGAGGTTGTCGCATATTCTAAGTACGAATGTTCGCGGCTCAATCTGCGAGTGAATGTGACAGTCCGGTGGGTCAGACCAACAGGTTTATGGTGAGTAAGTACACGTGTATATTAATATTCGATATTAAGTTGAAAATCTCACTTCGTTTTATATGTTTATTCAAAAACATCTACCTAGTAATATATTTTATATTTTCGTTTTTTTTTTTTATAGTGTATGTGTACTCATCATGAACTTTTTGTTGTACGCAACAATTTCCAATTGTTTACATGATCATGTAGCAATGCAGTGATATTTTAAAGTAATAAACGGACCTTGAATGTAATAAGTATATTTTTTATGTAAAAAATATATAAATAAATAAATTAACAACTGTTTAGTTGCCATTATAGTATCAAAAACTAGTCTAAATAAATAGTGTCTTGTGATTTAAATAAAAAAATATATGAAAATCGTTTTGGGGTCTATGAAAATTTACATTTTTAGCTTGGTAATGGATTAATATGTATGTTTGTGGATACTGCATTGTTATCGGTGGATAAAATAAGTAATACACGATGTGTGTAGCGCTCTTATACTTAATGGTTATTTATACCGAAAACTTTACGCTTACATATTTTAAACGTGGCACTTCAAACGTTTCGTGCTATCAGAGTTTTAGCAAGTTCTTTTAACTTGAACGTGTTTCAACGGAACTTGTTTAGTTTATCATACAAGTCGAGAATGTTGAGTGATTGTCACACGGATACTAACAACAGGAGCAATAAACGCATAACATTATAAACACAAAAAGATGTTAAAACAATATAGTATAATTTAGATTGAATATAATTTTATAACAGTGCACATCACATGCAAACGTTTGAAGTGCGTGCGTCTAAGGGTACCAGAAGGCACTGTCTTCGTTTGCCAGACAGTGAGCACGCCAGCTACGTGCGACGTTGGTAACGTACTTTAATTCCAGTGAATAGAAAAATAGACTTTATTTAGAAAATGTTAAGGTACAAATTTATAGTAGGGGGAATCAGGCCAGTTTAGTGTTTTTAAAAATTTATTGGGACAATGAACGCATGAACTCGAACGAACAATCAACATCATCCAAAGCCTTGAAATGTAAATGGTGTAAGAATTTTTTTATCACTTATGGCAAATGATTACTTTATTAAGTATGTAATTGTTATAAATTATATTTATCATGACATTATAAGCAAATTGAAATACAACATGTTTAAAATGAGAGTTTTGACTGTTATTTGAGCTGCCTTGAGAATCTATCACCTAAGTACATACTTATAGGAGCTGCTGGTCACGTCAAAGGCGAATTCATCGTTTCTGATCTGCGGAAGGCATTAACAACAACACAATACAATGATAAATGATTTTATTTCTGTAAGTAGGTTTGTACAAACACACGTCAATCGTATTTTAAAAACTAGATGAGGTCGGCGTTTCCTATGTGACTACTCTGAGAAGAAAGACCGAAACAAACTCAGAGGTCACAATCTCCTGTAAAGTCTAGACATAATCTTGGTCAGATCATGTGAAGACCATGTAGATTTGTGTCTGAAATGGTCTTTTGAGGAAAAACCACACAGATTGAGTGGACCTGTCCAGTCAGTGCACGCATTTGTCAGTAATCGTGCAGCTCAATTCAGAATATACATGCAATTTACATTTGGACAATTTTGTATTATGTCTGAATTCTTTTTTTTTTTTTGAGTAGATTATATGTAAGTCAAAATCTACTAGGACTCATTAAATAAAAATAAAAAAAACACTATTCAACTCTTTAATTATACAAAAACAAATTCAGGTAGGTACATATTTACAATTACACTGCAACTTCACTAATATGCATTTTACAATCATAAAACGAGCATGTAGCTACCAAATCACTGTCGAACTGCCAATCAGCACCGTATGCTATACTTTCATGTTCTAAATACTCGCTAAGGATCTCCATTTGGTCATCAACTCGCAGTATACGGAACCCGCCGTACATACAGGCAGCTAAAACTGTGTCTGGCTTTTTGGGGTGCCATTTTAGACGCCAAACACCGCCACTGACGTCGATTTCTTCGATGCAGGACTTCAGGCTTCGAGTGTCCCAGAGACGAACTTTTTCGTCGTAACTAGAATGAATAAATAATTATTTGAAAGCTAAAGTAAATAGACTACTGCTGAGCTAAGACGAGACACTCTCCTCTTATTTCGACGTAAAAACGTCTTTTCGCAAGGTGTACTGGAGGTAAGTTCAATATTTCTGACCGACAAAAACATGTAAGATTTCAACCGCTAATAACTACAAGACTTTTAGTGCTAGAGAGTAATGGTTGAGAATGCAAAGGATAGGCCATAAGTGTAAAAAAAAAGAAGATATAATTTGCCTATGCACACTATATCTAATCACATTGCGAGTGCACGTGAATTTGTGCGACCACGATTTTACACTATACAAATTCAAATTTGTATAGTGCAAAAACGTGTTTAATTAGAGCAGTGATTGTATTGGTGATTCTAGTGTCGTTATCAAAAGCGAATGTAGCTCAATCACACCACGACTTAGCAGAACGCGCTAACTCAAGCAATGAGCGAGCGAAGCGATCCCCCACAATAAGACCAGCACGGAGAGCAAGCCCACTATCAAAACGAGCAAGCGGAGTGAGCTCAACTAACCCACAAGTGGGTGGAGCATGCTTTCACATGTGAAAAGCGAGCGTACCGGGCCCCCATTACAAAATTGACTTTAGCGATCCTACTTTAACTACGAGCGAATGAAGCGAGCACACTTCCGAAACTAGTGAGCGCCATCTACTACGCTCATTAGCCAGCTAACACTGCTCGTTCGTAATCGCGCTCAATCGTGGCAAAGGTGGGCTCGCTTCGCTAGAATATGGTTGTGAGTTGCACTCGCTTGTCTTATGGCGCGCTCGCTCACTGCTTGAATAGGTACGCTCTGCTCAGTCGTTTCGTCTCTGGGCTCGCTTCGCTCACTCGTCACGAAACTGTATTCGCTACACTGAACTGAGATAGAGAATCCCATCGTTAGGTTAGCTGAGCTTGATGTGAATGAGACCACCTTTCATTACTTAGGATAGAGCAAGCTTGACGTGATAGTGGCTGGCAAAGTGCTACCATTGACTAAGGATTGTTTAGAAAACTCCTCTCACTAGGTTAGTTTAGGTTACAGTTGTAACCAAACGTTTTCACGAAAACAAACGGCACGGACTCGAACTGCGCTTACTTCTTTTTTTTTATATACAACTTCGAGCTTTAGAGACGGCGACACGACACGAGTGCACACCTGTATATTTACTTCCTGGGTCACACAGTGAGAGTTCGCTTTATAAAGCCAAACTTTTTGTAATACGAGATGTGCCATAACGGCGGGTACCGTAAGCTAGAAGTATTAGTGTGCACACACACACGAGCGACACGCGTCAACGGCAGAGGCGACTGCAGCCGTCGACGAGTGCCGATGGCTGCCGTCGACAACATGCCGCTCGTGTATTTGAGCACCGTACTCAAATACACGAGCGGCATGTTATCGATGCAGTTGCGTCTGTGTTGACGCCTGTCACTCGTGTGTATGAGCACTAAGGCATGTTGACCTCAGTGCAATATAACCTTCCAGTCAACAGCTGATGTTCCTCATCTATGTGGCTCCTGATCGAGGTCACTCCAGCCTCATGTCTCTTGTTCACTGTAGTGGGTACATCTGGAATTCTGACGTCATAGCTCTTGAAGATGCAGTCGTCACCGCCTACAATAATTAATAAAGTTACACCTTAACATAACATTGTCAGGTGCATTATATATGCTAGTGTTACTAGGCATGCATATGCAAGGGCCTATACTGAATAAATCATTAAAAAATGCTAACTTCTCTACAAACCTGAATAAAAGACGTCTGTATTCCAGTAATTAAACGCAGCGATCCACGCCTCAAAGCCATGACTCTTCCATTTTCCTATGGTCTTCAACCCATCTTCGACTATCTTTAAAACATGAACGCAACCAGCAGAATCGCTGACCACCAAGCAAGGTTCCGCTGAATTAATTTGGTTCGTCGACCAATCAACGGAGAGAGCCAAAATGTCTTGACCAATCGCGTGCTCCAACCATAGTTTCAATTGTAAAGCTCCATTCTCATTGGTCAGTCGGTAAAGTTGTAGAGTGCCTATAGATGTAACGACGGCTAGCGTGGGATAGTCCTGAATGGAATGGTAACACCATTTCTGGTCTAATATTCCTGAGGTGTCTATTGAATGAACTGGAACCAATTCTGTTGTGTTCTTGTTGATCACAAACAGATATATCCGTCCTAGCCTCGTCTGCTTGGTTGAAGTATCGTCTGGAAAAATATAATTTAAGGTTCTTAAACGTTTTTATGACATTGCTAGAAAAGGAGGGGTTTAGGAGATTATGGAGATCTAAAATAAAATGTCTAAGAGCGCTCGTATCGAAGTAATCAATCTGATGCATACTATTCAAGTCAGATATTGCAACGGACTACGGGAGCTCCCTTCATAATGACTGGATCGAATGCTGATACATCGAACACCAAATTTTACCCTGTACAGTATTTTTATCGAGCTGATAAGTGCCGCAGACGAGCACATCGCGGTGGGGCTCCACGGGACACCACTCTACTGAGTCGGCGCTGTACCCAGTGTCCCAGCGCCACTTGTTCTGCCAAACAGCCATTGAGCTGAAAGAAGAAATAATAATAATAATCATATTTTATTAGCCAGATCATACTGACTTGTTAGTAAAAAAAAATTAAAAATTTTTGAAGATGTGGTAATTTTACAGTTTGGTGATATTTATTAATTACTTTTAATCCTGATTCGTTTTGGTGAAAAATTGAGACAATTTACTCCAACATTCCCCTTGACTAGTCTTAACTATAATATCCGTCAGATGTATCAAGTTACGGGTAGTAGAGTAGGTACAGCAAAAATGAAAAATTACCAAATAATTTTAAATCTCCTCAAGGTAAGTAGATATATATGAGACCATAGAAGAAACTCTCGTAGTTAGTCAGAAAAAATGGTGGAGAACAGTACAAAAGGCTCAAAAGTGGCAAAAATAAAAGTATTAATTACTATTTTAAACCCATTTATTGTAATAAAAATATGCCCATACATGAATAATTACTAACGCTATAAAGACGAGCAAAGTATCTCTTTATTACATTCACGTTACATGTAGATAATAATTTGCTAAAATTTGTACTGTGTTGTGGTTCGCCACTTACATATTACATTGGGACACAAATATACAATATAGGACTGTCCCGAAATCACGATTCTTTTGACTAATGACGGCGCTTGGTTTTTATATCAATCTTCTAGTCCTCTTCTAGTCACATTACATAAGTGACAATTCAAAAGTGCCTGTAATTGGTTTATTTGAAATAAATGCTTTGAGTTTGATTAAATTGGAATAAGAAAGATTTTGAACGCAGCCTGGTGGTTCGAGCTGCCACCTCGGTTTTTAGTTGGTGATTTGGTTCACGAAGTCTAGGCGACTAGCGTTATTTTTTGCCAGTACAATGTCCGGCCGTAGGGCTAAATTTCAAAAGGCCTAGGAATGAAAGAGCACGCGCCGTCTTGGTCAACAACCGCACAAAATATATATAATAATGTTTCAAAATTACAATAATGCTAGTTCATATTGGTATGCTTTGCAAGGTATAACGATATCCTTAATATCATTTGATTTAATATTTCTATCACTGTTCATTTCGTATAATTCAAGTTAGTATAAAGTTCTAATATTTTATTAATCAAAACTATATTGTTTCATGCCAGTGTTATTCAGAATAATTTGCTCCAAAATTTAACGTTAGAACTTCATACTACCCTCATAAAAAGTTTTAAAACAATTTCACACCAAAGTACAGTCGAATACATAGATATGTAAATATACTCTCATAAAGTAAAAATATTAATCTATCCTTGATTTTATTGATGATATAATAAAATAGAACTTTCAGCTTAGAAAACTTCTAGATCTGCTTAAATATGTTACTTACAGGAGTATACAGTAAATTACAAATCGTATACGCTATCATTTTATATTGTCGTAATTGTTATAATTCTGTCTCATTTAAATCGTTACATTCTTAAGTTGTAGTATAAAAATCTATTAACCATTTGGATTTCAAAGTTTGAGAGCGCTTTTATAATTGGAACAGCAATATCGTTACCGCCCGCATACAAATGCAATGTCGTTATCAGCAGAATGTCCTATTGAAAACTCTGTAGTATACTCTGAAATATTGTCCAATTAATGATATAAAAACATTTAAATTTCTTAAGATACAGCGATTCAGAGACAATTCCATACCGTAAACCGAATGTAATAATAAAAAAATATAACGATTCCGTTTTTGCCGTTTGGCTACGTTACCCTAAAAAACGTGAAATAACTCTCTCTATAAAACTGATTCTCTATTAAAGGTATTATAGGTATATTGGTAAAGTACAGTCGTCGCCATAAAATATAGTCTTTAAAATGGAAGCGCCATCGCACCAGGTTGACCGCGAAATTCAAATTTTCTTACGTTTTTTGCGATTTGCAGGTCAGTGTCAGGTTGTATGTTGAACAAAATATAATTCGCGACGGTAACAAGTATGTATTTAGAGAATTATAATCATTAAAAAACTCTATGCAACCCTCTAAGTTAATATAATCCAATTGAATGAGAATTTCATAAAATATCAATCAATAGGATTATAATTATTATGAACGTAGAGGGTTGTATTGATGATTTTAATGATTACAGAATTATAATAATTAATATCATCAACACAACTCTCTAAGATCAAATTACACTATTGACTGACTATTTCTTGAAATCATGACATTTGAGGTCCATCTAAGAAACTTGTATTGATAATTCTAATGATTATAATTCAGTCAATTCATATTTATTCTTGTCGCAAATCATATTTTGATTAAAATAAAAATTGACAATGACCTGCAAAATGCAACAAACGTAAGAAATTTTGAATTTCGCGGGGTACGTTGGCGCTTCCCCCTTAAATGAAGTTCGATGACGATGACTGTACAATAGATCTTCAAAGTAATCAGGAGCATACATTAAAATAGACAATACAAAATTTAAAAAAATGAGAGGTAAAATATACAAATACAAAAATATCAATCGAAATGGACTTCAAGGGGTTACATTTACAATAACATTTATTTACGTAAGTACATTATTTATTAGTGGTAACTTATTTTATAAGAGTTTAAAATCTACTTCGTAAATTCTTCTTACATCTAGTTAATCTAAGAAGTATACTTGACGGCAGTTGGACCGAATTCCTAACATTTGAACATGGATCAGTACAGACGAGCAGAAGGGTGTTTTATTTTAATAGAAAGATTGTTTAAGTCTTTAATCGGTGGTAATTCTTGAGTATATTCGTATTGGTGTTTTTTCACTCCAATGAAGAATTAGATTTCAATAGATAACTAGAGAGAATTATAAGTATGAATTGCAATAAAAAGGAAATTAAACCGTTTGTAGACATCATTTTGATACTCTTTACATTGGAGGTATTTATTTTCTGTCTGAGGATTTGTTCGGAAAACTGACAAACGATTGGAGCCCGTCTATACTTTTATATTGAACTATTGTCGTTTTATGGTAGGTGCTACAACTAAATATATACAACTTAACACTACAAACGATTATGATCATAAATCAATGAGCACGTTTCTTACAAACTACGACGTAATCTATCATGAGGTCACAAATAAAAACAGTGGGCAGATATAAACAGTACTAATGTAATAAAATGGATGCAAGAAAAGAATCAAGTGATTTTCTCCTTTTCTTCCAATATAAATAATTTGTATCATTATAATTTTTAATTTAGTTTAAATGTATGATCCAAACTTGATTGAAATAAAATAAATAATAATAATAAATAATTATTGTTGTTCTATGAACTAAGTAAATACTATCATATTTTTCAAAATTCTCTTATGAATTTTGGTTTGTAACAAATTTTATAATTGTACTATAAAATATAACGGATTTTTTTAATAAATATTCTGTTAATTAAACAAATAATATTTGAACAGTTCTTATTGCCCCAACCGATACAAGACTTACAGTTGTTTGAAATGTTAAAAATAATCTACTGCTTTTATCTGCCCACTGTGATATAGGCTTGATTTTGGGATTTAACAAATATGACTATAAAACAACCAAGCCATTTGTATAATATCAACGTAATATCGTCGGAAAATCAAGAGTAATTAGTTTGTTTCATATTTTCTATATTTAAATAGATTTAGATCAACTTTAAAGTGCTGTTTTTTAACACATTTTTAATTGTGGCGCCACTGCGCTGTTCTCTGGCAAGTATTGCCGCTCTAAGTGATACAATAATATCAATGAAATAATTCATGAAATAGAATGTAATAGTTTATAAATTCCTATAACTTGAGCAATTTAACCATAGTAAAATGTTATAGGAATAACATTCGTAAACAAACTTTAGATATTGCCATAAATATTATAGAGGTCTCATAATTTATTAATTATAAACCAGCTCAGTAACGCCACCTATCGGTTAAATTGGAACAATTTTCAAAAAGTTACATAATATCTTTATGTAATCAAGCTATGCCAGAGATTAAATATACGACAATGACATTAAAAAACATTTAAAATATTAATATTTTGTTTGTGTATGAGGTAGATGTTCACAATAAATGTTGCGATCACAGCCTGTTTTCATTCAGGACATTTCAACTGTTCAGAAACCGTTTTGACTCTCTACTCTAGTTTGGCGATTAAATGGCTAGGAGAGGTAATCATGAATGTTTTAAAAACTGTGACATTATCAAGAATATTACAATTCTCTACTGCTCTTCTCAAGCTCATTTAGTAAGTTTTCAAAAACATCATCCTGTTCTTCTAGCCATTGAATCAATTACTATTGTATTCTCAACTGCCAAACTTACGTTTACCACTTATCACTATCAAATCAAATGTTTTTCAATAAATATGTATAGCCACATCATTGTTATGGTTGTCAAACATGCATGAAAGTAGCAAGCAAGTTTTTCTACAGGATTTTTTGTTAAAAATGCTTGAGCAAAATTGACCCCGAAATACTGAAGTTATCCTGAAGCTTACGCTTCATGTGTGCTTGACAAGCATGCTTAAGTGCAGCCGATAAGGTATGGTTTTCTTTGGGATCAGGGGTGGCCTTTGGTCTTTGAACATACAGCGGTGTACGTGAAAATATTGATTCACATATAAATAGGTACTAAATTTTTTGTCATTTACACACAAGACAATAAGTTGGATTTGTTGAAAGGTGACTCCTGAAAGTCCAAGCCATTAACATCAGTGCTCAGACACAGAAGTATATCAGGGTGTGATGTTGCAGTAAATTGCATCTTGCATTTTGTTGAGACCTTACTACATTTAATAACATTGAAAGGACTAATTCTGTATATTACCAACTTTTGTACGAACAAAGGTCCCTAAAGCCAACTCTGTTAAAAATTCATAATATCTTGTAACTTATTGCATCCATTTTGTATGGGATCATAACTTTTAAACTAAATTCTCTTAAATTTATGTCTAAGTACCCTGAATTATATTTAATTCTAATAAATAAGATGTTTTAAATATCCTGCTGAATTTAAAACTTTTGTGAATTCTGTTAATAGGACAAAAAGTAATGTTTGTTTCTTCATAACCTTTGTTTTATGGGTTACCTAATACAAAAATTGCTTATTGGAGACATTAATTAATATTGCTTAGTCCACAATCATAAAAAAAACAATCCATTATTTCCAATTATTGCATTTTACACAACAGATTATTAAATTAACTCCACAAAAAGTCTCAAACTCAGCAGTGTGCCTAATCTTGCAGGAAAACAATTAAGTTAAATCTTTTACAATTTAAAGCAATCACAAAATCTTTACTTATAATCTTTTCTGAAACAATCAAATTGCCATTCTTGTCAGTAAAATCAATATAAAAATTAGAATTACAGCTTATAATATGTAAAGGAGAAAATGTTATGTATACTGTTTAAGTTACATTGCAGCCGATGTTATGAAGTTTATTAAAAATAAGTAAGCCTTTAAATTTAAAAAGTACGAGCCTTTAGCAAGGTTTTGTTAATTTTTCATGAAGAAAAATTAACAAAACCTTGCTAAAGGCTCGTACACACTGGCGCGACGCGACGCCCGACACAAAGGCACCGCGTGTCGCGCGACGAGCGGCGCCTTTGTGTAGCGCTGACGCGTCGCGCCTATTTGTGGCAGCCTTAATGCTTTTATTGGTACTCACTAATTCAAGTAAGTATTATTGTTTGAAAGTAACAGAAATCTTTATAAAAAAAAAAGTGTTAATTTATGGTTCCTCAAAACATTGGCTGCTCAGGCAAATATTAGAATGAATACCGCAAGAAGTATTCGTAAGTGACTCCAAGTTCCAGAGTCCATAGATATTAATTTATTTCAGCTCAAATTGGGCATTGTTACACTGATTTGACGTGACATCTCAATGGCCTTCGTTTATATTTTATTGCAGCATTGTCTTATGATAGAACACAGTATGTGACAAGTAAATACGCATAAATAAGGAAAATGATATTTTGATTACATTATTGTAAAATGGCTTGAACTTTTTTTATTCATGATCTGGTCAATACCATTTATTTTTATATTCTGAAGTTCCTGTTCAGGTACAAAGTTCCATCATAAAACAATCAACAATAACAAACATGCAGTTTTACAATTCTTTTCCTAATTCCATTTCATGCTTTTCCAAGACTCGAGGTACACTAAAATTGACTGTGAAAACTTCTCCATCAACAAGCTATTGCCTTGCAGACCTCTCGGTTTCAATGAGACACTCTCTCACGAGGATCCTGGCATGAATGATCCCACGCTTCAGACGCTCAGCAGAGCTACGACTGCCTGAGTAACTTGGTCGAACTTCCTTACCCATCTCCTCAATGACGGCTAGTAACTGAGCATACTTCGACATTCCATTATCTTTATCCTTTCCAACAGACGAGGGCGAAGTCGCCGGAACAGTAGATATAGTTGCCTGGCTGCTATTCCCATGGCTCAGGTCTTTATGAATATTCTTCCCGCTCATGGGTATGGCCGTCACCGTGACGTCACTTAATTTCGATTCTACGGCCTGAATATCCATTGCTTCCATAGTTCTCTGAAAGAGTTTGGGTAATATTAGCAAAACAAAGGAAATCGAAACGATACATCAACAAAACGAAACTTACCTATCTTAAAACTAACATATATTTGTTTTCACGAGCAAAAACACGATTGAACACAGGCCGCGGGTGATAAGTGATAAATTCTACAATAAATTATGTGTTATGTAGGACATACCTAATCCGATCACCGTCGAGCTCTCCAAGAAAGCCAATGAATATAGCGTATAAATATAACACTCTGAGCGTTTCTAGCAAAATATGCTGGAATGTAATCAATTTTCCGTAAATGCAAATGACTTTTGTCAATGAAACCCGTATTAAAAGATTTTATTGTAAATAACAAACAAGTCCACAAATTACCACATTGACAATAATGATTCTTTTTTTTGTATCAGTGGGCTGTCATAGACATTGTAGCATTCAGCCTTTTCAAGAAAAGGTTATTCTGTGTTCTAGTTCAAAAATATAATACTAAAGTTTCGAGATTTATACGTTTACCCAAATCGGAAAGTATTTTTCATGATAATGTGGTTCTTTCAATTTAGAAAATAAAGGACAACAAAGGTTGTTGCATTGTAGTTAACGTTCCGTTGAACGTTAAACGCTACAAACAGATTTCATTGTAAACTTTTTGTCTGTCTGTCAGTCATTTCGTAAATCGTATCAGATATTCAGAATTGTCAACTCGGTTGCGTGCGGCTGGGACTGGTTTTTTTCTTGCCATTATAATTTTGTCTACGAAAACCTATTTTTAAGTGACCAAAACAAAATATAAATTGGCATCAGATTCCACAGCCGGAATTAAATAATGAGTATTGTAAGCTGTTCACGTCGTCAATCATGTGTGTCGTCCGAAATTGATTAAATAAATGTAAATAATAAAACAATAGGAGGTCGGTGTTAAGTGATTTCTCCGCCCACTACGATCATTATGCGATTAGAGAGACAGGAATTAAGTGGTGAGTGGATGCTGCGGAATATCTGAGGATGTCTGGGGAAGGCGAGCGGGCGTCGCGCCCAAGTTCGCTGGTGCTGGAGGCGCCACCCCCAGAGCGCGAGCCCCTGCACTTCGACGTGCAGCTGGTCGGCGCGCCGCCCGAAGTCGAGCAGCTCGTCAACAACATCAAGCAAGTCGCCGAAGACTTCCTCTATCATTGGAAAACTTTCCCTATTGGTGAGAATAGTTTTTGTTATTTGTTTGCTATATGTACTGTGTGTTCAGTATTTGTTTCAATTTACAATAGTCTTGGTTACACATTAACTTAAGGCTCAAATTGTGGAAACTATACCAGCATAAATATTATAATATTTTGCTGATTATATTTATTTTACAAAGACCACTTTTTGGAAATAATATCAGAAAAAAAAATGGATCAAAAACACTAAAATAACAAAAGGGAAGCCTTTACATACCACAGTTCTGTTACCAAGATTATACAACATTATGAAGCTAAAAGTAGGAGGTACTTAATGAACAGCAGTGCACCATAGAATTGACCTACTTTTTAGGAGTTTGTTTTTCTGTTCATTATACCTGCACTTGTATAGAAAAAGTCTATTTCAGGTGAGAATGGAATCTATTATTTTGCTAATAAAGCAAAGAGGATTTGTTAATAAACAATCATTTAATTAATAATTTGCTACTGAAAAAAAAAAGGCTTCTTAAACAATCAAATTCTTTTAGGCCCTACTTTGAAGTCAAATTAAAATGTATCCTAATCTCTATTTAAAAATATAAAATATGGTAATCACTTGTTTAGAAAAAGATGTCAACCTCTTTGTTTGTAGAAACCTATTCTTAATACTAAATTCATTGTCACCTTATTTGGTATGAATTTTTGTTTGTTTTGTGGACACCCAAGTAGCCAGTAAGCCTAGTTATCACTAGGCATGAGATTTAACAGCTGACTTAGTGATAAAATACGTGCCCCCAGATTTGGAAAGTGTAATGATGTCTCCAGTCTCTCTATTATCTAACCAACTTGTACTGGACCTAGTTATTTATTTATTTACTAACTGCACCCTGCGGTTTCACCCACATAAGCCTCGATCCTGTGGGAAAATTGGAATTAAAAGTATCCTGTCCTAATCCAGGACATCGTCTACCCGTGTGCCAAATTTCATCCAAATCCGTTCAGCTGTTTTACTGTGAAAGCATATCAAACAAACATAAATTAGTTTATAATATAGTTTAAATTTATTTTGCATGTTCACTCTTAATGCCTCTGACATCGGCACCATGGCTATAGAGAAAAATATAATAGACCAGCAGATAAGTCTTCCAGAATCTAGAGTAAATGTGCTGAAAAAGAAGCTAAAAACATACATTATTTTTTGTAGTAACTCAAAGAATGTCTATTGTTGAGAAGTATTCTCATCCATGTCATTAAAATAGCTTATTACTAGTTAATGACTATTTTCTCTTGACAGCTAAAATGTTAATCACTCTGTAGGAATCTTCATCATTGCAGTGTTTTCTTTTGTATTAATAATATTGTTGTTGTAATTACCTATGTTATGACAGGCTGTAATAATATAAACATGTTGCTTTGTTCTTTATTTAGTTGTTTATTTACTTCATAGACATGTCTAGATAATCATCTAGCATGATTTTGAGGGATCTGGGAGCCTGATCTGGGTCTGGTCTGGATCTGGGAGCTGAGAGCCTACTCTCTATGTCCGTCAACGAAGATACGTCCGAAAGTAGTTCGAAATGTCGGAGTGAATCCTACACCCGATTTTTTTTTTTTTTGGATGGGCAAAATCACATCGGGAGTAGGGACAGCTGTGAAATCGTGGTGTCATTCATTCTTAGGTCGGGCGCCAAACTAATTTTATATGAGTAGGTGATACGGAGTAGGACTCGCCTGTAACTGTGGCCGATACTACAGGGTTCGGGCTTTGGGAGTAGACCTTTGATGAAGATATAAAGTTAAGAAAATACTTAAAGAAAAAAAATAGTAAAAGGAGTAAGTAATTAAATTGACAGGAACATGTTAATTAACTTCATAGCAGGCAAGTGACATGATGAGTGACTCCATGATGTTACGTTAGTAAGCATTCATTTATCTTGATAATAAATGAGCATTCATTTATCTTGATAATAAATGAGCAAACCCTACTTTTAATAACATCAATAATCAATAGGCTTGCCCACAATTATATGGGTCTTAAACTTAACTGGCGAAATATGGGTGTACTTTAGATACACCTCTGCTTAACCTTTCGGGGTGATGTTATTTTAATGTTATAACATCAATAATAGCTGCGTAATCATAATTCTCCTGCATGTCGTTTACATTTTGAATACATCTCTATCAACCATCACCTCAGTGGTTGGTCCCCCTTCTACCCATGACATCTTTCACACTATCCATCCAGTATTTCTTGCATCTACCTCTCTTATAGCCATCCACATTCATACTCAACACCATGATAGTCTTCTTCTTCTTTTCGAGTTAATCAGTAAAATTAGCGTCAGTGGCGTTCATTATATCCTCAAAACTGCAGGTGAATGGGGGCGCTTGGAACATTCCAGCAAGTGTTTACCATGACTGTGTACGTGCCGTATTAACTTGAATCCCATTTCACAGTGCTCCCACCATCTCGGTTCGCGGGTCCCGGGAACCGTCCGTCGGATATCATCGTAGCACCGCCATGTGACGAGCTGGACGCCGCAGCGTTGGACGCGGGCGTGGAGCCGCATCCACTCTCTCCGAAACAACTGCACGCCATCAGAGAAAAGGGGTGAGTTGTACTCCTGCTGCAGTATGCTGGACAGTCGGACTAGCTTAGTGCTTCATACATCACTCACTAAGGGGACGTAGGCGATAGAATCGATAGCTAACTTTACTTTTCGAATATAAAAAAAAGCCCTAGACCCGACATTCATAGGGAATTCGCCAAAACTAACTTCGATCTGAAGAGATCGTTGGAACGAAACTATAGGAACCTCCTTTCAAAAGGATACGAACACGGTAGTTTTTCTAGATTTAAGGAATCGCAATATTTTTTAAATCCAGTTGCCATTAAAAATTAACACATTACTGACAGTTGAAATAAACTTAACGCAAATTAGTTTTGAGCAAAACTTTCTTAGTTAGGAATAGCTCCTACACCCAAGAGTTATTGATTAGAAGCCAAAGTTTGGTCCTACAGCAGCTTTTAGAGCGAGTTGCTACTAAAACAACAAAATACTCGAATTTAAAACCACTCGTTTCACTACTACTGGACAATTCTTTAGACTGGTCGCAATTGAGGCTATCGGTGCGACTGACATTCCAACACGGCATGCATTACGAGTATGTTCGACGTAGGACATAAACACCCGACTGTAGAATAAAGTCGACGCGACACAAAGGCACCACCTATCGTGCAACGAGCGGTGCCTTTGTGTCGCGCCTGTTTGAAGGCGCCTTATTATTGTAAGATCGGACGAATCAGCTTGATATACCGTGTATCAAAGTAACATCTCGAATTCCGTTTGACCATCTTCTCACTGTAGAAATTAAGAAGGTAAAAACCATGGTCCGTTGAAAGGCACTTGCCACTATATTTTAACGCAATGTCAACAACAGTAACAAAGTAGGCAAAGGCACAAAAACAACGGACTCGACACACGTAAAAACATTATTGTATCTTCTTGATGACTCGAATAATGATGAAGGAAAGAGGAAGTGCTGAGGGCTGTTTTGAGTGCCGGGTGCCAGAGATATGTCCCCGCCCCCATTACATGGGTATTAAACATAATTGGCGAAATGAATATGAAAGATATGAAATTGATGATTATCATTCTGTAAAATATTTCGTTCCTACAGTCGCGAATTGCATTTTGATAAAATACGACGCAAAACAGAGCTGCAATTTGCAAAAAAACCAAAGAAAATTTGAATTTGGCGGGCTACAGCTGAGGATTCACCTTAAAAACTAAGTTTTGTTAAAGTATTGTCTCTTCAAGGTAATATTCTGACCAGTCCAGCACAGATATACGATGACAATCATTGATTGACTCACGGATGCCATTACATGCACTCGACTCGGTTTATAAAGTGGTATTAAATTATAGCATAATGTTGTTCTCAATCTACGTCTTGCAAATAAAAGATAACGATACATTGTGATATTTTACAGAACAATCTTTGTAAGATCACTTTTTATGGTGTTCTCTAAATAGCGGGTCTTTCTGTGTATTGTGGTTTCTTCAGGATAGAGATAAATATGCATAGGTATTTAGACCTATTTCATTATATATTTTTTATGCCTGAAAACCTTGAAAACCTGGTAAGAAACTCCATAAAAATTCTTTTATAACCAGTTAATGTTACATAAATCATAGCTATATTGTTCTCTGGGTACTAATTACGTCAGTTAACCGACACCAATTAGTAACAGCTAAAGGCTCTCTTAAGCGCAAAGCAACATTATTGATAGCACCAAATTAATTTTTCTTTACAAGTCCAACCAAAATTGTAAAGAAAAATGTATTTGGCGTTGTGTGAATGCTGCCCCAGCATCCACGTTGGGCCAAGTAAATGGAGCAAAGTAACGTGGTAATGAAATGCCATTGTTCGTTAGTCCATGTGCCACCGCCCACCGGACTACCGGTCAAAAGAATTCTAATTGAATTGTCACCAGCAACGAGACGGACTTTAGGGTTGCCGTCTGCCGAGTTCTCATGTATTTTAAAATAAATGAGACAATTTGTTTGAAGTACCAAGAATGTTTCGTACATATACTAATAATAAAGCTGAAGAGTTTGTTTGTTTGTGTATTTGAACGCGCTAATCTCTGGAACTACCAGTCGTATTTGCAAAATTCATTTTGCATTTGATAGTCCAACTCTTAAGGTATGTTATAAGCTATCACGCTACGACCCTTAGGAGCCGAGCAAAGGGAAAAAGGCAGAAAGAACACTAAGCGAAAACGTATTAATAGTGCGGGCGGGCGATGCGATGCAATGGGGTGTTTATTATAAGGAGACACGTCGCATCTATTTAGAGACTTCTCAAAATAGTGCTCGTGTATCGTTAGTCGTTACGTTAACATTCCGTTGGGCATCTAAAAACCGCGTAGAGCCAGCCCTGACGGAACTGTAACCGCTGTTTAGGGCTATTAAGATGCGACGTGCAGGGGATCCCTGCATGCCCTTTATCCATCGAGCTCAATTAATGTTTTCACTCAAACGTATGAGCACGACAGTGTACTCGGCCCGATGTGTACAACTGTATCCCACGACACTGTAATCACTTTACTCTTTTCTTTTGCTTGTCTGCCGGCGTTCAACCAAATGTTACTCATGTGTAGAGTGTTATAAAAGATAAAAATACAAAACAAGTCTATTTTTAGTGATCACAATTGTTATAAATAACGCACATATTGTAAGGATGCATCCAGATGTGAGTCATAGTTTGCGATCTCTCTTTTATATTGGTTCAAATGATGGCAAACAGTCGTCGGTTGTCTAGTTCAAAATATACGGCTTTGTCCATACTGATTCCCAGACCAAATCGCCCGCTTTTTTATATGCAAGGGTACAGTTTGTCGAAAAAGTGCTACGATGTAGAAAATAAATACTTATCACGTATACATTTTGCTCTCGATCTTTTTCTATATATTTTTTAACAAAATAACCTACTTCGATTCCGTGCAAATAAGTAGGCACTTAGTTATTAATTATTAAATAATTAATTTCTAGAAATTTTACTATAAGCCTAGGCCTGCACGTGTCCGAACAAAAGAGTCAAAGAATTCAATAATCTCAGTGGGCAAAAGTCGGTGGCATCCGTAAATGCTTTGGTTTATAGCGGGTTTTGGTAATTATATAGAGCTCTCTCTGTCTCTCTCTCTCTCTCTCATTAATTTATTATGTATCAGTGTGTGTTGGCAACATGTCAGAAGAAGGATCTTCTCGGGAGATTTGTGACGACTGAATAAAAATGAATACAAACCATACAAGCACTTTTCTTACCATCAGTACTTTTGCGCCTTCTAGCTATACATGTAGGTAGATATAGGTATACGGACCGGGCGAGTTAGGACTAGGCATCAGTATGTACGAAGCCAAGTACGCTTATCATCAGGTCTTCTTTAGTTGTCGTTCCTAGAAAGACAAGGGCATACAGTCTCACAGCTCTGTTCACAACCTGCAGTTAGCTACCGACTAAAGTCATGCACGGTAAATCACACATGCGTCAGAGTTCGTGCAGTACGCTCTATATCATATTTATTTTCTTACACGAGATGTTTAAACAATGCTTGTGCATCTTTGTTGCATCATGGTCATAAGTCATAACTAAACATACAAATATTGGCTTCAGGAAATATTACTGTACCCTAATTGCGTAACACATTATCTATCACAATCTGAATCATTTTGAAGCCTATTGCTAATCCATTGCTTCTTATGTTCGAAAAATTTGTCTGCTCAACAACGTAAATAACGCAATGAATGTTGTTGAACTGTCAAAATGAAACCCATTCTTACCGTTAGTGTGTTACGTAATTACCCCTCTGGTATCACCACGCCTAGCAGACTTAATTGTGGTCTCAGGATATTGTAAAAACTTTAATAACAAGTGCACAAGGAAGTGGGTAGGTACTTCCAGCTGTTTGGTCCTCCAGACTAGTTCGAGGTTTTCTAAGGCTCTCACGGGTCAGACAGATTAACAAAATCACCACGGCATCTATGCATATACTATGGCTGGACCCACGACTTCGCCAAAAATCCGGTTTGACCCATCCAGGACACCAGTTGAATGGGTCAAACGGGATTTTTGGGGGTATAGAGGGGCACTTACATTCCACCAAGTGTCCTCTACACCCTAAAGAATATTTGGTAGATGGCGGTGCGATGTATGTTTGATCATATTATGTTTAAAAGGTCATTCTCAATAATACCACTTAAACTACTGTTGATCTCTCACAGTGGACCAGACACACGACACGTCTACATTGTCAGGTCGCCCATTGAATTAATACAGTTAATTATATCCATGTAATAGTATCCGCGCACTCGCTGCCGCTTCACGGTGTCGCGTTGCGCTTGCGACTTATCATTTACATGGATTCGTATAGTACACTCATGTAGAGAAACTTGAAGGGAAAAATGTTTGGCTTCTTGGCTTCGAAAAAGTCTCGTCGTCTATTTTGATTCTCAGGTTGGGAAAAATGCTTTTGTATTTTCTATTAAGAAATTCACAATAATTACCCGGATATTGGATGTGTTACTGCGGGAAATTGCGTAACACACTAACAGTTGGAATAGCTTTTATTTTGACAGTTCAACAACATTCATTGCTTTAAATACGTTTTTAATCAGACACATTTTTGGGACGTATGATGCGATGGATTAGCAATAGGCTTCATAATGATTCAAATTGTGATTGATAGTGAGTTACGATATTAGGGTGGTGGTTAATGGCAATAACATTTCAGTTATGATGAACTCCAAAGTAATATGGGTCCTATTATTATTGGGTTCATCATAACTCGTCGAAATGTGGGTGTACTTTACACTTCTGCCCTGTCTGTTATTTTTCTTTAATTCTTTAAGGCTGGTCTGACTGGCATTTAGCGGTATAAACCAAAACTAGTAAAGTATTTCTAAGACAATAAACGCTTAGGAGATTAGATGTGCCGCGTACATTCTTGAATGTATACGCGTGTTTAGAGATCACTTTATTAAGTCTGCAGTCTGGGAGAGATAGTGCCATTAAAATACGTCATAAGCGGATTAGTAATAGAAAGACAGATTGTCTAACTTGTCTAGGTCTCCCGTGGAGTCTCCTATTATGGTCACGATATGCCTTCCGTTTTAAAGATAAAACACCAGAAGGCCAATTCTCGTTCTTAAAAAATATTCAAATTCAAGTGCACTTTCATCTCAACGAAAATCCATGTCAAAAATGTAGGTAAATTAGAGTTTCTTTTTGACAAATAGAGGCAGATTTGAATGTGAACGTTCTTTAAAATACGCGAATCGCCCCTCTGGTAACTGAAAGCTTGGTGAAGGTTTTAATCAGTAGGCAAATCTGCTGTCAAGTATCACGTTTGCTGTAGTGATTGATTGGGCGATAAATCATTATAACAAAACCTACCAAATAATTATGTAAATATTAGCACCCTAAATTGCGTAACACACATCACAATTCGAGGGTTTTGAAGGAAATTTCTAATCCATTGCATTGATTGCATTCGTTTAAAAATTCTGAACTGTGAAAATGAAACGCATAGCTATCGATTGCCATTTTATATGTGTTACGCAATGACCCAGCATATTTGACATTAGATTTATTGCAATATAGGCGTCTAAACCCCCTCGTGTTAATTGTGTAATTAACGAATTACTAACCATTTGTGGCGAGTTATAAAACTCCAGTTTCTCTCTTTCCCGCCATGGCAACAAGCGGCAGAGCGTTTTACATAAATTACAAGGGATAGGATACGTCGACCTTTACTAATTAGAGCGGGTGGCAATGTAAGCCAATTCTGGGCTGAATTTTATACATAATGTTTATTTATAGCATATTGAAAATTGGGTTCTTATTGAGGCCCTACAAAATTGTAAGTATATTGTTATTCGAAGAAGGATTTATCAGAGAAACAAGGGTCCGTTTATAATTTCGTCATTTTCATAATTTTTTATCAACCAGTCAAATAAGCCGCCGCCTCAAAATACGACTCCGAAAAATTAGAAGCTTCTAGAACCAAGTAGGTATGATCATCCCCTTAGAAGTGAGCGTAGATGACATACCGTTTTAGACTCACTACACTAGAATATAGGTGTCATATTCGCCCCCATTGATAATGTGTAATGGTCAATATAGCTGATTTTTTTCTCATAAAGCTTGCACAAGGACAAAGTATTTAAGCCGAAGAAGTTAAGCGCTAAGCAATTGGAATCGATACGTGAATGGGGGTATGTCGCCCATCTATATATATGTATGTTACTATATTTACATGTCTTGTTTTATTTTCGACTTTGGCTCCAATGTGCCTATAAATTTATTACACCACCTTTTGGGCACGTAAAACACAAAAACGGCATATTTACAAAAAATAAATAAAAATAAGTCAAAGTATTCCTGTAGCGCCCCTTTGTAAAGTGTGACGGATTCTAGCAGGTTCTAGCTGAAAATATGCTCGTTTTAATAGACGTCAATTCATGCGACTAATGGTTACAGTTAGTGACGTTTACGTTTATTACATACCTACTGTGATCTAATCGCAAATTCTCGGGCCAAATAGTCATACATAATTGGAAAAAGACTGAAGAGAGACTAGACTGAGGCTATTTGGCTCAATCCTATCCAAACGATTACCTTACGATTAGATCACAGCATGGAATAAACGTAAACGTCACTAACTGTATCCATTAGTCGCAAGAATTGACTTCTGTTAAAACGAGGATATTTTCAGCTAGAACCTGCTCGAAAAATTTAATAAAAAAGGTAAAATGTGTACATTGGAGCCAATGTCCTGGCCCCCATACATAGCATGACCATTAGAAATGCATTATGTGTATCTGTGCAGTGCTATCATAACTATGTAGTGTACCCTATACATTCCATCGTACTGTAGTCTTCATGATTCATTCCATGGAAGTTTCTAGAAACCCTTGTATCTTCATTGCTCAGATTACCGCAAAATAGCACTGAGTTTTTCCACTGACACTGTGTTGAGTATTAAAAGTACCTGTTTAAAGCTAAGCGTACTTGAGATATCTTGGTTACTCCTGTAAGTAATTTAAAGTATTTTTTGACTATGTATGATGCTTGGTAGGTATACCCCGATTTTTTACAACATAGTACGAGTACCTAAATCTTGACCATAGATTGAGCTCTTGACTATGCTGTTTTTATAGCCTTTTGTTAAGACGAAGTATCAAATAAATTCATACAAAATACTCTCGGAATCCAAGTGAATTGTATTTCTGAATGTACGGCGGAACCTTTTCAAACCTGGTACTTTTGTATTGTCGACGCAACTTTACAACAATATGTCTATGAAAAATCAATTCGTTGACGTCACTAGGCGACGATTTGAAAAAGGTTCTATTGTATACCTAAAATATTATTCTTGTTTTAAATATGGCTCGTACAATGTGATTGGTCGGTTGTTGGCTGATGTATGATTGTGAGCGATTTTGATCTATTGAACTGTTGTATCACCTTAGAATAAATTACTTCAGTTTACGTTATTTTAGCAATGCAATGATCTATTGGCTATTGGTTATTTTTGACACATGTGTCCTTTCTCCTGCTTTGGGCCGGATCTTAAGAGTTATACCTCACCGGGACGCCATGGAGACGTCGCCAGGTCGCGCTGCCAACTAAATGTATATAGCTTTATAGTGGGTGGCTCACCTGGCGTCCGCTTGGTTACGCAGCCAACCATACATTTTGTTGGCGACGCGACTTGACTGCGCCGCCATGGCGTCCCTGTGAGGTATGGCTCCAATAAAGACAGCAGCATGTAGGTATAACCTACAACAGTTATTCTTGTTTTAATTAAGAACTCTTCTTTCTTTATGAACTTCATTGTTCTATCTCCAGTTTTTCGTAAATAAACCAAATTTATTTTGCACTGTCATTCTAACAACAGTTCAATAAGTAAAAATTAAGCCACAGTCTTACAGGGTGGATTTTTGAGAAGGGGCAGTAATGGTAGGTACCGTAACCGTTGTAATTACAGGAAAACCGCCTTTGGAGACTATCCTTAACTTTTTGAGAAATTTTCATCTACATTCACAGACAAAGCGACCAGTCTATTCTACATAAAAAACTAAGTTGGGAGTCTCATTTCCTACGAAATGTATGGTAAAGTTTCTTACTTTTTTATTACTCAAACCTCAGTTGGTCCGATAGTTATTTTGACCCTTATAAGAAACAGGAGGGAAAAGCACCAAAATACTTTTTGTGAAAATTGACCGTTTTCTTGTTGACTGTATTTTTTTTTAATTTGCGATTTTCCATCCATAGTTCTCAAAAAATTAAGCACAGTCTCCTAGGACCGTTTTCCTGTAGCTTCAGCGGTTAGGTTACCTATCCTTACTACCCCGTCTCAAAAATCCATCCTGTATACGAATGCCAATATGCCTTTTCCGACCAATCTATAATACTATGTTACAACCTCAAAAATCGAATGTATCTACACAGAGAGTTCGAGGTCCCCTCCCGCCACTTCCCTGGTCAAACCCACGTGTGGCGCGTGGCGGACTGGTTGCAGCGCGGCCGCGCGCGTGCGCGTGAGGAGTTGTACTGCCACGTGGCGCGCGCGCTTGCTCTTATCGTCGTCGTGGCAAGGGACAGGCTGCTACGAGATGAGCCGCTGTCTGTCATCGCTGGGGCCAAGTCTATGCTGCAAGGACTGCATAGGTAACCGATAATAATGGAAAGATAAAGAAAACCATAATGCTGTTTGTGAAAAGGAGAGAATAGTTTGGTTCGAAGGGAAATTGACATATACGCCCTGAAGCCACTTCTAGATGGCCGACGACCTTAAAAAGGTGGCTGAGACAGACTGGAAGCGGAAGGCACATGACAAGGTGTTGTGGCGAAGCCTGGAAGGGACCTATGTCCAGCAGTGTACTGCGACAGGCTGAGTTTATTGACACCCTGATGCAGTGAGCATTAATGTAGCGCATTCAACGCTTTCAGAGCGCGATTTTTCCAAGCAAAGTATTATCTCCTTTTTCTATGACGAAACTATCAATTTATCTCTTCAAGATCCAGCTCCAAACGTTTGTGAACAAAACTTCTTCTTCTTCTTTAGGGTTTGGTTTCCGCACTTGGTCCTTCAGGTGGGCCATTGTGCGTGGGCCATGGCGGCCGTCGGTGGTCATTCCAACCAATATTAACCGTTTGTTATTTCAGACTTCTGGACCTGGCTTTTGGTATGCCTTCTCTGGAAGCTCGCGACCTGGACAAGAAGATTAGAGAAGAGAGGTCTCGTTACTTGGTAGCAGAGCTGATATGCAAGGTAAGACATATTAGCTGTTAAGTTTATCTTGATGTATCAAGAACGGGTTTTTATTTTTTCTTCTTGATGAATGCTAGTGGTTGCAAGCGCTACAGCTGAGCTGAGGTCCTGGGATCAATACCCAGGTTGGGCAAAGCGATATTGGGTTTTTCCATCAGGAAGTTCTCAGTAGCAGCCCGCAGTCTGGATTTGTGCCCGGTTGGTGGCAATAGGCTCGCCATTTAAATGGGACTTAAACATAACTGGTGAATTGCGGATGTACTATATATGTATAGATATACCTCTGCTTAACCATTCGGGGATTACAGCCGTGATATTATGTCGACTTCAATAATCATGTTCACTGTGAAGAAATGATTTCAATTTTGTGTTGCCCTTCAAGCCGGAGCACCAGGAAGACATAGCAGCACTAGCGGCATGGGTGACGCGTGCGATGCGCCGCGCGGCCGCCGAGAAGACTGACGCGCGCGAGCCGCCCCGCCCCGCGCCGCCCGTGCCCTGCCTCTACACCACCCCGCAGCGCACACAGGTACCACACCATTGTACTAGGAGCACATACGAACGTACAGGTTGCTGTACACCGAGGCGAAAGCTGAATCAGTGGCGGCACCACCGTAGATGCCCGTAGTATCCCTCCTTTCAATCAAACGTGAGTCTATCAATGAAAAAAAAAACCTGTAAAGTAATGAATATAATAGTAGTTTATGAAACTGTTGCATAATGAGGGATATTAAAATAATCATACGAGTGTTTTAATACCTAGTTATGTGCAGTTTCATACACTACTTTATCTACTCTCATTCATTGGTATTGAACCTACTAAATAAAAGATCAATGTTTCCCACTAAATTCAGTAGAACAAAACGTATAAATGGCGCTAAAACCCAGCACATCACCGCGCATGTGCTTAAGCGGGTGTTCCCACAGACAAGTAAAAATTTGAATCAAAACTTTTTTGTAATGTTATAAAAAATGGCGCACCCTGCATATTCGCTACATTAGAAAAAAATATTGATGGAAACTCCTTGGTGACATTAATTTCTTGGATTTGTCCCGTGTCGTGTTGAGAAAAAGTGTTGATAAATGATGATTATATTTTTAAATTTCGGTATTGTGTTTATAAAGTATGTCAATATAAACTCGTTTTGAAGTTTATAATTCGAATTTTATGATATGAGAGTAGATAAAAATTTATATTATTAACGATAATGGTAACTCGTCAAACTCAATGCTGCAGTCTTTAGGCCGATTTCCAAAAACCATATAAAAATAAACAGTAAGGTACTTGAGGCATTCAAAGATACTGCAGTAGCTTTAACTTATAAAATGCAGTTTGCAACTTCATCATTGATTAACTGGTCAGAAGTCAAATATATGCGCGCGAATCCTATTTTGATCAATATAAAACCTAATAATGACCTGCAAATTACAAAAAACTTAAGAAAATTAGAATTTCGCGGGCTTCCCTGACGCTGTCGCCCTATAAAATGTGGTATTTATTATTTATTTGTGTATTCATCTAGGTGGACCTCCGCCTGTACCGCCGCGAGCTGGTCCGTCGCGCGGCATCAACCCTGCAGGGTGTACTGGAGCGCGAGGCTCGCGGCTGGTTTCTTCACTTCAGGGAGCGCCGCGCCGCACAGCTTGCCAGCCAGAAGATGCCCATGAAGGACATCGAGCAGGTCATACATCTTCTACTTAATAAATAAATAAATCAGCCTTGGGTCATGCCTCTGCAGGGCAAAGACCTCCCTATCCTTTTTTCAGCCAACTCGAAAATGAAACTCTACTTTTCTACTTAATAATATTCATTTTTATTTAAATAATTTCTCCATGAGATTTTTTAAAATATATCTTACATAATCTACAAATAATATTAATAGTATGTACAACTAAATAACAATAAATAAAAATAAAAAAGAAAGAAGGAAAAGAATCATAGGGCATCAAAAAATTCATCCGCATCGCTGTCGACAGGAAAAGTGCCCAAAAGGCTGCTTCTACTTAATGAAGTACATTCACTGAGTTAGTAATATAAAAAAAAACTTCTTATTTGGTCCAAAATATTTTGCAATACCTCATGTAATGAATTTATGTATTTTGTAAATTCAGCTCTTTTTAATAGAAATGGCATAATTTTTGTTTTAATAATGAAAATCAGTTATTATTGTACTATTTTAAAATCTGTATTAATTGGGAAAGTTTTTAAAATAGTGGACACCAACAGTGTATTAACAGTACATTTTTTTACACCCTTCACATAATTTTCTAGAGATTCGAGTTGTTTGAAATAAACACATTTTTTCTTAAGTACCTTTAAAATTACGTTTACAAAATTAAGCACATATATTCAGCAGTTATAAACAAAAAAGAATTTAATTTATAGAAATTACAGCCCATCAAGCATCGTTAATGAGACAATTGATTATCTATTGTTTTGGCCCTCTAGCGGGCCACCTCGGTCCTGACTAGCTAACTAGTCAGGCCGGAGGTTAAAAGGATTAAAATAATATTATTTTATTCCGAGACCTATGGTAAAAAATGGTTCGTACCTACCTAGACTTATGTGATAGCTAAATATACGGTGTTTCCACCCCTTAACGTTGGACCACTATTTACGCCACACCCGTATAGCTAAAATGAACACTGAAGAAGGATTTTTGAAAATTCGTCCCCTATAGCGTATGTAAGTTTGTAACTAAGTTTATCATTTTTGACACACGGCTTGTTAACACATACAGTTAAAAGAAAATAAAACGATTCAAATTAGGCTGAGAATAATTACCACCATACCTGTTTCTTCCGCCATCATTGCATGTTTCGGTTTGATGTAATTACAGGCTTTGTCTATATTTGATGCTAACGTGCTAAGATTCCTCTGGTATTGCAGATGTCCATAGTTGGCTGTGACCGTAAACCTTCAGATGAGCTGCCTCATTGTTTGTTTCCGATGTGTTATCTCCATAATTTGCATCGATACACTTCAATGCGATAGGTGCTGATATTATATCGCTTTGAAATATTGCATCGATAATATCTACTGAGTATTAGATAAGGTAAATATACAACAAAAAAAAGTTTTATTGGCTAAAAGAAAAGGTGATGACAGACAGTAATTTTACATTAACACAGTTAAGTTTGTACATCACAATTTTTGGTTTGACTGTTGATCCCCAAACTAAGCAGGGCTTGTATCTTGGGCGTCGGAGTGCGAGTGAGCAGAAATAAATTTGTCGGTTTTGAAGGCTAGTTGAGGAAAGCGTGTATTATGTTGTGAGTGTGCGTTTGTGCGAGTGTCTGTGAGGATGAAAGTGTGAGAGAGGAATGTTGTTTGCTGGCACTTTGGCTTGTCGACAATTGTTAGAGAAATGATTCTGTTTCGGTGTATGTTAGTTCCAGAAGCCATTTCTTTAGTACACTTTTTAGTCGAGCGGTTAATAATTCTTGGATGTCCAAAGATTTGCAGACCTTGTTAAATGTGTGTAGGTGAGAGTAAAGCTGGGCTCCGTCTGGCCAAAAGGGACTTTGCAGGCGGAGTTGGGATTCTAAACACCCGCTTTGACAGAAGTTCACTATAATCAGCTCTACATAACGTAAATTAACTAGTTTTAGGTTACAAACTTATGATGCCACAAAATTTGGCCCAAATATCTAGAGTAAAATACTCAATAGCAGAAGTCACCAAATGGCAGGCCGCGGCCCACATCCGGACCGCCTACCTATTTTTAATCAAATCTGTTGTGTAATAAAAAAAACGGGTTTTTGCTTGCATCAACTTCAAACGCCTGAATTCAAAGTAAAAACGACATTATTCACATTAAAATTAATTACTTACTGTTTTATTTTTGTTCTGAATAACTTAATTAAAATATATTCATGATTTCTTTTCGTTTTACCTATTTCTTATTTTTTTTTTAAATTTTATTGCGAGTAATCGTCTACCAAACGGATCGCGAAAGTCATATTTTAAAACTGACCCCCAAGGAAACTAATTAGTGATCCCTTCTCTGTAGGGTATCCGGGCGATAATTTGACACCAAGCTTTGGAAGGTGACTCACATTGTTGACAGACACGACGTTCTATAAAGCCGTGCTCTCTCTAAAAGTACTCTTACTGCGACATACATGGGACTTAATTACGCCCCCTAGCGGGACTTAAACGCAACTGGCGAAATATGAGTGTACTCCCATATTTCACCAGTTGCGTTTAAGGCCTGCTATCCCCAGTTGCGTTTAGTCTATCCCTTCGGGGGATACAGGCGTGATGTTGGCGGTGGTTGAAAATAGCCGCGTAAATGTATTATTTTAAGTAAGTTTATGTATCTTTTTTTTTTTATCTTTTTTTTTTTTTTTTAGAAACGTATGTGTGCATGCAAGTATGTGTATTGTGTCATTTTATTATACTTACAAGCCATGTGCCCAATGAGTTTCCCATGGGCATCAGTTACGAATTTCCATACACACTTTCATCCACTATTTAACCAGTTTAGGGGACGAATTTTCAAATAACCCGACTTGTGTTAACTTTCGCTACATAAGGAACTGTTGTGCAAAATTTCGTGCATCTAGTCCCAGCGGTTTAGGCTTTGTGTTTTCTGTCAGTGAATTAAGAATTTATTACCTTTTTTTTGTGTCTATGATTTTCTGATGTCTTTTGTGTGTAGGAAGTGCGCGAGGCAGCCATGCGCGAGTACGTGTCCCGCGTGTGCGCGGCCGTGCTGTGCAGCGAGCCGCTGTCGGCGCTGGGGCCCGACGTGGCGGGGCTGCTGGCCGCGCAGCTGCGGGCCTCCGCCATCGTCACCAGGTACGTGTCCCGCGTGTGCGCGGCCGTGCTGTGCAGCGAGCCGCTGTCGGCGCTGGGGCCCGACGTGGCGGGGCTGCTGGCCGCGCAGCTGCGGGCCTCCGCCATCGTCACCAGGTACGTGTCCCGCGTGTGCGCGGCCGTGCTGTGCAGCGAGCCGCTGTCGGCGCTGGGGCCCGACGTGGCGGGGCTGCTGGCCGCGCAGCTGCGGGCCTCCGCCATCGTCACCAGGTACGTGTCCCGCGTGTGCGCGGCCGTGCTGTGCAGCGAGCCGCTGTCGGCGCTGGGGCCCGACGTGGCGGGGCTGCTGGCCGCGCAGCTGCGGGCCTCCGCCATCGTCACCAGGTACGTGTCCCGCGTGTGCGCGGCCGTGCTGTGCAGCGAGCCGCTGTCGGCGCTGGGGCCCGACGTGGCGGGGCTGCTGGCCGCGCAGCTGCGGGCCTCCGCCATCGTCACCAGGTACGTGTCCCGCGTGTGCGCGGCCGTGCTGTGCAGCGAGCCGCTGTCGGCGCTGGGGCCCGACGTGGCGGGGCTGCTGGCCGCGCAGCTGCGGGCCTCCGCCATCGTCACCAGGTACGTGTCCCGCGTGTGCGCGGCCGTGCTGTGCAGCGAGCCGCTGTCGGCGCTGGGGCCCGACGTGGCGGGGCTGCTGGCCGCGCAGCTGCGGGCCTCCGCCATCGTCACCAGGTACGTGTCCCGCGTGTGCGCGGCCGTGCTGTGCAGCGAGCCGCTGTCGGCGCTGGGGCCCGACGTGGCGGGGCTGCTGGCCGCGCAGCTGCGGGCCTCCGCCATCGTCACCAGGTACGTGTCCCGCGTGTGCGCGGCCGTGCTGTGCAGCGAGCCGCTGTCGGCGCTGGGGCCCGACGTGGCGGGGCTGCTGGCCGCGCAGCTGCGGGCCTCCGCCATCGTCACCAGGTACGTGTCCCGCGTGTGCGCGGCCGTGCTGTGCAGCGAGCCGCTGTCGGCGCTGGGGCCCGACGTGGCGGGGCTGCTGGCCGCGCAGCTGCGGGCCTCCGCCATCGTCACCAGGTACGTGTCCCGCGTGTGCGCGGCCGTGCTGTGCAGCGAGCCGCTGTCGGCGCTGGGGCCCGACATGGCGGGGCTGCTGGCCGCGCAGCTGCGGGCCTCCGCCATCGTCACCAGGTACGTGTCCCGCGTGTGCGCGGCCGTGCTGTGCAGCGAGCCGCTGTCGGCGCTGGGGCCCGACGTGGCGGGGCTGCTGGCCGCGCAGCTGCGGGCCTCCGCCATCGTCACCAGGTACGTGTCCCGCGTGTGCGCGGCCGTGCTGTGCAGCGAGCCGCTGTCGGCGCTGGGGCCCGACGTGGCGGGGCTGCTGGCCGCGCAGCTGCGGGCCTCCGCCATCGTCACCAGGTACGTGTCCCGCGTGTGCGCGGCCGTGCTGTGCAGCGAGCCGCTGTCGGCGCTGGGGCCCGACGTGGCGGGGCTGCTGGCCGCGCAGCTGCGGGCCTCCGCCATCGTCACCAGGTACGTGTCCCGCGTGTGCGCGGCCGTGCTGTGCAGCGAGCCGTTGTCGGCGCTGGGGCCCGACGTGGCGGGGCTGCTGGCCGCGCAGCTGCAAGCCTCCACCATCGTCACTAGGTACTTACACTTGAGGTGAAAGCGCCATTGTAGGCTGCGAAATATTCTTGGGTTTTTTTTTTTATTTGCAAGGCAATATCAAGTCGTATGATCATCAAAATATGATTCAAGACCGGTCAAATTGTAACCATTAATATTATCAAAAAAACTATCTAAGTTAAAATTATCCTAATAAATCATTATTTCATAAAATCATGATATTTGAGGGTAATAACTAAATTATGAGTTGTATAGATGATTCTAATTCTGTAAATATACCTTTGTTATTTTGATCAACATACTACCTGACACTGACCTGCAAATTGCAAAAAACGATAAGTTTAATTTCGCGGGCTACCTTAGCGCTTCCCCCATAACAACAATAATATGCGAGCGAAATAGGAACATAAAGAAAAGAAAAACAATAGTGAATATATCACCAATGTTTTGTTATTCTTTTTAAGAAACTCAACATATTAACTCAGTATTTATTACCGAATCGCCCGCCTGTTTTCTATCGGTGGCACTCTTCGAGCTAGCTCGGGCGATTTAGTCATTAATACTGAGTTTAATACGTATGTTTATTTAGAAAAACTCAAAACAAATAAGTGCGTAAAACCATGAATAAAGATAAATAAAAGTCTGACGATAGTAATTTATTATTATTATTTTTATTACAGAGCTGAAGAAGGCGTCCGCAGAAAGTTAGAAGCAAGTTTAGCGACTGCCGAAGCACGAATATGCGCGACACACCCCATCCTCTCGCGAGCGGACGCGTGGCGCAAGGAGAAGCTAGCGGCTGCAGCGCTGCGGCTCAAGAACGAGCTGCGCTGGACGCCCATGGAGGACGCCGCTGCAGCGATGCAAGCGCACAAGTTGCATCAGCACCGATACTTCCTACTTAGAGATCTGGCTTTTCTTAGGGATCGTGAACCATTGCTTATGAAGGTATGCTTTTTTTCTTAAATCAGGCATATACGAGCCCCGATGCAAAATAGTTCGTCTAGTGTGAAATTTTCTCTGTGAGATTTTTTCTAACTTCATTATTTTTGTATATCTATATAAAATATTAACCTGTTGTACTATCACATATCGCGTTACTTATGCCATTTTTTAATTATGAACCAATAAACTATTTTCGCTTTTTAAATTTATACTTATCCTGTTTTAAATTTGAAGAAGTTATAAGCAAAATAGTTCGTCTAATTGTTAATCGATGCAAAAGAGTACGTCTATCGGTGAGTTAAATAAGATTATTCCTCCTTTGTAAACTATGTTGCATAATTTAAATTTGTAAAACTAATTCGGTGTCATTTGTCAAGTGAGACAGTATAAATTTTGAAAATTTCAGGTATTTTTCATTAGTTTTCAAATAACAATGGGTCGTGGCAAACCCGTGTGTGAAGAGCTTCGAAAGCGGATAGTTTGTGGGGTCGATGCTGGCAAATCAAGTTACCAAATATCTAAAGACTTTTTGAAGAAAACTGGTCGACCACGCATCACAAGTGCAGTAGAAAACAGAATCCTGAAGAAAATTATCAAAAATAATCTTCGTGCTCGAGCTGGAGAACTCACGGTGCAATGGAAGGACATGATTCACAAAGACGTCTCAGTTGATACTTGCAAAAGAGTCCTAAAAAGAATGGGTTACGGATTTTACACCGCTAAGGAGAAACCACTGTTGACTGCTGTACAAAAGAAGAAGAGGTTGAAGTTTGCTCGTGATCATTTAAATTGGACTTCTGATCAGTGGCGTAATATCATTTGGAGCGACGAGTCCAAATTTGAAGTGACAGTCGGCGATGAAAGGAAAAAAGTGATTTGGAACAAAAATTAGGCATTTCATACTGATTGTCTCAAAAGCAAAGTGAAGTTTCCGGCGTCTCTTATGATATGGGGCTGCATGTCTGCACAAGGCGTTGGTGGTATGCAGTTTGTGGATGGTTCTATCAATGCTGCAAGGTATCAAAACCTTTTGGAAGAGAATTTACTGCCCTCTATTCCGTCACTTAAGCATCAAGATTCCTTCATTTTTCAACAGGATGGTGCTTCCTGCCATACTGCAAGGACAACAAGGACGTGGCTACTGGCGAAAAGCATCCCTACAATCGAATGGCCATCTAACAGCCCGGACTTGTCGCCGATCGAAACCCTATGGTGGAAAATGAAAAAAGTTCTCCGTAAAAATCCATCAAGATCGAAGAGCGACTTAAAGGCTAAACTCTTGGCTGTCTGGGAGTCAATTACGCCTGAGGAGTGTGCTGCGTTGGTTGCAACCATGCCTCTTCGCATTAAAGCTGTCATTGAGAGCAAAGGCGACACAACTAAGTGGTAGACGAACTATATTGCGTGAGTAACAAGGGTAGACGAATACTTTTGCGTTATGTTTTTTAGAATATTTTTTTTAATTTTTTATGTTATGTAAAGTCATGAAAGAATTTCAGTTATGTTAAAAAAAACTTTAAAATGTTCCTCAAATTGTGGTTTACTTTTTATTAAACGTTCTTAATTATTTGACCAATATTTACTTTCTATATTTTACGCTTTGCACTACTTTCCATACTAGACGAACTATTTTGCATCGGGGCTCGTATATAAGGAATTTAGATTAAATAAGAATTTTCAGAAGCTGTCTTCCCCTCGGAAAGTTAAGTCTTTTACCTCATGCTAAAAAGTTTTTTTTTTTTCTAAAAATCAATGACAGCCTTCTACCTTATTTTATAAAAACATTTTTTTCATCAAAACAGGAGCTCCGCAGCGCCGTGTCCCCGACCCGCTCGTTCACGTGGTCGCGGCGCACGTGGCGGCCCGCGCAGTGGGTGGTGGTGCGCCACTTCCGCGGGCGGCGCGAGCGCGTGCCCACCGTGCTGTCCACTCGCGCCACCAACATCGTCACGCCGCGCTCGGACCCCTCGCAGCCTGTGTTCCTGGTGCACCGCGAGACTAACAGGACCACCACGACTAGGTGGCCAGCCTGGAGACTGCTCAATCTAGTACACAGGTACAGATCTGCAATCCCTATAACGATGACAATACAACAAAATCCATTGCTTCATATGTTTGGAAAATTCGTTTGCTAGACAACGGAAATAACGCAATACATACAGGTTGTAGCAACACATTGCCATTATCTACGCATTCTGAACATCAAACTTAGTAACTTTGAGCAAAAAATTTAGCTCAGAAATACTTTCATATTTAGTGTGGAAAGTCGCTGTTTACGGCAGCGCGCAATGTAACGTACTTATAACATTGTGCTTATTGCAGTTTGTTAAGCGTCTTTTTACACCCGTTGAATTGTCAGCACATCGTACAAAATCGGTTGACACCACTTTTTTTTGTCTAATATTAACTTTTTATCTTTCGTGGGGTAACCTTGAAAAGGCACCCGACCTCTGGGGAAGGAGGTCGGGGAGTGTGGGAATTTTACCTCACTAAAACCACCCCGATGATCACCATCAGCACATAGAGAGGGTCCCGGTTCCTCTTAAAATACCAATTCCGGAGCTCGCTCTGTGCAACTCTTGTAAGACACATCCCTGGGGCGATTGTATAGGGGCCTCACCTGAGCCTCGCTATGCGCGGCAGTACGTGACCACTGTGCCACCATCTTCCCTGGGGACACTCAGTGGGCGGACAGAGTCCCCACTCGGTGCGCCTGCGACCCCAAATATATGCCCTATCTAATATTAACTTACTGTAAGGGTGTTCAATAATCCGTTTTGAACTGTCTGTTACTTCAATTAACTCACATGTCTATATGTCCCATTTAGGACATGGTGCTGGTGCTGGAACATAATGTTCGTGCTGGGCGTGCTGGTGCCGTGGTGCTCGCCGCTGTCGCTGCGCACGCTGCTCTGTATCAAACCCTTCGTGCCCGACTACGAGTTGTCGCAGGTATTAACCGTCATTTCACAGAAGGAGGCTGCGGAAAGGTAGAGGGAGATCGAGACTATTCTCCCGATCCGCAGCAGACGTGCCGGGCGTCGCAGAGGGCAGATAAAGCGTTTAGAGATGAATGTGTAATATCCTCCAGGTGATACGAGGACTAAAACACGGAAACTTAATTAGATAGTGGACTGTATTGCAATATTGCACAAAGGAAAAGACAAACGGTTAAGAAGATTTAAAGTGGCGAGTGAATAAGCAATCTCTCAGTAGCGTGGACGATGGCGCGGTGTCGGTGGCAGCCGGTGCGCGCGCGCTGCTCGAGCGCCCCCTCCGCGACCGCAGCTCCCGCCCGGCGCGTCATGATATTCTCGACACCCTCTTCCAGCCCCCATAAACGGGTCCAGAGGGACAGCGGACTTTGGAACGTCCGCCCCCCCCCCCCCTTCTCCATATAACAGGCCCCGAGGCGGCGGCGCGTAATGGTTCACGCGCGCCCCTATTGGACGTCGCGGGGGGAGTCTTACACCTCACTCCCCCGCAGAGCCGCCGGCATTAGCCGAGGGTCGTCAAAGGCGCACGAGTTCCCATGATCTCCGGTGCAAGTGTGGGAAGGGAACACCGGGTAGATATTAAAATATATAGATATTAGTTTATAACATAAACAAGTCGTTTGCCCAATGGGATTTCCGATCTGCGAAAATTACAAACTTCCTTCCCGTATTTAACCCCCTTTAGGGAACGAATTTTCAAAAATCTTTTCTTAAGCTACGGTTTCCCAGGAAAGCGTTTCCGTCATATTTATAACGGAAGTCATAAAAATCTGTCATTTTCACCAGTATTTGACATTAAGGTGTCAACAAACGCTCTGTATTTGGACATTACGGCCGCATGTGGCGGTCACCGCACTTCTAAGAAATCCCACTATGTGCAACATTTCAAGCGTCGTAACCCAGCGATTTAGGCTGTGCGTTATCGTTTTGCGTGGTCGTTGTGCGTTTATTTATGTAAATTTATTTTTTTGTAAAATATTACTAGAAATACCTACGTAAACTGCGAAGACCGGGAGAGTCCTCATTTTGTTTTGCCGTTCCGGGCCCCCGACAGACTTAGTCCGTCACTGTACTGTGTATGTCGACAAAGTAACTCTTATTTCTGTATGTATGGTCAAAAGACTATCCTATCCGTCTCGCCCACGTGCCCCTCCTAGAAGTAAATCTTGGATCCGCCCTTGGCTAGGGCTTTGCAAGTAGACTGCGCAGGCCGTCAACTGCTGCCGAACTGATGACACGCGGGGTTGCGACAGTCGTCGAGAGGATCCGGCAATTGGGACTCGAGGTGGCCTTGCACAAGTCCGAGGCCATGTGTTTTCATGGTCCTCGGAACGCGCCACTGTCGGGTTCCGAAATAATGGTAGGAGGGGTTCACATCGGCGTCGAGTCGACGATGAAGTACCTGGGACTCGTCCTCGACAGCCGGTGGAACTTCGTGGAGCATTTCCGACGTTTGGCTCCCAGACTGCAGCGAGCCGGGGCTGCTTTGAAGCGGCTCTTGCCCAACCTGGGGGGGCCAAACGCCTCCTGCCGGAGGCTCTACGCGGGGGTCGTGCGGTCCATGGCCCTTTACGGGGCACCGGTGTGGGCGCGTTCATTGAGGCTCCGGCCAGCCCGACGGTTGAACGCGTCCCAAAGGGTCATGGCCATCCGGATGGTAAGGGGATACCGCACGGTCTCCTGCGAGGCGGCGAGCCTCCTTGCCGGATTACCGCCGTGGGATCTGGAGGCAAAGGTCCTCGCGCACGTCTGGGAGTGGCGCGAGGAGGCGAAACGCCGGGGCGTAACTCCGCTGCCGCGAGAAATCGCGGCACAGCGGATAGAGCCCCGGCGGAATCTCATGGCGGCATGGAGAGTGCGACTGTCGCAACCCAGCGCAGGGCACGCCACAATTGCGGCGGTAAGACCCCTCTTTGAGGAGTGGCTTGAGAGGCGCCACGGCGTCCTCACCTTCCGCCTGACGCAGGTCCTCACCGAACATGGCTGTTTCGGGAGGTTCCTGTTTCGTATAAGGCGGGAGGAAACGCCCGGGTGTTATCATTGCGTGGATCGACCGGAGGACACGGTGGAGCATACGGTGGAGGTCTGCCCGGCTTGGGCGGAGCACCGCCGTGTCCTCGTGGCGGCGATCGGCGGCGGCGACCTCTCGCGTCCGGCCCTGGTTCAGGCCATGGTACGGAGCGAGAGGGAATGGGAAGCCGTCACCTCCTTCTGCGAAGCTTCTGCGGAGGCGGAGCGCGAAAGGGAGAGGCAATCTCTGCGCCCTCGCGCCCCTAGCCGCCGCAGGAGGAGGAGACACCCTGGGCGTCGGGAGTCGATTGCCGACTCCCGGCCACCGTAGGCGCGGGCTTGCGGACGGCGAGCAATGGGCAGCTCGCCGTCCGGTAAGGACCAGGACCGGGTCGACGGCGCGTCGTGTTCCACGCGCGCCTCAAAGAGATGTCAGCAAAATTGACGGGGTCCGATAGGACCGATGCCTGCCGGGGCTGCGGATTGTTCGAAAGAGTTACCGTGGCCCTGGCGCACAGGCAACTGAAGGAACACGGGTGGGTTTTAGTCAGTAAGAGTCTGACACGCCCTTCCGCTCCGCCCAGAGCGGGAGAGGTCATTTGATGATTTCCCACCCAAACAAAAAGAAAAAAAAAAGGCCGTCAACTGCTAGGCAGCGACGGTCCTGGGGTAGAGCGAGAGGAGCGGTCGCGCTAGGCGCCAGATGGCAAGGGCTGCCAAAAAGCCAAATGCGAAAAACAACTTCCAGTGCAAACTAAAATTTTGAGAGGCGTGGGAGCAATGTTGTTAGATCAGACTTTAAAATCCGTAGAATGACGCTGAAAAATCCATAGATTGCCTCTAGATAAATCTGTAGATCTACAGACTTTTTTAAAAGCGAAATCTGACTGTTTGAAATGACTAGAATAGCTTTGAACCTAGTCTGTAAACAGCGTTTCTTATAAAACTACATGGGTGACAGCTCTTTTGTGCACAGCTAAAATCAGGGCTTCATAACGTTATGATAAATAGAGGTATAAAGTGTTACATAACGTTATAATTATTTCGTTATGATTCAACAATAATATTTTCGTTAAAAATACTATTAATGATATTAAATCGCGTTATAGATGCCTTAAATAAGATGATTGTTTTTTTGCGCAATATGGCGTGAAAATCATCGGTATGCGCAAAAGCGAACATACCTGACGCACTACAATAGCGCGGCAGACCTAACAGCATCCTGAAACGGTTATTATATTGAATAATTAGAGCTATGATTTAATTTAAATTCAATAAGTGTTGACATTTCCAACAAACGTAAATTTTTGAAAATTTAGGAATTATTTTTTATTTAACATTAAACCGGAGTAGAATTAACTTGAAGTGAAAGCTTCGACCAAAGGGCGCCGAAAGACGATCTCGCTCTACCGTGATCAAAGGCTAGGTCGCTGGTAAAGGTCACATTACAGACGAATGCTCCCGATGAGGAGCGCCTTTAGACCTAATTCGATAGTGTTGCTATCAATCATTATTAATATGATTGATATCAAATATATTTAAAACGATATTGTAATTACTATTTCTTTGTATCAGGTGAACGGAACCCTATTCCCGAAACGCAGCAGTGAAACGCAGACGATGTGGTCCCGACTACTGACGTTGTGGCGGCACGTGTCTAAAGAGAGGACGCGCTTCGAGACCGAGCCCGACACAGGTGACGATTAATTTTTAATAAATAAACTGATACGTGAAAATGTGACACACCTTAATATTATGAAGAGGAAGGAAAATTGTTTGTATGTTATAAAAAGTAATCTCTGGAAATATTGATCCTTCTCCGGGATACCATTCTATTGCCTCGTGTCGCCTTAACCTGCGGGGTAGTTGCGTAACACACTAACAGTAGGAATAGCTTTCATTTTGACAGTTCAACAACATTTATTGCGTTATTTACGTTGTTGAGCAGACAAATTTTTCGAACATATGAAGCAATGGATTAGCAATAGGCTTCAAAATGATTCAGATTGTGATAGATAGGGTGTTACGCAATTAGGGTGCTGGGTCTAATAAGTTTATTTTGTCCCCCCCCAGGCCTGCTGGGCAAGGGCCTGAGCCGCCTGGCGCACCGCGTGTGGACGTACGGCGTGCTGGGCGGCGCGGGCTCGCTGCTGCTGCTGCTGGGCCTGCCGCTGCTGGTGCTGGCGGCGTGCGCGGCGTGCGCGGCCGCGGCGGCGCTGGCCCCGCTGTGGGCGCCGCCGCTGGCGCTGGCCACGCACCTCACTAACGCGCTGCTCTATGACATCGACTGTCCGGATCCTGACCATCTTAACAGGTTACTCATTATTATTATTACACGCCTCTCACTGCAGGGCCAAGGCCCCTCCCCGCTCTCCTTCCTCCTCACTCTGTCTAGGCCTACTAAGAACCATTCCTTATCGTTGCAGTTTAGTAGTCATACCATATTTTTTACAGACTCAAAAAAGGAGGAGGTTAGGTTTGCGGAGAGTTTTTTTTACATGTACTCCGATTTCTCGGTTATTACTGGGCCGATTTACGTCATTCTTTGTATGAGTTAACTTCAATCATATGTTTTTAATCTACGTCATCTATGTTGATTACGCTAGCAACACACGCGTGTTCTATACTCTATTCACGGAGACGAGTTAGTAGAGCGCTATCTCACTCACAATTTTTTAACTGCGATTGGTCAGTGATAAACGCTAAGGCGGTGTACACAGTACGAGTACTTTTTAGTCTACTCATACTTCCCGTACTGTGCAGACGTGCTCTTACTTGTGACTGTATGCTCAACTTGTGAATCGGCTGGTGTATTGGATTTTATGATTGATTGCTTTCTTTTCACACATGAAAACACACAAAATGGCAGAATTAAAAATTGTATTAAACGAATCAATTCATAATATTGACGCAGAGAAATGGAAAAAATGTATAAAGCATGTCATAGAAAAAGTTGAGCCCAAAATGGATGCCATGGACAGAAATGTAGAAGCAATGACTGAAAGATTCATAATAAATGTAGGAAACGACGACAGTAGTGATAGTACGGAGAGTGATGATGATGATGATATGTTATAAACTTGTTTATGTAGATATTATAATATAATTAAGAAAATTTAATCATTAACTCTCGATTTTATTTCTTTCCTTCATATCCATCCAGATATATAAAAAAGTAGGTACCCATAAAAAAATTCTATCAAATAAATGTCTCCCAATTTATACGACAGACGAAGCCGCAGGAATAAACTAAGCGAACTTTTAAGAAGCGCAGTGTGAACGCACATTTACATTTCTAAGGTATTTTTAACGCCCACTGACCCTAAAAAAGTTTTTTTTGTCTTTGTCATTTGTATGATAATGTGCGATAGAGAAGGCGCTATACTAACTCGTCTCCGTGAATACACTATAGTAGTGGTACACAAATTGGTGTGTATACTTACAACAACTAAAGAAGGATTTTTTTTTACTTTTTATAAAAAAACAACCGACTTAAAAAAAACACTACGCACTGAAAAATACCTTAAAACTAATTTTAAAGATTTTTTACCATAAAAATATACTTTACTAGCTTTTGCCCGCGGCTTCGCTCGCGCTAATTTTGACTTTGACTATAAATTCGGGTTATAATTCAATCATAGTGTTTTGAAAGACACGTGACGCCATCTATTATCATAAGAACTTTATTGTTGTTTTCCTCGGGAACAGTACTTTTTTATGGGACGAAAGGTACCCTATGTCCGTTTCTGTACACCTGAAAACGTATATGCAAAATTTCAGGATGATCGGTTCAGTTGTTTGGGCGTGAAAAGGTAACAAACATCCAAACATCCACACTTTCATATTTATAATATTAGTAGGATTAGTAGGATACGAGGGCTGCACTAAAAGTATCGGGAATGGAATATTTCCACTGTTCATGTCATATTAAAATCTTTTTAATTGAAAACTCCTTGGTTTTAAAAATCGAATACCATTTATTTATTTAAAAAAAGATTCTCGGTCTTCTCACAAGGTTTTGTCAAACTTGTTTAGTCGTTGAGAAAATGGAATTGACTCGTTGAAAATTCAAGAGCGATGATTTATTATGACTTTCGAAGTGGTTTAACACAAAAACAGTGTGTTGACCGGATGATTTCTGCATTTGGTGATGAAGCTCCATCCAAAACCACAATTTATCGCTGGTTTGCTGAATTTCAACGTGGACGTATCAAGCTCAGTGATGATCCCCGTCAAGGTCGTCCAAAAACTACAGTCACCCAAGAAAACGTTGATGCTGTGCGTAAGCTGATTGAGGAAGATCGACATGTGACATACCGCGAAATTCAGGCAACTTTAGACATTGGCATGAGACAAATACAAATAATCTTGCATGAACAATTAGGTGTAAAAAAGTTGTTTTCCCGATGGATACCGCATTCGCTCTGTGAAGAGCAAAAAGCGGCTCGCGTTACTTGATGCGTCAGAACTCTCGAAAGATTCCACGCAGGATCAGGGCTTGTTAACGTTACCAAATAACAAAATAATTACCGTTAAGTAACGTTAATTTCAATGTGATACCTTACTAACGTTACAAAAAAGTAACGTTACTTTTTTAACTTAACAGTATTTTAACGTTAATTAACATTAACGTAAAATACACAAGTAACGTTAATTTTACCGTTAATTTAGCTACGTTGCCGTTCCGTAGATTTACATTTTTGTGCGCTCGCTTTGGCATAGCGTTGGATCACTATAGATGCACTGTTGCCGCTTTGCCGCGCCGTCGCCGCGCCGTCGCGCCTCATTCGTGTGTAATGCCTACAGTGAGTTGGTTTGTTCGAGACGCAAAATTTTTGGTTGGGTATTTCAGACGAGGTTTCTTCCTGAAGGGCAAGCGATAACTTGCTATTGACTTTAAAATAAACTGGTTTACCCCTAATTGAGCCCATTTACCTATGGCAAATTTCAGGCATCACGAGGATAGTTTTTTTTTTGGTGGGCAATCTTCAAATGACCTCTCACGCTCTGGGTGGAGCGGAAGGGCGTGTCAGACTTACTGACTAAAACCCACTCGTGTTCCTTCAGTTACTGTGCGCCAGGGCCACGGTAACTCTTTCGAACAATCCGCGACCCCGGCAGACATCGGCCCTTTTGGACCCCGTCAATGGTGCTGACATCTCTTTGAGGCGCGCGTGGAACACGACGCGCCGTCGAGCCGGGCCTGGGCCAGCAGTCTCGACATTAGATAGCGACAAAAATCCGTCGTTAAGTCTAATCGGTGTCAAATTTCTTTAGTAGATTTTCAACTTTATATCGAAAGCATAAGGTTGAAAATCTATTAAAGGAATTTGACATCGATACGACTTAGCGACAGATTTTTGTCGCTATCTAATGTCGAGACTGCAGGGCCTGGTCCTTACCGCAAGCTCGCGCCTACGGTGGCCCGGAGTCGGCAAACAACTCCCGACGCCCAGGGTGTCTCTTCCTGTGGTGTCTAGGGGCGCGAGGGCGCAGCGATTGCCTCTCTCTCACGCGCTCCGCCTCCTCCTTCGCAAGCATTACAGCTTCACAGAAGGAGGTGACGGCTTCCCATTCCCTCTCGCTCCGTACCATGGCCTGAACCAGCACGCGTAGCATGACTATTTTAGAAACTGGTTTTGTCGACGGAAGAATAGACAAAAATTACGTTCCGTGAAGACGAGTACCGAGTACGACGGCAGCAAAGTAGAAAGAGTCAACTGCACTTTTTACGAAATTCAGTAAAACGTTCACGTTTTTCTTTTATTTTGCTTATATTTCGAAAATGGTGTGTCCTATCGCAAAAATAATGAAAATTTCGACCCCCTTTATGAAACACTTAAACCCCTAAAACTGAACATGTAGGTAATAATTTTCACATTTTCCATACAAAATGTGAAAAATTAAATTTGTCCATTCCAATTTTATACTTTGGGGCCGTCGAGTAAAAATTGTCTTTAGCATGGTGATTACAAAATCAAATTGTCTTCACTACCTTAGACAACAGTCAGTTGTCAGAGTGATTTTGTCGTTTGGGATAGAAATCTTTCTTCTGAAATAGTCTACATATAAAAGGACCTAGACAGCGATCGGAAGAAACGAAAGACAAAATGACAGATTGTAGAAGGATTTTTACGGTGCGATGTCAAAAATAGAGAAACGAAATGTCATTTTGTATAGAAATAGCTATGTATTGTCTTCCAAGAAATAGAAAGCGTCATGCTACGCCAGCAGGGTTGGACGCGAGTGGTCACCGCCACGAGGACACGGCGGTGCTCCGCCCAAGCCGGGCAGACCACCGTATGCTCCACCGTGTCCTCCGGTCGATCCACACAATGATAACACCCGGGCGTTTCCTCCCGCCTTATCTGAAACAGGAACCTCCCGAAACAGACATGTCTGGTGAGGACCTGCGTCAGGCGGAAGGTGAGGACGCCGTGGCGCCTCTCAAACCACTCCTCAAAGAGGGGACTTACCGCCGCAATTGTGGCCTGCCCTGCGCTGGGTTGCGACTGTCGCACTCTTCATGTCGCCATGAGATACCGCCGGGGCTCCGTCCGCTGTGCCGCGATTTCTCGCGGCCGCGGAGTTACGCCCCGGCGTTTCGCCTCCTCGCGATCGGGGGATGCCTGAAATGCGTAAATGTAAGCGCTCATACATATGAACGGCACGCGGCGGTCGGTGACAACAGTCGACATGCCGTGGCGGTGCGTTAGACTATTAGATCCTGCATGTTTACAACGACTATTGTAATAACTATAAATAAGTAAATTAATTACTTTAATTATTGTCTTCACTCATCTTGATATTGGATAAATTGTCAGTTATCACACTTATCACTGACTAAATCAGCTCACTATACAAGTCACGCGTAAGAATCAGACAATGTTTTTATCGGCACGGCATCACAGCGACGCGTGAGAGGGCCACAGCGGCGCGGCGAGCGTCCCGCCGCGCACCTCCGCCCCCATTACTTCCACTTCACAAGATAACAGTAAAAAAATAACGGTAAAATTAACGGTATTTAACAATTAACGTTAATAAAGATTAACGTTAAAATGTGGCATAAGTAACGTTAAATCTATTACCGTTATTTAAATATAAACGGTAACTCTGTCAAATAGAGGTAACGTTACGAACATTTTACCGGTATTTAAAGCCCTGCGCAGGATCCTCAAATGCTGTATACAATATCGTATCAGGTGACGAATCCTGGATATACGCGTACGAACCCGAAACAAAAAACCAGTCACGAGTTTGGGTGTTCGAAAATGAGTTAAAGCCAACAAAAATTGTTCGTTCACGGAGTGGTGCAAAAAAAATGGTGGCCACGTTTGTCTCCAAAACCGGCCACGTTACGACTATTCCTCTTGAGGGACAAAGAACGGTTAATGCAGAATGGTATGCTAGCATTTGTTTGCCACAGGTCGTTTCTGAACTCCGTAAAGAGAACTGCAACCGCCGCATCATCCTCCATCACGACAATGCGAGTTCTCACACCACGCACAGAACAAAAGAGTTTTAAGAGCAAGAAAACATAGAATTGTTAGACCATCCGCCGTACAGCCCCGACCTAAGCCCTAATGATTTCAATACTTTCCCTAAAATAAAGAATAAATTGCGTGGACAGAGATTTTCATCACCTGAAGAAGCTGTGGACGCCTACAAAACGGCTATTTTGGAGACCCCAACTTCCGAATGGAATGGTTGCTTCAATGATTGGTTCCATCGTATGGCAAAATGTGTCAAATTTCGCGGAGATTACTTCGAAAAGCAATAAATACATTTTTAAATAGTAATGTTGTGTCACTTCCTTGATTCCCGAAATTTTCAGTGCCGCCCTCGTATATATAATATATATATATCCTTTATTTCATGAAAAGCACAAAATTAATACATACAGTCGTGCTGTTAGCGCGGGGAACAATAAAAGAGTGGACTGTATGAAATAGGCAATGGTCAATTGCCGTCTGATCTTCACGAATATATAACTAACAATAATATAGAGGAGTATCGTCCGTCGCGGTGGAGTCTGTTGAAGCGAGTAGTCGTCGGGCCGAGCCGTGTCGCCGCCGCGCCGCGCCTCAGTGCCCGATGACGCGTTGATCACGCTTGACGCTACCTGCTCATGCAAACCGCGTGCATGGTGTTGAGTTCGATTCGCAACATATACTGTTATTGTTTCAACGACTGATCACTTTATGTTTGTGGTAGTAAAATTATGCTCAACAAACAGCTTAACGAAATTAAAACATCCTTCTTTTCTCTGTAATCTTCAAACGATTGACAGAAATAGAACGATTTTTTCAATACGTTTAGCGCCAAATGCATTTAGTGAGCTGTGTGGCTGTGTGTAGTGTATAATACGACTGTTGAAATGTGTGTCCATTATTGAGACTATAACGCCATACTTAGTCTTCCCGGATCTATTGAAAAACAGTAACGTAATACCACTTTTCAAATCCGGGGACAGTAAACAAAGCAATAATTATAGGCCCGTATCCGTGTCGCCAGTTTTCAGCAAGAGTTTGAAAAGATAATGCTTAATTAAATGCTTACTTATTACTTATTTTAACACGAATAAAATCTGTTACGATTAACAGATGGATGAATTCATCAAGGGACGTTTTACGGCTGACACCGGTGCAATCTTATTGAAACACATTTCTAAGGCGTGGCGTGGCCTAAGATGCCATAGGTGTCTTCTGCGACCTGTCTAAAGCCTTCGATTGCGTAGATCCCGATACATTACTCATGAAACTTGAGCATTACGGACTAGGCAAATTAGCGCTAAGCTTATTAAAAACATATTTAAATGATAAGCAAGTGAAACAAGTTCTAATAAATTATATCAATTCACGAGATTTAAAAGTAAAAATGGGGGTTCCACAAGGCTCAATTTTGGGTCCTTTCCTCTTTTAAGTGTATATTAATGTTTTACTCCATTAATTAAAAAATCAACCAAGGGTGTTATTTGTAAATGTCGACCTCCTGTAGTGCAGATCGAAAATTGGTTCACTGCTAATAAATTAGTATTAAATGGGAAAAAACTAGGTGCATAAAATTTTACTGACAAATGCGTGCACTGACTGGACAGGTCCACTCAAATCTGTATGGTTCTTTCCTTAAAAGACCATTTCAGACACCAATCTTACATGGTCCTCAAATGATCTGACCAAGATTATTTCAGGATTTTTTTATACCTGTTGACATTGATGAATTTTTATAAATATATTGACATGAATATTTACTTTGTAAAATAGTATATTATTTTAATTATTGTGAATGTGAAGACTATGTAGATCATTGTTTTTTTTTTTTTTTTCTTTCTTGATTAGTTTTAATCAAAGTCTGGCAGTTTGAGTAATTAATGCGGCCTACCCAAATGTCCTTTCTTTGGTATTGTTCGTCGAATCGTTGAGCTCCTTAAGTTTTGAGTTGAGCTGCACGATTACTGACAAATGCGTGCACTGACTGGACAGGTCCACTCATTCTGTGTGGTATTTTTTCCTCAAAATTACCATTTCAGACTCAAATCTACACGGTCTTCACATGATCTGACCAAGATTATGTCTGGACTTTAAAAGAGACTGTGACCTCTGAGTTTGTTTCGGCCTTTCTTCTCAGAGTAGTCAGATAGGAAACGCCGACCTCATCTAGTTTTAAAATATGATTGACGTGTAAAAGTGTTTGTACAAACCTACTTACAGAAATAAAATCATTTATCATCATTTATCATTCTTTACGAAATGTCAAATGTAGTGACCGAGATAGTAATAAATAAAGAGAAACTAGAATTTGTCGATAAAACTGCCTTCTTGGGATTTACGAATTCACGATCGACTCAAGATTACAATAGGGTTCTCATTTAACATCTCTTGCAGGACGGCTAAGTTCAGCAGCATACGCAGTTAGAAAAATCTGTCAATTTACTGATGTAGATACCGCGAGGTTGGTCTTATTAACTTTCATAGTATCGTGTCTTACGGTATTTAACTGTGGGGACGGGCTTCAGTCGCTGCAGACATCGAGTATTTTTATTCTGCAGAAAAGAGCCATCGGAGCCATATATAATCTGCGCCAGCGCCGTTATCTAAGGGAACTGTTTAGGGATATCATCATGACGGTAGCTTGTCTATATATCTATGGAAAAATTATATACATGAGAAAAAATCTATTCCTAGTTAGTAAAAGAGGTGAAATAATGATGTCTATCATTATAACACTAAAAAAATAGGGACTAATTAGTTCAACCTGGTTTCAAATTGGCTGAAGTAGACTCATTTTTCATGGGGGATTGTTTAAAATGTTGACGATAAAATACCTCCCCCACATACTTCAACTGAATGACGAAATTTAAATCTTGTATTAAATGCAGACTATGCAGCCAAGCATATTATAAGTTGGGGGATTCTATCGCTGACAAAATGCTTGGCTCAATACTGGTCCTGCTCCATAACCAAAAGGGCGCATAAACTAATTGATTGGCATTTGAATATAGCTGCTGAAGATTGTAAGACTATGTTTGCATTGTATAAATTCAATCTCTTAGTATTATATAATTGCAGAGCACATGTGTGAGTACCATGTACTATACTACTACCATTTTCTGGGTTCCGTCTTTCATTGACATAAATGTGTCCTGGCAGTTGAGACTATGTCATGCTCACTCAAATGTTTCGCTAGTGGTAGCGCATGTGTGCGATCACTTGGTTCCCTTTAAAATGGTTGAGCTGAATGGTGCTGATCCATGCGTCATGTTCGTGAACAGACCCCGTCAGTTGGGCCTAGTCATCTCTTAGCTACCACAGCTTATTTTTTTGTTAATGTTTAGTTTAATTCTGGACGCATTTAACGTGGACGTCTTTCTACATCGTTCTCACAATATTATGTACCTATAATTTCAACATAGATAGAACCGATACTTTAGACAATATTTTGATTTAAATAAGTGTCAATGGAGTTTCTTGCCCATTTTTCTCCTAGGTGTCTGAATGACCGAGTCCTTGATAATTCAAAAGTGTCTGTAAATGGTTTATTTGAAATAAATGCTTCGAGTTGGTGTCCCGGGCAGATGGCTGGTGGTGCTGGAGGCGGCGGTGTGGCGCGTGGGCGTGCTGGGCGCGCTGCAGGTGTGCGCCGCGCTGCTGTGCGCGCTGCTGCTGTGCCCGCTCGCCGCCGCACTGCTGCTCATAGGTAAGCTGGTGTCCGCAGATGGCTGGTGGTGCTGGAGGCGGCGGTGTGGCGCGTGGGCGTGCTGGGCGCGCTGCAGGTGTGCGCCGCGCTGCTGTGCGCGCTGCTGCTGTGCCCGCTCGCCGCCGCACTGCTGCTCATAGGTAAGCTGGTGTCCGCAGATGGCTGGTGGTGCTGGAGGCGGCGGTGTGGCGCGTGGGCGTGCTGGGCGCGCTGCAGGTGTGCGCCGCGCTGCTGTGCGCGCTGCTGCTGTGCCCGCTCGCCGCCGCACTGCTGCTCATAGGTAAGCTGGTGTCCGCAGATGGCTGGTGGTGCTGGAGGCGGCGGTGTGGCGCGTGGGCGTGCTGGGCGCGCTGCAGGTGTGCGCCGCGCTGCTGTGCGCGCTGCTGCTGTGCCCGCTCGCCGCCGCACTGCTGCTCATAGGTAAGCTGGTGTCCGCAGATGGCTGGTGGTGCTGGAGGCGGCGGTGTGGCGCGTGGGCGTGCTGGGCGCGCTGCAGGTGTGCGCCGCGCTGCTGCTGCGAACTTTTACATAGAGTACTAGGATCTTTTGGCGACAAAATGACATTGACAGGGGGGCTTTGTGAGTAAACATTTGCGAAGTTATCAGAGAAATTATATTGAAAAACAAGATGGCGGCGTAAGTTCCGATTTTGTCCACGCGCCAAAAGACGGACAGTTTGGCAATATCTGATTACAGTGATTACATCGCACTGGCAGCATAAACATCTAAAATCACGCTGCTCATATTGCAAAAATATGTTACATCCCTATACAGGGTCAAATTAAATTAGCTAGCGAAACTCCGCAGCCGTGATGGGTCAATATCAAAACATGATTAAACAATGAAGTTTTTTTTGTCGTCGACCGCTTGTTGTTTAGTCACTTGATATATCAGTTTATAAAACAGTTTTTTTTTTTCTGTGTAAGCTGTACAGATGAGATGGGTATCGATGTCGAAGACAGATTGCATAATTCGTCATTATACATTCGGCTCCGTCCGTTTGCATACTGTTGCCGTTATGTATAATGACTTTTTTTTGTTTTGGGTGGGAAATCATCAAATGACCTCTCCCGCTCTGGGCGGAGCGGGAGGGCGTGTTAGACTCTTACTGACTAAAACCCACCCGTGTTTCTTCAGTTGCCTGTGCGCCACGGCCACGGTAACTCTTTCGAACAATCCGCGACCCCGGCAGGCATCGGTCCTATCGGACCCCGTCAATGGTGCTGACATCTCTTTGAGGCGCGCATGGAACACGACGCGCCGTCGACCAGGGCCTGGCCCTTACCGGACGGCGAGGTGCCCATTGCTCGCCGTCCGCAAGCCCGCGCCTACGGTGGCCGGGAGTCGGCAATCGACTCCCGACGCCCAGGGTGTCTCCTCCTCCTGCGGCGGCTAGGGGCGCGAGGGCGCAGAGAATGCCTCTCCCTTTCGAGCTCCGCCTCCTCCTTCGCGAGCATTACTGCTTTGCAGAAGGAGGTGACGGCTTCCCATTCCCTCTCGCTCCGTACCATGGCCTGAACCAGGGCCGGACGCGAGGACGCATGAGGACACGGCGGTGCTCCGCCCAAGCCGGGCAGACCTCCACCGTATGCTCCACCGTGTCCTCCGGTCGGTCCACACAATGGTAACACCCGGACGTTTCCTCCCGCCTTATTCGATACAGGAACCTCCCGAAACAGCCATGTCCGGTGAGGACCTGCGTCAGGCTGAAGGTGAGGACGCCGTGTCGCCTCTCAAGCCACTCCTCAAAGAGGGGTCTTACCGCCGCAATTGTGGCGTGCCCTGCGCTGGGTTGCGACAGTCGCACTCTCCATGCCGCCATGAGATCCCGCCGGAGCTCTGTCCGCTGTGCCGCGATTTCTGGCGGCAGCGGAGTTACGCCCCGGCGTTTCGCCTCCTCGCGCCACTCCCAAATGTGCGCGAGGACCTTTGCCTCCAGATCCCACGGCGGCAATCCGGCAAGGAGGCTCGCCGCCTCGCAGGAGACCGTGCGGTATCCCCGGACCAGCCGGATGGCCATGACCCTTTGGGACGCGTTCAACCGGCGAAGTCCGGCGCCCCTAAGGCTACCCTCCGACCAAATCCTTGAAACTCAATTGATGATTCGATCCCCGGAAACATAATGCCTAGGCGAATTAATTTAATTAGTTCTATTTTCTACCACCTGAGGCCTGTTCAACAAAAAAACAAAAAAAAATGGCGTCGAGTAGTGCAAGTGTTTCCGGAAGTGTGTGCCATAAGAAACAAGTGATTTCAAAGACGTTTACTATAAACAATTGTTACGAATCTCAAACAGGACCATTAAAAATCCGTGGACTAGAGAAAAAGTTTTGGCGGTTATCCGGTTCGTAAAACGCGCTCAAGTGTCCATGCCAACTGGCGTTCGCCGGACTCCTGCTTATAAATAAAGGGTAATAATTTTTACGACTGTTATTAGATTTCTTACCGAGTAATTCTGATTTGTTAACTGCCCGCTAAGCCATTTTACTGCTTAATATTTATTTAATTACCCATTTAAATATTTATTAGACTCATTTTCACTACTCAGTTTTTACTGCCGAACTTGTAATAATCATGGTTACCCTAACATATGACTCTTGACGAAATGGATGCGATCAGAAGCTTCATTCAATACTCAATATATTTATTGCTTTACCATAATGTGTACTTAGGTGGTAACTGTATAATTGAGATCATGAATGATCGTCAATTTGCGTTAGGCATTTTATATAACGGCGACAGTGTGCAAACGGTCTGCGCCGTATGTTTATTGACGAATCATACAATCGGCCTGCGACATTGATATCTAAACACGATAAAAAATAACATATTTTCTCAGCTTCAAGTAACAACACCATCGGTCGTATGATCCCAAAAAATCAAAAACCATTTATTTTTTTGTCTATTCTAGATATCGATACTCATCACGTTTGCGGAGTTTCGTTAGATAATTTAATTTGACCCTGTATCCTAACATTGTTCTTGCACAGGCGGAGTGTCGTGGTGGGCCCTGCGCGGCGCATGGGAGGCGGCGGCGTGGCGCGGCGTGCTGGCGCGCGGGGCCCGCGTGCCCGCGCACGACTCCGCCTTCTGCCGCCGCGTGCGCGGGCCCGGCCTGCACGCTACCACGTACTACCAGATCACGTGAGTACTGTACAGTGTAGAGGGTCTGGCTGGTTTTGCCAACCAGCCTTCATGGATGGTTTTCAACGCCAGCGGAACGTACACGGATAAAAAATAACGTCATGCGGATATCATGATATTTAGTATTTTCTAGCAAAGATCAATATGTTAAGGATTGCTATGATGATTCTTCAATAAAATATACTTAGTTGCTTTTTTCAAAAAACTTAATATAAATGAGTTTCCCGGGTTACAGTTGCCATAATTGGCGCATCATGTCATTTCAAGATCGCTGGCACATTAAAAAGATTATCAGTCTTTCAACTAGGCCGTTTTATGAAATCAAACGCGGGTGTTAGGGTTGTCAACCAAAGTTTTTGTAAAACTGAAACGTTTACTATTACGGATAGAGTTGCTAACAGCAGTGTAATGCTTTAAGAGCAGTAGTGGCCCATTGGTAACAGCCGAACAGTGGAACGGTTCGAACTCCTGACAGGCGCTTTACTTTGTGTAAATTATTTCATCACCACTGCTCTCAAAACGGTGGAGGAAAACATCGTGAGGAAACCGGCATGTTCTAGAACTAAAAATTCGAAGACATGTGACATCTACCAACCCGCACTGGGCCCACGTGGTGGATAACAGCCCACTCCCTCTCACCAAGAGGAGTCCTGTGACCCAGCAGTGGGAACATTATAGGCTGATTATGCATAGAGTTGCTACCAGTAAATGCACTACTAGTACTTGCCCACGGCTTCGTCCGCATTACCGCCATTTCGAACTTTTTAGTTACTCAACCGATTGCTTTCAAAATCGTTCGAAAGGAATGGGCCAGACAATAAAGATGTTGTCTACTCTTTCCAATTTTAAAAACAGATTCAAACTTGGTATACGTGCGAATACTCAGGACAGGAATCGAATTTGAAAGCAATCGGTCCGTAAATTAAAAAAATCTGAATGGCGGTTACTTTTCCCAATTTAAAAAAAACAGATTCAAACTTGGAATACGGGCGAATACTCAGGCACCGATTTTGAAAGCAATCGGCCGAGCGTAAAAAAATCGTGTAAACACGTTTGTATGGGTGTGTGAGTCGATTTCGACCATTTGTTCTTAGTTGAATAATAATAATCATATTTTTAGACTTAAGTTAACATCATTTAGTTCCCTTCAAAATGGTTGACCTGAATGGTGCTAATCCATGCGTCATGTTGGTGAACGGGCGCCGTCTATTGGGACTGGTCATCTCGTACCTGGCACGGCCGGCTTACAATTATTCTATTTTTGAATTGTTATTTTATTACTTTTTACTCTGGACGCTTTTAATGTGCATGTCTTATTCCTCATTAATGATGTAACTAATATTTTGTAATAATATACGAGGGCTGCACTAAAAGTATCGGGAATGGAATATTTCCACTGTTCCTGTCATATTAAAATCTTTTTAATTGAAAACTCCTTGGTTTTAAAAATCGAATACCATTTATTTATTTAAAAAAAGATTCTCGGTCTTGTCACAAGGTTTTGTCAAACTTGTTTAGTCGTTGAGAAAATGGAATTGACTCGAGAAAATTCAAGAGCGATGATTTATTATGACTTTCGAAGTGGTTTAACACAAAAACAGTGTGTTGACCGGATGATTTCTGCATTTGGTGATGAAGCCCCATCCAAAACCACAATTTATCGCTGGTTTGCTGAATTTCAACGTGGACGTGTCAAGCTCAGTGATGATCCCCGTCAAGGTCGTCCAAAAACTGCAGTCACCCAAGAAAACGTTGATGCTGTGCGTAAGCTGATTGAGGAAGATCGACATGTGACATACCGCGAAATTCAGGCAACTTTAGACATTGGCATAAGTCAAATACAAATAATCTTGCATGAACAATTAGGTGTAAAAAAGTTGTTTTCCCGATGGATACCGCATTCGCTCTGTGAAGAGCAAAAAGCGGCTCGCGTTACTTGGTGCGTCAGAACTCTCGAAAGATTCCACGCAGGATCCTCAAATGCTGTATACAACATCGTATCAGGTGACGAATCCTGGATATATGCGTACGAACCCGAAACGAAAAACCAGGCACGAGTTTGGGTGTTCGAAAATGAGTTAAAGCCAACAAAAATTGTTCGTGCGTGGACAGAGATTTTCATCACCTGAAGAAGCTGTGGACGCCTACAAAATATTTTGGAGACCCCAACTTCCGAATGCAATGGTTGCTTCAATGATTGGTTCCATCGTATGGAAAAATGTGTCAAATTCGCGGAGAATACTTGAAAAGCAATAAATACATTTTTAAATAGTAATGTTGTGTCACTTCCTTGATTCCCGAAATTTTCAGTGCCGCCCTCGTAAAAAGAGTTTCCATGGAGTTTCTTGCCCTTTCTTGTCCATAGGAACCTACTACGCTTTGAAATGGGCAAGCTTAATCTTTCTGAATGACTGACTTCTTTCACAATTCAAAAGTGCCTGTAAATGGTTATTTGAAATAAATGCTTTGTGAGTTGAGTTGAGTTTTGCAATATACAAATTGTTAAGTAATAGTGTACTCATTATTGAAGAGCCCAATAAATAAATAAATATGTGTACTGTGTCGCTGGTGCAGGAGCGGGCAGGCGCTGGCGGCGGTGATGGCGCGCGCGGAACTGGACGCGCTGGCTGGCTGGCTCGGCGAGCGCGAGCACGCCATTGAGCGCCCGTTGCGCGACTACGAGCACTTTGTGCACGCTTGCTTCGGACCCTTCTCTGTGCAGATTGCTAAGGTTACTCTTCCAAAGAGCATTTCACATACTAGCTTACGAAAAATTTAAGAAAATATAAAAGACTAGCTGTTGCGCGTGACTTCTTCTGCGATCCAGGATGAAAACTAGGTTATGGTATTACCCAGGTCATGGTCTATCTATGTGCCAAATTTCATCTGAATCCGTTCAATAGTTTTTGCGTGAAAGAGTAACAAACATCCATCCATCCATACATCCTCACAAACTTTCACATTTATAACATCAGTAGGATGTTGAATGTAGTTTCTATATTCTGCATGGTTAAATTAAAATAGTTAGAGAAACTCCGCAGACGTGATGAGTATCTCTTTGTTTTGCGACCTTGTGCAACTGGACTGCAATCGATCGATGACTTGACATATTTTCAATCATTGTGATGTATGAGGTAAAATTTTTTAGGTGAACATTAGCGACCCGTCGACGTCCATCGACTGCAATTTAGTCGCTCCTTAAGGCGAAAGCGCCAGTATAACCCGCGAAATTCGAATTATGTCACAATTTTTTGCACAACTCTCTGAAGTTCATATTACCCTATTGAATAACTATTTCATGATATTTTGTGCCAATTCTAACAAAGAGATAATTCTAATGATTATAATTTGTAAATACATATTTTTGACGGTCGCTAATTACATTTAGATCAACATACATCCTGACACCGACTAGCGAAAAATGTATTTAATTAAATTTGAATTCCGCGGGTTACTCTGGCGCTTTCGCCTTAATACGTGGTATTCTGACGTAGCTGTATGTATTGGTAGACGGGCGCGTACAAGCAGCTGGAGAAAGAGTGCAGCTCGCTGACGGCGTCGCTGCGCGAGAAGGCGGCCGCGCGGCGCCGCGAGCTGGCGCTGGGGCTCAGCGACGCGGCGCGTGCGCGTGTAAGGCTCACCTCGCACGATCTAAGGGTCAGTCTAACTTACTTTAACTTTCGCATACGAGTATAGGTATTTGTTGGTTGTATTCTTTAGCTCAAAATATTAAATCGAAAATTTAACTTTAGAAACCCATGATATCCCGCGGTCATCAGTGATGAGACTGTACATCCCACGGAAGTGTGGTAAAGAAATTTGTTAAATGCTAAAACCCTCCACAACTGCGGGAATATTTCATTTAAAATGACGTGGGTATGCACCGAGATGTGGTCGCTGTGGACAAGGGATCTCTCCGCTTTCCTTGGCGAAAGAGAACTGGCGCAATCCTGCAGTACTTGATACTAATGATCGTAGGGAAGTATAGCAAGGCCAAGAGCTTCACGGATGCTATTCGGGGACCCTCTATCGGCCTGATGTAGACCTTTTGGCGTCCATATCCTGATTGCGTTTCGGCGACCTCTTCGGGGTAACCGATGGTTTTGTCTGTGCAATTATGCATGAAGTTATCATGACGAATAACAATCGGAAATACATTGTCAAGGACAGTACAGCTGACATGTGTCAGGTATGCCACCGTCCCGGTGAATCCATTTTCAGTCTTTGTTAATAACACCTGTCTAAGAACCATCGCCGATGAATAACAAATCTTGTACAGAAAACCGTATCTAAATCGGACAAACCGTTTTGGAGATAAATGGGAACATTCGTTTTGTGCATACACAATCTCTAACCCTAAACGCATACACCTCCGTTCCGTTGTGGGTAAAAATGATCTATTTTATATAAATACTCGTCTGTGAAGTTTCGCCAAGTAATTAAATAAGGTGTTTGTTTATATGTGTCGTGCAGCGCGCGGTGCAGGCGTGCGCGCAGGAGCTGGCGCGCGCGTGCGGCGGCGCGGCGCGCGCAGACGACTGGTGGGCGGCGCGCGGCCTCGACGTGGCCGACTGGCACGCGCTGGCCGCTAACACGCTGGTCGAGGTACGTCGCGGTGCCGCGCACAACATGTCTACTTAATAAAAATCTTAAGTCTTCCATTCACTGACACGACAAGAGTTCCTTACATACTGAAAGTGACCACTAAGGAAGGTTTTATAAAAGTACATCCCGTAAAGGGGTTAAATAGAAGATGAAAGTTCGTAATTTTTTGTCGATGGGAAATCCTATATCGAAAACATGGTTTGTAATAAAGACATCTCAATGTTTTGTCAACTCATAAAAAACAGCGAAGCAGTGACGGGTTGCTAGTCATAAATAAGGTGTTTGGTACAGGTGTTCGATTCGGAAGTGTTGGTTGCGTTGGAAGCGGACGAAGCGCGACTGCCGCTAGAGCGCGGCGAGGCGGAGCGCGCGTGGGCGGCGCGCTGCGGACGTGACGCGGCGCCGCCCGACGTGCTGGCCGAGCGTGACGACTGGGGCGCCGCCACGCGTGAGTACACACATGTAGCGAGGCGGAGCGCGCGTGGGCGGCGCGCTGCGGACGTGACGCGGCGCCGCCCGACGTGCTGGCCGAGCGTGACGACTGGGGCGCCGCCACGCGTGAGTACACACATGTAGCGAGGCGGAGCGCGACGACGAATTAAAATAAATAAATAAATCAAGGTTTCGTCACAATGTTTTCCTTCCATGTGAGCCTCAATTGTAGTTTTTCAATATGTACCCTGTGATTATTTTGTGCTGCAGCGTCCGGCGTGTGGTGCGAGTGGGGCGGCAGTGCTCTCCCGCGAGTGTCCGCGCCAACACTGGAGGCGAGTGCCTTCAGCCCGCGCGCGCCACTGCACCCGCCCGTGCCGCACCCCGCGGCCGTCGCGCTGGTGCTGCACAACCGGTACGTCTCACTCCCGCAGCATGCCAGTGCCGCGCCAGCACTGGAAGCGAGTGCCTTCAGCCTGCGCGCGCCGCTGCACTCTTCTATACTCATTATACTTAACACTGACACCCCAGGATACTCAACCCTCGACACAGACACCCCAGGATACTCAACCCCCGACACAGATTCCCCAGGATACTCAACCCCCGACACGGGCACTCCAGGATAGTCAACCCCCGACACGGGCACCCCAGGATACTCACCCCCGATACAGACACCACATGATACTCAACCCCCGACACAGACACCCCAGGATACTCAACCCCCGACACGGGCACCCCAGGATACTCAACCCCCGACACGGGCACCCCAGGATACTCAACCCCCGACACGGGCACCCCAGGATACTCAACCCCCGATACAGACACCCCAGGATACTCAACCCCCGACACGGGCACCCCAGGATACTCAACCCCCGATACAGACACCCCAAGATACTCAACCCCCGACACAGACACCCCAGGATACTCAACCCCCGACACAGATTCCCCAGGATACTCAACCCCCGACACGGGCACTCCAGGATAGTCAACCCCCGACACGGGCACCCCAGGATACTCAACCCCCGACACGGGCACCCCAGGATACTCACCCCCGATACAGACACCACATGATACTCAACCCCTGACACAGACACCCCAGGATACTCAACCCCCGACACGGGCACCCCAGGATACTCAACCCCCGACACGGGCACCCCAGGATACTCAACCCCCGATACAGACACCCCAGGATACTCAACCCCCGACACGGGCACCCCAGGATACTCAACCCCCGACACGGGCACCCCAGGATACTCAACCCCCGATACAGACACCCCAAGATACTCAACCCCCGACACAGACACCCCAGGATACTCAACCCCCGACACGGGCACCCCAGGATACTCAACCCCCGACACGGGCACCCCAGGATACTAACCCCCGACACGGGCACCCCAGGATACTCAACCCCCGATACAGACACCCCAAGATACTCAACCCCCGACACAGACACCCCAGGATACTCAACCCCCGACACAGATTCCCCAGGATACTCAACCCCCGACACGGGCACTCCAGGATAGTCAACCCCCGACACGGGCACCCCAGGATACTCAACCCCCGACACGGGCACCCCAGGATACTCACCCCCGATACAGACACCACATGATACTCAACCCCTGACACAGACACCCCAGGATACTCAACCCCCGACACGGGCACCCCAGGATACTCAACCCCCGACACGGGCACCCCAGGATACTCAACCCCCGATACAGACACCACATGATACTCAACCTCCGACACAGACACCCCAGGATACTCAACCCCCGACACGGGCACCCCAGGATACTCAACCCCCGACACGGGCACCCCAGGATACTCAACCCCCGATACAGACACCCCAAGATACTCAACCCCCGACACAGACACCCCAGGATACTCAACCCCCGACACGGGCACCCAAGGATACTCAACCCCCGATACAGACACCACATGATACTCAACCCGCGACACAGACACCCCAGCAAACTCGTTGCCTCAAACACTTCACCCGTTGGTGCTGCGCCTGAGCTCTCTCCGGTCGTGTCAGATTTTCGTCCCATAGGACTATGAGAATGAGAGAAGAAAGAATGCACCCCTGTCTGCGCAAATACTTGTGCACTATAATATCTCCCGCATCCATGACTAGTCTCTGCTGAGATTGGCCGCCATGTCAGAAATTCGAACCGGGCAGCCAAACAAACAATATTTATAATAATTAAATTGAATCGAAATTTGTAACTTGCAGGGAATCTGATAACCCGGTTCCTCTAGACTCGGAACTGTGCGCCGAAATCCTGAGGAGTCTGGAGGACGCGCCCGACTGCGACGACAAACGAGGTAATATTATAAAACTATTCACGAGAAAAAACTGTTGGTTATCTTCGTTTACATCGCTATTCCGCTGAGAGACACCATATAGTGTGCATCTGTTAGTATTGCACAGATGACGCAACAAGGTTATTTTGGCGCGTAACCAAAATCGGAACTAACGCCGCCATCTTGATTTCAATGCAATTTCTGTGACAATTGCACAAATGCTTACCACCAGCACCTGTCGATGCAATTCAGGCGCCGAAAGGTCCTGGTAGCTGTCAAGAGTTTTAGAAAACATCAACTTTATTAGTTTCGTCGTCAGTCACTCATACAACCAGCGCTAAGCTGCTGTGAACCATCGGTATTATAGCTGTGTAAGATTTTAAGGCTACTTGACAGTAATAAAAATACCATATTGATTTTGTATTGTAGAATAGTTGTGAGCTTAAAATATCAAAAATCAACTTAATTTTGTAAATGATTTAAGATTCATTAATATCTTTGAAAAATAATTTGGTAAAATAAAGCCATTGGTCACGTGAAATTAAACGGGGATCAGAGCGTGACATGTTATAACTTCCAGGAGACAGTTTAAACCTCGCAGATTTGTCAAAATGAGTCACTTAAGCCGCCATGACAGAATGGCCCGTTATGACAATCAGTAAAATGAAAAATTTGTTCTGTTAATATTTCGCTGAAATATTCACATTTTAAGGGTAAATAACCTCAAGGAACATTGTTAATTGGTTTCTCAAAAACTGTCAACTAGCCTATTATGTATTCATTTTGTATTATGTGTTTTCATAAAGCGGCAACATCTTTTTACTTGGGCCACCGTCTTATCGCAAGAACGCAGTAAATTTGCTTTTCACTTGGTGTCAACTATTTATTTTGTTTTTCTGTATTGGGATAATATTTACAAGTATTTAATTTTGTAAGTGACGGGTATCTTAATGGAAATAAAACTCTTTAAATCGAAATACCTAAAATTTATTGATATGTAGACGAGGTGGAGCGGTACCGCGGCGGCGGCAGCTCGGCGGGCTCCAGCTCGGCCAGCGAGGGCTCGCCTGACGACGACGACGCGCCCGCGCAGCCCGCGCCCTCCCCGCCCGACGACTCGCTCTGCAGGTACAGTCGCCAATCGCAATCACAAGCGAAAGCGCTAGGGTAGCCCGCCAAATTCAAATTTTCTTACGTTTTTTACAATTTGCAGGTGAGCATAAGGTTGTATATTGATCAAAATATGATTCGCTACCTTAACAAATATGTATTTAAATAATAATAATCATGAAAATCATCAATACAACTCTATAAATTCAATTTGCCCTATTGAATGACTATTTCATTGAATGATGGAAGGCATTTAAGGCCAATTCTAATAATATTTTTAATTTCGCGGCCTTAGCATATCCCCTTAACCATACTTAGAGCTTTGTCATAGGCCCGCTTGCGTCACAAAATGCGTTTAGCCCTCAACATAATTAATATTATTCTATAAGTTATTTTGAATGATGTGTCAGGCTGGGCGGCGCGGGCGCGGCTGGCGCGGGCGGCGCGGCGTGTCGCTGGACGCTGACGGGGCGCGGCGTGCGCCTGCGCGCCGACCTGGCGTCGCCCGAGGACGTCACGCTCGACACCGAGCGCGCGCACGGCACGTCCGTGTGAACACCGCAGTACCTCCTTCTTTGTGCAAGCATCGACCAGCCAGCTGACTACGAGTTGTACACTACCGACGTCATACAATCCTGCATCCGAAGCGTGTTTACCGCGTGAAAGGTATACAGGGTCAAATTAAATTAGTTTGTGTAGCTCCGCAGACGTCATAGGTATCGATATCTAAACTCGGTAAAGCAAAAAGAACAAATTTTCTCAAATAATATTTCAATTTAATCCCACCCCAAATCATATTTTTTTCACGTATGTCGCGTTTCGCAGAGTAATCTAGTTTAACCCTGTATTTACTGATACCCTACTACAACCGTTGGATAGTAATCCAGACAATACCTGTCTGGTCGTAGGATCTTCCTTTTACAATAGAGGAGCATTCCACCTGGTTCCTCCGCTCTCAAACTATCATACAACTCTCATTTTTATGGAGACATCACACTTTTTCTCTCGTATCGGCGCGAAGTTTATGTTAGTAGCTTATGCCTCAGTAAAATATTAGCCAGACAGCACCGTCATAGCTGTTCTGTCTAGTGGTGGGGTACACATATCGATGGCAACGTGACAAGAAATTCTAACTGCTGAAGTTAACAATTCACACAAAGTGAAAAAAACGTTTAATTTTTTGACAGGTGAAATTGATTAATCGAAGTTCCAATAACTTTTAACTGTCGAAGTCAACACGTGTCCCATGGAAATTAGGTGGTAGACATAGACATGGTTTAGTTAGAAGGTATTTCTACATTATGATTTAGGCTGTTGCCATACTTTCAATTAAAAATATAGTTAAGAGATTTTACTAGAACATGCGAATTTGACCTTTAAATTCGAAAAGTGAATTCCGCGAAAAAATTCAAATCGATATGCAAACCGTAACATGAAATGTACCACAAAAACAAAGCAAATTTGCTTCAACGTGTGTTACATTTCATGTTGCATTGCATAATATGGACAGCATGTTCGTTTCAACGTATGTTACATTTGGTGTTACGTTCCTAAGAAGTCTACCCACCATAAGGTACGATGAAGGTACATTTAAGTATCATCACTTGAGGTAGCTACTGTAATGCTACCCCATTTTGGTTTTTTTTTTTTTTGGGTGGGAAACCTTCAAATGAGTTCTCCCGCTCTGGGCGGAGCGAGAGGGCGTGTCAGACTCTTACTGACTAAAACCCACCCGTTTTCCTTCAATCGCCTGTGCGCCAGGGCCACGGTAACTCTTTCGAACAATCCGCGACCCCGGCAGATACTGCCCTATACGATAGAGAACATCACATTACACAGTAATAATTGTTACGGAATGAAAAGGTTGAGTACCTTTAAGTCAATTTGCACTTGCATCGTGCATGAGATTGATTATTCTTCCGACTGCGTACTGCCAACATTACAAATGAAAATTATAGTGTGAAAAGGTGAAAGGGGGTGAGTGAAAGGATATTTCTTGACGCGACACACTCATAAAGGCCCGGCTACACTTTCAATCTTACTTGCACAAAGTTCAATTTGTACAAGCCAGCATGTAACGTTACGACAGAATGTTATACCGTGTGGTATCCTGTGAACGCCGCACCTTGCACCCTGTTGTTTGCGCAAACGTTTGCACCAACTGCTTGCGCATGTGAGTCGCTGCGTGTAGCCGGGCCTTAAAGGTAATCAATTATTCCGTTGGTTTACCGTATGTTTTTAGTTTTGTTTCTCAATGTCACAACATTAGTCTGACGAAATTCGCGATGAATGAATGACGCATATCGTTCAACTGTCAAATCAAAGCGATTGCGATTGCAAGTGTGTTAATAAGGATACCGAGCTGTACGACGATTATCCGAAAAATATGACTCTCAAACTATTTTAAAAGATCATAATCATGTCACAATTAAATTCTAAACTGCTTGAGATTATAAATTAATTAATTTAGGTTATGTTTTGACAAAGAACGCTGTAAATAATTTTTAAGAGTGTAAAATCAATATTATTTGTAAGAAACTCAGAATGGTAGAGCAAGGAATGAGCTTGCACATAAAACTTTTTGATCACCGGATTATTTATGACTTGGTTTCTACAATCGTATACAGAATTCATACTGCAATTTTATTATTAAATACTCTGGAGGTAGAAGTAAGAAGTTAAATAAATATCTGCTTAATAATGCCAGCCTCAGGGATGGTTTATGCTAGACCGTGCGGGGCGCGGACGAGGCATGTACGACGCGCAGATGAAGCACGTACGACACGCAGACGAGGCACGCACGACACTCAGACGAGGCACGCACGACGCGCCGACTAGGCACGTATGACGCACAGACGAGGCACGTACGACGCGCAGACGAGGCACAGATCCAAACCTTTACGAACATTTTATATAAAGCATTTGATGCTGAACTGCCTCGTTGGTCTAGTGGTCGCTAGCGCTACTGCTGAGCATGAGGTACTGGATTCAATTCTCAGGTCGGGCAGTGTTGTTGGCTTTTTCATTTAGATTGGTGGCAACGGGCTCGCCCCCTATTATAAGGGACTGAAACTTATCTGGTGAAATGTGATTGTGCTATAGATACACCTCTGCCTATCCCTTCGGGGATTACAGGCGTGATGCTTTGTTCTGTTAGAAAGAAAAAGAAAGAAAGAAAAATGCGTTTATTGGCAGTGCAGCAACAAAAATACATCTTAAAACTAAAAAATACGGAACAATGATTATAATGCCAATGGGGCCTCAGCTCAGCATAATGTCAGATGACAACACAAGGTGTACCACCTGACGCTGATTAAATAAAATTATTTATTTAATTTTATTTATTTATTTATACTGTTAATCAAATTATTTGTTGTTCTGCAGTGATTAGCAACCCTATTTCTCAAAAATGTTCTTTAATTACATTAAGAAAAATAGGAACAATGCCCATTCGAACTAACATCAATTGGAGACAAGGTTTTGAATACGAACGAACGACGACGAACGTTTTGACTTTGACTTTGATAAATTTTAGGACTTGACGAAACATGGAGATTTTTCTATTATAGCTTGACCGCTTAACTGAGACCGTTCCTTAGGTAACTGCGCGATGCGGGAGGGGTGACAGTTGTCACAAGTTGACGTATCAGTGAGCTCTCGCGGCGCGTCACCACACCCCTCCCGCACTGCGCAGCTACCTCAGGAACGGTCTCAGATAAGTGGTCGGGCTATAATATATGTTTAGTGAGCTGCGCCGTCCGTGTCTTGACCCTACAAATGGACCAGAAACTAAGGCGACTCGGCAGTGACAGTCTAGCTTAAATCATCCCTTAGAAACGGGAGGGATTACTTGCTCAGAAAAAACCGGAACGAACGCACGGCAGAGGATTTTCGGATGACTTTGAATAATAAACTTTATAATTAGTGTCTTAAAGTACAAAACATGTAGACACCAGACAATATTTGTACAACTTTGCTCTTTATCTCACTAATATTAACGTGTATAATTGAATGTCAAGTGTACGCGGAGCCTTACCGTGTTTATTATTTGCGTTACTATCACAACGGCTTTTATGAGTTGACGGGGCTTTTATAATACGGAAACAAGTCTCCAACTATTATCAGCTCATTAGTAAAACAAAATAATTAGTGCCTCGACGAACAGATCGTAGTACCAAAACATAAGTCCTGGTAGTATGTACTGTAAATAAAATAATTGTATATAATTGCTGCGTTTGAATATTTATAATAATTGTAATTCTATAACATTATATTGAAAAAACATGTTTTGGAGATGTTAAAAACGTCAAAGGATCTGACTTAGAATCTTGAAAAAAAAAAAAAAATTGCATGTTGTTTGAAAAAGTGGGTCTGAGAATATGTTTAATGAATTACTAAGGTATAATTTTGTTTAAACCGATGGCAGCTGTAACTCGTATTTAAGGACAAGTAAAATTAAAATAAATAACTTTAGACGGTTGTTGGTCGATCAGAACATAAAAATATTTAAGAATCCGCCTATTCTGAATTTTTTGAATAACGGTGGTTTTTTTTTTGGCTATAATTTAACTGCTCATCAGAATAATTTTTAGACCCTAAGACTAACCAAGTAAAATATGTTAACTTCAAATAAAATAAACCCACTCTATACCGAGGTGCCTAAAGAACAACGTTTTAAGTTCCAAATTAATTATACACTCATCAGAATAATTGTACGTGTTGCATTTATACTCTTTTTGCCTACCAAAATAGATAAATGCTCACCAAAATTTAATCTTGTTTAAGTTGCTCACGAAAAATAAGTTTGCTTCAATATGCAAGGGTGGTATAGGATGCACGAGCGAGCGAAGCGAACTCGGGACTTGGAGCACCCCGACTCGGACAGGTTAGGTTAGAAGGGGATGGCGAGGTCTGACAGACCCCGCCATCGCCTTCGTGGTTATTTTTTTTAAACCAACCAGAAGTAGGAACGCTCTGTTGACTACGCCTTATAAATAAAAAAGGAAAATAGGTTAATTTCTACAATACTTTATGAAACACAATTTGGTGAGCATTTATCCATTCTGGTGGACACAATTTGGTGAGTATTTCGAATTTTTTGGTAGTAAAATAGGTATTTTTCTGGTAGGCGTTTAAACACAAGCCTATTTCTTTTTTTAAACCTCTTTCAAGTGATATTTAGGGGACCGACAATCTTCAAATTCCATTTAATTTAGACAATACTGCAGTTTGCAATGAACTTCGTCTTTTGACCGATGCGCTGCCAAAACGAAGGCTAGGTGAGAGGCTGCAGGACTTGTAGTGAAATGTCAATTATGTTAAACGCGTGCAGGCGTAGACTGAGCCAGAATAAGGCCGCTCTCACAGTACACGTACTAAGCTATCACCACAGCTATGTAATTTGGGACTTAAATTTACCTATTGCGCAATAAAAATTTGTTTTTGTTAATTTTGTCAATCTACTCAAAATACTGGTTTACTTTGAAGATTATTATTACAAGGCAACATTAAAATAGGAGGTGAAACTTCGAAAACGTGATGGGTATCGATTAATATTATGAGGTTATATTTTTTTTTGTTTTATCGTCATTACATACCGATCGACACATCACGTTTGTGAAGCTAATTTATGTTGATCTCGTATACAACCCTCTAACTAATAAACGCTGTGTTGTATGCCATTAATAACGTTAGAGTAACCATTTTTCTTGGTCATCATAACTTAACCTCTTGAATCTCGCGTAATAAGACACAATGACATCAATTGTGTCTCGCTAGATATCCCGACCTCGGGACTCGAAAGAGTTAATACAGCGTTCATTAGAAATGATGGGTTTATTTTGAGTAGCGCAAAAAAAAATTGAAAGCGGCCGAGGTATAGGCGACCTTATCGCAAGTTTTATATAGCCAATGAATAAAAAGCGCACATAAACAGTTCGTTATGGATAAATAATATTTGTAGCGGTTGGACAGAATTTGGCTCAGCTAATTTAATTAATGCATGGTCGATGTGACAAATCACTGCCATTTGAAGAGTGTGGTTTCATTTAACAAATCAAATCTTCGTGTGTTATGCGATAACTATGAACTCTGCAGATTGAAAATTGATAAATTAATAATTTGCTTGGTTTGCTTCGAAAATATTATTATTTTTATTCATAGTGGACTATCTAAAAACTCAATATTTATTATCCTAATGATTATTGTCATACGTACGGGTGATTCGTGAATCATAGAGCGTTGTAAGTCCATTAAAAACCTAATCTGCCAAACCCATGGCACGAAGTAATATATTTTCACTTTCGAAGTTGTTGAAAAAAAATAAAGAGAAGTCATACCTCGAATTAGTAAGAAAATATAGTATTTAGAGTTTTGCATTTCTTTAAGACCATGACTGTAAGCTTTATTTAGGTTAGGTCGTATTTAGTGATAGATTTATTGTAAAGGACTCACCTCACGCAACGATTGAGCTTGTATCACTGTACGAGATATTTCTCTCAGTGCACTTACGCATGATGCCTGTTTAGATGAGGCGTTTTACGCGCGTAACCCCGCGTCCTATTCAAAAGCAATCGCCGCGCGAATACGCAGTCGTCGCGTTCATATGTCACTTTTTGTTCGGAAGACCTGAAAGCGCCCTCTCTCGGCACGACCAGGCGTTCAGTTTCACCGAACTAAAAGTGACATATGAACGCGACGATTGCGTAGTCGCGCGACGATCGCTTTTGAATAGGACGCGGCCTATCACTGTACTCTTGAGATAACTATCACAGTGTACTTACGCATGCGTGTTTAGATGAGGTGTTTTACGCTCGTAATACTAGACTCAAGATGCACCCTGAGTATCTGACACGCGCGTAGCTGCGCGTGCGCACGCTCTTGAGAACGAAACGTATTAGCTACAGGCGTACAAACTCGCGCGAAAACCGCCTTATCTACACAGGCTTATAATATATCGAACATATTTTCGTATTTTTTAAAACGTTTTTGATATGACCACATGTCATGTCATATCGAAAACTTTTTGTTGAGCTAATGTACAGTGGTTACTAGCGAACTAGAATTAGACCGCCAAAGTATAAATGGCTTAACATTCAAATTTGCCTTTTTAGAAGTTAAGAATTATATTTGAAATTACCTACACACAGACAGTGCTAGAAAACGTACGGGACGTGTGAATAATAATTAGATGACGTCATTAAACTGGCAACACCTTATTAACATAACAATGTACGATTAAAATCGAATGAAAAATTTGCAGGTTATATAAAATCTCAGTAAATATTTAGCAAATATCATTGATTGCCTAGTTATTTGTTAACCAAGCTTACTATTATTATTATTATGAAGAACGTTATTATTTGTAATCTGACTACATGAAATATATTTCAATTTTTTTTTTTGTATTATTTTGGTAAATATTAGCGTTTACAAATACATATGTATTTGTAAACGCTAATATTTACCGTATTTATTTCATATTTACTTACGAATTAATTAGGTATTATGTTGAATAGATTAATTGGAAGTCACGTCTTTTTCGGATGGAGAAAATTTATTTAGTAATTACATAATCCATACATGCAAAAGTAACACTGTCTATCGTCTGTTAGCTTTTCAAGCCTTAACGGCTCAACAGATGGCACACAGGTAGACCATGACCTAGGTTAGGACGAAGGATATTTTATATCCCGGTAGTAAGTAGGTAGTTTCCTGAGAGATAATTTCCAACCTCCACGCAGGCGAAGCCGCGGGCCAAAGCTAGTAATGTTATTATTGTCGCTTCCAATTCCAGAAGACGAACAGATTGGTGACCGACAGTACTGACTGTTAGGGCCGAGTCACACCGGAATGGCAGCGGCCGGCAGTGACGCGGCGAGCACTTTCAGTGTGAAATAATTTTAAACTTCATCTACATACTTAAAAGACCAGTATCGCTTGAAAAGACCGCGAGGTCGCCCGCGATGACGCGAGCGGCCGCGCGTTTTGTCGGAGGTTCTGCCCGCGGCTGCCAGCGGCAACGCGAGGCTGCTCGCGACACCGCGGGCTGCCGCGCGCTCTTCACCCCCGCCGAATGTAGAAACTAAACTAGTCACGAGGAAACTAGGCGCGTGGGGTCAGGAGGTCGCGCGAGGCTGCCGGCCGCTGCCATTCCGGTGTGACTTGGCCCTTACTGTGGCACATGGAGTTAAGGACGAGCTCGGGTTTGTAGAGGAGCGTCGCCTCTGTCAGTTATACTTGTATGACAGGCTAAGTTTTAGACAGATACCGTCACGCATGAGTGAAGGAGAGGGAAATCTTGAAAACCAAACTCTTCTAAGGCTCGATATGTCATATTTTGGCCTAACAGCGTTAGTCCAGTGCCAAACAGTGACAAACGGCCTGAATACAGTACACAGGAAACCCTACAGTTGTAAATGGCTATGATTGAAGATGTTTCTCAAACTTTACCAAAGAACTCGTAATCTAGTGGTGTTGTCAGTTGAAATAATAATCTTGCTTCGATGCCTGTGTGATTACCATTATTGACGTAGACTAACATACCTATTACAAGTAGGTACATGCTCTCTCTTAGATTCTAAACTTGTAGATTATATTATGTAATTGAGCGAAGAAATTATTTTAATATAATATATCAGGCCTATTATACAACCTGTTAAAATAAAGTTTAATTTGCTAAATCGTTTTATATTATTTAGTGTAGATTGTGCCCATGTTATCGGGCTGACGTAACGGCGTTTGCTCATATTTTACGTTTAAAATATACTACCTAGTCCCTAAGATAATACGTCATTCATATTCTGTTATTGTAATAATTATTGATGCACAATATTAGTTTCATGAGAAATGTTCAAATAACACACAAAAACCCTCAGAAAATACGTATTTTACATCCTTAGATAATGTTCTCTTTTCGCTTCTATTGCAATAACGATTCCAGCGCAAGAGGAGTTAGGTTTGCATTAATTTAATCGATTGTTTGTGGCAGCTAGACAAAAGTTAAAAAAAAAAAAACAAATCTTTGGTAATTATGTGTTGACAATTACTTCTGGAATAAATAAACTATCTTAATTTATTTAGCGTTATAAGTTTGGCAGCAGATTTTTAACTTGAACATTGTATCCGTCCTTTATAATTAACCTGAAAATTGCTTCCCACTCATATTTTATTTTTTAATGTTTGTAACCTTTAATAATGATCTGTTTAAATATTTTTGTAATCATTGGTGTAACATTGTTTTAAATAAACCTTAATTTGATTGTTAAAAAAATCTAACATAATACCTACCTGAAATAATACAATTCGAGCAAAATTAATGTATCTACACGTTTCGTTCATGTATCTTATTCCATGTTAATAAACTACTAACCATTTTATATAATAATAAAGGGGTTCCAAAAAAAGAATGGTAGATCTAGGAGTGGTTTTAAATTTTCAGATAACTTTCTGAGGAATAAAAATTGCACTTTGTACAGAAAATAATGTCAAACTGCCATATTTATTCTCCGATAAAAGTTATCTGACGATTAATTCGGGTCTTGGGAAAGTAATAACAGAATAAGTTCTAGTATCCTATGTTCTCTAAAATATTGCCTAATGCATTTCTAAACATTACAAAATTAACCATGTGTTTTATAAGTTCATTTTTATTATTTATGTGACGACTAAGGATCTATAAATTAAGTAAAAGGTGTAACGTCTAACAAAAAAAAACTGTTATTGATATAAAACATCCAAGGCGCGCGTTGGGAATGAAACCAACTCATATGCCGTGACTGCAGACGGCATGGCGCTGTCTCATAGAATTTATTTATTGTTTTTTTTTAAATCTAATTTCTTTCTTTCTTCAATTTCAATGTTTCACATCTGCAGGGCGTCCCGTGACAGGCAACTTTTTTTTCCGGCTATTTATCGCTTAGGCAAAGATTCACATAAGTATGCATGAGATTGAGTACCATAACTTCCTGAACCACGAAAACAAAAGAAAAACTATAACACCCTAAATATTTATATATATTTTTTTTTGTTAGATGTTATACATTATATAATATAATGTTTGTTGAACTGGTTTTTAGCCTTTATTTATTTGCGTCATAGACGTGGAGCGCCGCCGCCGTATGTACCTAAAGCTGTTGCGAGTTAAAAGGGGCATGGACCACTCGTGAAATGCCCGTGTGGTCAACGCACATCCACGGATGGCACGATAGAATATTTTAAAATCAATTTACATTTATTAATACTTACCCCATCGAAATAAAGTATACATTTATTTAAAATTTTACGAATAAATAATTTTCTTAGATTTTTAGTTTCTTGTATTGTGTTTCTCGTAGTGCCGTATCTATCTTAGCAAATAAACTGACGGAATCAGGAATATTTTATGTTCACATATTTTTGGCTATATCCCGTCTCGAATGGCAAAGATATTTTATGAATCACAGTTTATATAATTTTTTCCTAAGTGTAGTATTGAATTGCATTCTAAGCAATAAAATCACACCAAATGCATCGTAAGTTCATCCGCATGTCGCGTCAGTAGAAACACTTGAGGCTTCTACTGCATAAAGACGCTTTCATAGTCAAACTTTTAATGTGACATGCGGTTGACTGTACTTACCCAAGTCCCAGAACAATCACATCCACATAGCATTCCATTTCGCCTCCTTCCGCGCTGCTAACACAAGCACGCCATTTGCAATCTACCGTCTGTGGTACAGCAGGCAGAATTGTCCAAGGTTAATTGATGTTTAACTACAGTGCGCTTAACTTACCATTGTTTTTGTTAACCAATTTTTTAAAGTTTAAACAATGCAATATTGTAACATATTTATTAAAGAATCAGAATTTGATTTTTTTGTTTTATTTATCTCTGGTTCTGTGCCGGTCTGCCCGCCAAAAAAGTCACGTAAGGGCGGTCGCATATCTATTGGAAGATGCGTCGGGTGTAACTTCGGTCGCATCTATTTATTCGCTCGACGCACTAACGTATCATTGGTTGAGTGAATAAGGTTGAATGTTTTATTATCTACTTTCCCATTCTGGCGTTACGCAACCAACGACACGCATCATCCGTCAGATGTGCGACCACCCTAAAACAAATAATTCCCGTTTCAAATAAAAGCGCGCTGTTCGGGTTATTCCCAAAAAATCCAACCTAAGATTGATACGTGGAAACGCATGTTTGAGAATCCACCTAGGCTGTTGGATACACGGAATAAATAGGCAAATGGTAAATTTTCACAAAAACAGTTTTTTATGCCAATCGATACTGTTTCTTATAAGGATCAAAAAACCTAACTATCGGGCCAACTGAAGTTTGAGTAGTTACTAGAAAAGTCAGAAATCACAAAAAAACTTCTCACATTTCGTAGGAAATGAGATGAGAGAGAACACAATATACCAATGTATGTCAACAGTCGAATTATTCCATTATTTCACCGAGCTGAATAGAGAACGAATATACCAGATAGTTACAGATTTAACCTTTTAAATGATAGTCAATCATCACTAAGAACGGCTATTTTATAGTCATCTTTCAACAAAGCAAATAGCATGGTACAATAATATACTTCGCCAGGTATAGCATTCCGAGATACAGGGTGACACAAGCCTACGTCATCACTGCTGTGTTACCAGTAGTGTGCAATAAAACCTCCCCAACCGCCTTTATTACCTGTGCGAATCCGATAGAACAACGAGGTTCTAACTAACAATTACGTTGGTATATGTTTAAATTGAATTGTTTCATTTGATTAGAAAAACGAAACGACAATTTAAATGCTATAAATACATTTTTAACAGAATGGTGACTGAAAATGTTTCCATACTTCTTGTTTTGTTGCAATAAAGTGGCAACTGGATAGTGACGTAAGCTTGTGTCACTCTCGGAGTGCCAGACCTTGTTTTTTAGACCATGGCAAATAGTTTAATGGTTCGACGACTGCTTTGCAAACCTAAGTTTTTGCCAACATTTGAATGTTTCTGTGATTCCTTGTTTTACTATTGATAGTTCGTAGAATATACACTGAAAAACAACGTTTAGGCCTCTTCTGCCATCTTTGGTTATAATAAAAATCTTTCATTCAAAAACTTCGTAAGCAATGGAAAATTGTTACTGAAGGCTGCGGGTGTCGACCTCAGGAGGAGCTGCTTCTCACACGGACAACTGTACGTCGCTTGCTCCCGCGTCACCAGTCCTGACTCTCTTCTTATTTTGGCTGCTGATACCAAAACTACAAACGTAGAATACAGGGAAGTTTTACAAAAATGTAGCCGTTACTTTAGTATATTGTGGTGTCTTACGACTTCCACGCGAACGACGTCGCGGGCAGAAGCTAAGTCATAAATAAAACTCGTTTGCTATTGAATGGAATTTAAAATTTATTAAACCTACCTATCTAGTAATATTCATAATCTTCACATCTCTGTTACACATTAATTTGTATCACATGGATTTGAAAATTATTTTGTTAAAAAATATCTAATATTAGAAGCTATAATGCATATTTTTGTAATAAATAAAATAAAAAAACAATTTGATCTGCAGTATGTGAGTGTGAACGCATGTCTCAATTCGTTATCTACTACAACATTCTATTTCTAATTTAACAATAGAAATTTGAAAGAATTTGTTGGACCTACCTACCTAAAAATTAAATAAAATTAAAATATGTATATAATATATATTAAGTAAAATAGTCGAATGCTGTTATTATGCCATGCAAAAAAACCTTAATAGTAGTTTATGAAACTGTTGCATAATGAGGGGTATTAAAACACGAGTGTGTTTAAAAACCGAGCCGTAGGCGAGTTTTCTAATAGTATCACACGAGTGTATTAATACCCAGTTATGTGCAGTTTTATACACTACTTTATCTACTCTCATACATTGGGATTGAACCTACGTTTCCCCACGAAATTCAGCACAATAAATAAAACATATGAATGGCGCCAAAACCCACATCACCGAGCATGCGCTAAAGCGGGCGCTGCCACAGACAACTAAACATTGTGTTATAATATTATTTTGTTAGAGAAAAGATGTTATAATATTTATATTTTTAAATTTCGGTACTGTGTTTATAAAGTATGTCAATATAAAAGTTTTGAAGTTTATAATTCGAATTTTACGATATGAGAGTAGACAAAAGCCTTTAAACTACATTGGTCCTTAAACAAACTAAAAACAAAATGCAAACTGTAGGTATATATTGTTATAAATGTTGGATAAAATAATACCTTAAAACGAGGATAAAACAATGTTACATAAACAATAACCACACCACGCCCGTCGGTTATTAGGTCTGATCTTGTCGGTACCGCGCCGCGCCGTGCGGCACCGAGCACATGGTGCACATCAGTCCGTACCCACATACAAGCGACTCTCCAATGTATATAACATGTTTCTAACAGTTCCTCCGATGTTGTCCAACACGCACGAGTCAACTCAGACTAAACTGAACACGCAAGGTACAGATAGGATCCACGCGATATCTAAAGCAACTACAAAATTTCATCAACAAAATTACACTTTCCATGTGATAAAGATTTCTCTATAAAAATAAATATCGACTCTAATACACATCTAAATCTCAAATTATTAGCGAGCTAGTCTATAATATACGCTATGGCCACACAGAACATTTTGTTTCACGCCACTTATTCAATATGTTTCAGACACAATCAATTGATCACGATATTTGTGAAGATCCCTTCTTACTAAACTACGATTAACTAAAATTTTGACAAGTAACTCGAAAAGCATTCACATTTCGCAACGATTGAACTCGACATGCAAAGAAATGGTTTCAGCTGACGAGAGCACGAAGCACTGTGAATCGTCAGCAACAGTATTTTATCCAAATATAATCGACGACTTTCTGAACTTTATACCCATATCAAATCCAAAACCAAACCGCACTTGGTTCGATTTTATATTTCATACTGGTAAGGTTATGGTATGTGTGTATACGCAACACATTACTGCATCTGTTACAAATACAGGGTGATTGATAATTGGTTGAAATGTGTCTAGAGCTATCTTGGGGTCAAAAGAGTTTTTTTTATTTTTTTTGAGATGTTCAACATTTTAATTTTTTCTGTAAAATTCCCAGCTGTCGACCATAAAATGCACAGACTGCAAACAGACTGTCAAACTCCAAATCTATATCAAATTTTGTTCGATTAAATGTGAAAGACAGATAGAAAAACATGATTTCAGGCTTATTCTTCAGTCATATAAAGTAATAAATCTAATGTTTTGACAAAATATTTCATTGTAGGAAGAAGGTACAGTCAGCCCCAAAAAGATGTATACATGGACCAGGAACCAGTTTATTGTCTACAACCATTGTTCATTAATTGTGTATCCATGTAAAGCTACAGAACATATTATCCAATGTATCTCTCCAAAACGAAGGATACACTTGTACCAAAACTTTCTAAACAATACATAATTATCAAATACCCTATGACCAAAACAAGTTAATCTACGTAAGTCTAACAAATATGTAAACAGTAATCATTCAATAACGAGGTAAACAAATCTAAGAGTTCATTAAATTCAAAAGTTCAACTTCGAGAGGTGTTTAAAAAAGTATTTAGTTAAAAATGATTTACACTTACGCGTCAGACTGACGTGATATATTATTACTGTCATGACAGTGATCAAATCTTAAGGTAGTCACTAATCGGGAGCATTCGCGTGTAATGTAACAGTTTAGATTCGAACATTACATCAGTGAATATGTCCCAGGCGAGTATTACAGTACGTACCTGTAACGATACAATTCGTAATATTGCAGCAAGTGAGTGCGGACAACCGGGCATTACACCTGAATCGATGTTACACGTACGAATGCTCACATTTCGAGCGGTTACAAAAACGAACGCACCTTAGTCAGTGCGTCGAGCTGGCGCAGTATTGTAACGCAATGCTCAAAATTAAATCATGGATTGTCAATAACACGCGATTGCTCCCAGTGAGTTACCACCATAAAAAGCCTAAGCAACATTCTTGAAATTTACATATTTGTATTTCAAATCAAAAATCTAAAAACTGATGTCGACTGATCAAAATGAAATCAAAAGTCGAAATGAAAAGGACAAAAAATTAAATTATGTTACTTATACGAAGTTAAAGACATGTCATTCTTTATTTATCAATAGTCTTATGACGTTGTCAGTCTTGTCTACCTCGTTCTGGAACTATTACTGTGTACATTGTTTTGGTTATGGGGTGAGATGTTTTGGGACAAAATAATTTCGTCGTTGTGGTCAAATAAATTGTATACTGTTTTGTACCTATATGTGGATACAATTTTATGGAACAAAGGTTGTTGACAATAAATAGTTCCTTGTCAGTGTATATATATTTTTGGGGCTGGCTGTACGATAACCGTTTATGCCCACTAGTCGTAACAGATACGTTTCCACAATTACTACTTACGATATGAAACAATAAATTGATTCAGATTCAGATCGAATATAAAATTGATTTAAAATACTGATTCATCGATTACTAAAGATGATATTATTCAAAAAAGATTCAAAGCCTACCACTGAGAGATCTTATTTTGTTATTGATTCACAAAACCAAGCCAGTATACAAAATGTGCCGTGTCGACATAATTACACAAGGGCTGCGGAGCACAGCAGAGGCGTTTACTTACTTCTAGACTATCACCGAGCATCATCTGAGTGACCCGTTAATATAATATTTTAATAGTAAGATTAAAGCCAAACGCTACAGAACTGCGTAGCTCCACGTCAAGTGATCTCATGGTGTGTACTTCTGTAGTCAGTAAATGTGCTCGTTCTGCAGGGAATTATTTAATCACTTTCGATTAAGCCATCTGTGAATTACCTACAATATTGGCATGATGGTAAATTAAAACAGTTTTAAATGAACTCAAAGGGCATTCCTTACATCAATTCTCTCTATTACTAGTCAGTCGCATGCTTCTGTGTACACAGACGAGGATAGAGGTCGATATCGATAAACGACTCCGCCTGTGCGCCGCGCCATTCAACATTGTTTATATCTGAATATTTTAAAAGGCGGCTGTGGTCATATTGCTTCTGTTTTTACGATACAAGACGCTTCTACACACTTAAAACAATGTCCATTACAATTTGAAAACACTACTTAAATCTAAGTTATTATATCTAAGTTTAATTTGTTATTACTATTACAATATTATATCCATACAAAAAAAAAAACATTAAAGTTTCATAGTTTAAATATATTTAACTCTGACCGCCACGCACGAAATGCCCGCCTAACTACAAATTGAAATATTTTATTTATTTACTTATTTACGGATTACTAACGAGATACATTCAAATTATCTTTTACAATAATTGAACTTGTAAAATAAATACGCTGTCCTGTAATGCAGACTCAATTACATTTTATATTGAATATAATAAATATTTGTAATAATACTATTATTACGAATATTACAATTGTTATTTTTATTGTCTCGTTTATACGAAATATCAAAATCAATCTATATTTCAGTGAAGTATAAGTCTGCTTTTTTTTTAATATGTTATTTTAGAAATGTTTGGCATGCCGCGTGTAGTACAGGAAGCGGTGAACCTGCTAAGTGCTCACATATTCCATATAAAGCAGGACGCACGCGACAACGCGGCCATCGCGTCCATGACGGTCAAACGTTAAAATAGTAAAATATAAATAAAATGTATCTATAAAACGTGTTGTAGGAAACTTGTTTTAATTACAGTAGAATGGTATTTATTATATTAATTCGTAAAATTCAGCCCCTAGGCAAAACAACTGAGACAAAAGTGTTCCGATTTAAAACTTTGCACAGCAGCAAAAATTGCGTAATTCTGTATGTGTGACGTACACAAAGACACAGTTCTGCCGCCAACGCTCAAAGGGTTGCTTCACAGATGCACAAGTGTTGCACGACACTTGTAGAAACGCGTAGTCTACTTTCCTGATCAAAAAAGGCCAATCTGTTGTCAAATGACACATTAGCGGTCATTCATTATTTGAAAAATAAAACATAAAAAAAAAAAAAATTCAACGGTCACATGTGATTTGACGACCGAATTACACGTTTGTAGGCTTTCTAAAAGCGGAGTTTAGTTGCTTTATCCAGTAGCCAACTTACCAATAGTGCATCAAACCCATGAGCGTTTAGAAGCAGAAGTGGCTCAGACTAGCAACACAAACAGAAATACTTGCACTAGTGTCAAGTAGTAATAAACTAAAGTTTGCGGATAAACACAATAATTTTTCTGCCATAGAACAACTTGAATATCTTCCTTGCCATTACACTGAGCGATTCCATGTACGATTTCTACTTGAAGCAATCGTGAGAACAATGCCCATTTCACGCTAGGAAAAATTAAAATGCAAATATATATTACATTAGTCAGCGTTTTTAGTCTATGACCGTCCTGATACATGCGATCGTCGTACGAATACGGAAAAATGGAAGGTGCCTTCTGTCGGCGCGACGAAGCGTTCGGGTTCGCCGAACCCCGCGTCCTAACCGAAATAATCGTTCGCACGAATACGCAATCACTCGTAAGTCACTTTTGTTCGGAAAACCAAAAGGCGCCCTCTGTCGGCGCGACCACGCGTTCGAGTCCGTCGATCAAAATGAACGCAACAGTTGCGTGTTCGCGCGATAGTCGCGTTCAATATGACATACTTGCGTGATCAATCAAGTCGCGGTTGTACTTCATAATGCGTGTAAACGATCGCGTAATCGCGTATTCTCGCGTCAGTCGCTTTCGAATAGGACACAGGAGAACAAATTGGACGCGACGAGCGCTTTAAGACAAGGCTTAAGTCGGTCGTAGAAGTCAACTTATCAACTCTCACAAATGGATACAGCACTATACTTACATAATAAGTTTTAAAAGAGAATGAATGGTTTGTTCTCATGAACCTTATTCAGAAAATCATGTCTGTCTAAGAAACATAACTAACATAACACAAATAAGTTAAACTTAACATTTACAACGAGGTTGTTCCATGGCAGGGAAACTAAATAAGTATAATTTTCACAAAACTTCAACCGGTAAAAAATAATTAAATGCGTTAAATGTGCTTCTACGTGGAAGTTGTTGTTTTAAATAAACAATATTGTGAAAAAACAATATTGTGGTTTCATTATATAATATCATAAAGTATCCTGTAAGAATTTTAGTTAGCACTCTTCAACTGACGAAGATAATGGATAGGGATAATTCAATACAAATATAATATCTAGTGATTATTTGGGAATGTTAACATAAAATGCGCTACGTTTTTTCGCTCCATCTCTAGAGGCGACAGGTTTTATTTTATAATAAAACTTTCAGCCGGCAACTTTTTCTTTTCTTACATTCAATCAGGCCCATCATATCTCAGTCCAGCGTTTATGGTCAGACTTGACAGCGGTACATCATTGCCTTAAACTGCAGTCTGACGCACTAAGCAACTGTGTTGGTTGCTTATTTCCACTCTAAATTTCTCACTTTAAATCCAACACAGGCAATTGTTAAACATCATATAATTTTCAAAGACTGGAGATAGACACTAAATATGATTTTATTTTACTTGTTCGTTATGACAAAAATAATTGTTTTTTCTAACAATATTTTAAATTAAATAGTGTTGGGGTAAATGGTATTTATTCCATTTCTATAACTCTCAATCTATTCATGTTTACTTTCACTCTTTCAAATGTTTATTTGTATGCCTTGTATTTCATTTTTTTTTTCATGTCCATCAGAAATGCATCATTCGTACACGTCGCCGCCAGAGATCGGGAGAACAACAAAATTCAAGTTAATAACTATATTAGATTATTTTTATCGCCAAAAGCGGAAAACAAACACGTGATAGAAATCGATTATGTATTAAACAGTGCTTCTTCATGAGATTATCATGATCATGAAACTTACATGAATGAAGTACTTAACGTTTTGTCTACAAAAATATATTTTTCGGTTTCTTTAATGTGGGGCATCTAGACAAATATGTAAAGCAGTTATAGTCGTTCGATCTAAAGAGAGCTCGCGCTGCGGCATGCTCCGCTCGCTCGGCTCGTTCCGTTCGCTCAAGTCGCTCGGAGCGCACGGAGCACGTCGCTCATGCCGCACACGCTGCACGCGTGCCTACTGAACTACTATAGTCACGATTTCAATACTTTAATAGAAAAATTTGGTCCTTAGATAGCTAGTTATTAGTGAAAATCATGTTATGCAATAAACACGAGGAAGCCGATACAAGCCACTCTCTTAATAGCAGTGTTACGCTTTCAATACACCACTATCATTACTCTATTCTGAATATGTAAAATGATTTGTAGATATCTGTATAAAACTAAATACTACATTTTAATATTCTCCGATACTTATAATCACTAATATATTCATGGCCGTGCTTCCATCAATATCAATATATAATATATACCTTACATATAAATTGAGTCACAATGAGAATATCCAAATCGATACAAAAGTTTCTTAACATCTACGATCATTGGTGAAAGCATAACCACAAAGTTTAATTTTCAAGATAAAACCTCATAAATACCTATAATATATATATTTTGTATGCATCTTTACGAGTAAAAGCAACAGTCCACTAACACGAGAGGCTAATAAACAAAAATGTTAACATCAAAAGCATTATATCCATAACATTATGTTCTATTATGTGTCAGTTATAAATATCATTCAATCTGATAATAATATTTACCAACAAAGGTATTATATTTCTCCATAATATAATTATCTGCAACTTTGGTGAGCAGGTGAACATGATAAATCAACAATAAGAAGATATTTAACTTTAGCCATCATTTCATTAGTATGTCAGTATGTGATTTAGTTTCACGGATCGAACCGATATGCTCATACCGCATCGGCGTTAAAAGGACCCTAGGAACCTAGGCCTCGCGATATATTCTGTATCGATAACCTTAATATATATCTACTCGCAATTAGTAAAGTGTCGATAGAAACGGACGCACGACGCGGGAGCGCCGGCTACTGGTGGCGCTGCACGGGCGTCTGGCAGTACGGACACTCGTCCGTCGTGGCCGCGCACGCGTCGCACAGCACGTAGTGGTTGCACGGCGCCAGCGTCACCGCGCGCGGCTGCTCCTCGCACGTCATGCACTTCGTGGCCGTCTCCATGTACAGCACCTTCTCGATGTCCTCCAGCTCCGAGCGCGCCGCCGCCTGCAGCGCCTTCAGCGCCGTGAGCGGCAGGCCGCGCAGCTCGCGCCGCGGGGCCAGCGCCGCGCGCGCCGCGTCCAGCTCGCGCCGCAGCGACAGCGCGTGCGCGCGCGCCTCGTCGCGTTGCCGCTCCGCCAGCGCCGCCGCGCGCGCCGCCTCGTCCGCCTCGCGCTGCCACGCCTCGCACGCCGAGCGCGCTTGCGCGATGCGCTCATCCCAGCGCGCCACGGCCGCGCGCGACGCTACCACCTCCTCGCGCAAGCGCGACAGCTCGGCGGGCGCGGACGGCGACGCCGACGCGAACTCATAGGCGCCGCCGCCGCCGAAGCTGCCCGCCTTCATGGGGTGCGAGTTGAACAGGCGCTCGGTGTCGTTGGAGTAGCGCAGGAAGGGCGGCAGCGGCGAGCCGGGCGCCGGCGGGCTGAAGCCGCGCAGCGTGGCGCGCGCCTGCGGGATGTTGACGGGCGCGGAGCCGGCCAGCAGGCCCTCGCCGTCCGCCAGGTCCCGGTCCAGCGCCGCCACCAGGTTGAGCGGCTCGTCCAGGTGCAGGTCGTCGAGCGCGTGACCTACCACGTCGTGCAGCACGCCGGCGTCGAAGGGCGCGCGCGCGGGCCAGGCGGGCGGCGCCGGCTTGTGCTCGTCGGGGCGCAGCGCGCGCGTGCCCGAGCCGCCCGACGACGTGGACGCGCACTCGGAGCCGTCGCCGCTACCGTTGCTGATGGGCGCGTGCTGCGCGTGCAGGGCGTGTGGGGCGTGCGCGGGCGGCGATGCGGGGCGCTCCTTCTTGTCGGGCGGCAGCGCCGACGACAGCAGCTCGGCCAGGCTGGTACCGCAGTCCAGCGCGCCGGCCAGCTCGCGCGCGCCCAGCTCCTCGGCTGCACAGACACACGACGTGAGCCCCCACACACACAGACAGGTGCTCATCTCGCCCGCGGCTCTACGATACTCACGCTCGACGTGCGCGAAGGCACAGAAGAGGCCGCGCGGGCAGTAACCGGCCTGCTGCACGTCGTTGCACTTGGTGGACTTGTAGATTTCGGGGTGGAACTGCTGCTCGGTGCGTGTGTGGCAGTAGCCGCACGCGTCGCCCGCCTCACAGTTGCTGGGCTCGCCCCACTCCTCGCCATGCTTCACGTTCGGACAAGGCGTACTGCGATATTTATATTTCCTCGGTGATCTGCGTTTATCCTAAAATATGTTTCGAGTTCTGATTAGAATTGAAATGAATAAAAAAAAACGAAATCAATACAAATACAGTAATATACGGTCGCGCAACAAAAATAACAAATTACAAGCCTTTGATCAAATCTAACAAAATATAATTGTGTATTTCATGCTTCTTTATATTCCATAAGCTGGACCATACTCACTTTACTATTGTGATATTGAGGACAAGCATATCCCTGTCTGCATAATCTAGGTGGTCTTTTGCACGGCTCCGTTTTATATGATGATAGAACATAATTTGTATCTGAAATAAAATAATATTTCAATAGTATTTCAACACATTTTTTTAAATCAAACAGCATAGGGAAAAATAGGATAGAAAAAAAAAAACTTATTTCCTTTCCTTTTCCTTTCCTAAATGAATATCAAAAAGACATGATCATTACCTTGCCACTTGGGATCTTCATTCTGTAGATTTCTTTCTCTATCTAAGGCATTTGGCGCTGCGGCGTCTGCGTCTGCGGCGTCGGGGTTGTCGAGGGCCTGCAGCTCGCGCATGTCGAGCACGGGCGGGCGCAGGTCCGGCGCTCCATGCGCGAAGGCACAGTGCGCGCCATTCTTCGTGCACAAGCCCCGTGCATCCGTGTCATGCACGCACATACATGTCTTGTAATACCGCAAGTGATACCGTCTCTCTGTGTCGCCCGCCGTGCGGTGCAGGTACGGACACCTATCATAACAAAATATTCTACTAAAAGACAACACTCAAACGTTGATGACTAAATGACAGCTGGTAGTCACTGATCAACAAGTACAAATAAAACACTTTAAATAGAGCAGTAGAATTGTAACAACATGGACACTAGCCCTGACCACCAAGAAAGTAAAATAATCAAAATATTGCAATAGAACAGTGATTATTACTAGAGACCGGATTATATTCAACTTAAAATGCACGCAAATGCAAATGCATCATAAATACTCGAAATATTAATGAATTAGCCAAAAAGTGCCAAAATCATACACAACATCGTCAACATCATATTTAAATAAATACTACAACAGGTTTTTTTCAATCAGCGTACCTTCTCTAGAAACTAAGATACAACCAGATATTACCATTTTTAACACGCTTTTATTAGCTTGGTATGTATGTTTGGTATGAATTTTGAACATGATTTTCAACCACTTCAAAACGTCGAATTAAATTATAATTTTGCACACTTATCAAGGACCGATGACAATAGCATAATTTAACAAGTTTTTCTGGTTAGTCGAACTAAAAAATAGAAAATAAATACTTAATAGTTAAAAAAATAATAATACACACTTTAATAGAAAACATAACAAGTAGAAAATAATTTTAAATAAATTTAAATTGCTGGGTGCTTTTTACAATATTTTCATAATGACTACTTTTACAAATATCTGTCAATAAAATATTTATAACAATTCACATCAAGCACTCCACGCTTTTTAACAATTTTTTTTTTTCGTTTTGTTTTGCTCTTCTTAATTTAAACCTACTGAAAATTATTTTCTACTTTCTTGTTATGTTTTCTATTAAAGCGTGTATTTTAGTTTTTTAAACTATTATTTTAGTTCTTGAAAACATTAATAATTAAGTAAATTAATTAATTACTACCTCAGAAGTAAGATTGTACCGGCTCACTTAAAATATTCCTAAAACTTATTCTTCTAAAATTATTTTTATAATACTTTATGTTTCTGTATGTACATTTTTGTATTTTGCTAGTTAGATAAAGTTAAAATGATAGAAAACATGTCTAAATATCACTATCAGTAGATTTTAGATAAAATATGCTAAATCTTGAAAAATATGCAAAAGCATAATGCAAACATGCATTTGCATAATTTCCAGTCTTTATTAAATTAAGATTTCTTTTCTTTGTTGTTAATTCAAGTTTTAGATAATATTTTGAATGATTTAAATATTTTATAATATAAACTAACCTAGTTAAAATGTTATTATTAAAATGCAAACCCAAATACCTAGAAAATTAAATATACAACTAGTACACATATTATGCAGAATAATTTTCCTGTTCTTATTATGGAGTAAACAAGTTGGTCACTATCATTCAAAACCTACTTTAGCTATGCCATTATTGGACTTACAATTTAGGGCCATGAAACTTGTATGTGATGTTGCTGATGCTTGTTTAAATAATAATTATATCTAGTTTAAAAAAAATCTTTACAACAAACAGGATAACTAGCAAAACAGTAGAAAATAAACAGTGTAGAACAAATTAACAGTGACTTAAGTCTGTTTAGTTGAATAATTTTACTTTAATAATAATTCTTATGTTTATGTGTAGAATGACTTTTTTAAATGTTTTTTTTTATAAAAATAGTAGCTTCTGCCTGCGGCTTCGCCCGAGTGGATGTCGGATATTATCCCACGGGAATGTACTATCGGGATAAAAAGTATCCTATGTCCTAACCCAGGTCATGGGCTATCCATAAACCATCCAAATCCATTCAGCCATCTTTTTTTATTATATAAACAGGTTTTTATGATACTAAATGTCTAACTTAAAAATAATAATAATTAATTTCAATATTATCACCATTAATTTGAAATACTCTAGCGCTTCCGTTGACCACCACCAGAACAGGCCTACATATTAGCTAGGTTTTATTTTGTCACCGTCAGGATGACTGGACAAAATTAGATATGCACATGAGACCATATGCAATGTTTAATACCTATTTGCTACTATTTACTACCTATAATGAAATATTTGCTACCTTTGCGGAAAGAAATATATCAAAGCGAAAAAGTGGTCAGTCATTGTGACGTCAGGTTGGCTGACCACTTCCAAGTTCTCATAGTTTTAGCGTTTTACTAACCGCGTTGTTAATGTAGATATTTACTACCTGTTTGCTACCTTAACATATATTTTTTACACAACTTTAAGAAGCTCCTAAAAAGTTATTAATAAATGCCATTAAAACGCCTGTACACCAATTATTTACGCCTTTTCGTCAGAATAATTGCTAACAACGTTTTTGCAGGCGCTTAGTGGCTTACGAACAACTTATTTCGCGATATCCATATTAAAGTTTTATCCATTTATAAAATTTTATAATTATTTACATATCTCATTTATTATTTATTACTTTACTTTCATCCCCTATATCACTCCTTTTAGGATTATTTTTGAGAAATTTTTGTATTTTTTTCCCTATGTCCTTCCTCAGGATGCCATCTATCTCCTTGCCAAATTTTATCGAAATCCGTTGAGTGGTTTAGGCGTGAAAAGGTAACATACAGACAGACATACGACTTACTTCCGAATTTATAATATTAATATGGATTTAAAAATGTAATCAATATGTATTGTAAATGAAATAAAGATAATAATTATAACAACATTAAACATAGAACAGAAAAGAATAGAATACTCTTTATTATGTACACCATAAAAATTACAGATATAAATGTAGAAATTAAACATAGGGTGACACAATGGGCGGACTTATCGCTAAAAGCGATCTTTTACAGACAACCTTTGGATGGATTTAAAGGGAGAAGGAGAGACAATAATGCAGGTAGTCAGTGGTGTACCATTTACATATACAATAAATACATACATACATAAAACACATACTTATCTACATATAATATATATATTAGTAAACATGAAACAACAGCAAGAAAACTAAATGTTATGATGATGTTTAAGGAGAGAGGAAGTGTACAACACAGCGTGTACATCGACTGACGCGGGAGTAACTCATCAGTCACATTTTGGAATCCTGGGAGAAGTCCCAGGATGCAATTGGCATTTTCTGTGACCTCTCAAAAGCGTTTGACTGCGTTGACCACAATACACTGATCTGTAAATTACACCACTACGGTATTCGTGGACAAGCTGCTGATCTTGTTCTTTCCTATCTATCAAACAGGCAGCAAAAAGTAAACGTTAACTGGGCGACGTCCTCGGGGTACCTAGTTAAGATGGGCGTACCTCAAGGTTCAATTCTTGGCCCTTTCCTATTTCTAGTTTATATTAATGACCTTCCTTACATGATAGCTAACTTATCGGATATAATTTTATTCGCTGATGACACTTCTCTAATTTTTTTAATAGATAGAAAAGATACGGATGTCTTACATGTCAACGATAGTCCGACGGTTCTTTCGAAATAGTTCGCAGCTAATAATCTTTTACTTAATGCGAACAAAACTAAATGTATTAAGTTTTCATTACCAAATGTACCCCAAGTGGGTCTAAATTTAAAACTTGATGGCAAGAAACTCGATGTTATTACGGAAACTGTATTTCTAGGAATTACTTTAGATTCACAATTACAATGGGGAGCCCACATTAGAGCTCTTTCAGGTAGATTAAGTTCAGCTGGATATGCAGTAAGAAAAATAAGGCAGTTGACTGATATAGCCACTGCTAGGTTAGTATACTTTGCTTATTTCTACAGTATTATGTCTTATGGCGTTCTGCTGTGGGGATCGGCAGCTGACGTAGATTCAATTTTCATTTTACAAAATAGGGCAATCCGCGCCATCTATAATATGGGTCCTCGCGAGTCTCTTAGATACAAATTCAAGGAAATTGATATATTAACTCTACCTTCTCTCTATATCTTAGAAAGTATTTTGTATGTTCGCAAAAACTTAGGACTTTTCAAAATAAGAAACGATTTTCATAATATAAATACACATAGCAAAAATGAAATTGTGATACCCAAATTTAGATTAACTAAAACAAGCAAGTCATTTCTTATAAACAGTATCCGCTTCTATAACAAGTTGCCAAAGTCAGTTACAGAACTTAGCGATGGAAAGTTCAAAACCCACATCAAACGTATCCTTATCAAAAATGCATATTATTAGATTAAAGACTACGTTGAAGACAAGGAAGTTTGGCAATAATTCCTTCTGCACATGTGGCTTCCCTGGTACTTTATTAACGGCACCACTATGTAAGGGTCTATTAACTCCTAATTACGAAGTTTATTTGAATAAAAAAAAAGGATTTTTTGTTTTTTACTTTCTTCTTTGACATAATCTTCTCATTATTTGACATTATATACCTCTAATTCTTATTTCAACTCTTTACTTATGGCTTTTGTAAACAGGATTTTAATTCAGATTTGTTACAGTTGTAATGGAAATCATGTCATTTGGTTTAAATAGGCTTTTATTTTTATATAGATTCTTCTATATTTTGTGAATGTGAGAACGTTGTAGGCCTAACTTATAGACTGTAGATTAGTAGACCTTTTTATATTTTTTTTATATTTTGTGGAGTGCCTGTTACTTGTTGACAGGCCTACACTGTCCTCCCATACCTATCAACACTGTAATTTGAAACATTATAAAAGCCCCTTATTTTTAAAAGAGTAACCATGGAGTTTCTTGCCGGTTCTTCTCCATAGGAAACAATCAATTGGAACCATGCACCTAGCTTCTGACGTTTCATAAGTGCCCATGTTGGTTTATGTGAAATAAAATATTTTGATTGATTGATTGATTGTGTGTGTGTGTGTGTTGTGTGTTGCGTTGCGTGTGTTGTGTTGTGTGTGTATTGTGTGTGTGTTGTGTTGGGTGTGTGTGTTGTGTGTTGCGTTGCGTGTGTTGTGTTGTGTGTGTGTGGAACATATTAATTGATATAGTTATTTTTTCCTAATTAATTCATTATCCAGGCTACCTTCTTGACACAAAAACGTGTGTGACCATTAAAAATTAATGATTTGTTCAATGATCTTACCAAGCCACTTTGGTTGACAAAATTCTTGTGAACAGAAAGATGGACTCTGTGTTTAGGAATATATATGGCACATTATTAACATGTAGCTGCTTCTAAGATGCCATGGTTTACCTATATGTAAAACAAACCCCTGTCGTTTTGCATTTACAAGTCAACAATTGTTGGCTCAAAGTTCACACGTCATGTATAATAAAATAAAATAAATTATTCCGTTGTACAGATACAACTTACATGAAATTAAAAATAAATTAAGAAAATGGCTCTTATTTTATGGTTACTTTATGATGAAACAGAAAATATATTGGCTATACAATCTTAACTTTTTCAAAAAAACTCTCACATTTCAATACACACCTCCCTACTCACTAACTACACTCATATACACACAACCCAATCATTCACTCTATCTGCTGTGTAATAACCACTATAAGCAAACAGAAAAGTCACGGTTGTATTTTATAAATTAAAGCCACTAAATCTCCAACTCCTAAGATACAGGTCTGCATACCTAGTTTAAGAGGCCGAAAAGCTGACTATAGTTTTAAACTTGGTAGTGCAACCCTCTGTTTCCATATGCTATGTATTGTGTTGTTGTTTTTATGTACTAATAAACTTATTATTATGATGCAGGTTTGAAAAATTTCCTATTTTGGCTTTTATTTACAACACTAGCTAAAGTTTGCTAACCAATGAACTTTTATTTTCACCACTTTCAATGCAATATTAGGTAGGTGTTTAAGTAAGCTTTTCATGATAATAAATATATTTATTAACTTGGATGCTCAAGACCTGATAATCTTCAATACTTACAATGACTCAAATTTCAAAACAAATGTGAACAATGAGCCACATCAAATATTATCTTACCAAACTACAATGCCATGAACTAAATCAATCATGTAGTACGTTTGTACACTCAGAATTTGGTCGGGTTATATTTTAGATAGCAGTAAACAAAATATGGAAACCAATTAGTTTCAGATTATATGACGATTTTCAGTAATAATATTCAACCCGAAACAATATGCCTTTGATTGTTGTAAACAATATGAGTAAACAAAGTAAAATAAGTAGCAAAACAAAGCAACGACACTCACTCGTCCCCATCTTCACAAATGCCCGATGTCTCGTTATATTTTGTACAGTAGTTATCAGCGCTATAGTTAAAAGTCCCATCTCTTTTTCTGACCGGCCTTCGTCGTCTTTGGTTATTAAAATGCCAATGAAAACATGTAAAAGGCCTATGTTGTGTACATTTATGTTGTAAGAAAGACGGACACTGCTCTACTCGAAACTCCTTTAGATATCTGGAACATAAAATCGTAGACTCAGAGCTAATACACTATATTGACCCTCACATGAAACACTATCACTTCACATAGAACACGAATAAAAACAAGTAATTACTTATAATGGTTCGGTTTTTCTGTTTGAGCTGCTAACAAAGGTTTAGATTCCGACGGCATTTTGGAAAATTATTGCGCCTCTCGCGTCGCGCAGGGCACGCTCACCGACGACCAATTAAAATTCAATATAAGATCACGTGATACATAATATTTTAGAAAGGGAAAAAAGGTAAATAAAGTTCAATTCGATTTTAGTAGTACCAAAATAATATTGAAATCACCAAACAATTTAATTTTAAACGGCCTTGAACTTAAAAAGGCGTTATCTGCCGAACTATAATTTCGGCACAAAAAAAAATAAAGCGCAGTCAGTTGACAGCGCTGTCGCACTGTCAAGTTGAATGTTTTCTATTTGGCTCGCTCTGTTCAACGACAGCAGAGTTTAGAGAAACCGAGACAAAAAATAGGACACAAACTTCTACATCAAATAACAATAACAATGGACGAAACTGAAAAGCAAAAAAAAAATGATTTTACTCGTATCGGCACGAACTGCACCTTGGGCTAGTGTGCAACGCAAACTGAACTGACCTCGTGTCCTGACACGAGACCAGTTTGCACTTTGCGAGAGTCCTACTTAAGTTGCGCTTAAGTTGTCAGTTCAGTCATAGGCACAGGTCATAGGTCTTTCTCTGGCCTCTCACTGGTCTCGTGTAGGTACAAATACATCAGTACCTAAGGCCTGTCTTCCTGAGGCAGTGAAAAGTCTTCGTCCGGGGCTTATCGAACTGAACAGATCTCGTGTCAGTTCAGTGGCTTGTGCCGCAGACTATGAACACCAGGCAGTTCAGTTGCACTGAGTTGCACTGACCTCTTGTACGAATGCTTAGTGATTATATTTCTCTAAGTAGGTTTATTCAAAACTTTTATAGGTCAATGAGATATTAAAACTAGATGACGTCTATATTTCCTATCCGACTACTCTGAGAAGAAACATCAAAACAAACTAACAATGATCAATCATGTGAGGAGCATGCAGATTAGTGTCTGAAATAGTCTTTTGACGAAAGAACCACATACATTTGAGTGGACCTGTCCAGTCGTCAGTGCACGCATTTGTCAGTAACCATGTAGTTCAACAATGAGTTCAACTAAGAACTTAGGGAGCTCAACGCAAAACTTAAAACTAACTGAAAAAGAAATGACCGCACCACGTCCTCACATTCACAATAATTAAAATAATACTATTATTAGAATACTACTAATAATACATTTGAAGACAGTTCAGTAAGATCTTCGCGACCGCAATTTTTGGAACTGATATTGCCTGTAACGCGTACGTACACGAAGCCAGTCAATACAAGATTCTTGATGAATACTGAAATGTCTTGAAGTGTATTCGTACCTTTATTCATACCCAAGGCCAGTAACTCTCACAGAATAGAGCACCTTGTCCGGAGCACATGCATTATGCTGAATTTTGTGCATGGTATGCAGCTGGTCGTAGTGAATTACCACTTTTTTAATTTCTTAGTCTCTTACGTCTCAGCTGGGCAAAACATTAAGTACTTAAATAGTTAGGAAAAATAAATAACAATTAAATTCAAAACCCCATGGAATCTTAACGTCAAGGCTTCCAGTTTTCTATTTATACAGTCACTTTGCTTTCTTGGTCAGTTCCTATTGTTATTATTAGGTCCTATTTTATTAAATGAGGTCCAAAAAAGAAGTCGCCCTGAGGTCTATAATTAAATTATATTTCAATAATCGGTACATTATATAATCAGTGGCTGCCTACAAAATCCAGCACATTTCATGGTAGTAAGAAAGATTTTTCCACCAGCCGAACATCCGAGTTGCAAAGTGTAGTGCATTAGGCTAAAGTCTATAAAATCTAACATAAATATACTGGGGACATTGTATTTTAATTTCATCACTTTTACCTAATAGCAACATTTCGTAACGGCGTTAGTAGTTTTTTATTTTAGCAATAAAATAATAATTTATGGCTACACTGTTCTATGTGACTACCAATCAAACGTCTTCATTCTTGAAGTTTCGTTTTAGTCAACCTATAATAGAGCTCACTTTTCCCACCAATCAAGTACTCTAAACATCATTTCTGTCTACCAATCGGCTATCGGAAACATTGGCGTCTGTTTCACCCGCCATTCCTTTCGACGCCATCTTGAGCATATGATCTTTGTTGTGGATTCTCTGATCCTATTTTATTAAAAAATCGTGGTTTATTTCTTGCAAATAACTTTGAAAGGTGTGTAAATTCGTACGAACTAATTTGATTATTCTATACGAGTTATCGGTGTGCTATTCGCAACACGATCTTCCATGTTTCGCGGGTTTGGAGAAACCCCGTTGAAGGCATTGTTAACTAACGCTTGATCTTTATTTTAGTGAAAAATGGCACGTACCAAGCAGACCGCGCGTAAATCTACCGGAGGTAAAGCTCCGCGTAAACAATTGGCCACCAAGGCAGCGCGTAAGTCAGCGCCAAGCACTGGTGGAGTCAAGAAACCTCATCGTTACCGCCCTGGTACAGTAGCCCTTCGTGAAATTCGTCGTTATCAGAAATCTACTGAGTTGCTTATCCGCAAGCTGCCCTTCCAACGTCTGGTGAGAGAAATCGCCCAGGATTTCAAAACCGATTTGCGTTTCCAGTCTGCTGCTATTGGCGCTCTGCAGGTGAGCACTGATTTGACCTATTGTCACCAACTACAGCGTTTTACCAGCCTGTTATGTTATACTTAATTAACGCTTTTCTTAAAATTTCAGGAGGCTAGTGAGGCTTATTTGGTCGGCCTGTTTGAAGACACCAACTTGTGTGCTATCCATGCCAAACGTGTCACTATCATGCCTAAGGACATCCAGCTTGCCCGACGAATCCGTGGCGAGCGTGCTTAAATTTATCTCTAGCATACTTTAATCATAAATTATTTTGTAATTCAATACCTAGATCTAAATTCCTTAACAAGTTTATGTCTCCTTTAATTTTTATAATACTTAACATCATATTCATTCATAATAATAAGGATGCAGCAGAACTGAGTTTTTATTAAATACATTCTTAATATGTAAGTTGACTAAGCGTATGTAAGAAATACTGATGTTCGTAGAGTCATCATCTGTAACACTAGATAATTGACTGCAGCAGTATTCCATACATATGCATAGGATTGTGTTAGTAAGTTGTGGTAATTTTACATCATAAGTAGTCTAATAGGTAATTTGAACCATGTGCAGTGTGAGAATTGTGTTTGGCGTAATTAAGTTGCATCTTATGATGTTTTATGAGAAAATTGGTGTTTAATAAATATGATTAGGGTCAAAAACATGTTTTTTTTTTGTCGTTATAATTTAATACAAATAACATGGTGATTCATATTCTTGCACCATATCTGTAAATTATGGAGTTAGTCATCAAATTGAATTGCACTGTTAGCACTTGTCTAATATTTTCCTATACATAAAAAATTATGAAGGAATATTGCATAGGGAGTCATCAAATTGAATTGCCCTTTTATATTACACACATCTGATATCCTATATCTATAGATGGGGTGAATAGGGATGCAGGGGTGGATGGTTAATAAAATATAATACAGTAAACACAACCCCTTTGTGGCAACAAACTATATTATTTCAAAGTTAAAATCCCTTTTAAACTTTGTCCCAACTCACCCTGTTTGACAGTACATAAAGAAAAATTGGAATATTTCATACCCTGAGCTCATAGAGCCGAGGCCTGCAGCAGCCAGAACCAGCAGTGGGAACATTATAGGCTGATTATACTTATGCTATTATGTAATAGCATATTTGCCCACAATATTTAATGGGGGCTATCGTTTTGTGCTCACCAGTTGGCGCCACTGGTGAGTGAGGTCCCGTCAGTACTTTTATTTGATTTTTTGGATATGTTTAAAGTTCCCATAAATGCATAATAATTGTTTATTTTAATACATTTTAAAACTTCAAATGAATATTTAGATTGTAATGTTCCTAAAATTGGCAAGCATGAAGCAGACAAATATTATTCTTGCTTAGGTGCTACCAAATTAAATCCTAACTTTTTACTTAAAATCTTAAGCGCTAATTAATCGGAAATGGCACAACCATCACAACAGTGATAAATCATTAGTTAAAATATGTGATTAAAAATCCCGCAACAAGTGAATGTTCAGTACATTTGACATAATGAGAGACCTTACTCTACGCTAGCGCCTCTAGCGGCGAATTCAAGCGTGATAGCCCTCATTAGGTAGGTATGTACCTACCTAATTAAATATTGTGTGCCAATATGCCTCAAGTCATTTCATATAAACTTTCTACACTCACACAGGTAGTCCCTCGTGAGTGTATAGAGTTAATTTGAAATGAAATTACTTGAGGATGAGCAGCGACATGATGTCGTTATAAGTAATGACAGCTTATTCTATCTAGTCACCATTTTATAATTAGCGTAATAGTATCGCATGTTAAGGACACGTGTTCGACGAAAGGCAAATGAGGGTGACAAAAAATACCACACCACTGTCAAGATGAAATCCCCACCATACGAATTCCTCTTTCCTGTCCAAGGTTGATGGCACAAACTCGGCGAATTCTTCGTTCGTCATCCTCCTGCCCATAAACGAATAATGGAGTAGTGCAGCATGTCTGCTTCCATTAAAAGATTTAATAGGTGCATTTATTTCCTACAAATCAACCTACCTAGGTACCTACTATAAAAACGATTAGGATATCATCGTGAGGGAAACGGAAACGTCCTTGTCCTAGGGCCTGTTTCTCGAACTGCTGTGATTGCTTGTGAACAGCCAATCACAGCGGTTTACGCAAGCTTGACAATTTGTCAAATTAATTTTGCAATAATTTTTCGGTTGAGAAACAGGCCCCTAGAGTCCCAGAACAAAAGAGAGTTTGTCAATAGGTCAAGGTTTGGTATAGGTTTGACATGACGTCCACAAAGCCGTTCAAGGGCACAGTAGCTGAGGGATTGGCTCTACCATATTAATTATTCTACTCCTTGGATTGGCTCCTGCACTGCGTGTCGCGGGTTCGAATCCCGCACGAAAAAAAAACCACGCTAAGCCCATGTCATCGATTAGTTACCTACCAGCCCATTGTCTTTTACTAAGAGGAGCCAGAGTCCTGTCGAGACATTATAGGCTGTGGAATGTGGATATTATATCTGTAAGACCAGCTTGAGTTGATAGCCTGTATATTGGAGTTGACTATCCAGACCATGATCCAGAATATCATGTGGATTATGATTATGACTGGAACAGAGCCAAAGCGTGAGGGACATGTAATATGGTGCAATAGAAGGGTGGCCGAGTATGATGGTAGTTGTCATTGTACCTACAGGAGTTATAATAGTTGTGCTAGACATTGTGGACTTATATATCAATATACAATAATATTGATCATTTGCCATAGTATTTATACTGTACCTAAGTACATTTTAAGATATGGTGAGATGAATATGAAAACCAACAGTAACTTAATAAAATATTAAGATTACACTACCTACAATTTCTTTTAAAATGATATCTGGTAAGTACATTCCTATGTAATTATTTTATTGGTTGTTAATTTGCCTGACTAGGTACTGGACAAAAATTTTTTTTCCTCTTTGACACGCTAAGAAGGTGGTTAATCATATAACCATATATCTACATTATGTAAACTTTCCTTAGTGGGGATAGGAAAAAAAAGTAAAAGAATTCAGAATTCTTTTGCTTTTACTCTGTATGAGCTGGGAGATGCTGACTGGTTAAAATAGATACAAAATAAATTATTTAAACAATGTTACTAAAAGGAACAATCTATTTAAATATTGTGTACATGACTATTTCACTTAAATATCTACGCAACTAGTTCGGCTTCCTGTTCTTCTATTTCTTTGAGTCTCTTTTCTATATCATCTACACTCTTTCCTTGTTCTTTGTTGAATCTATATGACTGCAAAAGTTGTTCCTTTTCAAGACCTTTTATTCTATCATATAATGTTTTATCAAATTCAAGGTCTATATCGCTCTCTTCCCGTAACACACAGAAGTATATAAGGAATACTGCAACACTTCCCACAACTGAAAATGGCTGATACCATGGCATGTTTGTGTCTACCTTCTTGACTAAAGGTCTAGTTGTTTTCCTTGCAGCTTGACTAGTAGAAAATTTGATTGGTTCATTTTCACTAGCTTCAAGTTTACTGCTGAATGATCTACCTGTCCTGCAGTCCCGGGCGAACTTTCTGAAAGAAAAAGTGTTCTTGAGGTTGTGAGGCTTCATTTCACTTTAATTAACGATTTAAACTGTAATTAGCTTATAAATACCTAAAGTAGTTGAAGAGATGTCTGTTCATTGTTGTGGATTTAGGTTAATATCATTATAATTCTTTGCTCTTCGAATCGCTGTAAAGCTCAATTTTTCAGTTCAATGACAACCTTGACTTATCAAATGACAATTGACATTTGACAATATTTTGACAGTGGCATCTTTGATGATCTTTGCTGTCAAACTTTTTCATGTCTAAATATGAAGGCTGTGGAAATAATAGCTCAATTCCTTCTCTTCCTCTCATACAATCTAACGTTATAACCTCGTTTACAAACTAGACTATTTTATTTATAACACGTTAGCAGCTATCTCCATCGAATATTGCAGGGCATTTTTAATACTGTAAAAAAAAATACTTGAATCACTACTTTGCTTTAGAGTAATTCAACCCAAAAAAGACAACATGGAACAAGGCTTCATAGTATCCTATCGGGCGGAATACTGCTTGGTATTGTAGCGACTGTTTTAAGTCACTCGTAAATTCGGGATGAACTGTCAAACACACTGGGCACAGTCGACTGTGTCGTCGTGAATCTTACGTATAACTTATGTCGTACAGAGTAGGTAAATAAAGTTATTCGTTAACTTTTTTTACCGAATGAATTCTTCTCCTACTTCGGGCTCTGATAGCAAATAATTGCGTTCAGCAAGTGCTTTTTTTCGTCTTTCTAAAGCATTTCTCAGTTTATTGTCGTCATGCATGAGTTGCTCAGTATTTTGAACATGTTTTGAGTATGGAACTATTTCGTTGCATGAAGGTTTAACAAGTAATGCCCAAATGTCGCACTTATCCGCGATGCCTTGAATGGTCTCGAGTAACAATGACCGTTTATTCCACACAGTAGATACACCATCGCTCTGTTAATTCAGTAAAGAAAATATTATTTAGGGGTTTTAAATAAAATCAACTTAATAACGAATGCTTACTGTTAATGCGAACTTATAATGTAAAATAATTACAATAAAAAAAAAATTACGCTTGGATACCTGAATAAATTGATAAATATAATTCTTTTTCTAAATTAGATACAGTGAAGCTGATTATTGTATCGATTGCAACCAAACCTACAGACTTTACACGAAGTTCTTCCAATTCCTTACAGCAGCTTTCTACTTGATAGACGAGAGCCATATGTCGTGTTTTTTCTGCAGTTAACTGCTGCAACAACTTATCAGTAGCAAGCGTAAGGGATTGATATTCTTTTACCAGCTTTCCTAAATGTGTCAATGTATCGCGTATTGCTCGATTGGTCGACAACACCGCATTATTTACTGTAGAAAAATTTAAAATAATATTTATAATTAGTACCTATCAACCTACATGACCTACCTGTTTCACTTTTCCATCGTATTCGGAATTTCTTTTGTATTTAACATGGAACAGGGCCATTTGCTTTTGAAGTAAGAAAACATTTTGAAGTTGATGCTGATGTTGCAGTGCAAAAAGCAAAAGGAAATAATCTCTAGCATTTGAAATCTGAGAAAAAAAAACTCACATTCACGTTTTTCTCTCAGTTTGGCCTCATTATCTTGTTCTTGCAGTTTAATTCTTTCAATTGTTTGTCCTACAGATGAGTCCATAATTAAGTGGTGTTAATTCAATACAATTCCTACTGTACTGGGCACGTATTGTAGGCGAAGCAAGAAAAATAAGAGTATTTTTAAACAAAATGGCGCCAAAAAAGGTAAGTTAAACTGTGATGGCGGCATGGAATTAGTAACTTACTATACCTACACGTAGATAGAGTTCTCTGTCAACGACTATAGGATGGCGGTGAACAGAGAGTATACTTCTCTCTAACGAGAGACGGTTCAGGCGGTGAATGACTGGGCCATGGTAGACCAGCGGGGTAATTACGTAACACACATATTACAGTAGGAATGGGTTTCATTTTGACAGTTCGACAACATTCATTGCGTTATTTACGTTGTTGAGCAGACAAATTTTTCGCACATATGAAGCAATGAATTACCAATAGGCTTCAAAATGATTCAGATTGTTATTGGTACGTAATTAGGGTGCAGCATCATGGGCGTTGTCTACATAACATGGTACAGGAATGCATAATAAATAAAAAAATAATGTTTTTATATTTTATTCAAAAAGTGGATGGTTGCCCATGATATTAATAATTCATTTATATTCAAGAATATTATCTATTGAACTGTTTACATGAGCATTTGTAACCGAATGTAAGATTATTGTCATCATAGAAAAATGGTTACCTAGGAAATAATGTAAACAAAATAAAATAAGTCGATACACAAGAGCAGGTTACAAATATTTTTATAAGGCATCATTTACAATGTTAAAGCCTGACGCTGACGGTTTTGTGAATGTAACTTGGCCGAGTAAAAACATTCCACATGGGGGTATTTTCCACACCCGTGTGGCCGAACCAACGGAGGGTCAACAACATTTACTCAAAGGTGGGTAAACTCGTGTTTTTTGTATTGGTATTTAGCAGAGCAAAAGCCTTTCTAGTACCTACACCCACTTTCCTACACGTTCCTTTTCGCTATAAATAATGGTCTTCTAAACCTACTCTCAATTTATTTGGGGTGGGCGAAAAGTGTCTTTTCTTTTCAATGTTCTCTATTAGTCGGTACCTCGGTAGACATAAAACTTTCATCACATGTTTCTTCTTTTTCAACTTCTGTAATAAATTACCTTTATAGACGGGGAGCTGGTGTAAGAGAAACGCAGGTGCTTAGGAATCACACTATAATCACTTAGATCACACAAATTACAATCTAAAAGAACCTTCTGGGCGCGCGGATTTGTTCGCTGGTTGGTAGCTTACTTGACTCAACTTGACTGACGATTACAATGAATACTTACTGGAGCTTACGCGGGCGCCTTCTGACAGGCGGCCCAGTGAGCACTCTGGGTGCCAATGATAACGTTTAACTTCTGCCGCATGCTTTACCTTGACAAAAGCATAAGAGTCAGCAACTCTTACGCTATATGCTACGAGCGAAGCCAAGCTTCGGTGATGCTTTTATTTTCTACGTGCAGAGTATATTTTTTGTATTTTTATTTTATTTTACTTGCGGTCAGTGCTCAAAGAGAAGAACCACCTAACAATACGAGCCATGTCTAGAAGTCTTTTCTCGTTTTTTGAATCAAGCCCTTGATCCAGCTGCCTAATGAGAGCCTCCCCAGGTGTTGGTAGATGCTCTTGCCGATAAGCCATTAAGCCATTGCTAATAAGCCATTTGCTGTCACGACTATCGGCACAATGATAGTTGAGTCCCATAAATGTCTACAACGTCGCAAGGCAAGTCAAGATTTATTTGCTTATCTTTCTCGGCTTTCACAAGGTTCCCATCATGCAGGACCGTAAAAGGTAATAGGTAATAACGGCTGGTGTCTGCAACTCCACGTCAAGTATTTTACGTACGAGTGGGAAAATCAATTATTCGATCTCGATCCACCCCAGCTCCTCAAGGAAAGCCAGCAACGCCTTAGTGTTACTGACAATCTCACGGAGGGTACCTGGATTGCCGAAGTACTTTGCCCTGTATGTGGCGATCACCGGTCAGTTTAGAAGCACATGAGCTGCTGTGTTGTGTTGTCACGGACTGTCTGTGACTCCTAAGACAATGAGAGGTTTATTAAATGGCCCGTGGCCAGTTATAGCTGCTGTATGTAACTGTACGCAGCTGTTTTTTTTTTTCAAAGTTCAAAGTTCAAATGTTTATTGCTCAACACAGTACATAATCATACATTTCTGGATGTCAAGTGAATGCGCAGTCCACTGTGTTGCACCAATTGAGGCATGCAAAATGATAATTAAATTATACTATGTCATAAATTGTTGTTTAGTTATTTGGACAACCTGTTTCGTGAGGCGGCCATCAATTGTAGGGAGCGCTTTCATAGCCTGCCTGCACGCACCTTGCTTGGTTCAACCCAAGGTTGTGATGTCGATGTCGGTCCCTGGTGCGTTTCCTTACCAAAGTGCGAGAGTACCCGAAGGGAAGTGGCGCGATGGGTTCAGGACCAACTGGTGCCATGCTCGACCCCCTTCTGGCAAGTTTGTCAGCTGCATCGTTGCTTAAAGAACCGCGGTGTCCTTTGATCCATTAAATGGTTATGTTATTGAGGCTACCCACCTGGTTGAGGCGCTGGTGGCACTCGTATATTAACCCAGAGTCAACTGTGTGACTGCTTAGCGCTTTCAGGATAGCCATGCTGTCCAAGAGTATGCGGATCGAGTGGTCCTTAACTTCCCTGGCCATGTTGGCTGAAGCGGCTAGAGAATTACCCATGCATTCGGCCTGGAACACTGAGTTAGGCTAGGTATATGTTGAAGTCCACCGAGAAGATTACAGCACTTGTATCGCCTGCTGTTTTGGATCCATCCGTATAGATGCGCAGGTCTTCCGGGCGAAACCCGTCGCACCGGCGATACTCGTGAAGTTGGATTCTATATTTTTTGATCAAAGATAAATTGTTGGGATACCCGCTTGAGCATGAGGAATCTAATTTTCTTCCCCCGGGGGTATCCGAAATTACCCATGTATGTTCCGTGATTCTTGACAGTTTTCGAGTTATATATTTGTTTAATTTTCTTCAAAAAGAGTTATCGAATCATGCCGCCATGAGATCCCGCCGGAGCTCTGTCCGCTGTGACGTAATTTCTCGCGGCAGCGGAGTTACGCCTCGGCGTTTCGCCTCCTCACGCACTCCCAACTGTGCGCGAGGACTTGTGCCTAAGGGCAATCCGGCAAGGCTCGCCGCCTCGCAGGAGACCATGCGGTATCTCCGGACAAGTCGGATGACCATGACCCTCTGAGACGCGTTCAACCAGCGGGCTGTTCGGCGCCTCAATGAACGCGCCCACACTGGTGCCCCGTAAAGGGAGGTCTCCGGTAGGAGACGTTTGGACCCCCTAGATTGAGCAGGAGCCGCTTCAAGGCAGCCCCGGCCCAGTTTGGGAGCCAAACAGCGGAAATACTCCAGGAAGTTCCACCAACTGTCGAGGACGAGTCCCAGGTACTTCATCGTCGACTCGACGCCGATGTGAACCCCTCCTACCGTTATTTGGGAACCCGACAGTGGCGCGTTTCGAGAACTATGAAAACACATGGCCTCGAACTTGTGCGAGGCCACCTCGAGTCCCAATTTCCGAATCCTCTCGACGACTGTCGCAACCCCGCGTGTCATCATTTCGGCCGCCACGTGGTGCGACCTCCCCTGCGCCAGGACCAGCGTGTCGTCAGCGTAGCACACCACGCTGACGCGGCTAGGAAGGTCGGCGCGCAGCACCCAGTCGTATCCGATGTCCCACAGATGCGGCCCCAGAACCGATCCCTGTGGGACACTAAACGACATCTCTCACCTGATCCACTCTCCCTGGTGACCGGAGTAAATGACGGCCCTATCCGTCAGATAGGCCTCGACTACACGTCAGAGGTAGGTTGGCATCCGCTGATACTGGAGTGCCACCCAGATGCAGCTCCAGGGCAGCGTTTTGAAGGCATTGGCGATGTCTAGAGACACCGCCAAGACGATCCCACTAGGGCATGTAATATCGGAAGGTTTTCAACTCCGATACTGATTTCCGATATTAGATCTCAATATCGGAATTCCGATATTAATATCGGAATTTCGTTATTTCGTTAGAAATTGCACATTTTATTTATAAATTGCACAAATTCGGTATGAGGTTGGATTTAGTACAATAAAAAACATTTTTAAATAGTATTCTTTAATTTGGTTCAAAAATTGGTTGTTTATTAAGTATGTCTACTGTATTTATTAAATCACATATTTCTCATTATTTCCCTATACTTATTACTAATTAACCTACCTGACTCAGAATCAACAAAACTTCTTATAATTTAAAACATGCAAGCAAAATTAACAATTGGGAACAATAATTACTAGAAATATTTGTTTATCATATATCTCATTATGCTATCACTATGCTTATTACTAATTAAACTAAGTACCGAACTCAGAATTAACAAAACTTCTTATAATTCATGAGCGTTATGGTTTTCACTGTTTCACATTTGACTTCGGCATGTTCAAGAACCAGTTTCGCAATAGTATTTGGCGTTTTCGGTAAGTCGTATCCACTTTTTTTGAAGAGTTGCCGGAGATCTTGACTTTCAGAAAATAATCTGAAACTAGCACCATTTAAAGCGGTCATTCGAGAAACAACAGCTTCCACTGATTCTGAAGACCTGAAGTATTCAGTCATTAGATTCCGTTTCTTGAGCTTTGTCGTCTGCTCTTGTGATGTTGATGTGCTTGGAAGTACTCTCCGATGAAGGGGGTCCAACTGCATTGTTTGAGTGCACAGTTCGTAAACGTGTGTGCAAGCCCGTAGTAAACCCACCAGTAGTTTTTAGTTCTTTTATGACATATCTGGCACTTCGCGGTTTGGTCTTAGTTTTCCGGTTTATTTAATAAATTATTATTCGTGTTAATTCGTGAAATAAAATTGTAAACAGAAGTTATCTTTTTACAATTTTATTTCACGAAATGTAAATAGAGAAACCATCTTTTTACGATCCAATACAAACTAGCAACCTAAAAGTCTATGAACGAAAGAATCACTTTCGGCGGTTTTTGTTTTATTTTGAGCTAGCACCTAGCACAATTATAAAACCATTTAAACACTGATATTTCTATTGAATTGGAAAACAACAATTAGATAATAATTTGTAATTACATATTTTAAAGCGACATTGCATGTAGCCACATAAAATACAAACACGTCTTAACTAATACAGTCCACGAGCGCAACTGATTGACAGGATATTTTGTTCGTTTGTGCGAATAAGCAAGACGTACACGCGCAGGTAATGAGTGAGCGAGACAGACAACTAACACTATTAAAGCTCTTGTATCGCATGATTAGCGAGCTGGGCCGACAGTCTCGACATTAGATAGCGACAAAAATCTGTCGCTAAGTCGTATCGATGTCAAATTCCTTTAATAGATTTTCAACTTTATTTCCAAAGCATAAGGTTGAAAATCTATTAAAGGAATTTGACAAGGATACGACTTAACGACCGATTTTGTCGCTATCTATGTCGAGACTGCAGGGCCTGGCAACAGGAATACGGTTAAGCTCGCTATCGCGCTCGGCGCTACACAAGGAGCTAAAATATAGGTTTAGTTTAAAACTCAATTTTTTGTTTTTCTGATTCCGATATTGGATCACTCAGTATCGGAATTGTAATATCGGAACTTGCGTTCCGAGATTCCGATATTGCGATATTCCGAGATTCCGAGATTCATGCCCTAGATCCCACCCCGGTTCACAGTATCCCCCGTCGTGAGGGCACGCACGCGCATGATGGCGTCCACCGTAGAGCGCCCCCTGCGAAAACCAAACTGGCTCTCCGCCAAATCCGGCCCTACCCGCATCAGCCGCCCAACGAGGCTGTCTGCAATGACTCTTTCAAAGAGCTTGCCCACATCGTCGAGCAGCACGATGGGGCGGTAAGCTTCCAACGAAATGGGAACTCGCCCACTTCCAAGCATGCGCTTAGGAGCCCTCTTAGTCGAGGCCCGAGAGCCTCCAAGGCCAGGACCCAGGCTTTTCCAGGTAGGCCGTCGGGTCCTGGGGCGGTATTTTTGGCACTAAGACTACGTTCCGCCACTCTCAACTCTTCCTCGGTCACCTCAGGAGCATCATCGTCGTCGATCGTTGTGTGGTCCACAGTGGGCACCGCAGGAGGCAGAGCCAAGGGCAGGGGAGTATATCGCCTTGCGAAGGGAACAGAGCGTTCACCACGCCCTCCACGAGCTGGGGCCGGAGACTCTGCATCAGCGGGGGAGTCCATTGGCGGGGTTTTTCCCACACCATTTTATATTGGCGTCCCCAAGGGTCCCTGTTCAGAGTCCCCAGCGACTCCTCGCGGGCCAATCCCGCCGCGGGCCGCTTATAGGGCGGTCTTCGCCGCTCTGTAACCCTCGTACAGGTTCGCCTGAATGGCTTCCGTATCTGGAGGGTGGATACAGAGCCTGCGGCGCCTGGTGTACAGGCGTCGCGCAGCAACACACGCCTCGCGCAGAGACGTTAGCTCTGGCGACCACCAGTACACCTGGCGCCAGGCGCGTCCGGGCTGGACCCGGGGCATTGCCACGTCACATATTTCGGACATGGCCTCCCGGAACCACTCCGCCGCGGCGTTGATGTCAGCAGGCCTCTCCGGTGATGACACCCAAGCCTGCACAATCGAGGCTTCCAGGAGGAGCTCCCGGTCCAGCTTCTTCAGCGGCCACCGCGGACCACTCGGGGCCTCTCGGACCAGCGCGCTCGAGGTCTGGGCGGAGACGTCAAACCGGATGTACCGGTGGGCGGAATACGTCTCCACCATCTCCATGACGCGCCAGTCAATGACACGCGGCGACAGAGTGGGGCTGGCAAACGAGATGTCCACCACTGACTCAGCCCGCATGCGCATTGCGCACACACGTGGGGACAAAACCCCGGTTTAGGACGACCCAGGCTTGCATCCAGAGCCCAGTCCTCCACCACCCTGCCTCGTGTGTCCGTATACCGGGAATCCCAAGCCGTGTTCTTGGCATTGAAGGCCCCGTGGACGAGCACGGGGAGGGAACGGAACCCGACGACGACGACTCTCAACTCCGCAAGGGGTTGTAGAATTCGGCGAGAGTTCGGGTCGAGGAGAAGTATGCTCCTACCACGACAATCTCCCCGAACCGTGCTGCCACGCAACCCGGTCCCCTGTTGACGAAATTAGGGTCACTGAGCCGCTCGAGATGCTTGCCGATTACTACTGCAGAGGAGCCTGAAAATGACATAACCTACTTCTACAGCCTTGTCAATCTAAAGAAAAGAAAGAAAGAAAGAAAATACATTTATTTGCGGTAAACATGACGCAAAAAAAAAACACACAAATACAAAAAATAACGAGTTGGGGAAAAACAAGTAAAGAGGAACAAATGAGTGGAGCAACTATGCTTCTGGGCGAACAGCCAGTTAATGATAAATGCCCACAATGCTTCACGCTCAAAAGCTGTAACCCTTTTTCTTTTAGTCATAGTTACAGTCAGAGTTATTTCAGGCAAAATCTAAATAACTGATGTTTTTCATACCCATTTAGTACTCTTAGAAGAATCAAAGCTTACAATTGCTCAGCGACAAAAATCTGCTCTGAAACTTCGTGAGAATGATGAAAGGAAAGCAGACTCCGAGCTACTGGTTCGAATGCCGCTAGTCCGCCCTCGAACGTCACGGCGAAGATCACTGTCTACTATCAGGGAGTCTGGAGTCTTCGACACAGACTTTAGGTCAGTAATAATGCTTTGTTTTTAAATTAAGTTTAGGTAGGTATTACTAAGTACTTGAAAATAATTACATGATTTTTACTTGTTTTTATAGATATCGCCCATTGAAACGTGGGGAAGACAGGGAGAAAATGAAGGACAAACTGGCTAGCGCTATGGCATATGGGGATGACCAGGAACAACGGCCACAACCACCGCCTCCAACGATAAAAAAACCACAACCCAAGTTGCCAACTTCCAAACAAATGTGGAATGAATGTAAGCCCTTACCTATAAATCTTCTGCTCCTCAATTTAATAACAATAAACAGTACGTATGGAATGTTCAGCTTCTAACTGATCCAGTGCAATTCCACAGCCTGCAGTATTTGAAGAGAAAATAGACAAACAAAAAAAAAAATATTTTGTCTTTAAAATTCTGTGATGTTTTAATAATTACAGTGGTCACTCAAATTCGAGAACGTACCGAATGGCTTGCCGAAATGGAGTATTTGGGTCAGGCAGACCCACACCGAGACATTATAAAAGATCAGATTGCGGAGAGGATGCGTGCCTTGGATGCTTTGGGGATTGATGATAGTGAGTGTTCGACGCCGAAATCAGCAGCTTCTGGATTTACATTAAGATACCGGGAACCGGAACCAATTGGTCAGAAACGTAACTCATCAGGTACCTACCTACTCGTTTTTTTCTGGTATTTATTTAAATTATCGTTAAGCCAGGGATATTCAAATTCACGCACGCACGCGCACTATCCCCAAGCGAATTTACAACGAATTGCGAAAAACCTGAAAAAATAAGAAAAATTGTGCGATGGGGGTTTCAAAATGGCAGACGCAGTTTCGATTTTGTTTGATCCTAAGAAACCTAGCAATATGGTATAAATTAGCTTGACACACCTACATAGTCACCCAGACTGAAAGAAAGCCTTGAACAACAAAAAAACAAGTTAGTTTAAATTAGCTCATCCTTAAAATCACGACACCTATGGTATACTATACGCAACTGCCCATCCCTTCGTTGTATATAGGAGTGAAATTATTTATTAATAACCAAGTACATCTAGGGTTACCACCCGTACTCTAAAATAGAGTATGTCCTCTTTTTCGTGTAGGTGTACTTTATTATTTAAGACACCAATGAAGTACATACGCTAAAATACTCTATTTACGTAGCTCTGACTGCTACTGGCTTTGTCTCCCTTATGAATGTAAATTGGAGAGACAAAAGGAACAAAGCTTCTCGAAACTTAATAAAAATGAGCTGATCAGATATTTCAATTTAAAGTTTGATTGCAAACAGGCTGTAACTATCTTCAAGAAAGACAATACCTATTTGTTGAATGTTGCTAAAAGTAACGATAAGTGTTTTTAAAGATAATTATGTACTCTTTTTTATGCTATGTACTATATTTTCGTTCTACAGAAATTTAAAAAAATACTATATTCGTCCCAAAAAAAGGTGGCAACCCTAAGTACATCATATATAGCAATTTGAACATAGTGGTGTGCTTTCTTGTGTTTTCCATTACCAACATAACATCACGCCATGTTTTACATATTCCATATTCCACAAAAGTTTGGGCACTATTGACAAAGGTGTTTGCCATCAACCGGGCATAAACCCAGACCATAAAACTCAGATGCCTACTACCGACCCGCCCCGGCTTCGCACGGGTGGGTGCATTTTAGATGTGAATACGGTATTTTGCTCACGGCACGTGCCCAAGTTCTGAGCAGTAACCTAACAAAAAGTACTGAGAGTTTGTTTGTTTTTTTGTTTGAACGCGCTTATTTATGGAACTACCAGGCGGATTTGTTTTTTAAGCTATTGCATAACTTTTATCGCGGGCTTTGAGCGCGGCGACCGAATCAAGAAATTCCGTAACGAAAATAAAACCTAACACCTCCCACTCCGCCTACCATGTAGTTCGGCCGAGCGTTCGCTTAACGTGTATGTATATGGTACGACTGTAGGTACTTGAATTAATATCAAAGAACACGTGCTTTTTTTTTGCGTTTGGTAGTCCAATTCTTGATGAGGGCTATTTAACATCACGCTAGGAGCCTCACGAGTCGAGCAAAAAGAAAAAAATCAAAAACAAGGCTAAGCGAAAATGAAGTAATAGCACGGGCAGGCGATGCGACGCGACGGGGTGGGTAGGGGCAACCAGAAATTTCCTGCGAACGAAGTCGCGCGCAGAAGCTAGTATTTGCATAATTTTATAGCCTATGACCATCTGGAATAATGAACCTTTCAAATTGTGAAAAAAAAAAAACTTATAGGAGCTGTGGTTCCAGAGATTACCCTCCACAATACACACACTCACAAAATTCGCACTGTCTCTTTAATAATATCACTATAGATTAATGTCCATCTTAAATAGTTTCAGTGCCATCGAGTAGATCAGACAAAGGTGAGAAAAAACGAAGTGCCCGGAGTACAGTTAGATCTCAGAACAAGGAAGAAAACGTATCGTCCTACTCTCAGTTGTCGCCGTTACAATACTCTCCTAGACGTCGGCAATGACCATTCAATGAAACATCTCAAGAGGTCGACTATTTATTTACTTTTTATTATTTTCGGCATTTTTTTGTGTAGCAAGCACACCGAGGAAACGCTATTACTTTACTAACTCACAATTTCAATTGGAAGTGAGTTTCGTAGGAAAGGCCCACTGAAATTCGGTAAGTACATGTACGTACGTACACGTACGTACGTACGTAATATTGTCCTTGACTATACATTATGCTCTTACGGGTAGGCCAGTTTGTTAAATGAGCTAATATTCATGTGAATGTACCCTACCAAACTTTGTCTGCGGTTATATCTGGAAAGTTGTCAGTAGTGTGAAATGTCTCATTACAAAATGAGTTGTAAACTTTAGTCCCAGCCCAAAACTATGAGCCAGTTTTTGAAGAGAAACTTCGTAGGCGGAGATTCGATAATTGCACGAGATTTGAAAGTGAAATTTCAAGGACGCGTTTTGACACATTTCGTTACTTATGAAGTTATGAGAGAAGAAAGATAGAACTCTGTCTTTTACACTAAATCTCTCATACTTAAATATTAACTTCTACCACGAGTGACGCTGCTGCACACGCATTTTTTATATTTTGAACATTATTCCGGCTACGTTAAACTTCTCAAAACAATATTTTATTTTTTATACTAAGAACTTTAACATAGTCATAGTACAAGTTTACGTCCATCAGAATAAAGTTCAAAATACAACTGGCTCAAAGGTTTTCTTGGACTAAAATTAGAACTCTCTGTTTGCCTGTATTTGTGATCGTATCTTATAAATTCTCGTAGGCACTTATTATAATAAAACTTTAAAACTTAGTAGTATTTTTATTTCCAATTACCTTTTTTTTAATTTTGTCGAAATGAGTTTTTTTTTCTAATTCACGCATGTTAATTACTTAATATCAGAGATTGCATCCATCAGTTTATTTGGTTATGTGAGTTGGGTTCTTATGTACACCCCCCATGGCTCGTGGGTATGATACACAAAACAAACATAATTCTTATAATAACAACATATTTATTTTTTAGTCTTACAACTATTTTTTATTTTAATAATCTTGTCATTAACTCATAAACATTACAGGAGTTTAAACAGTACTAGATCATGCTCCGAGTTTAAAGCTTGGCCCCAAACTAGGCAAGCCTGTATCTTGAGTAAATTAAAACTAAGATCCTCTCTACACACATTAGATTTCATTTGAGATCCCTATGTAGTACATACTACATAGTACCAAATAAGGATGTAAAAAAAAAAAGTGTTTTGAGTCTTTGGTTTCTATTTTACACACCTTACCAAATTGCATTAGGCCACATCCATCAGTCCGGATGGAAGGATTGTGTGAGGAATGATATGAAAGAGAAGAGAGTGAATGATAGTAGACGGTTGACAGGGGAGAATGGAAGCAAAAAAACCTGTTGTGCCGATGCACCCCAAGTAACATGCGACAAGAGCGGGAAGATGATTATGACATATCAGCCTTGATAATACTCTAATTACTAGTTACGGAGTGGTCATGGTTGGGTAACTAGTTAGAGCACAGTGGATTAGAATATATTTGCAGCACTAGAAAGAGATTACATTAATCACTATCATCAATAATCATTACTGTCTTAGTAATTTTCGACTTTGATTCATTTACAGCACTAGTAGACTTCCGCTTTTTTGTTTTACTTCCTTCATCAGGTTTTTCAATTGTTGTGATTGGTTGATAATCATTGGGAGGAGGCGCTTGAAGTTCAAAGGATGAATATCTCCTTATTGGCATATTTAGTATAAAGCTATCATCATCAACTGCATCCATATTTGGGCCAATCTTTATATAACTTATAGTAGAATATGCAGTATAGTGAAAATCTTCTATTAAATAATTACCAACTAATAAATACGAAATCACATCTTCACCTAATACTCTTGAAAAGTTAGGCTCTTTTCCTTTATGTCTCAGGTTTACTGGCCCTTTCAGAAACCATCCGTCAAGCAATTTTTGAGCTGTCAGTTTTACATCTTGCTTGTCAGCATTCTCAATAATCCCAGCTAAAGTTTTACAGTGAGGCTTAAGATTAACTTCTTTAACGTTTGAATGAGGATGGCAACACACATCACACATTTTGTTACAATCTGCATCACCCCAAGTTTCATCAAAATGCTCAGCTATTAGGAGCCTCCTGCACAATGTACCATTGAGGCAGTACTTCACCATGCCATACAGATGCTCTAGACTCCCTACAGAAGAGAACACCATGGTACTGACTTTGAAAACATCTTGCATTCTGTACATTGTAACACATTCTGCTCTGAGGCCGTCGCGACCTGCCCGGCCGCTCTCCTGATAGTAGTTTTCCATAGACTTACTAATTGTGTGATGTATAACAAACCTAACATCAGGTTTGTCAATACCCATACCAAAGGCCACAGTGGCTACAATGGCTTGGTAGCGCTTCTCATGCCATTTCAAGTGAACTTGTGATCGAGTATTAGCATCTAAGTTTGCATGATAGCATCCTACTCTCAATCCTCTTTTACGCAAACCTTCAGAAATGTCTTCAGAATCTTTAATACTGTTTGTGTATATTATTCCACTTTCACCTTTATATCGTCCCTTCAACAATTTCTCAAGAATAGTTACACACTCTTCCTGCGATGTTGGTTTCTCCAGTATTTTATAAAATAAATTTGGTCTGTTAAAGGTAGACTTGATAACTAAACAACCAGAGATATTAAGGATTTTCTGTACATCAGTCAAAACACTAGCTGTGGCAGTGGCTGTCAACCCTAAGATAGGCACATTTGGAAACATGTTAGACAAAATACCCAAATACTTGTAGTCAGGTCTGAAGTCATGGCCCCACTGAGAACAGCAATGTACTTCATCTATAGCTATCCTTTGCAATCTACCATCTGCATAACATTTTTGTAAATTTGACATAAATCTTTTGCTTTTAGCAAACCTTTCTGGGGTAACATAGAGCAACTTGATCGGTGTCTTGTTATCTTTCAGTACGTTTAAAGCTGCTGAAGTTTCTTCTTTAGAGCTAGAGCTTGTGATCAACTTGGCTGGTATATTTCTATTAGTTAGTGACCTTACTTGATCTTCCATTAATGATATAAGGGGTGAGACAACAACAGTTAGGCCAGGTTTTACTAACGCTGGCAACTGGTAACATAAGCTTTTCCCTGCGCCAGTCGGCATCACTACAATGGCATGTTGCCCTGACAGAGTAGAATTAATTGCGCCAAGCTGTTTAGGTCTAAAGCTTTCAATGTGGAACACATTTTTCAACGTAGTTACTAAATCTTCAGACCACTCGTAAGTGGTGCCCGCCCAATCTACACTAGCTAAGGTATCTGTTTTCAGTTTGTTTATAGAATTCTTCAACGATACTTTCTTCTCGTGCAGCACACGTTGGAGATTCTTCCATTTCGATAACTCTGCGTCAACTTTAGATATTTCCTTATCTACACTTTTTAGCTCTTTTTCAAGGTCTTCTATAGTTTTCATTTTTATTACCGCATGAGAAATCTAACAATTCATTTAAAAAAGATCAATACAAAATAAGCAAACGTACACCTGTGTCAGGTTGTTTACTTACCTACCTTCTGTCAGATAACTGTCAAATGAGTAACTGACACTTTTCTGTTCGTACTGAAACCACAAGGCTTGTTCATTTGTTGTTCAAAACTTTCACCAACTTTATGTACAGTCAGTCTCATAAACTTGTAAACACAACATGCTAATACACTCCACCAGCATAAAAGACAAATCTTTTACATTTCAAGCAGTATGGTTATGGAATGCCTTGCCAGTGTCAATAAGGCGTGCTCAATCTTAGTCCACTTTTAAAATCATGATAGATAAAACACTTCCTCTCTCCTTAAACATCATCATAATAATTATATAGTTCTTTGCTTTTGTTTCAAGATTATTATTGTAAGTATATTTTAGAAATGAAAGAAATGTATAATTATGCTATAAATATGTTATTGTGTACATAAATGGTACACCACGGACTACCTACAGTATCGTCCCCTTCTCCCTTCAATACATCCAAAAAAAATCTTTTAAATATTGCTTCTAGCGATAAGGCCGTAACTTTATACATTTATGGATACCGCGGCGGGATACGACGAAATGCGGTGGAATGAAAAGGCATGCGCTGGTATGTATCGGAGTCCGCTAGCATACGATCGCTGGGGAGAGGCAGTGCAGGTGTGCGCTGGCCGGCGGCAAATCCTCCTCGATGCATGCCGTCTCCCGACGATCGCCGGTGTGTAGTAGCCTTAATTGGTCTGGAAGAGTCTTTTAATTCTTATACGAAACTGCATCGATTGGCTTCATAAAAATAAAATGTGAGAAATTACGTTTTTCTAGCTGACTGTACCGTTTTTCCAAAATCCGTGGATGCAGTAAGTAATTAACTTTGTAATTAATTGAAAAGTTAAGGACAGACTCATAAGAACGTTTTGCTGAAGCTATTCTTACTGCCCCGTCTAAAAAATCCACCCAGTAAATGTCATGCTAGGTAGGCAATGTATATAGGTACGCAGCGAGTTACTTGCGATTTCAAAATCTAGTGTCCACACTCAGATTTTGAAATCGCTAGCGACATATCTGCTGCCAAAAGGATTTTCTTTGGGCCGAAAATTTACTGTTTTGTCAAGATTCTGCGGCCTATAGCAACACCGATGCCTTATAAAGCTAATCCAAAGGTAAAGTTCCGAAGCAAGACCAAGACAAGAGTGGTACCTCAGAATAAAATGTTCCGTACAGCTTTCCAAGCGGAGAGATCATATAAATGTACTCTAGGACTGGGTAATAATCTCATCCACTTTAATTCAATTTATCTTAAAGATTTATTGGAGACTTCCTTCTGACTCCGGAAATCTTCCTTATTTAAATCGACGTAGTGTTAGGGAGCGCACGTAGTGGGCGCAAATAAACTCAGTGTACAATTATTAATTTTTTGTTGATAAGTACTAAAGTTTCTACTCCTTTTATCTATAGGTACCTAAGCTATGTGATACTACGATGGTAGAGAATAAATTATTTTCTCAGTAAACAATGTGGTTAAAAATTCTAACTATTGTAACTATGTGAGTAACATTGTTTGTTATGATAATTATTTGTTTAGTGTTTGTTTTCAAATATTTTATTTAACGCATTTATTTATATTATTATTTTATTGTTAATAACAACAATGATATTATAAGTAAAAGGAGGTAGATAGGTTATACACGCTCCGCAAGTGGCACGTCAAAACTTGGCTAAGTGTCCAAGTTTTCTTCGTCTTGTCTCTTTTTCGCTCACGATAATTACGACATGCCGTCCTACTTCCACGTCTCATCTAATGCCGGTCACTCACATTCGCACGAATACGCGAACCCGCAAGTGTAGGACGACCTTCGCAATTAATAATGCATAGGTTTTTACCACATTCATGGTTTTCCAAGCCGTGTCGATTTTTAACCCTCATCAAAGTGCGCGAACCTCGAACGAATGTTTGCGCGCATGTGAGTGACTAGGTATACCACAGGTATTACCTGCACCCTGATTACGTAACAAATTTTGATTCTTAATGCGATTCCGAAATTAAGCAAACTCCGATCGGAATCGGTTCCTATATTTGGAATTGCGTAAGAAAAACCATTCAGATTCTGCTTAATTTGTTAGAGCTGGGAAAAATGCTTGCCCACTTTTGGCAAACCTATACGTTTTATTTCATCATAAAAGAATTATTCGCTTCCGAATAATTTTGCTATAATATAATTTTGTTCTATTCACAACTGATGGTCTACTATTGCTTATAAATAGAAATGTACAATGATTGCCTAAAAATGAAAAACCAATTTATAAAACACTTTCTACCAAAAGCTACCATAATTGAAATACGTAACAAAACGTTTTTATTTTCACCTTTTTGTTATCTGTGGCCAATGAAAAAGTCGTAGAAAAGCAGTGTTGTCAACTTAGTGGAATTTCCACTAAACCTAGGGGTTTGGACCCCTCCGGGCAGACAAAATTTTGCATTTAGTGGCAGGTAGTTTGGTCCAGTGGTTAGTCTAATTCAATTTGTAGAAAATACTACCATCAACTACTAAAATTGTGACTCGAAAAAAAAAATAACACGATAGTGGCATGTTTTATTGTTTGTCTAGAACATGTGTCAGTAATTTTACGATTGATTTATTTCAAATGCCGAAACCACTCCGGATTCGAACGCTGAATTTTTAAGACCGTTCAGCATGACCAATAATATTATAAGTAGTGAAGTTACACAGAGGCTGCGCCCATGTGGAGATCGAAAAACAATGTCATTTCGAAAAAATATTCGACGGGAACATACTTCTGGGATAAAAAGTTTCACCGTTAGGCCATTATTGTGTATTTAGCAAACATCCAAACATCTTCACAAATTTTTCAAGTATCTACATAATTATTTTGTGATACACGGTACACCGCTAGTAGTGGATTCGGGGAAAAAAAGTTGGCAACACTTGGGTAAATATTATTATGAATGTTTTTGTTTACATTTAGTTATTTTATATTTTGCAACATACAAACCCAAGACGATCAACTGACCAAAATTATATTTACTATTCCCATACTGATGCAGAAACATGGGACTATGTTGCAGTTTTGGAACATTTTTCTTGTGGCTTGCTGAAGACGTCTGGCAATAGTGAAACTACAAGTAAGTAAGCCAATATATATAGGAATTACATGTGTAGGAGTATACCTTCGTATCTCATTATATTATTGTGGCTGTAGGTACATTATTGGTCAGTCTACATACGGACTATCATTCCTTTTTATTTGTGTAGACTCTCAAACAACTTACGTGAGGTTAGATGTTTATTGCAGCTAAAATAATGATTGTAGTTAGTATATGTCTGTCAAGCTCACCTTCTAACAACTGAAATTGTTAATTAATATTTTTGTTGGTACCTATGTAGACGCTGAAACAGACTAACTACACCTAATAACCACTAATGAAATAACAACTAACTACAAAACATTAATCATAATATTTTCGCAGATGGTGATAGAGCTGAATGGAACACAACCCACCAACATCAATCTAGTTGACATAGGGGGATTTGCTGTGGCAATGTTGGGCATTGGAAACCAATCTTCTGTATTAATTATTGAAGGTAAACTTTTGACACATAGTTAAGAATCAAGCAGCAACTCACATAATTATGAATATATTCCTTGAGTGAACTTTCTACCTACATAGTCACATACATAATAATTTTATGTACACTTAACTAATGTTTACCATTCTAATTTAGTGTTATGTTAGATAAAAATATCTGGAGATTGAAAAATCAGCCCTAAATAAAGAAGAGATTAAACTACCTGCAGCAATGAGTAGGATGATGGCTTTTGTCCAGCCATGGGCTGATGAAGGTCTAGTTGATATGCCTAGTTTGCTGCATAATGTTTATATACTTTATTTGAACAGAAAATAATTTTGATTTTCTTTTCAAATTGTAGCTGAGTTCCCGGGGCATTTCACCTACGAAGACATGAAGGCAGCATGAATGATGTTGCTCCATTGCTGTTCACTTCTGCCACTGCTGCTATTTACTTATGACATTACATTGCTACTGCGGCTCTGCAACTACTTCACTTTTCAAGCTTCTCAAGTACAAAAGTAGAAACTGAAGATTGTTCATAAAAGCTAATGCATTTTATTTTAGGAAACTGTTGATTATAGTCTTGCATAACAGCAATGTAAACATATGTACCTATTGTGTTAATTGATAACTGTGTAAACTTTAATATAGAGTGCTTTAATTATGAACTAAAGGTAAAAATAAAAATAACTTGGTATGAAATATTTAAAAATTGAATACTTAGTAAGCTTTTTTCAATATTGAGAAGTGTTTACTATTATAGTGATACTAATTAGAAAATAGTGGTGTTTAGCTAAATTAACTGTCATTCATTAGGTACAAGTAAATAGAAACATAAATTATGGTAAACAAAGAAAAACTGTTTTATTTATATCATATACAATCTTAACTGACAATAGCATTTATTCACATTTAACATGAAATATTTGGACATGGGGTAAAATTAAATGGAACAAATATATTGTATGGATTGGTAGAATTTGGCATTCAATGTCTTCCCAACATCATGGATAATTTATATACCTACCTACTGCTTGCTGTGAGCGCATGAGAGAAAGTTTAAATATTTCCTGAATAATGTAGTTGAGCCTGACACCGGAAACCCAAACCCTAATCTATTTACTTCATAGAACAGCAATATTCTGCTGTAGATAACAATTAGGTGCATACAATTCTATTGATAGATGGGTGCTTGTGCTTAGCTTGTGGCTTATAATAAGTTTGTTACATACGGTACGAGGTACGAATTTGTCTTTCATTAAAATGCCAACAAAATATCTCGATTCTGTAATATCATAAATTGAAGATATCTTTAGTTTAGGTTGTAAGCACTTGTAAGTTGTAACAGATGAAGATTTTTACAATTATTTTAAGAAATTCACCACCCTGCCTCGATTTTTAAAATATCATTAATATTGATTTATCATTGAGGTTTTACACAAAAATGCATTCACAATTTATCAGGAAGACTACCACTCACATTTTTTCGAAATAATTATGAAGATTATACGTATAAATCCTAAATTAAGTGGAACAGAAAACCATTGCGAGCAGAAGGTTGCCTTCGGTTTCAATGCGACTAGCCGTTGGTTTCATGTCAACGATTCAAGCAAATTCTCGCTTGTCATTTGAGTTACGTAATTCGAAAAATAGACGTATGCCCAATTTTTCCTGGCAATTTTGGCATATCGTTCACTCTTTAGCGTCTCAAACAGACTGCAGTTGGTTTCGCACGATAGTGGAGTTACGCAATACGAAAGTCGTCAAATTAAGCAAACTGCGATAGAAACGAAGCAAACTAGTCGTAATCGTTTGGCGAAAATGTGTTACGTAATTAGGGTGCAGCACCCTGATTACGTAACAAATTTTGATTCTTAATGCGATTCCGAAATTAAGCAAACTCCGATCGGAATCGGTTCCTATATTTGGAATTGCGTAAGAAAAACCATTCAGATTCTGCTTAATTTGTTAGAGCTGGGAAAAATGCTTGCCCACTTTTGGCAAACCTATACGTTTTATTTCATCATAAAAGAATTATTCGCTTCCGAATAATTTTGCTATAATATAATTTTGTTCTATTCACAACTGATGGTCTACTATTGCTTATAAATAGAAATGTACAATGATTGCCTAAAAATGAAAAACCAATTTATAAAACACTTTCTACCAAAAGCTACCATAATTGAAATACGTAACAAAACGTTTTTATTTTCACCTTTTTGTTATCTGTGGCCAATGAAAAAGTCGTAGAAAAGCAGTGTTGTCAACTTAGTGGAATTTCCACTAAACCTAGGGGTTTGGACCCCTCCGGGCAGACAAAATTTTGCATTTAGTGGCAGGTAGTTTGGTCCAGTGGTTAGTCTAATTCAATTTGTAGAAAATACTACCATCAACTACTAAAATTGTGACTCGAAAAAAAAAATAACACGATAGTGGCATGTTTTATTGTTTGTCTAGAACATGTGTCAGTAATTTTACGATTGATTTATTTCAAATGCCGAAACCACTCCGGATTCGAACGCTGAATTTTTAAGACCGTTCAGCATGACCAATAATATTATAAGTAGTGAAGTTACACAGAGGCTGCGCCCATGTGGAGATCGAAAAACAATGTCATTTCGAAAAAATATTCGACGGGAACATACTTCTGGGATAAAAAGTTTCACCGTTAGGCCATTATTGTGTATTTAGCAAACATCCAAACATCTTCACAAATTTTTCAAGTATCTACATAATTATTTTGTGATACACGGTACACCGCTAGTAGTGGATTCGGGGAAAAAAAGTTGGCAACACTTGGGTAAATATTATTATGAATGTTTTTGTTTACATTTAGTTATTTTATATTTTGCAACATACAAACCCAAGACGATCAACTGACCAAAATTATATTTACTATTCCCATACTGATGCAGAAACATGGGACTATGTTGCAGTTTTGGAACATTTTTCTTGTGGCTTGCTGAAGACGTCTGGCAATAGTGAAACTACAAGTAAGTAAGCCAATATATATAGGAATTACATGTGTAGGAGTATACCTTCGTATCTCATTATATTATTGTGGCTGTAGGTACATTATTGGTCAGTCTACATACGGACTATCATTCCTTTTTATTTGTGTAGACTCTCAAACAACTTACGTGAGGTTAGATGTTTATTGCAGCTAAAATAATGATTGTAGTTAGTATATGTCTGTCAAGCTCACCTTCTAACAACTGAAATTGTTAATTAATATTTTTGTTGGTACCTATGTAGACGCTGAAACAGACTAACTACACCTAATAACCACTAATGAAATAACAACTAACTACAAAACATTAATCATAATATTTTCGCAGATGGTGATAGAGCTGAATGGAACACAACCCACCAACATCAATCTAGTTGACATAGGGGGATTTGCTGTGGCAATGTTGGGCATTGGAAACCAATCTTCTGTATTAATTATTGAAGGTAAACTTTTGACACATAGTTAAGAATCAAGCAGCAACTCACATAATTATGAATATATTCCTTGAGTGAACTTTCTACCTACATAGTCACATACATAATAATTTTATGTACACTTAACTAATGTTTACCATTCTAATTTAGTGTTATGTTAGATAAAAATATCTGGAGATTGAAAAATCAGCCCTAAATAAAGAAGAGATTAAACTACCTGCAGCAATGAGTAGGATGATGGCTTTTGTCCAGCCATGGGCTGATGAAGGTCTAGTTGATATGCCTAGTTTGCTGCATAATGTTTATATACTTTATTTGAACAGAAAATAATTTTGATTTTCTTTTCAAATTGTAGCTGAGTTCCCGGGGCATTTCACCTACGAAGACATGAAGGCAGCATGAATGATGTTGCTCCATTGCTGTTCACTTCTGCCACTGCTGCTATTTACTTATGACATTACATTGCTACTGCGGCTCTGCAACTACTTCACTTTTCAAGCTTCTCAAGTACAAAAGTAGAAACTGAAGATTGTTCATAAAAGCTAATGCATTTTATTTTAGGAAACTGTTGATTATAGTCTTGCATAACAGCAATGTAAACATATGTACCTATTGTGTTAATTGATAACTGTGTAAACTTTAATATAGAGTGCTTTAATTATGAACTAAAGGTAAAAATAAAAATAACTTGGTATGAAATATTTAAAAATTGAATACTTAGTAAGCTTTTTTCAATATTGAGAAGTGTTTACTATTATAGTGATACTAATTAGAAAATAGTGGTGTTTAGCTAAATTAACTGTCATTCATTAGGTACAAGTAAATAGAAACATAAATTATGGTAAACAAAGAAAAACTGTTTTATTTATATCATATACAATCTTAACTGACAATAGCATTTATTCACATTTAACATGAAATATTTGGACATGGGGTAAAATTAAATGGAACAAATATATTGTATGGATTGGTAGAATTTGGCATTCAATGTCTTCCCAACATCATGGATAATTTATATACCTACCTACTGCTTGCTGTGAGCGCATGAGAGAAAGTTTAAATATTTCCTGAATAATGTAGTTGAGCCTGACACCGGAAACCCAAACCCTAATCTATTTACTTCATAGAACAGCAATATTCTGCTGTAGATAACAATTAGGTGCATACAATTCTATTGATAGATGGGTGCTTGTGCTTAGCTTGTGGCTTATAATAAGTTTGTTACATACGGTACGAGGTACGAATTTGTCTTTCATTAAAATGCCAACAAAATATCTCGATTCTGTAATATCATAAATTGAAGATATCTTTAGTTTAGGTTGTAAGCACTTGTAAGTTGTAACAGATGAAGATTTTTACAATTATTTTAAGAAATTCACCACCCTGCCTCGATTTTTAAAATATCATTAATATTGATTTATCATTGAGGTTTTACACAAAAATGCATTCACAATTTATCAGGAAGACTACCACTCACATTTTTTCGAAATAATTATGAAGATTATACGTATAAATCCTAAATTAAGTGGAACAGAAAACCATTGCGAGCAGAAGGTTGCCTTCGGTTTCAATGCGACTAGCCGTTGGTTTCATGTCAACGATTCAAGCAAATTCTCGCTTGTCATTTGAGTTACGTAATTCGAAAAATAGACGTATGCCCAATTTTTCCTGGCAATTTTGGCATATCGTTCACTCTTTAGCGTCTCAAACAGACTGCAGTTGGTTTCGCACGATAGTGGAGTTACGCAATACGAAAGTCGTCAAATTAAGCAAACTGCGATAGAAACGAAGCAAACTAGTCGTAATCGTTTGGCGAAAATGTGTTACGTAATTAGGGTGCAGCACCCTGATTACGTAACAAATTTTGATTCTTAATGCGATTCCGAAATTAAGCAAACTCCGATCGGAATCGGTTCCTATATTTGGAATTGCGTAAGAAAAACCATTCAGATTCTGCTTAATTTGTTAGAGCTGGGAAAAATGCTTGCCCACTTTTGGCAAACCTATACGTTTTATTTCATCATAAAAGAATTATTCGCTTCCGAATAATTTTGCTATAATATAATTTTGTTCTATTCACAACTGATGGTCTACTATTGCTTATAAATAGAAATGTACAATGATTGCCTAAAAATGAAAAACCAATTTATAAAACACTTTCTACCAAAAGCTACCATAATTGAAATACGTAACAAAACGTTTTTATTTTCACCTTTTTGTTATCTGTGGCCAATGAAAAAGTCGTAGAAAAGCAGTGTTGTCAACTTAGTGGAATTTCCACTAAACCTAGGGGTTTGGACCCCTCCGGGCAGACAAAATTTTGCATTTAGTGGCAGGTAGTTTGGTCCAGTGGTTAGTCTAATTCAATTTGTAGAAAATACTACCATCAACTACTAAAATTGTGACTCGAAAAAAAAAATAACACGATAGTGGCATGTTTTATTGTTTGTCTAGAACATGTGTCAGTAATTTTACGATTGATTTATTTCAAATGCCGAAACCACTCCGGATTCGAACGCTGAATTTTTAAGACCGTTCAGCATGACCAATAATATTATAAGTAGTGAAGTTACACAGAGGCTGCGCCCATGTGGAGATCGAAAAACAATGTCATTTCGAAAAAATATTCGACGGGAACATACTTCTGGGATAAAAAGTTTCACCGTTAGGCCATTATTGTGTATTTAGCAAACATCCAAACATCTTCACAAATTTTTCAAGTATCTACATAATTATTTTGTGATACACGGTACACCGCTAGTAGTGGATTCGGGGAAAAAAAGTTGGCAACACTTGGGTAAATATTATTATGAATGTTTTTGTTTACATTTAGTTATTTTATATTTTGCAACATACAAACCCAAGACGATCAACTGACCAAAATTATATTTACTATTCCCATACTGATGCAGAAACATGGGACTATGTTGCAGTTTTGGAACATTTTTCTTGTGGCTTGCTGAAGACGTCTGGCAATAGTGAAACTACAAGTAAGTAAGCCAATATATATAGGAATTACATGTGTAGGAGTATACCTTCGTATCTCATTATATTATTGTGGCTGTAGGTACATTATTGGTCAGTCTACATACGGACTATCATTCCTTTTTATTTGTGTAGACTCTCAAACAACTTACGTGAGGTTAGATGTTTATTGCAGCTAAAATAATGATTGTAGTTAGTATATGTCTGTCAAGCTCACCTTCTAACAACTGAAATTGTTAATTAATATTTTTGTTGGTACCTATGTAGACGCTGAAACAGACTAACTACACCTAATAACCACTAATGAAATAACAACTAACTACAAAACATTAATCATAATATTTTCGCAGATGGTGATAGAGCTGAATGGAACACAACCCACCAACATCAATCTAGTTGACATAGGGGGATTTGCTGTGGCAATGTTGGGCATTGGAAACCAATCTTCTGTATTAATTATTGAAGGTAAACTTTTGACACATAGTTAAGAATCAAGCAGCAACTCACATAATTATGAATATATTCCTTGAGTGAACTTTCTACCTACATAGTCACATACATAATAATTTTATGTACACTTAACTAATGTTTACCATTCTAATTTAGTGTTATGTTAGATAAAAATATCTGGAGATTGAAAAATCAGCCCTAAATAAAGAAGAGATTAAACTACCTGCAGCAATGAGTAGGATGATGGCTTTTGTCCAGCCATGGGCTGATGAAGGTCTAGTTGATATGCCTAGTTTGCTGCATAATGTTTATATACTTTATTTGAACAGAAAATAATTTTGATTTTCTTTTCAAATTGTAGCTGAGTTCCCGGGGCATTTCACCTACGAAGACATGAAGGCAGCATGAATGATGTTGCTCCATTGCTGTTCACTTCTGCCACTGCTGCTATTTACTTATGACATTACATTGCTACTGCGGCTCTGCAACTACTTCACTTTTCAAGCTTCTCAAGTACAAAAGTAGAAACTGAAGATTGTTCATAAAAGCTAATGCATTTTATTTTAGGAAACTGTTGATTATAGTCTTGCATAACAGCAATGTAAACATATGTACCTATTGTGTTAATTGATAACTGTGTAAACTTTAATATAGAGTGCTTTAATTATGAACTAAAGGTAAAAATAAAAATAACTTGGTATGAAATATTTAAAAATTGAATACTTAGTAAGCTTTTTTCAATATTGAGAAGTGTTTACTATTATAGTGATACTAATTAGAAAATAGTGGTGTTTAGCTAAATTAACTGTCATTCATTAGGTACAAGTAAATAGAAACATAAATTATGGTAAACAAAGAAAAACTGTTTTATTTATATCATATACAATCTTAACTGACAATAGCATTTATTCACATTTAACATGAAATATTTGGACATGGGGTAAAATTAAATGGAACAAATATATTGTATGGATTGGTAGAATTTGGCATTCAATGTCTTCCCAACATCATGGATAATTTATATACCTACCTACTGCTTGCTGTGAGCGCATGAGAGAAAGTTTAAATATTTCCTGAATAATGTAGTTGAGCCTGACACCGGAAACCCAAACCCTAATCTATTTACTTCATAGAACAGCAATATTCTGCTGTAGATAACAATTAGGTGCATACAATTCTATTGATAGATGGGTGCTTGTGCTTAGCTTGTGGCTTATAATAAGTTTGTTACATACGGTACGAGGTACGAATTTGTCTTTCATTAAAATGCCAACAAAATATCTCGATTCTGTAATATCATAAATTGAAGATATCTTTAGTTTAGGTTGTAAGCACTTGTAAGTTGTAACAGATGAAGATTTTTACAATTATTTTAAGAAATTCACCACCCTGCCTCGATTTTTAAAATATCATTAATATTGATTTATCATTGAGGTTTTACACAAAAATGCATTCACAATTTATCAGGAAGACTACCACTCACATTTTTTCGAAATAATTATGAAGATTATACGTATAAATCCTAAATTAAGTGGAACAGAAAACCATTGCGAGCAGAAGGTTGCCTTCGGTTTCAATGCGACTAGCCGTTGGTTTCATGTCAACGATTCAAGCAAATTCTCGCTTGTCATTTGAGTTACGTAATTCGAAAAATAGACGTATGCCCAATTTTTCCTGGCAATTTTGGCATATCGTTCACTCTTTAGCGTCTCAAACAGACTGCAGTTGGTTTCGCACGATAGTGGAGTTACGCAATACGAAAGTCGTCAAATTAAGCAAACTGCGATAGAAACGAAGCAAACTAGTCGTAATCGTTTGGCGAAAATGTGTTACGTAATTAGGGTGCAGGTCTATAATATACCTATAGTGTGACATTTTGACGTTTTTGAAGATCGAATGTTGGGTATAGTTAACCGATCTACGGCCTTTTTACATAAAATTATCATGGCGCCGGGAGGGGACACCCTAGGATGACATTTATACTGACTTTATTGGTGAGGTTCTTCAGAAAGGTCAGATGCGTATTGTATAAGTTCTGTGCATAGTACTCGCAACCAGCGTGCGCGTATGACCATATGTATGAACGTAAACGAGGCCAAAGGACTATGTAAGGATCGCAGCAGGTTGCGTTCTGTAGTTTCTGCCTATCCCCATGAGAAGAAGGCGTGAGTTTATGTATGTGGATGTGTATTATCATGGCGTTGAAAGTATTGTTTTGTGAACGTAGGTACAATCAAGTGTTTTGATGATGACTTGAGTGAGTAGGTACAGTCAGTGGGCAATACTGCGATCACACAGCCATGGCTCAGATAGCAGAGCATTTATAATCCTGCATAAATTGTTTTTGGTACAAGTGATAAAAAATTAAGTAAATGGGACTTAACAAATTACCGACTCGAGTAAACTGGCGAAATGAGGGGGTATACTTAGTGTTGGAGTTTGCATGCATCACAGAGCATAATCTCTAACACCGTTGCTATGGAGTTTTTTCCTAACAGTCCTGTCACATTCCTGTATGTCGATCATATATGTAACGTGTATTAAATAACTATATAATGTGCGTACCGTTTCTCATTAGTACCGTATACTGTACCCAACTAGGTACCAATCTATCAATTGGTAGCAGAGCGTGGTTAGTTCGAGGAACGATGTCATCGTATCGTATTGAACCACTAAGCAAAACTAATTATGATACCTGGTGCGTACAGGCTGAGGCCATCCTAATTCAAAATGAATTGTGGCAATACGCGAGCGGAGCCACAAAATTATCCGCGAACGCGACTGCCGAAGAGACAGAGAAATTTTTGAAAAGGGACATGATAGCTCGTGCTGAAATCATGTTATTGATGTCTCCACCTCAGCTCAAGCAGGTGACTGGGTGTAAAACATCTAAAGAGGTTTGGGACAAGCTAAAGTCAATTCATCAAAGTTCAGGACCTGCGCGAAAAGCAACTTTGCTTAAACAGCTCGTTTTAAAGAAAATGGTTGAAAAAGAGGATGTTCAGGATCACTTAAGCAGTTTTATGGATGTGGTTGATAAACTAGCAACAATGGGAGTAGAAATCCATCCAGAACTATTAAGCATTATGATGCTGTATAGCCTACCACAAAGTTTCGAAAATTTCAGGATTGCCATCGAAACTAGAGACAGTTTGCCAAGTCCAGATAGTTTGAAAATTAAAATTATTGAAGAAAGTGAAGCCAGAAAGAACAGCAACAATAGAGATATTACTGAAGATGCTTTTTATAGCAAAAACAAAAGACAAGGAAGTAGCAATAACAGCGGAACTTTCAGGTTCAGATGCAACAAATGCAAAAGAAAGGGACATACAGCTTCTGAATGCCAAGCGAGAGCCGGATATAGTGAAAATAATTCAAATCATGGAAGTTTTAGTGTTCAACTAATTTGCCTAACGACTGCGAAGCATTTGAAGAAAAACATTTGGTGCCTCGACAGCGGATGTACATCTCACATGTGCAGCGATGGGAAAAAGTTTGACACCATAAGTAGTGAGTCTGGAACATTGAAACTAGCTTCCGATCAGTATGTCACTCAAGTAAAAGGCAAAGGAAAAATCACGGTTAGAGCGAAGAATGGACACTATGATATAAATAACGCTCTATATGTACCTGAATTGTCCATGAACCTGATTTCAGTTGGAAAAATCACTGATAATGGATACACTGTAGTATTCCAGAAACATCAGGCGTTAATAAAGAACAGTGCTGGCAAGATTGTTCTAAAAGCAGATAGAGAGAATGATCTGTACTACATGAGATTTGACGAAGTAGAAAAGGCCAACGCAGTCGAAGAAGATACAAATATTATGAAGTGGCACAAGAAACTCGGACATTTAAATGAATTTGACCTGAAAGCAGCATCCAAGAAAGAACTAATAAAAGGATTAGAAATTAAAGAAAAAGAAAAGTTGGGTGACTGTGAAACATGTCTGAAAGGAAAGATGACGAGCTTACCATTTAATACCTCAGACGGTATAAAGACAAGAGAGCCACTGGAAATTATACATACCGATGTGTGTGGACCTATGCAAGTTGAAACACATGCTGGATCAAAATACTTCGTGACTTTTATTGATGATTTCACTAGATATTGCTGCGTATATTTCATGAAAAATAAAAGCGAGGTATTCCAGATATTCACAGAATACAAAAACATGGTTGAAAATGCATTAAAGCATAAAATAAAATATCTACAATCGGACAATGGTACCGAGTACATTAACAAAAATTTTAATGATTATTGAATGCAGCATGGAATACAACGCAGATTAACGTCACCCTACACACCTCAAAGTAATGGACTTGCAGAGCGTAAAAATCGGACATTAGTCGAGAAGGCGAGATGCCTAATGCTTGAATCAAGTGTTCCAGAGGAGCTGTGGGCAAATGCCATTCATACAGCTAACTATGTAACGAATAGGTGCCCAACCAAAGCCCTGAATGGACAGACGCCTTTCCAAAAATGGATTGGTCGTGAACCATCTGCAAGACACCTACATATATTCGGTCAGAAAACGTTTGTCCTAAGGAAAGGACCTAAAAGAGGATGGAAATTTGCTCCTCGAGCCACCGAAGGCGTATTTGTTGGATACGCAAAATGTGCCAGAGGGTACCGAATCTTCGTTCCTGATTCAAAAGAATTCATAATAAGCAGAGACGTGAAATTTGTAAATGCCATGTTTTACGGAAAGGACTGTGAAAATTTTGAAGAAAAAAGGGAAAATAGAAGAGATATAAATAAAAGAAATACTGATCAGATAGTAAAACCTAAAAGGCAACAAGAAAAAGAAACAATCGAGACTATACAAATCGACGTAAAAATGAAACATAAATCGCCAAAATCTGATGCAGTACCTAGTTTTTCGACGCAGTATGAAACCCCATCTTTGACACAGCTAAATACTCCACCACACGATGTTTTCGGAGACACGTTCAATGATGCACTTGATGAATTTAATGAAAATGTTGATGAAGCTGTAGTCGAACATCATGAACTAACTGAAGGCGAAACAGTTCATGATGATCCCAATACCAGAAGACAATCTCAAAGAAAAAGACAATTGCCAATATGGGCTAAGGATTATGAGATGGAAGGCAGAAACGACGAGGAAATGACTACTAATGTAATGTATCTATGCGAAGAAGAAGAAGAAGAGGGAGATGAAAGGTACTGGCATGATGCCATAAAGGCAGAAATTAGAGCACACGTAAAGAACGGTACGTGGAATATCGCAAAACGAGAAAAAGAAATGAATCTTGTAGATTTCAAAATGATTTTAAAAAAGAAGATAGGTCCGAAAAACACAGAGGTAAAGAAAGCGAGACTAGTTGCAAGAGGATTTCGGCAAAGACCTGGAATTGATTATAATGAGACATATTCTCCCGTTGCAAAGCTAAGTTCAATTAGAAGCATCATCGCTATATCTGTGGAAGAGGAATTGAAACTTAACCAAATGGATGTCACAACAGCTTACCTAAATGGCGTGCTAGATAAGAAAATAGCAATGGAGATGCCAGATTACTTGCAAGAATATGTGGCAGAAATAATGGTGGAAGAAAGTGGTAACAATGATTTAACACTGTTCCATAAAGCTAAGAAAATGTTAGAGGACTTGAAAAAGATAAAAGGAGAGAAAATATGTTATCTCGAAAAAGCACTCTACGGCTTAAAGCAGTCCGGTCGACAATGGTACCTGAAACTGAGTAGCGAACTAGAAAAAATGGGATTTGTCCCATCAGAAGCTGATCGTTGCGTATATATATTAGAGAAAGGAGGAGCTAAAATGATGATAGCAATATACGTAGATGATTTGTTAATAGCATACTCCTGTGACACTAAATTAAAAGAAATAAAAAAGATGCTAAATGAAAAATTCGAAATGAAGGATCTAGAAGAACCTGAACAACTTCTAGGTATACAGATTAAAAGGCAAGGAAGAGACGAAATAAAGTTATATCAAGAACGATATATTGAAAAAATGTTGAAGAAATTTAACATGGAAGACTGCAAGCCGACGGTTACACCAATGGAACTTAATCTGAAATTACAGAAAAATGAAAAGTGTGATGAAAAATTACCATATCAACAATTGATTGGCACACTGATGTATTTAGCCGTGGCCACCAGGCCTGATATAATGTTCAGTGTGAGCTATTTGTCACAATACAACAGCTGTTTTGGAGAGGAACATTTCAAGAGCGCGAAACGTGTACTACGGTATTTAAAAGGGACCAAAGGCGTGGGCCCGTGCTTCAAGAAAACCGAAATGGAGTTGTATGGTCAAGCTGATGCAGATTTTGCATCTTGTGCGATAGATAGAAGATCATACAGTGGCTACTGTTTTAAACTCGCCGGTGCTCCCGTTAGCTGGGAATGCAGAAAACAAAAGAGTGTAGCCTTATCAACGGCCGAAGCAGAGTACACGTGTGTGGCTGAGGCTGCTAAGGAAGCAATCCACCTAAGGCGTTTAATAAATGACATAACAGAATGGAGGCAACCCATTGTCAAAATATATAATGATAATCAGGCTGCCATACAATTGACAAAAAATCCTATGATTGGCTCTAAGACAAAGCATATCGATACGAAACTACATTTCATACGACAGTTGAAAGAGGTTGAAATAGAATACCGTCCAAGTACCCACATGGAGGCAGATATGTTGACTAAAAGTTTATCTGGACCAAGGCTTAAAGGGTTGAGATCTTCACTCGGCTTAATATAGCGGTCATGCTAGTGATGAGGGGGGATATGTTGGAGTTTGCATGCATCACAGAGCATAATCTCTAACACTGTTGCTTTGGAGTTTTTTCCTAACAGTCCTGTCACATTCCTGTATGTCGATCATATATGTAACGTGTATTAAATAACTATATAATGTGCGTACCGTTTCTCATTAGTACCGTATACTGTACCTAACTAGGTACCAATCTATCACTTAGATACATACATGGCATACTGTGAGAGACAGAAAGAGAGAGAGAGAGAGGGGGTTATATCTTTCTTCTCTCTCATGTAACGAAATTGTGCCTAAACGAGATGAGTCCTTGAACTTTCACTCTCAAATCTCGTCCAATTATCACATCGTCGCCTAAGAAGTTTCACTTTAAAAATATTTATTTTTTGGCCGTCAGCTTGTTTTACAGTAGCGCTGAAGTTGCGGTCCTCATACTCGCTAGAGGTGGCTCGAAGGGCGTGCGTCTTAAAAATCTGCAAAAAGTGGGCGGTACGAGTTTATTGAGTCGTGCAATACACACGGCTAAGGCTGCTAGCTTCCATGACATAACCGTGTCCACTGATAATCCATTAATAGCGCTTGAAAGCATTAAAGGTTTGTAGCATGACCCTGCGTCCTAACAGAAAATGATCGTCGCAGGAATACGCGTGATCGTCGCGTACTCGCGTTCCTGTTTACCGAGCAAAAAGTGACATATGAACGCGACGGTCGCGTATTCGCGCGACGATCGCTTTCTGTTAGCAGCCTGAGATTATGTCCTAATAGAAAGCAAACGTCGCGCGTCGCACGAAAACTGGATCGTCGCGACCATTGTTTGGGCTCGCCAAACACTTTCTATAAGGCAGCACTTCAAGTTTACGTTTATTAATGGCATAATTATTTTTAACTGACTAGATTTTGGCATGACTTTGTTTGGATTGTTTTAGATAATGTTACCGTTTTTCATCGAAGTTTTGTAACTGCCACTGATTGGGCACCTTCGATATGGGGAGCGCTCGAATTTTTGTCATCTCGACCAAAAGTGACGATTCTAATATTGCTCCAAGTTACTTCACCATTTACACTACCAACACAGCTAAGAAGTGCTTTAAAAAAAATTGCGCGTCCTGCTCCGTTCGATTGTGTGTTTTCTGTGACAAGGTAATTATATTCTCTAGTCTCCTCCCTCGGTCACTCATCAAGAAAGACATCATGCATGACAAGTTTACTCAGTACTCACATGTGAACAAATACGCAAAAAAATACAAGTGTGCGAGAGTATCATTCATATATACCTGCTTTTGCTAGGATGAGCGACTTGACGAAGCGCTGCACAAATGATAATATTTGCAAATATATGCGCGTATGGTAACATTTTTGAAAAAATCTACCAGAATCTGGTAGATGTTTTCAAAAAGTTTTAAACTAATAAAACGACTTAGGAGTTACAAGCTTCGTTGGCAGCTTTTGAATGGAAAATTCTATCCAGCGAACTTTCAAGTTGATGGTCGAGTTCGCAGGCAAGATTGGAACGGAGAGTTTTTGGAAACTGGAGCATTTTATATAACGAGGAGAAGGCTTTTGGAAAAGGGAAAATTTCAAAATTACAAGTATGTAAAAAACGCAAAACCGGAATCATTCATTCTTCATCATAATAATCCCCACCTGGTTTTTTTGTCCTATTCGTCACACTTTGACATTTACTATGAGGCCATTCATTTTTTTTTTAATTTATTGGATTTGCATCCAAAGGTTGCACACACTCATGACGGCCACCTTTTTCTTTATGGCAATTAGTACTGATGCTGTCAGCTGATAGTTATCAGCTGGTGGCACTGGCTGGTCCACTGGTTGTTTGCTTTGGTTTCCATTGCAACTAGTGTATTATCTATGATTGCAACTCATGACTGACACTGACACTTGCTGACACTTTTGAGTTACCTACATCTTACGTGTGTTCGTACGTTTTCCAAAAGTATTTTTTTTCATTTAATTCAGTTGTATGCACAATTACACATTAATACGAAAAGACTATTTCAGTTGTACTATACAAGAAGTTAGTGCCACAGAAAGTTTAGAGGTCGATACGGTGGAAGATCTGCAGCTTGCCAATACATTACTTAACGCTAACTTGGTTGTTTGAAAGTGTATTTATTCGTCAGAGATATAAATCGATGGTAAGTATTCGTAAACAAACGGAGTTTTAAGCAAGGTAACTAAATGTAGATTACAATAAATATAAGCAGCGATCGGGAAGCTACGCAATATCTTCTCTTCCCATATATCGTTGGCTCAAAACGAAAGTCTTTGACCAGTGCGTGTTGCCAGTGATGACCAATGGCACCGAAATGTGGTCGCTCTCAATGGAAGGCTAAAAGTCACCCAAGGGCAGTGGAGAGGTCTATGCTTGGAGTTTCCCTACGTGATCGAATCAGAAATGAAGAGATCTGCAGTAGTACCAAGGTAACCGACATAACCCCAAGAATTGCTTAACTTAAGTGGCAGTGGGCAGTGCACATTATCCGCAGAATGGATTGCTGATGGGGCCGAAAGGTTCTGGAGTGGCAACCGCATACCTGAAGATGCAGTGTTGGAAGACCTCCCACAAAGTGGACCAATAGCCTTGTGAAGGCCGCAGGGATCCGCTGGATGCAGGGAGCTGAGCTGATGAGGGAACTGGTTGAAGTGGCAGTGCTTGGGAGAGGCCTAGGTTGAGCAGTGGACTTCTTTTGGCTGAAATGATAATGACTTGGTTAACTCAGGGAATCAAGGGAAGTGAGAAGAGTTGGAACTTGGAAAGTTAGCTGCATCCGGAATTGATAAAAAGAGGCATATTTCGCATGTAGTGAGTCATGATTGGGCGTATTTATTGGTCAACATATGACCAATAAATACGTCCCGTCTGATGTTGTACTGCCGCCCTTGTACAATCTGTCATTTAACTCATGCAGTGAATAACATTGTAAATCTGAACCCAATATAATTTCTGCAATATAAAATTTTACATGTGCATGCATGCATGGCTCCCAGCTATATTATTAAAACAAAATATTTCAGTTTTTAATCACTTTTATTAAAGCATATAGTTGCATTACATTAATATTAAATTTCAGTTATATGATGTCAGCTGAGACAGTGACTTTTGAAGACTTGGAAGCTACAGACGTCATTAGTGTGGAGCTTGTGCCAGAACGTAAAGGTCTCATATTGAAGCACTGCGAGTACTACGTTAGCTCAAGAAGACATGGCACAACAGTTTCAAGGAGATATAATGATTTTGTGCAGCTATATGATGTCTTATATGCCAAATACCCTTATCGGTATGTTTCTATTATTACTTTTTTTTGGTTTGTTCCTAAATTTTTAGCATATTTTGGGATCAAGCCCTTTTTTTAGATTATTTTCTAATTTCTTTACTCAAATCAAGGCAAATATTAAGTACGTGCCAAATGAACCAGTTATATATTTTTACCGGACTGCATCATAGTACCGTCGGCACGATCTTTTCGTGCCGACGGTACTATGATGCAGTCGGCCCTACTTCTTTAGTAGGGCCGACTGCGGGACAGCAAAGACAGGGTTATGTGTTTATATATATTAGAAGTCATTTGCCCGATGGGATTTCTCATCGGCATAAATTACGAATTTCCATACAAACTTTCACATAGAAGATTCTATTTAATCCCATTAGGGGATAATTTTCAAAAACCGTTCCTTAGTGCACACTTTTGTTACATAGGGAATTCTTGTGCATAATTGTATGCTAGAATCAGAGCTGTGCATTTTCTGTAAGTGAGTAAATTGTTTTATTTTACAATGTGCAATTATGAGATTTTGCATAATTCTAAAAGAAGGAAATACAATCAACTCCTACAAAACATGAGGAGGTCATACATACCTACTAGTCATGTACTTACACCTAATACGTAATCTTCGAAATCAGCCTAGCGCGTAATCAGCCATAGACATTTTGTCTACGGCTGATTATGCGCTAGTCTATTTGATTTTCATTCATCCATTCAGATGAAAGACCTCCACTGCTGGACATAGGCCTCCCCCAAGCACCGCCAGTACGACCGGTTCTTTAGTTACCGGGTGATTCGGATTGATGCTACGCTGATTTTTGTGATTAATTTTACAAAATCAACATAAAAATTCCAGTGCGATATGCCGCTTGCCACCAAAGCGCGTGGTGGTCGGTGGTGGCAGCTCCCGGTTCCTGTTGCGTCGACGCGCCGCTCTCCAGCGCTGGCTGACCCTAGTCGCGCGACATCCAGTCCTGGCGCACGATGCCGATCTCAGAATCTTCCTGTGTGAGACCACCATAAGACTTGACAAGCCGAAGCATGATGAATTTGTTCTTGCTGGCACACAAGAAGAAAGCCCGGTAAGTTTTTTTTTTTTAAATTGTGTTTATTTTTACATGCATAATGAGTTTACATCAATATAGTACCTATTAGTCAGTCATTACAACTGTGGTAGGCAATGGTGAGACTCGTCTTCATGATTTAGACTTTACTCTCGGTTTTACCTAAATAAAGCGCTAGATTAACTTCGAATATTTAAAGTTGACGGTACAGATTGAAAATCTTTCAATTAAAGTGTGGACCAGAAACACAAATAAATATAATGTTATTTAATATTCCAAGCATAAAAATTTAGGATAACATTGTGCTGTGAGTACCATAATTATTATAATAAAATATGGTATTACTGATAGTACTGGTACCTGATACTGATAATGCAGACAGGACGGGCGAACATTTTATAAAGTTATCTCATAATTGGCGCGTGTTTTTCGGTGGGGCGTAGTACAGTCAGGAAAAGAGTGTGGCGGTATCTACATCACCACATGCGAGCTACGCATCACACTTACGTCACGCGAAATCCTGCATCGCGCAAGCAGAGCTTACCGCGCAACTAGCATTTAAACAATACAACAGTCGGGCAGATGCCCACCAGACACGACACCCGTCTGGTCGGAAATCCGCCCTTTTCTATGGAGGATGAGTAAACTTTACTCCCTGCTCCTCATATCTCTACAGGGTTAAATTAAATTAGCAAGCGAAACTCTGCAGGCGTGATTGGTATCGATATAATATAAACACGATAAAATAAAAATAAAAAGATTTGATGTTGTTGTTTTTAGGGGCCAACGACCGCTAGTAGTGTTGTTACTTGAAGTATGAGTTGAGAAAATATATTTTATCGTGTTTAGAATGTTTAGATATGGATACCAATTAGGTCTATGAGGTTTACACAAACTAAACAGATTTTTTAAACTGATATTTCAAGTGAATATAGTAATAGCGGTCGAAACCCCACAAAAAAAAAAAACATCAAATCAATCAAATTTCTGTTTTGTTTTATCATGTTATGATATGATATGTTTAGATGTAGATACCCATGACGTCTGCGGAGTTTCGCTAGCTAATTTAATTTGACCCTGTATAAGAGTTAGTTATATAGGCAAAAGTAATTATCTTTCTATTTCAATGTATACAGACAGACGTCAGACAACTAATTTGCAGTTACGTTGCTGCCGTGTTATATCAATGGGTATAACACGGCAGTCATCGCATGTAATGTCATAATTAAGCAGTGTAAATCAAATAGATAAACAAATAGATATTTTTTTTCCAAAGGATATTAATAAAAATAAAAAAGATATGGTGACTGACGAAGTATGACAGTTGTGGTTTGAATTCAGTTGTTGGTCAATTTGTTTATCATAATTATTAAGGTACATGTATCACTTTACATGCGAAATACATGTAAATGTTTGCAGAGCGAGTTGAGTACAGAGGACATGCAAGCAGCGTTCGTGACCGAGCAGGAACAGCTGCGGCTGGCACACCTCGGGCTCGGCAGGCTGACACAGATATTTGAAAAAGGTACTTCGTTACTACTAAGGCGCTTCGCAGACGGCGGTCATTTTTACCGCGAATGACCACGAGAGACTTCATCCTCATCTTTTTGTCCTACGTGTGTGTTATTGCTTAGATTTCCATACATTCTATCGTCGCGGATATTTTTTCCATCGTCTGCTTAGCGCTTAAGGAGGTTTAGGTTGATTGTGTGACCACAACACCACACGCTGTCTGACGAAATATTCGCTATTTTATAAAGAAAAAAATATATATTGGCGTAAGTACTTAGTATTTTCGTTAAGTGCGAGTGGTCTATAAAATTACCTTTTCTTTTTTAATGCGCGTCGACATTTTCGTGTAAGGATCATTTCATTGTTTCCTCAAACAGTTTCCCATTATCTCTTATGGATTTGGATATCTGTCCCAGTTGATAAATCCCTCTGTATATACGGTACCCTAAAGCCCCATTTACACGGTGCAAGTTTATTGCCTGTGTAGTGGCGTGTGTTGGATCATTAAGTTACTTTCAAAATGGTTGAGCTGAATGGTGCTGATCCATGCGTCAAGTTCGTGAACGGGCGCCGTCAGTAGGGGCTGGTCATCTCTTAGCTGCCACGGCTTATTTTAATTTAATATTTGAATTGTTTTTGTCTTTTTATTACGGACGCTTTTAATGTTCTGCATCGTTCTCACATGCATAATTTCAACATGAATGATGTAACCAATATTTTGTAACCGTATTTTGAATTAAAAGAGTGTCCGTGGAGTTTCTTGCCCGTTCTTCTCCATAGGTACCTACTACGCTTTGGAATGGGCAACTAACTAGCTTCATCTTTCTAACTGACCAACCACTTGACAATTCAAAACTGTCTGTAATTGGTTTATTTGAAATAAATGCTTTTCATAAAATTTAAGCAACAATTGAGTGGCACCGTCTTTAAAACACGTACAATTGTTCCACAATACGGGCAAGTTTACCGTTCAAAACTGGTATTAAACAGCACATACAATTCTGGCAATCACAATGGGGCTATCTTACATAGTTAAGGAATTTCAATGGCCACCTTCCGGGTCCATTATCAGACCTTGGATTCCACCTTGGGCTTAGTACTTGTCGAGACAAATCCAACGAGACTAAACACGATGGGGCTATCTGTTTAGTTGAGGAATGCCTTTGGTCCATTTCTGGTTGCATGATTAGACCAGTTCCATGGCACAAATGATTGCAATGTCACATAGGTACGAGGTTACATACACACGAGGTCACGAAGTTACATAGGTATGCCAAGTTTCCGTTTAATTGGATGCCAGGAAGCTTGGAAACAAATACGTACGAGGCGAGTTAAAAAAGATCTTGAGAAGATGTCCAATAATATTGAAATATTTGACCGCGCAAATACAGGCAATACTTGAATCAATGCGTTGTAAAGTTCAAGGACTCAACTCTGTGTTTAGAGAAGGCAAAACTTTAATGCAATAATTGCCTTGGTGTAAACAAGCTGCATTCAATTATTGATTGGCAAATCTTGCGTTCAATTATTGCATGCCATTTTATGGAAATTGAACGCGCTTCATACTATAAAGCGCGTTTAAGAACATTAATCGCATGATATAAAGTTCTTGAATGTTCCAGAAATTTGAACCGTGTAAATGGGGCTTTAAGGAAGTCCTTATGCTTGTATGAAGTCATGAAAATAGAGGTGGAAAGTGTTAATAAGGATGTGACGTTTCAGTGCAGGACAGATGCGGAGCTGAGCGGAGTGACATGCGCGAGCTGGGCGCGGCGTTGAGCGCGCTGGCGGCGCTGGACGCGCTGGGCGCGCCGCGCTGCGCCGGGGTGTCGCGCGCGCTCGCCGCGGCCGCGCAGTACGTACTAGTGTTGTGTACAGTGCAGGGTAGATGCGGAGCTGAGCGGAGCGACATGCGCGAGCTGGGCGCGGCGTTGAGCGCGCTGGCGGCGCTGGACGCGCTGGGCGCGCCGCGCTGCGCCGGGGTGTCGCGCGCGCTCGCCGCGGCCGCGCAGTACGTACTAGTGTTGTGTACAGTGCAGGGTAGATGCGGAGCTGAGCGGAGCGACATGCGCGAGCTGGGCGCGGCGTTGAGCGCGCTGGCGGCGCTGGACGCGCTGGGCGCGCCGCGCTGCGCCGGGGTGTCGCGCGCGCTCGCCGCGGCCGCGCAGTACGTACTAGTGTTGTGTACAGTGCAGGGTAGATGCGGAGCTGAGCGGAGCGACATGCGCGAGCTGGGCGCGGCGTTGAGCGCGCTGGCGGCGCTAGACGCGCTGGGCGCGCCGCGCTGCGCCGGGGTGTCGCGCACGCTCGCCGCGGCCGCGCAGTACGTACTAGTGTTGTGTACAGTGCAGGGTAGATGCGGAGCTGAGCGGAGCGACATGCGCGAGCTGGGCGCGGCGTTGAGCGCGCTGGCGGCGCTAGACGCGCTGGGCGCGCCGCGCTGCGCCGGGGTGTCGCGCACGCTCGCCGCGGCCGCGCAGTACGTACTAGTGTTGTGTACAGTGCAGGGTAGATGCGGAGCTGAGCGGAGCGACATGCGCGAGCTGGGCGCGGCGTTGAGCGCGCTGGCGGCGCTGGACGCGCTGGGCGCGCCGCGCTGCGCCGGGGTGTCGCGCGCGCTCGCCGCGGCCGCGCAGTACGTACTAGTGTTGTGTACAGTGCAGGGTAGATGCGGAGCTGAGCGGAGCGTTATGCGCAAGCTGGGCGCTCGCCTAGGCCGCGCAGTACGTGCTAGGGCATGAAACCATCATCATTATCTTGTCCTTATCCCAATTTAGTTGCGGTCGGCGCAACATGTTTGTCTTCTCTTCCACACTTTTCTATTAGTCATCATCTCGGTAGTCACCTCTTTTCTACCCATATCATCTTTCACACAGTTCAGCCATGCAAACCGATAATCGATTATTAAATCAATTTATGTAAACGGTGTCTCTGTGTGTAGTGTCAGTACCTTACCTTTAGGTTGGTATTGCGGGTCTATGAACCTTAGAGCCCCCCTATCGCTTATGCTATCGTACAGTTAAATCAGGAAAGGTATGCGCTTCGGTAATCTTCGTGTTTCCGAATTAGCACGAACGTTACGCCACAGAGTAAACCCCTATAGAGGCAACGCTTCTAAGTTTTGTACTGCCACGCTTTGTAGTAGTGCACCAGATATCATTGCGTGTTCGTATGAAGTATTCCTGTCGCACCTCGGAATCTGTCATTGAAAATTTTGAAAAGTTTTCTTTTGCAATTGCACAGAGTTCTCTACAATTTTCTAACAATGGTAATACAAAATAGGCAAGTACTTCCATGGTTGTTACAGCTCTATATTAGATCTTATCATCGCGTTATTGTATTTCCGAGTATAGACGATCTTTGCCGAAGCGCATACTTATCCTGAGAAACCAGTACTTACTACTGACAAAACGCACACAGAGTAGTGAGCAAATGGAGTGCTCTATGCTGTTCTATCGCATTGTTTACATTGAGGTTGGTTTTATTGGATTTTCCGATTTAAATTTCCCACCGTATAATTTCGTCACCCATCTCGAGCAAGCGTAGTGATCAATGCTCGTGCCTTCTCTGTATGAGAAGAGGCCTAAACCTTTCAGTGAGACAATAATAAGCTGGTATTATTATTATAATTAGTAAAAATAGGGTGATCGTAGGTTAGCGTGCAGCGTGGGTCCAGAGTCGGACGAGTGCTCGGAAGAGGAGGGTTCGGGCGGGCTGGTGCGGCTGGCGGGCGAGGCGTGCGGCGCGTACCGCGAGCTGGTGGCGCGCCTGTCGCGCGGCCTGCACGCCGAGCGCGCCGCCGCCGCCGCCGCCGCGCCGCGCGCGCCCCGCGCCGGCGTGCTGCGCCACCGCCACCGGTACGCCCTGCGCGCCGCGCTGCAGGTATGACGCATCATGCCACTATCTAGCTATAGGCGTTTCAGATTTCATTGGTCTATCATTATCTCTTCTTTCTCTCTCTTTGTTGCGCCACTTGTTCTTCCCAGCTAAACCACTAGGAAGTGGTGAAGGGCGTTTTGCGTGTTTTGGGGGAGTCTTATATAATTTTACAACACTTTATGAACGGCAAAATTTACAAATGACGGCCCCTAAAATGCCCGTCTGTTAGCACATCCTAGTGTTTTTGCTAGGAATTGGAAAGAAGTTGTCGCAAGAAACTTCCCAGCAAATCAGCATTTTTATTTAACTATAAAATTATCGACAGACTTCCTATTAATGAGAGTAATTATATCGACAATACTATATTTAAAGACCTTTGGTTAAAGTAATCGTGTTGTTTAGGAGGGGTGTGTGGCTCGCGCGTACGTTGCGCGGGCACTGCAAGCTCTCCCAGCTCTGGCTGGAAGCCGCGCCGCTGCGCATGCGCAGCACGCCGCGCTGTGGCAGGACTTGCATCGAGCACTCACGCATGCATAGCCACGCACTGACAGACGACTTCACCTTCTACCAAGCTTGAACGATCACAGGATAGAATATAAATAAAATGTGGATTCAGAGAACTTAATTGAGTAGCAAATTACTATCATCTTTAGAGTGCTAGAAGGATCGTTTGGCGCTTGATGACGTAGACAGGATGGCGCTGTTGGTAAACATTTGTGAAATTGTTTTGTAAAATGTATAGATAAAACAAGATGGCGGTGATTTTCGCCACGCGCTAAAGATCCTGCAACTGTAATTGTTCGTAAATTCAGACCACTACTGTCAATCTTTGTAAGTATGAAATGGAAGAAGCAATATAAATACTTGGTTTACAATTTAAATGTGAGTGAAATAATACGGATAAAACAAAAACAAATAATACAACCTACCGCTACTTGAAAAATTTGAGGCAACTTCTGGCCGAATTCACACTAATTGTGAATGGATCAAAATCATATTCCTTACGTATATCATTGAAATTTCTGTTTGCGCGCACAATATAACTGTTCTGCCCATAATTCGAAGATGTATGAGGTATACGTATGGGTGGATTAAAACGAAGTGCTTTACTTGGCATATTAAAATAAAAATTGGACAATAACTCAGGATTATCAATATTGTTATTGAGGATTTTCAACAAGAATAAACAGTCTGCAATTTTACGTCGATCTACCAGTGGTAACAAATTATACTTCTTACAGAGTCTAAGATAACAGGTTGACTGATATGGAATCTTTTGAAGAAAGTAAAGATAATTTATCAACCGACTTTACTTGTAAATTGTAAAGACTACTTAGCTGTGATAGTTTTTTTTTTGTATGGCACCTCGTTGTTGTGACCTCTGAGGTGCTGGCTACTTAATCGAACTATCCTGTGGGCGCCTTAAGATTTTACTCAAAAAGCCTCCAGCCAGGAGCGAAATTAAATATTAAAATTATATTTAAATGACCGCACGCTAAGGGCACCCCCTGTGGGTTACGGACCTCGGCTTAGGGCGTCACTGAGAGAGGGCAGCAAGGTGGAACAGGCTGGATCGAAAAGTTAGAGTATTATTATTAAACGGGGGAATTTAAGGCTACAGGCTCAGCTACGACGCGGGCTGGGGCCTCATCGGACTTGTGATAGTTTTCCTTTTAATTTCGTTATATATACTACTACCGTGAATTTTTTCACATATCCAAAAGCAACCATTTAGCTGGCACGGGGGGGGGGGGGACACTTGACTCTAACAAAAATTAGCAATTTAATACTTAATTTTACGCAAACAGATCCCTGAAACAAAAAATGGTTTTCACGGACCCGTAATATTTTTGAATGGCCTACCCAACCATATCCCACACCATGGGATATACGAGAAAAAGAACTTTACGTGTACAGGAGGTAAACAACAATTTTTTTTAATGATTTTATTTTTCCACTTGGTCGGCGTGATTAATATGTATATCCATGCCAAATTATAGCTTTCTAGTGCTAAGAGTCTCTGAGCTAAGCTGCGGACGGACGGACAGACGGGCCGGGCATGGCGAAACTATAAGGGTTCCTTGTTGACTACGGAACCCTAAAAACATACTCGAATAAATTAATTATTAACGCCTGTTAAGCAGAGCACCTGCCATCTTATCTCTACACCACCCTTGGTTGACTGGTAGAGAATGCCTAAGGCATTAAGTCCGCCTTTGTATGTTATTGTGTGCGAGAAGTTTAAATAAATAAATAATAAATAAATAAATAAATACAGTTAATTAAAAACTTCTCTGAATACCTAAAACGGTAATAAGGTGTTATTTACACTCAAGTACTTTTGACGGGTTTTGCATGTTTTTTTAATAATAACACTATCGTCCATGCATTCATTATTCTATTTATACTTAATTCAGACATTGGATACAAACTTGCTAATTACAATTTACAGTTATTTAATTATTTACAATTAATTCATAATGAATATTTACTTTAATTTACAAAAAGGGAAAGGTGTAATATGAATATTGAAGTTTAACATTATTTTAACGAACTAAACACTAAACCTTTATAATTAATTACGTGTTTTGCTAATTATAAGTATAGTTATCGACGACTGGATAAAGGCCACTTCCTTGCGATAAAAAATTGCCAGATCGAAGTTTTATTTTTTATAAACAAAAAAATGTAAAAAAGACAATATACCTAACTAAAATGCTGTAAATTTGGTGAATATGTAAACGACCACAATATACAAAGAAATACTTACGAATTGTAAGGCATTTTGATGTCAACGAATTTAGTAAAAATAAGTGCATCTAATGTGCGCTTTTATAATTTCTAACGTGACGATATTATCGTGAACACATCCATAAAATATATGGAAATACGTTGACGTTATAACGTTATCGTGGACGGAAATTTAAAAGCGTCTTCATAAATATTTCTATACAATTTCACTTCCCTGTGTTATAGTGATGCGGAGATTTAGAAACAGCTATCTTCTTAATTTTGATACGGTACTTTGCGCCGTTGATTGGTAGAATTTATTAGTTATTAAGTTATAATAACAGTGTATACCTAAACTTCTAAAATACATTCCATTATTTCCTCGAGCGGAAATTGCTCAAAAATTATCGCAATATCATTATTTTAATGTTGTATTGATAAGCAAAGGACTTGAAACGAAACGCAATATAATAATAATAATATTATAAGATAAGCAAATAAAGTGCCTTATTGTAATATAAATCTAATTATTTTTAAGTTTTGCCTACTAATAGGTACCTACAAATTTGTGGTTCTGATATTTTATGCTCGAATATTAAAATTATGTCAAAATGTTTTGTGCCTAAATCCTGTGATATCGTAGTACACGGAGCCAGAAACAAATAAATGCTAATGAAAGTAATGAAAACGGGAAAAAAACTGCTGTCGATTTTTTTTGCATCGACTGGCACTACTTCACATTTCCTAACGACGTAGACTCTTATCTCTCCATTTGTTACTCGTCCGTGTTTTTATTGAATCTCTTGGAAGATCATTTACACACTGTCGTTCATGGCCCATTTTACAGGCTACAGTTGCACAATCTTATTAAATGATGCTTAGCTTCCGCATTCATTTAACCATTTCTGATTTTAATATACTACCTACTAGTTTAGACCACTAATGTCATGTAGCGATACATTAAAACATGATCTAGGAAAATATAACAAATAACTTCGAAACTGTAATGTGATTCAAACGAAAGATTTATCCAATTAATATTCAAAGAGCCTTGTATGGACCTATTTAGCATATCAAAGGATTGTAGAGTATTATATTGTTAATTCATAGAAAATAACCATATCTAAGAGTACCTATATTTTGTTATATTATGTAATTATTATTGTTAATATTTGATAAATATACAATATTTTAAACAAAATGTGTTTTTTTCCAAGAAATTTTCCGATAAGGTAAAACGGGTAAATGTTTTGCTAAACAATTTTAAAAAATCAAACTGAAAGCTTACCCGTCCTTCTTATTAAAATGTGGATGAAATGAAAATGGAAATGATTTTCTTGTAATTATAAAACAAGATAAAAAAAAATGCATATTTCCCCTTCAAAGCCTCTTTTTTACAGTCTGGATAATTTTTTCTATGTTCTTGCACACAACGTAATCAGAACTGCTTATGTTCTTTATCTGGGGTATAATCAAACCATGGAAGTCTGTAGTCTAACAGCTCTTTCAGCTGTGTCATTCACGACGGCGAGCAATGGGCAGTTCGCCGTCCGGTAAGGAACAGGCCCGAGTTGACGGCGCGTCGTGTTCGACGCGCGCCTCAAAGAGATGTCAGCATCATTGACGGGGTCCGAAAGGGCCGATGCCTGCCGGGGTCGCGGATTGTTCGAAAGAGTTACCGTGGCCATGGCGCACAGGCAAATGAAGGAACACGGGTGGGTTTTAGTCAGTAAGAGTCTGACACGCCGTTCCGCTCCGCCCAGAGCGGGAGAAGTATAGCTGTCATTCACTACTTTTAAACTTGAAAGTTTCTTTTTAGCTTCTACAAACGCCGCGTTTTCTTTCACTGAAGATATATTTTTTTGAAGGAAACTACTGTCATATAATATTTTGAAAAAGTAAATAGCTCTTGTCATCCATTGTGCTTGGTGCATTACGCCAGGTCTGTTTTTTTTTGTCTGCACCCGCAAAAACAATAGCAAGCTCAATGAGTTCGCGGTAATCACCTCGTACAATCGATTATGCCAGCTCATTGTTAAAAAACGTCATCAATTCGTTAATATTTGCCTCGCAGAGATGTTTTTGAACAAAATCAGTGCATGGTTCTATGGCACTAGGATGCTTCCAGTTGTATCTAAACTTTTTGAACATTGGAATATCAGGACAGCTAGTGACTGGTTGGATATTTGATTCATACGCACTTTTGAGCACCAGTTCGTAAACATGATGGCGGCAAGCATAGAGTAGTACAGTAACTCTCTTTCTAGTTTTTGCTCTAAAAGCACACAAGCTCCGTTTAAGCGTCCTGTGTTAGATGCTATCGTATCACAGCACATTATTTGTACCTTATCATTCAGGTTCCAATCATGAAGCACATTTGATACTGCTTTCGCTTGACCTTTGCCGGAAGAGCTGTCTAACTTCGGCACTGCAAGAAGTTGTTCTTTCTCGTCATATGAAATAATAATTGGCAGGCGTTGTTCTTTAGAACTTTTTAAATCCAGACCAGGTAACAATTTTCCATCCCAATGAACAGTAACTACTTCGGGCACGTTAGTCTGAAAATCGGTTTTAATGGATTCCGCTCTATCTTTTCTCACTTGTTTTTTGGGAATAGAAGATTTGTTGATCGGGTCATCGTCACAACTAAGACCAAGTGCTTCTACTACAGACTGAATTAAATAAACATAATCTCTGATGCTTAGTTGGCATCTGTCTAAAGTTGCAACTAATTTAGATGTGATAAAATCTTTTCTTCCTCTTCTTGTCGACGTAGCTAAAGAACTTACAGATTGAGATGTGTATGACAGTGGTTCTACCAGGCTTTCTTCAGAGCTTGTAGACTCTTCTTCTGTGTCTTCATGTGTATCAAATCTCTGTAAATATTCCAATGACCTCCCGGAAGGCATTTGCGTTAGTCTCTTTTTATCTTCTGCTAGTTTTCTCAGCCTTGCCCTGTCTTCAATTTCAGCCAACTTTTAGTAAACACCTGCTAAGCATCCCGGACGCCCGGGCTCTCTTTGCTTTTGCAAGAATATTTTATCTTCTTCGATTTTTATTCTTTCGAGAGCATCAGCGTATGCGATACTGAATTAATTATCTAATTCAAGTTGAAAGTTCTCCTCGTGGCGCCTATGAAAATCCTGAATCTTCTTGCTATTTTTATGCAGCTCTCGCCAGATCTGATAAAGATCCACTAACTTCTTAACACATTAGGAACAGTTCTGGTATTCTAGCCTTTTCCCAGAATATATTGCACTTCCGATTTACAAGATTTGCACTGTCACAAACAGTCAACTTCACGTACCTATGTTGAAAAAAAAAGAACCGCGAGAACTTGACGATTAGACGGTAATTTTGCACTTGTTATTTGGTGATTTACTTCACTTACCGAGAAAATACTTTTTTTATTGCTTCTTAGTTCCACTGACATCTTCGAAATATAAAACAATCTGGGCTAACTAACTACCCGGCAAGCCGACACTAAGAGTGACAATAACAGGAAGAATGCGTCGCTCCTGGGACGCACTTATATGGAAATGTTTCCGCGCGAGTCGGCACGAGTTGCACTGTTCCGAATACCTAAGTAAAAAAAATGTTTTCGGATGTTTTAGGTCCAAATGTATAAAACATAGCCTATGCGTTGTAAAATTAAAACTTTGAAAAATAAGGACAAGGGACACCTTAGTACATAATATATACAGACCCAATCAGTTACACTGCTACCTGCAAGGATTTTTTGGCGCTCGACATTTGTGCGAAATGTCATTTGAAATGTATTCAAAAACAAGATGGCAAATTTAGTTCCAATTATGTTCACGCGCAAAAATTACTTTGTAGCGCTAAATCTTCGAGCCAGCACCCTCATTACGTAACACACTATCTATCACAATCTGAATCATTTAGAAGCCTATTGCTAATCCATTGCATCATATGTTCGAAAAATTTGTCTGCTCAACAACGTAAATAACGCAATGGATGTTGTTGAACTGTCAAAATGAAACCCATTCCTACTGTTAGTGTGTTACGTAATTACCCCGCAGGTATATTATTTCGACCACGATTAAGTTCTTAATACAAACTTGTCAACTTAGACTCGGTTCTAAAGTCAGTTATTCTAATAGTTTACTTTAGCCGGAATAAAGTTTAAAATACAATAACTGGCAACAGTGACGTATTTTAAGATTTGGCGCTGCGCCGCCCTGTAATTTTACTTAAAATAGCGATTTTAGCGATGATTTTACAAAAATAACCAATATTAAGCGAGAGCGAGTTCGAAAATTTTAGCACCCCGCCTCAGATAGGTTAGATTTGTTTTTTGAATTATTCATCCACATAATAAATTTACTTTGTCGACTTATTCATGAAGGCATCAAGATAAAAGTATGTAATTAGGTGCAAGAGCGAGCGAAGCAAGCTCAAAAATTTTAACACCCCAGCTCGGACAGGTTAGCTTTTCTTTTTACAATTCGAACAGGTTAGGTATATTAATAAAGTTACTTTGTCGACATAAGCATATAAGCTTCTGAATAATCAAGAGATATTAAGATGCAAGAGCGAGCTCGAAAATTTTTGCTACGGGGCGGTAGGCTAAAAGAGTGTGTATCGATATCCGTGATAGGTATGTAGTGTTAACAAGAAAAAACTTTTTACAAAAAAGCAACCGACTTCCAATAAAACACTAAAAAACGTGAAAAATAACTTTAATTTCGGAAGTCGGTGTCTTTGGTTTTGTATTTTCGTTTCTGGGCTTTTAAATGGGACCACATGTGAAGCACCAGCTTTCAAATAAAAAAAGAATCATCCTAATCGGTTCACCCAGAAAAGAGATCTGATCTAACAGACATAAAAAAAAACAGTCGCATTGCGAACCTCCTCCTTTTTCTGAAGCCGGTTAAAAATACAGTCGAATTGAGAACCTTCCTTCTTTTTTTGAAGTCGGTTAAAAAAAAAGCCTTTAGGTTAATACGCCACTGAGTGGCTCTATGGTTTATGGATAAAGGTAAAAGTTAAAAATCTTTTTCTATCGAGACAAAACGTGTTTTTGAACAGAGACGGCTGCAAGACGCAGATTTGGTAATGGGATATGATTCTAAGGGGTGGCTGTTAACAGCTAGCTGATTATTGGTGGCCGCCATAACCACTAAGCTATCACAAAATTTCACAATAATTGTATGAAAACATATACAATACATACTATACTACGTACTTAATACGTACATAATTCCCTATTAGTTTACGGGCTGCTTTTAACAATAAAGTGACGTCGTTCGTGGATTGGAACAACTATTTGTGATGGTTACGCATTCCTGCCTACCTAACTAAACACGAGATGACGAGACGATACCTTACAAAAGATGATGTAAGTAAATAAAATTATGTAATTGTTTACAATTTGTTCCGTAAGTACTAGAACAAGCGATTGTGCAATTCATCCCATCTTTATTAAACATTGTTTACAAACATATACTATTGTGACTTTCGTATTCGAGTAATTACGACTGCATGATTTTACTTCTAAGCGCTTTAGTGTTTGAGCAGACTCCTACTGAGATGGTGTGTTGTAAAGTGTTCGTACTGGTAGCGTGGCTCTGCGCAGCCGCCGCCGAACTCGCGCAAGACCTCGCGCACATCGAGGACTTCATACAGCAAAAGAGATACCTACTGAAGAAGAAGTACCGGCCTATGTACCACATCTCCGCACCAGTGGGCTGGCTCAACGATCCAAACGGATTCATATTCTTCAAGCGCCAATACCATATATTCTACCAGTACCACCCGTACAACGGCGCATGGGGCCCGATCCATTGGGGCCACGTGATTAGCGACAACCTCGTCGACTGGGCTTTCTACCCGCCCGCGCTCGTGCCCAAGGACCACTACGACAAGCACGGCTGCCTCTCCGGCTCCGCAGTCATTCACAACAGCTATCTAACACTTTTCTACTCGGGACACGTTTTATCTAACAACAAGACGTTCCAAACACAAAACGTCGCCATAAGTGCTGATGGTATAATCTTCCAGAAGTATTTGTATAACCCCATAATACGAGATGGACCATTTGGCAACGCAGACTTCAGAAATCCTAAAGTGTGGAGGTTTAGAAACTCGTGGTACATGCTGATTGGAAGCTCGAGCATGCAAGAAGCATATTTATTACTATACACATCGCCCGACTTATTCAACTGGAAATTGAACGGGACAATAGCAAAATCATACGGAGACATGGGATACATGTGGGAGAGCCCCGACTTTTTTGAGATTGATGGATTTAACGTCCTCATTTTGTCAGTCCAAGGTATACAAGGTGACGGCCATCGATTCAGAAATCTATACCAGACGGGATACGTCATTGGAAATTTCAACTATCTGAATGGACAATTTGAAGACTTGGAAATTTCAACAGCAACTTTCAACGAACTGGACTACGGGCACGACTTTTACGCAGCAAAAACGATGCAATCCCTCGACGGACGGAGGCTGTTGGTCGCCTGGTTGGGAATGTGGGAGAGCGAGTTCGAGGAGTCGAACGACGGCTGGGCGAGCATGCTGACTCTAGTGCGAGAACTAAGGCTCACGTATCAGGGCAGGCTGCTGATGGTGCCGGTGAGAGAAATAGTTGAGTTGCGAGCCGAGGTACTGGAGGACGCCTGGTACAGTCCCGGGGAGGCGTTCTTCGCGGGCTCCAGAGCGTTCGAGATGCTCGTGAACTCGAGCACGGTGATGTACGACGCTGCGATCATCCTGGAGTGGAGTGGGGAGCGGCAGTACACCATTGCGTTCTCGTCGGAGCGTGGCTACGTGAGCGTGGACCGCGGCGGCGTGGACGGCGTCCGGCGAGCCGACTGGCTTCCCGTCTCGCACATTCACTGGCGCATCTTCGTTGACTACAGTTCCATAGAAGTTTTCTGTGGTTTGGGAGAGGTTGTATTCTCGAGTCGCATATACCCGCGGAAATCGATGCGCATAAGGATAGCAGGTGAAACTCAACTCCATGTGACGCAATATCGACTCAGGCGCAGCGTCGGTTATGACAGCAAACTCCGCAAGCAGATGAAAAATCAAGTTATCAAAAGATATCATTAGTGTTACTATGGAAACTACGTGGCTTAATAATAGATGTAGGTAGTAATAAAAGAAACAATATCGAAGAATACTTTGGACGGTACTTATACATACGTAAAAGGTCGTTTATCTACAATTTATACAGGAACTGACTCGAAGGACTCAAACTTATACATTCAGTAGGAGTTCAGAAGTCCTAAGTGATTGTAGTTCTTTAGCACGGAATAGCGGCAAATATAATTATTGGTCTGAATGGATCATCATCATCTGCCTAGCATTTTCACAACTATGTTGGGGTCAGCTTCCAGTCTAACCAGATGCAGCTGAATACCAGTATTTTACATGGAGCAACTGCCTGTCTGTCCTGCACAATCCAGTTGCTTGGTAAATACGATTGGTCTGAATGGATCATTACAGCAATTCAGTTAAAAACTCTAAAACTGTTTTTTTATTTTTATATTTGAGCGAGAGCATGAGTAATCAATAGATGAAATCATAAAAGTGATACCAATGGTGCATGATGCGTTTAACAATTGTTGTAGCCCAAACAATAGGTATTGTTTTTCAGACTTAGGTATAAGCGCATTAATAAAGAAATTGGGGTTTTGATTCTTTTTGTTGTTTTTAATTCCCAACTTAAGTAGGCCCTACGATGTCCGTTTGTGATTAGTAATTCGTATGTATTCACAAATATTCAACATCATTATTCACAGCCCGACTTCACCTATTAGGTGCTGTGCATGGGCCTGTCTTTGTTTGTGCTGATCTCCACGCTACTGTGCCAGCTCTCATGCAGGTTCTACCAGATTCAAGGTACCTACACAGGTTTGGAAACCTGCGGGGTAATTGCGTAACAGTAGGAAGGTAGGAATAGCTTTCATTTTGACAGTTCAACAACGTTCAATGCGTTATTTACGTTGTTGAACAGACAATTTTTTTCGAACATATGAAGCAATGGATTAGCCATATCCTTCAAAATGATTCAGATTGTGATTGATAGTGTGTTACGCAATTAGGGTGCTGGAAGAACAGGTAAACAAAAAAGACAATCGAAGCTGACATTCACATAGGTAAGTATTGAACATTGGTGATTGATAAATGATATAAGTATTTATTTCCGTAGGTAAGTAGGTTTATACAAACACTTTTGTTCATCAAAATTAAAAAAATAATTTCTCAGTAGCAGCCCGGAGTCTGGATTTGTGCCCGGTTGATGGCAGTAGGCTCGCCCCCTATTACATGGGACTTAAACATAACTGGCGTAATGTGGGTGTAGGTACTATAGGTATCTACACCTCTGCCTAACCCTTCGGGGATTACAGGCGTGATGTTGTAGGTATTATGTAATATTTAAAAAACTACATCAGGTCGATCTTACATAGCAGTCTACTCTGAGAAGAATTACCGAAACAAACTCGAGGTCACAGTTTCTATTTTAAAGTTCTGACATAATCTTGGTCAGATCATGTATAGACCATGTAGATTGGTGTCTGAAATTATGTTTTGAAGAAAGACCCACATAGATTTGGGTGAACCTGTCCAGTCAGTGCACGCATTTGTCAGTAATTGTGTAGCTCAACTCAGAACTTAAGGAGCTCAACGACTCGACGAACAATACCAAAGAAAGGATATTTGGGTAGGCCGCATACAGTAGTCAAACTGCCATACCATCCTTATAACTGAACAAATACCATCATTCTTTTCTTGTTAGATTTTGCCCTACAGTCTACAAGGGCGTAGCTAACGCCGTATCAGCAGTATCAATGATACGGGCACCCAATCTACAGGGCCCCCTTAACGCCCAATGCGTGTAAGCAAAAAATAGGATTATGGAATACCTTATGAAAATTAACGTAATTTGTTAATAGCTTACAAAAGCCACAGCCGCAGCTACAGGCATGGTTCCCTACATTAATTTAGGAAAATCACAAAGAACTTCTAATCTATCCAAATGCAAGTTAGGGTGTTCCAATTGACGAGATCACTGCGCTTGCATTTTTTTTTGTAAAATCACAATGTAAGGACCTCCGTTGGATCTTCGCCCCCAACGTATTTTGGTATAGGGCTCCTTTAAGACTAGGTACCCTACTGGAGCCGATTCTCTTGTACGCCGAACTAAACTATCATTAAAATTCCTTACTTTTGGCTAAGAGAATCTTAAAGCTATTGTGCAAAAAAATATCTCTAAATTTAAAAATCATTTTGACGCAACTAAAATTTAATTTGACAAATTGCGACTCCACGTGGTACTTGTTTGCCCTACCCCGTGACTGTTTTTAGAGCCGGAGGCGCGAATGGCGGGCACCCTCGACGTGTTTTATATGGAATTTTTCACTTTTTGTATGGAAAATATGAAAAATTATTACCTGCATGTAGAGTTTTAGGGATTTAAAGATATAATATAGGGGGTCGAAATTTTCATTATTTTTGCGATAGGACACACCATTTTCGAGATATAAGCAAAATAAAATTAAAAAGAATACCTACAGCATTGCTATTCTGTAACCATCTCACCGTGAAAACATAGGTGAAGTGAGCGTGGAGTGAGCTGTCAGTGTCAACCCATTGATGCTAGGGATTGACCAAGCATAACATCTACAACCTTAATCGAGATTTTAATAATATTTTTATGCTAATTCTATTGATAATTTTATATTAAGTAGGTACTTATTTCAAAGCTAGTATTTAAGTGTCTAAACATTACTATTTTGGGGGTTTTTAAAATAATAAAAGAGTAAAACAGAAATTCGATTAGAAACTCAATGTAGTTTTTTTTTATTTTTTTGCCTAGATTAGGTATAGCCTGAAGCGCGAACGCGGCACGCACGTACAATAAATAAAATAAAACACACGTATTAAGACAGCTAAGTACTAAAGAAAATGCGCGTCGACATTGTTTGTTATTTTACTATGAACCCATTGTTAAATGATGCGTATGTTCTTTTTACGTATTATGTAAACGAACAATACACCAATCACTGAATACTTGCTTAGCACAATTTTATGAAGTTGCTCAATCTCACCTCAAGTAATATAATACATTTATTGAAAACTAAATGTAGGTACTAAACTGACATTTTAAATGTATAAAAATGGTTTGAATTGACATTAAAATATCTAATAGCATTGAAATGAATAGGTAAGTACATACTTATTTGCCACTAAACCAGGATAAGTCAATGCTTGTGTCCTCGCGCACGTTTGGGAGTGGCGCGAGGAGGCGAAACGCCGGGGCGTAACTCCGCTGCCGCGAGTAATCGCGGCACAGCGGACAGAGCTCCGGCGGGATCTCATGGCGGCATGGAGAGTGCGACTGTCGCAACCCAGCGCAGGGCACGCCACAATTGCGGCGGTAAGACCCCTCTTTGAGGAGTGGCTTGAGAGGCGCCACGGCGTCCTCACCTTCCGCCTGACGCAGGTCCTCACCGGACATGGCTGTTTCGGGAGATTCCTGTTTCGGATAAGGCGGGAGGAAACGCCCGGGTGTTACCATTGTGCGGATCGACCGGAGGACACGGTGGAGCATACGGTGGAGGTCTGCCCGGCTTGGGCGGAGCACCGCCGTGTCCTCGTGGCGGCGATCGGCGGCGGCGACCTCTCGCGTCCGGCCCTGGTTCAGGCCATGGTACGGAGCGAGAGGGAATGGGAAGCCGTCACCTCCTTCTGCGAAGCAGTAATGCTCGCGAAGGAGGAGGTGGAGCGCGAAAGGGAGAGGCAATCTCTGCGCCCTCGCGCCCCTAGCCGCCGCAGGAGGAGGAGACACCCTGGGCGTCGGGAGTCGATTGCCGACTCCCGGCCACCGTAGGCGCGGGCTTGCGGACGGCGAGCAATGGGCAGCTCGCCGTCCGGTAAGGACCAGGCCCGGGTCGACGGCGCGTCGTGTTCCACGCGCGCCTCAAAGAGATGTCAGCAAAATTGACGGGGTCCGATAGGACCGATGCCTGCCGGGGCTGCGGATTGTTCGAAAGAGTTACCGTGGCCCTGGCGCACAGGCAACTGAAGGAACACGGGTGGGTTTTAGTCAGTAAGAGTCTGACACGCCCTTCCGCTCCGCCCAGAGCGGGAGACGTCATTTGATGATTTCCCACCCAAAAAAAAAAAAAAAAAAAAAAAAAAAAAAAAAAAAAAAAAAAAAAAAAAAAGTCAATGCTTGTAGAGATGACTTTCAAAGGCAGCAAATCGGAAAAAAAAAACATTGTAATGACAATGACAGCGCCTTCTACGCAGTCGCGTGTTTTCACCAGATTCCTGAAATCACGCGGCGGTATCCATAGCAAGAACACTTCGGCGCGGTGCGCTGCGCAAAGTGCAATAAAGTTGAACAGTTCAATATTGTCATAGTAGGTAGGCAGGTATTGATGATGATCATTTGATTAATATTCTCGACTAGTTAAGTACACATCACGCACATCTTTTTTTACTTAAATGATTTGGTAATAAGAATTACACAAACAATTTAAAAAAAAACTCATGTGATGCGAATGACAGTGCCTTCTGCGCAGTCGCGTGTTGCACCTCACTTCACCCGATTCCTGTTAAGTACAAAAATCACGCGGCGGTATCCATAGCAACACCACTTCGGCGCGGTGCGCTGCGCAAGTTGCAGTAAAGTTGAACCGTTGAATATTGTTAGTATAGTATGTAGGTAGGTATTGATGATGATGATTTGATGAATACTCTTTGCTTATTGGCATCGAGTAGTTAAGTACACACGCACATCTTTTATTATTTAAATGATTTGATAGTTACAGAAATCGTACTTATAGGTAGTAGCGCATCTCATCACGCTATTTGTCGATTGCATTTAAGTCATCGGCTGACAATATAGGTCCATATTTAATGTAAAACAGTAAAAAAAAACTCCAAAGTTAGAATGACAGTGCCTAACGCGCAAGCGCGGCGTGATCTTATCACTTCACCCGATTGTCGTAGCCATTCTTCGACTAGATGAAGCGAGCGCGATGCGCGGAGTCTGTAACGGTTTACCAACACTCGATTGGTCCATGAACCGTTGGTGAACAGAATCTTGAAACCATTAACTTTTCATCCAAAGTACTTTTCACCCACGAACGTTTCGCCAACATAACTAACTTAACCTTTTTTTTTCCCGGGTGGAAAAGTCGTTTGGATAAAAAGTTAATGGTTTAAATAAGCTGGTCGACGGAGCCCCGCTTTGCGGGGCTCCTATTTCTGTCTAAAGGGTTTAAAGGAACCTAACCAACCGAACCTCGGGATGCCACTGACGTCGACCGTGATGTTGGCGAAACGTTCGTGGGTGAAAAGTACTTTGGATGAAAAGTTAATGGTTTAAAGATTCTGTTCACCAGCGGTTCATGGACCAATCGAGTGTTGGTAAACCGTTACAGACTGCGATGCGCGAGTGTCAGTTGAACTCTTGAATTGAATAGATTTGGGCTGATAACAACGCTGAACAACGTCGCACAGGCTGTAAACTCGACTCGATCCACAATGACTTCTTCAAACCACATTGCGATTGGGTCATGGACGGGATTGCGTTTACTTAAACATTTAACAATGGGTTCATAGTAAAATAACAAACAATGTCGACGCGCATTTTCTTTAGTAGCTGTCTTAATACGTGTGTTTTATTTTATTTATTGTACGTGCGTGCCGCATTCACGCTTCAGGCTATACCTAATCTAGGCAAAAAAAATAAAAAAAACTACATTGAGTTTCTAATCGAACTTCTGTTTTAGGTACTCTTATTTTAAAACCCTCCAAAATAGTAATGTTTAGACACTTAAATACTAGCTTTTAAATAAGTACTTACTTAATATAGAATTAGCATAAAAAATATTATTAAAATCTCAATTAGGATTGTAGATGTTATGCTTGGTCAATCCCTAGCATCAGTGGGATGACACTGACAGCTCACTCCACGCAGGTCTTCACGGTGAGATTTTTTTACAGAATCGACCAGCAGTACCGTTTTTGCACCTGAAGTCGAGGTGTTGTGGTGAATTGTAGTTCGTGGCAACTAATTTTATTCTACACCTTTTTAATCGCGATTAAAAATAGCCAGATTTTAGTTAGACAACCAAAATTTTTGGTGAAAAACGTCAAATTCAGAATAGCAAAATTGCCATTTTCACTAAACTAATAACTCTGTGCCATCTTAGTGCTGTCAAACTAAAATATTGTTAAATTATGTCACTTCAGTCAATTTCAGAATTTCATAGAAATTCAGAAATCGTCGTTTGACAGGAATAAACAAAATTTTTGTGAATAGAATTTTGTGACAAGAGAATCGGCACCATTGTCTCCCTACCTAAAATAAGACAGCATGTTCGAGAAGTCTTAAATAGGTATGGGTGCGTTACTCTAGTGATAAAAGAATAATAATATACCTAACTATAATAATTTATGTACCTAATTTATGTTTCCATCACACTTTTGTGTGTTACGTGACGACATGGAAAGGTTGAACCGATAGTACCTACTTTCAGTTTAGTATACTCTGTGGTACCTACCTACGGCAAATAATGTAACATTGGTCGTAGGACCATTCCAAAAATATCACAAAATGTCTCTGGGGTAAAAAGGTTATTTACCGCCTACGGATACATGTCCTTTGATAAAAATAATAAAAGGAACAGGACGCCCACTATAAAAATATCGATGCTATTTAATATTCGAAAGAACACCCTCGGGTTACCTTCTATAAAAAATAACGCGGGTTTACGTGGCTAGTGGTTTTACGTTTTCAAGATGTTTTACTAACGACTTCATGACTGATTTATGACTATGTAATAATCGTGATGTTGGATACTTCTACTACCCGCACCCTAATTACGTAACACACTATCTATCACAATCTGAATAATTTTGAAGCCTATTGCTAATCCATTGCTTCATTTGTTCGAAAAATTTGTCTGCTCAACAACGTAAATAACGCAACGAATGTTGTTGAACTGTCAAAATGAAACCCATTCCTACTGTTAGTGTGTTACGTAATTACCCCGCCGCGCCGCCGCCGGTTTCTGGAACGAAAATCAACACCAAAACCTACCTAACAAAGTGTCAACTGCTGTGCTTGGTTGACTCATGGTCTAAAAAAACAAGGTCTGGCACTCCGAGAGTGACACAAGCTTACGTCACTATCCAGTTGCCACTTTATTGCAACAAAACAAGAAGTATGGAAACATTTTCAGTCACCATTCTGTTAATAAATATATATCAAGCATTAAAATTGTCGTTTTGTTTTTCTAATCAAACGAAACAATTCAATTTAAACTTATACCGACGTAATTGTTAGTTAAAACCTCATTGATTTATCGGATTCGCACAGGTAATAAAGGCGGTTGGGGAGTTATTATGACACACTACTGGTAACACAGCGGTGATGACGTAGGCTTGTGTCACCCACGTGACCACTGTGTCTCGGAATGCTATACCTGGCGAAGTATATTATTATACCATGGGTTGACTGAATGATCTAACACGCTCAACAGCCAATTAGATCACTTGACATGAGTTTAATTTTGACATATCGTTGTTTAGGTTTTTTTTTTATACTGAACAGGCAGTTACCAATAAAGTTAACAACAAAATTAAGAATTAAGATTTTTATTTTGACGGTGGACACCTACCGTCAAAAACAAAAATCTTAAATACGAGTAACATTTGTAGTAAAACCAAGTGAAACGAATTCCTTGTAGGAACAATTTGTTTTTTATCTGTGTAGTAATTATTGCATTTTGAATGATTTTCATAGTTTTACCTCCAAATATATTGGAAACGTGACACTAGGGTACCATATTACTTGACATTTTTGTTTGTTTAAGTGTGGCTACCCACATAAGTATACTACTTTTATCGTGCGCGGAAACTTGGGAAAAAATTTAAATGGCGAAGGGGTATATGCCAGGTTTCATAGAAAACTTCGAAGGTTCGAACCCCTTTAAAGCTTACAGTTACGCAAAATTAAAAGCGTTTGGTGTACGTAAGTGTACGGTATTTATGCTCGTGACTGTACCTAGACCACGTGACCATCTCTTGTATTCGACTTTCCCACGATTTTCTTGTTCCTCTGAGTGTATTCAACAATGAAACTTGTCGCTTTTGGACCCTTATATCATATCAGCCAGAAAATACCTCCGACACTGGACATGACTCCAATCATCGCCACAACGACCGCTCCTGCGCTATCCGTAGGTATCTAGCGGTAGGTATTTCCCGTGATCTTCAATCTTCCCTAAGTAGGTAAGTAGTCCGTCTACCTTACAGTGTGATAGGGGGAAGAAACCCTCTATCAAGCCATATCATCATCATCATCTTCATCATCTTCCCGCCCTTGTTCCATGTTACTGGGGGTCGGCGCAACACTTTTTCTTCTTCCATTCTTCCCTGTCAACCGTCACGCTATCAGTCACTCCCCTCTCTTCCATATCATTCCTAACACCAGGGGCGCCGACTCCGTGGGTGCTCGGGGGCTCCAGCATCCACGAGAGGTAAATAGTGGGGGTGGAGCACCCATGAGCATAGACATCAAAATTAATCAGTCAATCGGCTTTGTCCGATCTCTTTTTGAAATCGTTATATTAGGTATAACTTTTTAAACCGGGGTGCTAATATAGTGGAGCTCGCTTCGCTCGCTCTTGTGTCGTAGATCTTCTTCAATCCATATATTATAAACATAATTAATTAGTAAGTTCTTAAGGGTAAACACGGTAAGCTGTCTGTTTGCTGAACATGAGTTTTAGTGGACGGATTTAGATGCGATTTTAGGGATTAAGCAGGCCATAAAAAATAACCCCAAGTCGGGCATGAGAATGAGCAGCCACAATGTTTTCTAAAAGTGGGCGCCCCTGCCTAACACTATCCATTCATCCATCATTTCTTTGACCTTCCCACTCCATCCATCAACATTTATAATAATCATTATTTTAGTCACAAGCGTTCTGTCTGGCCATATATTATTGACATTGTATTGATGAAGCTTGGCACTAAAAATGTTATGTAAAAATATTTAGTTTTAATTCCGCAATAACTAGATTCGCTTGGGTGCAGTAACGCCCTCCCGCCCGCAAAAATATGCAAATGCAGAAGATGTGAATATGGTATACTGCATCCAAGCTGATCTAGTTATTGCGGAATTAAATCTGAATACTTTTAAGTAGGTACATGGATCTCGGTAAAGTAACGCCTGATTCCCATACGTATCTGAAGGTGGACCCGAAAACAACCGCAAGTTAGAGTTAGCACTTGAACTACGGACGACCTTACCGCTACGAAATAAGGGGCAGCTGTAAGTGCTGCCGAACGAGCGACTTTACTATCTACCTACCTACAGTCCTACAAGGATCTTTTGACGCCTAAATGATATGGACAGGGGGTGCTGTTCACTAATTGACGGGGCCCAATAGGGCCGATGCCTGCCAGGTTCGCGGATTGTTCGAAAGAGTCACCGTTGCCCTGGCACACAGGCAACTGAAGGAACACGGGTGGGTTATAGTCTGTGAAAGATATCCCACCAAAAAAAGGGGGGTGCTGTTGGTAAACATATTTTGTGAAATTGCCTCAGAAATTGTATTAGGATCAGGCGGGGTAATTATGAGACAAAAAGTAGTGCGTCTTAGAACAAATTATATTATACTAAGTATACATTGATTTAATTAAACGTGCCTACTGATGACAGTGTTAAAGACGATAAAATACAAAACCTGAAACAGAATTAAGCATTAAAAAAAGTTCTAACTTAAGTAGGGGAGGCCGGGGCTACAATTAACAGAGGTAAGTATACAAGCTAGTTTATCTTTAGAACAATACACCTATCGCACGTGCCGTATCGTCACATGACTCGGGCACGTCGCATGAGTTGTGTGCCAGACATTTTTACGCACGTAGGTAACGAACATTTTTATCCTTAGATTTTAGAATTTATAATATTATCTATCTAAGATAATATTATAAATTCGAAAATCTAAGGATAAAAATGTTCGTTATAGACTTTGAAACCATCGAACCGATGTGCCTCAAACTGGTTTCATTACAAAGACAATAATGCGAAGATGGTTTTTGACCAAACAAACAATCTTTGGAACGAAGTTCCTCATCACACGGTCCGGACTTGGCGGATGGGGGCTAGGCGAAAAAAAGCGTACGAATTTTCTGGTTGAAAGCGCTAATCTCAGGAACTACTGGTTGGAATTGAAAAAATACTTTTGTGTTGGATAGTTCATTTATCGAGGAAGGCTTTAGGCTATATAACAACACGCTACGACCAAAAGGAGCGGATCATAAATGAAAAATGTTGCAAAAACGGGAAAAATGATTCCTTTTGAGAGCTTCCGTTGCGTTCGCTGCGTAAACGGTTAAAGTTACGCAAAAATCATGTATGACGGAATTGTTCCCCTTTAAAAGTTCTAAAAAAAAGTCCATGATAGCATATGTCTATCTTTTAGCGTTGACTCAATATAAAGCTTTTTATGGTAATTAAATTTGTTCTATGGATGTTCTAAATATACTACGAAAGGAACTTCGTTCCAACCGAGTGTTCACTTGGTATCCGCTAGTAGTGTAAAGTGTGGATAATGTTACATTGATTAATTGACGTAAATATATTAATATTTACGTCAATAAAATAAATCGTAAAAAAAAAAAAAAATCGTCGTAAATATTTGGTTATGTTATTTAATACTAAAATGTACCTTTGGGGTTCCAACTAACAAATCGTCGGGGTTAGTATTAATGTGTTAATACCTACCTCGGATGTCTGATGAACCGGTAGCTGGACTATTAGGCATGCAGAAAGAAGTGATAGCACAAATGTCTTAGGAACCAGTAGCTGGACCATCAGACATGCAGAAAGATTCTAATGATTTTTTGGTCGAAACCATAAGACCTCTGCTAAAAGTTCAGCCACGAGCTCAGTCAGTCTAATCGTAAATGCGCTAAGAAATCTGCGTGCTGTAGAAGACTATGAACATCACAAAAATATAAAAGAAAGGGTAAAGGCAAGGCTAAAGGAGATAGAAAAATTATAGAGTCGAGAAAGTAGCGTAGGTGAAGAAAAAGATACTATGAAAACAGTGACTCTGAAGAAGATCAATATTTTTGTATTGTTTGCGGTGTCTCCTTTAATGAAGATACATCAAGTGGAATACGGTCGTATTCAATATATCTCTGGCAACGACTGGGCCCAAGTTGGGTGTTACAAAGGTGACATCACATCCTTCACTTGCGTAATTCGGATGATGTCTACGAATAGATATTCTATTGTATCTATCTATTGATCTACACCGATTATAATATGTAGTGTTTATTCATGTTTAGATATTTTGTGATTTGTATTGTCAATTTATTAGGAAACGTGTTCCATACAACTCTGTATTCATTTCACTTTTATTAAATAAAAAAATAATGTCACAGATACGTATTTGTTTTCTTCTATATCAGTTGGCGAATGTTAATTGTTGCTCATTCTGTTAATACTCACCTCAGAGCTGTTAATTCTAGTCCCGAACATGAGGTAAGAATTAACAACAGACATTTTTGTTTTGTTTTTCTATTTATGAGATCTTTACTTTTACTAAATAATTAAAGCATCATGTAACGTAAAAATCAAGTCAAGATGTTAAATCATTTCGAAGCTATAACTAAAAATACAAAATTTGTTAATTGTGGCCCGGCCTCCCCTACCTACGTACTGAAAAGGTGTAAATTGGAGACATTCACTCATTATTAGCCACGATAACATTTTGTAGTTAATATTATTATGATATTTTGCTTTTTCGATCTGCTTCTGCTTCTTTGCGCAAAACTGTCTTCCTTCCTTGCTTATTTGTGTTTAGATTGTGAATTTTCCTCCATAACAACGATTTATCAATTTCATACTTCGTTTCAGCTTCACAGTATGATTAGTAAATCATCCTTTCTTACTTTATCAGTCTTTTAACTTTAGTTTCTTGCAGCTTTGAGTCACTAACTTTTGTGTTTTTGCTCATATTTGCGAGGCATCTTGGTGCATACTTAATATCAAGTGTCTTAATATTACATTACATGATTACACACACTGTCTTATATTTACCCAAATGCGCGTCTCGTTTTTTACCCGCCATACAACGAGAGTTCTTTGATAAACGACTGCACATACTCTCCTAGGATTTATGAGTTCTGTGCGTATACTAAAACTGCCGCCTTCCCGGCTTCCTGCGCAATGTACGGCTCGCACGGGATCAAGGAACATAAATTTACTCTAGTAGCACGGGATGCCGCGCGCCGGGGGCGGGGGTGGGGGCCGCGCACGCTTGAATGAGAGGATGCAAACGGAAAGTTCGTAGTGCCTAATGTAAAATTCTCGCTACAATTTTTTGTGGTACTTATCAAAATGTCTTTTAGAGTCTAACCCAATTAGTAACAAGTTTAATTTGTGTCTTACAGAGTAGGTATGTACTTACACATAAAACATTGTTTTTAATTTAATAAAGTTTTTGTTAGGTCTTTTTCTGCGTTATTACAATCATGTCTTATTTTTATGCAAAAAGTTTGGTGTCTTTTAATTGCCCCGCCTAAGCCTGACCCTAACAAAACAAAATGGCAGCGTTAGTTCCGATTTTGGCCACAAACTAAAAGCATTGCAGCGTTGTACATACCTATTATCTGGCCTTTGGGGGCGCGAGCGGCCACCTGGAGCGTCACGTTAGGGGGTACCCGCCGCACGCCAGCTTAGCAAGTATTTTCTTTTGTTACTTAATAATCTCGTCATAGGTAGGTACTGATCCGGTAATAAACCACCTACCCGCAGTCAAAGTTATAACCTTCCTACTAACAATTTTAGGTAAATAGGTACAGTAGGCCGCACATCACTGGTAAAACTGTGTCCTTGAGTTGGCCTAGCGTTAACGAATACGGACTTACAATAAATAGAAACCAGATGAGACCCATCAATATTCGACAATCATTATATTCATTAGCATTTGCATAGCGCTGAACGAAGACATTCTGGGATTTCCTGCAATCTTTATCGATCATGAAACAGTACTTACTTAAATAAATATTCAGATTCAAATTAAGTACTTTAAACATCCTTTTTAATCGATTACAATAATTACTTACGCCTACGCTAATTATAGCACATCAATATTATTCTAGTAAATCACATTGTGCCTGAGATTGAATTGCCACCGAGTCACTGACGTCACGAGGGATGCGGGTGACGTCACCAGTTTACGGTCAAAGATTTGAAATAAACAGATAGGAAATGAAAACCAGCGCGTAATTTAAATAACCGGCTAAACGGACAGTGAAAGGTTCCGTCGTTTGGATGAATATTTACGCAGGCACAGTAATATTGTTTTTAGCAACCGCAAAATAATTTTGTATTTCATAGTATTTTTCTTAAAACTATGAAAAACAAAGATGTTTCTGCGGTTATAACCGAAAATAATTATATCCAGATTATTGACTTTTATAGCAAAGTCACTTACTCATCCAACGACATCTCATTCGACGGAAAGGACGAGTAAAAAACAAGTCATCCTCGCTTTACACGTAAAGGAAGTCAATCTGTCTAGCCTTTTTCCAACTATGTAGTGGTCGGTTTTCAGTCTAACCGGATGCAGCTGAAAACCAGTTTTTTTTTTTTTTTTACATTGAGCGACTGCCTATCTGACCTCCACAACCCAGTTACACGACACCCCTTGGTAAAATTGGTTGTCCGACTTTCGGGCTTCTGACGACTCGTAACGGCTATCAAAGCCTATCCACAAATGACAGCCTGGACCAACTGCTTAACGTGCTTTCCGAGGCAAGGTACATGTGAAGGAAGTACCAATACCTATATATGTTTTTCAAGATTTTATTTCACATCTTTGTAGGCGTGATTACTATGTATAACCGTGCCAAGTTTCAGCTTTTTAGTACCAAAGGGTCTCTGTGTTAAACCGCGGACAGACAGACTTGGCAAAACTTTAAGAGTTCCTTATTTTACTATAGAACCCAAAAAAAAATTCTAATATTTCCTCAAAAAGAAGTACCTTTAACTTATAATAATCTAGACATCGTCATCAAGAAGCTAAATAGCGTAGGTACCTACCTAGGAGACTAGGATTATTAGCAGATGTCTGAACGAAACAAAAGGAGTAGATATGTAAGTATCGTAGGTAAGTGGCATTCTGTAGTTTCTGCTTACGCCCATAGGAAGAAGGAGTGGGTTTACGAATATTATGTAAATAAATAAGAAAAAAGGTTACTTACCGTTCTACTCTACGGTACATTCCACTACTGTAACCCTATAACAGGCTACACAGATTGACAGATATTCCAAGATTTCATGCCTTTTTCATCAGTAATTTATTCAGTTACAAAATGCTAACATTGGTCGTAGGTACAACACAGCGAATAAAGTAGGCAGATAATGAAGCCCCTTTCTACATCTAATAATCCAGACTCCAGTAGCTAATCTTTGTATTTTCGGGATACTCTGTCAATAGTTTTCCCATAAAGTGTGGTCTTTGTATGAATGAGATTTTAGTTTTCATATTTTATTCAATATTATGAGCTATTATAAACTAAAAACATTACAAAATATGGATTGTATGAATTTCTTCAATTAATTTGATGTTCAAATTATTTCACATAATAAAATAATACAATCAGTCATCGTTTTTAAACTTATATGGAGGAAATATAAACTTTTACGTTGTAACCCTGAAATGAACTGTCAAAATCAGTTGTGGTCGAGAGGTGAAAGGTTGTCGAAACTCGAAACAAGTTTCGTAAACCTAGTTTTAGCAGTGATACTGTATGAAGTGGCTGAGAGCACGTAACAGTAGTAAAGTGAATACTTACATATGCTTCAAAAGTAAAAAAAATATCTGCCTGTGAATTTATTAACGCGAATAAACATGTCTAAATCAATGCTATATTTGGCCGTTGCGATAATTTGTTTTGCATCTGTAAACACTAAAAAACGGATAAAATTTTACGAGGAAAAGGTCAGTAGTAATATTAGAGTATAATTTTGTGACTGTTGATAATATTCAAAAAGTTTTTTTCCCATGTCAACAAGTTTGGTTCAACTTTATGATCCCGAAGTTTATTTCGTGAACTGAACTGAATCATTCTTAAACCGTCTCATTGATAGTGTGTATGATGTTTTGTATTGTTATCAGCTTACTTTTATTTTAATCATGAATTTGAAAACTATGATTTGATTTCAAGCATTGAATTAGATATAATATCACACATTTAGTACCTGTCACCTTAGTGATTTTTGTTTTTTTATTAAAGGTCTTTAAACTTCCGCTAAGAGAGATTTTTTATAAGGTATGGGTATAGAGTACGTTGTTTTGTATTTAGTTTCAATTTAAAATATCCATGCTATTATTTAAAAAAAAAAACTTCAAATTTCCTTTTTTTTTAATATTTTCTATTTCGTACACATTCAATTCTCACTGTAAACACTTGTGGTTTTGCTTCATGGGTTGTAAACCTTTTGACCAACATTAAAAAAACAAAAAATATCATGTTAAATTGCCCAGCATGCCATGCCGTCCAATCAAACCGTCTATTCTGTAAGGCTCACCATGAAAACTTAGGTGAAATGAACTGTCATTCAACCTGGTGCTAGAGATTGACACTTGACACAATAGACAGCTCACCTCACCAAAATTTTCACAGTTAGATTTTTACAGAATTGATTGGCGGAACTAAAAGTCAGAAACTGTGGCATATTGGGCCTAATTTCACTTGTATTCTATTTTTAAATAAATGAATACACTGATTTTATAAAATCACAAAGTTTTACTATGGCGGCCATAAGGTTATGGCCAATTTCTTCCAATGCTTGTACTTTGAATCTTATCTTTCGGATTAGATAATTTGAAGAGCCACTTAATACACAATTAAATGGTACTTTAGATCAGACAACACTGTATGAGGGTTCTGATTGAGTGGTTAGTTTGCTTTAGTCAAAATAGAATTATGAGATAAACTGTTGTGGTTTTTCTAAGAAAAAGTGTCCAATTTAAGAAACTTTAAAGTATTTGCCATTGACAATAGTTAAATATTCTTAAGTCTGTGCTATTTTCATATTATTACTAACGTCTTTTTATTTTAGTAAATTATAGTTTGTTCTTTTATCATATTTTATAGTAAAATGTAGGAAACACTCATTTTTTCATTCTATTTGTTGCCCTATTATGGGATTTACCAAACTTTGACTTAGTCGATGTAACTTTGTGTCAACAATTAACTATACTTGAATACAACATCATAGATACATTAGTGTTTTGTAGTCTAAATTGACCTAAGATTCTGAATTAGAATATAAACAATTGAGCTCTGCAAAAATAATTAATCAAAGTAATAATAGGTATTATGATTAACAAATTGACTATAATTCTATACAAAATTACAAATTATTGACAGATTGTCACAAATTCTATACAAGTAACTGACAAATTGACACAAAATCAATACATTATGTGACAACTAGTACCTTAGAAATAAGGGCCTATGCACACGCCTCTGCCTTCATCAAGCTACACGCGCGGCGATACGAGCCGTCGCCGTCGCTAGGGCGACGGGATATTTGTATAGAATTTTTGACAATCTGTCAATAATTTGTAATTTTGTATAGAATTATAGTCAATTTGTTAATCATAATACCTATTATTACTGTGATTAATTATTTTTGCAGAGCTCAATTGTTTATATTCTAATTATAAAAATCTATGTGCATACTGCTCTAAAGTAGGAAATACAAAGATTAAATTTTAATGACGTAAAACCACCTTTGAATGCCGTAAAACAAACTCTTAATTTATTGTAATAAAGTATAAATTAGAATGATTGCTCTGAGTTTGATAAAACTCTAGGCAAACATTCTAATGTATACCGTACGTAACTGAGATAGAGCTACATTGTAATGACTAAGACCTACTTGCACCGCCAATCACTAAACACGTTCAGCGCTAAAGGAGTTTTAAACATCATTCTGTCTCTGTCTCTGTCATCTCATAAAGGACTCTGGTTCTGCAGGAAATGCTTCTTTTGCCGATATGGTGAAGAAGAGATCAAATGATTTCATTCGACCCAATAATCTAAGTTCTGTTGCCATTTATCCCAATGATAAATTTAAATCAAGTGACGAAACGAAAGAACTCGTGCAAAAAATCATACGACCCGAGCAAATGAAGCTGCACGTTCGTGGTGTCCGAAAAACAAAAAATGGAGGCGTAATTATCAGTACCGAGACGAAACATGACGCTGATAAGCTAAAGCACGCAGTCCAGCTCTCTACATCTGGACTTACCGCCAACGAACCCAGCAAGCGCAAACCTCGGATCGTGGTTGTAGGAGTACCGACTTCCTTGGCTGAAAATGAGGTGTTCAGGTGCATTTTCGAACAAAACGTAGCCGACAAGTTACCAGCGATGTCCTTGGAATCCTTCTTGACCTGTATAAAATTAAGCCACAAATCGGGGAAGAGAGATGCTACGACCTGTAACTACGTTGTTGAAGTTTCAGCTGAAATACGTAAAGCCGTAATCCCTCAATCAAGACTTTTTATAAATTGGATGTCCTGTCCTGTCAGGGACTTTACATTGGTAACAAGGTGTTATAAATGCCAACAATATGGACATGCAGCAAAAACTTGCCGTGAGATCATTTCTACTTGTGGTCACTGTGGTGACGCTGGCCATTCAATGTCCGAATGCGCGAAAATAGCCAACATTCCGAAATGTGCAACTTGCTCACGCTTTAAAAAACCCAGTGATCACAAAACGGGAGACGCTGATTGCCCTGCTAGGAAAATAGCAGAATACAGGTATATTAACTCCATTGATTATGAGGGCACCTAGTGCGTCATACTCAGGGCCAGACTTCCGTATCGCTTGTTGCCGACTCAACAATACAACCTGACCACTGAGCTGTCCTACTTACCATCGATTTTCTGCTGTCTAAGCACATTAACCGACTGTTTCAAAAATCTAATGTAGCTTTTAAGGTGATTTATGCAACATTTGTTTTAACCTAGTTAATAATACTCATGTCTCTATCATATTCGTGTAACTAAGTGCTAACAACCATTTTCCGTAAATATTATAGAAATTATCTACATGTTTAAGACATTAATTATTAGTGTTTAAGTAAATTATATCATAATAAATTAACTAGCTATGTCACTATTCTTAAAACTGTTGTTAAATATTGTTAAGAAATCAGTTGTCCTATTAGTAACTGTAAGACCTCATGCCGACTGTGATACAGGTTTATCCTAGTACAGGCATCATACTTTGTAATACCTATATTAATTCTAAGATTTATACTGTATTTTACCAATTTTTATTTTTGAATAAATATTTATTTTTATTTTATTTATCTTTACACATTTGACAGAAATAGAATTATCTTTTAAACTCGTTTAGCGCAAAAGATGTTTAGTGATTGGCGGTGCAAGTAGGCCTTACTATTTTGCGTGATGCTAGTGTAATAAAACCGAAAGCCGTAAGTGGATTCCAAATTTGACGTCTTCCCGCTGGTTTTAGGCGCTTGATTTTCCGTCACTCATTTGATCGTGAATGTCCTACTTAGGGCCCGATCACATATGCCACAACCACACCACATCGTGAGTTATGGTAACTACAAAATCAAAGCAAATGGTCGACGTAATGTTGTGTTTGCGATGTGGCGGCCGCTAGTGCGCGGTCTCGCTGGTGGTTGCGCTGCGGCTGCGACGTGGCGTTGATGTGGATCGCCCATACGGCTGATAATGACGGCCAAATGTGGTCCTTCTGAATGAACTAATCATTTTCATACAAATTGGCGCCCGTTCAAGTGTTTGCGTTGTGGTTCGTGTGAACCTTAACGGCCGGCGGCTTTCGTGTGGCCCTTAAGGCCGAGATGAAACTATATAAGTACAATATAGAGAAGGGAACATGCAGAGGCGGATTAAATGTCGAGAGCGCCCTAGGCAAGCACATCATTGCCGCCTCTCTAACGGCCATATATTACAAATTTTAACTAGTACTGATATAATAATTAGCTGCGCCACATAGTATCACCCGCGTGATGCCCCATCTCGTGGAAATTCCGTGATAAAATGTGTAAATCTGGGTCTCCAGCTATCTACATACCAAACATCACAATCGGTTCAGTAGTTTTTGCACGAAGAAGTAAAACATACATATTTTGGCAATTATAAAAATAATTAAAAATAATAATAATAATATTAGTAGGGTAGGTACACGAGTCCTGGCCTACACCTATAATTTGGTATTATAGGCTAGGACACCTTATTTACCGTTAGGCGTGAATGAAATGCAATCTAGCAACGTCATATGTTCGCGATCGACGCGACGAACGTGCAACAATGCAGTTGTATCTTAGGTACTCTTTTATAATAAATCAGTGGAATTTCACTGATTCAACCAATGACTAGAAAGTTAGTAAACGAGTGACATTTTCGGTTGTTCACTGGATAAACCAGTGAATTTTGCATCCACTGATTCAATCACTGAATTATAAATACATTGTTTCACAAGTAAAGATTGTCCGACGTAAGTAAATTCAACCTGACAAAAATATTAAATTGCAATATTAAAATTACTTTTTTATAACTAGTAGGTAATAACTTTACCAAAATCGATTTATCAGGATATTTTTATTGAAAATTTTTGATTTTAAATGTACTTTTCTGAAAAAAATTTAAAAAAAAAATTCAGATATTAAGTTCTACAAAATTGTTCTGCTTTAAAAAGAAAAAAAAAACGTCTATTCTTCCACGTCCACCATTACTCATTTATTTGTTTCTTTTTTTTCTTTTAAGTATCTTAGATGTGTTTTGTGGTAGAGACAGCCAATGGGGAATATCGTTTTTGTGCTCACCAGTTGGCGCCACTGTCGAGTAAGGTCCTTTGGCAGTACTTTTATTTGATATTTTGGATATGTATAATTACCCTTATATTCATAGTATGTTTATTTTATTACATTTTAAAACTTCAAATGAATATTTAGATTATAATGTTCCTAAAATTGGCAAGCCTGAAGCAGACAAATCTTATTCTTCCTTTAAGTGCTACCAAATTAGATCCTAACTTTTTAATTAAAATCTTAAGCCATAATTAATCAAGAATGGCACAACCATAACAGCTATTATGAATCATTCGGTAAAATCCGTGATAAAAAATCCCGCAAACAGTGAACGTTCAGTACATATTTTGACATCTAGAGACCTTACTCTGCCTCTAGTGGCGAACTCAAGCGCGATAGCCCTCATTAAAGAACTTAAAGAATTATTGATTATTCATCGAAAACTGCTTAGTTGAATTTGTCGGAAATTAGTATTCAACAGCATTTTGTATTTTTTTAAGAAAAAATATTCTAAAACAATAAACTTGAATAATTTTTTACTTTTAAGTAAAATAAATGTCATGCTCACTTAAATGTCTCACTGTTGGTGGCGTGTGTGTTGGATCATTCGGTTCCCTACAAAATGGTTGAGCTGGATGGTGCTGATCCACGCGTCATGTTCGTGAACGGGCGCCGTCAGTTGAGACTGGTCATCTCTTAACTGCCACGGCTTATTTTTATTATTAATCTTATATTTTGAATTGTTTCTTTATATATTTTTTTCATTGTTCTCGCATATAGAAGCAACAAGAATAATGTACCCAGGATTTTGTAATATCTTGATTTAAAAAGAGTGTCCTTGGAGTTTCTTGCCCGTTCTTCTCCATAGAGATCTACGCTTTGGAATGGGCAACTAGCTTCAACTTTCTGACTAACTGACCGACTCTTTGACAATTCAAAAGTGCCTGTAAATGGTTTAATTGAAATAAATGCTTTGAGTTTGAGTTTGAATAAATACATTTAGAAAGTTGAAAAAAAAATTGTACTTATTTCTAAAGTAACGCCTTAGTAGCCTTTTTTCAGAGTTTTTTTTTTTATATTTTCAATTATAAAAATAATAAACAGAAAATAAGTCAGTTCACTTATTCACTTTATACTATTGCGCGGCATTAACCGTAGAATTAATCAAAATGTATCTTTAATGAAAAAAAAAAAAAAAATTGATGATAGGTATTTCTTAAAAATTGTAGAATTTTAAAGAACTGGATATATATTTTTTTTTTCCCCTATATTTTATTAAACAGTAGGTAAATTCAAAACAAAAATTTCCACAAAAAAAACATTCTGCTATGTTAATTTTTAAAAAGGTGTGATTATTAAAAAAAAGTTTATATTTGGGATATTCGTAACTTACTTCGGTCGACAAAAAAAAAAAAATGCTTAGAACTATCTTTGCAGTGAGGTCAAAAATGTTAGCGAAATTAAAAGAGGTCACATACATTAGTGGTTGAAACTCACTGCTTTAAACAATAGTTGTGGCCATCATAAATATCTACTGATTAAACCAGTGAATTTCACCTGTTAAATCAGTGAGATTCACTGGAAAATTATTGAAATTCCACTGATTCATTTTAAGACAGTAGGTACATCTGTATAGAATTAACTAATCTTTTATGTGTTAATTTTATGTTAATTATTTTCTAGGTCAATTATTTTCTAGGTCTAAAAACTGACGTGCTGCGCCCCCTTATAACCTCGCGCCCCCTTATAACCTCGCGCCCCCTTATAACCTCGCGCCCATAGGCACGTGCCTAGTTTGCCTTAGGGATAATCCGCCTCTGGGAACATGTCTCAGCCAAAGCAGGTGCTATAAGTTACGTTGATAGATCTCGGCCTTAGTGTCAAACTGACATTTAATCCAATTCTTGAATGTGTTGTTATTTGTCAGTGATGTTTGTGGTATAATTTATCAGTGGTATAATCGTAATCTAAGATGCGTGTTCTCTGAAAGTCTGAACCTCAGAAAAGATGGGTACAAGAACAAGAATCCGCGCAGTATTACGATATTTACGATACCGTACTCGCCAATTGTGTCAATTCGTACTCATTCGCCGCCGTGTACACCGGGCATCGTATCTACAAAGCTCTGCATTACTAAAAGCAATCCTAAAACTAGCGCAATTTTTTGACAGAATCACTTTCACTCCTCAATACTCCAAACGCTTAACTATTCTTTTTTTTCAGAATATACACGAAGTTCAGGAGCTATCCGACCAAGATGTGAAAGATATAGCAGCATTGAGCGATATGACTCATTTCAAATCTGTTCTGAACGAGATTCTGATCCCAAGAGTAGTGGGTACTCCGAATCATGATAAAGTCGGCAGCTACATTTCCCAACAGATGAGGGATCTAGGCTGGAGTGTTACTGAGAACGTATTCTCAGACAACACACCCGTCTTTGGTCCATTAAACTTTAAGAATATTATAGCCAAACTTAACCCTGATGCTGAAAGGTTCTTGGTGTTAGCCTGCCATTATGACAGCAAATATATGAGGGAACATGTGTTTGTTGGTAAGTGTTTACCTGTTGTTGTTAGTATGGGTTGTTGAATTTGGTTCTTGAGGCCAGTTTGCAGAGTAAAGGCTCAGGCAAACAGGCGCGACGCGACTCTAGTAGACCCATTTTTATGAAAACTTCATGGAGATTGTTCTACAAGAGTCGCGCCGCTTTGTCGTGTCGCACCTGTCTGCAGGAGCCTTAAGGCGCTTACAGCCGCTTCTACGCATCGAATGAAATAAAAACGAGAAAACCTTTCCTAAGAAAATTAGGCATTCGGCGAGCGTTTAGGAACAAAAATGTCTCATTAAACGAAAACCCAGAAAAAATATTGCAGATAATATCGCGTGCTATCCATCCATTGTTCCAAATAAGTTTAGTACGCTTATGTACTTCCTCAGGGTTTAAACTATACCATACCAAATCTCATCAAAATCGGTTAAACGGTTTAGTATTAAAAAAGAAAACCGAACAGACATACTTCCACTTTCTAGATAATATTAATATGTGTGTGTGTGTGTGTGTGTGTGTGTGTGTGTGTGTGTGTGTGTGTGTGTGTGTGTGTGTGTGTGTGTGTATGTGTATGTGTTGTTATATGTTTAGTATTAATATTAGTATGGATTTGAGTTAGCAAGTTCAGTTTGTATTATAATTTAATTAAATTGTGACTGTGTGTAATTGACCTGTGGCCCTAGGGATGGTGTGGGTCTACTTGGGTTAGTGGACGAGAGTCACAGGGGAAATACTCTCGCTGATTTATTATTAGCTTTACACGATTGCTTACGCTGTACCATTATTGTTATCGGTAAAAAATAACCGTATATATGTATAATATAATAAGGTACTCTAACAAATCAATTTGAACTCGCTCAAAAAAAAAAAGGCAATTTATATGGATATGGATGAACGCCCAATATTAACATAATCAGCAGATCCATCCCAACTTTTCGATGATGTATTTTTGAGTATGCATCCTACTTTGATGACCTTTCTGTTACTTTCAAACTAACAAATCTATGGTCCTACTGAATTAAAATCATTCGCGTCATACAATGAAGCCTGCCGACTCTACGGTCTCTATGCGGTACAGTATACAGCGTGTATCAGAAATGTGTGGTCAATTTAAGGGTGTGGTACAGAACATTAAATTGAACAACTTTCTCCATAGGACCAACATCGTAATCACGATAAAATTGTCAGCTGCCCCATACATTTGAGTCGAGTAAATATAAAAGTCTTGTATGGGACAGCTGATTATTTGTTCGTGATTACGGTGTTGATTCCAGGGAGAATGTTGTTCAGTTTGATAGTCTGTATCACATCCTTAAATATGACCACACATTTCTGATACACGCTGTATAGTCCCCTAAAACTCCATATCGGTAACGGTATGTAAAGTGACACCCTGTTCTAGGTGCGACGGACTCGGCAGTGCCCTGTGCGATGATGATAAACCTGGCTAAAGTCATGTCAGCGCAGCTCGAGCCACTAAAGAACAACCGGCTCAGCATCATGCTCATATTCTTCGATGGTGAAGAGGCTTTTAGACAATGGGGCCCCAACGACTCCATATACGGTGCTAGACATTTAGCTAAGAAATGGCATGGCACAGAGTATAAGGATGGTGCCAACGAGCTTCAGAGAATGGTATGTTTGTTTTTTTTCTTAACATTATCTATCATATGTGACCATTTTCTAGGTATTCCGGGGCTGTACTGGTGGCTGGTCTAACCTAATGCGAAATTTACACAATGCTGTTATTTTTTTTTCACTATGATTGAGCAGTGGTAGCCCAGTGGTAACGGCCCCGACTTACGAGTTGTTGGTCGTGGGTTCGAACCCAGGCGTGCGTTTTACTTTGTGTAAATAATTTCATCACCACTGCTCTCAAAATGGTGAAGGAAAACATCGTGAGGAAACCGGCATGTCCTAGAACCAAAAATTCAAAGACATGTGACATCTACCAACCCGCACTGGGACCGCGTGGTAGATCACAGCCCATTCCCTCTAGAAAAGAGGAGACCTGTGTCCCAGCAGTGGGAACATTATAGGCTGATTATGCTGTGAACGGAAAAGTAACGAACAAGTCGATCTATGAAAATCTATATCTATCTATTTATATGTGGCAGATAGATTCTCGAATCTAGTGTTTGTTTGTTATAAAACTGTGGCATAGAATAGATAAAATGAATAGTAGTTACCTACAATTCCTACAGAGAGGGTATTATCTAAACTAATATTAGAAAGAAACGATTACATTTTTTGTGTTTGTTTGTTACGCTTTCACGCTAAAACAGCTGAACACATGGGTAGACCATGACCTGGTGAAGGACATAGGCTACTTTTCATCCTGGATCGCAGATGAAGTCACGCGCAACAGCTAGTAATTAATAACGGCGTGTTTTATTAAACATAATTACTACTTATAGATTTCGTTTTGAAATACAGGCACCTTTTATCAGCAATTGTAATTCGTGACCTATTAATTTTAATGTTTCGAAATAAAATAAACATTGATAGCCTTCTGGCCCCCGCTGTCGACGCTGGGGCGACGCAGCCATTCCCAGATCCTATAGAAACGAGTTTAATAAACCTTTTGTAGGAAATCAACAATTTTTGCACGGCTACGGCAGAGAGGATGCCAGATTTTCGTTTTAAGTTTCATATTCTGGCACCTTTCTGGTTGGTCGAACATGTAAAGTTGACCTCGTAATTGCTACAAACCACATTTGACACCAATTCGCAGTACAACTGTATCAAGATCTTTTGGCGCGTGGCAAAAATCGGAACTAACGCCGCCATCTTGTTTTCTCAATAAGATTTCACAAATGTCTCCATAACGTCACTCTGCCAATGTCATTCAAGCGAAAAGATCATTGAAGCGCTTTAAGTTAAAACTTGACTAAGGTCGAACTTAGTAAAGTTTTAATTTATAGTGCTGCCCTTAACCTCAAAGTTAAGGTTAAAGTTGGTTCTGTATGAGAAGAGGCCTTTGTCCTTTGCTTTTAATATGCTGGTATTATTAAGGTTGAAAACACTTATCTGACACATAGACAAATATAGACCTTGTCGTTTTGTTTTGCAAGTGACATTCAACCTTAGGATGAGAATAGAATAGAATACATACTCTTTATTATGAACACCATACAAATTACAGATATAAATGTAAGTAGAAATTTTACAAAGGGTGTCACAATGGGCAGTCTTATCGCTAAAAGCGTTCTTTTAAAGACAACCTTTGGATGGATTAAAGGGAGAAGGAGAGACAATACTGGAGGTAGTCAGTGGTGTACCATTTACATGTATAATAAATACATACATACATAAAACATACTTATACTTAACTACATATAATATATACAATAATAAACATGAAACAAGAGCAAGGAAACCAAATGTAGTGATGATGTTTAAGGCGAGAGAATTCTTTTTTAACCCGAATGTTAAAAGTGGATAAAGATTGGGCATTAAGCATTTACGAGATCCACTAAACATTCTGGCTTAGTATTCTTATCTCAGGAAGCGATTTTACTTGTGGTAACCAAGTGTACAAACACCCTGTGCATGTGTGCGTGAAGATAAGTAGCGTCAGCACGTAACACACACGCACGCTTCTAATCTGTGCCTTGGCTCAGACGGTACCGGGAGCTCCAGCGCTTACACACACAATCTCAGCGTGTCTGTACAATTTGTAATCACAAGTAAAGCGCGCGTCCTTTCGTGAGTATAAAAATACTATACAAGAGTTGAAATAGTACCTAACTAGTGAATTGTCTGTCAGGGAGATCCATAAAAATAGATAATTATAATACACCAGCGACCCACACCTACTTCACACGGTTTTTTATACTTATACGGTACTATACTCATAAATCTTCCGGAATAAATTCTCTAAATTATGGTGAAAACCACATCTAAGTCCGTTGCGTAGTTTAGAAGAACAACGCGGGCACACGGACAGACAAGAGAAGTGACTTTATTATGCACTAGCTGTTGCCCGCAACTTCGTCTGCGATCCAGCATGAAAAGTAGTCATGTCCTTCTCCAGGTTATGGTCTACCCATGTGCCACATTTTATCCAAATCCGTTCAGCAATTTTAGAGTGAAAGCGTTTCAAACAAACAAACTCACTTTCACATTTATAATATTAGTTTTCATATTTATAAAATTTGTTCCACCTAAGAATTTTTCAGAATATTTCATATGAAAATTCTTAGGTGGAACAAATTTCCAATTGGACGATTGACATGAAATTGATGATTATTATTCAGTAAATATATCATTCCAACAGTCGCGAATCGCATTTTAATCAACATACGACGTAAAACAGAGCTGCGATTTGCAAAAAAACAAAGAAAATTTGAATTTGGCGGGCTACGGCTGAGGATTCACCTTAAGATGTCGTCTCATATCGGCAGTAAATCTGCTCAGAACTGAAACATAATCATAGTCGGTGAAAGCTTACTTTATTTATAAGGATTGCAATGAGCCTATGAAGTCGATACTGCCGTAGCCATTGTATTTGCTCGACACTAGTTGAGCAAATACAATGGCTACGGCAGTGTCGGAAACCGTAAGAAATTTGTTACAAATACCTATGCTAAAACATTGACCGCCTCATCTCGGCTGTAAGTTCGCTCGTAATTATAAAAAAAACGACAATCAAAGAAAGTTGACATCATAAGGTGCAGCGCAGACGACAGACTATCCGTGACGCACTTTTTAGTCTGAAAATAGAACCTATGCAATTATAGGCAGTAACGCACACGACGCGCAAAAAGTCCGGCGCACAAAAATCCGTGTAATTCGGGCAGACCGCACCGCGCCGCGCCGCGCCGCTCGGCATAAAAAGTGTGTGAAAAAAATTGAACGTTTGCTTCCACGCGCGCTAACGCAGACGGCGCGCACACTTTAGTATTAGTCGGCAATCTGCATTTGCTAGGGGTGGACGTAACGGCGGCGGCGACCTCTCGCGTCCGGCCCTGGTTCAGGCCATGGTACGGAGCGAGAGGGAATGGGAAGCCGTCACCTCCTTCTGCGAAGCAGTAATGCTCGCGAAGGAGGAGGCGGAGCGCGAAAGGGAGAGGCAATCTCTGCGCCCTCGGGCCCCTAGCCGCCGCAGGAGGAGGAGACACCCTGGGCGTCGGGAGTCGATTGCCGACTCCCGGCCACCGTAGGCGCGGGCTTGCGGACGGCGAGCAATGGGCAGCTCGCCGTCCGGTAAGGACCAGGCCCGGGTCGACGGCGCGTCGTGTTCCACGCGCGCCTCAAAGAGATGTCAGCAAAATGGACGGGGTCCGATAGGACCGATGCCTGCCGGGGCTGCGGATTGTTCGAAAGAGTTACCGTGGCCCTGGCGCACAGGCAACTGAAGGAACACGGGTGGGTTTTAGTCAGTAAGAGTCTGACACGCCCTTCAGCTCCGCCCAGAGCGGGAGACGTCATTTGATGATTTCCCACCCAAAAAAAAAAAAAAAAAAAAAGGGGTGGACGTAACGCACGCGATCTATTATCATGGCGCCAGATGTCGATGTAACGATGTTAATTCAAGAAATACAAAACAGACCAGCAATTTGTGATACTTCTAAGGCAGAATATCATGATAGACATTTAAATAGAAAAATGTGGGAAGAAGTGTGCTGTAATGTTTATTCCGCTTTCTGTACTTCATGTACAAAATAATACTTCGCGATCTCTGCACGATTTCCATAGCGTCTACGTCCCTACAGCTCTGCCGACAGAATGATCGAAGATGTGCGTCGTGTGCGTTGAGTCTGTGAAAAATCCGCGACCGACTTTTTGCGCGCCATGCAGACTTTTTGTGCGCCGCAGACTCGATCGCACAAGAAGTGTGTCGTCTGCGCTGCACCTAAAGAACACAATAAGCCTAAAAAGTCTAGTTATGAGCGAATACAAAAGCCGGGGTACTACCGGAAATTTAGAAAAAATCAAAAATCGTCATTTTATCAATCGGTGGCGCCGTATCATCGTGCAAGTAATTATGCCTGAGCGTTACGGGAACTTTACGACGTGTCAACGGCAGTAGACTAAGTAAGGGAACCCATTATATAGGTGAAGGTTTGATTGGACCTGTAACATCCGCGCTCGATCTGAGTGAGCGAAGCGAGCATTCCTCGGCAGTTACTGGTGAAAGGCTTGCACCGATTAGTCAGAGATTATTACAGCTCGCTAATACCTTCCTCGATAAGAGAGGTTTAAGGTTAAAACTGTGAATACTTCTTACAAGCCGAGCGAGTGGAGTGCGCTTACCCAATTCAAGAGAGAGCGAAGCGAGCGTTCTCACAATACAGCGAGCCTACTCTTGACACGAATGCGCACAGCATGCTTACTTAAAACCAGCGAGCGAAGTGAGCCCATCTTCCACACAAGTAGGTCCAGCGCGCTTACACAACATGACAAGAGCGAGCTTAGCGAGCACTTTCACAAGAACAGCGAATGTAGCGAGCACAGTTTACTACCGAGTGAGCAACCCTCCCCCCGCAAGACCAGCACGTGGAGCAAGCCCGAGCTCAACTACCCCATGAGTGCGCGGAGCACCCTTTATATGCGAAGAGCGCGTAAAGCGTGCCCGCATTACAAGAAAAGCGACTTTAGCGAGCCTACTTTAGTTACGAGTCAGCGAAGCGAGCACACTTTCGTGATACTAGTGAGCGCCACCTGCTGCGCTCCGCTCAGTCGTGGCGAACGTGGGCTCGCTTGGTTCGGTAGTCTCAAAAGAAGTCTTCCTCCACTAGCTTGTCTTGTGAAGAAGGCTCACTCCGCTCGCTTTTCTGGTGTGAAATCTGACTCTAGGCGTGTAGGTGGGCTTGCTTCGGTCGCTCGATTTAAGAATGTGCTTGTGTGTTGCGTTCGTTTGTCTTTTGGGAGGGCTGGCTTTTTTCGCTCATTGTTTGAATAGGCGCGCTCTGCTCAGCCTCGTCGTCTGTGGGCTCGCTTCACTCGCTCGTCATGAAATTGTGCTCGCTACACTTGCACTGGGCTGAGTTAGAGAATCCCATCGTTAAGTTAGTTTAGCTTTAATTTATGTGACCACCTTTCATTAGTTGGGATAGAGCAAAGTTGCTGTGTGCAAAGTGCTAGCACTGACTAAGAATTATTTAGGGAACTCGTCTTACAAGGTTAGGTCAGGTTACAGTTGTGACCAAACGTTTTCACGAAAAAAAACGGCAGGGACTCGAATTGCGCCTACTAATTATTATTTTAAGGGGGATGCGCCAAGGTAGCCCGCGGAATACAAACTTTCTTACGGTTTTTGCAATTTGTAGGTCAGTATCAGGTTGTATGTTGATCTAAATATGATTCGCGGCCGGATCAAAAATTTCTTTATAGAATTATAATCACAAAAATCATCAATACATCTCTTTAAGTTCATATTACCGTATTGAATGACTATTTCATGAAATCATGATATTTGTTGCTGATTCTAATAATTATAATTCTGTAAAGCCATGTTTTTTACGGCCGCGAATCATATTTTAATCAACATACAACCTGACAGTGACCTGCAAATTGCAAAAAACGTAAGTATTTTAGAATTTCGCGCGCTACCTGAATATATCCTATAACTGTGTCCTGTTTGTTACTTAGTTTTCCCTTAGCTTTCTTTCAGACTTTTTTCTTTTTGCTCGGCTCTTAAGCTTGTGTGTTATGTGTTATGTTAAATAGTTTCTACTGGTAGTTAAAGAAATCAGCGCGTTAACAAAAAAAAACTCTCCAGCTTTATTAAATTAGTATAGATTAGTAGAAACTAATAAAGAAACTAACTGAAGTTGGAGGCTTCGTTAGCTTTGAGGTCGTAAGGGCGACTGCCGAGCGTGGGTTTGAGCTAGGGGGCGGACATATTATTGTGTTTTTCCATTAGGGAACAGTAACAGCTCGGCGTGGATTTGTGCCCAGTTAATGGCAATTGAATCTATTGAAATCAAGAGGCTACTTGGATCGAACACATTTATTAACACCACAATTATTATTATATACAACGACTTTTTCTCCTTGACGGAACAATTTCAAGTGACATATTCTAAACGGTTTTACTCGAATATTTAAAACACTGTCATGTAGGTATACAACCTCCATCACGCACCCTTAATCTATAGCAGATGCATGCGCAAGATTACATTAAGTACCTACCTAACATATTACCTACATGTGCACGCACCCTTAAACTATTCAGTGTGTACACACCCTAAGTACACAGTATATTCAGCTGGAGCTATCGTTCACTGATATACAATCTATCTTCATTACTGAAGTCTGTTCATAACACAGCTCTATAACAAAAATACTAAACACAAACAAAATAAAATTATCTATTACAATTCATAACAACTCAAAATAAAATCACATCAAAAACAATATTAGCTAACATCATTACATCACACATCGCTCGCCCCCTTAATAGATAGTTTTTCTAAAAATTGCTTTAGTTTAGGGCCTGGTAAAGATTTTGTTAACATATCTGCTACCATTTCTTGTGAAGGCATATATTTTACCTCAACCGCCTCATTGACTATAGCTTCGCGAACGTAATGAAACCTAATATCGATGTGTTTAGTCCTGTTATGGTTCATCTTATTTTTTGCTATTTTATGTGCTGATTGGTTGTCATTATAAATGACCACCGGTTTGATACAAGTCCCCTTTGTTAAACTTTTTAACAAATTTCTTAGATAAATAGCTTCTTTCGATGCTTGACTGAGGCCTATATATTCTGCCTCTGTGGAGGACAGCGCCACGCACCCTTGCTTACGACTTTCCCAAGATACTATATTATCTCCTAGTCTAAAAATTAAACCTGTACAAGATTTCCTATCATATGACCCACCCCAATCCGCGTCTACGTAGCCATTTAATTCTAGATTACCTGTTTTCTTAAAAGTTAGTCCAAAGTTTGACGTCCCCTTTAAATACCTAAGAACCCGTTTAGCACATTTAAAATGTAATTCATCGTAACATGAATTAAATTGTGACAAAACACTAACAGCGTGCGCGATATCAGGCCTAGTACTTTGAGCTAAATAATTAAGACAACCTATAAGAATCTGATATGGCAACTTACAACCAAAATCTGAGGCTTTCTCTAATTTGAGACCTACTTCCATTGGGGTAATGACTGATTTACAATCCGTCATATCAAAATCTTTCAAAACATTAAGAACGTACTGTTCTTGATCAAGATAAATCGCACTTTTATCTCTCCTAAGTCTCATGCCTAACACGTGTCTAGCAGGACCTAAATCCTTAACTTTAAACCTTTTAAGCAAGCCATTTTTTAATTTCTGCTTCTCGGTTTCGTTATTTTTGGAATAAAATATAAAAATGTCATCAACATATATGACTACCACTATTCTATTTCCATCGCTAAACACCTTTTGATAAAGACAAGGTTCTATTTTCGATTGTACAAAGCCTAAATTGTACATCTCCTGATCTAGCTCATGGAACCAAACGTTTGACGCTTGTTTGAGTCCATACAACGATCTTTGCAATTTACATACCTTTGCCTCTTGACCTTTAACAATCGCCCCCTTAGGCTGAAGCATGTAGATGTCCTCTTTTAGCTTGCCATACAGGAAAGCAGTTGTAACATCCCATTGGTCAATGAGCCAATCATATTCTACAGCTAATGAGAATAGTAATCGTAAGGTTGAGCTTCTTACGACCGGAGAATATGTTTCATTGTAGTCTATTCCACGTACCTGCGTAAATCCTTTAGCTACTAGCCTGGCCTTATATTTTGACACTTTACCGTCACTGTCTCGTTTAATTTTGAAAACCCATTTACAATGTATTGGCTTTTTATCCCGTGGTAAATCTACTAGTGTCCACGTCTGATTCTCATTTAATGATTTAATTTCATCATCCATAGCATTTTGCCATAAATTAGAATCAGGCCTTGCTAATGCTTCTTCAATTGTTATTGGATCGCCATCAGTTTGCGCGATAGCATTATAAATAACAGGCTTGCGCTCACGAAAATTGTATCTTCGTTCTGGTTCCGCTGTACTGCTCGTAGTAGCAACCGTTTCATCAGGCGTTGCAGCCGCCTCAGTGTCAATACACTCCGCTTCATGAAACTCTTCTTCATCTTGTATATTATTACTAGACGCACCACTTTCAACCACAGGTTCTATCCGTTCCTCCTCTATATCAATAGGAACGACTGTGTTCTTTTTCATGTCGGTACCATCTCCAGGAAAAACATTTTCCAAGAATTTAACATTTCTTGAGAATGTTATTTGACCCGTTTTTGGGTTCATCAGTCGATAACCTTTAGTAGTTTCACTATAGCCGATGAAAATCATTTCTTCAGTCTTCATATCAAGCTTTTGCCGTTTCTGTTTAGGTTTCAATGCATATGCTTGACAACCGAAAATTTTCAAATGACTCAAGTCTATTTTCTTATCTGACCAAAGTTCTTCAGGTACTTTATTCATGACTGCCTTAGTCGGGCTTCTATTTTTTAAATATACTACTGTAGATACCGCTTCGGCCCAATACTTTTTACTAAGTTTGGCCTCACAAAGCAACGTTCTTGCTTTTTCTATGATAGTTCTGTTCGCCCTCTCAGCCACACCATTTTGCTCAGGCGTATAAGGAACCGTCTTCTGATGCTTTATACCAGCTGATCTTAAAATCTTATCGATGGCTTGGTTACAGAATTCTTTACCATTGTCAGATCTGAGACACTTTATCGACTTTCCTGTCTGCTTCTCCACTTCCGCTTTATATTCACGAAATTTATCGAGGGTTTGACTCTTATTTCTCAAGAAGTAAACATGCGTCTTACGCGTATAATCGTCGATAAACAACAGCATATATCGAGATCCACTGAATGATGGTTCTTCCATCGGTCCGCATAAATCACTATGTACAATTTCCAAAACTTCTTTCGCTCGTGTACCTTGATTTTTGATAGAGCTCTTACAAGTTTTTCCATTTATGCACGGAACACATGGTTCAATTTTATCACTTGATTTAAAATTCAATCCAGTCACCATATTTTTCAATGAATTCATATAGTTTTGTCCCAAATGAGCTAATCTTCTATGCCAAATATTTGACAAAATTTCATTTGACAAAATCAAGTTGACAACACAATTTTCTTTTTCAATCAACTCAAAAATTCCATCAACCTCTTTGCACGTTGCTACTATTTGGTCCGTTTTATTTTTAATAGAGCAACCTTTTTTGTCAAATTTTACAGCGAACTCCTTCTTTACAAGATCGCTTACTGAAATTAAATTCATAGAAAGTCCGGGAACATGATAAACATTCGTTAATAGAAAATCAGTGGTATTATTTACTTTCGGAATGGCATTCCCTATTCCTATAACTTTCATTTCTTCCCCGCTTGCAACTTTTATCTTTAAATCATTCTGTTGCCTTTTGTAATTCAACAATTTTCCGGCATCGTTCGTCATGTGGTTCGAGCAGCCACTGTCCAAGTACCATCGGTTCTTTTTCACCGTGTTCGCCATACTCAAGCATGGATTCGCTCTCTTAATGACTTTGCATTCAGATGCTTTATGACCTTCTTTATGACATTTGAAGCACTTGAATATAAATGCCTTTTTCTTTTCAAACTTCTTTTTATTTTGCGCCGTTGTAACTAGAGCTTGCTCTCTATTCTGACCATTTTCAATCTGTCGGCTTGATTCTTGCATCAACTTTGATTTTAACTGCATAAGTTTAACTTCTTTTCCGCTATTGTCTATCGCCATTATAAATGGGTTGTAATCTGACGATAAACCGCTTAATAATATAGAAATTATCCACTCGTCAGAGATTTTTGCATCAATGTCTGCAAGTTGTTGTGCCAAACAAATTATTTTGGAAATATACGTTTCCATGGTTTCGCAATTTTCTAGTCGGCATTGCCATAACTCTCGTTGCAATCTGATTCGTCTGCCCCAACCCTTGTCTTCGTAAGCCTCGCTGAGACTCACCCAAACTTCACGTGCTGTCTTCGCACTATACACATGTGCGAAACATGCAGGCTCAAGTAGCAGACATAACGTCGTTCGTGCCTTCCTGTCAGTATCTTTCAATTCAGCTGTTATCTCTGTAGCTTCAATTACCTTGAACCAGTTTTTGGACTCTAAGTAATTCCTCACCACAAATTTCCAATTAGCGAAGTCCTCAGCACCATTCAATTTTCTTATTCCACAAATTGAACCTGAATGTTCTTCTGCCATGACGAGAATTTTACAACTGACACCTTTTTAAGATACTTACTCGTAGGTATGTATTGTGTTCTAGCTTCTAGGCGTTTTTGGAGCCTGGAGCTGGGCCCATAACCTATTGAAATCAAGAGGCTACTTGGATCGAACACATTTATTAACACCACAATTATTATTATATACAACGACTTTTTCTCCTTGACGGAACAATTTCAAGTGACATATTCTAAACGGTTTTACTCGAATATTTAAAACACTGTCATGTAGGTATACAACCTCCATCAGAATCCCCTATTACATGACTGGCGAAATGTGGGTGTGGGTGGCTTTCGGGAAATGTGAATACAGGACGTAATGTTGTTTAGCAAGGAAATGTACATATTTATATCTACAGGATTGCAGGGACATCGACGCGCAACCTGTTAGCATGGATTCAGTTCATGATTCTGAAACCCCTGTGTTGCAATTTTTCGTAGGGTATTAAAAAAAAATCTGTTCTATTAATTTTGAGCGCGTAGGTATTGCACTTTTCTATGAAACAGCATTTTATTTTTATAACCGACGAGAAATTACAACGTAGTCTAGAATTATGTGCTGAATTTATGGTTACAATTTGCGCGTCAATATCCCTGCCACCCTGTGAGTATAATTATATAAGTATATACATATTATAAATGAAAGTCGTTTTTCGTGTCTGTCTGTGTGACTGCGTTGTTCTTTTAAAATATACAATGGATTTTGATGCGGTTTTCACCATAATTTAGTGATTTTATTCCGGAAGGATTATGTGTCTTAATACAATAATATTAAACTTACATTAAATAAAGAAATCTCGACGTTTTGTCGAGTCGTAAAAACTGTGCAAAGCAGGGGCGGGTCGCTAGTGAGTAATATTTCACAATACCTATGTAATTTCGTCTACATCGTCAATTGTATTTTAATAGCCAATCATCTTATATCTCTTGATGTAGGTACATTCGTCACGTAGTGTGTGAAATTCATCGCACGGTCCGTTTCACCGTAGCTTAGATACATAGCTACCCAATTAACTTGAATTCAAAAAGATGAAAACACGTGCACTGCAACTACTATCCCACTTTTTGAATTCATGTTTATCAAGTAGGACAACGCAACGAATTTTACTGAGTTGTAGGTACGGTAGGACGGGTCGAATTACTCTAGAGACGAGCGAGACCACCTAAAATTGAGAATTTAGTTGGTATTTACTACAGTTGAAGGTTTAAGGCTCGTACAAATTGGCGCGACGCGAAGCCCGACACAAAGGTACCGCGTGTCGCGCGACGAGCGGCGCCTTTGTGTCGGGCGTCGCGTCGCGCCAGTGTGTACGAGCCTTTAATCACTATGATTGATACACAAGGTTTCCAGGCTGTCATGAGGGTTGCTACGTTACTACGTTACTGATACATCGCAGACGGGAGCAAGTTTGAAAAAGCACGCACGAAAAAATACACGTGTTTGTCACATTATCCCCTCCACCCTTGTTCGAACCTTACGTGATTAAAAGACGACCCCGTATGGAGCTCAATACAATTTTTTTTACTTTTAGATGCATTCAGTCTCAGAGGGGCTTGTGGCTAAGTGCTAACAGCCGAACTGATCGATCGGTCAGGATAAGCTACGCTTGCCGCGTTAGGTCCGTGGATGGGTGACTATCTTTACCTACCAAGACCCCTCCGTGCTTCGGAAAGCATGTGGGTTTTAATTTTAAGCCGATTGTCCCGGCGGCCATTCGTGGATCTTTGATAGTCTTACGGGTCGTCAGAAGCCCGAAAGTCTGGCGACCAGTCTTACCAAGGGGTATCGTATTACCCAGTAACTGGGTTGTGGAGGTCAGATACGCAGGCGCTCCATGTAAAATACTGGTATTCAGCTGAATCCGGTTAGACTGGAAGCTGACCCCTACATAGTTGGGAAAAGGCAGATGACTCAGATGCATTCCCAAAGACTCGCACTTCGATCCTTTAACCTTATAATATTTATCAGTGACACAGCTCACTCAGCCTTGCCAAGTATAGTGATGTGAGAAATAGGTCGAAGTTAAAAATACCGTACCTACCTACCTTCACGATCACGTCTCGACTCTTGGTATTTAAGGCGCAGTAAGAAGCAAATTTTGAGGTAATTGGCAATAGCGCATCGCGGCAACAAATAAGGTTCAAAACAGCGATGCGATTGATGTTAGTTGAATCGAGTGACCACCAAATTTGGCAGTTTTAATTAAATAAAAGATAAATGCACGGCTCAGTAGAATAATTTTTTGGTATTTCTTTAGTTGATTGAATTCCCTTTATTATCATTACATAAATAATGTTTACGCTCAAAATTTTGAGAATTAAGCGGCGAAAAAATCTTTTTGAGCTCTTTTTTAGGTTTTTTTTTTGTCATGACAAGTACTACCTATTTTATTTTTATAAAATATTTTAGACGTTTTATTTATCAATATTTTATAAGTGTTTTCTTTGAACATTTGACTATACACAAAAAAAAACATCTGGCTTGTAATATTATGTACCGGTACGCTTAACTGTGCGACAAAAAACTGAGCGTTTTACGGTGTCCTACGTTTGAGCAGCGCCTTAACGCGCGTTCTTTCCCAGAACTAATGATGGAGGAAAACGATCTGTTAAATAGGGACTTTCCGATACTCACAGTTTTTTTTTTCTAGAGGGTGTTTCTCGACCGAAGGAGGTCAGGTACATAAGTTTAAAGATAGAATTCTTGTTAAGTAAAATGCTGTACCTTCTTTTTCCTTTTATTCCTTCGTGGTCGATTTTTTTTAATCTATAAATTTTACTTACATATTGCTAGGGCGAAGGCCTATGCCCAGCTGTGGCTTTAGGCTGAATTGATAGGCTTGATTTATAGGTACGTCTACTTATAGGCCAGTCACCAAATACACAAAAATCGCGTTAGGTCGAAGAAGTAAAGAAGTCCGAAAATATCGAGGTGTTTCGTGCACCATGCAGTTAGCAGTGCTAACTGCCACTGCTAACCCAGATTGTACCCTCGAAAGACCTGTGCTAACTTAGAACAGGTCTTCCGAAGCTGCAAACTTGGTTTTTCACTATTACAACTTCCCAAATTGTGCAATTTTTGCGACCTACGATGTTTGAAATGCCTGGCTGGTTAGTAAAAATCTTAAGTTTACTGACAGACAACGCTCAGCCTAATCTGCTGGGTCTAGAAGCTTGGAATCTTGCACTAAGTTCATTTTCTAACGAATGTGAGCACTAAGGACGGCTCTTGGAAATTCATCCCCTAAACGTGTTAAATAGGGTATGAATGAATTTTGTACGGTATTTCGTCATTTTTGCCGATAGGACATCCCATCGCTCGGGCGCAAGGCTTGTTTTGAATAATACTTACTCAAAATATTCGAAATTCAAAAATTCAAAAACTTTGTTCACAGGATGTACTAGTTCTTCTAGATCTACTGGGCGCTCCCGACCCAGTGTTCTTCAGCTACTTCCAGTCTACTGAGAAGTGGTACGTCCGCCTAGCCGTGGCTGAGCAGAGGCTGGCAGAACTCGACCAGTTCCAAGCCTACTCCAGGGGAAAGGTGGAGCAGACGTACTTCAGGCTCAGGAGTTCCGGCGCTGTCATTGAAGACGACCACATCCCGTTCATGAGGAGAAGTAAGTTTCTTTTGTTTTTTTAATGCAATAAGCATGGCTAACCTGATGGTACAGCATTTTTATCTCACGACGCGACGCGCGCTTTACTTGTGGTAACCAATTGTACAAACACGCTGTGAATGTGTGCGTTAATACGAGTAGCGTCAGCACAAAACGCACACACGCACACACACTTCTGACTTCGCCATTGTCTCGGACGGTACCGAGAACTCCTGCGCTGCGCTCACACACACATTCACAGCGTGTTTGTACACTTGGTAACCACAAGTAAAGCGCGCGTAGCTTCGTGAGATTAAAATACTACAACAGTAATATCAGAGGCATCGCAGATGCATTGGCATCCCAGAGATAAAACTGAAATCACTCAGGTGCTTGTAATTACACCCGCACCCATACTCTGCAATCTGAAACTTAACAACGCTGCTTGGTGGCAAAAATAGGTAGGATCGTGTAAGTGCTTCATTAGATGAGCAACTACCTGCCATTGAAAAATAGGTAGGATCGTGTAAGTGCTTCATCAGATGAGCAACTACCTGCCATTGAAGAATTGGAAGGATCGTGTAAGTGCTTCATCAGATGAGCAACTACCTGCCATTGAAAAATTGGTAGGATCGTGTAAGTGCTTCATCAGATGAGCAACTACCTGCCATTGAAAAATTGGTAGGATCGTGTAAGTGCTTCATCAGATGAGCAACTACCTGCCATTGAAAAATTGGTAGGATCGTGAAGTGCTTCATCAGATGAGCAACTACCTGCTGTTTAAAAATTTACTTTTCTTAGAGCTACAGGTACACTACCTACTATAAACCAATTTATTGGTGGCTCGAGAAATCTTGTCGGGGAAAACCTCATTTCGTCGTTTTACCAAATGTGGTTTGCTTGAACTTAGGGTAATTACCGGAGAAACCCAGGTGAACCCATAAAGCGGGACCCGCATGTAGTGACTAAGGGCTCATGTTGGATTTTCCTGTTTGATACATATATCCAATAATAATTTATGCATTAATTACCCTACTATAGAAGGCAAACTAAAAACACTAAGTTATTTTTCTTGAAACTCAGACCTCAGTTTACAAGCAAGTATTTAAGTAGGTAATTACTTACGCTTAAGTAGACTTGACTGTTACTACTCAGTAACTTCCAATTTCATTTAATTTTGCGCTAGTTCACGTTTCGTGGTGTGTGGAGGTGATGGCGACAGTAGGTGTTTACCCTGCAGTAGGTTTTATAGTAACTAATGAGGTTGATAATCGCATCAAATCCTGCGAGAAAGTCGAATTCTCAAGAGGTACTAAACTTGAAAAAAAAAAAAAGGATATCTCATTAAATGCCATGCACATTTTTTCCCCTTGTATTACTACACTTATTATCAGATTTTTATCCAATTAGACAAAATCGAAAATGCGTGAAAATTAGAGATAACTTCGTGGTGTTTTTATATCGAGAAAATGTTATTATTTTAGGTTTCTGTTCCACAAAAAGTTTGGAAATATCATTTAGTTGCTATTATTATTTTTATTTTATCTAAGACTTGTCAATTCCATGAAAAAAAAGTACGATTGGCAATTTTACAGTAGTCCGGGCTCTTAAAGGCTTCCACAGACAGGCGCGACGCGACAGCGCTACACAAAGGCGCCGCGCGACCCGCGGTGCCTTTGTGTCGGGCGTCGCGTCGCGCCAGTGTGTACGAGCCTTAACGGTCCTTCAGTCTGTCGCTGCAACTGTAATAAGTACACCATAATATTTATTATGTAGGTACCTATTGTATTAAGCGAGATTAGAAAATTCGGCGAGTAGTTGGACCTAACAGCAATGTATCATAGCATATTTTATATTAGGTCTTTACCTATGAAATTGCCGTTCTGCAGTACTGGCCATTTCAAATCAAAATAATTTTTGTTTGGCTATGAATTCTAATTTCAAATTAATTTTATTTTAAAAACATGGATTTTTTTTTCTAAAAGTAGTCATTTCTTTATTGATTAGTGTTACATTTTCATCGCATTTCAATCTTTTTCGTCATCATGGATACGTTAAAAATTCGAGTAATTATGGAATATGAGTACCGTCGTGGCAGCAACGCGGCACAAGCGGCACGCAACATCAACGACGTTTACGGAGCTAACTCTACAAACCAACGCACCACCTGTTATTGGTTTGCTCGCTTCCGTTCTGGAAATTTCGACCTGAAAAATGAACCTCGCGGTCGTCCGAAGACTTTGGTCGACAATGACGAATTAAAGGCGATTGTGGAAGCTGATGATACACAATCTACGGCTGAATTAGCAGCAGCTTTCGACGTTAGCGTCAAAACAATATTGGTCCATTTGCGTCAAATTGGCAAGGTAAAAAAGCTTGACAAATGGGTGCCCCACGAACTCAATGATCGCCAGCGCGAAGTACGCGTCGAGACGTGCCTTGCACTGCTCAACAGACACACAAATGAAGGAATTTTGAACCGCATTGTTACCTGCGATGAAAAATGGATTCTGTTTGATAACCGTAAGCGCTCAGCAAGTTGGTTGGATCCTGGTTCAGCACCTAAACAATGCCCTAAACGAAAACTTACCCCTAGAAAAGTGATAGTCACTGTTTGGTGGTCTAGCGCCGGTGTGATTCATCACAGCTTCTTACCAAACGGGGTGAGCATTACTGCAGATGTGTACTGTGAAGAACTGAACACAATGATGGAGAAGCTGGCGCATCTCCAACCAGCATTGGTCAATCGCTCGTCTCCGCTGCTCCTGCACGACAACGCGCGACCTCATACTGCACAGCAGACGGTCTCCAAGTTGCAAGAACTGGGGTTGGAAGCTCTCCGTCATCCGCCCTACTCACCAGACCTTGCGCCTACAGACTACTACTTTTTCCAGAATTTGGATAACTTCTTGGCGGGAAAAAAATTTAATACCCGAGAGGCAGTACAAAATGCCTTTGAAGAATTTGTTGCCTCCCGTCCAGCTGATTTCTTTAAGAAGGGCATCAATAAACTGCCACTGCGATGGCAAAGATGCATTGATTGCATGGGTGATTACTTCGATTAATACAAATAAAAAATTCATGAAAAAAATTCGTTTAAATTTTTTCATACAAAACGGCAATTTCATAGGTAAAGACCTATTATTATATTTTATCATATCATATCAACAACATCGAACATATTATCCATCAAATTCTCAAAAGTGATATCTTAAATAAAATTTCTAGCTATCTTTCAGATAAGTGATAAGCACCAATGCTGATAGTGTCCAAATTAAATCGAAATATTTGTTATGTGGGGTTTTCCTGAATCGTTTTTCTACGTAGGCATTTTTTTCTGAGAACCACTTTGGTGTATTCCAGTGTTTAGTGAACGTTATTTTTTTTTTTAACTAGCGACCCCCCTGCTTCGCTCGGTTTTTACGACTTGATAAAACATCGAGATTTCATGATTATAATTATGTTAGTTTATAATTGACGTAGATAGGTATTATGCACATGAACATTCCCGAGTATATTCTCTAAATGACGTGAAACCCGCATCAAAATCCGTTGCGTAGTTTAGAAGAATAATGCGGTCAGACAGACACGAAAAACGACTTTAATTTATGTATATGTATAGAATTAAGCCGTAAAACTAATAAAACATTAACGACAGAGGTTTACAAAGCACTTTTACGGTTAATTAGTATTTTTAAAAGCCTATGCTTAAAACAGCTACCATTGCTAAGAAAACAATTAGTATTTTTTGTTACTTTAATTTACCAAACAGCTCATTTGTATGGGTACTGTGTAGTTTCTATATTAGGTAGTTGGAACAGTGATACATTCATGGTCAAAAATAGATAGGTACTGCAGGCTTCCTTATTTAAATTAGATAAGATTACCTAATGGGTACGCTTAGTTTGTAACCGTAACCTCACATAAAGTAAGAAACGATATTCTGTGTGTATAAACTGGGTCCATATTGGCTCAACTAAAGTTCTTTACCCGAAATTGTTCTTCCTAACGATTTGTAATCCGAATGATCACTCTTCCTAAAATTTTTCATCCTAAAGTTTTCATTCATACTATTTGTAGTGCTACCGGCGATGTTCATAACACTCATGTTTCCGAAAATTGTAATTAATAATATCATTAATGTAAATATATTTAAACTCCTACTGTTTTTTATCATAACGCTTTTATCCCTAAACATAATTACCATAATATTTTCACCCAACTTATATATAACCTACCCACTATATTTTAAACCAACTGTTTAGAATGATTAAAGGTCGTTTGACTGATTTTTGTCTTAAATGAATGAAATTCAGGTCAGTGTCGTCTTGGGGGCACTATGAAAAAAATACTTAGAAAAATTTCGCGACCAATTTCGAGGTAGCGCTCGCCGGCCGCTGCCGCGGCACCGCTCGCTTCGCTCGCTCGGCTCGCGCGTAGTTGGTCACAGTTCTAACCTAACCTAACCTATGGATATATTTGCAGGTACACACCGCTATAAATAAAATTAAAGAATACGCTTTATTCTTATATGTTACACATGTTATGTGAAAATAAAGTTACGCAAAATTTATGTATATAATACTGATTATTATGAATAAAAAGAAATCTAAACAAAAAAAATATGACTTTGAATAATAGTGTATAAGATGGTTATGTTGAGAAAATATAGGAAAACAAATACAAGTATAATAGATGTTTATTGCTACTGACATTATGAAGTTGAATGCTTCGGAATTATGAACATTAGAGACAGAGTAGTTAGGAATTGTGATTGTTAGGATGAAAAATGTTAGGAAGAACATTTTCGGATTTCCAATTATCGGAGTTGAAAATTTAGGTGAACTTTGGCGCACCCGTATAAACTACATAGTAATAATATAAAAAGCCTTTTTAACTAACTTAAGGTGAATGAGGATTCACCTTAAGTCCGCAGCTGTAGCCCGCAAAATTTAAATTTTCTTTGGTTTTTTTGCAAATTGCAGCTCTGTTTTACGTCGTATGTTGATCAAATTGCAATTCGGGATTGTCGGATCAATGATATATTTATTGAATAATAATCATCAATTTCATATCAATCGTCAAACTTTGGAAATTTGTTCCACCTAAGAATTTCCATATGAAATATTCTGCAAAATTCGTAGACGGAACTAATTTCCAAAGGAAATTGTTATGCATCCATACATCTTTCGCCCCAGAACCAACAGCGTAGGAAAATTAATTTGCGTGTTCTAAATTACAAGTATATGTCCTAGAAGACAAAGTTTAATGACGGACAACTTGCAGAAAGCATTTATTTAAAAAGAAAACAAAGAATTCGGTTATATTTAGTAAGAAACAATCCTTTCAATACTTAGAAATAGATGCTAGTAAATGCCTGTCACCTATTGCCTGTATGTGGCAATAACAATAACTTTGACAGTTGAGTTGATTGACATGGCATGACAAGGATTAGGGACGCCAATACATTAGATCCGTATCGATATATTTTAAACAAAATCGATACTCTTCAGTACCCAGCATGTTATTCCTTTTTGAAATATTACAATTCATCTTAGTTAGGGCGTTTGTGCACTACCTCGTATTCGGTTCGTATTCGTGATTCGTATAAATACGATTCGAAATAGTCTGCATAATAAATGTATGGTTGTTTGTGCACTGCTTCGTTTTCGTTTCTATATTCGAGAATTTCTCACATCGAGTGAGTTTCTACGGATCGAAGTAGCCGTCAAGCTTAACATAGGGCGTTTTGTGCACTCACTTGTATTGAGTAAGCGTGAAATGCTGCACACATTATAACGCGATCTCTGTCTACGAAATATTTTTAGTGAATACACAAGTCTCGGAGTGGTGCTCGTGGTCTCTCGTATTCGTGTTTTTAAAACGAATGATGAAATATTCCCCGAAACGAATCCGAATACGAATTGACTACGAGTGAGAGTGCACAGCGCCCATACGTGAATTTCTGATCTGTTTTTATGCTGTTCGTAAAAAAAACCCACGACTATGAATCGAATAGGAGGTAGTGCACAAACGCCCTTATGTGTAGTAATTTTATTGTATAGAAAAAGATAATTAATTATTTAGGACGCATGGGTTAGGATATGAAAATCACTTTTGTTGTTGAATTCTTTTCGCACCTAAAGTGTATGATACCAATATACAGATTCACGTTCGTTCGATTCGTTTATGTCGTTTCGTTTCGTATTCGCAATTAGTATAATGAAATATATTTATAATTATTATGTACGTCAGATGTTTGTTGGTCCTAGGGCCATTTATGACGATGTCCTTTGACGATTAATATGAAATTGATGATTATTATTCAATAAATATATCATTCTTACAGTTGCGAATCGCATTTTGCTCAACATACAAAGTAAAACAGAGCTGCAATTTGCAAAAAACCGAGGTTGGCGGGCTACTATAACTAAGGATCCTCCTTAAACAAAAAAACGTTTTTCAGAAAAACAACCGACTTCAAAACAAGAAAACACTAAAATTTTTGAAAAATAACTTTAATATCGGAAGTTGGTGTCTTTGGTTTTGTATTTTCGTTTTTGGGCACCGACTTCCGATATTAAAGTAATTTTTCATTGTTTTTGTGTTTTTTTTTTGGAAGTCGGTTGTTTTTTTGTAAAAATGTTTTTATTTTTCACTTTTTAGTTGTGGTACCTACCCCACACACATTGCTATACCAATACTTGATATGTAAATAGCCGTGACAAGAAATTATTATAACGTCATCAATATAAACTAAGTGGAAAAAATACGCATTATTAAGGATAACTCAAAAACTACATCGGTTCCCGCAGAAAAAAGTTCTGAGCTAACAAAAATAAAAAAATAAAAAATTGCGAGCAGTGGTAGCCCAGTAGAAACGGCTGCGACTTACGTGTAGGGTAGGGTTGGGTTTTGTAGGTTCGAACCCAGACAGGCACTTTATTTGGTGTAAATTATTTCATTACCACTGCTCCCAAAACGGTGAAGGAAAACATCGTGAAGAAACTGGTATGTCCTAGAACTAAAAATTCGAAGACATGTGACATTTGCCAACCCGCACTGGGCCCGCGTGGTGGATTACGGCCCACTCCCTCTCACAAAGAGGAGGCTTGTTCCAGCAGTGGGAACACTGTAGGCTGGCTATGCATGTAAGATTATGTTATGCGACCAAAACTGAAAGTAATTATAGAATAGCAAATTGCTTATTTTTGCTCAACTCATAACTTTGAGTCATTAAACGTTCTTGACCCTTTCTGAATTCGTTTAAAACTCTTAACATGTTTGACGATAAGTTGTGACGTACTGTTGCATTTAGGAGTAGGGTTACCACCCGTACTCTAAAATAGAGTATTGTCCTCTTTTTCGTATAGGCGTACTTTATGATCTATGACACCAATAAATTACGATAAAATACTCTATTTACGTAACTCTGACTGTTACTGGCTTTTTCTCCCTTATGAATGTAAAGTGGAGAGACGAAAGGAACAAAGCTTCCTTAAACTTGATTTAAAATCAGCTGATCAAATGTTTCAATTTAAAGTTTGATTGTAAATAGGCTATAACTATCTTTAAGAAAGACAAATATTTGTTGAATGTTGCGAAAAGTAACAAAAAGTGTTTTAAAGACGAATATGTAAAAAAAAAATAAGTACTCTTTTTTTAAGCTGTGTACTTTATTTTCGTTCTACCGAAATGAAAACTACTTTATTCGTCCCAAAAAAAGGTGGCAACCCTATTTAGGAGCCTATCTTTTATTACCGTGAATGTTTTATACCATAACTACTAAGTAAGTTATTGTAAGGTATTAGATTGTATTATTGGCATTGAAACTTACTCTGAGATCTAAAAGTAAACGGTGCGGTTTAAACATCAGTAACATTGACAAGGCAAGGTCAGAGGTAGGCAGGTAGGTACTCGTTATCACTAAATACCGATAGATTTAGGATATATTAACTGCCGGGTTCTGGAATACCTAATCTACACAATAATTGCTAACAGTCTGTTGAACTTGTGATAACTTCTGTGATTGGCTGCTCTGAATAGGTAACTCACTCAAAGCATTTATTTCAACTAAACCATGTAGGTACAGGCAATTTTGAACTTTCGTTATCAGAAAGTACCTAGAAAGAAGAAACTTCAAGGATACTCTTTTAAATCAAAATAATTATTACAAAATCCTTTGTACACTATTCTTGTTGATTCTATATGTGAGGACAATGTAAAGAAAAAACAATAGGAAAAAAGAAAAAAAAACAGATTAACGATAAGCCCTGGCAGTTATGAGATAACCAGTCTCAACTGACAGCGCCCGTTCACGGACATGACGCGTGGTAGCAACAGCCTATCAAATCGCTTGAAGAGATTAACTTTCAAACTCCGGCGCATGGACTAGAAAAATGAGAAGGATTCCGCGCCACGCATATCGAAAGTGAAGCATCGTACCCTTGTGATATGTTATTCCTTGACACTTTTTCTGGGATGTAGAATTATTTTTACAGCATTTTACAACACAAGAAGGCATTATTTTATTTGATTACTTGACGTAAACAGTACCTACAATGACGCCGTAGTACCGCGTAAGGGCGGTCGCTCGGCACCTTATGATGTAAATGTGTGCGTGAGGCATGTTTGTACAAACGGTCCGTCCATACTTATAGTGCTTCACTTTCTATACGCGTGGTGCGGAGTCTTTTTTTTTTCTAGTCCGTGCTCTGGGATTACACTATTGTTGCTGTAAGGCTGGATTTAGTGCTCGACCGACGATCAGCGCTGATATCGGTCGAACGTAGCTATATCAATGAAAACTTATGAACAACTACTGATTAATCGCTACGCGCGTACATCTAGGTCGAGCTCGTCGGTCGACTGACGCGCTATGATCGCGAACCAAAATGAACATCGATACTGAGCGTGTTATTTCTGAGGTCGTCTTCGTCTGCCGTTGTGGGACCTCTCTTGTGAGTACTCGGCTTGCCGTCAGCTGAACACTAAACGCTTAACGACCGATAATCAGCGCGCACGTTCAGCGCGTACAGTACGCGCGGACCGTCTGCGTCGGTCGAGCGCTAAATTTAGCATAAAGGTCGCAAGCGGGACTGCTGATCTTGGGGTCCTAGGCTCAATCCCCGATTCCGGCAAAGCGTTAGGTTTTCCATTAAGAGATCCTTAGTAGCAGCCGGGTGTTATCTTAGAAATGTTTGTCAGACTTTGCTATCTTACTCGAAAAGCCTGAAAATAGAGGCTTCGTTTTTTTTTTTTGTATGGGAAATCATCAAATGACCTCTCCCGCTCTGGGCGGAGCGGAAGGGCGTGTCAGACTCTTACTGACTAAAACCCACCCGTGTTCCTTCCGTTGCCTGTGCGCCAGAGCCACGGTAACTCTTTCGAACAATCCGCGAACCCGGCAGGCATCGGTCCTATCGGACCCCAACAAAGTCGTTGATTTTAAAGTTAAGAATTCACTCCGCCGCGGCCGTGCCAATCCGAAATAATTTATTCAAACAAATAAAAAATATTTTGGCCTAACATGCTCTTACTGATTTACTTTTCACTTGTTTCAGACGTGGACATCTTGCACCTGATCCCGTCGCCATTCCCGACCGTATGGCACACTCCAGCCGACGACATGTCAGCTCTAGACTTCAAAACAATTGACAACCTCAACAAAATCATGCGGGTCTTCGTCGCTGAGTACCTCCACGTTAAAGCCAAGTAGGAGCGACAAATTAAAAGATACAGGCAAGATGGTTACTTAATACTTGTAAATGCGAAATCATGTACCTAAAATGAAATTATTATATAGATTTTACTTCTCGAGTTCACGTACATCTCACGTAATATCAAACCTTAGTGTAATACCAGAGTGTTCACGTACGTACGTACGTTATTAAAGACTGCCGCGCGTGCTCTCGTGAGGTGTACGTGAACAGCTAAGGCTGTTTCATATCGATGCGATTTGGCGCAGGAGCCTGCGACTCGCGATCTAGGAAAGTAGCAGCGCAATATGTTTGCTTCTGTGTGCTGTATCCTCGTGCAACTTTATATTTTATCAGGGCGGCAGGGACATCGACGCGCAAATTGTAACCATGAATTCAGCACATGATTCTAGAGCCCCAAGCATAGAAAAAAATTTTCGTCGGCTATCAAAAAAATAAATTTGCTGTTTTATAGATAATTGACCTATGCGGTCAAAATGTATGGAACAGCTAATTTTTTTTTTAATATCCGAACAAAGTTTACAACACAAAGGGGTTCAAAATCATGTACTGAATCCATGGGAACAAGTTGCCCATCGATATCCGTGCCACCGTATATGTGTCAATAATTGCAAAGTCGTGTCGCAATGTCGAATCACACCTATTTGATATAGCCTTAAAACTATAAACTAACTCCTCTATGGAGTTATTACTTTCTTATTTATAATGTATGTATACTTTTTGCTTTAAGATTGTTTGGTTAAAATTTCGCCATACTGTATCCATACAAGTAAAGCTATGTAAAATTTACATTATATTATATTTCATACAATCGATAGGTATATTTTTGCAAAGCTTAAGGAAAATTGTAAGTACTTTACTATTTAAGCGAATTTAATTAACCGCGAAGCACTATAAAAACAATTTAACAGGTAATTTATTTTATACATTGTGTTACCGCTAGAAATATAGTAAGGGTCAGCACAGACAGCAGCAAGATGCTCGAGCAATTTTCATTGACTAATTGGTAATGAACTTTAAGACACTGAAATAGAGTAAAAAATTGCGAGTAAGATATAGTTCCTCGCGGCAACACAAGTTGCGGTGGGCATGCTCGAGCGTGCGCGCGTCGCCGCTTTCGAACAGTCGGTGCCACAAATAAATACCCCGCGTGACAAAGCTTCTTAGGACGGTTTTCAAAATTTATAACTATAAATACAGTAATAGGCCTCGTCGTATTTAAAACCGATTGTCGCGTGCATGTATCACTTTTTGTTCGGAAAACCGGAAAGCGCCGTCTGCCGGCGCGACCACGCGTTCAGGTTCACCGAATAAAAAGTGATAATTGCACGCAACGATCGCATTTAAATAGGACGCGGGGATATGTAGTATAATTGATATGTTATTTTTCATAATTGAGTATTCTGTATTGTTATTATTCGGTGACGGAAGCGCACGCGAGCGAAACGTCGACCATCCGGTGAGTCGGCCGAGTTTACGCGGCAGATTTTGCTCGAGCATATTCGCGCAGTTGCCGCTCTGTCTGCGCTGATGCGAACTCGCACTCGCAGTTTCTTAAAGGCTTGTCAACACAAAAAAGTCATATTAAGAGGGCCCTTCCCGGTCCGTCCATCATCAACGCGAGCATGATTGAAAAGCTTGTTGTTTCATCCAACGCAATATTTGAAAAACAAGCAAGAGTGAGAACGCGATAACATCGAACGAAAATTGGCGCGCAAAGATTTCACAAAACTTGTTCCAGGAAATACGTGTTTTTGAAAAAGCCTTACAATTTTTTGGAAAAAATATTTGTCATTTAGAATCTCCATTACATGTGCGAGGTTTCTATCAAGATGTTTTCTTTACTTTTTCAATTTTGAGTACATTATGAACGCCCAAAGTTCAGGTAAAATATGTGCAAAAAAGCAGTTTTTTAGAGGCTTATACTGAATTTGTTTGTCCAAATTTTGATTTTTTACTTGCATAGAAACCTAGATAAAGTGCGCAAGATATCTATTAGTTCAAAATTTTCGATGAAAGATGTGTTTCAACGCCATAATCACGTACGAGCGTTTGTATGAAAAATATGACGGGTTGGCCGCTCTTAAAGCACTTGTCACACCGCCGGCGATTAAAGGCTCGTACACACTGGCGCGACGCGACAGCGCGACACAAAGGCACCGAGTGTCGCGCGACGAGCGGTGCTTTTCAGTCGCGTGCGATTCGCGTCGCGTGTCGCGCTTGTTTGAAGGAGCTTTAACGAGTACAGCTAGCTACTAAAAACAAGTTGGCGAGCAACGAGCAGCGAGTGTGGGACGGCGACGAGCGATTACTCGCTGGTATGCGTATTGTACCAAGCGTGAGTATCACAGCGAGTGTTTTGCCCGCCGAGCGAGCAACGCTGAGCGAGCAACGCTGAGCGAGTACTCTCTTTGATAGCGCTTGTCGCTGCGACAAACGAGTACTCGCCGGCGGTGTGAACAGTCGGCAATCAACTATTAATATTTACCTTTATATATCTCTTTCACTTACACGGGGTCTACAATCTTTTGAAATTTTCTTGAGCGAGAAAATCGTTGATAGCTAGTCGCTTCCTCGTCGGCGGTGGGACAGGTGCCTGGCTTAATAACAACAGCCATTCAAATCACTTGAAACGAGACTTTTATAAACCAGCGTCCAGCGGGCTGATTGCGTAACACACGCTTTCATTAATTTATTTATTTGTATAATAAAGGTATCTTATGGTTAGGTTATTCGACGCCATGAGCTGCATATTTATTTTATTGCTTGTATTTTTTCAATGTTTGAAAACCAGCGGGGTAGTTACGTAACACACTAACAGTAGGAATGAGTTTAATTTTGACAGTTCAATAACATTCATTGCGTTATTTACGTCGTTGATCAGATAATGTTTTCGAACATATTAAGCAATGGATTAGCAATATCTTTTAAAATTATTCAGATTCTGATTGATAGTGTGTTACGTGATTAGGGTGCAGGTATGCCAAGCATTAGAAATTACTGTTGTGTTAAATGTAATTTAAATGGAGTAAGTTCTCAAGTATAGAAATATATTTTCATTTTACATTTGAATTACTGCAGAAAATATTTCGGTCTATTTTCAATATATTACTGGTTCCGGCCATAGGTATACATACACACATTATGTACCTACCAACATTAACTCTTTTAGCCCCTGTTCGCACGGGCGGTTTTCTCGAGCGGCGTTAGAAAAACGCGCAATGGGTTTTCTTTGCGAAGTCAAATACCTAACGCGCTAAAAAGCGCACGATTGGATTTTCAACCTTAGGCGCAGTCGAGGTTTGAGAATCATGTGCGCGCTAGAAAAGCGCCCGTGCTACGTGGGCGTAACTCGCCCTTTTCCAACGTTATTTCATTACACGTGCAGGCCCTGCAGTCTCGACATGAATAGCGACAAAAATCTGTCGTTAAGTCCAATCGATGTCAAATTTCTTTAATAGATTTTCAACCTTATGCTTCGGAAATAAAGTTGAAAATCTATTAAAGGAATTTGACATCGATACGACTTAGTGACAGATTTTTGTCGCTATCTAATGTCGAGACTGCAGGGCCAGGAGTCAGAGAATTCTTTACTTCAATCAAGTTATTTTTTTAATATGTTTTACGTAATAACGTCTATTTCAACATTTGATATTATGTTCCGGCCGTTAATTATAAGTTCCAGTTTTGAATCTTGTAATTGAAACTTGTTACGGATAAGAAATATTGTTGAAATTATAAAAAAATATCGGCGTCTATAAGGGTTGGCGCGGACAATCAATTTAGCTGGTATTTTGATAGCAAAACATAATATGAATGGCAACGGTTAAAAGTCTACTTCACGCAAGCGCCATTTTAACTTTCAATCAATCTGCAGCTTTACATGGAGCGACTGCCTACCTGACCTCCACAACCTGGTTACTGGGTAACATACCCCTTGGTAAGACTGGATGTCAGACTTTCTTCTGACTACCCGTAACGTCTGTCAAAGGTCTAAGAATGACAGCCGGGACTAACGGCTTAACGTGCTTTCCGCCATTTTAACTTTTATAGAAAAGCTATTCCAAAATGTATTTAATCAAGTGAATAATGGCGCTTATAGCCTTCTAAGAGTAAACATTTTATCTTTGATTAATCGCCATCTATATAGTATTCAATTTGTCCAAAACCTGTATTACTATATTTTTGGGCTCAGTGATTTAATCTTTTAAACATTCCAAATATTTTTCATTATGTTTTCCTATTTACCTACATTCTTTATACATTTGCCTAGAAATATTTTATTTAATTTTTTATATTCTTTTATTGTACTTGCCATTTGAAAATAAATCTTGAAAATATTTGGAAGCTCCATTACCTATTTACTACTTACTTATATTAATAAAATTATTTTTTATTAGTTTAAATAAATTTCTACAGTGTTTAGGGTATTTCATGATTTTTTATCGATATCTCGATTTAAACGATCTTTTTTGAAATTAATATAAACATTAGAAAAGCAACTTCTTTTATCGGATTGGTTATTAATGAATTTGTAGTAATTATTTAAATTTGAATGTATAATTTCAGTATCATTCTATCACATCACCTTTAAGGAAAGTCAGCCCTGTTGAATTTTCATCTCTCTGCTTTGATACGAGCGTTAAGAATTCAGCAGGTTGATTTAAAACTGAAACAATATGTATAGCTGTCAATAAAACAGGTAATTTTGTAAAAATATTACGTTCCTAAAAAGGTTGTGGAAAACTACAATTATTTACACAAAAATCGGATCATATTTTCATATATTGATTGTATCTATGTAATAAGAATCAATCTAAAATAGACTTTAATGCTTTTGTATGAAGTCGACATTTCTGTAAACGTACTTAATGTAAGTATGTATTTGTGAATAGAATCAATTTTACAGCTGGTTTGTCCGTAATTTCCCAATTATAATATTGGAGTGTCAGTAACTGTTGGAATAGTTAGTTGTATGTTTGTATAACTTATTTAACAATTAACTGTCGCTGGTCAAGCGTCGATGCTTATACAAACTCGCAAAATAATAATTATTATGTCTATGAGGAGTATAAGGTAATCGCTTTGAAACTTTGTATTTATCAACTTTTGAATCTTACAATGATATTTTTGATGTGTGTAAGATACTCGCCGTATTATCAAAATACAAGTTATTTTTGTGGTTAAATGTGTATACTAAGCGTTCCAAAAATAATGTATAATATAAGGCCGTGCGCAGACCGAGTCAAGACTGTCTTGTCAGACTATCGCTATACTGAAACAATGATGACAAATATGATTTGACTTTCTGCACACAGCCTAAATGGTACGATACTACGCTTGCACAGTTGATGTTATCTCCAATAGTATTTAATTTTCTGTCTCTAATTCCAAAATTCCTATAAATTAATACATTGGTGCAAAATAAAACAATTTATGAATAGATGTGATACAGTTGTATACAAATTTTATTGCAAATGATATTATCTAAGCATAGATAAATAAATACGTTGATGTTTTTATAATTGTTTTCTCTTATTACATTCCTGGTGGTTTCCCTTTGTCATGTGAGTGAATACAAAGCAAAAGCTGATAAACTAAGCGCAGACTCAAACGAAAAATTAAAAACTGCTGAAGTTGGAAAAATAAAATAAAATTGTGCTTAGTTATCCAATATGTTTCACATAATTATCATTTCGTTAAACCAATTTCAGCTGTATACTACAATACGGCTGATGAATTGCGCAGAAGGCTGCAATAACATTTTTTAGGTACCAAATGGTGAAATTAGGCGAGAGAACGTGCGCCAAAGTTCGAGGAGTCTATGTTCAGACCGGCCATGGTTCATCGGTCGTATTGTACAGCAGATAGAGTTCATATTGCCACCCTCCTTTCTCCAGAAATAAATGTAGCTATTTACATGCCATTTACTCATGAAATAAAAAGCTGTGATTGCATTTAGTTACAATATTTACATGATGCAGGTCACGAAGAGTTAAATATTACTACATATTACATTTATGACATGAGAGATTCATAAATTATTTTATTTAAAAATATACTATTTTAAAATCATTTCTTATAATGTATATGCTGCTTATAGCTTTTACACATCATATTAGATCCATAGATATCTCCTTTGTCTATGATGACTAGATACTTTTAACACTACTTCTAGGAAAGTAGATATTTTTAACACTAGAAAACTGTTTACATAGCGACAGTGCTAGAAACAATCAATATTTACGTAAGATAAAGAAGAATGCGTTGGAAAAAAACCCCAGACCAAAAAAATACATTGTAAAATGCAAGACGATTTTGCAAGTCAGAAATGGGATCAGAGGAATAAGACACGGAAACGGTTACATAAAGGCTATTAAAAACATTTATTGTTACATCCTAACACAAACTTATCCTAGACTCACGCACACATTTAGAACAGACTATCTAACAAAGACCCCTTGAATTTCTTCGTCACGGTCTTCTGACATTCTTTCATTTGCACATCTACGTTATTACGTTTCAGCCTATTTGCGACTTGTTCTGTATTTAGCTTTGTACACGAAACACTGGTTTGCTTATTTTGTTCACTAAACTTCTTTATAATGTCATCGTAGCATGTTGCAGTTTCACTGCTGTGTGTGGTCTTTTGTCTTTTGAATAATTGTTCACTTTTATCCCCTTTGCCCAAATCTCTCATTTCCTTATTTAGTTCATCCAGATGAATCTTAGTGATACCTACCTCTGGTTTATCTGTACTTACTTTTGATTTACTTTTTAACATTTTTCTATCATTCTTTTTATCTCTCTCTGTATTATCTGAACACCCTGAAAATGTTTCTGAAGTCATGGTGCTTGTACTTCTTTTGTTATCTGTGGATAATTTATTACGAGTATTATGTTCGCCAACTGGTTTACATGTTAGGATTGTGTGTGGTTCGGTTTCCTTTCTGTTTGAAGACGTATTGCACCCTTTCGCACATATATCAATAGCTGAAACTTTGCTAATTAATGTGTCGTGTCCAAAAACTATGGTATCCAATTCTTCTAGCTTGTCGCCTAAGGTTTGAACCACGGCATCAGATTTTTCATCTATCTCGATTATTTCGATTTGTTTATCTGTCTTAGTTTTGCTACTGTCCGTGCTTTGCTGTCCGTTAGTTTGACCATTTATTCTCTTATAGTTTTCAATACTGAAGTCAACGGTGGTACAGAATGTTCCATCTTCATCATCAGGTTTAGGTGATTCTTGTAAAAGTTTGGATAGTACAGCGCTCGGTGGTGCAAATGATTTGTTAGCGGTTTCTGATTCTATTATTCTAGTTTTTGAACGTTTTATTTTGGTGCCGGTTGCATCTTTGTTCTTTTTGGTAATAGTTAGAGTAGGTACAGAACTAGTTGAAGGTGCTATAGTTGTAGGAACTACAGTTGTAGGAGCTACATTTGTAGGAGCTACAGATGTAGAAGCTACATTTGTAGGAGCTCCAGATGTAGAAGCTACATTTGTAGGGGTTATAGTTGTATCTCCGTATATACGTGTGTTCTGTAAAACGATAGAATCCCCGTTTGTAGGAGCTACAGTCGCAGGAGTGACAGTTTTAGGAGGAGCGGTGGTACGCCTTACTGGATGTATACTTGTGTTACCTACCATCCTGTAAGGAGGTAGTGTTGCAGGACTCACGACAGTTATAGTAGTTACACATTTCTGACGAGATTTTTCACAAGCTCTATGGAGACTCTGAAAGAAAAAATGCAATGTGTTTTAAAAATGTCAAGAAATGTTATGTTTTTCACTCAGAATATTAGTATTTTTTTTTTAATGTTTGTCTATACTGTCACACAGCTGAGCAAAGGCCTCCCCAAAATCCTTCCAACCATCCTTTTTTAAGGGCACCTTGATCCAACCCTTGCGGTAAGCGTCTGGGTCATTTCGCCACCTCTTCCTGAGCCAGCCTCGGCGGTGCGATAGATACTGAGTAATGAGATGGTAAAAAAAAATACGGGACGGATTTGTGTCAAAAGGATCATTGTTAGTAGCTTATCCATTACATCTACCTGACCTTGAAAATCTAAACCAAGGTTTATGTGCAAAAACTTATTTTAATTGTAACTCAAACTGATGGTGAACTAACCTCAAAAGAAAACCCATCCTCCCTCCTTAGAACAATATCTTCACAGAGGGTATCTATCAGAATAGCCTTTTCTATGACGTCGACACCATTTTTAGAGTCAGCTATAAAATAATTTTTATCGAACGGCGCGCGAGGGTATAGCCATTTGTAAACTTCTTCAAATCTGTCCAGGTTTTTCTGTAATCAGAACATAACTTATGATTACTGGCTTATTGTAAACTTGCTGTTGCCCGCGACTTCGTCTGCGGTCCAGGATGAAAAGTAGCCTATGGTCTTCTCCAGACCATGGACCCTTGTGCCAAATTTCATCTGAATCCGTTCAGGCGTTTGAACGTGAAAGCGTAACAAACAAACTTACTTTCACATTTATAATATTAGTTAAGATTAGGATTGACAATAAACATCTTACAATTAAAAATAATTATATCAAATAGGTTTGTGTCACACCTGTAATCTTCTTAAGTCGCATGAAATAGTGGACGAGACTATTACCATTGGCCGGGCACAAATCCAGACGCAGGGCTGTTACTATAAAATTCCTTTTCCCAATAAAACTTTGCTCAAGCTGGGAATCGAACTCAGGACCCCTACGCTCAGTAGTAGCGCTTGCGACCACTAGATATACCTATAGACAAAATAAATAAATAAAATATAATATTCACTAACTTTCACATCAACTGAAGTGTTCCATATCTTGAAACAGGATTTAAAAGGTAGCTTCAGTATTGGATTGGGAGTTGTAACTTGATCCCCGTCCACTATGATGATGCTCCATTCGCGAGCACAGAACAGGTGCAGGTTGACCATAGTGTTGATCATCACCATTTTGTTGGTGAAAGGTTTTATTAACTCTATTGCCACTTCTGAAAAAAAAAACAAATGCTTGTTAAGGATGTCGGCCACATCATTAATGAAGTTTTTTTTCCAGTTCGTTACAGATTTCAGGGGGCAGTCAGACCGAGCTCGATAGCTGTCCATCCTTGCGTGCGTCTCTTTGTCACCTCATAAAATTATCATCAGTCTCCTAATAATTATGTCACGATGTCTTCGATCACCCGCGGTCTGGTTGCACCTTAAAGGTTTCGTCCAGAGTGAGTGCGTGGTGGCGGGCACGATTTGGTGTCCACCACAGTGCATCGCGAGTTCCACAGTGTAAATTGGTAAAACAATAGACAGTCGCTCGCTAGGTACTAGCTAGGCCCGTCACGCTAGGCGCCCGCCATAGTTCCAAATACCTCCTACTGGAGGCTCTATGTCGGGATCGTACGGTCCATGGCGCTCTATGGAGCGCCTGTATGGGCGTATAACCTGACGGCCCGCAACATTGCAATACTGAGAAGACCACAGAGAGCAATGGCCGTCAGGGTGATAAGAGGATACCGTACGGTGTTCTTCGAGGCGGCAAGCCTCTTGATCGGATCACCACCCTGGGATCTTGACGCCAAAATCCTAGCGTCACTATATCGGTGGCGCCGGTACACGCTGGAGCGGGGCGAGCATCTGATGCCTCGTCATGTCGAAGTGTACAGGGCTGAGCTCCGCCAGACCCTAGTGGTGGAGTTGGAGCGGCGAAGGGCACGCCACTATAGCGGCGGAAGACCCTTTATGAGAGTGGCTGGACAGACAGCATGGCGGCCTTACCTTCCGGCTGACCCAGGTATTGCCCGGACATGGATACTTCGGAAAGTATATGTGCCGCACAGGCCGAGAACGGACCATTGCAACTGTCTCGACGACACGACGCAGCACACGCTTGAGGAATACCCTGCTTGGGCTGTGCAGCGCCGTGACCTCGTCGCGGCGGTTGGTGCTACGGATACTATCTCGCTTCCGGACATGGTCAAGTCCATGGTCGGAAGTGAGAGCGCGTGGGACGCCGTCGCCACCTTCTGTGAGGAAGTTATGGTCGCGAAGGAGGCGGAGGAAAAGGAGAGAGAATACAACCTTCCTTCCAATCTGTAGCAGACGCACCCGGCGCCGGAGGGCGCGGAATGTTCTCCAGCCACCTTAGGGTGAGGCCTGCAGGCAACAGACTTGGGGAGTTTGTTGCCTGAACAGTGAAAGGCCCGAGACGGCGGCGCGCTGTGTTCCACGCGCTTCTCTCTCTAGAGGAATTCCGGCCGTATGCGACCGCTGAGGGTGACGGGGTCTGCATGAATCATGCGGGCCAAAACCTGGTCGGGGGAGCGTGACGAAATGTGCAAGCACTCCAGCACCCGGCTGAAGGTAGCAGAAAAACACCGTGTGGTTTTAGTTAGTAAGAGTCTGACTAAAACCAAGGGGGGTGGCGATCCATAAGGATTACCACACGATAAAAAAAAAAGACGCCCGCCATAGTCACATACTTATAGAATAATCTCAAGACTTTTTCACATGGGAGTATGCTGAAACTACAGAATACCTCTTGCTGCGATCCTTACATAATCCTTTTGCCTCGTTAACGTTCATACATCTGGTCATACACGCACGCCGGGGGTGGGTACCACTTGCCTAACCTTTCTGAAGAACATCACCAATAATGGTCACTTTACTAAACGCAGGGAGGGGTTGCCCTAGAGGATTAGGGCGTCCCCTCCCGGTGTTTTCATTCATTTGCTATAGTCACACATAATAATGAAACCGCAACGCCGGACGCAAATGGAGGTTTCCTTCGCGCCCGCGCAAGCTACTCGCCTTGAACGAGCCCAAAGGCTTACGCAAACGCAACCGCACCGCAAAATCCTCCAACATCATTTTCGTACGTTTTTTATAAACCATCGCACATACAGGCGGGCTGCACCGGGCTTTTTATATTGGAATGCGGTGCGCTGCGGCCTGATGCGGCTCTAATGTGCGCTAGCCTTAAATTAACGCGGCGAAATATAGAGCTACCTTGAACAAACACAGTTGCACTAAATCCCCAACCATCATCATCATGTCATCTTCCCTCGCAAGCAGCGGCGTCATCAAAGTTCATTTTGCTAGATATACATTACTATGGTACCTATATTTTTGATGTTTGTGTAACCAGGCAAAATATGGACTGTACCTAGATAAACCACCAACTTTTACAACTGGTAACACCTGTATTTTTTGCAAATAAATAATTCTTGATTTTCCATTTTCTACTGAAATCTCTCATTACTATTATTTATAATAAAACATTATTTTTTTATACACACCCATTCTTTCAACCGCATATCAGTGGTAACAATTTAATATTGTCAACGCCTTTATGTCGTAGCCGTAAGGGCGGTTTTCGTAGGGCAAGTATTACCACTGATGTGTAGATGACTGTAGATGAAAAATTCAAATCCAGAAGGATGCTTTTGTAGCACTTTTTTACATCTATTTCGTAACTTTCGCGAGAAAGCAAGCTTTGTATAGTGAAATCACTAAAAAGTCCGACAGACCTGTAAGCTGTAGGTATTCCAAGCATGAAAACAGTAGAAGGTAGCCAAGGTATTGTCTCACCATTGAACAAGCTGTCATTTGTCCAGGTGTCGAACCGATCAAGCCACTCCTTCTCACTCCCCTCCTGGCACAAGATTAATATAGGCCTATGGAGCAATGGGCGAACCGCTTTCACAAACAGACATATTTGAATATTCCTGCCAAAGCTGAATGGATCATTTAATATCACTCCATTTTTTCTCTGTAAAATAAAAATAATACATTTTATTGAATAATTAGCCTATTTTTTATAAAAATATCTAGGATTCAATGTAGCCTATGTGCTTCTCCAGGTCCCAGGCTACCTTCCTTTAAAATTTCATAACAATTGGTTCTGTGGTTTAAGCATGTAAAGCTAACAGACAGACAGACAAAAGTTACTTTTGCATTTATTATATTAAGTTTGGATGTCAAAATCTGGCAAAGAATGGGCTTTTCCTGTTCTCTTGGAGGAACAGAAGATGTGATCTTCAATTAACCTAATCAAAATATGGGTAGTATTTAAACGCAAATCAAAAAATATCCTTTTTCTATGCAATAAGATTCCGAATTCCCATCAAAATTACTGATTGCACAGCAAAATATTCAACTCAAAATATCACTAAACACACTACAATTTATTTTCGCAGCGTACAGCGATTTTTCCTAAAGCAAAAGCTTTTTCATCAATTTATTTTCTATTCCCAACGAGTACCACATTTTTTTAAATAAAAAATCTATTACTAACGAATACCAAAGCGTGACTTTTTGTACACTCAGCTACACAAAGTTTTATTTAAATTGCGTTTAACCGAAATCTAGGGTAATCTAAATATAGGGTTAGGGTTAATAAGCTGGTCGACGGAGCCCCGCTACGCGGGGCTCCTATTTCTGTCTAAAGGGTTTAAAGGAACCTAACCAACCGAACCTCGGGATGCCACTGACGTCGACCATCTAGGGTTAGTATTTTCGGGAACATTTAGGTATTGGATGGGAATAGAGCATTTTTACGACAAACGGCTGATCGGAGACAAATACATAATACTCACACGCTATGAATGTGAGTATTATGTATGTACGGTCTGGTTGATTTGCTGTGCAGTCAGTATTTAATTTGCTGTGCAGTCAGTATTTAAATGATGGAAATAAATTGATAGGTGATTATTTATTTGATGTGCAATTAATAATATCCCTCAAAATATTAAACCTACAAAATCATACGTCATTTATTCAAAGTGGGCTGGGAATCAGCACTTCTTGAATGTCATAATTACATAAGACAGTCCTCAAAACGCGCGCCCTGCACTACTTCCTAGAGCTTTAGCCGGGAAGAAAAAGTGACACAACAAACTCCCCAGGAGCACAGCTGTCTGTCAGGTTCAGTTAGAAGAACTTGATTGTGTTTTGTAATACAATCTTTTAATATTTTTGTTTGATATTTACCCTTCTAAACTGCTTGTAGAGAAAGCGTATGCCATCAATGGTCTGCTGTGGTATTTTATCATTGTCAATGTAAATGGTATCCTCTTTGCCCTGCGCGAGGTACAGCCGATCAATAATATTTGGGTTGCGGATCATTTTGAATTAATGTAAATGAATGTAACTGAAATCAATGTTAGGACACTGTATTATTAATCTGATTTTTCATGAAAGTTTAGTTTGTAGGTAACATAGTATTTTTTTGCCAGAACCAGCACTTTATTTAAAGAATGCAAGAACATACACTATTAGTTTATTATGTTAGCCAACTTCTCTTTACAGTATTTACTAAAGCAAGTACAAAACACAACCGAACTGACTATGTTAATGAAGATTTCTCCAAATACATTCTACTGAGATTCAAATCTGTGGGCGGCTACTAAGAATATACTTATTGATCTTTATTCCTATTAGAAGGCGTAAAATGTGGGATTGATAAGCCTTATGAAATAAATCTTCAATTCTGTTGACTTCAACATGGCATACCAGGACATAAATAAAGCAGGATCTTAGAGGTTTGGAAATTGAAGTTAAATTGAAGTTTGCTGGTAATGCCAGTGCTAAGCTAGGCTGTAGTGTGCTCTTTGTCCACTTAAAATTATAAAACAGTCAGGGATTAATTGCAGGTAAAAAATAACTTTGTATGTTAATAAATAAAGTACTTACTGCGAAAGTAGGTTTACGACGGTAAGTTTTGATTCAATCTATTTAAAATAGACAGCGTCATGATTAAAATGTAAAGCATTTCTAAATAAAATAGGGCCACAAACACTGATACACTTGTTTTGTGTACCTCTATGTCTTCAAACTCTTGCATGATGTGCCTGTTACGATAAACATGATCCCAAAACATGGAAACAGATTGTTAAAATAAAAACGTTTAAAACTTGTTTACACACCGAAACTACACGTATGACTAGTTGAGTTCTCTTTGCATTATAAAGAAATATGCAAATTAATTCATACACAGGCAAATACACAACAAACCCCAGTAATAATAATAATAATACTCTTTGAACCACAGAAACAAACTTGTTATCAGAATAGTAGTACCATAATATCTAGCATAATATACTGCTGACAATTTAAAATGTTGACTATACACGTTGTCTGTGCAACCAAAATCGGTGTAATTGCTAACATTTCGAAGGGTATTCAATTTCGTTGTGTTATATTTTGACAGCTCACAAAATTCATTCCTGTTGACGCCATTGTAGGCAAGCAAAAGTATAAAAACTGTACAGCCTGTAATTTATAATTTATTTTTATATTTATACAGATTGGTCCAAAAGGAGTAGTGAGAGGAATGTTAGATACATCAAATTATCTTAGTAAACTTAAATTCTCAAAAATAAAAAGTTACAAATGTCAACCGACAACGCCCGTCAGAGGTATCATCATCGTATCATAACTGGTTTTTCGACTCTGTATTTCTCGAACGTAAATTCCTTCGAATTCGATTTTTTTTTTTGTATCTTATTAATGATAGAAAGATGATTATTTTATGTTTGAAAGAATATTCCAGAACAATGAAAATTGCAAAACAAAGTGTAAAAACTATTTGGACCACCTGTATCTCTACATAAGTCGCTTTCGCCGTCGACGCGGCGAGCACTTTCAGTCTGAAATAATTTTAAACTTTATCTACATACTTAAAAGATCAGTATCGCTTGAAAACCTTGAAAAAGTCGCGAGGCCGCCTGCGGGGACGCGTGCGGCCGCGCGCCACGCGCGTCTTGTCGGTGGTTCTGACCCGCGGCTGCCAGCGCGACGCGAGGCTGCTCGCGGCACCGCGGGCGGCCGCGCGCTCCTCAGCCGCGCCGCACCACTGAGCGCACCATTTCTCTGTAGTCTAGCGACGGGATACGTTGTGTCGTCAGAAATAAATATTTTAAAACACGATGGTATTGTACTGCGTTAAACAAAAAATGGATACTTCTTCTTCTTCTTCCGCAATAAGTGCTATAATAACCAATTCCATCATATTCACTCCAAACACACGAGTTTCCTTGCCGAATGGAGAAACTAAACTAGTCAAGAGGAGACTAGGCGCGTGGGGTCTAGAGGTCGCGCGAGGCCGCCAGTGGCGACGCCGGGGGCCGCTGGCGTGGCTTGAGTTTATGTATTTGAACCTTTAAGTGGCTCTGTGTTATTTATATATTATACTAGCGACCCGCCCCGGCTTCGCACGGGTGCAACGTAGATACTAATGTGGTGTCAGTGTGGAGTGATTTGGGCTCGCCACAATTGCGGCGGTAATAAGTCCCCCCCCCTCTTTCAGAAGTGGATTGCGAAGCGCCACGGCGTCCTCACCTTCCGCCTGACGCAGGTCCTCACCGGACATGGCTGTTCTAGGAGGTTCCTGTTTCGTATAAGGCGGGAGGAAACGGCCCGGTGTTACCACTGTGTGGATCGCCCGGAGGACACGGTGTAGGTCTGCCCGGCTTGGGCATATCACCGCCGTGTCCTCTCGGGGGCGATCGGCGGCGGCAATCTCTCGCGTCTGGCACTGGTCCAGACCATGGTACGGAGCGAGAGGGCATGGGAAGCTGTCACCTCCTTCTGCAAAGCAGTAATGCTTGCGAAGGAGGAGGCAGAGCGCGGGAGGGTGAGGCAATCGTTGCGCCCTCACGCCCCTAGTCGCCGCAGGAGGAGACGCCCTGTGCGTCGGGAATCAGTAGCCAATTCCCGGCTACCGTAGGCGCGAGCTTGCAGACGGCGAGCAATTGGTAGCTCGCCGTCCGGTAAGGACCAGGCCCGGGTCGACGGCGCGTCGTGTTCCACGCGCGCCTGAAAGATATGTCAGCACCATTGACGGTGTCCGATAGGGCCGATGCCTGCCGGGGTCGCGGAATGTTCGAAAGAGTTACCGTGGTCCTGGCGCACAGGCAACTGAAGGAACACCGGTGGGTTTTAGTCAGTAAAACTCTGACACGCCCTTCCGCTCCAGCCAGAGCCGGAGAAGTCATTTGATGATATACCACACACAAAAAAAAAGTGGGGTGATTAATAATATTAAATATGTTACTAAATATCAGTATAAAGGCAGCGATTGAGACACTTTCAGCATACAATCACCAATAATAAGCTGAAAATGTCTTGATCGCTATCTTTATTTATAAGTAGCTACGAATGTAGTAACATATTGAATTTGATTAATACGCACGCGCCACGCCCGCCGACCGCTGCCACCCGGGACTGGCGTACGGCCCGATGCGCCATGCGCGGCGGGCCGCTCGGCCCCCGCATTTTAAGTCTGTGATATCTTCTAAAATATTCATTTTAATGTTACGCTGTAAAGCGCAATTTTGATCGACATTAACAAATGCTTAATGTATCTTACGTATTTACTTGGTTAAGGAATAATACTGTATTGTTTAAAATAGCTTCGTAAATAACCCATTATTTTTTTGTAATAATTATGCAAAAGATAAAAATGGTTACTGTGGGTTATCCTTATCCTTAGGACAGAGACATTTTAGCATTTTTACATTAGCCATTTTTGTAGATATTTTTAGGATATACAATTCCGTAGTACCTACATTATTTTGATCAATCTATAGTAAGGTTTGGCCAGTTTGCAATGTAAGCGCACAAAAATATGTCTTTACGACATCACATTACAAATCTTTGAAATTTTCGGCTTTTCTCTACCATAATATGCATGTAAGTATTTTACATTTACACCTTCCTCTTGAATCACTCTGTCTATTGATGAAAACCGAATTAAAATCCGTTGCGGAGTTACAAAGATCTAGGCGTACCGACGCACAGACTGGTAAAACGACCAAAAACTTGGCCAAAAATATTTTGTTTCTTTTTCTTTATTAGATAGGTGGCCCATGACGAGAAATGATATTTTTCATAAAAAAATATAATTTTGAATATATTTGGAGGAGAAAAATAAAAAAATATAATTAAATAGGGATTTTTTTATTGTAGTAACAAAGAATAAAATATACGTTGAAATACAGCGAAACTATGACTTCTTCAATTCTAGATTAACAAGAATAAACAAAAAAAAACTTAAATTAAAAAAAAAAAAAATTAGGTACATTATCACTTATTGTCTAATCTTCAGGTATAAAGAAACCTGCTGCTTCTTTAGTGAAAGCCTGTTTATTTTTATTCCTCTTTTTCTCACTTTGTCGGCTACTTATGAAAGGGTCAGATGTCAGAAGAAGCCGGTTCAGCACATCTTCATTGCAGGCTTTTCTAGAAAACTTCCTAGAGAAGCTTTCCCTATATAGTCGGAAGTGCTTGTTGCGGGCCTCCGCAGCCTCTTCTGACAATTGACCAATAGGCAGAAGCGCGTGAGATATTATACTTGAAGAGTGTACCAATATTTTATGTACAGTAGGACTCATTGGTTGCCAGCTGTACAAGTTAATGTAGTAATGCGCTACATCCATTGTGTAGGCAGACATTTTTTTTAAATCTATTTTATATCCTGACGATATGACTTCTAAAATTGTTCTAAATTTTTTAATAAGGTCTTCGTCAATACCTGTGATGGATGCTGCTGTTTCTGGGTCGGAAAAGAATTTGCGAGAGGTATTCCCGTCATTCGTGTTTCCGTACCCAGCCTTGGGAATGTCTACTAGTAAACCCATTTTTTCCCGGAATTCTTCTTGTATCGCTGACTTGGCGGTTTTGATTTTATCTTTATCTTCTTTTCCAGATATCCGTCCCTTATTTACACCCGCTCTTATTTTATAAGACAAATGTAATAAAAATTCGAAAAAACGGATTCGCGCGTGTAAAATAGACAATCCGAATTTAAAAGTTTCTGGATTTTCCGGTTGTTGCGATGATGTTCCCAAATCGTTGAAACCTTTAGACGTTTTACCACATACATAGCAGCGCAATGTTGAACTCGTGTTAGTGGCCGCGTTACACACTTTTCCGTCGATCATTGTTGGGAGTAACACATGCTTAATTCGAATATTTTCATTAACAACTGTAGGCTGAAGAGACTTTATTTGGTTCTCAATATGATCGATTTCTTCGTTAGTGACGTCTTTATCTTCTTTTACATACCGAAACCTCACGGGCCGGCAGAATCTTGGTGAAGATGGTTGGGGATTCTGCCATATGATTTTAGTACCGTATGTGAGCCGAAGTGGTACCATAGAACTCATAAATATGTTTGCGTCACTATTACCATCTTCCTCGAATTTTTGCTTGTATTGATTTTGGGTAGACCCATCGCATCCCCATTTATAAATCAGTACAAACTCAGCGTTTGGCTCCAGTCGTTCGAGAACTGGTTCTAAATATTTGCACAGCCGCGAAGCTGTGTGATCAAGCAGATCTTGTAGTATCACCTCTGCAACCGTCTCATTCACGTTTTTCGGTGGATAACAATCCTGTTTTGCCCTCTGGACATAAGTATAACAAGGGTATACGTCTTTATTTGCCTGATGTATCACCTCGTATTGACTTAAGGTCATGTCGGCTTCCACGAAAATCATTAGGGCATCTTCTGGCGTATGCTTTTTGGTAGTAGTAGTTTTACTACCAATAGCAGCTGCCTTGCGGAACTTTGTTGCTCGGGTAGGGCTTTTTGTCACTTCTTGAATCACAGAGGCAACATCGGCGTTACCTGCAGCTCTTTGGCTCATTTGTGCCGCGTAAGTGAGTTGCTCCACTGACACGTTTTGTCTAAGTGATATTGTTTTACGGCGCTTTGACCGATCACTTAATTCTCCGAATTCTTTAGATGGACGACCCTTGGAACTTCCTGGAATCGGCCCGGCAGGTAAAGTGACGTCTTCGTTAAGCCATTCCTCGTTTTTTTCCAGGAAACGGGTCTCCGTACTGTTGCACGCTAACCACTTACGTTTATATACCATTTTAAATGACTTGATTGTTTTGAAAAGTTCGTCATTTTTTTCAGCAGGGCACTTTGTCACTTCCACTAACTTCTTGTCCAAATCTTGGAGCTTTCCGTCAAGCAATCGCTGCGGACTAGCTCTAACTAATTCATGAAGCTCTTTCCTAGTCATAGATATGACACAATGTAGAGAGTCTGAAACAATCAAAATAATTGTTAAAAAATCGCGGGTAAAGAGACAGTTTTCAGAGTTAAAATTATCTTTTATGTGAATATATGTGAATGTTTTTGCTACCTAGTATAATTGCACATATCCTCTAGTTTATTGAAATATTACTACGATGCAGTGGCGATGAGTTGCACATATTTAAAAACACGAATTTATCAAAATATTAAGGAAAAATTCAATATTTTTAGGCATGTTGATATACTGCAAAGTAGATCATGAATAAGCTCTCATAATAAATAAAACGGATCATAGAATGTAGTACATACCTTGATTGATAGAATCCATAGCACTTTTTGTATCTTGAATCACTTTGCACATAAACTATGGCACGGAGAAATAATGATTTTTTAGAGTTGCCGCGAACAGAGACGAGTGTTGTCAACAAGCGCTAAGTTCCGACTGTCCGTGTAGCGGACGGGGACTCGGAAGCAGGTAGAGATTTTACCTAGTGACGCGTGGATTATCTACCTTTTATGGGATTAAGTTGGAAGTCTAGTAGAACATTTCGAGAAATTTGATTAATGGCCAGGTTTTGAGTCGTTTTACCAGTCTGTGCGTCGCTGCCATTCCGGTGTGACTCGGCCCTTAGTTTCGACCCGATTCACCACGTTTGACAGTAGCACACGTATAATTATACGTGTGCTACTACATTGATAACCATTGATAACCTACTACGCTAGACCCATATACGGTATAAGGGTCTAGCGTAGTAGATACTTCGTCCATTTTGGTTTGTTTGACGTGACACCGGAAATGTGACTGTAATTTATGTAGTTTTAGTTATTTTTGGGATAAAAAGTTACCTGTATTAAAATTGACAGAAATAAATTCAGTAAACGAGTCTGAACAAACTACTTTCTTAATGTGCATTAATTCCATTGTATTTAATAAGGTACAATAAGTACAATACACTTTTTAGGAAGTCAGCGTTCAACCGAGTGCGTGCTGAAAAGGTGTTGGTGGTAAATGGGTAAAATGAGAACTCGTTACAAAGTATATTAAAATCCTTACTCGCTCGCACTATGCTTGAGATTTGCTTGTAGTTGCGAGAAGAATAATGAATGGAGATAATATGGGGACCACATTGTTGCCATTGTGAATAAAATTTATCAAGATCCAAAAATAAATTCATTTATTAATTATAAACAAAATACAAACTGGATAACAGGCATTCTGGATCTACTGTGTATATAGCACCTTCTCTTACAATATATACGGGAAACATGATCGAGTATCAAGAATAATAACAAAATTATTCATTCTTGAAGTTTGGTGGCCTTTTCTCAACGAAAGCTGTCATGCCCTCTTTGCGGTCCTCCTGTAACAGAACAGAAACATAATAATTAATATTACCGTATGTGTTTATTACCTATTTCCATAAAACAGGTATCTAGTGTCTTATCATGTTATGCAAAAATCGACCACACGGCGCATCACTACACTGGCTGATACAAAAACACAAAAATGGACAAAACTAGATGTTGGTATATACAGGGTCAAATTAAATTAGCTAGTGAAACTCCGCAGACGTGATGGGTATCGATATCTAAACATTATGAAACAAAAAATAATAATAATTTGATGATTTTTTTTTGTGGGGTCATCGACCGCTGTTAGTGCATTCACTCGAAAACCAGTTTACAAAAATCCGTTTTTTTTTGCGTAAACTTTACAGACATGATTATATCGATATCTAAACATACTTCTAGTAACAACACTACCAGCGATCTTAGACCCCTAAAAAAACCCCAAATCTTTTATTTTTTTCGTTATACATACATCGGTACTCAACACGTCTGCAGAGTTTCGCTAGCTTATTTAATTTGACCCTGTATATGAGATTTATAAACTCCAATGCCGCTGCCGCGCCGTTTGACCGATCATCATGAAAGTTGGCACATAATTATATGTATTTTTTCATGGAAAAGGTTTTGATAGGGTTTTTGTTCGAACATGCGGACGAAGCCACGTGCTAAAGCTAGTAACATTTATAAAGTCCCGCTCCGAACACATACCTACAAAGGACTACCCTTCAGTTTTAGGGCGTATGATACGGCCATAATTTGTTTCTATTATTTTTGGTAAACGCAAATACAAACTTACAGTAGCGAAAGTTCCATAGAAGTAAGCCTTTTCGAAGAGCAGTCCTGACTTTAGGGTGGTCTCATAGGCCTGGTTTACTGCTGCCTTGGCCATCTTCACGATTAGGGGGGAGTGGGTGCCGATCCTCTCGGCCAGTTTGATAGTCTCCTCCAGGAGTTTGTCAACGGGGAAGACGCGGCTGACCAGACCTGGGGAAGAAAAGGTATATTTAAAAAAAACTTTTTTGCATTAAAAACAAGACTTCCAAAAAAATAATAATAAAACGTGAAAAATAACTTAATATCGGAAGTCGGTGTCTTTGGTTTTATATTTTCGTTTTTTGCCACCGACTTCCGAAATTAAAGTTATTTTTCACTTTATTTGTTACTATTTAGTAATTTTTTTTGGAAGTCGGATTTAATAGGTACATGAGGTACATGATGGCCACCACAGAACCTGGCGTTCGAATGACGTTGACGGAGGAGTTGGTAAACATTAGTGCAGTTGTTTTGTGAAAAATAAAAGCTTGTAAAAACAATTGCTATGTGTCGAGTATGTATAAGTTTGGGTTGCATGTGTGTATAAGTTTGCATCCTAATAACCGCATCTTCTGCATGTGCATATTTTTGCGGTCGGGAGGGCGGTGGGATCATTCTGACTGGATCTAGTTATTGGGGAATTAAAACTAAATATTTTTACCAAACATATTATTTTCTTGAATATCCGACTTACCCATCCTTTCAGCTTCAGTGGCATCAATGAAGTTGCCGGTCAGGACGATTTCCATCGCCTTAGACTTGCCGACGTATCTGGGCAAGCGCTGGGTGCCGCCAGCCCCGGGAATGGTGCCGATGTTGATCTCTGGCTGTCCGAACCTAGCCTTCTCGCCTGCGTAGATGATGTCGCACAGCATAGCTAGCTCGCAGCCGCCGCCGAGCTGTTGGAGATAGAAAAAGCCGACTTTTGTAAACGGGATTGCTGAGATTTGTGAGAATCCAGAGTTTCCTAATGGAAATGCTGATTTTGTTAATGGGGCGACAGGCGCGACGCGACTCTTGTAGAACAATTTCCATAAAAAAATGTTCTACTAGAGTCGCGTCGCGCCTGTTTGCGAGAGCCTTTAGGCCGTTTTTGCTGATAGAAGTACATCTATATAAACTAAACTTTCTTCATCATTCCAAGAGCCCTGGCTGGGGGCCTTAATTTATTAGGGCAACCACAGGCATGCCCAGTTAAGCAGCCGACAACCTTTTAGGTTGACATGCAAGCAGCCATTAAAAAAAAAAATGTTCCAAGATGTGTTAGTGTGTGAAAGTTTATTTTGATATTATTACGACTCGGCCAGTCTGCACATACAAGCTTTCATTAATTCATTAATTTGTAGAATAAAGGTATCTTATGGTTAGGTTATTCGACGCCATCAGCTGCATATCTATTTTACTGCTTGTATTTTTTCAATGTTTGAAAACCAGCGGGGTAATTACGTAACACACTAACAGTAGGAATGGCTTTCATTTTGACAGTTCAACAACATTCATTGCGTTATTTACGTTGTTGAGCAGACAAATTTTTCGAACATATGTAGCAATGGGTTGCGAATAGGCTTCAAAATTATTCAAATTGTGATAGATAGTGTGTTACGTAATTAGGGTGCTGGTTGTAATTACTTACAGCGAATCCATTGACAGCAGCTATGAGAGGTTTGCCGCAGTTGGAGACATCTTCCCAGTCCCTGAGGAACCCTTTCTTTACATTCTGACTGTAAGTGTTGTTCTGCATCTCCTTGATGTCAGCACCAGCGGCAAAGGCCTTTTCGTTACCTTGGAGAGAAAGAGCTCTTATTTACTCATCCTTAAGGCACGTAACTGCACAGAGACGTTCCTTAGGCCTTTGGTTTTTCTGCCAGTCGAACTTATAAATATGTGAGTTGTGGTGTTTTTCTTTAGAGGCTTTAACAATGGTTTTTTTAACGTCTAACTTAGTGACATTTTCAGCCGTGAGTTTGATACTGGCTTAGAGTAATGTAAATATTTATCAGATGCATGTCATATAAGGGTGGACAACTATACTCATCAGTGGTTGGAACAAAGCTGCCGGTGATGATGGTCAGTAAAGTGAATATCTGAAGTCATTCTACTGGGTTTCCCTAAGGACTCTTGCAGCCCATTTTTATCAAGTAACATTATAAATTTTGACATCCTATATTTTTTAAGTATGTCATTGAAAGTATTATCTAAGCTACCTATCTGATTGGTGTATCATATATTTTATAGATAATGGTATTTGTACTGTTCAGCCACACTGGGTGTGTTTTTTTACGTAATACGCAGATAGTAAAAATGACACAGATAATACTTAATATATAAATGCATTTTTTACTTGCTAAAGTGACTATAAAAATTGGTAGGGATTTGATCAAGGTCAATTCATTTTACAAAGTTCAACTTTTTATCGTATTCTTTAAGTATATTAAATTATGCTGTATTATGTCATATTATGCTGTATTATGTTATATTATGCTGTATTATGTTATATTATGCTGTATGATGTTATATTATGCTGTATGATGCATACACTTGCGACGTTATGGCATAGCATGAGGGTGTTTTCCCCCCAAGAACAGCACGCCATCGCCCATGTTGCCCATGCGATGATGCGACTGCTAGACCAATAGCAAATCTAGTAATTTCAAACCAATCACATGCCAAGCGTACAAAACAGCCGCGACTAGGATTGCCGCCATTTTTTGTGAAGAATAAAGTATTTTTGATTTCGGTAGATCGAAAATAAAGTAGGTAAAGAGCTTCAAAAAGAGTACCTATTTATTTATTTTTTACTTATTTATCTTTAAAACACACTTTCTTTACTTTTCGCAACATTCTACAAATATTTGTCTTTCTTGAAGATAGTTACAGCCTCTTTGCAATCAAACTTTAAATTGAAACATTTGATCAGCTTGTTTTTAATCAAGTTTAGGAAAGCTTTGATTCGTTTCGTCTCTCCGCTTTTCGGGAGAAAAAGCCAGTAACAGTCGGAATTACGGAAATAGAGTATTTTAGCGCACTTTATTGGTGTCATAGATCATAAAGTACACCTACACGTAAAAGACGATAATACTCTATTTTAGAGTACGGGTGGTAATCCTAGCCGCAACGGGCAGCAGCGCAACGCATTTTCATACAAAAAAAGGGCGGTGGGTGCCTCCCGCCTGTAGTATGCGTTGATCCATAAAAAATGTACGAAAATGATGAAGAAGGATATTTGCAATTAGTTGCGTTGCGGCGCGCCCCGCTCGAATCTGCTTTAGCCTTAACTCGGCATTCTAAATTTAAATGAACTTACCAGTGATGACAATAGCAGCAATCTTTTCGTCAGCATCAAAATCCCTGACGGCCTGGCCTAGCTCGACAAAGAGCGGCCCACATAGAGCATTTAAGGCCTTAGGCCTGTTCAACTGGATAAGGCCTACATTCTTCTTGGTGCCAACAACATCTATTTTGATGTTTTCGTATGCTGGGCCTGTGGAACAAATTAAAAAGTTTAGCACGTCATTGTCGTCGTTAAGTACAAGTTGAAAAAGGATATGCCAGACTACAATCATCTGGTCATCTCTTGGCTGCCACGGCTTATTTTAATTTAATATTTGAATTGTTTTTGTCTCTTTATTACGGACGCTTTTAACGTTCTGCATTGTTCTCACATGCATAATTTCAACATGAATGATGTAACCAATATTTTGTAACCATATTTTAATTTAAAAGAGTGTCCATGGAGTTTCTTGCCCGTTCTTCTCCATAGGTACCTACCACGCTTTGGAATGGGCAACTAGCTTCATCTTTCTGACTGACCGACCCCTGACAATTCAAAAGTGCCTGTAATTGGTTTATTTGAAATAAATGCTATGAGTTTGAGTTTGAGTAGGTTATGGTAACACCAAACTTATCTAGATTTATAACAAAACTAGCTGAGCCCCGCGGTTTCAGCCACAGAGGTATGAAATGTACTTTACGGCCTATTCAAAAGTACCTGTAAATGGTTTATTTGAAATAAATGCTTTGAGTTTGAGTTTGACAAGCTTAGCTTTTTAACTCTTGTTATATGTTTTTAAGTTATTTCATCTTCGACATAGCTTGTTTGTGTATTACCTCATAGCGCAAAGATGTAAATTGTTTGCCTGCATGTCAAACTGTTTTGTTGGCTGTACTTAACATTTTAAAGTATGTCACCAGAGATATAGCAAATCATCATGTATTAAATAATTAAATTTATCTTCCACCAAAACAACTTTATTGTGATAAGAATAAAGATAAAAGTCAATACATTGTCAAGGCCAAAATAATGTTGCATGGTTACATAGATTTAATTTTGATTAGAACACGGATTTCATGATGGCCCAGTGGTTCAGGCCCTGCCTCGAGGTTGTGGGTTCATTTCCTGGCAAGTAGCAATGATACTTTTTCAATTCATATGTACTTTCTGAGTTTATCTTGTTCATTACTGACATCGGTAAAGGAAAACGTGAGAAAACATGCAGATTAAGTCAATATAAGTCTGAAATTGCCAGCCCTTGTACAAGTAGGGTTGCCAGGTCTGAAAACCGAAAATCCGGACAGACCAGCCAGTTTATCCGGACATTTGGGTGAAAAGGCCGGCCTCCATTAATTTTTTAGTCTTGGTATGTATAAGACGATTCTTTAAAAAAAAAACAACGTTTTTTTCTCATTTACCTTAAAATCTTCTTAAATTATAATGAAACACCAATAAAATTGAATTAATCAGTCTTCTTTAATATTAATCATTCAATATTCATTACAATATTAATTTCAATCATTGCAACGTGTGGTACTGGGATGGAGATAAAGAGTGGCGGGGCGACGGGCGTGTGGGGGGTTAAAAATATCGGTTTTTTATTCATATGGTGCTAGTCCCCTCGCTTGCGCTAGCGATACAGGGTGAGGCAGGCGAAACGGAAACCAACACATGACAAATGTAAAATAAAAATATTAAAATTTAAAAAGCCGGACAGGCCAGTCACATTCTAATTTGGCCGCACGCACAATCAAAAAGCCTGACTGTGTCCGGCTTTATCCGGACGCCTGGCAACGCTATGCACAAGCATGGTGACCAATGCTTGTGACTTCTCTGTATGAGAAGAGGCTTTTGCCCTGCAGTGGGACAATAATAGGCTGGTAATTGGTATTAATAATAAAATTTGCTATTGCCATAATTACAGACAGCTTACTAAACTTAAAGTTATGTTTTTTTTTAAATACCTACTCCCGCTAGATAAGCAATTAAAAAAAAAACAACATAACTGTAACTCTGTCTTTAACTTAAATTCTTGGGATTTCACAAATAAATCTCTTCGGAGCTCGGGTTCAGAAGTGATTTATTTATGAAATCATAAGAGGCAACTGGTCAAAATCTAATATTGTCATAATGGTGCTTGTACCTAAATTAGCATCTCAACAGCTAATCTCAGCATTGGTGCCAAACATAAGAGTGTAATAGAATAATCTTCAGACAAGGATCGGTACCTAGTGTAGGATTACTTAAAGAAGTTATTGTAAGTCTATATGGAGGAAAATGATATTTCAAAGATATATAAAACAATAAGTGATCTGTAGCTATACACTGGCTATTGTGTATAAAGAACACTCATTGCTTTATAAGGTCTTAAAATATTTCTACTGAAGTCAACTCCATATTGAGATTATTGATAACAGTTATTTTAAGTCTGTTATCGCTTACATCATACCATCTAAGCCCAATAAGACACAATATGCCTCGAGAAAATATTTGTCAAAAAGGTTTTGCTTACCAGTGCTGTAGAATTTAACAAAACCGGTATTTGTGGCTGCTACTCTGTTCACCACATTCTTTCCCAGCAAAACACGAGTTACTGCACCGACAGAGGCCATTTTCTGTGATTGGTATTATTTAACGACTACAACGTCGCCTTTCTTAAGCAATACTGGAACGATTTATCAGTCGATAAAAGTAAAACACCGGCGAAAATAACTTCGGAAGAATGAACTTTGGTACTGTGATAAGTAATTGATAAGAATTTAAATGAGGACTGAGAAAGAAACAGATATATTCGTTGCTGTAATGTGTGAGAGAGAAGTAAATTAGTTACATTCCTTCGAGATTCATAATACGACTGGTTACAGCAGTACGCCATATATGTGTTAACGTTAGGAAATGTAAAACATTGCTATTTGGCTGCTTTTTATTTTTTATTCAATGGGTTGAAATGTCAAATGCGTTTAGTTAGGTGCGACTCTCGTTGTTATTTGCCCATAATATTTGTTTTTATTTGTTACTAGCTTCTGCCCGCGGCTTCGCCCGCGTGGATGTCGTAAGTTATTCCACGGGAATGAAATTTATGTTCCCAAATAATTTCAAAGAAAGAAATAAACAATAGCGAATGAAGGCTCCCAGAGACAGGCGCGACGCAACAGCGCTACACAAAGGCGCCGCTCGCCGCGCAACACGCGGTGCCTTTGTGTCGGGCGTCGCGTCGCGCCAGCGTGTACGAGCCTTGAGTAAAGAATAACATTTTTAAAACAATGTGATTGTTGTAAGATCAGTAACTAAACGCAACAACATGTTGACAATGACGTTTGACAAAACATAAACAAACAAATTTATAACCTCAATTAGTTGCAGTTTTAGTTTTGCAAAGATCAATAGAACGTTTATTTGCATTATTTAATTAAAATAGACGCTTATTAACTAGTTGATGCTCATCGAAAATGGCGGCAAAAAAATATAAATTTTTCATTCTGACCGGCGAACCTGGTTCGGTAAACACAATAAAAATTAATCTTCATATATGTATCGCCTTAAAAAGCTTATTTTATTTTTAGGAGTTGGTAAGACTACGTTGACAATGAAGCTATCAACGGAAATCGCAGGCAAGGGTGTCAAGACTACGGGATTTTATACTGAAGAAGTTAGAAAAAATCGAACAAGGGAGGGATTCGATGTAGTAACTCTGGATGGTACTAGAGGCCGTCTAGCAAGAGATCAGAGCCTGTTGGATGGGCCAGTCAAATATAAAGTTGGAAAATACGGCGTTTTAATACAAGAGTTTGAGAATGTTGCATTGCCCTCTTTAGTAAAGGTGAAAACAGTTGAAATGTACATAACTTGGAAGTTATTTTTATTGATAAGTTTGATATAGAGGATTATTAAAGGATGGTGAAGGAAGACAGTCCTTGATGTGATTTAGGAAGGGCCAACAAGTGGCTAAGGACTCGAATTAAAATCACTTACCTAGGATTAAGTACTTTTCAGCCATATTTGTCCAGACATGTATGGCTTTGTGGCCCCCCATCCGGAATTTGTCAGAAGGAGATTTTTGTAGAGAATAGAAAAGCTAAATAAGTACTGAAAAAAAAAAAGGATTAAAAAGTAAAATGTCCAGACTTTTTTTGCAATGTCTGGCTTTTTAACAGGACTTTTCAAATTTTGATATGGTAACCATATTCCCACCTCATAATAAAAAATATTAAGTAATAGAATATTTATTTTCAGCCAGATAACACACAGGCCCATTTACTGGTCATAGATGAAATAGGAAAAATGGAGTTCTTCAGTGAGCCGTTCAAGACTGCAATAAGAACAATATTTAATCCTTCATCTAACTGCATCGTGCTGGCCACCATTCCTGTCAGGAGGGGTGATCAGTTAATTGAGTCTATAAGACATAATAGCCAAGCCAAAGTTTGGATGGTAAGCAATATGATGGCCTTGAGCTTATATTTTAAAAGGACAGATTTTTAGTCCATAATTCAACTATTTTCATCCCATAGGTAATAGGTAATACGGGCTGGTGTCCGCAACTCCACGTCAATGCGCGTATTTTGCGTACGGGTGGGAAAATCGATCATTCGATCCACCCCAGCTCCTCGAAGAAGGCCAGCAACGCCTTGGTGTTGCTGACAATCTCACGTAGGGTACCTGGGTTACCGAAGTACTTTGCCCTGTACGTGGCGACCACCGGGCAGTTTAGAAGCACATGAGCTGCTGTTTCGTCGTCCTCCATGCAGGCCCTGCACAGCGGACTGTCTGTGACTCCTATGACAAAGAGGTGTTTATTAAATGACCCATGGCCAGTTAAAGCTGTTGTAACTGTACGTAACTGTTGTTTAGTTAGTCGGAGAACCTGTTTCGCAAGGCGGCCATCAATTGTAGGGAGGGCTTCCTTAGCCTGCCTGCACTCACCTTGGTCCACCCACAGTTTGTGATGTTGGTCCCTGGTGCGTTTCCTTACCAGAGTGCGTAAGTACCCAAAGGGGAGTGGCACGATGGGTTCAGGTCCCACTGGTGCCACGCTCGACCCCCTCTGGCAAGTTCGTTAGCTGCGACATTACCTAGCGAGCCGCTGTGTCCCTTGATCCATTGAATGGTTATGTTATTGAGGCTGCCCACCTGGTTGAGGCGCTGGTGGCACTCGTATATTAGCCCAGAATCAACTGTGTGACTGTTTAGCGCTTGCAGAACAGCCATGCTGTCTGAGAGTATGCGGATTGAGTGGTCCTTAACTTCCCTGGTCATGATGGCCGAAGCGGCTAGAGAAATACCCATGCACTCGGCCTGGAACACTGTGTTATGGACCCCCAATGGTGTGGCTATGTGTATATTGAAGTCCTCCGAGAAGATCCCAGCACCTGTGCCACTACCTGTTTTAGATCCATCCGTGAAGATGCGCAGCTCTGCAGGGCACAAGCCCTCGCAACGGCGATCCTCGTAAAGTTGGATTTTGTATTTTTTATCAAAGATAAATTGTTTGGGTACCCGGTCATTAATGGCTTTTCATCCCATTCAATTTGAAACATCATTTATACCCATTATCATACTCCTGCTGCTATCTCAGTTATGGGCCTATTCAAATGCTTGTTTCCAAGTGATGTTATTTCATCAAATTTACGCTAGTGTTAATTCTGAAATCAACCTAATGAGGTTGATTTCAGAATGACTAGTACTATTAAAAAGCCATTAAAATTAATGTTTGCACAACAACTCATCTTTTATTAATTGAAATTAATAAAAGTTATAATGCAAACTGAACTTTATGTGTCGGTATTAAAGTTGTTTCTCCAAAAAATTATATTTATTTACATGTTTGGAAACTAAATTGCAAATTCAGTATAAATATTGTAATTCACGAATGCGCTTCATGTGACTTATATCATTGTTATAGGGTATTAATTGGAATAATCGACGCACGTTCGTGAAATATAACATTTGTACTTACATACTTGTTTTTAAATACAAACATTATATTATTTTCAGGTAACCAGAGAGAATAGAAACAGCATTCATGAAGAAATACTGAAGGAAATAAACACAGCAATAAACTTTATACTATGAACTATTTATTCAAATATAATATAGGTATATACAAGGCCATAACACTTTTTGTTTTATTATTAACCTTTGTACCATATGTACCATTATATGATTACTATGGTAGCAACCAGATTTTGTAAGATGCCATCACGGACTAGAAACAAAAGAAGGATTCCGCGCCACGCGTATCGAAAGTGAAGCACTATAAGTATGCCGGACCGTTTGTACAAACATGCCTCACGCACACATTTATATCATAAGGTGCCATTACGCGGCACTACGGCGTCATTGTAGGTACTGTTTACATCAAGTAATAAAATAAAATAATGCCTTCTTGTGTTGTGTAATGGTGTAAAAATAATTCTACATCCCAGAAACAGTGTCAAGGAATAACATATCACAAGTAAGTCACTTACACACACACACATGGATCGGTACGTGCTTCACTTTCGATATGCGTGGCGCGGAGTCCTTTTTTTTTCTAGTCTGGGGATGCCATTGTAGTTAGCATTCAACAGCTTGTATAAGTTACAAAATGACCTTAAAAGGCACAGATGGTCAGTTTCTACCTTTAAATTCGCATGTCCTCACCAAAACCCATACCGTGTTTATATAGGCTGGCAGACATCGCAACCCGTTACCATAGATACAGCACTTACATGATTCTGGACCCCCTGTGTCGAAATTTGCCGTTGGTTATTTTAAAAGAATCTGCTGTTTTCTCCAAAAGTGCAATACCTACACGATCAAAATGGAACAGCATTTTTTTTTTAATAACCGGCGAAAGCTTTTAACTCAGGGGGGTTCAGAATTATGTACTGAATCCATGATAACAGGTTCTGTGTCGATGTCCCTGCCACCGTGTGCCAAAAAGAAGAAAAAAAAAATACATAACTTCCTCCTTTTTTTTTGAAGTCGGTTTAAATGTGGTGCCGACTCCTCAGGACCTCTGACTTGGAAACGCGCCACTGCACTGCACTACAAGTTCCTCAAACTACACACCATTTTTCGTTCAAGAAAAACGATAATATGGTAAGCTTAAAGCACCTGTCCCACTGCCGACGAGGAAGCGACTAGCTATCAACGATTTTCCCGCTCAAGAAAAGTACAAAAGATTGTAGGTCACGTGTAAGTAAAAGAGATAGAATACCCTTTATTACGTACACCAAAAATAAAATACATACATACATTTACAGTTTATCGCTGATTGTTCACACCGCCGCCGCACCGTCGCCGGCGAGTACTTGTTTGTCGCAGCGACAAGCGCTATCAAAGAGAGTACCTACTACTCGCTCAGCGAGGCTGGCTCGGCGGGCAGAATACTCACTGATTGACTCACGCTTGCCAGCCACACTCACGCATACCAGCGAGTAATCGCTCGTCGCAGTCGCGCACTCGCAGTTCGCAAACTCGTATTCAGTTGCTATCTCTACTCGCTTCACGTTAATCGCCGGCGGAGGGGCACGTGTCTAAGTTATTTGCAGGCTATTATACCTGCACCTTAGGGTACACGTTACGTAACACACTATCTATCACAATCTGAATCATTTTGAAGCCTATTGCTAATCCATTGCGTCATATGTTCGAAAAATTTGTCTGCTCAACAACGTAAATAACGCAATGAATGTTGTTGAACTGTCAAAATGAAACCCATTCCTACTGTTAGTGTGTTACGTAATTACCTCGCTGTTACGCGATACCTCTAGATCTAGATGCCTACGAAGGCCGAGGCGATTACTTCGTGAAGCAAATAATACTAAACAGTCTCATCATTTCGGTGCATGCATCCAGTCGAAATTGAATCGAACTGGCGCTGGTTCGTCTATTCAAATTCATCTGGTAGCCTAAAAAGCAAAAAAAAAAAAACTAACTGGCTTCTATATATTATGGATGAGTAGGATTTACTAGTAATTGTATGATAAATTGATAACCTAAGATTCTTAGGCCTGTATTAAATATCCAATTTAATGCTGTCAAATAAATGAAACTAATGATAACATCACGCTTGCTTCCCCAGAAGGTGGGCAGAGTTGTATATACACACATTTCAACAGTTAACATTTAAATAGTTCTTTGAGAGATTCTTAACTCGTTTCATTATTAATACAGGCCATGGGACTTACACTAAATAAAGAAAATATTATAAAGACTTCTGAAAGGGCTTTTTCGGCCCCTTAATACATGCAACAACAATAATTAAATGAACAAAAATTGTAACAACAAAATTGAACAATGAAAATTATAGATATTCATAATATAGTAGTAAAGTATTAATATACACATAAGCATCTACAGTCAGTTTCTTTTAACTAAAAGTGTAATAATGAGATCTCTAACAACGAGATTTATCTCTTGATGACTAATATTCCTTTTAATTGGTGGATGATACACAAAATACTGAGTATTAATCTGGATTAGATTAGCTAAAAGTCTATTTTGTTAATTTTGAATCGATATTAACGTAATAGCATAGGGATCAAGTTAAAGACCAAAGTTCTGAATCAGGGGGCTTCCTACCCATAAAAAAAAAAGTAAACGTGGCCAGATAAGTTTCACACGTTTTCTGGAACGACAATAGGGAATATGCATGTATTTTTACGATAGCTTTCATCGCCTTATAATAATAATAAAAAAATCATAAACTAACAAAAAAAAAAGAAACCCGATATGAGAATCTCCTCCTTTTTTTAAAGTCGGTTAAAAATAGCCAACCGACATGGGCACCTTAAACGCCCTCAATTTTGGCACTCTTGGTGTGACGTCATAGTCTAGGACATTGATGTCGGACTGAATCGCAAACACTCCTTTACAATGACATTTAATGTTGTCATAGACTTTTACGTCGCTTTCGCTCTGACCAATGGCGTAGCTTTTCAAATATTTGAATTTCCTTGTTTTATTGCACTTCAAAAAAAATTTACCCTTATTTGAATCACATGCATATTCCCTATTATCGATGTGCCAAAACGCAAGCCAAGTGATCCGATTGGCTGTTAATAATTCAGTCAACCAACCAAAGCACGGTTACGCGCGCTTGACAATTTATAGTTAATTTTTGTGTTGATTGTCGTTCCAAAAACTGGGCGTACTAAAAAATACCGCGATACAACCACCCCGCCCCAGGTGAAATTGCCAATCAGCTATCATCATCAGAATAATCGTCGAACTGTCCATCTGTCTCGTATACTACGGGAGGGTTGCAAAACTTTTCGTATTTCACTTTATCCGCGATCGACACCGGATGCGCGTCCATTGGACAAAAATTGCCTTCTTCCATTTTCTTTTTGACAAAGAAGAGCCAGGGCGAGCGTGGCGGTGTCACCGGCTTGTAGTATTGGGGAATCCAGTAGTCATCAGAGTCCCAATCCTCAGGAGAACTGCACCGGGTATCTAGCATACCTGGAAGAGATCATAATTCTTTATGTGAGCCATTGTACTAAATTGATTAATGAGTTGTGTTCTATAACTGGTTGCTAAATAGGAGTGCCTTATGGTAGGCGTATAAAAATAGAGGTGGCATCGCACAGGTTATGTAGTTGAGTTAGAAAAGTGTGTGTCACAAACGTCATTGGAGTAAAATATCACAAAATGAGATACACACATTAAACACATCAAAAGTGGTTAGGGATCAAGCATGGTTTTGCTAGTTACTAAAAATCTTGTTTTTTTTTAATTATATTTTTTGTAACTCCTATGGATACTTTTTAGTAAATTTCGTCATTTGAAATGGGAATAGTTTTTGAATTTCGGTCAAAACAGAGAAATTTAAGATAGATCAAGTAATAGTTTTATATCTTTGGGTCAAAAGATGAAAATCTTCTGTCAAGTCTTATTCCTGTTATAATCCTGCAACGGGTTTGAGGCCAAATCAGTAATACTTCTGCCATACTTCTTGGAAGCTGCTTCTCGGCAACTTGCTGTGGCAATCGCAATGGGCACTTCGCAGAGTGTTATAAGTCGACTTTGGACACGTTACAGCATCACTGGCAGCGTGGCAGGGCGACATGGAAAACCGGCTCGTCACCATACGCAGACAAGATCGTTACATAAAAATTACTGCTCAATGAAATCGTACAATGACCGCGATGATGTTGGTTACCAGGCTTAATAGCTCTTCAGGGACCTTAATAAGCGATCAAACTATAAGGAATAGCTTGCATAAAGTCAATATCCATTCCCGAAGGCCCCTACGTGTACCACCTATTGAGCCCCGCAATTGCAGGAGCCCGTTTACAATGGACTCGTGAACCCAGAAATTGGGCAGAACAAGAGTGGCGTTTTGTGTGTTTTTCTGACGAATCTCGCTTTGGTATGAGGTCAGATTCTAGACGTGCACGGTATTGGCGGACCCTTGGACAACAAGAACATTTAAATTCATGCCAGAAAGTCCATGCATACAGTGCTGCAGTCGTGGAACAATTATGATATGGGCGGGTATTTGGATCGGCGGAAGAACCAAACTGATTTGGATCAGAGGCAATCTCAATGGACAGATTTACGCTGAAACGATTGTATCAGATATTGTCATTCTTTTGTGGACTCAATTTGGTGCTTCATTTCTGCTTATGTATCACGGTCACACACTGCCAGAGTTGTTGCAAACACACTTGCCGCAGCTATAGCTAATATCAATGTCCTACCATGGCCTGCTCAATCGCCAGACTTGAATCCCATTGAGCACGCATGGGATATGCTTCAAAGAGCGCAGCCAAATATGGATGCCGTACACACACCAGAAAATATTTTTCGCCTGTTACAACGGACGTGGGCAGTCATTCCTCAACGTGATTTGGATGAACTCATATTGCGTATGCCGAATCCCTGCGATTGTGTTATATGCATATACGGCGGAAATACAGACTACTAATTGTTTATTTTAGGCAATAAAAATCTGTGAAAACTTTTTTTTAAATCACTTTTATATGACAGAATTAACTAAGATGTAAAAGAAAAAATCGCTTAGTCTTCATTAATGGAAAAGCAGAGAGTACTTCGTCGAACTACACATACGCAAACAATTTATTTATTAATCTAAATAGACAATTTAATTTCAATCGGGTATTTTTTTTTAGGGTTCCGTACCCAAAGGGTAAAAACGGGACCCTATTACTAAGACTTCGCTGTCGGTCCGTCCGTCTGTCTGTCACCAGGCTGTATCTCAAGAACCGCGATACCTAGACAGTTGAAATTTTCACAAATTATGTATTTCTATTGCCGCTATAACAACAAATACTAAAAACAAAATAAAATAAATATTTAAGGGGGGCTCCCATACAACAAATGCGATTTTTTTGTCCTTTTTTGCTCGATATCAATAATGGCAACAGGTAGGCACCTAATTTGTGTGCCTACTGTTGTTTACCTAGTCAATGGTACGGAACCCTTCGTGCGCGAGTCCGACTCGCACTTGGCCGGTTTTTTAATCCTTTGATCCCTAGACACTTGATGTGTGTACTAAAGCAGTAATAGACTGAGTTATATTTGAGATTGAACCTACCTTGATCTTCAACATCGTCACACTCTTTTGATGTCAAAGCATAAAGCTCGTCATCATCACTGGTGTAAGGACTGCGCTCGCTATCTTCACTAAGGAATGCTTCAATCTGCCTGAAAATTTATATTTTATTAAGTCTGCACCCTAATTACGTAACACACGATCTATCACAATCTGAATCATTTTGAAGCCTATTGCTAAACCATTGCTTCATATGTTAAAAAAATGTGTCTGCTCAACGACGTAAATAATGCAATGAATGTTGTTGACCTGTCAAAATGAAACCCATTCCTACTGTTAGTGTGTTACGTAATTACCCCGCTGTTGACTATTGTCACCCACTATGGGGTTTATTTATAAAGGTTGCTTAAAGTTAAGAGACGTTTAAACATTAAAAATGTGTTGTTAAACAGTTGCTAATCATTATTTAACTTTAAGCAATGTTTATAAATAAACCCCTATATTTACTAACAGTTATGTATAATGCTTTATTTATTATTTATCATCATCAGGCTACAGCAGTCCACTGCTGGACATAGGCTTCTCCAATTGAACACCATTTAGCTTGATTCTTGGCCACTCTCATCCATTATTTATTTTTGTTCACACATTTGTATGAGAATGGATTAAAGTATAGCATAATCAGCCTATAATGTTCCCACTGCTGGGACACAGGCATCCTCTTTTCGAGAGGGAGTGGCCTGTAATTTAATACACAGGCCCAGTGCGAATTGGTAGATGTCACGTCTTTGAATTTTTGGTTTTAGACATACCGGTTTTCCTCACAATGTGTACCTTCACCGTTTTGAGAACAGAGGTGATGAAATTATTTACACAAAGTAAAGCGCCTGGCTGGGGTCGAACCCACAACCTACAACTTGTAAGTCGGGCTAATACCACTGGGCCACCCGTGCTCATTTAAAGCATGCTGCTGCTGCTTAAAGTATGGTTAGTTAATATTGTCTTCCTACCAACTCATTTGACAAAACAAAAAGTTTTTTTAGCTAACATACCTTCCATCCTGTCTTCCATGGCGATTTACCCTTAACTTTGCTTTCTTCAACAAATATGCTTCATCATTGGGTTCTTCAAAGTAATTTAGAGCAAAATCAACTTCTTCCAAGTTATCTATCTTATCGAAACCTTCACATAAGTTGTTGTTGTACAGATCCAGGACTTTTAAACTAGTTATTTCACACAAGGTAGGTGGAAGCATGCATAGTTTGTTGTCATCTAAATATAGCTGCACCAATTTGGTTAATTTACCCATTTCGTCGGGTAGGTACAGAAGCTTATTGCATGACACTATACAAATCTCTAAGTTCTTCAAATTACAGAATTCATTTGGCAAACTGTTAAGATTATTTTGTGCCAAATTAATTTCTATTATATTTTGATAAATATCTATATTAAAATTGATGTGGTACAGCTGTGTGTTGCTCAAATTCATTCTCTCCACCTGGCAGCACTCCTCCAGCCCAGCACATGGCAACTGATCTAAATTGTTCACACTGTAGTAATTATAGTCTTCACATCCTAAGTTCACAATTTTTGCATGGCAGAATGTGGCCATAAGCTTTACATATTTGCCTAGTTTACAATTATGTACATCTATTTCATTGACTAGAGTTTTGTATTGTAGTAGTTCATCAAAATAACTATTAGTTAACAACCCGCATATATTATTGTTATTACTTAAATTCAAATATGTCAATTTTTTAGGTTTCTCTGCCCAAACCCAGAATGGTGGTCCTTGTAGGCTATTATTTGATAAATTAAGCCATTCTACAGTATCGCAGAAACTCGGCGTATCGTCAAAAAACACAATTGAGTTAAAGGAAAGGTCAAGAGTTTTTATCTTGTCCAATTTTAATACTTTAGGAGGCACTGCAGTCAACTTGTTGTTGGATAACATAAGATCGGTTATGTTCGGTGGTAGCTCAAGGTTTTCATCGAAACGTGTTATTTTTCCATTACTCAAGTCCAGGTTCGTGATATTATCCTTAAATTCTATTGTATTTATGACAATATTTTTGACGAAACCATTTTTTATTCCATTTTTGTTACTAATCTTTTCTTCGTTTCCAACCATTTTCCACTTTTGTAAAAGACTTATGTATCTTGTTATATATAATTATTAATGAATCAGGAACTGTTTATTAATAAAATACGCATTGAAAATTGTTTGTAAAGTTTTTTAACCTATGAAAATTGAAAATTCAGTGGCAAAACGGCAATAGCAACTAGTAATAAGTGTGGCAACGAAAACAACAAATTAAACTATCAGTGTCACTGTCAAATTGACAAATGACAACATTCAACACCAGTCGCCAACCTTTTGGGCACTTTTCACAACAATGAGCTCTTTGAATTATGTACATTGAAAATAAGATTAATAGGTCCATTGATACAAAATAAATTCCAAAATGAATAATATTGTATGCTTAATGTAACAATAATATATAACATACTTATTTGAACAGTGGTCCCCAAACTCATTATCATAAGGTCAAAATAAAAATAAATATAAAAAATATTAATAATAACATTCTGAACCAAGCAAATATGAACTAAGCAATAAAGGCGAAGCTATTGGGAGCATAATAAAAAATAAACATGATAGTATTAGGACAATAAATAGTATAACATCGCTACAACATAACAGGGAACTTATTCAAGAACCTACTCAAGTAGCATCAACATTTAATGAATTCTTCATTGATATTGCTCATGATCACTACTCAAATGCTCCAAATAAACAACGACAGCACAGACAGGCACAGACCAACAACGAGAGACTCAAAATCAAATAAATGATAATTTGATTTTTCTCAGACCGACCCAGAGCAATAAATCATTATTACAATAAAATCATTAAATGACACCAGAGCAGTAGGATATGATTCTATCTCCACACGGATTATTAAGGCAAGCTCTCATGTCATAGCTCCTGTTCTTAACCATATTATAGAACATTCATTGTCACACGGAATATTTCCAGAGAATTTAAGGCATTTTATAGTTAAGCCTTTATTCAAAAAAGGTGATCGTCAAGAGCCAAATAACTATCGCCTTACACTTGTTCATGTGCTGTCCAAAATCTTTGAAAAGATATTTTACAACCAACTAATAAGTTTTTTTAGATAAGCATAGTATTCAAAAAAAGAAACAAAACGGTTTTCACCATAATAAATCTACATCTTTAGCAGCATTTACCCTAATCAAAAAGATCACTAATATCTAGACGATAAAATTCCGATTGTATTAGTGTTTTTGATATGAGTAAGGCATTTGATTTTGTGGATCATAGCATCCTACTAAAAAAATTACAGAAATATGGTATCCGTGTTATCTCTCTAGATTGGATGAAAAGTTTTTTAACAGGTCGACAGCAATGTGTTGAAGTTAATAATTTCTCATCTAGACTGAATAAATATGGCGTACCACAAGGAAGCGTTTTGGGCCCCTTGCTATTCTTACTTTATTTAAAGAAATACCAGATTAAATAAACTATGATAGTGTTTTACTCGCTGATGATATTTCTGGTATAGTGCCTAATAAAATAACACAAAATATTCAACTCATGAAAATAAAATACACGAAGTCGGACAACTAGTCTTCTCAAAAGGGATCGTGTTACCCAGAAACTGGGTTGTGGAGGTCAGATAGGCAGTCGCTCCATGTAAAATACTGGTGTTCAGTTGCATCCGTTTAGACTGGAAGCCGACCCCAACATAATTGAGAAGAGGCTAGGCAGATTGGTTGAAGTTATAACGTTGTGGTTATCATCACTACGCATATACGATGTACGGTAAACTAGAGTAACACAATGGTATTTGTGCTTCTTATGTTTTTCGTAATTTACAAACAGTGTTTGATGTAACAATTTATATTGTTGCTTAGGCTAGGCATAAAAGTGTAAAATTTCCCCCATGGGAGCAATGTTTTGTAAATACGTTTCCATGAAAAATTACATGTTTTAACTTCCTTTACAAAAGTCGTAGACGCAAGTGGTCGCGTTTAGAACATAGAATGATTTCAAAAAAGTATTTTTCGATTAAAGTGATTTTTACTTTGTTACTCGTCACACTTGTTCACAGTGCTAAAAATTCTGATGAATATAACAGCGGTAGTAATAACCAGAATAAGCCAGAAATAGCCCGGCAGGGGAAAACAAAAAAAGCTCTAATGGGTAAGTACCTTACATCAAAAATTTAAATTAAAATTCCCCCGACACAAATAAAAACCTCCAAAAACAGCTGAACAGATTATCTTCTTGCTTTTTTAAATCTTTTGTTTTAGCTTAATAGCTAAAAAAAGTTAACCGAAAAGAGGAAACTTGGTCGAGTGTTATTATATTACACTCGACCAAGTCACATTTCAAATAAAACAAGAAAAAAAAACAAAATCGGGACAGCCGTTTTGGAGCTACGATGCCGCCGCAGACAGACATACGGATTCACACGTTAAACTTATAAAACTCCTGTTTTTCCGTCGGAGGTTAAAAATAACATTTAGTTAAAACTAGCTACGACTCTGTCCGCGCGACATGCTGGATTGCTTAATATTGTTGATCTTGGTCAAATTCTACCTTAGTACTACACTACACTCTATTAAGTCTTTAATTATAGGATACTATAAATAGCGTCTGGTATTGTAGTCAATTTGTTTTTTTAAATTTTTAGCTCAGAAAACGGCAACAGGCACGTTCTCAAATGTAATCACTCAGATACAGAACTTACCGACTATGGACCTCGGCAGAAAGTTCCGGACACCGTGTAAGACTGGTAATCGATGTGGAAAGGTATATTTCAATTATTATCATCATAGAATCCTCCTATTTTTTTTAAATGGTTTCTTGTCTCTTCAGTCGCAACAATCTTTAATGTAGTATTTCTATGACTTCTGGCTTTTCATCTCTAAATATTTCCCGCATTAGTCCTATAGAACGACTAATCGGCAGGTGGACACTGTGGTCAGCAGCTTCTATTTTTGCCAACCCTGTTAACACTTTTGGCAAAGGATCTTTAGGTCTTTAGGCTCTTTATCCAGGGGTTTAAAGACCTCGAAGCCCACCACAGAGGCTTATTAAGAAAAAAATAAACCTATGCCTATGTCTTGGGAAGCTTCGGTGGTAAACAGGTTTAGTAAGTCCAAGAAGGATTATAATCTAACTTGGTTTTAACCAAGATAAAAAAATAGAACTGAGAAATTGCATTATTTTCCCTAGGTCATCAAAAGGCTGATGGTACCGAAACTGGCGCAGTTGGAGAATACTATAATGGGCATCATGAAAGAACTGACGAAAATGCCACCAGGTTCTCGTCTCCCCGACAAGTTCACGAAGACGGAACCTATTAAACTACTGCTGGATCAAAATTATAAGTGAGCGAGTTTTTCAATTTATCAAATTACCGCAGCATTGTTTTAGAAGGTAATGGCGTTATACGTTGAGTTATTAAAACTTGAGGGTTTATTAAATCATTAGTAAGATGGACAAGGCATGGTCCTTGGTAGCGTTACGTATCTATCTATATCTCAATAACAAGTACGCTCGTTCCATCGTAGACCTCATCAATCGCTTTCCATTAGGCGAGATAGAGGTCAAGAGCTGCACCCTATTTACGTAACACACTATCTGTAACAATCTGAATCATTTTGAAGCCTATTGCTAGTCCATTGCTTCATATGTTCGAAAAAATTGTCTGCTCAACAACGTAAATAAGCAATGAATGTTGTTGAACTGTCAAAATGAAACACATTCCTACTGTTAGTGTGTTACGTAACTACCTCGGGGGTACAATTGATAATAAAAAATAAAAAATCGGTTTCAGCACAAGGTTTGGCAAGGTCCTCTCAATTACAGTCTTGTAATAGTCCTCCAGACAGTATTTCGGTTATGGTGGCCAATCTCAACGGCGACTTCGGCACGGGAGATATTATAGTGCACAAGTGTGTGCGCAGACACAGGTGCACTCTGTCATCCCGTACTGTCATAGTCCGATGGGATGGTAATCCGAAACGACCGGAGAGAGATCAGGCGCAGGACCAATGGCTCAACGTGCTTTCTGAAATACGGGGGTATGATACTGCTAACTTCCAAACTCCGGGCTGTTACTAAGAAATTCCTAATGGAAAAACCCAATAACACTGCCCGACCTGGGAATCGAACCCAGTACGCCACGCTCAGCAGTCATGTCGCTTGCAATCATGAGACCAACAGGGCAGTTTACAGTTTACAATCTTGCATTCCGTACGCTAAATACGTGCTTGGACTTCAGAGTTGCGGACACCAGCCCGTCGTAAAATTTAGCAATTTGTTTCTGTTTCAGAGAGGAAGTGTGTATGGACAAGCTCGAATCGTGTCTAAAGGAAGACAAACGTCGGAAGCGGATCCTGAAGAAGCTGTTCTTCAAAAAGTACAATTCTATCCGACAAGACTTGATCGGCTACGGCGGAAGACGACTTTGGGGCGGGGAGGGCAATCTATTCTATAGGAAATAAATGTTAATTGTATAATTATATGACTAGTTATTATGAACTTGGACGTTTCATTTCACTACAAGTCGACTTTAGAATCGATATCCCTATCATCAAACCTATTAAGTTAGAGTGGGTACTGAAGAGTTCAGTTGAAGGTATGCTTGGCTAGTGTAGTAGTCTAGAGGTAATTTATACCTTCTCCTGCTAATAGGTCGCTCCTCCGTTTTGCTACTAAACTAAAGGGCTGCCTCCGCTATATCAAAAAGTTTGTAGCGTCTAAAGTAAAAAAAAAAAAAAACTTTAATCTGCGTAGTCTTTTCCCGACTATGTTTGTTCGGCTTCCAGTCTAACCGGATGCAGCTGAATACCAGTATTTTACATGGAGCGACTGCTTATCTTACCTCCACAACCCAATTATTGGGTAACACGATGCCCCTTGGTAAGACTGGTTGTTAGATTTATGGGTTTCTGACTACCCGTAACGACTGTCAAAGATCTACGAAAGACAGCCGTGACTAACAGCTTAAAGAGAGGTTTTCCGGGCCTGTAGGCCTTTGAGACGCTGCCCCCAAATGCAGCGCGACGTATTTATTTACGATTAATAACGATGTGCCGGCGACCGTTTCGCGGAAAATGTACGTCACAGTGTAAAATATTTGCAGTTGATCAACTGAATTAGTTTTTGTTGGGTTCGATTTTTTTTCCATAAGTTTACATTTTATAGTACGTACCTACAGTGTAGTGAATTAAAATTATTACTTAAAATGTCCTGTGTACCTAATGGGCGTTTTTACATTATCAGATAACGACACCAACCCGATACCGAAATGTCAGCAGAGTTACTTTCATACTATATCATTCATTCGCATTTATATTAATACTAGCTTTTGCTCGCAGCTTCGCTCGCGTGGATGTCGACAAATATCCCACGGGGACATACTACTGGGATTAAAAATACCCTATGTATTAATCCAGGTTTTAAACTATCTGTGTGCCAAATTAAATCCAAATCCGTTTAGCCGTTTTTTGGCCAATCCGTAACATACATCCAAACAAACAGACAAACGGACAAAAATTCTAAAAACTATATTTCCGGCGTCAGACTCAATCCCACACCTCGTAACAATTTTTTTTTTCATAAATATTTAGTGAGCTGTTTTAGCTTCGTTACTATTTGATTATTATATATACTTAGATGTAAAGATTAAGTACCCAACAAGCAAAGTAATCTTATAACAAAATATAATAAGTCTGTTAATACTTATAAGATTCTTATAAGTGCATTGGTGTAGACTATTTGACTTATAGTAGCATTTCACAAGCCTTAATTTACTCAGGAGCATTTGCTTCTATAACTTAGTCTTATAGTAAATTCAAGTTTAACTTATAGAACAGTTATAAGACTCATATACTTATAAATGCATTTCACAAGACTAAATATACTCAAGAGCATTGGCTGCTATAACTAAGTCCTATAGCTACTACAAGATTTACTTATAGGACAGTTATAGGATTTCCTTTTAACATACTTAGCTGAGATCCTTATAAGTATTTGGCATGATCGTCTTGTTGAAGTCTCTTATATGATTGTTAGCATGTTACGAATCCGCTATGAGAGCAAACATGCTTACAAACTACTGGACCAAGTACTTTGTAAGTAAACGTCAGTCATTTTGTCAACTTATAGTTTGTCATCTCATAGTCAAGTGCAACAGATTATGTAATGGAGGGTTCCGTCGAAAATAACGTTGTACCTGTTTATTCCGAAAAAAAAGAAAGCACAGAGTCTGAAAAGAATCATGAATTACTTGAAGATATACAAAGCTGGGCTATAAAATTGAATATAATGCATTTGGCACCAAATGAACTATCAATAATATTATACAAAAGAATTAAAAACATTCTACCCTAAGATGCACGAACTTTGTTAAAAACAAATAAAAGTCTTGTAAACTTGCATAAACAGTTGACGGACGAAAAAATAATCAAAGCTTAGTCGCCCATATCGAGCCAGATTTAACGGATGAGGTTGATAAAAAATTCATGAGGAACCCTAATTTGTTTTAAAATGGAGGAGAAGTGATAGTTACCAAAACTGTAATAAATACTAATTTGCTTATAGTGGTTCTATAAAGTACTCAATGCAGAGTATTTTTAAAACATGGCGAATATTCACAAGAATCATTGAAATTAAATTTTAACAACCACTTCACAATGTTCAATTTTGCTCTAGGCGTTAAGAAAAAAACAATATGCAGTACATATTCACAGTAAATTTGACTTCTCCACCAGTTTCCACACTATATTCACAAAGTAACTAGCTATATTAAAAACGAATGAATACTAATGGAATTATTTATATTAGTAAGGAATATAAAAAAACAAATTTCTCAAACACAAAACACGTGCACGTTACAGTTTATACCTATATAACGTACTTATAACAAATAACCAAGTATGTTACAAGCGCATTATAAAATTGATAAGTTTCATAAGATACTAGAGTCAGAGCGTTATAGAAGCACTAGTGCCTGTAACTGCATAGGCTAAGATTGTTATAGAAACCATTGTTTTTCGTCAAGTATATTATATGAGTTAATGACTTTATCCAAGTTCATTGTAAGATCGTTACAGAAATATATGCTCCTATACTTTCGCCCAAATCCTTGTTTGTAGCATACCTCAAGTATCTTATAAGTGCATGAAAAAATAGTCTTGAGAGCGTTATAAGTACTGATTTTGCTAGTTGGGTATGGAGTAAAGTAGTGCTACTGAAGGCTGCGAGTTTGGTCCTCATGACGAGCTGCTTCTCACACGGACAACTGTAATTCGCTTGCTCCCGCGTCACCAATCCTAATTTTCGGTATAGTTTGGCTGCTGAGACCAAAACTACAATCGTAGTGTACAGGGCAGTTTTATAAAAAGTGGCTGTTATTTTAGCATAACGAACGAATTTACAACTTTACAAGGCACCACAATATATTGTGGTGTCTTACGACTTCCACACGAACGAAGTCGCGGGCAGAAGCTAGTTACATCAGATAAACATGTTTTTGCGGTAGTAAGGTGAAAGTTTAAAATTGCAATGGTTCTATTAGGTATCCTAAAAGTCACGCAAAGTGTAATTGTAAAGTTGTAAATTCGTTCGTTATAAATGGAACTCTTGGACAAAATTGTAAAGTTGTAAATTCGTTCGTTTTAAATGGAACTCTTGGACAAAATTGTAAAGTTGTAAATTCGTTCGTTATAAATGGAACTCCTGAACAAAATTGTAAATTTGTAAATTCGTTCGTTATTAATGGAACTCCTGAAAAAAATTAAAGTTATCAATTCGTTCGTTATAAATGGACCTTTTGAACAAAATTGTAAAGTTGTAAATTCGTTCGTTATAAATGGACCTTTTGAACAAAATTGTAAAGTTGTAAATTCGTTCGTTATAAATAGAACTCTTGGACAAAATTGTAAAGTTGTAAATTCGTTCGTTTTAAATGGAACTCTGGGACAAAATTGTAAAGTTGTAAATTCGTTAGTTATAAATGGAACTCCTGAACAAAATTGCAAAGTTGTAAATTCTTTCGTTATAAATGGAACTCTTGAAAAAAAAAATTAAAGTTATCAATTCGTTCGTTATAAATGGAACTTTTGAACAAAATTGCAAAGTTGTAAATTCGTTCGTTATAAATGGAACTCTTGAACAAAATTTCATGCTTCTGGACACAGCGGTTTAGGCTGTGCGTTGTCTGTCAGTGAAATTAAGAATTTTATCTAATAGACAAGCCGTGTTCCCGATGGTATTTCCCATCGACAAAATGGCGAATTTCCATACAAAGTTTCATGCATTTAAAATATATTATATAAATAAATAAATTATGTGTGATCGTAAAAGCTTTTACTATCTACTATGCTACTCTATGGTAATGAATAATTTCCACCTTGTACCTACATGAAATTATCTGATTTTTAGGTATCAGTTACCTAATAGGTAGGTATGTTTTTCCTTCCAGCAGGAATGTAAAAAGTAGCAATAATTATTATAGTGTGAATTTTAACGGTCAATCATGATAAGCTTAAATTCTACTTGAAGAAATGGTTCTAGACATATTCGTGTCTAGGTAGGCATATACCTCGTAGTTGGTAGACAGGTCCTACAGGACAGGACAGGACCTACGGTTTTATTGCGAATAGACTGGAAAGAAGCGATAACTAAAAGAAATGTTGAACATAAACCAATGACCGCGGAACCCAAAAAGTTGAGATAACGAGTGATGATGATGTCTATGTAAACTATTGCTAATAGTTCATTTAAGCATCTGCAAATCTTGCAAAAATAATACATGATGCAGTCGCATTTTATGACACCAACGGGGTGATTACGTAACATATATACTAACAGTAGGAATGCATTTCATTTTGACAGGTCAACAACATTCATTGCGTTATTTACGTTGTTGATCAGACAATTTTTTCGAACATATGAAGCAACTGATTAGCAATAGGCTTCAAAATGATTCAGATTGTGATAGATAGTGTGGTACGTAATTAGGGTGCTGCACCCTATTTGCGTAAGACACTATCAATCACAATCTGAATCATTTTGAAGGATGTTGGTAATCAGCTGCTTCATATGTTCGAAAAAAAAATATGCTCAACAACGTAAATAACGCAATGAATGGTGTTGAGCTGTCAGAATTAAAGCTATTGCTACTGATAGTGTGTTATGTAATTACCCCGCAAGCCACCACAAAACTTTATAAAATCCGTAATAGAGAAATTACAAATATGAATAAGCTACAATATTGTAGACTTGTCACTACAATTTACATTTTTGTAAGGGTTTTTGCGTTACAATTGTTATGTGGTACACTTGTAAGATTCACAAATTTGAAAATTGTAACTTGTAAATGTAAAGTTTTATGACATAGGGCCCAGGAAAGAGGCTCGTTTTTTTACAAGGTACCATAACAGGAACTTATACCATGCGATTAGTTACAATCACGTACAGGAAACATAGTTATGCAATCCATTGTTCGTAATGTCTACGAAAGAACCGCTTAAACACCAAAAACAATTTAATAAACACGCTTCATGTTTTCCAAACTTTCATGCTAACGGAAGTTGAAATCCGCGCAAATCGATTCAAAATCAGTTCGAAACTTTTTACTGGTCGACCTGTTTGAAGCGCTTGAAATTTAGTTTTTTTATTATGATTTTCAAACTGGTGTGCTAGAAAAAGAGAACTTAATTAGTGGCCAGTTATTGCGTAGTTCTACACCAAAAAGACTTTATAAAATTTATTAAAATGTGTGAAACAAAATTAAAGTTACAAGTAGTGTTGATAGTTTTATGTGTGGCGTTTAAAGGGCTTCAAGCTGTTGATGATTGTAAGTAATTGCTATAATATGTTTCCCAACCGCTTTTCTTGCTAGACACCTTTTTATTATAGGAATACTTACCTTTTGATGTTGAGAATTTTGGGCATGATGAAATAACACGGAATTGTTTCCATAGCAACAAGAGTTTAAAAAATGTTGTTATGTATAGGTTGTTTTAAATGTTATGGGTTACCTAGTTTTAACCTGTACATTTGAATTGTATCATTCATTATATTCTTAAATTTCAGCTCTATTATTCACGGTAACGCGAGCACCGCGGTACTTCGGTATTCTCCAAGACCACAGAGGACAGCCATTATCCGTGGAAGTTTCAGAAGAATACATGGATCAAGATTATATTGCTACGAATAGGTCAGTTTTTTTTTTATTAAGTTGGTAACACTTATTGTGTGACTAAAAATATTTAATGTTTTTTTTTTATATTTCAGGAAACGACACAAAATCGCCTGGAACAAGTAAGTGTGCCCATATAATTTCTATAAAACTTTAGAGTCAACAAAAGAGTCGGTCAACTAGTCAGCTTTACAAATTGCATTCAATTTTTTTCTCACACTGACACTTAGGTCAAAAGTGTAACAAGTTCTTGATATCTTTCCTAAAGAAGTGAGAATTTTTTTAGGTAGATAGATCGGTAGAAAATTTGCTTTATTGTATGGGTAGATACCATTAGATACCCACATACACCAACAGTTTTTTTGAAATGAAGTTCCTTTTCGCACGTGTATACTCTGTAGGTACACTTGGCGAATGAGAGCTACACTGAAAAAAGTGAACATTTCTATCGTCAGGATACTTTTGCTATAGTCTGCCTTTTATTTTATTTAATTTTATTATTCTCAATTGTTGCTAATTTATTTAATTGTGCCTGTTATTAAATACATAACATAGAGCGAAAAAATGTTTTTTTTTGGAATGAAGTTCTTTAACGCGGCTTGCAGTAGGAGTAAACTTGTAGAAATCGTGACGTAACGAAAAACCGTTGGTCCTCATACGTACGGGCGTAAAAATATCACGGCTGAATTTTTTGGCGCACTGGATTTTCAACGCACTGCTTAGCGCCGAGAGTTGAAAATCCAGTGCGCTATAAAATCCTGCCGCGATATTTTTACGTCCGTGCGAACGTGGCCTAAGAGGGCGCACACCGGTCTACTAGCGCCACTCCTTTAAAAAAATATTATCTCGTGACTGAGAAGCAATTTTGAAAAACGGCTCAATAAGCACCCTCGGTAAGTGTGTCTAGAATTTTCTAATACCTTTTATAAACTTTCATATTTGAGTCACGAAGCAACAAAATACTATCTACAGGAATGTGGCCGCTTTTCTTTAGATCGAATTTTGTTGCTTCGTGTCTCAATATGAAAGTTTATAAAAGGTATTAGAAAATTCTAGACACACTTACCGAGGGTACTTATTGAGCCGTTAACAGCCGATTGTTAACAGGCCAGATTGTCTTATACAATGGCGCTGGGTAGAATTAGCTATAGGTGCACGAAGATAATTATTATTAGGTGTACCTATGGTGCTACCACACTGAGCCACGAGGGCGGGCTTGGGCAATTTAACTGTGTTTGTGTCCTTACTAACGATACTAATATACTATAAGTCCTTTCTGTTACTAACCCGTCACTAACCAACATATGGACTGTTCATGTATGTGTTCATGTCTGAAATAAAGATTTATTATTATTATTAAGCCCGAAAAAGTTAGGTTCATGTGTCAAAATTGTTTGTTTTCTAATAAAGAGCTATCTAGTATAGTTTTAAGTTTCAACCAGATGACCGTGGTCTTATGTCCGAAAAAGGTAGTTTCAAGTGTCAATTTTTTTGTTTTTTAGTAGAGAGCCATCTAGTATAGTTTTAAGCTTGCTAAAAACTGTACTTGATGGCTCTGTTTTCAAGTTGAGACCATATTATATGGCTCTGTTTTAATACATAAACAGCGACAGGAACTTCGTTCCAATCAGGTGACAAACCCGACTTTTTTGTTAATTAGTCTAGTTAGTCTTTCTATTCTCAACTAATAGCCCAGTGAACTAACAGCTGAATTATATTGAAGGCTTTTGAATTTTTCAAGGAATCCGCTGGACATGGAAGATTTTGACGACGACGATACGGAAGAGATTCTGGATGATAAGGATAAGGATGTTAAACTACCCAATAAATATAATTTACAAGCGGGTCCCGTGTAAATACTTACTTAGGTACTTAGTTTTAGTGCTAGAATTAAGTTAATTAATAAGTAATAATGTATTAAATAAGTCGTTTATGAACGTTGTTTTTTATTCACTGTTGGAAATTTCGCTCTTTTTATGCGTTAGCGCAACATCGGGTAAATGAAATGGTAGGCGTTTCTGTTAATGTGCAGATGACCTGATGGCCAATAGGTTGGATAAGTATTTATATCATAACTTTTTGTTTAAAATGTTTCTAATTCAATGCAGCATATATATTGAAACCACTATATACAGTACAGGTTTGTTCTCGATTACATAGGTACCTACACATGGGCGTACCCAGATTTTGGCCGGGGGGGGGGGGGGGGGGCAAATCAGAAATTTCTTAAACCGGGTTACCCGCGCTTGTTTTACCCTTCACACTACACGAAACATTAGGTGTACCTAAGAAGTGTGTAGGGGAAACACCCGCAGGAGATCACGATTTATAGGTAGTCAATTAAATAAACATGATATTATGCATTTATTTGATTTAAATTGTTTAATTAGACGTCAAAGTATTTTAAAAGTAATTTTCGATGATCTTCAGCAAAACAGTTGGAGACGTCTTCCGTGAAAGAATCGCCCGTACTGTTTACGAGTTTTTTATGTATGTACACTGAGCATACAAAGCCCATTTAACCTGTCTTCGATCATTGTTGATCTCGGCCGTGTTTTTACACGTCTGAGTGTACTGAATGACCTTTCAATTGTAGCCGTGGAACATGGCGTTGCCAGTAAACTAGGGCTGTTTTCACCTTTAGGTAAAAATACTCTGCTTGTTGGATTAATTCTGCTATCTCCAAAGTTTCAAAGTTCTCCTGCGTATTTATCCAAAAACTGCTCCATAGTTCGACTTCTGATGTCAACATCATCATCAACATCATCAGTCTATATTCGTTCACTGCTGGACGTAGGCCTCTTCTAGTGAACGCCACTGAGCCCGATCTTCGCCTCTCCTCATCCAGTCTCTACCAGCCGCCTTTCGCAAGTCGTCACTCCACCTGGCCGGCCGGCGTCCTACACTACGTTTGCCGGCGTTTGGCTTCTGATGTGATTCTAATTCATACAATTTAGATACTTCTTCCTTACATTTTTTAAAATTTGGAGCTATAATTTTTATTATTTGAGCAGGGTGTAACAATGAAATAGCAAACGCTGGTGATTGGTTTTTGCCAAACATCGCCTCTACTGAGGACGATAACGAATCCAAATAGGGCACGTATACGTGCCCTATTTGGATTCGTTATCGTCGCTAAGGCGAGCGACGAAAATACTCGCTTAACGAACCAGGTGAATGATTTGCTTTAAGTATATTGGTGGCAACTTGCTGTCCTTGGAAGACGCAGCTCTACGTTTAAAGCTTCCGCAATACACTAAGCAGATTTTAATTATTCCTCACTCCCTTGTTCGGCAGAACGCCTGTGTTCTGCAACTACAGTTGTTATGGTTTGGATGTGATCTGTATACTTAATTAACGTCCAGGGTTTTAGACTGCAATGTGTTTGCGATCGGTTGCCGCAGGGTATTGTACTTGTATATAATACATAAAGCTAATATGAACGTGGTTTGTCCAAAAGCGGATAAAAACTGGAAAGCTACTTTTCTTGTCCCAGAATTCCATTCCGGAGAATGTTTTTTCAAACTTTCCACAATTTCGATAAAATGTTTCATAAACATCGGAATACTTTTGTATTTATGAGACGAACTTGTTTCACACACCAATGGTATTTTCGGTGCATATTTTTGACGCAAAACTGATTCCCTGAAAATAAATTGTAAAATAAGTTGTAATACTCGTAACGTGACTCAAACATAACTCTATCGACAACAGTAGGTGCGTAGACATACAAGATCCAGGGGGGTGCCGCTGTCCCCCCCTTCCCCCTGGGTACGCCCATGCGAACAAAAGCCAGTCAGCCAGGCTTTTGTGTGGACAGCATAGCACGATCAAAGATTTAGAAAAGTATCAATTGATTTTACGTATAGAAATTGATCCTTTTCAACGCGTTGACGTTGAATTTTCAGATATTAGGCCATACCACCACTTGTAACTCACATTGATCGAAAACCACTGCTTCTGGAAACTCTTTGTTATCCCAATTATCCATCATATGGTCACACTTGTAGTAGTACTAAGATTTAGATTAAATACTTCTACTCGAGTACAATATTCAACAAAGTCTAGGGAACAAGCCAACTAAATCAACTTATTTAAGAAAACTCTTTAGAAGAAGTACTGGCCACAAATATTTGTAAATGTTTGCTGAAATTGCATTAAATAATTATTCGAAATTTAAAAAATTAAAACCTTAAAGCAAAAGCATTTTGGAATAAGGAGGGAAATCTTCACTTGATCGCAGCGTACAGCGTTTTGGAACGATAATAACTTTAGAGATTACTGTCCATAATCATCTTTGTTTTTTCTTGTGAATCTAATGTAACTTTTGTGACTCTGGGGCGCTATGCCACGTCGTCATATAACGTAGCAACAGATGCTTAAGGCTGTGGGTATGCAGGGCATAGTCAACGTAAAACTGTCGACGCTGTCAACACGCTGCCACGCGTAATTTGCCGATTATGGGCGCGTTACAGGGCTACAGGAGATGTAGCTGAACGTCACCGAGGAAGACACAGGCCAGAGACAAGACCGCTTTCTGCAAAATGCCGAGAGAAGGCAACCAGAAATTAAGGCTCGCCAGCTGGTAGGAAGACTCCAGTCTCAGCACCAAGTGCTCATCAGTGATCAAACCGCTAGGAGAAGATTGCATGAAGTTAATGTTTACGCTCTCAGAACGCTTAGAGTTCCAGCTCTTCGACGCGGAAATCGAGGGCGTCGATTATTGTGGCTTAACGCACATTTGCACTGGACTGACAATCAGTGGGCTCGTATTCTTTTCTCTGATTACGAGTGCTTTGGATTTCATCCCGATTCAAGAAGAGTGCGTATTTGGTGTGTTCCTGGTCGCCAGAATCCTTAGGAAATTCATCCATTCCAGGGCGGAGCGATTATGGTGTGGGCTGAAATTCGCCTGGGTGGAAGAACCAACCTCGGTTTGATACGAGGCAACTTAAATGGGGAACAATACTGTGACGTAATTGTGGAACCTATGGTCATCCTTCACCGACAGCAGTATGGCCAAGATTTCATATTCATGCAAGATAATACGCATACACACACAGCCGGGATGAAGATGTATGTGCTCTATGAAAACAATATCACGCTATTAGGGTGGCCTACTCAGTCCGCTGATGTCAATTCCATAGAGCATGCATGGGCCTTCCTCGGGAGGAAAGCGTTCAGGTGACCTTCCCTAAAATTTGAACATGAAGAAGAGCTTTTTGCATATCTTTCCAGAGTATGGAGCGATATTCCACAGGTGTCAATAGACAACCTGATACTCAGCATGCCACACTTATGTAGAGCCGTCGCTAATGCCTTGGGAGGTCCAACAGATTATTAAAAAAGTTAATAGGAATGTTTTTTATTTAATTTTATCTGGGCGTTAGTTTTTTTTTTATCTATAAAAAGGTGTTTTTTTCGTTTTTTGTACCTACCATTTTAGATTCTTATAATATTCTTTTACGTTTCACGACTTATTATTTTATATATTCAAACAATTAAAATCTGTGTTAAAAAACGCTTTGTTAAGTGTTACAGCAATAATAAGACTATAATGTTCTCACTGCTGGGATAAAGGCCTACTCTTTGTGACAGGGAGTGGGCCATAATCCACGACGCGGGCCCAGTGCGGGTTGCGGCTGTCACATGTCTTAAATTTTTGGTTCTAGGACATGCCGGTTTCCTCACGATGTTTTCTTTCACCATTTTGAGAGCAGTGGTGATGAAATAATTTATACAAAGTAAAGTGCCTGTTTGGGGTTTGAACCTACGATCTACCTCGTAAATCGAGGTCGTTACCACAAAAAAAAGTGTTTAAATTAAAATAATTATTATGAATACCCTGGTTTCCTAGACTTTGCTGAGTAGTGTTTTTTACCTTTTAGTCACCGACAGAGCACGGAATCGCCGCGCTCTGTGCTAGTTAAAAAAACTATAGCAAACTAATTAAAACATACGGTTTTATCAACATACAAGTCCGATAGCATTCCCATGGGCTAAAATGAAGAACTTCTATCTATTTAACCCCTTTAGGGGATGAATTTAAAGAAATCTTTCTTTGGTTAAATATAAAAATAAAAAATATTGTGCAAAATTTCATGCTTCTAGACGCAGTGGTTTGGGTGCGTTGTCCATCCGTGAATTTGAGAATTTAATTACGTAGAAAATTAAAAAAAAAAACGAAAATAATAAACTCGAAAAACACAAAAAAGAAAACAAAAAACTTTACTAAAAAATAACATTTAATCAACGCCGTATAAAAATATAAGAGTAAAAATAACTAGATATTTAAATCGTCGTACATGTCCGCTAACTGTGACTCTATGGACGCCGGAACCTCAGCGGGGAACAGAGGCAGGCGCGCCATCTCCAGGGATTCTCCAGAAGCATCCCTAGACTCGTCAGAGTATTGGTCGTCTAAGTGATCCTGGTAAATCTTCTCACATTCGCTCGGGTGTTCGCTTTTCATTGTGCTGGGGTGGTACCCTATAGCTTCTATCTGACCTACAGTCAGGTACGGTAATGGTGTTGTTACTTGAAAGTGTTTGTCTGAAAAAGAAAGAAACAATCAGGGACTATTCGGATTTTATGAAAAGTTGCGATTCAACCAAAAATTGTCTACCAATTTTTATGACATAGGTAAAAACTATTTACAAATATGAAATTACAGTATTTACAATTAAAATTACATTATAACAACCTAACCTGACTAAAATTATTAACAAACTTTATTAAGGCGTCTAAAAACTCCTTTCGCAAAAAATTGTCTTGCTTAATATGTAATTCGTTAAGAGGATGCACACGGGCCCACTAGCGCCACTCCTTTAAAATAACATTATCTCGTGACTGAGAAGGAATTTTGAATAACGGCTCAGTAAGCACCCTCGATAAGTGTGTCTATAATTTTCTAATACCTTTTATAAACTTTCATATTGAGACACGAAGCAACAAAATTCGATCTAAAGAAAAGCGGCTACATTCCTCTAGATCGTATTTTGTTGCTTCGGGTCTCAATATGAAAGTTTGGAGCAAATGCCAAACGGAGCGGGGTTTGGACCGCTTCGACCTTTCGGGGACGTTGAAGTAAAATTTTAATAGAATTTCGGAGCTATTAATATTATTATTAAAGGTCTAGAGTACCAAAACTCAGTCGCAGATCTCGTGACGATTGATTAGGGGCAATCAAATATATTTCTTACAGAGGTAAAGGTAATTTTCAGAGTGATACGGTACTATTTGATGGTAGTATAAGCACTTTATAAATCTCTTTTGGATGTTCTCTAGATGCGATCAATGCTTTTGTGGTAACACGGATTCCATATTTTAAAACTCGTTTAAAGCCATTTGATTGGTTCAAACTAGTTTTAAGTAATGCTTGAATCTTGAGTAAGGTTCTGTAATACGGGCCTAAAACTATGAGAAGAAATGATGCTGCGTTGCGCCCGCGACGCGTATTAATAGCGTAGCAGGGAAACGCGGCGTAGTACTGAACCGCCGGTAGAACATAGAGCTAATAAGGCGGCGAGCGTTAATGCAGAAAATATATGACAACTAGCTGCGCCCCGCGGTTTCACCCGCAGCGGTATGAAATATACTTTACGACCTTTTCTCAGACCTACCAAATATACACAAAAAAATCATAAAAATCGGTAAAGCTTTTTCGGAGGAGTTCGGTAAAAAAACACTTGTGACACGAGATTTTTATATATTAGATAGTCGGTTCTTGGGCCCTTCTTCTTCTTCTGCTTGGGTCTTTCTTTCGTTTTTAGTTTGGCTCAAGTTACTTTCACGAAAATAGCCTATGGCTAGCTGACTACCGCCAGTAGTTGTAGATGCTTAAGGACAATGGAAGAATGTTGTAACAGAAGAGGATGCCAATCACTTATCCTTTATGCAAATAATTAATTTAAACTTACGGTCTATATGGTCGGGGAAGATGATTGTAGCTAGCGTCTTTCCAATTTTGTCATCGTAGTAATCCGCGAATATGTCCACTCTTGGACCCTCGAACACGTCTTTGTTAGCAGGCTTCGGATTACAGTCATCTTGTAAATGTCGTCGGCCTGATATCTGGTTTGGTGGGCCGTGAGGGGTGTGCATACCCCCCTTTGGTGGGGGTATTTCTGTGAGGGGGACAAAACTCTTTGCGACTTGTGCGCCAACCGGCTGCACTTTTGCGAGTCTGGGGAAGAATTATTAAGTCAAGGGTAATAAGAATACATTTAGCGTAGAAATGAGAAAATACCTTTTCTGCTAAAGTTTTTGTTGACAATGGTGCCGATTCTTTTGTTACAAAATTCTCTAAACTAGACTAAAAATCACCAAAATTTAGTTTATTCCGTTTATTCCTATGAAACGACGATTTCCCATTCTGAAATAGACTAAAGTGACACAACTTAACTGTCATTTTAGTTTGACAGCACAAGATGGCACTGAGTTAGTAATTTAGTAAAAATGGCAATTTGCTGTTCTGAATTTCACCTACCGTTTTTCACCTAAAATTTTGGTTGTCTAACTAAATAACTAAATCTGATTATTTTTAAACGCGATTAAAAAGGTGTGGAATAAAATTAGTTGTCAGGAACAAAAATTTACCAGAACGCCTCGACTTCAGGTGCACAAACAGTACATACAGTATCTTTTTTTTCTTTTACATACATACATACATTAAATCACGCCTTCTTCCCATGGGGGTAGGCAGAAACTACAGAACGCCACTTGCTACGATCCTTACATACTCCTTTCGCCTCGTTTACGTTCATACATATTTTGCTTATATCTCGAAAATGGTGTGTGCTTATATCTCGAAAGTTTGAATCGGACTATAGCTGTTCTAGCACAAGACATTCAACTTTAATTGTCTTGTGCTAGTAGTGGGTTCACGTCAATATTGCTATTGCTAAACCTCAAACTGTAGGGCTGTTTTCGTTTTTGATAGAAACAAGCGCAAGTGATTTAACTCTTACTAACGTATAACTCTTACTTAGTACGAATCAAACTTAACGGCGGGTGTGAAGTGCGCTATTCGCTGCGCAGTACCTCACCCCTCACCCCCGCTGACACGTGAATTGGTTACTGCGCAGCGACTCGCCTCTTGTTCCGGGCCGCCATTAAGTTGGAATCGTACTATAATCCTTGTGTTATTTTATCTATGCCTTTTTTACGCTGCAGCCACGAAGCAATGTATACAAAGTTTTCGAATTTCGAACAATGATTGTACAAATGGATGCAAAAAGTAATGAATTTCGTAACGATAGTACAGAAATTGATTCTTGATTTATAGTTTAATCGTATTTCGGAAATTGATAAGCTGAATTTAAATATATATTTATTATTTAGGTAGTTTAAATTGTACTAATAATGTACATATCTATACCGAGACCCCTCCGTACCTCAGAAAGCACGTTAAGCCGTTGGTCCCGGGGCGGCCATTCGTGGATCTTTGATAGTCGTTACGGGTCGTCAGAAGCTCGAAATTCTGGCAACTAGTCTTAACAAGGGGTATCGTATTACTCAATAACTGAGTGTTGGAGGTTAGATAGGCAGTCGCACCATGTAAAATACTGGTATTCATCCAGTTAGACTGGAAGCCGACCCCATAATAGTTGGGAAAAGGTTAGGCAGATAGGTTTGTATTGTACTCACTTGTTCACCAATACACTTGATCTGATTTCAGCCGCTGCATAATACACTTGCAACAATACTGTGAGGTACAAAAACTCCATTGCGTGGTTTAATGGTCACTATAGCATTTTAACAATTTGACTGAACACCTGATATGGTCTTTTAAAGCCTCTTTCCAGATGTAAAACAATGAATGAAAGTTGTATTGTTTCCGCACAATGCAACAGGTGTATATGTACCTTTTTATTTTATTTTTTACTGGCAGGTTGACTCGGAATGGTTGAAGTTATCAGTGGACCTTTCTGGGTGGAAACTGTATTGTAGTTTAGTCCAAATGCGTAACTTCGTGTTTGTCTGTTTTCGTGTATTTTGGAGGATAATATTGGCGTTTGGTTTGCGTAAGAACACAGTCACTGCAACATATTGACGTGTAAAAGTGTTTGTACAAAACTACTTACACATATAAAATCATTTATCATTATCATCAAATGGAAAGGATTTCATCAAATGACCTCTCCCGTTCTGGGCGGAGTAGGAGGGCGTGTCAGACTCTTACTGACTAAAACCTCCCGTGTTCCTTCAGTTGCCTGTGCGCCAGAACCACGGTAACTTTTTCGAACAATCCGCGACCCCGGCAGATAAGTGTGCTGCTGGTCCTAGGTAATAGGTAATATGGGCTGGTGTCCGCAACTCCACGTCAATGCGCGTATTTTGCGTACGGGTGGGAAAATCGATCATTCGATCCACCCCAGCTCCTCGAAGAAGGCCAGCAACGCCGCTGCTGGTCCTAATAAATAAATAGTTTTGAAATGTTTTTGTTTATTAGCTACTAGCTGCGCCCCGCGGTTTCACCCGCATAAGTCTCGATCCCGATGAAATATCGGGATAGTAAGTATCCTATGTTTTAATCCAAGTCATGGTCTACCAATGTGCCAGATTTCATCCAAATCCGTTCAGCCGTTTTTGCGTGATTGAGTAACAAACATCCAAACATCCACACTTTCACATTTATAATATTAGTAGGATATTATATATTATTATATATATTATATTATATTATATTATATTATAATATTATATATTATATTCTATTATTATATTATATTATATATAGTAGGATTTTTCACGTGAAATTAACGTTTTCAAGGATGACTAAAGTTGTTTTGCTGGGCTGAGAGGAGATAAAAGTTGTGTAAGTACCTAAAAGGACGCGATCAGCACATCTTAACCGCGTTCAAAAGCTCTCGGTGTATTGACACAGAGACCGATACTCGCAGATCTTTAATGCGGTTTAGATATGCTGATTGCCTTCAGTTTCATTGGAGAAATTTGTCCCAAGTACAAGAAATAAAAAAATCTGAAAGTACCATAATATTTATTGAACTTAAAGCTAAAAGAATCGTCCCTTCTTCTTCTTGTAGACGATGGGGTCCAGATGCCAGGACTGGTTGCCCCCACAGGAGACTAGGGTGAAGCAGCCTCCAAACACAATGGGTGGGTCGGTGTCCGGAACGCAAATGTTGTCTTGGCAGAACGTAGCAGTTCCTGTAGGAAAACAGATCTTGATTTGGTACTCTTTGGATTGGATAAAGGAAATTTAAAGCATAGCGCACATTTAGGCAGGCCGTGTTGCATCACGAAAATCTTTCTAAATCACTTTCGTACATTTTGTACCTACACGTTTTTTGGACAGGTGGGCCGCACCGCATTTTTTATATTGAAATGCGTTGCGCTCTGTGCCCCTCTGCAGCTGGAATGTGCCCCAGCCTTTATAGTTAATGTAAAGCAGTGTTCACAGAGATGCAGCCAATGACTATATGAAATTCTCTTTGGATGCAGCAAATGGCCCTCGACAGATTTAGCAACGTTCCACAAAAGCATGCGACAGGCATGCGGATTTGTGGTCACATAAGTATCGTTATTAAAAAAAAAAAAACTATGGGCACACGTATTCATATCTTTATCCACCTGCGGGGTTATTGCGTAACACACTAATAGTAGGATTAGCTTTCATTTTGACAGTTCAACAACATTCATTGCGTTATTTAAGTTGTTGAGCAGACAATTTTTTTCGAATTTAAGAAGCAATGGATTAGCGATATCCTTCAATATGATTTAGATTGAGATTGATAGTGAGTTACGCAATTAAGGTGTTGGTCCTTTCCTATGTGAGTTGGAGTCGGCTTTTGATCATGACAATGAAGATTAAAGACTCTCCATGTAGAAATAAAGACTGTTTAACTTGAAGGGACTGGCTGGACCATCTCGTAAATCGAACCATTCGAGTACATGAATCAAGAGCCTTTATGAAAAAAAAAACTTTACCCAACATTTATATTCATAAAATAACAATCACGCCTGTAATCTCAAAGGGTTCGGCAGATGTGTAGCTATAGTATCTACACCCACATTTCACCAGTTATGTTTAAGTTCCATGTAAGGGGGCGATCCTATTGCCATCAACTGGGTCAAATCCTGATTCCGGGCTGCTACTGAGAAATTCCTGATGGATAAACTCAATGACACGTTGGCCGACATGGGAATGAACTAAGTACCTCATGCTCGCCAGCAGTGCTAGCGACCACAAGACCAAGGAGACAGTACAAAAAATATAACACAATAAATATTAAAAATATAACACAACCAACAATATTCCTTACCAACATATCCCGTAGGTCTGGCCTGCCGCTTATTCTTCACATAGTCGACGACAGCCTTCGACAGCGCATAGAAGTGCTTACTGGCTTTATACCTCATCTTGGCGAGAGCAGCATCGCAGTCACTCTTGTCAGCTCTGCAGTGGTACACCAGGTTCCTTGTGTTGGTCTTGATCATCTCCTCTCGTAACACTTGGTACTTACTGTCGGAGAACAGCATTTGACCGAAGCGGACGTTTACTGGGAATATGTTAATGGGATATGGTGATAATGCTCATATGAAGAGGAAAGAGAAGAGAATATTTCTTAGAGATAGCACGCAACTGGATTTGCAAATGGGACCAACTGCGAATATCTATGGGAACGTGCTACCACATGGGTACTGCTAAATTACATAATAAAAAAAATCAATATAGGTCATAGCCTTAAGGGGGATTCTGATTAATTATCTGTACAGTCCTTTTATGTTTGACAGCAGCAACCCAATAGCAACCATGGTCTAAAAAAATGAGGTCTGGCATTCCGGGAGTGACACAAGCTTACGTCACTATCCAGTTGCCACTTTATTGCAACAAAACACGAATTATGGAAACATTTTCAGTCACCATTCTGTAAAAAAAATTATTTATAGCATTTAAATTGTCGTTTCGTTTTTCTAATCAAATGAAACAATTCAATTTAAACATATACCAACGTAATTATTAGTTAAAACCTCATTGTTATATCGGATTCGCACAGGTATTAAAGGCGTTTGGGGAGTTATTATTACACACTACTGGTAACACAGTGGTGATGACGTAGGCTTGTGTCACCATGTGTCTCGGAATGCTATACCTGGCGAACTATATTATTATACCATGATAGCAACCTTGTAGTAACGATTTTAAAGATCACAGTGATTTTGACAGTGATGCAAAATCAGAGGTAGAATAACTGAGAGAGGACAAAAAACTGCTGATTAATCAAGATTTCAAGTAACACAAAAAGCTTGTTATAATGCATCATTCTGCATGAGTTGTGACAAAAATTCTTAACTCACATCCAGCTCCAACAATATATCCATCCAACACGCCAACATGGTTGGCCAAACACGTCAGAACGGTGGCCAACACGAGTCTCCTCATCTTTGTGGGTTACCAAACTGAGCCCTTTACAGCCCTAAAATAACCAATAACTAATCAATCAATGATTTCATGGGCCAATTTATACTAACGACTAGCAAATTGGCTACCAAAGATTAGAATTCTAATTGGAAAATATATTGGAATTCATGATAATGGGTCAGTTAGACGCAACCGTTGCAACAGGAAAATAAATAAAACAATATTTCAAACAGTCCGCGCAAAAAACCCGCTAATTTTATTTTCGATGACATCCCAGTTACGTCCCATATTATTATTTTTAATTACGTTTCTTAACAACAAACAAAGCATTCTTCTATTCAGCCACAAACGTTTCACATTCATTGCCATTCCAAATTCAAAATTCATTCTTTTATTATTCTGTCTCCCGCCAAAACACGAGTACCACAAACAAACATGAGTACAAAAGAGGTAAGACTAGAAACAATTAACAATAGCTTACACAATCGTGCGCTGGCTAGGAGTTAATTGCCCCTCCCCCTCCTGACAGCTGATAGCACCGAATTATACCAGCATTTCACGCTTCACTGTAATCTGGGCTCCATTTAAGGTGGCATGAACAAATTTGTGGAGTTAGGAGTCTCGTAGAGATGGGTTTGTAAATAATAATGCATTAACTTTTAGAGATGAACGGTGAGATGATATTACAGAGTCGACAAATTACGTAAAGCTTCACATTTTATGGATGTCCATGAAATTGTGTTTCAATCTAATAAGCCTACTCACATCAAAAGTGTCTAGGGACCAAGCACGTTTTTGCTAGTGACTAAAAATCTGTTTCTTTTTATTATATTTTTTGTAATTCCTATGGATACTTTTTAGTAAATTTCGTCATTTGAAAACGGAATAGTTTTTGAATTTCGGACAAAAGATGAAAATCTTCTGTCAAGTCGTATTCCTGTATAATCCTGCAACGCGTTTGAGGTCAAATCAGGGATATTTCTGCCATACTTCTGAAGGAATCAATACAAAATAACGTTATTAGGGAGAGAAGACATCATTTGAGCCGAGAAGAAATGATTTGAGCCGTGGGAATGTTGGAAGCTGGTTCTCGGCAACGTGTTGTGGCAATCGCTCTGGGCACTTCGCAGTGTTAGAAGTCGACTTTGGACACGTTACCGCATCACTGGTAGCGTGGCAGAGCGGCATGGAGGACGAGCTCGCATCACCACACGCAGACAAGCTCGTTACATATAAATTACTGTTCGACGATGTCGTACAATGGCCGCGATGATGTTGGTAACGAGGCTTCATAGTTCTTGAGGGATGTTAATAAGCGATCAAACCATAAGAAATCGCTTGCATGAAGTCAATCTCCATTCCCGAAGGCCGCTACGTGCACCACCTATTAAGACCCGCAATCGCAGAGCACGTACAATGGGCTCGTGAACACAGAAATTAGGCATAAGAAGAGTGAAAGAAAGAAATATATTTTATGTGGGACACGCACAGGAAATCCAAACAAAAAAATAAAATAAAATTAATATTAAAATATATAAAAAAGGAGCATTTAAAACTAACAATAAAACATACAACATAACAATAAAATTTAAAGTAAAAATAAAAGACCTGTGCGAGGCCAAAAAGGCATAATGCTGCATAATGCTACGATCTCAGCATAATGCTGCAATCTCAGCATAATGCTGCGATATTAAAAAAAAAAATACTGAACGCTGGTATTCTGATAGGGCCCGCTGTGATGCCACGGACACACATACGGACATCCATAAATCCCAATAGGGGACTTTTTATTTTATTAATTACAAATAGAAGAAAATAAAGCAATAATAAATAGTTTAGAAAATAAAAAACACAAATAAATAAGAGTGGCGTTTTGTGTGTTTTTCTGACGAATGTCGCTTTGGTATGAGGTCAAATACAGACGTACACGGTATTGGAGGACCTCTGGATGCCAAGAACGTTTAAAATCATGCCAGGAAGTCCATGCACACAGTGTCGTGGAACAATTATGGTATGGGCGGGTATTTGGATCGGCGGAAGAACCCAACTGATTTGGATCAGAGCCATTCCTAATGCACAGATTTACGCTGAAACGATGGTATCAGATGTTGTCATTTCTTTGCGGACCCAATTTGGTGCATCATTTCTGCTTATGTATGATAATGCACGTCCACACACTGACAGAGTCGTTGCAAACACACTTGCCGCAGCTAATATCAGCGTCCTACCGTGGCTTGCTCAATCGCCAGACTTGAAACCTATTGAGCACACATGGGATATGCTTCAAAGAAGAGCTCTGCCAAATATGGATGCCGAACACACACCAGAAAATCTTTTTCGCCTGTTACCACGGACGTGGGGTGCAATTTCGCAACGTGTTTTGGTTGAACTCATATTGAGTATTGGCCGAATCGCTGCGATTGTGTTATACGCGTTAACAGTGGACATGCAGATTAGTAATTGTTTATTTTACGCAATAAAAACCTTTTAAAAACCTTCAATATTTTTACCTTTTTATCACATTCAATCCAGTATACGCAAATATGTATAAAGTAAAATCTTTAGTAATGTAAAAGCAGAGAGTACTTCGTCGAACTACACATACGAAAACATTTTATTTAATTTCAATAGGGCAATATATATTTTTTTTTAATACCTTGATCCCTAGACACTTGATGTGTGTATTTGCATAACTCAAAAGTATCTTTGCACTTAGCGTATGTCGTACGTAGGTGTTGATGTCGCATAGACACTAAGCGAAGTAAATACATACGCTGCGCAAGCGTCGCTTAGACTTGATTATGTATATATCGGGAAAGGAGGCCGATTGGAGCAGGATTCTTCACCGTTGAACACAACCGTCTGTGGTTGAACATTTTACTGGGCGTAGATGTGTGCTGCGGGCGAAAAGAAAAAAAAAAGCCCTGAAGATGATTATTGATTTTTAGGTTATATTTAAACTTGACAAAAAAAAATAAACGGAACGTTATACAGTTTCTAGGCACTTGTTGTCCGTACGATGTCCAATGGTCAAGAGAGCTGCGCCACGCTGCTGTAGAGCTCTCTTCGACTTGCACGAACGTCAGGCTAGACTCTGCGAAGCGCGCCAACTTCACACTTTCCTTTCGTTGTCAATTGACATCCCGTATTCATGACTCTTCCGTTAAATATGTATTGAAACTACGTCAAGGTGATAGGCTGCTAAGGTGTTGGCGACACATCTCATTCTCGCAGCATTTACGCTTCGTCATCATAATTTGTCTGAGTGACACTCTCTTTCTGAAGATCGATGTACCGATGATTGATCATATTATCTAACCTAACCGAAAGCGAGCGTCGTGATCATTTATATGAATTACAATCTGAGTCCTACGGTTTCACCCGCATAAGTCTCGATCCCGTGGGAATATCGGGATAAAAAGTATTCTATGTCCTAATCCAGGTCATAGTCATCTAGGTCACTCAATCTGTGTGGTTCATTCTTCAAAAGACCATTTTAGACACTAATCTACATGGTCTTCACATGATCTGACCAAGTTTATGTCTAGACTTTAAAAGAGACTGTGACCTTTGAGTTTGTTTCGGCCTTTCTTCTCAGAGTAGTCAGATAGGAAACGCCGACCTCATCTAGTTTAAAAAATATGATTGACGTGTAAAAGTGTTTGTACAAACCTACTTACAGAAATAAAATCATTTATTATTTATGGTCTACCCATGTACCAAATTCCATCCTAATTCGTTAAGCCGTTGCACAGTGGGTCGAAACTATGATTTTAGTGACTTAGGGGCCAACTTTGTTTTTCCTTTTTTCTTTATGCGGATGGGTAGAGCTCATTAACCTCAATAATAATTGTCGTGATGATTTTTTCCTAAACTTTATACTTTGGGTAGAAAAATGTATTTTGTTATTTTTTTGTATGGAGCAGGTCAAATTTAATTTAATTCCTGCTAAGTAGCGTGTGATCCCGCTTTGAAACTTTATTTTTCTTATATCTTGTCTAGTCTACTATCATTTGATGCTATGAATATGTGCACAAAGTTGCAATTCTGCCAAATATGGATCGAAAAAATTTAAAATTACATAGAATAAAACGTTTATTTTTATTTCCGTAAGTTCTTTTAAGTTAAATTTGATATGGAATAGTAAGTAAAAGCACGTAGTAATACACATAATTACTTAACAACTAAAAACAATACATTTACAAGGTACCTAATTAGCTTAAATTTACTAATATATGTATTATTAAAAAATGTGGATCTATGAATTTCTATTTGTATGGTTAATGACTGTAATTAGCTGAACCTCTTACTTTATAACAAACAATGTTTTTTTACTTTTAGCCATAACTGTAATTTTAATTTATTTCTGTTAAGTTTTCGGTTAAATTCTCCCATACCGTGCACTTACGTGTATGTCTGAGAGACGTAACTCTGTGTTAGCAGTTAGCACCAAGTAAGGACAGTATGGCACTCGTGCTATCGCGGCTGTCCATCGTCTATAATATTGTATGGTCTCTTGCACTGTTCGATCGTTTCTCTCTGCTACACTTTTCAATACACTTCTGCGGTCAGAATCAGAACAAGGTACTTAATTAATTATGGTGTCAGTGATTATAAATAGTTATTATATATTAGTTGATTTTCATGCTGTAAATATTTGGCAATAAAAGTATTATATATTATATTATATTTTTATTTTCTTTCTTTTCTTTCTATATGAAATAACTTAGCAATTACGCCATCATTGCTGCTTTTATATTGAAAATCGTTTGAAATAGCTAGTCCAAATGATTTATCAATACAAAGAATTTGTACTTGAAACGGCTTTTTATATTAATATCCTTCTTGTTGCACGCGATTAGTAACTGTAGCTGTATAGATTAATTCAGTCAGCCATAGAACAGTTCCAATTTAAAAAAATACATTGCTGTTTGCACAACATACCGTGACATCAAGCCTGAATTTCGCTGAAGGGATAGGCTAATTCGTAAAGGTACACTTGTATTTTTCCAGTTATGTTCCCATGTATAAGGTAGCGACCGAGCGAGCCTATTAGTCGAGCTTGCCAACGATGCAGTGGAACTGATTCTATACCAAGATAATAACAATAATAAACAGGATTCGAAGCTTCCTTTACCCAGCGATGTATTTCTCCTAACAAATACAACCACCGATAGGTTTCCACAACAAATTGCGTTCGTAACAGACGCACTAATTGTCTAACAAAATAATGCATCAAGTTTATCTGTGCTCGATACAGCGGCGCCGCCACAATATAATTAGACGATTGTATCCATTGTCTATGGTCTCCGTGATATACTGGCGCGGAACTCTATGGTTTACGCGTTTGGTGATATTTCAAAACTTGTTGGTTTGTGCCTCTTTGGTGTAGTGGTCACAAAGTTGTAAAGTGTGAAGAATGGGGTCGTGCGTTGGAGCATCCTCAATAGTGGGATGAAGGGTAAAGGCATTCTTTAGTGTAGAAATGTATCACTTTTATTTTGCTGGTTCTGGGATTTTTATATGGAGTAAGGAACAAAATTAATGTCTGCTGGCTGGTAACCTAAAGAAGACAACTTCGTCGGATTGGATGCGAAAATGATGGACCTATATTATTCAGCAACTTAGGGGAGGCTTAGGGCGGTCGCACACGGCGACTTTTTGCAGCGATTCAATAGCGATACAATCGCAAAAAGACCGCGATACAGGCACGATGCTGTCGCTGGACGAATACCTTCGCCCACGTAACCACGATTCTGCATCGCTTCTATCGCGCTACAGAATTCATACAGACGCGATGCAGTATCGATGCAGTCGTATGTTGTGGTGATTACTTGGGTCAAGTCAACATTGGTAGTCGTGCGTTAATAGCGATGCTGAATTAATGCAGTGCCACGTTTGCAGCATGCAGAAGCGATGCTGAATCGACACTATGCGACTATATTGAATCTGAATCGCTTCTATTGCGCGTTGCAAATGCGAGAAACGGCCAAAAGTAGCGATACACACGTGCATGAACAAAACGCGCTACCAACTGCATCGCTGCAAAAAGTCGCCGTGGGCGACCGCCCATACAGCAACGAAATCATTGATAGCTGTAGAAATTGCTGTCCTAGAATCTCATAATAAAAGAAGGATAATCAATAAATCAATCGATGACTTTCCATTAACAATAAATTATTCAGTTTCTATGAGCGTTGATATATTGTTTTCCAAGAAAACCTGAAGGAAAAAACTAGTTCTATCAGTAATTGCAGGTGACACTACGTATTATTATGGGATTGTGAACCAATTTCAATACAGGTATCCTGGTGGGTGTCTCGCGAAGAGTTATGATGGACAATCTGACAGTCTGTGGTTGTACTACGGAATTTATACCCCTGATACCTATTAACCATGTAGTAAATGTGAATTATCGGCAAACTTAATTTTGTTGCTACGGAAGTTGTTAACACTACAAATATAAATCTTATGACGTTTGAATTAAGGATTGTTACGCAGTTGCCTGGTGGTAAATTTATCATTGTAATTGTAACATCTATTATGCGGGGTGGTCAAGTCGATAAAACGATTTTATTGGCGGATAATATTAGGGAGGGGGCACGAGTTCTCGGCACGTGTACATGATTAGTGTATAATTAGGTGTGATTATTTTAGCAGTAAACTAATAGATCTTTAGGTACCTCTAATCAATGTTTTAATTGAAACAGACGTGACATTTTACAGGAAACTCAATTTAAAATTTACGACGAAAACATAATTATTTTAACGGTTCTCGTACATCTAGGGAGTCTCGCTTTTCTCTGCAGCTGTAAGATATCAATCCGGTATCACATATTGCAGTTACCTACTTAACCTTATCAAAATGGTTGAGCTGGATGGTGTTAATCCACGCGTCATGTTCGTGAACGGGCGCCGTCAGTTGAGACTGGTCATCTCTTAACTGCTACGGCTTATTTTTATTATTAATCTTATATTTTGAATTGTTTCTTAACTTTTTTTTTTCATTGTTCTCGCATATAGAAGCAACAAGAATAATGTACCCAGGATTTTGTAATATCATGATTTAAAAAGAGTGTCCTTGGAGTTTCTTGCCCGTTCTTCTCCATAGAGATCTACGTTTTGGAATGGGCAACTAGCTTCAACTTTCTGACTAACTGACCGACTCTTTGACAATTCAAAAGTGCCTGTAAATGGTTTAATTGAAATAAATGCTTTGAGTTTGAGTTTGAACCAATTCGCGCGTCAATTGTGGCATCCCCTCGTACCCATGAATTCAACGATTAGCCACGAGAAAACTCGCCATCAGTATCTGCCTAGTAGGGTCCAGATATACGGGGTAGCAGAGACATCGACGCACAACTTGTTTACCATGGATTCAGTACAGGATTCTCAAACACCTGCGTTGAAATTTTCAGCGGTAATGTAAAAAAAAAATGCTCTTGTCATACATTTTGACCGCGTAGGTGTTGCACTTTTCTATAGTCATAATAATACAATTTATTTCAATTAACCATGACTCTTTTGTTACTAAAAACTTATCCTATGTTAGTAAAATAAAATATTAAGATAATTTTATCTACATCCTAAAAACAAATAACAAATTACAATATACACAGCGGGGCAGTACTGTCCAACGCTTCACCGCGAAAAAACAACAGAAAAACAGCAGATTCTTTTTTTAATCGGACTAAGAATTTCTGCGCTAGGGGGTCTAGAATTGTGTTGAATTCATGGGTTCAGTTTGCGCGTCGATGGCCCTAGCTGGCACCCTGCATAATTAAATTCCTTTCAACAGGTACATCTACCCTATTTGCCGTGAATTATGATATGTTAACAGGTATTGGTGCAGGTATGATGACTTATATTTGACCGACCACACAGAACCTAATCGGTATTATGATTCACAACCAATCCAGTATTTCTTGTTCTTATTTCTATCAAAATTCTAATCCTATTAGAGCTGACTGACAACGAAGGTTTAATTAAAAGTAACTTTATTGTATCGATAAACTTGCATAACTAACCTACTCCTTGAAATGCTGCGTCTACTCCCTAAGCGTGAAGACAGTAGTTTCGGCCGAAGTTCCGGGTGTTTTCTACTCCTTATCACTTACAGACATAAGATTTGTCCGGGGCTCCAACTGAAAATTAATGACAAACCGACTTGGCAGTGGTCTTTACTCCCGATGTATTTTTGCCCATCCGATGAAGTTAATTAATCGGGAGTTCAGTCAGAGTCAAACATAGTAATAGTTAAAACGCGTAAGATAAACTAAAAATTTGTTAAAAATGACAGAAGTATGTTGTTTGACAAATGGTTAAGCTAAATACAGTTAAAAAAAATTACAATTTGCTATAAAAGTTAACCATGCGCAGACAGAGTAGTTTTTGACAACTAATGACTATTGTCAAGTGACTAATTGTTAAATTGACTAATGGTCATGTTTAACTATGTATCAAACAACGGGCCCTAAGTATTGAACTACTTTCGGATGGGCCCGTATCATCGTTAACGGACTCGAAGACTAGGCCGCCTGACGGCAGATTTTCATCGCTAAATGTTAAAAATGTAGTGCAACATAACCTTCCTTAAACATTCGCTACTTGGTCAATAGTGACATAACATTACGCCTGTAATCTCCAAGAGGTTAGGCAGAGGTGTACCTATAGTACACCCACATTTTGCCAGATATGTTAAGTCCTATGTAACAGGTAGAGCGAGCTTATTTCCATCAACCGGGCACAAATCCAGAATCCAGGCTGCTTCTGCGAAATTCCTGATGGAAAAACCAATTAACACTTTGCCAGAACTGGGAATCGAACCCAGGACCTCATGCTCAGGAGTAGCGCTTGCGACCACTAGACCAATGGGGCAGTCAATAGTGTCAATACATTGTTCTCCAGCCAGTTGTCTGCTCCGCGGGGTACGGGGTAATTGCTAACACACTAACAGTAGGAATGGCTTTCATTGTGACAGTTCAATAACATTCATTGCGTTATTTACGTTGTTGAGAAGACAATTTTTTTGAACATATGACGCAATGGATAGCAATATCCTTCGAAATCATTCAGATTGTGATTGAAAGTGTGTTACGTAATTAGGGTGCTGGACGAGGGTACATAAAATGTTCTAGCGAATACCATTTGCCACTTGCCAACTTGCGTATCGTGACTTTTCGTATACCAAAGTAAAGGATTCGCTTATGTAAACACTTGTATATGCAATGTCGTAAAGTAAGGGTGAGAATGATATACAGTTAGTCAAATAAATCAAACAGAAACAAGCAAAACAACGACTCATAATAGATTACAACCGCATTACAGTTTTGTAACACCCATAATTCGTATTTAACGGTATATCAAGCTGAAGCGGCCTGATTCCACAATACTAAAACTAACTAGACTAATAATAAATCTCAGGTTGAATAATAACAATCTAAATGCTTTCAAAACTAGTCCATTATTCAGAATCCGTGCAGAATAATGGAGGTAGACGGTTATCTCGCCTATTGTTGCCATTAGCAGCCATCTTATAACAGCATTGTTTCCACCAATCCAAGGTGCACGAGCGGCGTAGATTGCCGGAGATGCACGAAGTTCAAATTTAAATGTAGAATTGTTCGTTTCTTTTGATTTTATTTTGAGAGAGTCCGTTGTTAAAATTGAGTGGAGGTGACATTAGACTCTCCTACTGGCTTTTCCTATGACCCCCGTTTCCAATTTGGATAAATCTATGCCATGGACAGCGGAAGGCTAAGTACCTAGTTCAAGAAAAAAACATGGTAAATATTATCTTGACCCCATTCTCAGCCCTCCTATTTCGAATTAATTCATAATTTACAATGTCAACGTACCAAGAATCTATTCGATGAATCAGTATCCTACTAACTACACCATTAGGTTGTCGAAAGCGAAGTCCATAAATAATATGATTTATAGTCAATAAATGGCAAAATATTAATTTTATAAAATTGTTTCCTGATCACCTAAAGGTACTTAACAGACTTATAAATTATGTTTACATGCAGTTATAATTATAACTTTTAGGTACTGCAATATAAATCAAATATTTAAATGGTTAAAAGAAAGAGAAAATCGCTTTCTAAAACACGGTCTGTCTCTTGCGCAGTCGTGTAAAAAATTGCATTAGTGGTAAATGCCTAGATATTTGAAGCGAGGCTTTCAAAAGCATTCAGGATTATACTACAAGATTTCCCTCCCTGTCTGGCAATGATGAAACGTGCACGTTTCAAAAATGTAAGCAAATAAAGCATATACCAATTGTGTACAGTATCGCATATTTTATCAATTAATTGACGTGATGAATTGAAATTGAAATGACTAAATTATCGTTCTTTTCAGAAAAGGAATCCAAATTAATCTTGCTAAACCATTCACCACTGCTTTTGCTAAATCAGCATTCAGTCTGTATTTATTACACGCTAATTGCAGAAAAATAAAAAAATGCTCTTTGAATTTGTAGTAACAATTATTTCTACTTATTGTAAAACAGAGAGATTTCAAACAACCTACTGCTGGACTTGACACACGGATGAGTTATCGAAGTATGTTTTCCCGCCCTTAAGATATAACAACTTCAATATTTGAGACGATTTCATCGCCAATTCCTTTCTTTCGTAGTTCCTTACGTTTCGGCACAGCAAAGCGATTCGTGTTGTACAAGTGCATTGTTTACTTGACATCGCGCCCTAACTCTTTGTTTAGCGTTTATGGACAATAAATATCGTGTATTGAACAGTGGGCCCAAATTAATTAGTATTATGTACCGATGTAATCAGTAACGATTGTTTCCAGCGATTTGTTATTGTTTCAGACCTTTTGGTTGCGAGTTTAAAGGTGGGCTGTGGGTTTGTATCAGTATTGTGCCGGTTGAGAATATTAGAATATGTATTCAATGGTGTCGTGTTTGTGAACTATAAATAGTTTATTAAATAATGATGAGATCACAGAATACAGAACGCATCCGTCAGGATGAGATTGACGTTTGTGACAGTTGATTTGTTACCGCGCTCTTTCTGGAAGCGTCGTAGAAAAGTGTCTGCTGTGATATTTATCATGCTTGCCTGTAGCTCAAGTTAATAAACATTGATTTCACTGATATACGGTGTTTTAATGGTTGCGATGAGACAACAAAACGTATGCTGCATACGTCTGATTGGTATTGTTCGTCAACATAGCTCGAGATCAACCCCGCACGTCTAGCGGCCACGTGCCTTCTCCTACATTCAACCAGCTGCCAGCTGCCTTATACTATAGTTGGATTTAGGTGAAGAATTTGACACATACACACATACATAAACTCACGCCTCCTTCCCATGGGGGTAGGCAGAAACTACAGAACGCCACCTGCTACGATCTTCACATACTCCTAAAGAATTTGAATATCATATAAGTTAGTCTACTTTATAAATTACTAGATTTGGGCATACGTTGAAGCTTCTGCCAAAAAACTTAGCTTCATTTTAACGATTAAAGCAAGCCTTACAGACTATACTAGTTTCTACGTCACCTTCGCTCTATTTTTACGTAATCTCCTGGAAATCTCGAAAATGTCCTGCCCAGCTGTGGACTGTCGAATATATTGCAATTTATTTTCATTAAACTTTGGTCCTAAATGCCCAGACACCGAGGCCTCCCTTTCCATAATCGGAGATAACCCATTTCACACTACTGACAGCACCATTCGTCATCATGTCACTCGGTCATCTCACGGTTTGAGCCCCTACAGATCATTCATAGGTATCAGAGCATCAGCTTGTCCTGCTGTACTTTATTATATGTTCCTGACCCTGAATGCCTCGCACCCTACGAAAAATAAATTATTCGTAGCTCACACCGCAATCTTCGGCTTCCCACAAGCCGGGTTAACTCATTTTATGCTTCTGACAGCGCCATTCCTCAACGTGCCACTCGGTCATCTCACAGTTTGAGTCTCAAGTCTCAGAAAAGCAGATCATTCATAGATATCAGAGCATGCGCCTGACCTGCCTTACTTTAAATATATGTATTTCAGCCACTGTTATCGGCAGTGGATCTACGCAGTAGTATCGGGGGCGTCCGCGGCGTGTCGTGTACAAATGGTGGGCACGCGCGTAAACACTCGAGATATTTTACGTTCGTGCTCCATGTGAGGTACTGGGTGAGTTAGAAGATGTGGCGGTTTGAGGAGTCTAGAGTATAAAATAACTCACTAATGTATTCGGTTTTGTAACTTGCAAAATGCACTCTCGTCACTGATGATCAGATATAACATGTTAGATGTAGGCCTGAGCTACGTCCATGCCTATAATAAGTTATACGAGACCGAAATTCGCAATATTAATGGATAGTCAGTTATAATAGGAATGAGATAGGTAGGTAGATATAACCATTTCTGTAACTATTATGCATGTTTTTAAAAACACCTTAATATTTTTTTATCCAATAGATATCAAAGCTTATCTTCAACTCTGATTTAAGTCGATTTAGGAGTCAAACTAGGCTTCGTGATTGTATTTAATTCGCCACTCTTTGAGAGTCTTTTGACGTGCCTTGGCGCACTTTATAACGTTCATAATATCGTAACGTTTAGTTACATAATACATAATTAGCCTATAACGTTCCCATTGCTGGGACACAGGCCTCCTCTCTTTGAGAGAGAATGGGCTGTTATCTACCACGCGGGCCCAGTGCGGTTTGGTAGATGTCACATGTCTTCGAATTTTTGGTTCTAGGACATGCCGGTTTCCTCACGATGTTTTCCTTCACCGTTTTGAGAGCAGTGGTGATGAAATTATTTATACAAAGTAAAGCGCCTGCCTGGGTTCGAACCCACGACCTACGACTCGTAAATCGGGGCCGATACCACTGGGCCACCACTGCTTGTTTACGCTTAGTTTAGTTAAAATAATTAAATTAAAAATAATACTAAAATTGCCTGGTACAGATTGTTTTAAGTACTTATCCGTCCTACCGGACAAATTCGAAATAAGGGTTTGAATCTCCACCACTCGACTTCGTTCAGCCCCAGGAGCATCTGCCTCCCAGACAGGATCTGCACTGCAGTGGTCTATATGGTCCACTGCAAGCAAAATCTAGCAAAATGGGGGATTATAGATCCCACCGTTAACCAGTGGGAATGTGGTGTTCCTCACCAAACCATGTCCCATATGTTGGAGTATACAAAGTGTCCATACACTTGCGTTTCTGAGGACCTTAACGCCATTGATGCCGCGATTGTCGGGTCCAATTAATTTAACATAGTAACAGGCACATGGATTTACCATAGACTCGAAAAGAAGATTAATGAAACCCGTAGAAACAGGATAACAAGAGAATAATATTTAAGACCATGCTTGAAAACGGACCTCAAAAAGTATGGTGTTACAAACGCTTTAACTCACCTCTTCGACTACACAGCCGATCAAAACCATACTATAATACCTAACATCTGGGTGTTCTGACGCAACGACTCTCCAACTCTTAATGCCTTCAATAACTTTGCTTTTCCTTTTAACATTAGGAGCTCATTCCTAAGAACAGTGATTGCGATACCTGGCTAAAGTTTAACTTCGTGATCGCTACCTGCGGTGTTTTATTTATCTTTTATCTTGAATGCAATAAAGCGGTAGTAGTTTAGTTGAAATATGTATCATTGGTGAAGTGGTTAATAAGGTCTTGAACTAAGTTCAAGATCTTGCGACGTTTATAAATGGTTTTTATTTCAACCCTTTGGTGTGACGGTGTGAGTTGGGCAGCTCGCCGTCCGGTAAGGACCAGGCTCGGGTCGACGGCGCGTTGTGTTCCACGTGCGCTTCAAAGAGATGTCAGCACTAATTGACGGGGTCCGCTAGGTCCGATGGTTGCCAGGGTCGCGGATTGTTCGAAAGAGTTACCGTGGCCCCTGGCACAGGCAACTGAAGGAACACAGGTTGGTTTTAGTCAACAAAAGTCTGACTTGCCCTCCCGCTCCGCCCAGAGCGAGAGAAGTTATTTGATGATTTGCCACACAAAAACAAAAGAAGGTGTTAGTTGGGCATTGCCTTGGCCCTGACGGGACGGACGTTCGATAATAACAAACACCGCCTCGTTCTTAATAAAGTTGAATGACCAATGCGTTTGCGTTACTTTATACAACACACGACTCACAATACAGGAGAAATATCAGTTCCGAAAGAAAACCATTTCAAATCTCCCAACCGCAGATGACATAGTAATTGGCGGTAATAAGTTGGACCTGTCAGTTATATGTTTTTGACAATCTTAACTTTAGACCCTCCTGTTGGTGTTGCCAACAGAAATAAAATGTGGAGCGTTGCATTCGCCACAGACCCAAGGGCTGAAACAAGTAGCATTTCGCTGAACTTTTGAACGTTTTTAGTCTGCGGTATTTTCATACACGGACTCAAAAATAAAATTCCGATAAAGTATGTCTACTAAGACGGTTTGGGTGAGTTTCTTTTATCTAACCTCGCACTTGGGATTGGTGGTCATCTAACATTGGTAGATAACCCTACCTACTTAGAGGAGCCCCTCATAGAAAAAAACCCACAGTAGCCTTCTACGCTATCCAAAGTATAATACTGACTCTGGGTTGTATAATGGCACACAGGTTCTTCTTCGAAAAAAGGACGTTACTATGCCGTTCGTGTTAAAACAAACCCTTAGTTACCTACATTACCCAAAATAGGACATTAACTGTGTATGTCCTTGCTGAAATAAGCAGGTTATCAGCCCCCATGTCTATTTTGCCCATTTGCGGCCATTCCCTGATCAGGAGATCATAATGATCCTTATCCGAGTGATCAGATTGTAAACAGCAATGTTTGTGTCGGTCTCAGATGGTAGTAAAGATGTATGGCGAAGCCCGGGACTGACCTTTGTTTCTTTGCTTATTGTTTGACTAGCTGTGTCTGCGGGTTTGCTCGAAAAAGCTTTTCCGCAGATCAAAAATAGGCACTGTTCTTTTGTAGGTATCGGGCTACTGCACTGTCAAAGTTTAATAGTCAGAGCAGGCGCGGAACTATGTTTTCGCTCAAGGGGGGGAGAAATGTTTTCTAACCGAGTACAAGGGGGGAGGGTTTCTCAAGCCGTGAAAACCTTTAAAAAAATCTTTGGCACCTATTTTCCGTAAACTCAAGAATGGACCTCCATTTCGAGGATGACTACCATACGGATACTACAGGTAGTAAAACTATGTTCATGTCTAATTTAGAATTTTAATAGAACACACTGTTTTCACTTTAAATCCTAAACTCATTGAATCCTTCGCCGAAAAAAATAATTTCATATAAGAAATAAAATTTCGCAAATAAAATATAGGCATTTTTATACCTACTTAGTATAAATGAAAATATGTTGTTAAATCATCTCTTCCTATTACTTACGCTTTTAGAATCGGTGGCTTCCAGGTAAGTAGGAAAAAAAATCATCAGATTTTCCGAGATTTTCCAGAAATAACGGAGACGCGAGCACAACAGAACAGTCGTCGGACTCAGTAGTTTTGTCGAAGCCCTGGGGGTGCAGGGGCAACTGCACCCGTTGTCCCCCCTCTGTATGCGCGCCTGAAACAGACAGAGGGACTAATGGAATGTTTATTACTATGTCGGTATTTGTGAGGGACGATCGAAAAATCGTAATGAATGAAGTGTCTACCATGCTTGATGTAGCAAAGGAAACTGTAGCTAATTCTCTTTTTAATTTCTCTTGATAAATAATGATATATGGTGGAGGCTCTGTTACTTTCCAGGAATTATCCATCATGGGGTTTATTTATACACGTCCCTACAAAATGGTTGAGCTGGATGGTGCTGATCCACGCGTCATGTTCGTGAACGGGCGCCGTCAGTTGAGACTGGTCATCTCTTAACTGCCACGGCTTATTTTTATTATTAATCTTATATTTTGAATTGTTTCTTAATATATATTTTTTTCATTGTTCTCGCATATAGAAGCAACAAGAATAATGTACCCCGGATTTTGTAATATCTTGATTTAAAAAGAGTGTCCTTGGAGTTTCTTGCCCGTTCTTTTCCATAGAGATCTACGTTTTGGAATGGGCAACTAGCTTCAACTTTCTGACTAACTGACCGACCCTTTGACAATTCAAAAGTGCATGTAAATGGTTTAATTGAAATAAATGCTTTGAGTTTGAGTTTGAGTTGTTTAAAGTAAAGTAATGATTAGCGTCTGTTTAACCTTACATTTTTGACGTTTAAACGTCTCTTAACTTTCAGCAACGTTTATAAATGAAGGGGATAATGTTATGGTTTATATATATAATAAAATAAAATGATTTGATTGACAAATCAAATCATTTTATTTTATTAAGCAATTGGCAGGTCAGAGGTTACAAAAACCAGTTATGCTAATAGCATCTCAAAAGCATCCAACTAAATAGCAAATCAAATACTATGAAATCCAAATCTCTCAATCCTACTTCGTTATCGGGAATCCTCGGCCGCTGTCGGCAATCTTCGGGTCACCCAGCAGGTTGAACCGAGACAACATCGGTACATTTAAATATCCCAGGGGCTGAATGTAAACAGCTGGTATCTGATTAAAGGCTCGTGGCCGGGTATCGGTATCGTTGTCGTACTACTGATTCTCGATATAAAACGAAATGGACCGATAAAGCTGTTATTTTTTAAGTGAAACTTTTTGGTGAGGTAGTTTAGAGGAAGTTTAGTGCGCTGGCTGACGAAATGTCTCCGGTAGTTTATTATCAGCACACTAGGTGACCCGTCAGATGTTGTCCTGCCAAAAATTTTACTTCGATTTTTCAGCTGTTCCTTTGAGTATTTCCAAATTTTTTTTCAAACTTCCCCTGTTCTAGACCGAACAAAAAAAAAAAAAAAAACTAATCGGTTAAGCCGTTTTTGAGTTTTAGCGAGACTAACGAACAGCAATTGATTTTGATACATATATACAGGGTGGCAGGGACATCGACGCACAATCTTTTCACTTTTGATTCTAGAGTAGAAATCCTTCGTCCATTTTTTTTTTTAATCTGCTGTTTCATAGAAAAATGGCAGAGGTATATTTTTTAAAATAACCGATGACAAATTTCAACGCAGGGGAGTTCAGAATCATGTACTGAATCCATTTTATCAGGTTGTGCGTCGATCTTCCTGCCACCTCGTTGAAGAAGATAGAGAAAGCTATTGGCGATCGAAGTCGAAGACGGCACGGTTGGCGCAGTGGTTAAGCGATTGACTGCTGCGCTGCGTGTCGCAGGTTCGATTCCCGCACGGAACAAATATTTGTATGACCTACAAGTAGTTGTTCCGGGTCTGGCTGTTTGTGTATGTGAGTTTTAAATGTTTGTAAACGCACCCACAATACAGGAGAAATTCCTAGTGTGGGGCAAAGTTTAAAAAAAAAAAAAAAAGTATGATTTTGATAGTTTTAAGTGTTATCTGGAATTTCTGTACGATTCTTGGAAAACATAAGCCTCCTTTTTGCCCATAAAAGACTGTTAAAGGCTGATGTCAGTAGGTTAGTAAGCAGCATTTTCCTAATGCTTGTAACAGTAAAAATAGCGAGGGACCCAAGTAACATTAGGAACAAATTTTTGGTAAAGGGGGTAATTGCGTAACACACTAACAGTATAAATGTCTTTCATTTTGACAGTTTAACAACATTCATTGCGTTATTTACGTTGTTGAGCAGACATTTTTTCGAACATTTGAAGCAATGGATTAGCAATAGGCTTCAAAATGATTCAGATTGGGATTGATAGTGTGATACGCAATTAGGGTGTAGATAGTTGTTTCGAGTCTAGCTGTTTTTGAAGGGCAACGTTTCTATTTTAAAAAAGAAAAACAGGAGAAACAAATAGTGTAAAGTGATATGAACGACATAGCGACTTCCAGAAGTAAATCCTAAGACCTTTTATTGAGGTCAGCAGAAGAAGCGTGATTTTTAATACTGTTTGCTACTTTGACTGCCTCCGTGCTGTAGTGGTCGCAAGCGCAACTGTTGAGCATGAGGTCCTGGGTTCAATTCCCAGGTCGGGCAGTGTTATTGGGCTTTTCCACCTAGAATTTCTCAGTAGCAGCCCGGAGTCTGGAATTTGTGCCCGATAGTGGCAATAGGCTCGCCCCCTATTACATGGGAGTTAAACATAACTGGCTAAATGTGGGTGTACTATGGGTACACCTCTGCCTAACCCTTCAGAGAAACAGGGCGTGATGTTATGTGTTATGTGGCTACTTTGTTGTAGGTACCTCCTTAATTTGCTATCGTTACTGACTAAACTAACCGAGGATGCTTAGATCAAGTTGACAGTCTTCATAAAACTGGAAACATTTTAACTATGTTTCATATTCTGTTATAATATCACTAGCTTTTGCCCGCGGCTTCGCCCGCGTGGATATCGGAAATTATCCCACGGGAACGTACTACCGGGATAAAAAGTATCCTACGTGTTAATCTAGGATAACCTGGATTAACACGTAGGATACTTTTCAGGTAGTTTATAAAAACTAGCTGTGTTCCAAATTCCATCCAAATCCGTTCAGTAGTTTTTGCGTGCAAGATTAACAAACATCCATCCAACCATCGATCCATCCATCCATCCTCCCAAACTTTCACATTTATAATATTAGTAGGATAGGATAATATTGAATATGATAGTGAGTTATATGATATATGACATTTACTGATAGTGTTACAAATGATAAAGACACTTTGTCTGTCTTTTTATGTAGATATTTGTATACACGCACAGAAAATTCGATGGTGAGGAACTATGTAAGAGATGCGGTTTCGTGCATATATTTATATTGACATATAGTTTGGTACTGAAAGATTAAGTAGGGAATTTTTCTTTGTGAAAATACCACACGGGCAGTGTGGTAGTCCCCAGGACCAAAATAATTAATTTGTTATTCGGTAACAATTCACATTGCGTTCGAATATAATCCAGTATGGAACAATAAGTATTAGATGTACAAATTTATAAAAGAATACATTTAATTCAAATTAGAATACTTAATTATCCTACTAATATTATAAATGTGAAAGTGTGGATGTTTGGATGTTTGTTACTCAATCACGCTAAAACGGCTGAACGGATTTGGATAAATGGCACATGGGTAGACTATGACCTGGATTAGGACATAGGATACTTTTTATCCCGATATTCCCACGGGATCGAGATTTCTGCGGGTGAAACCGCGGGGCGCAGCTAGTATTATTTAAAATACACAAGCAGCAACTGCTACATTATCAAATGCAGGTAAAAATACTAAGTAGGTAAGCGCAGGCGCAGCCGCTGTACACAGTTAGTATGCTATAATACAAGAGATTTAAGCATCGTGTACATTCACAAGGTCGTATCATCAGGACACGATCATAACACGCGGTTTATGGACTCCTAAAGGCTCCTTCAAACTAATATTTACTTAACGTTTGCCAGGATTGAAGTATATGCTATAATAGAAAGAAAACAAAGAAAAATATTTTATTTGGGACACGCAAAAAAACACACAAAAAAAGGAGCATTTAAAACTAACAAAATTAACAATAATAATTTAAAAAAATGAAAACAACAATAAACAAGTAAAAAACCTGTGTGAGGCCAAAAAGGCTCCTATCTCAGCATAATGCTGCGATATTTAAAAAAAATAAGTACTGCAGCGCTGGTATTCTGATATGGCCCGAATAATATTGGAGACGTTAAGCATACGTCTTGTGATATTCAAGAAATACAATCATGCATTTAATACTTTAGTACCTAACTAAAACACGATAACTCCAACCGGATATTGTTGAAAATAAAATAGTTCTCAGGCTTTATTTGGAGGAGGTCTTATTTGAGCATAATCGTCATTTATCTTGCTTTCTTTTTCTTTCGATCTAAAACAAGTTTGTTTTAGATAGAAAGAAAATCGAGCTTTAATTATTCTAAATAACATATTTTTGGGTGAACGGCATACGTAGGTACTAGAAAAGAGATAGGGTTTCTTATAAAAGTTACAGAAATGAGAAGTTATCTCAGTATAATCCAGATAACCGACATAACCTGAAGAATTCGTAAAGTTAACTTTAAGCAAGGTATGCACTGTATTCAAAATCGAAATATTTTATTTCACATGGGCACTTTTGAAACGTCAGAAGCTAGGTGCACGGTTCTAATTGGTCGGCAAGAAACTCCACGGTTACTGTTTTAAAAATAAGTGGCTTTTAGAATGTTTTCAAATTACAGTGTTACTCGTAATAAGTATAGGAGGACAGTGTAGGCCTGTCAACAAGTAACAGGTACTCAACAAAGGGATCCCTTCTTTTCGCATAATGTTCTTTGTCCTAATATACTTCGGCATAACGATTTTGGCACAATTTGTTTTGGCATAATAATACTTCGGCATAATTTTTTTAGGCATACATTTTATGTTGGCATAATCATCTTAAAGACTAATTTGTTTTGGCATAAATTTGATTCGCATAACGTTAATAGGCCTAATGACAATTTTAGTGACAGAACCGAATTGCTGCAATACCGACTCCACGTAGTCTTGTTTGTCCTACCCCTAGAGTGTAATTTAAAATCGCGTAGGCGCGTAGAGGCGAGGCGGCCCGCGGGCTGAGGAGCAGGCGGCTGCGAGCGAGCCGCCGCGGCTGAGGCTGGCCGGCGGAGCCGGCCAACAAGCCGAAGCTGCGGTGGTGAGCGAAAGCCGTCTGCGACGATTAGCACGCGTGGGGCCGCCGGAGTCCCGCAGCGCCGGAGCCGTGACAGAAACCCTGCCTGCTGCATGCTAGCTTGCATGCTGCATGCTTGCTTGTTTGCTGCATGCTTGCTTGCATGCTTGCTTGCATGCTGTATGCTTGCTTGTATGCTGTATGCTTTAGGATATTATGCTTAAAAAAGTTATGCTTTAGAATTTTATGCTTAATAAATTTATGCTTTAGACTATTATGCTTAATCATTAGTATGGTTAGAGAAATTATGCTTAAAAAAATTATGCGTAAGCTGTTATGCGTAATTATATTATGCGAAAATATAATTATGCCAAACAAAATTATGCTAAGTTATATTAGGTCTTAAAATTTTATGCAAATGGATAGGGAACCCTCAACAAAATATGTAGAAAAAGGTCTACAAATCTACAGTCTACAAGTTGGGCCTACAACGTTCTCACACCAACTATGCTTCGCGATGATACTACGAGCACAGTTTGTGAGCGTAACCTGTAGATACCCAGCTTTAAGAATAACTTTTCATTCGTTGCTCCATTTAAAGCAAAATTATGGTTACACGGAATATTCCTTACAATAGCAGCCTGTAGTTTAATTCTTACCGCTTCAATACAACAAGAAGGCTACGCACAATCTACATTGTTCCAATTTCTTCAGTAACCAATGTTGTTATAAATGTAGGAGCTTCCAGCGCCGGCTGTATGTCTTGGAACCAATCTGTAACAACTGCTTAACGTCACAATGATAGGAAACATGAGGGTTGTTATAGTGGACGGGGCCGAAGCGTCTTCTACGTTATTTTATTGGAACAAAGTTCCTTTCCTTTCCACACTGGCGGCACGGCACGGCAAGGGATTTTTATGCGATGAATAGAAATATAACTTAATAGTATGACAATAAAATTGAAATTTCAATGAGGATGCCTAAGGACGTCGCGGAATCCTTGGCATGCTGCGGCATCGTTGCCGTCAGAATGCGCTTGCATGTAGTGATGCCGAAGGATTCCCTGCCTTGCCGTGCCGCCAGTGGGCGCAGGCCCAAAACGGACGTTGTACTCTGTACACTTGGCGAATGAGAGCTTTTTAGATCTAGTATTTTTTTTGGAATGAAGTTCATTTCGCTTTTGCTCACTTGGTGAGCAACGAGACGCTAAGTGAGCAAAAGCAAAAGGAATTTTGTTCCACCCGGGTGTCCAACGACATCTTTCAACTATTTTTTTAAGTTGTTGGATGGCAGATGGTGATGTAAGAATGAAGGTTAAGTACCTGATGGTTTGTCGTAACCGCAGTCTGTAAAGATCTGGGCCAGAAGCTTTGTAGCTACCTCGCCAACCCTGAGCCAAAGGTAAAATGTCTCATGTTCTTGCAACTAAACCGACACAATCAGGATTACTGCAACTTTACTGGCCGACATAATTAAGAGTGGATAAACGCTTGAATAAAGAGCTCTCGCTCTGTTAATACTTTTTGCAACAGAATTAAAAATGCGTGAGTTTCGTGGAACACTCGGTTGGAACGAAGTTCTTTTCGTAGTATATTTAGAACATCCATATAACAAATTTGATTGCCATAAAAAGGGTTATATTGAGTCAACTTTAAAAGATAGGTATAATTATGCTGTCGCAGACTTTTTTTTTGAACTTTTAAAGGGAAACAATTCCGTTATACATGATTTTTGCGTAACTTTAACCGTTTACGCAGCGCACGCAACGGAAGCTCTCAAAAGGAATATTTTTTTCCCGTTTTTGCAACATTTTTCATTTATGCTCCGCTCGTATTAGTCGTAGGGTGATGTTATATAGCCTAAAGCCTTCCTCGATAAATGTACTATCCAACACAAAAAGACTTTTTCAGTTCCAACCAATAGTTCCTGATAATTAGCGCGTTCAACCAAACAAACAAATAAAGAAAGGGTCGTGACGGATACTCGTGACGGAAAATTCTTATACTTTTTTCGCCTAGCCCCCATCCGCCAAGCCCGTACCGTGCGATAAGGAACTTCGTTCAAAAATGTTATTGTCATTTTAGCATCTTCCATGAAAGCTAGCAAATAGTGAACTAGGAATTACGATTCTGCAAACTTTGAAGCTAAAGGTAACAGCGGGGTAGTTTTTACACACTCACCATCCCGATGCTATTCAATTTAAAATTAAAACAATATTCATTGCGTAATTTACGTTGACGAGCAGATGATTTGTTCAAACATTTGAAGCAATGGTTTACGAATTTTCTTCGAAAAACTTCGGATTTAGATAGTGAACGTGTTCCATAATTTGGGTGCAGGCAGGCCTAAATAAATACACACGGACACGGTCATAATAACCACCCGTATGTTTTCTCCCATAATGTCTTATTTACGAATAATCCGTGGCAGTGTGTTTCAATAAGCGCATGCGTTGCCGATGTGGTAATTATGGTGGTGTCTCATCATGGGGTTATTTAGTAACGTTTAAGTACTGGTTATGGATAACCCTGTCAGTATAAAGGGTCGATCTAAGGGTATCATGCAATATTGAACCAAAAGTCTGTAGGAAAAAACGATATGCAAGCTTTTAAATTGGGATGACTAATTTAAAAAAAAAATGACCACAATGAATGATAAATGATAAATGATTTCATTTCTGTAAGTAGGTTTGTACAAACACTTTTACACGTCAATCATATTTTTTAAACTAGATGAGGTCGGGTAAATAATATTTTGTATAGGTTGGGGCTCGTGGCTAAATAATAACATCAGCACGGATCGATCGAAGATTAAGCTATGCTTGCCGCGATCGGTCCGCGGATGGGTGACCATTAGTTACATATCGAGACCCGTCCGTGCCTCGGAAAGCACGTTAAGACGTTGGTCCCGGCTGTCATTTGTAGATCTTTGGCAGCCGTTACGGGTACTCAGAAGCCCAAAAGTCTGACAACCAGTCTTACTAAGGGGTATTGTGTTACCCGGTAACCGAGTTATGGAGGTCATATTTTCGCTCGCATGACTAAAAGTCCTATTATCCTATTATACATTTCTCTAAGTTAAATGACGTAAACGACGGTTAGTGAAAAATGTAAAGAATCATGAATTTAAAAATGTAGTTGTCCTAACTCAAATCAGCTACAAAATGAGATAGGACTTTTAAGGCTCCTCTAAATAGGCGCGACACGCGACGCGAATCGCACGTGACACAAAGGCACCGTTCGTCGCGCGACAAGCGGTGCCTTTGTGTTGCGTAACGTGTCGCGCGTGTACGTAGGAGTCTTTAAGGCTCCCGAAGACAGGCACGACGCGACAGTGCGACACAAAGGCGCCGCCTGTCGCGCGACGAGCGGTGCCTTTGTGTCGCACGCGATTCGCGTCGCGTGTCGCACGTGTTTGTAGGAGCCTTTAGAAATGCGAGCGACGATATAGCCAGTCGCTCCATGTAAAATACTGGTAGTCAGCTACATCTGGTTAGACTGGAAGCTGACTCCAACATAGTTGGGAAAAGCCTAGGCAGATTAAACGGCACAACAATTTGGTTCGTAATAGGTCAATCCTAGGGAGAAACTGGTGATGATATCAGTGCAACATCTTCCCCTTTTGCATCTTATGGACATACGGCGAGACTGGCCCATTTCTGAAGGTAAATAAGTGGTATGTACTTAGATTCTCGAACCTAAAATTGCTTTATCCAATAAACTACCTTTTATTCGATATTCTATAGTACATTTTTGTACCTAAATCATAGAGATAGTCGAGTCTCCGTCTGACCTAAACCACAGCATCCTATTACCAGCGACTCTTATCAAACGCAATCCAAATGCGGGTGGCATATACTACCAACATAACTTTAGTTACAAAAAAAATATTAAACTGTCTTGTCTCTAAAGAAATAAGGCTGAAAGTCCACTACCATCATGTTAATACAAATGTAAAACCAACTTTGTACACCGAATAGATATTGGCCCGCAATGACTATTGGACATGTCAGACAATTGAAGAATTCCTCCAGCAATAAAGTCTATATTCGTTTGAAGATTAAGTGCCGCATTGTGGTGTTTTCGAGGCGGAGTGTGCAAGTGATATTGATCCTTAAAGTAACGAGCAGTTAGAACGTGTCTTACTAACGAACGTGATAGGTCTGCAATGGACTGACTTCACGCCACCGATGACATCAAGAACAAAAATCTGTGGAGTAGTGAGGCTGCAATTATTTCAGATAAAGTACCGTACTGTGCGCAGATGAGATCAGACGGTGCTGAGAAATGTAGAGGAAGTATATTTGAACCGGAATGAATTTACTGTCCGGAACGTAATAGGCAGACGAACAGGGGTCGAAGAGTCACAGCCTATAGGTATGTTTCTGATCGAGAGAGTGATGCATCTATATAGGTGGCCGGGACATCGGCGCGCAAACTGTAACCATGAATTCAGCTTATAATTCTAGACGAGGTAGCGAACAAATATTTCGTCACCAATCAAAAAAAAAATCTGCCGTTTCATAGAAAAAGGAACACCTACGCGGTCAAAATATATGAAAAGGCTATATTTTTTTAATAATCGACAAAAAAGTGCAACACTGGGGCGTTCAGAATCATGTACTCAATCCAAGGTTACCGGTTGCTAGTCGCCGCAGGAGGAGACACCCTGGGCGTTGGGAGTCGATTGCCGACTCTCGGCCACCGTAGGCGCGGGCTTGCGGTCGGCGAGCAATGGGCAGCTCGCCGTCCGGTAGGGACCAGGCCCGGGTCGACGGCGCGTCGTGTTCCACGCGCGCCTCAAAGAGATGTCAGCATCATTGACGGGGTCCGAAAGGGCCGATGCCTGCCGGGGTCGCGGATTATTCGAAAGAGTTACCGTGGCTCTGGCGCACAGGCAACTGAAGGAACACGGGTGGGTTTTAGTCAGTAAGAGTTTGACACGCCCTTCCGCTCCGCCCAGAGCGGGTCATTTGATGATATCCCACATAAAAAAAAAAGGTTGCCGGTTACGCGTCGATGTCCCTGCCATCCTGAATATATAGGACCAATAACAACCTTTTTTCGCAACCAAATACTTTTGTTCTACCGTATCACGATAACTATTGGAAAGTCACGCTTGCTAAACAGAGTGGTGATAGTAGTATGCTGTGAACAATTAACTGGCCGTTGCAGCTTATACCTACTCTTGATAAAAGGGTTTTCACATTAAGCAAACTAGGGAAGGTCGGAACAGTTTTGGTAAAATAACCAAAGAAGAATGTGTGAATGTCGTGGAACAGTCGGTTGGAACGAAGTTCCTTCCGTAGTTTTTTTTAGTAAAATTGTCAATTTATTGACAAAAAAAAAAAAAAAAGAGTCGTAAAATAAAAATTATAGGTTTAAATAAATTACATATTTACAAAAAAAAACTATACTTGCGCAGCCGGTGCGAACTTACTGTCTGCCTTGAACCAATAAGCGCGCACCTATGACTGGGCACAGCCAATAGCATACGCGCTATGGATAACCATCTACACTAAAGAAAGGGTCGTGACGGAAACTTATGACGGAAAACTCTTACACTTTTTTTCGCCTAGCCCCCATCCGCCAAGTCCGTACCGTGCGATAAGGAACTTCGTTCCAAAAATATCTAAGAACAGCATAACCTATTTATTTTTCCTCAAAAATCTATTCACAAGCGGCTCCACACCTTATTTTTACAATGCAGCAAAAAAGTTCTAAGTTGTGGTTAAAATCGCGTCAGTCGTTAAGCGGCTAATCTCGCATACAAATTGTTGTTTACGCCGTATCTCATTTGTTTATCAAACAAACGAGGGCTAGACTCAAATAACAGGCAGTTGTGGTCATTCTAGGCGATGGAAACATCTTGATTCTTGTTGGTATAGGTAGAAGATGTTGCTATGTGCAAATGAAGTGTAAAAAGTTGATCTATAAACGGGCTTCTACACGTATTATCTCTACATTTATATAATAATCTTTGTTGATGATGTCAAGCTTCATGTTATATTGGTGGCTGTATACTTTACTTACGGACATATTTTCAGTTCGGCCAGTCAAGTTTGAGCTTCGATCCGAGTCCTTATTTACGTCATCTCACAAGCTCCATTTGAAGACATAAAGTACATTCTACTACTGCCCCATCTCTGACAGTCAGGCTAGCAAAACCAACGAGAAAGACCCGATTATTCTTTTCTTCTTCAGAAACACTAAGAAGCGGTGAAGAAGTGTGTTCGATGTCAACGCTGGACTCCGGCAGGGGTCTCCTGAAAAAAGAAGTCATCATCTGAGGTCCAATTCTCACATTGTGCTGATCATAAATGTAGTTTATGCATGCGACGTAAGAGAGGCTTTTATACAGGCTGTCCCAGAAATCGACCGACATACGGTCGGTACGGTACGGTCGGTGGTGATAAGTTTGGTCCAACCCTCCCAAAATAACGGAACATATGTTCCGCAAAATCTTATAGTTTTCAAGTTATAATAGATTTTCGAAAAAAAAATTGAGGAAAAAAATCAAATAATAGTGAATTTATGTTGAATTTGTAAGTTTTTATGGAGAATCAAAGGTAATTACGGATAGATTAACTTTTCAATAATATTTTGATGGTAAAATTTATTAATAAAAAGATTTTATTTACACACGACAGTCAAAAGAATGACGCATGGCGGTTATTTTGTTTTTATTTTTTAATCTTATAGAACTCGAAAACTGTAAGATTTTGAGGAACATACGTAATGTTATTTTGGGAGGGCGTGACCAAATTTATCACCACCTACAGTGTATCGGTCGATTTCGGGGCACCCTGTCTGTATAAGCTCGGAACTTGTCCAGCATCTGGATAGAATTAGTCATAAATATTACTTACGTAATTTAGGATTATTTCGGCTAAACCTAATTGATTTTTCCTCGAGATCGATCCCACGATATTGTAGATTAGATAAACAATTTATAAATATGTCTGTCCTGTGGGAGTTAAATCCTAACTACTTTCTCACGCGAACTTTTATATACATACCTTACAAATGTAGGTACATAATAATTATGAAATTGTATGTATGTCTTCATAAACTTTGGTACTAACGAAGTCAACTTAGTATGAAAAGGAGCGGACACTGATAATTTTGTTGAAAATTATGGAAACAATCTTTGTATCAATTAGATCTCGAATCTCGTGGGAAGACGTCGCGTCGTGAAGACTTAGGACAAACACTCAGTATACTTAGGTACAACATTTTCAAACTTGATGCGACTCCTATAAAAAAATCTCAGAATGGGATTTGCTTTATTTTTGTTTTTCTTTGCTTTGCTGAGGTAGGAGCCTTTTTGGCCTCGCACAGGTCTTTTATTTTTACTTGTTTATTGTTGTTTTTAATGTTAATTTTGTTAGTTTTAAATGTTTCTTTTTTAATGTTTGTATTTCGTGTGCGTGTTAAGTACGGATCCCTAATGGATATCGCCGACCTCGCAATTCCTTCAGTTTACGCTGAGCGCATAGAAACTGCATCGATGACGTCCGTCCAGCCACGAGCCGCCGACGCAGCGAAATTCGACATTAGCAATTAGTTATTTTTAATACATATTTTTGTCATTCCATATTCTAGCATCGAATAGGTTTCACCAATTTAAATTGTAATAATTTCCTTTAAAATAAATTAGTTTTAAAATTACTTTGGGTTTTTTTTCGATCCACCGTCTGCAGTTTACGTAATTGGCGCAGTCGGTAGGATACTCGCGGGCCGGTTCGCGAAGCGCGTTAGAATCATCTCACATCGATAACTGTGATCGCGAGTCACCCGGGCGACTATCAAGTCACGTCACGAGTATCCTGAATCTACAGTAAAGCTGCGGAGCCGAGTGGAGAATCCAGACATCGATTCACGGAGAAGAACCAGAGATGAAATATATGTGAGTACACCAGAATCTTTCTCGTGTTGCTTCCTATCTATTCCTAGTTACTTTTATGTCCAAGATTTTTCATCACGAAAGATCCTATACCCGGGAACCTGCATCGCGACAGGCGCGCCGACTTATAGTAGATACTAGTCGAGATTTAGACAGTGAATTAGATTTTAATTTGAGTAGTTTATTTGAACCTAAAATGCCATACGACCCCGACGTAATTTTCAAGGCCTTACGCCTTGTGCCCGATTTTGACGGAAATCCCAATGTATTGACCAGGTTTATTAACATCTGTGACCGGATAGTATCTCAGTATGCCAGTCCCGAGCCAGGCAGTGAGCTAGGGAATCTGTGTCTTTTAAATGACATTCTAAACAAGATCACAGGGCCTGCCGCATCAACAATCAATTCAAATGGCATTCCTGAAACCTGGGCAGGTATTAGATCAGCTCTAATTAATAACTTCTCGGACCAGAGAGACGAAACGGCTTTGTACAATGACCTCTCATTGGCTATTCAAGGTAATAGAACCCCTCAGGAATTTTACGATCAATGCCAAACGTTGTTTAGCACAATAATGACATATGTGACATTACACGAGACTTTACAAACGACTATTGAAGCCAAACGGACACTTTATAAGAAAGTTACCATGCAGGCTTTTGTACGTGGACTAAAGGAACCCTTAGGCTCACGTATACGATGCATGCGTCCTGAAACCATAGAGAAAGCGCTGGAGTTCGTGCAGGAAGAATTAAATATTATATACCTGCAGCAGCGTAATGATGTCCCAAAGGCTCAGACTGTTCAGAGCGCACCTAAAATGTATAAACCTTCTATTATGCCTGCTATGCCGTTTAACGCATTTGATATTCCGCGACCCCCAGTACCTAACTGGCCTGCTCCAGCAGGACAGCGTGGCTATCAATCACAGCCTCAGGCCTTCAAATTCAACATGCCTAACCAATATCAAAATCGCATGCCTACTCGAACACAGCAAATGTTCCGTGCACCATTACCAAACTTCCGTCCTCAAAGTAACGTTTTTAAATTACCATCCAGGAATAATCCACCACAAAATTCGGATCCGAAACCCATGAGCGGCGTTCAGCATTTCATTCCGAAACCATTATCCATGCCGCCAAGGCATGATTGGCAAAGAAACGGGAACCCACCACCGAATAATTATTTTAGGACGCGCGAGTTAAACCTTAATGAACTTGCTTTGCCTGATAGTTCTTATTATTCTGCTGATTACTACTATGAGCCAGGATATGACTATTACACGGACTGGAATGGCTATTACAATTTTTATGACTGTGATTATAACACTAACATGACTGACTGTAATTCAACTTGCGATAATCAAGTAACAGGTGAGACAGAGCCACAACCAGGCCCTAGCCGTGCAAATCAGAATCAGGATTTTCAGTCGGACCAGACATCCAAAGAGCAAAAATAGACCTCAATTTACAGACTCAAAGACAGTTACCTTACATAGAAATTTCTTGCCCCCCTTTAAAATTTTTAATCGACACTGGCGCTAACCAGTCATTTATTAGCCCCGAGGCTGTACAGAAGTTTTTCTATGATTATCCCCTCAACCATGACCCTTTCGAAGTTACAAACGTTCACGGTGTTAGCAAAAATGATTACTCCATAACGCTACCGTGTTTTAATGAATTCAATGAGGTCGATACTATAAAATTGTTCGTATACCGTTTTCACAATTACTTTGATGGCCTAATAGGATTAGACTTATTATCCAAATGGGAGGCTAAAATAGATTTAAAAGATTTTCAATTAGTAACGCGAACTGCTACGAATCCAATTAAAGTGTATAATTCACGCAACATCAACCTGTATGAAGATATTATCCCTGCTAAAAGTACTAAATTAGTAAGAATACCGATTAATGCCGCGGATGGCGATGTTTTAGTAAGCGAACAAATTCTTTGTAATTGTATTATCCACGAGTGCCTTACCACTGTAGCTAATAGTCGTGGTTACGTGGAGTTAGAAAATCCAACACCCAATGATGTCATATTTTCATTAAACCAGCCAACTTGTGCAGAACTGTTCAATGCTGAGTGCATGCAAGTAAAGCAATCAAATCGCGTAGATGACGTATTATCGCGTTTGCGTACAGACCATCTAAATGAAGAGGAAAAAGCTAATCTTTTAACACTTTGCTCTCGATATGCGGATGTGTTTTACATTGACGGGGAACCATTTACATTCACTAACAAAATAAAACATAGTATAAGAACAACAGATGAAATTCCCGCATACACCAAAAGCTATCGATACCCTTTCGTACATCGGGAAGAAGTTAGGGACCAAATTTCAAAAATGCTACAGCAAGGCATAATAAGGCCTTCCGAATCTGCATGGAGCTCGCCAATTTGGGTTGTGCCAAAAAAAATTGACGCTTCTGGAAAGCAGAAATGGCGTCTCGTAGTTGATTTTCGAAAGTTGAACGAAAAAACGATAGACGACAAATATCCCATACCAAATATCAGTGACGTCCTCGACAAGTTAGGAAAGTGCCAATACTTTACGACCTTAGATTTGGCAAGTGGCTTTTACCAAGTTGAAATGAACCCTCAGGACATATCAAAAACCGCATTTAATGTGGAACATGGCCATTTTGAATTCCTTCGAATGCCTATGGGACTTAAAAATTCACCGTCCACCTTCCAAAGAGTTATGGACAATGTTCTAAGAGGTCTTCAAAATAACATATGCCTTGTTTATCTCGATGATATTATAATCTACAGTACCTCTCTTCAAGAGCACATGGATAATTTGGAAAAAGTTTTCCAAAGACTTAGCGAGTCCAACTTCAAAATTCAGATGGATAAGTCCGAATTTCTGAAACTCGAAACTGCTTATCTGGGTCATATCATTAGTAGAGACGGCATTAAGCCGAACCCCGACAAAATCTCTGCAATCCAGAAATATCCAATCCCAAAGACCCCTAAGGAAATCAAACAATTTTTAGGCCTTCTAGGGTATTACGGAAAATTTATCCCCGATTTCGCTCGTATCACCAAACCTCTTACCCTATGCCTAAAGAAAGGTAGTAAAATTACTCTTAGCCCCGAATATGTCAATGCCTTCGAAAGTTGTAAGACCTTACTAACCAATGACCCTATCTTACAATACCCAGACTTCAAAAAGGAATTTAATCTCACAACAGACGCTTCGAATGTCGCTATTGGAGCAGTGTTGTCTCAGGGACCAATAGGTTCCGACAAACCCGTCTGTTACGCTTTTCGCACACTTAATGAAAGTGAGCTAAATTATAGTACCATCGAGAAAGAGTTGCTTGCCATAGTCTGGGCCACTAAGTACTTTAGACCTTATCTTTTCGGTAGAAAATTTAAGGTACTGACTGACCACAAACCCCTACAATAGATGATGAACTTGAAAGAACCCAACTCACGACTGACCAGATGGCGACTAAGACTAAGCGAATATGACTTTACTGTAGTGTACAAGAAAGGAAAATTTAACACCAATGCGGATGCTCTCTCTCGCGTGGAAATTTATAATGAGGAAACAGATGAGATCAACTCATTGATCGAAAGTATTAAAGATCTCAGGTCAATGATTAACAACCCATCAGAGGCACCACCTCTACCGACAAACTCCTCGACTGACACCGTACACACCAGTAATGAACATCCTATATTAGAAATCCCCATTACAGATGAACCTCTTAATAAATTTCATCGACAGATTCACTTTACCGTCGTTGGTGACATAAAACGCCGACCGACAGTAACTAAACCTTTTGAGAATCATACGCGTATTGCAGTCCAAATTTCAGAATCTAACCTAGAGAGCGACATTACCAACGCAATCAAAGAATACGTGAACCCTAAAGTCAAAACAGCTATAGTAATAAATCCACCGTTAGCCATGTATTCAATAGTGCCTATTATACAAGACAAATTTAGAAGTTCCTCACTTAACCTAGTATTAGCTAAGACAAAACTCGAAAATGTTAAAGAATACCTCCGACAACAAGACATTATCCGACACTATCATGACGGTAAGACAAACCACCGTGGGATAAATGAATGTCATTTGGCCCTGTCACGAAAATATTACTGGCCAAAGATGAAAGAACAAATCACCAAGTTTATTAATGAGTGCACCATCTGCGGTCAAACTAAATATGACAGGAATCCAATTAGACCGCAATTTAACATAGTAGCTACCAAACCACTAGAAATTATACACATGGACCTCTTTACTGTTCAAAACGAAAAATACGTAACTTTCATTGACGTCTTCACGAAATATGGTCAAGCGTATCATTTGCGAGACGGTACCGCTATCAGTATTATACAAGCATTGCTACGTTTCTGTACCCATCATGGACTACCTATGACAATTATCACTGATAATGGCACCGAATTTACAAATCAACTTTTCTCCGAATTTATACGTCTTCATAAGATAATTCATCATAAAATTCTACCTCATAGTCCAAATGACAATGGTAACATCGAACGTTTTCACTCAACGTTATTGGAGCACATTAGAATTCTTAAACTGCAAAATAAAGACGAACCAGTAATTAATCTTATGCAATACGCCATCATTGCATATAATAGTTCTATCCATAGTTTTACTAAGTGCAGACCCTTTGACCTATTGACCGGACACTTTGACCCCAGGGACCCAATCGATATAGACCTGACCGAGCACATCTTACAACAATATGCGCAGAATCATAGACAACAGATGAAACAAGTTTATGAAATCATTAACGAATCATCTCTTGCAAAACGTACAGCATTAATTGACAATAGGAATAAAACTCGCGAGCCCGAGATAGAATATGCCCCACAACAACAAGTTTTTATTAAAAACCCTTTTGCCAGTCGCCAGAAAGCTGCACCACGTTATACGCAGGATACAGTACTCGCCGATCTGCCTATACACATATATACCTCGAAAAAACGTGGCCCTATAGCCAAATCGCGGCTAAAACGTGTACCTAAAGCGAGCCAATTGTTACAGGATCCTGCTGCTACTGACAATCCATGCGACACACCCTCAAGAGATAAGACTTGAGACTTTAGCCGATGGACCAGGACTCTTACCATACAGATTAGGACTGACTAGACTAACCACACACTACCACTCATTCATACAGTATATTCAATTAACCGACATCGAAGATAAAATAAATTCTGTACAGACGCAACTTAAGACTTTTAGAACTAAACTTAACAATGAGACTTACACGCTTTACGAATATCAGATTGATTATCTTACTAACAAACTTAATAAGGTACTACAACAAGTAAAATCCTTGGAACCTGTTAGATCCAAAAGAGGTCTTGTAGATAGCCTAGGGTCAATAGTAAAAAGTGTTACTGGCAATTTAGATTATCTAGATGCCCTAAAATATGACGAGGCCATTAAAACTTTACAAAATAATGAAAATAAAATAGTCTCAGAATTCAATAACCATATCAGCCTGAGTAAAGAATGGATGTCCCAACATGGTACTATCTTAGACCAAATAACAAAAAATCAGGAAAAAATTAACGCAACGTTGGAACTACTTCTAGAGAAAAATGCTTATAGAGATTACAGCCTAATAAAATTTGCAAAGTTTGCCCAAATTTTAGGAATCTTAACTAATAATGTAGAAGATTTAATGTTAGAGATAATTAGGTTAGAAAATATAATGGCTTTCATACGCGCGTCTAGCACCCACCATTCTATGATTGATATAGAAGTGCTAAAGTCTATGATAGATAAGCTAAAATCAATATACAACCAAGAACAAATCTTAAATTTAGAGTTACGAGAATATTATAATCTAATAAAACCAGGTTCCTACTTTATTGAGAAGAGAATAGTAATAATATACGGTTTTCCCATAGTCTCCAAAGATTTTTACGATCTATACAAATTATCCATTGTACCTAACAAGAAACAGCTCGCCCTAATTCCTCCCACTCCTTATATAGCAACAAACGAGAAATCATTCGTGTACATGGAGGCTGAATGCCCGAAGTACAGTGGCATCCATCTCTGTGAAAAAAAGACAAGTCATCAGATTCGAACGAAGCCTGATTGTATCCAAGAGCTCATCATCAACCAGGGTCTGGAAGACACCTGCCAATTCACCAAGATTTCACTCTCCAAAGAAGCAGTAGAACAACTGGACGATCAACACTACGTTCTCTCATTGCCCCAACCAACCAAAGTACAATTAGCGTGCGGCAGAAAAGACTTCAATATTTTACAAGGAAGTTATCTCGTCACCATCCCCATGGACTGCTACTTGCAAACAACAGAATTCACAATCATTAACGACAGCAACGAGATAAAAGGACAGCCATTAAAGTTATCAAAGATCCCTTACAACGAGATGAACCAAACAGTTGATTCCACCCATAACATCGGATTCAACTCAGTGAACCTGGAAGAAATTCACAGCATCCAGAACAAACTATTAGTGGAAAACCCTATTCACATCGACAAGACTCAGCCGGTTGTCCTATATCATACAACCATACCATTTTACAGCATCGTATTATGCGCAACCATACTTGTCATCTTCGTAATAAGCCGCAGATACAAATGCTGGAACCTCAGAGCAGACGACAAGGAGAAGCAGCGAACTCCTCAGATACATACATATGAAGATGTGACCAGAGATACCAGGAAGCGAGATGAAGTCCCAGCAACATTTTCTCTTAACATGATCAAATAGTTGCTGATCTGCGGGTGGAGGTGTTAAGTACGGATCCCTAATGGATATCGCCGACCTCGCAATTCCTTCAGTTTACGCTGAGCGCATAGAAACTGCATCGATGACGTCCGTCCAGCCACGAGCCGCCGACGCAGCGAAATTCGACATTAGCAATTAGTTATTTTTAATACATATTTTTGTCATTCCATATTCTAGCATCGAATAGGTTTCACCAATTTAAATTGTAATAATTTCCTTTAAAATAAATTAGTTTTAAAATTACTTTGGGTTTTTTTTCGATCCACCGTCTGCAGTTTACGTAATTTGCGTGTCCCAAATTTTTTTTATTTATTTTTTCTTTTCTTTCATATGGAGGGAGTTTTGGTAGCTTTTTTCCTGTTATACTAGCGAGTAGTTTCTATTTTTTTACCACTATTGTTTATCTTAGTAAAACTACTTTCAGGGTTATCTTATCAAATACTTATCTTCTGTGGTCTACCAGTAATTAAATATAGACCCAATAACAGAATAAGGGCTAATTTCAGCAATGAAACTGGATATGATCGGCATTTTTAAACCGAGTTCAAGAGACAGAAAGAAAGAAAGAAAAATAGGTTTCAGCTGTCAGTGTCATCATCGTTGTGGAATATTGACACTGACAGCTCTTGAACGCGGTTTAGATGAGCTAATCGCGTTCAGTTTAATTGGTGAAATTCGCTCTAAGTGGTTAAGGCGAAATTTTTTACTCCATAAATTATCCCAAGCCGTTGAAAGCCCAGTATGCAGCCATAAAACCAGTATCGCGACAAGAAGGGACATATCCACGTCGATTGATGACGTCATAAAGATCTTAATTAGACAAAGTGCAGTATTGTGCACTTAAGACGCAATTTATTTACTTCGCTAATCTAATTGCTTAGAGATTGTGTGGCATTCACTTTTCGCTAATAAAACTTAAGTTTTATTGCGTGTGTTGGTCAAGGGTTGGTTTAAGTCACCGTAGATACATCTAGACAAAGCTGGGCTAGACTAGAATGTCTCATTGACTGACAAAAGCAGGCCAGTTATGCTTAAAAGTGGAAAATAATAACTTATGCTGTCTGTCCACTTAGACCCTTTTATTATCTTATGGAGTCTGTCTACTTGGACCTTAAAGAGATGCAGAGAAACATCTGCACCCCGACAGTGCAACATACTTTTTCATTTCTCATACACGGAAAGTACTGTTTGTTTGATCTGAGTAGCGGGTGGAAGACGCTGTTCCCCGTCTTAGGGCGGGAATGACTCATAGTAATTACTTCCCTCTCTAGGGCGGGAATGAATTTTAAAAATAGAAATTAATTTGGTTAGGTAGTCGGCTACGATTTTTTTTACATAATAGTGACTTCATAACAGCCGGTGTGAATTAAAAAAATACCCATTAAGGGGGAGGCGCTAAAATTAAAATTTACGTACGTTTTTTTGCAATTTGCAGTGACTCACCAGAAACACAATTGACACAGAGCTGCAATTTGCAAAAAACCAAACAATATTTGAATTTGGCGGGCTACAACTGATTATCCACCTTAAGCGGGACGGCCCGCGGCGGTGAGGCGGTGTGTTCCATATTTAAAATTTAAAAAGGACTATCATTTGGCGGGATACTAACTCTGTAAGCTTCCTTAGCTTTGTTTTCTTCGTAACAATTAAACTAAACGTGACATTGGCTGAATGAACAAACCGTGCGAAGCCACAAGAAAAAAAAACTCTGTAAGCTGTACCGAAATTCAAAATATCATTTTTATAGACTAGTATTTGATTAAAAATGAGTCTCAAATTATTATTAATAATTAATATTTTAGAAAAACTACTATTTTTACTTTCCTTGTATTCGAAATGAAAAGTAGAGTGTTTAACACGGGTGAAAGCCATCAATTCCTACTCGGACTATAGCCGCCCTCGCTGCGCTCGGGCGTCTAAATACCTCGTATGGGAATTGATTCCTTTCGACCCTTGTATAACAATCTACTATTTTTCACAATCCGAAAGATTAAGAAGGAAAATTGTATCGCATTGCTTCGTATGTTTAAAAAATTCGTCTGCTCGATAACGTAAATAACGCAATGAATGTTGTCGAATTGTCAAAATGAAAGACATTGCAATTATTAGTTACGCAATTACCTTGCTGGTCAACAGCTACCGATTGGACCTATCTGCCTTCGTAAACACGAAATGCTGACCATTAGATCAGGACATGGACTTCCTTAGTATAAACAGGTAATTCCTTAAGGCAAAAAGCATCAAAACAAATGATCCCCCGGTTCCTGCGCATCAAAAAATATGCAATACATTACAAAGTCGCCCAATTAAGTATAACCCGGCCGAATATAAACAGTCGGCATCACATTCGCTAGTTTACGAGTGTTGTACGCAATTTATTGTGAACACGACGCCGTTTATTCTCGGTCGATTAATCAGCGGGAGGCTATGAATTAGAATCAACCTGTTGTTGATCTTCATCTATCATAATTATTCGTTTTGCTTGTAAATCTTTGTGGGGAGTTGTGTGGGATTTTTAATGGTAGTAATTGATAGCGAATGGTAATGAAATGAGTTTAAAGGCCCCCGCAAATAGGCGCGTGGCGACTCTAGTAGAACAATTTCTATGAAAGCTTCATGGAAATTGTTCTACAAGAGTCGCGTCTATCCTATCTACTAGACAGTCAAACTTATGTTAATTGCTGTTATCAGTTTACAAAAATAACAACATCCAGACAAATCACTTAAAATTAAAGAAAAAAAAATTGTTTATTCTGTAAATAGGTTATCGGAATCACTTTTACGGTTTATTCGTTAATTCGCACGAATTTACTCGCCCGAAACGGGTGAATCGACTCTTTTAAATAATATTATTTTTTCTGTTCGCGATTCGCACGAAGTAAATTTATTGTGGGCGAATCGACAACTTCTGAGATACGTATTAGGCAATTGGCAATAAAATAAAATAATTTAAAAGTGTAGATTTGCCCGTTTTGGGAGAGCAAATTCGTGCGAATCAACCAATAAGCCATTTTTACATATCATATTAAAAAAAAAAAAAAACTAGATGGAATTGACAGTTCCTATCTGACTACCCCTGAGAAGAAATGGCGAAACAAACTCAGGGGTCAAAATCTCTTTTAAAGTCCAGACAAAATCTTGGTCAGATCATGTGAGGACCATGGGGATTCATGTCTGAAATAGTCTTTTGAGGAAAGAACCACACCGATTTGAGTGCATCTGTCCACAGTTAGTGCAAGCATTTGTCAGTAATCGTGTAGCTCAACTCAGAAGTTTAGGAGCTCAACGAGTTAAACAGAAATGAGCTTAACAGTCTGCTAGAATGTTTTTGTGTTCATTTTGACAAGCCTTTCAAAAACTAATGTCGTGATGGTGGGGTCGATATTCTTTAAACATGGAGGCTGCTAACACTCAAACTCAAAACTCAAACTCAAAGCATTCAAACTCAAAGCATTTATTTCAATTAAACCATTTACAGTCACTTTTGAATTGTCAAAGAGTCGGTCAGTTAGTCAGAAACTTGAAGCTCATTCCAAAACGTCGATCTCTATGGAGAAGAACGGGCAAGAAACTCCAAGGACACTCTTTTTAAATCAAGATATTACAAGATCCTGGGTACATTATTCTTGTTGCTTCTACATGTGAGAACAACGAAGAAAATGTATATTAAGAAACTATTCAAAATATAAGATTAATAATAAAAATAAGCCGTGGCAGTTAAGAGATTACCAGTCTCAACTGTCGGCGCCCGTTCACGAACATGACGCGTGGATCAGCACCATCCAGCTCAACCATTTAGTAGGGACTTACTACAAAAGGGGTACCGTTTCTAAGCCTACGAATTTAATAATATTTCCTCTGCAAAATATTGTTTCGTTAAACGTTAATCGATGTCTACGAGTAGGGTAGTAATCTTTTAATATAATTTTAAATTATATTTGCCTTGTTGGTTTTGTTCTACAAAAATAATACTTAATATACCAGTTTCATTTTGACGTTAATGGGACGTTTGCACCTGCTTAGTGCGATTGTAATGTTCACGTTAATATGCACACATCTCACACTGTCAAAACAAATTAAAACATATGCGTCTTAATTATAGAGGTGCGCAGGAGTTGAGCATAGTAATATTAATGAAAATTGTACGTAGTTTGTTGTCCAGTTAGTATTTTGGTTATAATGTAGGTAAATATATTTTTATATCTATGGTGATGTAGTTTCGTGTCAAATAACCTTCATAAGTCTTTCGGCATGGGTAAATTGTTTTAGACTACTGTATGTATATACAGGGTGGCAGGGACATCGACGCGCAACCATTGATTCGGTACATGATTCTGAAGCCCACTGCGTTGAAATATTTCAACGGCTATTTAAAAAAAAATGCTGTTCCATACATTTTGACCGTGTAGGTATTGCACTTTTCTACGAAACAGCTGTTTTTTTTTCTGTTAACCGAGGAAAATGTCTACGCTAGGGGGTCTAGAATGCGAAGCAGTAATGCTCGCGAAGGAGGAGGCGGAGCGCGAGAGGGAGAGGCAAACACTGCGCCCTCGCGCCCGTAGTCGCCGCAGGAGGAGACACCCTGGGCGTCGGAAGTCGATTGCCGACTCCCGGCCACCGTAGGCGCGGGCTTGCGGACGGCGAGCAAAGGGCAGCTCGCCGTCCGGTAAGGACCAGGCCCGGGTCGACGGCGCGTCGTGTTCCACGCGCGCCTCAAAGAGATGTCAGCACAATTGACGGGGTCCGATAGGGCCGATGCCTGCCGGTGTCGCGGATTGTTCGAAAGAGTTACCGTGGCCCTGGTGCACAGGCAACTGAAGGAACACGGGTGGGTTTTAGTCAGTAAGAGTCTGACACGCCCTCCCGCTCCGCCCAGAGCGGGAGAGGTCATTTTATGACTTCCTACCCAAAAAAAAAAGAAAATAGAGGGGGTCTAGAATCATGTGCTGGGATCATGGTTATGTATATATGTTTTTTGGTCTTTCCTCAGGTTTCCACTCTTCCCTGTGAGTTACGTTCTCCGGCCAGTCTCCCATAGACGCCTCTTATTCACCACGCCAGCGTTTCCTCGGCCAACCTCGGTGACGACGGTCGTCTTCTGGCTCCTACTGCATGATGACTGTGGCCCTTCTGTCCCGATCGATGCATCCTACATAAATGCATCCTATTACTTCATTATGGTAAAAATATTATTTAAAGTAGGTATTTTAATTTTGAATTTCTATTCCATTCGGTTTCTCGTGTTTTTTTTTAAATCGAAAAGCTGAGCTTTACTAAAGCATACAGGAACAAGTTGCATAAAGCCATAAACAGATAGGATTCCACGTGAAATAACTTTGTGGCGGGGTGCATTTTAATTTACAAAGCACTCGCTGTATCGAGCTTTTGTTGTCGTTGGCGTTAGCGATGTGTCTCTATACCATTATAGGTTACTGTAGGGTCACCAAAATCTTCCCTGATAATGATTAGGTATAAAAATGTCAATCGGATCGTTATTCGGATTTTGGAAATATACATTTTTGGAACGAACTTCCTTATCGCACGTTATAATCTGCACACTAAGCGAATGACAGCTAGACAAAATGTCAAAATGTTACGCTTTTTTGGTCCAGCTCTCATTCACCGGGTGTGCAAAAGCGAAAGGAACATCGTTCCACCCTAATTCCTAATCCATTGCTTCATAAGTTAGAAAATATCGTCTGCTCGGCAGCGTAAATAACGCAATGTTGTCGAATTGTCAAAACTAAAGACATTGCAATTGTTAGTGTGTTATAGAATTACAATAATTCGGGGATAACAAAACGAAATCGCGTTAATTTACCATAATTAAATGACCGATTAAGAGAAATCCTTCACAACACAATAACTTAGGTACAGAGATTGCAAGAATATGTGAAAAACAAATTTGAATAGAGTTTTTATTATCTCATTCTAGATTAATAAAGTTTGGTGTCCCACAGGGTAGCGTCCTTGGGCCACCTCTTTTTTTGATCTATATAAACGATCTGCCAAAAGTGAATCAACATCAAATAGTTATGTTTGCAGACGACAGTACTGCCATAGTGAAATGTATTGATCGCAATATTTATCAAGTTGACATAAATAATACACTATCTGACATAATTAATTGGCTTAATTATAATAATTTAGTTATTATCTTAAAGAAAACCAAAATAATGCACTTTCACCAAAGAACTGAAGTAACAAAAGTAAATATTAGACATAGTAACTGTGACATCGAAGAAGTTAAAGTAGCAAAATTCTTAGGTTTATTGCTTGATAATCAGCTTAACTGGAAGGCCCATATAAATGACCAAAGTAAGAAAATAAATAAATCAGCATACGCACTTTTCCAAATTGCTAGAAAAATAAATATGGATGCGCTACTAGTTGCATATCACGGCCTAGTAGCCTCAATTTTGCGATATGGTATTGTTTTTTGGGGCAATTCTACAGATAAAGATATCTTTTTTAAGGCACAAAAAAGATGCATAAGATCGATGTGTGGTCTGAAAATTTATGATAGCTGTGTACCATTCTTTAAATCGCTGAAAATACTTACCTTACCATCATTATATATTTTTGAAATAAGTGTTTTCGTCAAAACAAACATGAGGTTGTTAAGATAAGATAAGATATAATTTATTTCTCAGTAAATGGTACATTAAGATCTTAATGTTAATAAAAAGTTTCACTTATACTACCGTAGCCGATGTAGAAATATTAAAATTAAAATTATAGTACAATTTATATCCCCATTAACAATTACCATTAGTTTTAAATGATAGGTAATTTTTAGTACAATGTCAACTACTTAAAAAAAAATCTTAATATTATTTATGAATTAAATGTCAAAAATATACCAATTATATAATGTCAAATATTAACAAAAAAAAATAACATCAAATGTCAATAAACGCACAAAATATTGATAAAATGTCAAAACTTATAATGAAAAAATTCATTAACTGAATAGAAACAGTTGTCTAAAAGCCAAGTAAATATTGTTTTTCTGAATTTATTAGTGGGCAACACTCTGGATGTCTGGGGGCTAAATTGTTACAGATTTTGATTGCCATGCAATTGGAATTCCTGCTATACAAATGTAGTCTCTGGCTAGGTGCTAGTAATCTATTTGGGCTTCTTTTATTAACTCTTAGGTGCTAGTAATCTATTTGGGCTTCTTTTATTAACTCTTAGGTGCTAGTAATCTATTTGGGCTTCTTTTATTAACTCTTTTAGAAATGTGTTCATACAATGGGAACATGTGCGGATATTTTTTTATAAATACACAAATTTCAAAAATGTAAAGGCAATGAAGTGGAAGAATTTTTTGTAATTTAAATAATGGCTTACAATGCTCCAAATATTCTGCCCCATACACAAAATTTTTACATACATAAAATTTGTTCAAAAAAGTGTCGACTTTACGAGATGTTGCGATTCGTAGCCAATACGCAAACTCAATAAGCAATCAGCGTTGTAAGACGGCCTTAGTGAGAAAGAGCGTTTTAGGCATGGCACCGCCAAACGCCTCCTGCCAGAGGCTCTACGCGGGGGTCGTGCGGTCCATGGCCCTTTACGGGGCGCCGGTGTGGGCGCGTTAATTGAGGCTCCGACCAGCCCACCGGTTGACCGCGTCCCAAAGGGTCATGGCCATCCGGCTGGTTCGAGGATACCGCACGGTCTCCTGCGAGGCGGCGAGCCTCCTTGCCGGATTGCCGCCATGGGATCTGGAGGCAAAAGTCCTCGCGCACGTTTGGGAGTGGCGCGAGGAGGCGAAACGCCGGGGCGTAACTCCGCTGCCGCGAGAAATCGCGGCACAGCGGACAGAGCTGCGGCGGGATCTCATAGCGGCATGGAGAGTGCGACTGTCGCAACCCAGCGCAGGACACGCCACAATTGCGGCGGTAAGTCCCCTCTTTGAGGTGTAGCTTGAGAGGCGCCGCGGCGTCCTCACCTTCCGCCTGACGCAGGTTATCACCGGACATGGCTGTTTAGGGAGGTTCCTGTTTCGGATAAGGCGGGAGCAAACGCCCGGGTGTTATCATTGTGTGGATCGACCAGAGAACACGGTGGAGCATACGGTGAAGGTCTGCCCGGCTTGGGCGGAGCACCGCCGTGTCCTCGTGGCGGCGATCGGCGGCGGCGACCTCTCGCGTCCGGCCCTGGTTCAGGCCATGGTACGGAGCGAGAGGGAATGGGAAGCCGTCACCTCCTTCTGCGAAGCAGTAATGCTCGCGAAAGATTAGGCGGAGCGCGAGAGGGAGAGGCAACCACTGCGCCCTCGCGCCACTAGTCGCCGCAGGAGGAGACACCCTGGGCGTCTGGAGTCGATTGCCGACTTCCGGCCACCGTAGGCGTGGGCTTGCGAACGGCGAGCAATGGGTAGCTCACCGTCCGGTAAGGACGAGGCCCGGGTCGACGGCGCGTCGTGTCCCATGCGCGCCTCAAAGAGATGTCAGCACAATTGACGGGGTCCAATAGAACCGATGCCTGCCGGAGCTGCAGATTGTTCGAAAGAGTTACCGTGGCCCTGGCGCACAGGCAACTGAAGGAGCACGGGTGGGTTTTAGTCAGTAAGAGTCTGACACGCTCTTCCGCTCCGCCCTGAGCGGGAGGGGTCATTTGAAGATTTCCCAAACAAAAAAAAAAAAAAACCATTGCACCGCGCGTTTACAATAAATTGCCAGATGTAATAAAAAATATGAATGTTACACAATTAAAAAAAAAAACCTGTTGTTAATTGAAAAATTTTATTATACGATTGATGAATTTCTAAATGATAAACTAATGTAGACTTATTTATTTATTTTTGACTGGAGAATACACGCAATAGACAATTTCTAGTAGAATATTGAGAGCAATGGTAATTTATGATATGATTATTTATTTAAGCATTGACTGTAGTAATTACTTCATATTGTGACATTTTATAATTTTGTTTTTTTTATCATCATACTATTAATTTTGACATACGTACCAAATAATTTGTGTTTACCTCTCGCATGATTTATATATTTTTTTATTTTATTTCGCATGCAACCATATATTTGTACGTCTCTTGGCATAACATAGCGACCTATTTTTAATTTAAAACTGTATTCATTACCTATGTTACACAAATAAAATTGATTTTGATTTTGATTTTTAGAATGTGCTGTCCTATATTAAGTAAGCAGTTATTTATTTATTTGGGAAAAACATGCACAACATTACAAATATAAATCCAAGTTATAGGACAGTTAAAAGACAATGGCTTCTCTCCTGCTTGCACATGCTTAGACTATAATTTTTATATTTTGGCAATTTTGCCGGTGTCGACTACTCTGTCAGCCTGCCGCGGGCACGTCACGTTGAGACAGCAGCGCAAAGTGGCGGGCCGTCGAACTTTGTACTTTGTGGTAGAGTTAGTAGCTGATAGGATGAAAACAAAGGTTAGTAAAACCATGTACATATTCTTATTTGCAAACATAATTATTACAATAGGTACATGCTAGTAAAAACGAATATGTATCCAGTCTAATTTTGTCCCACTACAGGGCAAATGCCTTTTCTCATACAGAGAAGGCACGAGCATCGATCACCACGCTTACTCAAGACGGGTGAGCAAGCTTGGTGATAATAATAGTTACAAGTAACTTATTGAACATGTGATTAAAAAACATATTTTGTGACTTAATAATAAAACGTAACTTAATGATACATAAATGTCGCATTTGTCAGGTAGTTCTTCCTCAGTTGGAGGGCGTTGGTGACACATGAAACTCAAACTAAAGACACATACCTAGTTAGCATTTAGTAATTAAAACTGAACTTATAAAAAGTGCAAACCTGACCTTTATGAGGACATATCGTCAAATACGTCGGTTAGCAGCCCTAGCGTTGACACTTCACACCTCGCTACAACGTCACATCGTCCACTCTCTGTCAATTAGCTACGTTTGGACTATGAATACTCAATTACATAGCCTTTTATGGGTGAAACTGTGAAACCTTTAATTATATTTTGCTTTTTTTGCAAAGCCTGGTTTAAGATAAATAAAGAGATATAAATATATGAGTGACTGACATAATCGTCGATCTTAATAAAATTCAAATATTTTGTACGACACCATGTAGACGTTGATACGATTATTTGTCGACAAATCTGTCAGAAGACGTACAAATAATCGTCGACTGTATGGTATGCATATGTCACGTCACTATATTAAATGTCAAACGTATGTCAAATGTCACATTTAAGTCTGAGATCGCACTGTGCGTGATGCTTGTGACAAGACGATATCTCGAAATTAAATAAAGGTGATTTAGGACATATTTTTATCAGACCAATTAATCATTAATTATAGGAATGATAATATTGTGGCAGGCGTCTGTAATTGTCGCATTGTTTGTTGATAGTCATCTGTTGAGTAAATGTAAGCCGGGTTTCTATCCAATTTTTATCGTAGGTACGGTACCGTCAAACGGGGTGAATAGGGATGCAGGGATGAATCGGAACGAAACTTTAAAAGGGATTTTAACATTGAAATAATATAGTTTGTTGCCAACAAGGGCACTTTCGTTAATTATAATACAGTAAACATATTACAGTAATTTTTGGCAACAAACTATATTATTTAAATTTTAAAATCCCTTTTAAAGTTTCGTCTCGATTCACCCCTGCATCCCTATTCACCCCGTTTGACGGTACTAAAAGTCTAGTTTGTGATAATAAGCGTCAGTTTTATTAATAAATATCTTCAAAAAGCTTACAATAAATTAAAACTTAATAAATTATTATATACAATTTATCGACTAAAGTAGGCAATCGATTGAATTAAAATTACAACAGCGGATTTTCTATTGTAACTTTTATTTACAACAGACTATCACCATTTAAATTAGCAATAGCTAACACTTATTTCCTTGTTAATTCACCTATTCAAATATAGCCTTTGTACATGAAAATATTCCTAGTATTTAACTTATCTAATCCGTATCTAACGAAGCGCGGGCGCAGCTTTAATAGTATTGTTTAATTGTATTCGCAGGGCTGTAAAGAATACTTATCGCGATCAACTGAACTTTATATGATATCTACTAATACGGAATCGTGTGTGTGTTTATCTACGAATTAAAGGGGAATGGAATTGATTCTGTGGGCATTGTAGGGACTACTGTTTTGTAAAGGTAATTAAAGATTTTGTTCGGCCGCGAAGGATGTCCTTATTAATTTGACAACTAAGAAGGTATTTTATTTTACAAAACAAAGGAGGACTAATCTTAATTAGTTACTAAAAAGTAAAAACGGTCGTTGTCATCCAAAAAACTACAAATCCATAGAGTTCACTGTAGCACTAAATGGATTTCTTATATATAATTTTAAGAATTATTATTTTTGCCTTATCAAGTCATACCAAAATCGTGTTTAATTTTCTAACTTTTATTTATTCAACTAAGTAATCTCGATGCAATTAAAATATGATGGAGATGGAATTAAAATAAGAAGCAATATCAGGCAGATTCTGGAATCCTAACACTAGTATGTAACATTTGAATGATACGGAGCCAACAATGGTTATTGTGGAACGATTGATGTCTAAATGTCTTTACTGCTAAGTTATTACACCTTATAGCTTATACAGGCTTACTCTTTAGGATACCGTGAACTTAAGCAAGCGAAGTAGTGAAGGTATGTAGCATAGTCAAGTTGGAAGGCTTTATTGGGCATTTTAAAACTCCTAACGTAACGATATCATCGTGGACGTCCATGGCATCATGATAACACAAGCGGGGTAATTACTAACAGTAGGAATGGCTTCCATTTTGACAATTCAACAACATTCATTGCGTGATTTACGTTGTTGAGCAGACAAATTTTTCGAACATATGAAGCAATGGATTAGCAATAGGTTTCAAAATGATTCAGATTGTGATAGATAGTGTGTTACGTAATTAGGGTGCAGGGAAGTAAAATGTATGGAAATATATGAAGAGGCTTTTAAATTTCCGTCCACGATAACGGTAAAACGAGAACGTATTTCCATACATTTTGTGGACGTCCACGATAATATCGTCACGTTAGAAATGATAATAGCGCACTTTGTGATATTTGTGTCAAGTAAAATTTTAACTAACACTTATTTCACCAGCGGGGTAATTGCATAACACCCTAACAGGAGGAATAGCTTTCATTTTGACAGTTCAACAACATTCATTGCGTTATTTACGTTGTTGAGCAGACAAATTGTTCGAAAATATGAAGCAATGGATTAGCAATAAGCTTCAAAATGATTCAAATTGTGATTGATAGTGTGTTACGCAATTAGGGTGTTGATCTCTGGAAGCTTGATCAAGTCTCCAATCATGACCGGAGTACTGAAACTTACCCAATACTTATTGCTAGAATATGAAATGATACCAAAAATTGTGTAGGCTTTTACAAACCCAGGCTTTTATTTTTTTACAGTGGACATCTTTTGGTTTAATGTTATTAAAGTACCTGTAAATAAAAAAATACAAATGGGTAAATCATGTGCACAAACGTACAGCCGTACAACCAGATAGACTAAATAAAAAAAATCTGGAAAGCTAATGCCATTCACACTATCGGCGCGGCGGCGGGTCGGCTTCCAGTCCAACCAGATGCAATTTAATATTTTATAGTAATAGCGATGCAACATTAGATACTAACATACTTTAGTAAAAAATGGTCTTTAATTCAAACCAGGACACTGACGTTCATTACATTACCACAAGACCTTTTGAGACCCCAATATTTCTATTCCCGCCGTTTCATCTGTCAAAGTCGAGGCCAGGCAAAGGAAATTATACCGAACAGCCTCTTCGCCTGACTTAATCTGTGGTCTGACAGTTTATAAGTACCGCTTAATTTGCTAAGACAAACCCTTAAAGGGGGCGTTGCGCTGATCATCCATCATTGTAAGGCGGGAGCGTTCGGCTTATGGAGATTGTGAACTAAGGGAGGTTAGGGAGCGGTTTTATATCTTGTTTATGCTACGAATTCGTATCTAGACTTTACTTGCTCGATGTCAACTTTATACAGTATTCCGTTCTTCTGGCGAATAATTTTTATTAAGCACCAATGCCATTATTCCGTTCAGTTAGCTCAATATACTATGTTTATGTCATAAATTCATCATAGTATAATGTCTCCTTTTAATAAAAATAAAGCAGCTTTATTTATAGTAAAAGTAATAGTACTAGTCCATTTATTTGTCAGAATATTGTTACAGAGATGTTACATATTTTTTACAGTTCATAATATTCTGCCGTTTCCGGCGTACAAATACATTTTCTGTTGTTGATTAGATTCTCGGATATCACATTGAATTAAATGAATTAGGATAATATTCAAATTGCAAATTAGTCAAATGTTAGTAAAAGAAATGTCAAAAGGATTGAATTAAGTCAAACAGATAATACGAAGAGAATAATACAGTTATTGGATTTCCGACAGAGGCTAAACTAAGGCAATTACATGCAAGTTTACAAGAACAGTGTGCGGTTCCAATTATTAGGAGATCACATCATTAACTTATAATCTAGGTAGGTACAGTAAGTTCATTGCGCTTGTCTCCAGGTAATTTAGATCTCACAGAATCATAGGTCTTGTCTCTTCGGAGAACGTTCTACGTTTCTAACTTAGACCACATAATTGGTATCCTCTTCTATCAATAACATATTGATAGTATAAAATGTAGTTCTGATAACGTCATTAAAGATGCTGCAGCTCTATTCAGTGATTATAAATCATGCTCCGATGAAGTATGTTATCGATAACGATTTCTATCTATTTGTGTGTATTACTTAGGTTAGTAACGAATCTATCGTTCTTGAAGTGTTTTATTGAGGGTTGTAGAAAATATATCAAATAATCAATTATCTAACGTCGGATAAACTTTTATAAATTAACTCCGTTTAAAGTAATCAAATAATCATTGTTTGTGTTATATTTCCGAAAACAATGGGTAAAAAACGTTACCTTAAATTTTTCCAGAAAAAGGTTTTCCTACTATCGAGTTTAATCATGTTAAAAATTATGGCTGTTTTGGAAGAAAAAAATGATAACTCTCCATTTGCCAGTAAAAGAAACATTTCAAAAAAAAGTTAATGGCCTCCAATCGTTTTTCGATCTCAAACGGCCAGAGTTGACGACACTTAAATAAAATAGGTTATATTGAAAAAGGTATGTATTATTTAGGTATTTTTTCTGTTTATATGTTTACATTAATTTTTGAAGTACAGAAGGATATTTTTTTGCTACCAACACTTAGTTACTTATTACCAAAAGTTAAGAGCTTTAGCTGGCAGTAAATAAATGATTAAAATCGATTTACAACTACAACTTTTACGTCTAACGCAAGCAACATTGCGTTAACTTTCCTCAAGGGTATGATTTACTCACTCACCGTTTGATATTTAATCAGGATTCCATCAAAATTGACCAGCTGTTGATCACTTAAGGCTGGTCTGGGAGGCAACCTGTTATTTCCACAATTTTCACACCTACCGCAGTGGGTAATTTCAAGACATAACTTTGAAAAGATTGGGTAGCGCTGGTAAATATAAATATGGGGTTTGTAGTTGCCTCATTGGCATTTCGAGGTGTATTTAGATATCCCAATTCCATTAGAGTTAATTGCTAAATTGCGTTAATTTGCTAGTCAGCTAATCGAATCTACAGCTTAGCTAACTGTAGTCTTCTGTTTAGCAATCATGTACTTATTATAAGCAAGATACATACAATAGATTTATACATAGGATCTTTCTCCTTTTCAGCGTGTAGGCTTCGTCTTCTTTCAGCAGTCTGACAGTAAGTTTTACTTTTCGCTTCATTTCGTTCTTTTTAGGGTTCCGTACCAAAAGGGTAAAAATGGGACCCTTTTACTACTAAGACTTCGCTGTCTGTCCGTCCGTCTGTCTGTCACCAGGCTGTATCTCAAGAACCGCGATAGCTAAACAGTTGAAATTTTCACAAATTATGTATTACTGTTGCCGCTATAACAACAAATACTAAAAACAAAATAAAATAAATATTTATGGGCGATCACATACAAAAAACGCCATTTTTGCCTATTTTTGCTCGATATCAATAAATGGTAACACGTAGGCACCTAATTTGTGTGCCTACTGTTGTTTACCTAGTCAATGGTACGGAACCCTTCGTCCGCGAGTCCGACTCGCACTTGGCCGGTTTTTTCGTTTTCTTATGTCTTTTTTTGCTGACGTTTTATGATTTCTTGATTTCCAACGAGGCTTGGTAGATACGTAATGTAGTGTATCTATTTAATAAATATGTAAACACTGTCTCATTCACACAAGAGGGGACGCCGCTGTCACTAATGTCATCTGTCAGTCACGAGGAATGGCGGGAAACATACAAAATTAAGCAGGGTCTGCACGATAGAGCTTAGTGTGGTAGTGAGCCAGTGAACTGATATATTCAACTTAAATATGGAATCAATAGGATTCTACACGTAACTTAATGGTTACTATTCTTTGCTAGGTTTGTTATGTTTCATGCTGTGCTGTGGCAAGCACCAAGTGCTGTACCTACCACTTGAAAGGCTCCACGCCGCGCCGCTTTCCTAAATGTTTTATGTTTACTGTGCTTTGTCTGTACCTGTAGTGTCCACATCAAAGTAAAATTAGTTGCCAGTAGCTTGGTGCTCGACAAATATAGTAGGTACAAGATCACGGAAGTCAAACCACAAGTTTCTTTCCAGTTTTGGTTGAGAACAAAACGTGACAACCATGTTCTATGTATCCTCTATGAGTTTTATATTTCTTCTGAATGGTTTTAATTATGTTAGCCATTATTTCAGTTTTCATGTTTATCAAAACATTACATCTTAGTGTATTGCATATGTAAGCAACTTACAAGCCATTTACATGTAAAACAGACTATTAAGTAGGGTTGCTACACTCAACTTTAAGAATTGTAAATGTTTTGATTTTGCTATCGTCAAATATGTCCTAATCTGAATATAAAAAAAGATATGGTCCAAATTGTGAATGTTGAAATTTTTTGTTGACAATACATGGGAAAATGGAAGTCATACCATAATCGATAGAGCTTTGCTTAACTTAGAATTTTGGAAGTTGTAAGCTCGGACAGTTAGGTAGGTAATTTGCGACTACTGCCAGGATACCTATTCTGAAAATGTGAATCATATTGAATTTCGTGGCAGCTGTGGTCGAAAAGTTAAGTCTATTTAAAATCAGTTTCAAAGCTCGGATGCCAGTCTGTCATAGTCTCGTGACAGCTGTCTATGTTCTGTGATGACATTGGTAAGCTATTTAGCACATCTATAGCGCTACAAGGTTATTTTGGCGCGTGGTCAATCTGGGAACTAACGCCGCCATCTTGTTTTTTTAATACATTTCAAGTGACATTTCGCACAAATGTTTACCAACAGCGCCCCCCTGTCATCATCATTCGAGCGCCGAAAGATCCTTGAAGCAGTGCAAATGGTAGCAGCCCTATTGTCGTAGAACAGTCACGCCGGTGGTCCGCGGCTCCACGAACACATTTACACGCGCGCCCCCTAACACACGCCTCTTACTTATAACAATCGCAATCAAACTGTGCCTTATCATGTCCTAGTATTTGAGATCTGTACCTATCTTAAGCCAATATTAGAGCCGATCAAACAGAATGTTAATTTGAGAGCTCCTGGTTTCAGCCCAGTTGCCACAATATTCATCCTTCTGAAACGTCGTTTTAGTACTGGATTTCAGAAATGGGTTTTGTTCATGTAGATACTTGTAAGTATTCTTTGAGTAAAATTAGCTATCATCAATATTGAAGGTAGTTTACCTCCATTGTGTCTGTTTTTTTTATACCGAGGTTACAAATAAAGTAACAATTGAAATGTCCCTTGATTTCAGTCGACCTTGAATGACCTCCCACAAGAGTTTTTATGGAATAAAGTTTCAGGTCTGACTTTAAACCTTTAACTGTTAAATACAGAACTGACCAAACTTTTGTAAAGAAACTATTTTTGAACAGTGGAACTTTGGTTAAATGATTGTGTAATTAACATAATTATTTCAGCAACTTACCTGGGTATCTATGTTTACGGAGGGCTATTAATCATCCTGGAAAATCTAAACTCCGACTTATACGTCACACAAAATATCACTTAGATATACCGGATAGGTATTTATCGGTTTATCTGAAAAATAAAAACATCTTCCACTCATGTTAAGAGGCTTACAACAGCTAAAGCGCGGTCACTGTCGGACTGCATAGAAAAGAAAGAGAAGCGCGATCACACAACGCTGGTAATTTATTGCAAAATACGAAGCAATTATCTATTTACAAAAAATCTAGTGATTGGATTAAAAAATTAAAACACTATTACGTTAGTATGTTGCTTCTAGAATAATCTGACAAAAAATCAGAATTATTTAATGCATAGTAGTATGGTTTTTAATCGCTATAAGAAATTTTTAGAGGTATCTTCGTGATTTTTTTCTATCGTATCAAATTAGTTGTATTATGTTTTCAACATACTATCTAATTAGCAAATATCCTGAAGAATATCATATATTTTTCTGATTTAGTTTACTGCAGTGGATCATATACTTTTAGGCATTATAAAACTTACGTTTAGGTCCTGTAGTCCCCTTAAGTGGGAAACAAAAGTGTGTGCTGCGCTGTCCATCCGTATGTCACGAATCACGATCATTATCTAAAACAAAATGATATAACTGACGTTGACTGCTGTCACACAATATAAAAACTATTAATTGGTATGCCTAAATTAAAGGTCCCTTGCTTGTTACCTGTCATCCACCATTTAAAGAAGTCGATGATAAAAAGTCTTTATTCAACTTTTTTATCTGTAGGTATCATCGTGTTTATGTCACAAAAGTGATGTTTTCTGATGTGTTTTGTTTCTTATTTTGTTAGAGTTATAGCGTAATTAGTAACAATATTGTAAGTAGATAACACATGGTCCATGGTTAAAGGTGACATAGTTGTCATTCAAAAAGTGTGATACCAATTTGAAAGTGTTAATGTTATCCCAAAATATGCATCTTCATCATTGTTCTATTCCCAATAAAACGCACCTATTAATATTATAATAGCAAAAACAAGGAAATATCGGCAAAAACTATAGCTCTAATTAATTTCATGCATGGATGTTTAAATATCAAAATAATGACTACGAATAAATATGAATGAACGCAAAATGAATTAAAATACCGCTTCGATTAATTATTTACAAAGAAATCAAAATGGCATCCTCCTGTCAATTTGACAGCTCGCCATTTTGTTACACTTGCGACGCGCGATTGCAATCTGGCGTGTGCCATATTTATAACAAACCATGAGCAAAAAAAGCAAGCAGGATTCAAAAACACGGGTTCTGTCGATTACTTTTGTGTATAGCTGATAAGCGTATCATTATTTTTTGGAGCGCACAAACTCTTTATGGAACGGCTGACATTAAGAGGGCGCACAACGGTCCAATAGCGCCACTCCTTTAAAAAAATATTATCTTGTGACTGAGAAGGAATTATGAATAACGACTTGCAAGGACTCTCGGTACGTGTGTCTAGAATTTTCTAATACCTTTTTAAAGTTTCATATTGAGACACGAAGCAACAAAATTCTATCTAAAGTAAAGCGGCCACATTCCTCTAGATCGTATTTCATTGCTTCGTGTCACAATATGAAAGTTTATAAAAGGCATTAGAAAATTCTAGACACACTTACCGAGGGTCCTTACAAGCCGATATTCATAATTCCTTCTCAGTCAGGAGATAATATTTTTTTAAAGGAGTGGCGCTAGTGGACTGTTGTGCGCCTTCTTAATCAGGAACATAAAAAGTTCTGAAAAGAACATAAAAAGAAGTTCTAAAAGAACATACAAATTCTGATCTCCTGTCCCCCACTTATACTCCCATTAAATGTAATCTAGCCTTGATAGCATTTCACGTCTTGGCTACAAGCCAACCCAGATTGGTTAGCTTAAAAATGTAATATACACATACCTACATATATAACAACATTAGCTTCAGCCCATGACTCCTTCCGCGTGAAATTTCGGCTCCCAACCCCACCACGTCACATCGCATCGCCCGCCCCACGACGCGGTTAGCGTTTTTTCAAATTTTAGCCTATCACCTTCCTCAAGAATTGTGTTATAAAATGCAAAAAGTATTTTTCATATCCGTCTGGTAGTTCCAGAGATTAGCTTTTTCAAACAAACAAACTCTTCAGCTTTATAATAAGTATAGATAGGTTAAACTAATTGGCTTGTCCAATTCAGTGAACGAGAGATTGATATAAATTCTAAACTAAAATTAACTCCTAGTATAAAAATTCTGCATAACCCGTTACAGTAATTATTTAAAGAGGAACCCTAAACATATAGTTTACTTAAGGCTATTGACACTATTAGTCTAGGATGTATCAGCAAAAAGCAAGCAATATGTTTTTTATAATGGCATTGTAATAGCAAACTGAACGAGGTCTTCAAAGTAATCGTTTGTTTGCTGATTCTTTTTTACAGTGAACCTTTTTATGAAAATGACCGATCTATTACCAATCGTCATTTATTCATACCAATTTTATATACCTACACAGGATGAACTTCTTATACTAAATTAAGTAATTAACTATTAAAATAAAAATACTTACAATAACCTAACCTAACTAAAACTATTAACAAACTAAAATATGACGTCGAAACATTCTTCCGCATCGCTGTCGACTTCTAATGTACTCAAGAGACTGGCGGCGTTACCACGTTGTATGGCAATGCTTAGCCTCTGGCCGAGGTAAAAGCCAGCCCTTGGGTCAGAGGAAGTGTCAACCAGCCGTTTGGAGATTTCGTTGAGCAAACCATGAGCACTCGATATTTTTGAATTGGATTGATGGCTTGCATACATAGGAATATGAGTCGCCGAAGTGAGAGCAGTATTTAAGTATAACGGAGGTTATCAAGAACCTATGGAATATCAGGTAAACAGTACACCTACCATTATTTTTATCCTAATCTTTTCTTACAGTTTCCGAAATCCCGGTTTGCCGTATCAGTCTTTTGGTAGCTCTGTGAATGGGTGTAAACTTCCGGGACAATCCCAACCTTTTAACTACCGCACAATAAACTGTGAAATTCATAGACGAAAAGCTAAATACCGATAAAATTCACAAATATATTGCATGCTAGACATGCACAATGCACATGCACAGTCCAGAATAAGAACGGCCCATAAATTACAAAACACAAACAAATCTTGTCTAACCACGTTTATATTCTCCGCACGTACAATCCGCAATCACGCAAAACTTTATTAACTCTTCAATATCCATTTCCAATAGAAGCAATCTTAGGCCATTACTATTCTTTATAGACATAGTCAGAGGCATAAATTACAGCCCATATATTATCTCAGAATGGCTAATGTAAACGAGGATCAGGCAACGTGCACGCGGATCGGAAGCTATGACAATGCCAAACAATTTATTTTAATGGGCATTTATTAAGTTGGCTGTATAAAATCGCTGGTAACTCGGCGGGTGGCTGAATGCTTAGATTATCTGTGTCATGCGCCCGCGCGGCCGAGATGTGTATCGGGTGGATTCGGCTTTATTCGGCCCGTATCGGCAGCGATGACAATGGGAAACAAATGTGATCACGTTCGCTCGTATGGTCTGTAATGTATGATTTTGATGTTGCGATCTGAATTTTGATTTTAGTTCTTAATGATTGTTTAGAATTCTGAAGCTATCCTATTTAGGTCTACGAGGAAAGGATTTATTTAAACAGGATTTAAGTGTAGCATTTGTGATTCCCTCTCGCCGAGAAGAGGCCTGTGTCGCAGCAGTGGGAACGTTATAAACTGATTATGAAGATGAAGATTTGTGACGCTATCTTAATCATTCTACATAGTGAGACTGTTGCTATTACTGTTGACTATTGTCTTCTTTCTTTTATCTAATCAGGATATTTCAGAGGCTACAACTGTGGTCTCAGCGTTACTTTTATACTTTTTCTCTTTCTTACTTGCGACGAGCACTGAAAGACTGTTCGCCAGCACGCGTAGCATGACCATCATAGAAACGGGTTTTGTCGACGGAAGAATAGACAAAAATGACGTTCCGTGAAGACGGTACGACGGCAGCAAAGTAGAAAGAGTCAACTGCACTTTTTACGAAATTCAGTAGTTTATTCACGTTTTTCTTTTATTTTGTTTATATCTCAAAAATGGTGTGTCCTATTGCAAAAATAATGAAAATTTCGACCCCCGTTATTTAACCCTTAAACCCTTAAAACTAAACGGGTAGGTAATAATTTTTCACGTTTTCCATACAAAAAGTGAAAAATTCCATATTTCCATTCCATTTTTATACTTTGTGGCCGTCGAGTAAAAAGTTTTCTACTATCTTTAGCATGGCGATTACAAAATCAAATTGTCTTCACTACCTTAGACAACTGTCAGTTGTCAGTGTGATTTTGACGTTTGGGATAGAAAACTTTCTTCTCAAATAGTCTACATATAAAAGGACCTAGACAACGATTGGTAGAAACGAAAGACAAAATAACGGATTGTAGAAGGGTTTTTACGGTGCGATGTTAAAAATGGAGAAACGAAATGTCACTTTGTATAGAAATAGGTATGTCTCGTCTTCCAAGAAATAGAAAGCGTCATGCTACGCCTGCAGGCCAGGGAATCATAAAAAAATAAGCGCTAAAACACACACACGCCCGCACCCCAACACACACCCACACACCCTCACACACATACACTCACACACACACAATCACGTATTTCCTTACATGCCTTAAAATTAAAATAAATAATTATTTTCAATCTATATTCAAATAATTCCATTTTTATTATTTTAACTAAACTTAAATGAGCGTAACTTAATTTGTACTGGAACTATTTGTATAATTATATTTATTACTATACTAAATAATTATTACACGGTTTTGCTTTTTACTTATGGTTGTAGGAAGAAGCCACACAATTACTCGTAATACCAGCAGACAACGTCGTTTACTCTATTTTTAAAATACTAAAACTCCCGAAAATTGCATCATCCTTTGCCATGGTAACCAGTTGGTATGCCACTTACGCCTCGACCATGACATGACCTGTCGTTATAGCAAGTCTGAACCAAACAGGTTTCCTTGATACGCTAGAGGGCAGATAAGATAGCTTAGAATGCTCAGGAGTTTGGAGCAAAGTCTAGAAGCCAGTCGGAATACAGACAGCAAAATTTGGGATGCCGCTAGGTATACCTAAATGAAAGTGGGTACCAAATTACCGATATTCGTCTTCGTCATATCAATGGCACGACAGTGAATGAAATTTTGTTGGCCCAAGACTTCGCCACTTCCACGGCATATAATAGTAAGCACAGTCATCGTCGAGTCGAGATCCTTTCTGTGAACTTCTTTTAAGTTCAAAAGTTTTTGAGGACTTTTTCAGAAATACAATAGTAACGCGTTACTATCTTAGATATATATAAATATATCGTTTTATTTGGTGCACACAAAAAACATAGTACAAAATACAAAAGCATAATTAAATAATAACAAATTATATGAATATTAAAAAATACTACAAAGTGCCAATTTACAAAGAAAAAAGACATATTTTGAAGACACTCTAGGCTATGACACACTTTAAATGACAAACATAAAAAGTGTGGTCTGCGTTTAATGGGAGTCCAGCTCAGTATGTGTCTGCCGGATTCGTGGATTGTTCGAAAGAGTTACCGTGTCCCTGGCACACAGGCAACTGAAGGAACACGGGTGGGTTTTAGTCAGTAAGAGTCTGACACGCCCTTCCGCTCCGCCCAGAGCGGGAGAGGTCATTCGATGATTTCCCAACCAAAAAATAAAGCTCTGTATGTGTCATCTCTTGATCATCTTCAGCCTGTCCTCTTCTTCTAAACTTGTTTATGGCAACCTAAATTGAGTTAGGACAGAACTGAGCTACGATTTACGACATAATTAAAATATATGTATAACATAAATGTATGGAAGTTCTTTGTAACACTTGTTGGTAGAAAGCAATCACGGAGTTACAAAATTTAAGAGAAGTCGCGATTTTTTATAGGCAGTACGTTTAGTTAGGAGTTGATACTCCTAACTAAACGTACTGCCTATAAAAAATCGCGACTTCTCTTAAATTTTCAGAGTGTCAGCTAATGTTGGTAGTTAAAGCGGAGTGTTAAGTGATAAATACATAGTTTTTCGTTTTATTGATGGTAAACTAATGGGGGCTATCGATTTTTTTCTCACCAGTTGCCGCCACTGGCGAGTAAGGTCCTGTTGCTGTACTTTTATTTGGTGTTTTGGGTATGTTTAAGTACCCATAAATACATATTATGTTTATTCTATTATATTTTAAAACTTCAAATGAATATTTAGATTATAATGTTCCTAAAATTGGCAAGCATGAAGAAGACAAATCTTATTCTTCCTTCAAGTGCTGCGAAATTAGATCCTAACTTTTTACCTAAAATCTTAAGCCATAATTAATCAGGAATGGCACAACCATTACAACAATTATTAATCATTCGTTAAAATCCGTGATAAAAATTCTGCAAACAGTGAACGTTCTGTACATATTTTGACATCTAGAGACCTTAATCTACACTAGCGCCTCTAGCGGCGAACTCAAGCGCGGTAGCCCTCATTGCGTCGATAATAGGCTTGGTGGTTTTAAATAACCACAAAGTTAATTGGATGGTTAGCCTGTAAATTCATACCCCATTTACTTTATGGTTGCAACTTGCAGTACTAGTGGAGATGGGGCTCGCTTCACCAATAGTCTACGTCACTAAAAGCGTTTTCAACATAACACGATCACTCTCAGAAATAGGCATGGTTTTAGAAAGGTAGTAGAGCCAGCGGGGTAATTACGTGACACACCAACAGTAGGAATGGGTTTCATTTTGATAGTTCAACAACATTCATTGCGTTATTTACGTTGTTGAGCAGACAAATTTTTCGAACATATGAAGCAATGGATTAGCAATAGTCTTCAAAATGATTCAGATTGTGATTGATAGTGTGTTACGTAATTAGGGTGCTGAAGTCGCTACCGTCACATACCGTCGCGAGCAAGTGGAATTTCGTCGTATACAGGTACGTTAATGTTTTGTTATGTTTGTTACGCATGTTAATATAATAATGTAAATAATTCACTCAATGCCTCAATCACATTTTAAAAGGTCTATTCCGTAGCAATTTAGACAAATAGCACCTTGTCCTATATTATCATCCCGCGACCCCTTCCCACTTGCGCCTCCGCAAACCAACAGCAATTTAGAGCCGATACGAAGCGTTAGTCTGTCCGGCCTGGTGCTAAGTCATGCAAGGCGAGCAATAACGCTGCATAATTCAAGGACACAAAGGTTGGCGTGATAAACGCCCGGCTCATTCACTGCGGTATCTCCGCGGCTTTGTCCGGCATTTGTTTCTTATCCGAAAAGGTTGCTATTATATTGGGTTTAGATGTATAATAATAAATAATAATAATACAATTTATTACGCTGTTAAAGTTACCTAAATCAAAATCTTAATCTATGAGGTACAATTTTTAAAGATGTTTCTTTTCATTTGTATTTTCGACTCTGTACGTAATGCGTGGCGGTCATTCTTTGGTAATTTTGCAACATATTCTAGATCGAACACAGCATGGTCTTTATTCTTCAAATTAATGTTGCATCACTTTAACAACAGTTAGTACGCTGTTCTCTGCAACGATGACAGTACTCGAGTGCTGATCCTGCAAGTTCAAGGACCTCACCGCGTCTTGGATGAATGTGTGATTAATATTTCTTATATTGCTCTTAAACGTTACGTTATTATTTTTTATTACTAAGTTAATTTAAATTTAATTTTATTATTATTTATTTTAATTTTAGTGTTAGCTTTTAGTTTAATTTTAGTGTATATTGTAATTTAGAGGCTACACAGGCCGTAGAGTCTTATTCTATTGAACATGGAATCATTGTAGTTTAAGAAAGGTTGTTAGACTTCGCAGACCCTGCACCCTAATTACGTAACACACAATCTATCACAGTCTGAATCATTTTGAAGCCTATTGCTAATCCATGGCTTCATATGTTCGAAAAATTTGTCTGCTCAACAACGTAAATAACGCAATGAATTTTGTTGAACTGTCAAAATGAAACCCATTCCTACTGTTAGTGTGTTACGTAATTACCCCGCAGGATGTCCCTGTTTGAAGTTCGTAGACAAATGATCATTAAAGATGTTTGATGGTTGTACAGCAGCACATAATAGATGATCTCTGATGATGAAGTGAAGTTTGGGCGTAAAAGGCTACTTGTTGGTTGGTAGTTCTGAAAATCCAACGGTCAAAAGTTTATTCGGAAGCCAATGTGAATCGGGAACGTGGTATGATTTTCTTGAATTTGCATAGTTGGTAAGCATGTTTGGAGGGGGTGTTTTTTTAATGGGGTATGTTTTTAAGCTTTGGACACAAAACACACTTCCAAACTTAATGTTTTTTTAATGATTTTGTAGAGTTTAAGCTTTACACACCCGAAATATGCATAGGCTTTGCAGAAAACCGTTATCCTGGTTTTCTCAGTAAATTAAGAGGATAGTATAATAAAGTAGTGTGACTCACACTTGTTTTATTATATACGTTTTAATTTCGGATATATACCAAATTCCCACGACAGCCGGCTCGGGGACAAAGAGCTTCATTGCATGTTTTGTGTATTGTCTGAAACACAGGAGTGCCCCAAACTCCATACATCAGCCTTTAAAGCCCGCAGTAGTTGCCTAACCTCATGTGACATACAATAAGCTACTTGACAACACAACAAAGCCGTACAAAGCCACAGTATAATATAATAAGCCACATAGAGGTAAGGGCCACAAAACGACCGCCTGACCATAATTTCGAGCGCGATGTAAACATGTTACAATTTGCAACATTTACTTATAACATGTTCCGATGGCCTGACCTTACATGTAGGCTGTAGTTTTAGTGAGAAGGGCAGCGGTTAAGTTTGTTTTACTTAAGGGGACTACAGGACCTAAATGCAAATTTTATAATGCCTAAAAGTATATGATCCACTGCAGTAAACTAAATCAGAAAAATATATGATATTCTTCAGAATATATACTAGTTAGATAGTGTGTTGAAAACTTAATACAACTAATTTGATACGATAGAAAAAAATCACGAAGATGCCTCTAAAAATTTCTTGTAACGATTAAAAACCATACATGCAATCATTCTGATTTTTTGTCAGATTATTCTACAAGCAACATATTAACGTAATAGTGTTTTAATTTTTTTAGTCCAATCAATAGTCTTTTTGTAAATAGATAATTGCTTCATATTTTGCAATAAATTACCAGCTTTGTGTCATCGCGTTTCTCTTTATTTTCTATGCAGTCCGACATTGACCGCACTTTAGCTGTTGTAAGCCTCTTAACAAGAGGTAAGTAAACCGTCATTTTGGGCAGCCATACGAAGGCCACAGAAGTCCGCTGGATGCGAGAAGCACAGAACCGGTCTATGTGGCGATGCTTGGGGGCGGCCTATGTCCAGCAGTTGACGTCTTTCGGTTGAAATGAGATGATGATGAAGTAAACCGTACAAATTAAGTTCTAAATGGTTGTGTAAGGAAAAAAGGGACGCCCTAGAAGACGTGGGCGAAGATGGTGTGACAAACAGCACCCTAATTTGAATCATTTTGAAGCCTATTGCTAATCCATTGCTTCATATATTCGTTAAATTTGTCTGCTTAGCAACGTAAATAACGCAATGAATGTTATTCAACTGTAAAAATAAAAGCCATTCCCACTATTAGTGTGTTACGTAATTACCCAGCTGGACTGTGAGGGATTGAGATAAGATAAGATATAATTAATTTCTCAGTACATGTACATTAAGATATGGCATTGGATGGATTACAACAGCAAATAGTCATGAGAAGTGAAAAGAATGGAGGAAGGCATTTGCCTAGCATTAGTATAGTATGGGCTGATATGATAATAACTGTAAGTAAAACGTAACTCCTCCTTATATATATTTTGGTTTTCTGTGAAACGAGTGAATTATTTTAGCTTTTAATACCTCTAGTTCAATTCTTTATCCTCTTCGCTAATCCACCTTACCCATACCCTTATTTCTATCGGTACACACGGCGCACACGCTTCCTTACCCATTACATTGTGGTGGTCAGCACATATCTGAGTATTGGCGACCATTTGCGCAGGATTGTGGTAGCTCTCGACCGCATGATGCGCGGTTAGCGACTGCTCAAGAGTATTGGTTGCGGTTCCTACTTAGATATATTCCTTTTCATAGATGTTTTTGTGTTTAATTTGAAGTATATTATTATAATTAATATATTATTTCACAACTGACTAATATTATGAGTCAGTTGTGGAAATGGATTAAGAGTGATGAACACTTAGACATGCCTCGCCAAGATGATAAAGAACAAGAATGTTGTTATTAAAACAAACCGTGATCCAGAAAGTATTCTAAAGTGTGGGTACGGCAGTATGGGTCGAGGAAACCAAAAATATTTTTTTGAATCCAAGCGTCCATCTGGAGAAGCTTACACAATCCATCAAAACAACGAAGGGAGGCATACAAAATAAGATAACAACTAGAAATGAAACACTAAGGAGCCAAGTTACAGATTTTTGTGTTATAAAACGTCAAACCTTTTCTCCCATTCCCAGCCTTGAAAGATACCTCCACGAAGACACAGCAACATAGACACAACGATATGAAATTCGTACTTAATAAAGAACAAAATAATTTATGTGCAAAGTAATGCATCTTGCGTCGGTCGCCGCGGGCGGGGCGGTGATTTTACGCATTGCGATTCGTTCCCAGGGCAGCGCTATGTTATTGTTTTAAATAAATGAAGGTTGAGCTTTGATGGAACATGATGTTGTAGGATTTACAACATCATTTTAAACGTGCATGCAGAATGGAGGTGTGAAATAAAGCAGTGGGTTGAAAGGTCATTTCCAGCGTCGTCAGCCTTCGTCTTTTGGGTTATCAATCATCTTTCCTATATATTTATATCAACACAAACCTTTATGGCTAACTACTTTGGACATAGATATCAGGCGTTTGCGTCCATTTTATTCCATTACCTTTTCTACGTAGTCCGTCTACTTTCCATCTTTTCTTTGGGCTGCACAGTAAATACATTAGTTGTTCTCTTTTTCCATTGGCCCATGAAATAATTTAAGTAAAAATCACGAAAATTTGGTAAAAGAAAGTTAAAACTTCTGTGGATTCCGGAAAAAACCGACAGTCGATAGAACATAGAACAGAATTTTGTGCAGCAACCCTTGTCACAAAAGGTTATGATAGTATATTTATTGAGTCTATCGTTTTAAAATTAATTGATGAGACAATAACATTAATACTCATTATCTGTGCACTACATCGACCATGATTCGATTCTCCTGTGACCATCGCCACACTTTAGCACCTAATCGGGGATGTATTGAGCACAATAAACAACAATTACCGCGTATAATGAATGTCCCACAAACGTCATTAGTCGTGTTAGTACAACGGCACTAATATAATAAATAATATAACGTTATAGAGAACGCGGATAGCTACGGACGGGCTCGGAAAAGATATTGCAAGCTCGCGGTCTACAAGCTTTGTAGTGCCGCGGGGATAGGGATGCCAGAGACACCCTACAGTATTGCGAATTTCACATTTGAGTTAGGCCAGCGTAGTCTTCAGAACGAAAATTCGGATGAGTAACAGGGAAGAATAAACTAAGCTAGTTTGTAATAGACTTCTAGAGTATTGGGTAATAAACAGCATAAGATCATCAGATCGATACAAAAATTCACACTTTAACCTGAAGACCTGAAAAGCCTTCACCACGTTCAATCTTGAAATAGTGCTAACAATCACAGGTTAGAACATTACTAAAATAGTAGCTTTGAGCGAGAGGTGAAGAATTAACTTCACACATGCATCACAATAAATTGAGGATTGGAAAAATAAAGACCAACCAAATGGTATTTAGTTAGTAGTAGAACCAAGGTAACCGACATAGCCCAAAGACTAAGCAAGCTGAAGTGGCAATGGGCTGGTCACATCTCTCGCAGAACCGACAATCGTTGGGGAAAACGAGTTCTAGAATGGAGACTGCGTTTACGCAAACGTAGTGTGGGACGCTCGCCGGCCAGGTGGAGTGACGACTTGCGAAAGGCGGCTGGCAGAGACTGGACGAGGAGAGCCGAAGATCGGGCTCAGTGGCGTTCACTAGGAGAGGCGTACGTCCAGCAGTGGACGAATATAGGCTGATGATGATGATGATAAAATAGTATTTAATCCTATTTCAGAAAATTATTTAGCTTCCTAACAATGAAAGAACAATCTAGTAATCAAAGCAGCCGTGGTTGCGTGAACCCCTAACAAAGTGAAGTACAAAATAGCAACTTGATTGAAGCGAGTTTATTGTATTAAATTCTCGCGGTGTCAGCCCTAATTCCAAGTGCATACGATATGGGACTAGCTTTGTTTTGTAGTGCCATAGATTGCAGATGAGGCTAGATGTGGACTGTTTTTTTTATTTTTTATTTTCCAGCTTCTTAGTTCGTGTTTAATTTCGTTACCTTGCTACAACCTTTCGTATCAATTTCAAAATTAGTTCCTGAATCCGTAATTATGTCGTTGCTGCAATAAATGGTTGTACAAGTGGAAGAAGACTTGAGTGGGACATGTCACATTTGTGAGATGGATTCTTATTTTATGAAGGGTTTTTTGTCGCATCGTTAGACGGCTTTCAGGAGATCATTTAAATGAAAAAGAAAATGTAGAAGCGTTTATTAATGGTGAAATACTAAGTTTTACAAAAAAATTAATTACTTCTGCCAAAATGCAAAGCACGCTGCTGACTATTACGTAATGCTAATAACATTTTAAATTGCGTAATTGCGTGAAATGTCTATTGGTTTCGGTTTTTCAAGTGGCAATTTTTTAATATTTCAGGCCTATTGCAGGTAAGTGTCAGAAGACCACTACTCGCAAAAAGAAAACGTGCTAATTTCCCACGGTCACAAACGTGCTAATTTCCCATGGTCACAAACGTGCTAATTTCCCATAGTCACAAACGTGCTAATTTCCCATAGTCACAAACGTGCTAATTTCCCATAGTCACAAACGTGCTAATTTCCCATGGTCACAAACGTGCTAATTTCCCATGGTCACAAACTCATTTCCTATTCTTCATCGGCAGTATAAACTTGTTCACTACAGTTATTAAACTTGTGAACAGACATATTTATCAAGTTAACCCTCAAGCGATACCACCTGTTATCAGGCCGTCTCTATCTAACCCTAGCTCGTCGCTTGCCAGCTATAAATATATTTTGTAGCGCACGCACAACAATTAAATTATCATAGGGAAGTCACCGCACGCGACCCGAGAGTTATAGGGACGAGTAGATGCCGACAGTTGGGTGGTGAAGTGGGACAAGTGAGGAATTGAGGAAAATAGTTTTAAGTGGTTGGCGAAAAAGGGTAATAATTTGGCAATAATAAGATTGTTTTCGTTCGGTCTGAGCTGGTTTTTCATTGGTTTCTGAAAGCTTATAATATTTTTAATCACTTATATTACTTTGTAAATTTTAAGGGTGTAAATTTTAAGGGTGTAAATTTTAAAAGAGATTCATATTTACTGATTAGTGACCTGCTGAGACTTCAACTAAAAGGTGAACTGAATGGAATTTTTCTAGAATGGATGCAGAAGGTAAACCTTTTTCTTCTGTGGAATGTACCTATGTAAAATCAAGCAAGTTGTTAACAATTTAACGTTGATTGATTTCTAGGGAGGCTCTGGAAACACTGACGTGATGACTTCGGTTCGTTTATGGGAGATTGGACAGAGGCAAGAGGCAACACAGGGAAGACTAGAAAGCTATGGGAAGACCCTTGCCCAGTAGTGGATACAGGTTAAATAATAACAAAAAAGTTTCAGATTCCAGAAATTGCAATTTTGCTTACCCTCTCCAGCACACTCTCACAGGATCTATGTATGCAGTGGGAACAATATTGGCTGACTGACCATAATATTATATATGCAATTCAGTCCCGAATTGGTGCCATAAACCATGAAACCTCACGAGAACATCAGTTACAATAATTAAGTCTTTCTAACACCACTCTCGTGCTCCACTAATATCCAAATTTCCGACTTACCCCCAGGGGTGCGGCCCCCCGCCGACTGGGTGGCTGACGTCAATTACCGGAGTTATAGCCAGGACTGATCGTGAGTCGCGTCCTCGCCGCGCATGTAACGTGCCCGGCCGGAATGCTCAGCCGTCGAGTATTCTCCAAACGTATCGAACGATTGGAGTCGTTTGCGGTTTTGATGGACATATCATAAAGTTTGTAATGTTTTCCGTGTTTAGTATGGTCTTTGTTAGTTCGGTTTGGATTTGTTTGATTTTTCTTTCATTCTTTGCAGATATTCTCAGCCCCCTAAATAACACCTTTGGTCTTGGTTTTTCCACATCTTATCATAACGTCTCTTTTCAGGTCATCAAAGATTAAATGTTTGGAAATTGAACATATTGGTGGCCTATCATAACGTTTGGCCAAGCATTTAAGCATTACTTGTCTTTTTAAAAGAAACCTTCTTTAAAAAGGGTTTCGTATGCTTTCTATGAAGAATACGATATGATGCGAACAAAGATGCGAGAATTTTAAGACAACTCTTAGTTATTGACCAAGAGTTCTCTTAAAATTCTCGCAGACGCAGAAATTAATGAAATAAAATAGACTGAAAACTTCTAACGCTTGTCAATTACTAAGATCCCACTACTGCCGGTAGCCACCTTTCCTCCATTACATCTTACCCAATCCGTGACGGATACGTAACGAGGCGAGTCAAAGGTCGGCGCCGCCCATATGCGAGTGTGCACAATACACGCATACATTACAGGCATGGGTGTATCTAACACAAAGTGAATCGAAGTTCGGAAACGTCGGATTTACATAGAGGGATAACAGTTTTACCTGATGGGAACATTTGCACGTGCAAATAAGTTCGCTTTGTTTTAGTATGGCTATCAAAGTCATTGTTTTTCTAACATAGATCGGAATGACCCGTGGGTTCCTTATAAATTAAAATATCAAGCAGTTGGTCCTGTGTTCATAACTCGGGGGTGATAGTTCGCTAAACATAAAAAAATATTTTTCGAAAAATGGAAAATGAAAGTGTAGCGTTATTTTTCAAACGATTTATGCAAGTAGGTACAAAGTGGAGATCTGATTGTGGCACCATAGAAAACCTACAATATCGTTTGTAGACGAGCATTTGTAAGTATTTAAATGCACTGTACAGCCAACGCCAGAGTTGCGTTGGGATAAATATTACAATTCATTGTTTAATTTTCGATTTTTTACAGCGGGATAAAGGTATTTGGGATCAAATCTAGGCAACTTAAAAAATAAATTTCCTGCATAAGAAAATTTCTTTTTAGTACCTACTGAATTTTGGTGAAAATAATTTTCATTAACTAAAATCAGAGTTGTATGGATTACTCCTTACAATTTGAAAGAAAAAATGAAGAAAGATACGTTTCGTATCGTAATTTCGATTTTGCTTATTTGAAAGCTAAGTTCAATTTTACACATCGGGTAAATATAATATATATATATATATATATATATATATATCATTCGTCTTCTTCAACATTTTCTAAGCTCTTCTAAGATTGAAGAAAGAAAACATTTCAACGAACATATCGCATACCTAGATAAACAGTAGCACAACTCAAAATACCTCTTTTTTCAGGAACAGCGTAAAACGTTTTACGCGTTTTCTATTTGACCGATTTAAAATTGTTGTATATTATTTTACTAAGATATTTATTTGCTCAATTAATAACTTAGTAAAATAATATACAACATCGGATTATTTTGAGTTGTGCTACCCTTTATCTAGGTGTGCGATATATAACTTATTCTCGGCGTCTTTGATGGCCTATCAGCCAACTAAAACTCAGATACATCTAATACTCATATCCTAACTGGTAGCCATCCAATTACAAGTAATATTAGTAACTCTCCTGCATGATAAGCAAAGACTAAGTATGTAATAGCTTTGATTAGTTATAAAAGTGACCGAGCGAGGAACATTGACGCGGCTAAGCGGAGATGTCAGTGTATTACATGCAGCTTAGATAAACTTCTGATTTGTTTTATAGATGTGTTTAATTAGAAGGATTAAAACTAAATGGTCCTGCTGATGGAGTAATATCATCTTTAGTTAATTATCTTGGTATCTTTATTACTTTTAGGTTAGAATTTAATGGTAAGGCGGTTACGTTTAGTTCTGCAGATATCTTTACTGCTTTTTGGTTTACGCGTTGGCAGAAACGAACCATACTGGCTGCTGCCTGCGTCTTCGCTTGCGTGGATGTCGGAAATTATGCCACGGGAACGTGCTACCGGACCAAAAGTAGCCTATGTCCTTCCCCAGGGTACCATAAAACTCCTTGCCAAATTTTATTGAAATCCGTTCAATGATTTAGGCGTGAAAAGGTAACAGACAGACAGAGTTACTTTCGAATTTGTAATATTAGTATCGATATCTGTTTCTTTTCTATTTAAGTAGATCCCAGCTTCCTTTCGGAGAAGAATTATGTTCCAGCCTGCATTTGAAGAAGTCTCACTCAAATTTTATAACATAGGTACTGTCCATCACAATTCGAAAGATTTTGAAGGAAACTTCTAATCCACTGCTTCATTTGTTTGGAAAATTCATATGCTCGACAGCATAAATAACGCAACGAATGTTGTTGAACTGTCAAAATTATTGACATTATCATTATAAGTGTGTGACGCAGTTACCTCGCTGTTTTGAATTAGGTAGGCACGGAATTATATTTTGAAACCTATTTTTGTTTCTTTGTCTAGAATTGAGATAGAAAACAGGCTGAGACTTTTTTCCGTTTCAATTTTGAAAGAAAGAAAGAAAATAAATTTATTTGACCCTGGTTAAGACACACAATATTCACAAAATAAAAATAAAATATAAAAAACTTAAAATAGTATTGTGTGTCCAGCATAAATGCAAGACAACTAGTGCCTGACGATGGTTTTCAACTGGACACTATGTTACGAGGACGTCTTACGGATGTAAACCAACACCTACCAATTTTCACCTACTGACAAACTTTTCTGGCTCAGTAAAATAATACTGAGCCAGAAAAGTTTTGTGAATGCTGCAACAATAGGCCCAAATTTTGATTCTTGGTTATACCTAAGACATGCTATACAGTTTCATGAATAGCTAATCATATTTTTTTTTAAACGAGGCACTACCGCTTTTTCGGCTGGCCTTCACAGCCTGTCTCATCGGTGTAATGTTGCTTGCCTATCGGTCTTCTACAGGCTTACTTGGGAGAGTAAGCCTGTAGAAGACGTGTGCGCAGGAGCCTCACGACCTGATCCCACCATCTTCCTTCACTACCGAACTACCAGACGTGTCTCCCGACTAGTCGTACTCGCGCTTTTCCACCACATTTATCATGCGCACAGCCAAAAAGTGGAACTCCCTGCCAGTGTCTGGGTTTCCTTCCACATATAACTCGTCAGTCTTCAAAGAAAAAGTGAACAGGCATCCTTTGGGCATGGTCGTTCCATCGTCAATCTCATACATCGCTTTCCATCAGGCGATATTGAGGTCAAGAGCAAGCCTGATTCGCGAACGAAATCAGAAAAAATTTCGTAGTCGGTCGTCGTCGGAATCTGGATTTGTACCTGTTTGTTTTGTTTGTGTTTGATTGTTTGTTTGTGTGTTGATGGCAATAGGCTCGCCCCCTATTACATGGGACTTCCTGATCTCTCTCCGGTCGTGTCGGATGGCCGTCCCATCGGACTATTAAATCCGTTGAGATCGGCCGCCATGGCCGAAATACGGTCTGGAGGACTATATACATGGGACTTAAACTAAATATAACTGGCAAAATATGGGTGTAGGTACTATAGGTACACCTCTGCCTAACCCTTTGGAGATGACAGGCGTGATGTTGTTGTGTACAAAAAAACGTTTTTGTAATACTTTTTTCTCCGCCATTACAGCCCATCGCTCCAATATCTCCAGGCGGTGCCGAGTAACCTTAAAATTTTATTGTTATAACGGAGAACCGCAAGTACTAACAATGCTTTGTGTTAGGGTCGTGTTGCACCTAATTGCGGTTTGCTTTTAACGTGGGATATCTTAAATACCTGAAGGATATTGATCTGAGTACTGAACGTGGGTAATTGGAGAATTATTGGTTTGTTTTGTTGTGTTGTGAGGAATCGAAAGCGATTTCTGGATTGCTGGGTCTTGAATTTGTGATAAATTACAAAAAAAAAAAAAACACCACGAAGTAAAAATTAACTTTAATTTCGGAAGTCGGTTCTTTGGTTTTGTATTTTCGTTTTTGCCACCGACTTTCGAAATTAAAGTTATTTTTGACTTTTTAGTTGTGGTACCTACCCCACACAAATTCGTATATCAGTAATTGCTATGTAAATAACAGTGACAGTAAGTTATTAAAAAAAAACGTATTATTGAAGTTAACTGAAAAATTTGGGAAATTTTCAGTTTGCTTCAATAATACGTATTTTTGCAATAAATTTATACGGGAGCACTCTTGAGGCATACCTTATACATTAAAAAAACAATTTTCGAAGTCGATCCACAATTGCCGGAGATATCGCGTAAAACATACAAAAAAATATACAGACGAATTGAGAACCTCCTCCTTTTTTAAGCCGGTTAAAAAACTTTGTATTCGAAATAAAAAAAGGCTAACAAACAGCTGAATATGGGCTATATTAGTCAGGGCTCTTTACAACAAGGCCGATGTGCTTTAGCAGCAGCTTTGTTGTAATTATGTGATACGGTTTTTTTTTGCTACCAGAAGCATAATCAGCCTATAATATTTCCACTGCAAGGACACAGGCCTCCTCTGCCAGAGGGAGTGTTTTTGCTAGAGAACTCGCAATAGCAATTTTGGGCCTAGGGCTGCAATAATTAAACTCTATTTCATGGGCATTACTAACTTCTTTGGGTTCCTGTGTTAATTATTAAACCCAACCTTCAAGGATGACAAACGTGACTCCATTAAAAACCTGTAGTACTTACCTTGTATTAATGGTTTTCACGTCGAAATTATTTCTAACAACATCCTATTATGAATAATCAGTCTTTAATCATACGGACTAATTGCAAACGTTACATTTTTAGATTGTAGTTCTGTACCACCCAGGGGCTACTTGTTATCTTACGATATCATATGGCTATCGGCCCAAATTGATATGATTATTAACTTAATAAAAACAGTTGAGAAGTTCCAGTCTTTTTTTTTTGGTGGGTTATCATCAAATAACTTCTGCCGCTCTGGGCGGAGCGGGAGGGTGTATCAAACTTTTACTGACTAAAACCCACCCGTGTTCCTTTAGTTGCCTGTGCGCGAGGGCCACGGTAACTCTTTTAAACAGCCCGCGACCCCGGCAGGCAGCTCCAGTCCTTTTTTTTTTTTTTTTTTTTTTTTTTTTTTGGGTGGGAAATCATCAAATGACGTCTCCCGCTCTTGGGCGGAGCGGAAGGGCGTGTCAGACTCTTACTGACTAAAACCCACCCGTGTTCTTTCAGTTGCCTGTGCGCCAGGGCCACGGTAACTCAGTCCTAACAACACCATAAAAATACTCCTTGAAAGCCGTAATACAATGGCATTATAATTATTATAAAGTCACCGCTGCAAAAATTTAAAGGTAATAAATTGCTGAAGACCCGACGCAATATGCACTTGACATATTTTGTAGTTGGCGAATACCTACTGTCAGTTTAGCCCTTTCAAATGATTTTTTCACTCCTCTTGCTCAAAAAGTCCGCCATTGTAGAGTACCTGAGCGGGGATAAAATAGCATATTTTCCTATAAGGATAAAAAAAAACTGTTACCAATAAGCCTACAAAAACGAAAAAGTCTTTATTTATAAGTAGCATAATCATGAATAAAGACTCGACTTATTACTGTTTCATAAAAAAAGAAGATCATTTTATTTTTGTTATATGGAACTAAAAACGGCGATCTCTTCGGTACAGAATGCGTGCATTGCCTTGCAGCTACAGAAGAAATGTAAAAGAACGCATTGGCGCGAATTCTTTAGAATTTTTCTCTAATTACAAATTGAATTGGTGACCGTAATTTATTTTTAATATTGTATTGGATTATTTTATTTTCTTGCAATCGTAGTGAAAAGTAGAGTGTAACACGGCGCTAAAAACCAACTATAACTCGGTTTCTATTTCCTCCTTCGCTAAAGCTCGGGAGTAAAACTACCTCGAATATAATGGGTCATTTTAACCCCTTGTATATCAATCTACTATTTTTGAGAACTACATCCTAAGACGAGAACCCTGCGAGTATTATGGGTGACTTTCAAATCACAAATCCCCTTTTTATAAACGAGGTAATCATCTATTTCTGTGCATAATATAAATTGAAGTCTCTTTTCGTGTCTGGCTGTCTGACTGCGTTGTTCCTCTTAAATACGCAACGGATTTTGATGCGGTTTTAAGCATCATTTACAGAATTTATTCCGGGTGGTTTATACGTATATTTAATTTAGATATAGCACAGAAATTTCGATGGCTTGCCCAATTCTCAAAACTGTGAGAAGCAGCGGCGGAATGCTAGTCAAGGTCCCCATTTTTCGGGTCAAACAGTCGTTCTCACTCAGCACGAACACCAGGCATAGATTTTTGGCGGTCATCTTTTTCTACGTATTTATGACATTAAGGTGAATGCTCAGCTGTAGCCCGCCAAATTCAAATTTTCTTTAGCTTTTGCAAATTGCAGACAATAATAATAATAATTGGTCGTATGTTATCATTCCTACAGTCGCAAATCGCATTTTGATCAACATAGGACGTTAAACAGAGCTGCAACAAAAAAAAAAAAATTTGGCGAGCTACAGCTGAGGATTCACCTTAAGCTGTCTGAAGTGAACCTTCTGCTTCCATCCTGCATGTTAACACTACTATTCTCTCCTGTCGTCAAGAGTGTCATTATTGAAATATTGTCCTTTACTTTAATAAGTCAACTGAAAATAGAAGAGTTTTATTGATGGGCAGTTGTAAGCGAATAATTATGTAATGGCTACTTAACTCAATGCGGGCTACTTTTCAAGTTACTTACATAAATTATATTTCATTATAGTTCAAGATGTCTGAATGTTTGAGGCGGCATTTATCTTTCTCGGTTCTATAAGATATGAGCAAAAACATTTTAGAGTTTTAACATAACATAAAATCACGCCCTTATCCTTCAAAGGGGCAGAGGTGAATAGGTTCCTTCACCCACATTTCATCAGTTGTGTTGTAGCACCAAAACCAGTACCTGGGCTGCTACTCAAAAAAAATCCTGCAGCCTATTAGCGTAACACACTTTCAATCACAATCCGAGGGTTTTGAAAGAAATCCATTGCTTCATAGGTTTGAAAAAATCGTCTGCTCAATGACGTAAATAACGCAACGAAAAGGTTGAACTGCCAAAACGTAAGGAATTGCGATCAATTGCCAGTTTAAGTACTAGCTTCTGCCCGCGGCTTCGCCGGCGTGGAGGTCGAAAATGATCCCACGGGAACGTACTACCGGGATAAAAAGTGTCCTACATGTTAATCCAGGTTATAAACTATCTGTGTTCCAAATTTCATCCAAATTCGTTCAGTAGTTTTTGCGTGAAAGAGTAACAAACATCCATCCGACCATCCATACATCTATCCTCACAAACTTTTACATTTGTAATATTAAGTAGGAAGTAAACATTTATTTACCAAAAGACTTAGCCTAGGTAACATTAGTGTTGTTTCAATATGGGTTGGGCACGGCTAAGACCCCTGCCTATGTATGTTACTCAATTACCCCGCTGATCGCAAAACCCGAATAACACTACCCGACTAGGGAATCGAATTCATCACCTATCCTCTTCAGTACAAAGAAGACTGACTGGCATAATAATGATCCTGAACTCCATTTCACTCACTGTCTTATCCTATCAATCAATCTCCCAAGCCTTTTCCCAACTATGATGGGTCAGCTTCCAGCCTAACCGAATGCAGCTGAATACTATTATTTTTCATGGATTGACTGCCTATCTGACCTCCACAACCCACTTACTCGGTAAAACGATACCCCTTGGTGAGACTGATTGTTAGACTTTTGGGCTTCTTCTGACTACCCGTAATGACTGTCAAAGATCTACGAATGACAGCTGGGATCAACGGCTTAAAGTGCTTTCCGAGGCACTACGTGCAACAAACTATGGGACATTACGTTATGGTTTTTGACTCCCGCGGGGTAATTGCGTAACACACGAACAGTAGGAATAGCTTTCATTTTGACAGTTCAACAACATTCATTAATTAATCGAATCAAACATACATTAATCATGAATTGATTAATTTTAAAATTTGTATTTTAAAATTTGTATTTTTTATTATTTTAAGTTTTTATTTTCATTTGACATTGAGTTGCTTATTTTTATTTGACATTGTATTTAAGATTTGATGACATTGTATTTATTTTTATATTGTAATTTGTATTTATGTCGTGTTTCGTAACTAGTGATTGTAATATGGGAGAACCTGAAATAATAGTTTTTTTTTATTATTTATTTTTATCGCTTTATTTAAGTTGTTGAGCAGACAAATTTTTCGAACATATGAAGCGATGGATTAGCAATAGGGTTCAAAATTATTCAGATTGTGCTAGATAGTGTGTTACGCAATTAGGGTCCGTTTTACCGAATGTCTTATCCACACGTTTTTTATTATAACATCCAAGTAAAATTTTGTACCTACGGGCAGCAAATTTATAATGTAACCGACCAATCATATTAAAATGTATCTTCACACAAAATTAAAGTCGGAGTTATCATCAAATGACAGTGGATTACATGCCTCATGTCAGTAAAGTAAATTATATGCACGTTAAAATAGTATTTATGACGCTTGTTTTACGAGTGAAAGTCGTATGAAATGTTGACAGATGTTGCGCCAGCTGTCTTGTTGACTGTACCACTTAAAAGTTTGAATGCTATGTTGATAATATAATTATTATGAATTTAAAAAATTATAGTGAAATTATGTTATTTATCTTTGAAGTAACGTAAAATAAAAAATACCATGTAATTGTGCTGATATAAGGACAAGGCCTTAATTCTTCTACAGACACAGGAGTTAAAAAAAGAAAGATAAAGAAAAATTGTTTATTTAGAACTACTGCTTCACACGGGTTTTACGACTTGATAAAAAAACAAGATTTAGATATGTAAGTTTAATATTAATGTATTGTACTGTGGGTGAAAATAACCACTACGTGGAGCCCTGACACAGTCAGAAGGCGTCGCGGCAGACCCCGCAGAAGGTGGCGGGACGGGCTGGAGAAAACCAACGACCAGTGGTCCACTTTAGCCCTGGATCGAAAGAGCTGGAAGTTATGGGCAGAGGCCTTTTCCCAGCAGTGGGATGATGCAGGCTAATAGTAACAGTAACATATAAACCTTCCAGAACAAATGCTTTAAATGATTGTGAAAACCGCCTCATAATCCGTTGCGTAGTTTAGAAGAAAAACGCGGACACACAGACAGAGATGAAACGTTTCTGTATCAGATCATATATTTCTTCAGACACCTCTAAAGATTAAATAAAAATAAAAATAGTAGCCCACCGGTGTCACAAAAAGGTCACCGGTGGAAAATTATCTACTTTTCAATATAAATTTGTAAATATGTGAGCACCATGTATCTATAAACATAATTAATTTACCTGTCATTGCATTATATTTAATTCTTTTTACCTATTGTGGTATAGTAATTTTATTCTGGATGCATCGTCTTCACATATAATTATATAGTTAATGTATACCTACATAATATTGTAAAACATTCTAAAAGAGTAAAGGCTCGTACATACTGGCGCGACGCGACGCCCGACACAAAGGCATCGCGTGTCGCGCGACGAGCGGCGCCTTTGTGTAGCGCTGTCGCGTCATGCCTGTCTGTGGGAGCCTTAACGGTGGAGTTTCTTGCCCATTCCTCTCCATACGAAACCACCTTTTGGAAGGGGCAACTAGAATCAATTCCATTTTATTGTAAATTTTGACGTTCCTTTTGTAAACTGCCTTGTATGTGCTTATTTAAAATAAATTATTTGACTTTGACTCCTGAGAGAGGAGCATCCTAAAAATACGCGCCGGGTCCAGAAGTACCGCTTTTTGTATCAAGACCATGATCCAACTGCCTTACTAGAGCCTCGTCGGGTGTTGGTCAAGGCTCTTGGCATTGGCCATCACGACTATCGGCAGAATGACTGCTGTATCCACACCCTACATGTCGACAACCTCGCGAGCCAGAGGGCCTAGACAAATGGGATTCGCTTCGAGCGATTCTATTTCTACAATCGCTATCGCTTTCGCTAATGTTTCCATCATACGAATCGAAAACTAGCGATAACGCTTGGTCAAAAAGTGCCACTTGGCTACGCATCTCTATGGAAGTAAACGTTCGGCGCTGTCGATTCGTTTCATAGAATCGAATGATGTTAACATTGTCTAGCTAATTTCTATTCGTTGACATAGGTACGATCACGGTAGGTACGGGATCATAGGATCACGTGATATTTCGATAGCTTATGTCAACCCCATACATTTTTTGGATTTTCTACTAGCGTCGTCGCTAAGCGAATGTTACTTTGTGTAGGCCCCCAAGTAAGAATTTTTTTTAAGCTATTGCATAGCTTTTATCGCGGACTTTGAGCGCGGCGACCGAATCAAGAAATTCCGTAACGAAAATAAAACCTAACACCCCACACTCCGCCTACCATGTAGCTCGGCCGAGCGTTCGCTTAACGTGTATGTATATGGTACGACTGTACGAAGCTCGCACGGATCGAGACGAGCTGCTCCGAAATCGGACGAATACGTAAGCAGCTGTTTGTGAGAAAGTATATAGGTGTATAGGTATCTATCATATCTTTATAATGCCACACTCACCGCATAAAAAATAAAATAAAAATATTTTAAACGATATTAACTTCTCATTTATTCAATAAAAGAAAAAACAATTGATTTCTTATCGGTCACCGCGCTCAAAAAGTGTAACTTGAATTAATATCAAAGAAAATACTTGAATTAATATCAAAGAAAAAAAAAATAGTGCATAAATAAAAAATTAATAAATAATTATAATTGCATAAGTTGATAATAAATGCTATGCAATAGCTTTACCGCGGCAGTCCCCGAGTGCCACACGTGTTTTTTTATTAACAAATATAAGCAAATTAATTATATTGTATTTAATTTGCTTATCTTTCTCAGCTTGAAATTGAGAAAGTTAAATGGAAATTCTTGCTAGGTAAGTACATAAAACGAATGATGATTACAAATACGGTCTTAAATAATTGTAATACTAAAGTAAACCATCATATTTCTATAAACTAAGTGAGTATAAACACTGAACAATAATTAAATGTATTAATTTGTTCATTTGAAATCACTTTTGAAATGTTACGAAACTAGTTAAAACATAGATTAATGTAATAATGAGCGTCTCGTTAACACAAAATAGTCATTAAAGATCACAGCTGCAAAGATTTGCCTTAATTCTTAAGAGGTTGACTTGTTATTTATTGTTTTAGGACTATCAATAATGCACTTATAACTAATATTGCTAACACGTTGAATGAAGACTATAAAAAATCAATCAACTCAGCCTATCGCAGTCCACTGCTGGACATAGGCCTCTCCCAGGCTACGCAACACCCTGTCCTCCGCCTTCCGCATCCAGTCTGTCCCAGCCCGTTTTTAAGGTCGTCGGTACAGCTAAGTCTGAATAAGGTTGTATTAGAAATTCATTTATGTCATTAAGGGGACTACAGGACCTAAATGAAAATTTTATAATGCCTAAAAGTATATGATCCACTGCAGTAAACTAAATCAGAAATATATGATTTTCTTCAGGATATATACTAGTTAGATAGTGTGTTGAAAACGTAATACAACTAATTTGATACGATAGAAAAAAATCACGAAGATGCCTCTAAAAAATTCTTTTAACGATTAAAAACTATACATGCAATCATTCTGATTTTTTGTCAGATTATTCTACAAGCAACATATTAACGTAATAGTGTTTTATTTTTTTAATCCAATCAATTGTCTTTTTGTAAATAGATAATTGCTTCATATTTTGCAATAAATTACCAGCGATGTGTCATCGCGTTTCTCTTTCTTTTCTATGCAGTCCGACAGTGACCGCGCTTTAGCTGTTGTAAGCCTCTTAATAAATACAACGAACCGGGGTGAAAAAAGACAAAGTCAATGTCAAAGTGAAAAGTTTATTTGCAAACTACTTACAACTTAGCTGCCTTTTCCAGGCACCGCAAATTTGAGGGTTATTTAACATTAAAAATTAAAATAACTATGCTATTGTCACGATTTTACATTAATAATTTCAATAATTTAGTATTTATTAATCATTCAAATAATAATATATACACATTTTTATAATTCAATAATAATATAAATATATTTTTTATTGATTAGATCGCCTTATTCATTTATTTAGAATAGGAAGTCATGTAGGTAGTGATGTAAGTGTGTATAATGTCTGTGTACGAGAATGTGTGTAGCAGTTATTGATTTATTTTTGGTGTAAAAATTCTTCAACTGAATAGTAAATTTTTTTTTTTCTAGGAAGAGGCCGCCGGCCGTCTGGAGGAATTGGAGGACCAATTTCATCATTTAGTCAATTAAAAAGGACATGTATTTAATAACACATTGGTAAAAGTTATTTATTCAGAATTAAAATAATATGTACGTAAATAACAACTGATACCTAATTAATTAATAAAAATATCAAAATTATGTCCTAACTTAACTAAAACTATTCACAAACTAAAATATGGCGTCGAAAAAATTCATCCACGTCGCTGTCGACTGGTAATGTACCCAAGAGACTGGCGGCATTGCCACGTTTTATGGCAATGCTTAGCCTCTGGCCAAGGTAAAAGCCAGCCCTTGGGTCACGGGAAGTGTCAACCAGCCGTTTCGAGATTTCTTTAAAGAGACCATGAGGACTCGGACTACACAGCCCGAGTGTTTCAACCCAAAACGGCTCGAAAATATACCAATTATACTAACACATTAAATTGTTTACTATAACTTTGTAATTGACGTTTATAATCATATTAATCATACTTAGTAATATTCTATTAATTTGACGTAGAATACCTGACTTTTTCAACATTATTTAATTTATATATTATATTATAATTTATTTAATATACATTCAAATTTATTTTATTTTTTACTATGACTTCTGTAAAATTTATCTATGGATATTTATCTGAAATAAATGTTTTGATTGATTGATTAAAGTGCTTATACACAACATATAATACAAATTCATATTTACACTAGGTACTTCATTAAATGACTAACTAACTATAAAAATAAATATAAAAAAGATTAGATTATGGCCTGTCATAAAATATGTACAAGCGATCGCTTATAAACATCTCCCCGCTTCTCGTATGCTCCTGGCACCGCTCCCAAAATCGTCGATAATCGTCTGAGGCGATTGTGCGCCGCCTTCAATCCTGTAACCAATAATTTGTGGACATAAACCACAAGGTTATGATCTACTAGAAAATTGGGTCAAAGAAGATATTTGCAGAATGTAGATAATTATATCGGTAAATATCGGTATTGATAATACTTGTGCAGTTTTTGATTTGATTTTGTGGAACTTATGCTTTGTTTTATGTCGCGTGATTAGAGAGAATCAGTTTGTAGTTAGTCGTCGTACCCCGCCTGTATAATTAACCACTGTTGGACATGGAGCGACCTCCTTTTACTTTCCAAAATAAAATGGTGATAAAAAATCAATCTGCCTAGCTTTTTCCCAACTAAGTTGGGGTCGGCTTCCAGTCTAACCAATGCAGCTGCATGTATACTACTATTTTACATGGAGCGACTGCTTATCTGACCTCCACAATCCAGTTACAGGGTAACATGCCACCCCTTGGTACGACTGGTTTTCAGACGATTTGGGCTTCTGACTATCCGTCACGACTATCAAAGATCTACGAATGACAGCCGGACCAACGGCTTAACGTGCTTTTCGAGGCCCCGAGGGGGTTCGATATGTAATGGACGGTCACCCATCCACGAACCGACCGCGGCAAGTGTAGCTTAACCTTCGATCGATCCGTGCGGCTGTGTTATTATTTAGCCACGATCCCCTCTTGAAATGGTAATAACAGTTTTCAAAAACATTTAGCATCAAATCAAATCAAAATATTTTATTTCACATAAACCTACATGGGCACTTATGAAACGTCAGAAGCTAGGTGCCCGGTTCCAATTGGTTCTTTCCTATGGAGAAGAGCCGGCAAGAAACTCCACGGTTACTCTTTTAAAATAAAAATGCACTCCGATAGTACGTTTGTCATGTCCATAAAAATTTATAATAAGTTACCCGCAATAATTAAGAATTTAGATAATTATAATATATTTATTAATAAATTAAAAATCTTCCTTGAAAGTAAATGCTACTATAGTATAGGCGAATACTTAGATGATAAATTATAAATATGAAATAAATGACTTACCCCTGTAGGATAATAATATTAATTAAAGTTACTTTAAATAAAATAAAATATAATAATTAATTATGTACGTAGTAAATAAAAATAATAATAACTAAATACCTTAAATAATTGATAAAACTAATAATAAATAAATTACTGACATAATAAATAAAATTAATAATAAGTATATAAAACAATAATTAATATTTTTAAAAGTAATTAGTTTACAACATTACTAATATTTTTAGTAAATACATGTATAAACTCATAGTTGGACTTATTAAATGCCAAGCGTTCTTCCTCCTCTCTCCTACTTTTATCTATGCTGTGCCCGACAGGGTCCATAATTGAGACTGATGTAACTGTTTTTCCCACCAACTGTATACATTATGGTACGCAATAAAGAAAGAATTGAGAATTGAAATAAGGGGCTTTTACAATGTTTCAAATTACAGTGTTGATAGGTATGGGAGGACAGTGTAGGCCTGTCAGCAAGTAACAGGCACTCAACAAAATATAAAAAGGTCTACAACGTTCTCACATTCACAAAATATAGAAGAATCTCTATAAAAATAAAAGCCTATTTAAACCAAACGACATGATTGTCATTACAACTGTTACAAATCTGAATAAAAATCCTGTCTAGAAAGCCAGAAGTAAAGAGTTGATATAAGAATTGGACAATAGAATTGGATTGGATATAATGTCAAATAATGAGATTATGTCAAAGAAGAAAGTAAAAAACAATTAAAAACATATATTTTTTTAAATAAACTTCGTAAGTTCGGAGCTGCAGTTAATAGACCCTTACATAGTGATGCCGTTAATAAATTACCAGGGAAGCCACATGAGCAGAAGGAATTATTGCCAAACTTCCTTGTCTTCAACGTAGTCTTTAATCTTATAATATGCATTTTTGATAAGGATACGTTTGATGTGGGTTTTGAACTTTCCATCGCTAAGTTCTGTAACTGACTTTGGCAACTTGTCATAAAAGCGGATACTGTTTATAAGAAATGACTTGGCTTTAGTTAATCTAAATTTGGGTATCACAGTTTCATTTTACTACGTGTATATATATTATGGAAATCGCTTCTTATTTTGAAAAGTCCTAAGTTTTTGCGAACATACAAAATACTTCTTACTATGTACCTACCTAATCTTTATATATGTAAAAATTACGTGTTACGTTGTTTGTTCGCGATGGACTCCTAAACTACTGAACCGATTTTAAATTTGATTTGCACACCGTGTGCAATTTGATTCAACTTGAAAGATAGGATAGCTTACATTTCAATTTATAGTCGCAATATTATTTTATTGCAAATTATTTGTCTATTATTTGACAGTCACAATTATCTGTTAGCTCCAAACGATTCTAACAGATGGCGATATCTGTTGACTGGATTGAGTAAGTATTCAATAGATGGCGCTATGTTAAAAATACAAACGTTTCATATAAGCTACAATTTAATAGCATAACCACCACGTGTTGCTGAGGCTAAGGTATAACCTAAATTTATTTTTTAATAAACGAAATACAGTGAAATTCTATTGTTCTTACTTTTTCAATTTTTGGTGTTAGCATAGCCGGCCACGTGTTACTTAGACTGAAGTATAAATTAAATGCTACTCGGGCGAAGCTGGGGCGGGTCGCTAGTGATTTACTATGGTACGAATCAAAGGTAGGATCAGTCAACGCTGAGAGATCCAGTGACAGTAATTTTATAATAGCTGTGAGTTAAAAACCAGATGTTTTTATAAAACAATTTCCCATTTAAGATTAAGTTCAAGCTTGTTTCGGTTCAAATATCCTCTTGGAACCCACAAGACTAGTCTAAAGCTTACTTCACACGGGTACTTCAAGTCTACTTTATTCTATTTGGTATGCCATGGTACACACGGCTACATATCAAGCTATACATTTCCAGTATAAGCTGATCTCGCATTGTATAAGATTTCCGTACAATGAGAGGTCAGTTTATACTGGAAATGTATAGCTTGATATGTAGCCAATCACATGTTGACTATCACATATTTTAAACTAAACTTTTCCCTGTATTCCGGATCTAAGTTAAAGTAATATTTTTGGTACACTATTCTACAATAATATTCAGTATGTTTTACATCGATAGTGTGTTTTCTAAACCCAGCATTCACTGAAACAGAAATACTTCTTATTTAAATACCTACTTTGTATAGTATACTTTTGCATTTTGGTCATCTTTGAACATGACTTAGGCCCGCTGGCATCACACATAATTAGCATTTAGCGCTAAACGTGTTTAAAATATTTCCATTTCTGTCAATTGTTTCAAGATGATTTAAATAATTATGTTTTAAATACTTTTAACGCTAAATGTATTTAGTTTTTAGCGGTGCAAGCGGGCCTTACTTAGGCCCGTATTACAGAACTTCATTCACGACTCAAGAATTACTAAAAACTAATTTAGAGCCATTTAATTGGTTGCAACTAGTTTTAAGTAATGCTTGAGTCTTGACTGAGGTTCTCTTGTGTGTTAATACGGACCTAAGTCTTTGCATCATAAAGATTTCATATTTTTTAATTTTCCTCAACTTTAATCAACTATCCTGCCTAAGCTTAAAACACAAGTGTACTATTTACCGCTACATCACACCCTAACACCGTGTGATCTCAGCTTAAAGCACAGCCACAGCTTGGTAACATGCGCGGGCGCTTACCTGAACAGTAACACAATGAGCGAATAAATTAGCCAGCAGGTTATTGCGATGTCTCGCTGACGGAGACGACTCAATGACTTCCATGATATACTGCCGCGAATTGCTAGTGAAATACTTGTATTTACTTAGTTGTGGGCCAGTTTTGTGGTGAAGAAAGACTTGATTTTACTAAAGTTTCATGATTAGATATAGTAAAGAAAAAAGTGCTTTTAGTTAGAGGGTTCTTTTTGTTGGTGTTCTTTTAATGCGTGCGAGCAACAGAATTTTCCTTAGTACGCGTAAGTAGCTAAGAATTGGAACGTATTTTTGTTTAATTCCTCTGCTGTTTATGTGTTTTTTTTTGGGCCGCATCGAGTGACTGCTTTCTTCTCCACACAACAAATAACAACATATACCATTCCTAGCTGTTGCCCACGACTTCGTCTGCTATCCAGGATGAAAAATCTATGTCCTTCTTCAGGTTATGGTCTACTCATGAGTCAAATTTCATCCAAATCCGTGCAGCCGTTTTAGCGTGAAAGCGTAACAAACAAACATACACAAAATCAAATCGTTTCTCTTTATAATATTAGTTTAGATTTCGTTATTTAGAAAAAATAAAAAAATATAATAATAAATTGTTGATCTATGCCACTATCTGATGCTGCTAAAAGTCTGTTTAGATTTGTAAGTCTTCGTTTTAAGTCTACCTAATGTGTCGACGTTTGTCTAAGAGGTTAATGAGATTTTTTTGTATTGTAGCTGTAATAAGGTACGATGGGACTGTCACGTATTTTATATAAAAGTCTCTAAATTAAATAAAGAGAAAAATAAAGTGCATTTACATACAACATTTGGCGATCACCATTAAGCAAAAAAATTGCTTGTGTTAGAAGACTCCGCTCTTCCACTTAACAGTAACCATTTTTGCAATTGAGCGTAAAAGTACAAAAATAAAATAAAGCAAAATTAAGTAAGTTAGATTTAAAAGAGAAAAAGGCAAAAAAAATAAGAAATTACGTTTACTTGCAGGCCCAAAGTCCTTACTCCAAGTATTACTATATTCTATTCTAGTATTCTATTCTATTCTTTTGTAAGTGTACCTCGGAGGCTAGGGTTTCCTAGAAAAGTGGTGGCAGCTATACGGCTGTCATGAAAATAATGGTAAGGGTTTGACTTTACGGTATTAAAAAATAAAAAAGCCCCGACACAAAAAAGAGCAGATGACCTTGAAACGGCTGAACCGATTTTAGAAACCGAACCACCGTTAGAAAACCTGCTATCAAACAACAAAAACCTCATCCAAATCGGTTCACCCGTTTAAGAGCTACAATGCCACAGACAGACACACACACACACAGTGGTCAAACTTATAACACCCCTCTTTTTGCGTCGAGTGTTAAAAACGCTCTCTAGGAAAACACGCCAACTTACTTCCATAAACAACGTTTCTGTGACGTCATTTGCCTTTAAATTCGGACGCTATGTGACCGGCCGACGCGTCTAGAAAACCGTGGCTTCACGTTTTTCGAGTGTCTCTTATATCTTTTTGGCTGAATCCAGTACGACTACAAATCGACAGCACAAGAACATTAACATGGTACATTGAAACATCATTGTTTTTATGTAACATTTAGAACTAGGTATAGTGTATTATTTTATTTCTTATTTTTGTATTTTCATATCGACGATGAACTACCAATACCTCCTAACTACCTATCTTAATAATTATATTATTTATTCAGAATTGAAATTATAAGTACATGAATAACAACTTACATCTAATTAATTAACCTAAACTAACTAAAACTATTAACAAACTAAAAATGGCGTCAAAAAATTCCTCCGCATCGCTGTCGACTGGTAATGTACCCAAGAGACTGGCGGCATTGCCACGTTGTATGGCAATGCTTAGCCTCTGGCCAAGGTAAAAGCCTTAGCCTTAGCCTTTCTTTAGATTTATATGTTTTAATGCCAATCGACATAAAATGCTAATTCGCGGGTACCTACTGGCAAAACCTCCTAACACGATATTTGGCTATTTATCCCATTAAAAACTTAAGGAAATAACTTCGAAATTATTAGACGCTAATTTTGCTGCGAATACCTCCTAACTTTAAGTAAAAATATGTATTATTTTATTATGTTGAAATTTTCTAAAAATGGATAGAAGATATCGGTAGTTCGTCGTCGATATGCTGCACTGGTTGACGTCATCACGTCAACGCCGGCTGTCGCTGAAAACCAGCGCTGGGGCTCTGTCTCGCATAGAGTCGTAGCATTATGCTGAGCGATTGCCGTTTTGCATGTATGTGACGCATATTTTCCCCAACTCGTTCTTTTTTTTATTTATGTGTTTTTCTCTGGGTCATGTTTACCGCAAATGAACATATTTTATTTCTTTCTTTCTTATAACGACTGGCAATAGACAATGATGTTAGTTCAAGTCTGCAATGTTAATACACATGATAAAAATCACATCCGAAGGATTGCGTTGAAAACTAGTTTGACGACTTCGCTATTAATCAACCATGCTAATTTAATCCCGCACTGGTGCTAAGAACAACTTTAAAACCCGCATCAATATCTATGCAAATAATAAACTCTCATCTATTACGTCAGTCAGGTCAAGCTGTCTGTTATGTACAGTCGGCTGCTAAATAAGGGCCATAATCAGGGTTCAGGGGGCTGTCAATAAATCCACGGACACTTCCCTTTGTACGCGATTGTCCGCCACCTACGTCACCTGTTGGTGTGGCAAGCAATGATGTAGTGTGTTCGGCAGAAACTGGCGTAAGTGGGAAATAAGGGTTCTGAAAGAAAATTATGGGTAAAATGTGGTAAATTATTTACTGTTACAGCTATTAACATCTATGTACCAGTTATCCAAGTTTGCAAAGAAATAAATGATTTGATTTGATTATGTACTCAATTAAATTACTGGGTAAACTAAAACAAAAAGTCAGTGTTGAAGTTGTATTTGAAGTAGCATTTTTTTTAAAGAATTGTATCTTATAACTCTTGCTAATTGGCTACTTTGTTGCCACATAGTCTTCATCTTCTGGCTGATGTGTAGCCTAGACTAAAGAGTATGACGAAAATTGGGAGACGCCATGATCAGTTTGGGTTGCGGCAGACTGAGTTTAATAATTGACTGACAAACTGGCCACTATTTAGATTAAGACCAACACCTTAATTACGTAACACACTATCTATCACAATCTGAATCATTTTGAAGCCTATTATCAATCCATTACTTCATATGTTTGAAAAATTTGTCTGCTCAACAACGTAAATAACGCAATGAATGTTGTTGTACTGTCAAAATGAAAGCTATTCCTACTGTTAGCGTGTTACGCAATTACTCCGCTGACCGATATAATACAGGGACAAAGATTATGACTTACTTACAATTGCACATTATTATAATGTTTGAGAGAGTTACTTATAGTTAATCTATATAAATTTAAAAACGATATCGGTACTGACTTCGTATTCTAACAATAAAATATCATCATGCTTGGCTATTCCCTGCCTATGCCAACCTATGTCCTTAGAGCTTCGTTCTCTCATACGACAAATGGCTTAGCGATATTCAAATATACAACAGCTGCCACTCCACAGCTACCCGACTATATTCTCTGAGGTGTGCATTCTCGTAAATTGAAGATAACTTTATTCATGTGATAGTAAAGTCAATGTAAATATATATTTTATGCATTTAATTGTCTATGGGTTAGATTTGACGCGGGAATGGCTCGCTTAGAATTTATTATCCGACTGTACCTGCATTAACAGCTTAGGGAAGTAAATTTTGCATTTTATATAGGTTTTAGAACGAGTCTGTGGAAGTTTTGATGAGCTGATCATCCTTTAATGTACTGCAGTATAATTCCTGCAAGTAGATACTTTTTGTTGTCATTTCGATTAAATTCTTTTTACGAGTCATTCGGTCAGCTTTTTTACTTTTTCGTTTTTTTTGAAATATGGATATTTTATTCAATATTATTTAATCTTTCTTCGAAAGTTAGTTTCAAATTTTAACCACCACTATATGTGAGTAGCCAGCGGATACGTTCCCTGGAATTTCTCGTCCCTTTTTTCTTTGATTGTTTGAAAGGCCACCTTTTTTTGGCCTTACCCTGCCATTTATTGTTCGCCTGTCTTCTTCCTTCGTCTGCCGGCCGCAGAAGTCCGAGCGAGCTTGCGGAGAGAAGCGCAGGATCGTTGCCGAGCAAGGTCGACGACACAGGTGCCTAACGGACACATCAGGTGCTAAATAAGACATTTGTGTGGCGCAATAACGCCCAACCATCATATAATAGAAGTGTTCTGTGTTATACCGTCGTGTGACATTTTAATTTTAAGTTGCTTTCCTAAATTCTTAATATCAGATCTTATTAAATTTATATTAACGAAATTATGTAAAGAAAAACCTTAATTTTGAGCTTATTTGTGTTAAATAATTTATAGAGTGGCACGAATTTCGTACGATTGCAATCGAATTTAAATTCGTCTATATACTTAAATTCCTAAAAATATAAACCATAAGTTTTTTCTCCGAAAATCTTCTTGTGATATATTTTTTTTTGTAGCCTTATACAATTTCCAACGACTAAATATTTAAATTTTTTGACTTATTTCTTAATTATATCGGTTGTTCTTTTTATTAATAAATTTTACGTGTACCTGCTGCGTGAGTTTGATTTTTTAGCTAGCTCACGTCGGGGTTCGAGTCCCCGGCGTGTTAGCAGCCTGCTCTATGCTGCAGTACGTATAGCCTTTTTATACCTAAATATATGCAGTATTTACTCCTTATTTGTTGTGCGAAGCAGGGGCGGGTCGTTAGTGATAAGCAGAGATCGGATATTCGGATGCATATTCACCTAAAGTTGAGATGTTGGCTAATATGGAATGCGCTTTTGTATTGAAAAAATCCCGCTAACGTCAGATTTCAGTGACCAAACCAGACCGAATCATGGCGATCGAAAGGTAATAATTAAAGGTTGTTGTAGCCGGGGTAATATTTTTGCCCAATCAGGATATAGTACTTAATTTAATAAAAATAATTATTTTAGTTAATGTTTTTTTTTGTTATAAGTAACACGAACTAGCCCTCCTCGTACATCCTACATACACATATTTGCTTCGGGGGTTAAACATTAATTTTAAATAAATGCGCATCAGATTTCTTACACAAAACAAAAACAAAAAATTGGTGCCGCTTCCATACTTTCGTAGCTTAAAACTAACTTTAGGTAAATATGCATCCGAATATCCGATCTCTGGTGATAACACACTTATCACCTTATCACTTATCAGTCTTATCACTAACGACCTGCCTCAGCTTCGCAAAAATTTTACGACTTGACAAAACATCGAGATTTCTTTATTATTAGGTATGTAAGTTTAATATTTAAGTATTGTACACATAAACCTTCTGGAATAAATTCACTAAATGATGGTGAAAACCGCACCAAAATCCATAGCGCAGTTAAGAGGAACAACGCGGTCACACCTGGACAGACACGAAAAGCAACTTTAATTTGTAATAACTTAATAAGTATAGATATCAGTCTTTATTCCCTATTTACAACTTTGTCTAGCACAGCACCCTAATTGCGTAACACACTATCAATCAGAATCTGAATCATTTTGAAGCCTATTGCTAATCCATTGCTTCATATGTTCCAAAAATTTGTCTGCTCAACAACGTAAATAACGCAATGAATGTTGTTGAACTGTCAAAATGGAAGCCATTCCTACTGTTAGTGTGTTACGTAATTACCCCGCAGGTACCGTCACGTAAAAAGAACGGGAGGGAGAATAGAGAGAGTTTGCAATTGCATCTTGATGCTACATTAAGAGGGCCCTTCCCGGTCCGTCTATCGTCAACGCGAGCATGATTGAAAAGCTTGTTGTTTCATCCAACGCAATGTTTGAAAACGAAGCAAGAGTGAGAACGCGATAACATCGAACGAAAATTGGCGCAAAAAGATTTCACAAATCTTGTTCCAGGAAATATGTGTTTTTGAGAAAGCCTTACAAGTTTCTGGAAAAAATGTTTATCATTTAGAATCTCCATTACATGTGTGAGGTTTCTATGAAGATGTTTTCTTTACTTTTACAATTTATGAGTACATTATGAACGGCCCAAGTTCAGGTAAAATTTTTGCAAAAAAGCAGTCTTTTGGAGGCTTATAGTGAATTTGTTTCTCCAAAATTTTGATTTTTGACTTGCATAGAAACTTAGATAAAGTGCACTAGATACTTGTTAGTAGTTGAAATATGGATTACAATGCTATAATCACGTACGAGCGGTTGTATGAAAAATATGACGGGTTGGCCGCTCTTAAGTAGGTTATCCTCTTTGCAAGACGCTAGGTGTTTTTGAAAATTTGAGACATGTGAAATTGATACTCAAAGGGAGAATTCATACTACTTGACTCCGTCCGTGAAGTTGGGTTGAAAGATTAATTCTATGAAATAATCCAGGTGTGAGTTACCGTGCGGAGCTTGCCCTCTAACCTGAATCCTCCTACAAATACCAATGGAAAGCAGAGGTGTCAGCACCTCCTTTTTTGGAACCGCACTTCAAAAGCTTTGCGTTCCTTTAACAGAAAACAGAATAAGCTATCCGAAGAATTCTGACAGACCAATCAGAAATTTTAGAATACCAAGTACATACATAGGTTATTTATTTACACATAACTTGAAGTGTTCGATCCTCATAAATTTCCGGCAAGGTTGGGCGGCGTTCACACCGTATAAGTATTCAATCGGACTGTAAATCAGTGGGTTGCACGCGTGCCATTGTATGTACAATGTACGGTGTGACAGCGGCCGTTATTCTCGAATATTTTGCCGGTTGTAACTTCATCAGATAGGTATAATAGTGCAATGTATAGTTATATTTATGTCTTTGTTTGTAGAATGGGTGAAATCTAGGCTGATGTTAGAACTATTTTCTCTGAGTTGGGCATCGTGAAAGTTCCAGCTAGTATTTATTTTACTACATGTGAGAACCTTAACTTGTTAACATTTTTTTTTATACGTCGTGTGTTTATCTTGAACATCATTGACATCGGTGAAGGAAAACATCGTGAGGAAACCTGGACTTATAGATAATATAAGTCTGAAATCACGAACCCGTCTTGAGCAAGCGTGGTTTGTGTCTTCTCAATACGAGAAGAGGTCTTTGTCCTGCTCTGGGACGATAATAGGCTGGTATTGTGAGACCTGCCATTTACTGGGTCAGGTTTTCTATGGTCATCAACAGCCCATAGTATTTCACTGCTGGACAACCCCTCCAATCGCACGCCATATGATTACTCCCATGCTGCTGTTACCAGCCACCCTGCAAAAATCTTCGTTCCACCTGGTCTGAGGGTACTTCGTATGTTCGCTCAAGAACTGAGGTTATTCGATGATACTAATCGATATAGAACTCAAGGCTCTACTCTAACGAAACTTTCTATTCGGCAATCAATTTTCTAATATTATAAAGAGAAAACATTTGATATTTTCTATGTTTTTTTGTTACGCTTTTACGCTAAAATGGCTGAACGGATTTAGATGAATTTTAGCACATCAGTAGACCATGACCTAGATTAGGACAAAGGATACTTTATATCCCGATATTCCCACGGGATCGAGAGTTATGCGGGTCGAACCGCGGGGCACAGCATATATAAACCAACAGCGTAGGCTAACAGTCTTAAAATAATAATAATATTATGTAAATAAGAAAGGAGGGCATCAAAAGAGGAGGGCATCAAAAAAGGAGGGTATCAAAATGTTCATCCGCATCGCTGTCAACAGGAAAAGTGCCCAAAAGGCTGGCAGCATTGCCACGTTGTATTACAATGTTGATTCTTTGGCCAAAAAATAGGCCAGCCCTTTGGTCACGTGAAGAGGCGACAAACCCCTTCGCAATGTCTCGAAAAACTAAGTGGGCACTCGGACCCCACGGCCCTAGTGTTTCAATCCCAAACGCTCAACTGATTATCATGCTCCAGTGATTTCATTATTACACATAAGTACAGGATACTTTATTCAATTCTTGTACAATAGAGTCTTCCTCTTCACCAACGAAGGCGCTTGCAAAATTATTGACTAACGGTGAAGCCGTAACTAGAAATTAGCATAGGAAGGAGGATGCTGAAATGTAACGTAATGGATAACTGTTTAATAAACTAACTTTGGCTATACATTAATTTCTTCACCCCTAGCCAAAACTCTTTCAACCCCAACCACTAAACAATTCAAGGTTTTTCCATATTCCCACTGACCCCTAACAATAATACCAAAAAAAAAATGTTATTATACAAAATGGCGGCAATCAGATCGCGGAGCGGCGCGTACGCAACAAAGTTACCGTTTTGACCTACATTGCTAATTAAAACGATAAACGCTAAAGAAGCGATGGAGCGAGAAACTTCTTTTAGTAAAATATCTAACAATGGATTAAATCTGTCCGTTTGTTCGTTTATCACTAGAGACCAACCGAGAATGGCTTTTGTTTAAAAAAATCATTTTTTTGTTTGTCGATAGGTTTCTCTTTAGTAAAAGTAAAAGAAGAGCAATAGCAATATTTTAATCATTATTAAACTTAAATCATACGAAACTTTATAATTTTCTCAAAGACATAATTCTTGATCAAACAATCTGATGTTTTATGTGAGAAAAAGCATTTTTTGCATTTTCACAGTTATTGTTCTTTTGGTTGTTGTAACTGTCGATTTTCTCTGCGTAAATGTATTAAAAGATTGGTTTATAGCACTTAATTTATTCGCCCACGACCGAAAATAACAAGCTACTTTTTCCCACGACCGATAATAACAAGCTATTTTCGGCCGAAAACGAAAATTGCCTAAAAATATACCTATACTGATTTTCATAACACTCTAGATGGCAATTGAAATACTAAACTTTTTTTACAAAACAACATCACGCTTGTTTTGTCCGAAGGGTTAGGCAGAGGTGCAACTATAGTACACTCACCTTTCTCTATTTTTTACAGTTTATTGCATAAACTATCTAAAGTGAGCAAAGCTAAATAAAGCTTGATGAATTATTTTTATTAATACTTTTTTTGCGTCAATGTCAAAAGTCAAAGTCAAATCATTTTTTAAAAGAGGCACATAAAAGGCACCTTTGAACGTCAACATATACAAGAAAAATTGAATCGATTCTAGTTGCCCCTTCCAAAAGGTAGTTTCGTGTGGAGAAGAATGGGCAAGAAACTCCACCGTTACTCTTTTAAAATGTTTTACAATATGATGTATACATTAATTATATAATAATTATATGTGAAGACGATGCGCTAAATTTAGCTTTATTTTTAATATATCTATTTGTAAAGTACTGCCACATAAAATACATTGAAGCGAAAAAGAAAAAGTTGTACACACTAATGTTCGCTGAAAAATCCTAATCAGCATAATTATCGGTAATCCTGGTATCTGCCAATTTTGAATAGATTCTGTGCCCGTTACATCGTACCATACAATGAACACAACCGTATCGATATCTGCAAAAAATATTCTTTGTAACAATCAATATGAAACGACGCCCACCAGACCAACACAACTGACATACATAAATACTTCATTTTCTAATTACCGTGCCTGATACGCATATGAAAGAAAGAAAGAAAGAAAGAAAAAAATATTTATTTGTCACAGAAACACGTGCATACAAAAAAGATAATTAGCTCTGATGATAAAAAAAAATAAAAACAAAATAGATCTATAATCACGAGCACAAAACAGAAATAGTCGACAGCTGCACGTCATGACTGTGATTAGAAGGCTTCCACTCAGTATGATGCTGTGCTATGGGGGACCCACAGCACAGCGCTGATTTTCAGTGGTAACCCAAAAAGGACGTACGGAATACAAAATGCTTTAACTACACACCGTATTATTCCATGGCAGTCATGACCTCACGTTCAAACGGGTAAATACCTTCATATTGATGTTATTTGCATATTAAAGAGTGTCCATGGAGTTTCTTGCCCGTTCTTCTCCATAGGAACCTACTACGCTTTGGAATGGTTAACCAGCTTCATTTTTCTGACAGACCGAGTCTTTGACAATTCAAAAGGGCCTTTAATTGGTTTAACTGAAAGAAATGCTGTAAGTCGTTTCGCCCTTATCAACATTTAATATGTGTCAATTTGAAACTGTTTTTGTCTTCCAAATGATTAACATGATGATGGAATGAGTCCTTGTGGTGATGAAAGTTTCACTGTATTATAAATACCACTGTACTACGTTTTCAGAAAAATTGTATATTTAGGTACTTAGGAACATTTCTTTCTCACAAAGAACAGAGTTCAGGATGAAAAGTACCCTATGTTCTTCTCCAGGCAACACGCTATCTATCTATCTCGGTTCAGTGGTTTTGGCGTAAAAAGCTAACAGACAGACAGAGATACTTATGAATTCAAAATAAGTATGGATTATTTATTGGAGAGCAGTAGTGGCCCAGTGGTAACGGCCGCGACTTACGAGTTGGAGGTCGTAAGTTCGAGCCCAGACAGGCGCTTTAGTTTGTGTAAATTATTCAATTATTACTGCTCTCAAAACGGTGAAGGAAAATATCGCGAGGAAACCAGCATGTCCTAGAACCAAAAATTCGAAGACATGTGACATCTACCAAACCGCACTGGCCCGCGTGGTGGATTACGGCCCACTCCCTCTCACAGAAAGGAGGCCTAGTGTGTTCCAGCAGTGTGGACATTATAGGCTGATTATACATGGAATATTGAGACTGGGACAAACATAGATCCAAAAAAGCTTTGTTTTATTGATGATTGTACAATAAATTAATAACTACCTAAGGCGAAAGCGCCTGAGTTGACAGCGAAATTAAAATATTCTTATTTTTTTTTTGCAATTTGTAGATTTGGGTCAGGTTGTATGATGACCAAATATGTTTCGCTGCTATAATAAATAGGTTTTAACAGAATTATATAATCATTAACATTGTCAATACAACTTAAATATCCCAGAGGTTTAGGGGGTGGTAAAGTTTGTATAGAAGAAATCTTGTCAAAAAAATCTTGACAAAAAAAAATAAGATTTACCTACATGCGTGTTTCTGGATTTCAATTCAATTCAAATTTTTATTGTTTGACTCATATGTTTTACAGGATCTTAATATTAGTTACTAAGTTCAAATGGGGGCGTCCCTCGTGTCGTCATGTCGGGCACAACAATTTAATTCAATATGAAATTAAGATACGAGTAGGATGATTTTTCGAAAATCAACCCCTAACTTGGTGAAAAAGGGCTAACAGAGCTTTTTATTAGTGGATGATTTTACTGCTAACTTCATGAAAACGAATACCAATAGGTCTAATTATGGAAACATAGTACTTACACGATTTTTCGAAAATCAACCCCTGTTGGGGTGAAAGAGGGAAATACAGTTTGTATAAACAATCTTATTCCTTCGGTCCAGAAACTTAAACCTTGGCACAAATGCTTAAGTATCTAGGTAAAAAAATAAAAATAAAATAAAGATAGTAATGATATTTTTTTTCAAAACGACTTTTTAAAGAGCATGGCGGGTTGTTCCAGTTCGAAAGGAAAAGTAAGAAATTCACGCGGATAATTCATCCCCTAAAGGGATTAAATAAGGGATGATAGCTTGGAAGGACTTGGACTAGGGAAGTCCCTCAATTTTGCCAATGAGCGATCCCGTCGGGCATACGGCATGTGAATAATAATAGAATGTAGATAAACACGAGGTTTTTTTAATAAGAGGTACTTACTTAATTAACGTTTTAATTACTACCACTGATTAAAGGAACAAATGAAAGTCAACCAAGGTTATCTTACATTACATGCATGATTAGGTACGAAACTAATTTACAAGTATTGTGATACTTTGCAAGCCTGTTTCATAACCGGAACTTATTATTCGGTTAAGTTATCTGATAAATAATTTAAACAAAGTTTGATTTTGTTATGAATTATTTATTCTGTAGATGGCTATCCGGTATTGTGAAACAAGCCCTTTTTTGACCGCTTAGTACAGGAATATAGCAATAATTTTAATTATAAAAAATATTTTAATTATCAATTTTAATTATTTTATTATTAACTCGTGCAATTGTTTAGCTTTATCGGACACTGGATAAGCGCATTGGTATTACAAATGTCAATTGATGCCATACATTTTATATCGTCCGAAGGCATTGATTCCAGTGTTTTAATTCCGGACACACTCCATCAGAATATGAAAAACATTATCAATCACAGTCATCACAATTTGGGGACAAAACGTAATTAATATGTACAACTTAAAACAAACCTTCACTCATAAACATATTATACTAGTAATTTGTCATAAAGATTTTCTTTGTATTTTGAGCATGCATGAGTTTGAAAAATGACCTGCAGTGTAATTACGTCAAACTCAAACTCAAAGCATTTATTTCAATTAAACCATTTACAGGCACTTTTGAAGTGTCAAAGAGTCGGTCAGTTAGTCAGAAAGTTGAAGCTAGTTGCCCATTCCAAAACGTAGATCTCTATGGAGAAGAACTGGCAAGAAACTCCAAGGACACTCTTTTTAAATCAAGATATTACAAAATCCTAGGTACATTATTCTTGTTGCTTCTATATGCGAGAACAATGAAAAAATACATAAAGAAACAATTCAAAATATAAGATTAATAATAAAAATAAGCCGTGGCAGTTAAGAGATGACCAGTTTCAACTGACGGCGCCCGTTTACGAACACGACGACGCGTGGATCAGCACCATCCAGCTCAACCATTTTGTAGGGAACCGAATGATCCGACACACGCGCCACCAACAGTGAAACATTTAAGTGAGCATGACATAGTCTCAACTGCCATGCTGTCAAGTCAACATAATTATATAATAAACGAATCCATGGTACTCACATTTACAAAATTGAAACACTATTACACAAATTAACACACTAACAGTAGGAATGGGTTTCATTTTGACAGTTCAACAAAATTCATTGCGTTATTTACGTTGTTGAGGCGACAAATTTTTCGATTAGCAATAGGATTCAAAATGATTCAGATTGTGATAGATACTGTGTTACGTAATTAGGGTGCTGTTTCTAAGAGCTGCCTGCCCTTAATAAAACTTCCAATGAAAGAGCTCGTCCGAAAAAAGTCATGTCAATGTAACAGTTCCACCAAAAGTGAATCATTGTCTTACCGTGTGAATCCTGTAAGCAATCTGCCGACGACGACGTCAAAAAAACCCACATTCCGTCGAACATAATATTTGTCCAATCGCTGATACATGATTGGCATTGCAATTAGTCAACTGTTAATCCAATCAGCGGACGTCATGCCTTTCCACTCCACTTAACACACAATTTATCTCCACTTGACATACTCGTACAATTGTTTTTATGTCTAATCTCATGTGGTTTTACAATACAATTCATCAAATTGCTCTGGCGTGGTTGGTTTGAAAATTATCTTGTCTAATTTTTTGCAAGCGACCCGCGACGCCGACGCTTCGAACTGCAAATGTCAAGTTAACAGAGCGGTTAATTTTCATGTATTCCCACGGCGTGAAAGCTTTCATGTTAATATAGATAGATAGAAATAGATCAACAAAAAGACTATTAGAATCGTTGCTTTTCTAATTTTTGCAGGTATTTGAATTTCTTTGCAATAGCTTCGTTAGCTCAGTTTCACTAAAAGTCCAAAACAAGAGAGAAATGGACGTCTTGTTGCGGTATGCAGTTTCTGCAGCCATATTATAATTAGAAATAGGCAACTATGTTTCGCTCCACGCGATCTAAGCACGCATAATGTGAAGCTATCAATTGGGGCACATTCACACTTGATATTGCCTTATTATTAAACGATAACGCATTAAACCTCCTTTGTAGGATCTAAACAAACTTGAATTTGTATTTCGAAGAGTTTTTTTCTTATTTGGGATAATTGTGGTGAAAAGTTGAGCTGGGCAGCAAGGTTGGTAGTAGGAAATTCCGCCTAAGGTGCCTCGGATTTATCTACACGATTATTTTCACTCTGTGGGCTTTCTTTTTTAATTTCCACCGATGTATTCTGTAAAAATCTCTTAGTGAAAACTAACGTGAAGTTAGCTTAAAGTGAGTTATCAATAGTGACAATCACTAGCACCAGGTGAAGTGACAGCTCACTTCACTAAGTTTTCACGGTGAAAATTTTACAAAATAAATACACTGAATCTATTCTTGATAACAATTTTACCAGCCACTTGAATGGCAGATAACAGCTGACATGTTCAAAATAATGGTCACTAGAATCGAACTTCAGAAAGGTCAAAACAAAAAAAACATTTTTAACTTTGTAACACCGCAATAATTATTCGTTCTTCAAAATAATTGAATCCACAGCTGTCGTATTTAGTTGATTAATTAATTTATTCTAGCCGCGTTCCTAGAGGAAGCGTCAATTTAATTATATAAAATATGTATAGTTCCATGAAATTGATTAATATTTCTTAACTGAATTCTGATGCCCTTATAGGGGTATGCGTCAATTTTCCACTATTAATCAAGGAGGTATGAAAGGTTAATTGACTCGTTAATGGTGGAGTCTGTCGCAATCCATCACATCATCACAGGTATCCATTTTAGATGACTCCATCTTGTTACACGTCACATTAGGAGACATTGCGGAATGTGAGAGTTCAGTTGAAAAACAATCGATTCGCGTGAATCGAGTTAGGGTAGTGCTATTCTGTAAAAATCAACTAAAACTTACGCGAAGTGAGCTATCAATAGTGTCAATCACTAGCATTTGATGGAATTACAGCTTACTTCGCCCATTTTATAATAATATACTTCGCCAGATAAAGCATTCCGAGACACAGTGCTCACGTAGGACACACAAGCCTACGTCATCACCGCTGTGTTACCAGTAGTGTGTAATAATAACTTCCCAACCGCCTTTAGTTCCTGTGCGAATCCGATAAAACAATGAGCTTTTAACTAACAATTACGTTGATATATGTTTAAATTTAATTGTTTCGTTTGATTAGAAAAACGAAACGACAATTTAAATGCTTTATATATATTTTTTAACAGAATGGTGACTGAAAATGTTTCCATAATTCGTGTTTTGTTGCAATAAAATGGCAACTGGATAGTGACGTAAGCAAGTGTCACTCTCGGAATGCCAGACCTTGTTTTGTAGACCATGACTTCACCTAAGTTTTCATGGTGAGATTTTAACAGAATAGATCGGCTAGTATTACCAATGAAGTGTAATATATCAATTTTTAACACGCTTTTATTAGCTTGGTATGTACGTTTGTAACGGAATCTTTTATCGTGATTTTCACCCACTTCAGAACGACGAATTAAATTGAAACTTTGCACACTTATCAAGGACCGATGACAATAGCATAATTTAGTAAGTTTATCTCATAATCCTGTCGAGGATTTTCAGGACTAGCGTTTTTTTTATATTCAAAGACACGGTAGTGTCTTGAGCCAAGTACCTACACGTATGAAATAAAGTTTCAAGAGAGGGCCTGATAAACGGCTAAAACATTCGAGGAAGGTAACAGGCGTTCAAATTACCCACTTTTCCCGCGGGGAGGTAGTTACAAACTTAATAAAATAACAGTAGAAAAAAACTAAAAAAACACGCTTTTGTCGTTAGCCGATCTAAAAAATAAAAAATAAATAATAGTTTAAAACAACAAAAAAAAAACACGCTTTAATAGAAAACCAAACTGAATGGTAGAAAATAATTTTCAATACATTTAAATTTAGAATAGCGTGAATAACAAAAAAAAAATGTAAATTGTTATAAATATGTTATTATAATTATAAAAGCTCTTGGTGAAACAGTTGGCTTGAGAAATAGCAACTATACTCGTACGATAAAACCTATTTCTGTTGATATTGCTGTTCTGTTTGAGCCTTGCCAGGAGTCACCAATAAAATACCTTCTACTTATGAAAATATTAGTATTACTTTGTATCTCATTTTTGCACAAAATTGTTAACGGAAAGACCGATTGTAGTCATCGTCTAGTAGAGGTTCCCATCACAGTTCCACGTAAGAGACCCCGCGCTGTCCTAATTAACACATTTTGTCTTTCATTCTGTCGTACCAATACAGGTGCCCCTGCGGGGTAATTACGTAACACACTAACAGAAGGAATGGGTTTCATATTGACAGTTCAACAATATTCATTGCGTTATTTACGTTGCTGAGCAGACAAATTTTTCGAACAAATTAAGCAATGGATAAGCAATAGGCTTCAAAATTATTCAGATTGTGATAGATAGTGTGTTACGTAATTAGGGTGCTGGTTGACTAATAAGAACTATTAACCTTTTCAATATGCTCACCAAAAACTTTAATTCAAACCTGGACATTTTTCATGACTCCTTGGGTGGTATTCCAAAAAAATCATTTAGTCATTAATTTCTGTTATATTAGAATTGTGTGTTATGTTCATGCCCTTCATTAATTTGCATTCTGCTGTATTTTATTTTATTGCAGTTAATTAACTTTCTTTAAATTTAACTTTTAGTTTATAAGCTGCTTCTGTCCAATGTATTTTTCTTTGAATGTTATATTTTCCTATAATTTGCGTATACATTAGCAGTAATACCTTTCCTAAATACTTTTGTAAACCAATGTTGAATGTACTCCTATATGCTGTTGGTGTTCTTTAATAAATAAATAAATATTTAGTACATTTTAGAACTACCATAATATCTTCATGAGTCCCTGTATAAGCCTTTGATTGACCGAACGAAGCGTCTCCGTTTCAGCTTGGGCAAAAATGCTTTCGTACGAGTATGTCCGGATGTCCGGCGAATGTTCGGCTGTTCTCCTCCACAGGTAGCAGTTCTCAACCCATTCTCGTGAAATTTTGTGAGGACGTTCGATAATAATTGTATGGCGTTTTTTTTGTCGATAAATATTTTCGAAATTTTTTTTTTTCGGAAACGTAAAAAAAAACATATTTCAGCCATTTGTGCTCTACACATGTGCGTGATTTTTTTGTAAGGTATGCAAAGACCGACTCGCGAGGTCTACAGCTCACAGAGCCACTAGTTTTATGTATTGTTGACTAGTCAAATAAGTCTTTGGATTGTGGATTCAGCCATCATTGTGTCGATAGGTCTATCAATATAATAATCTAAAGACTAGAATACCATCTAAAGAAACTTTCAGTGGGCGGGTGGACTAAGTATTTATTTTAAGTTTTGTAATAGAAAAACAACCTTCGCAAAAAGACTTTTCCTGTAAATTTACGAAATAAAACACAGTGATACATGTTACGTAAAACTTTTCTTCTTTTTTATCTCTACAGGATGAAATTGAAAACTTGGGCCAATTTGAAATAGGAGGTTCAGTAACTGTTACATAATCATTATAAATTGCCATATCCCAAAAAAAAAAATTTGAAAAAAAATCGTGTTATTACGCCTTAGATAGTGCAAACTAAGTTATTGCCTTCAAATAGACACGAATTATCGCCGTACCAGTAAAAAAAAACAAGTTATGAGAAAATTAAAGTATCAATTTTCGCGCACGCCCAAAGAGTAATCCATTCATCGCAGAGTTCACAACATGAAGCAAGTTGGCAACGCGTTGAGATAGCAGTCATTTGTCTAATTTTGACCGTTCCTACAAAAAACTCGAAAGGCGCGCTATAACGTTGCCAAATCGCTTACTTACGCGCACGTATGTGCATCCCTTTCCTTTCTCACGGCCAAATCATATGTTCTAAATTTTCTTTATAACACGTTTAATTATATATTTTTATTTGGCGCATCCATTTAATTTCATCCTGTGTGACTAAGAAATACTGGCTAAGTACGCGAACGCGAGCGAACTTTCGTGCGCCCGTCGGGACTTTATGCTATATTTTCTTTTTTTAATTATATTTTCAAATTGGAAAAACTCATTTTATTGCCTTGCGTTGTATTTATATAGAATTATTATATTATTAAGTCGTTGTGTGATAAAGAAGTGGTTAAATAAATAAATATGAATCTGATAACTCGTCTAATGTAAATGCACCATAAAATATAAGTAGAAATGATTAGTGATAATTGTACAATCATTGACCTAGATATTATCAGCGGCATTGATACGGACGCTTGTGATAAGCGAGAACCACGTCAGTCATGATAAACGCAATGTTTTTGTGGATGAACAAAGGAATGAAGGAATTTGTACATAATATATGTATGTCGAACGCGAGAACATCAGATTCGGATATAATTTCTTTAAACAAATGGCGTTAATTATTAAAAAATAAAAAACCTAACTCAACTATACCCGAATAAAATATGGCATCGAAAAATTCATCCGCATCGCTGTCGACTGGTAATATACTCAAGAGACTGGCGGTATTGCGACGTTGTATGGCAATGCTTAGCCTCTGGCCAAGGTAAAAGCCAGCCCTTGGGTCACGGGAAGTGTCAACCTGCCGTTTGGAGATTTCCATGGTTTTAGATTTAATTGTGGTGACTGCGCATTTGTGAGACATGCTGGGACTCATGGGCTCAGGTACAACCCTAAGAAGAGTGAGTACATGATTTTCAAAGCTGGTACCAAATGTTTCTCTTTTATACCTCCGATCACTCTTTGCGGTTCTAGCATGAATAGGGTTATCATTGTAATATATTTAATCGAATGAATTTTAACCTTATACCTATAATTTGTAACTTTTTGTGTAATGAATTTGTATATGTATCGTAATTGTATATTTCTATGTAATTTGTATTTGTTGTGCTTAATATGGGAATAATTTCCTGAAATAAAATGATTATTATTATTATTTGTTGGTATACATTTTTGTATCTCGGTACTGATCTGCCGGTTTTTTAGGGTAACACGTGCCAAAGCCAAGTGCTACCCCTGAAAGTACTAACCTAAGTATGCGGCGTGATGATATTATGTTTTGACTTTGTGTTGCAGTGGTGAATGATGTTTGTGCGGGTGCTATTTGTGCATCATTGTCGTTCTGTAGGAATTTCCGTACAATTCTGCAAGTGTCAGGATAGCAGCTTTCTGTAGGGTTTGGTAGGTAGAGGGAGCTACGTCCAGGGTTTTAAAAGATTGATGCAGTTGTTTGGGAATGACACCCGTGGTTGAAAGTATTACAGGAATAATGGCTTCGCTACCTAACCGCCACATTCAACTTATTTCTATTTTTAAGTCTGTATATTTTGACAGCTTTTCTGCTATAGTGTTTTGTAGGTTGTGTGTGTTTGGTACTGCTATGTCAATAATTTGCGCGGTTTTATTAATTTTATCTATTAACGTTATGTCTGGTCTATTATAATGTGTTGTTCTGTCTGTGAGGATGGCTCGATCAAAGTATAGCTTGTGTGTTGTGTTTTCAAGAACCGTTTCTGGAGTATATTTGTAGTAAGGTACTGCAGATGTAGTATTTAATTTATATTTAATGGCAAGTTTTTAATGAATTATGTTTGCTATTTGATCGTGCCTGTGTTTATAGTCAGTTTGAACTATTGCTTTGCATGCTCCAGTAATATATTGAATAGTTTTAGAGGAGCTATGACATCGCCTACAAATATCTGTTAAAAGAGGGACTCGCAAGATGTGCTTTTGGTAGTTACGGGTTTCAATATTTTTTTTTTTTTTTGTGGTTCAAATATTTATTATCCTTCGTGGTTTTGTATTTGCTTGATAAAAGTGAAAATGTTAAAAGAAGAAGATATTTAATTTTCCATGAAAAATCTATTGATTGGATTAAAAAATTAAAAGACTATAGGTACTAACTAAAACTATTAACAAACTAAAAAATGGCGTCAAAAAATTCCTCCGCATATAGAAATATCTTCTTCTTTTAACATTTTCACTTTTATCAAGCAAATTCAATAATTTGGTCTTGAATTGCTGTCATGAACCCTTCGGTCTCAGGGAATAAATCTCCGCGCCTGAGCCATTCTTTCGACGCTAACTTGTCGACGTTAGGTTGGCAAAGGCCTTGGCGACGTCTTCCATGGAGTGCCTTCTGAGTCCATTGCGATATTTTAGTCTGTGTATCAGTCTGTTTCTCGTTAATTTGAGTAGTTTTGTCAAACATGTTTAGCGGGGTTAGTTTTCGATCATTATAAACTATTGCTGTGTGTAGGGTAGAGGTTGTGCTTTTTGTGTTAAAATATTTTCTAAGAGATTGTTTATTGTGTAGGTTCGTTATATCTATTATTCCTCGTCCTCCTTCTTTCCTAGGTAGTGTTAGTCGCTGTACGCAAGATCGAGGGTGGTGTTTTCTATATTTGGTCAAACTGGTGTTAATGACGCGTTGTAGGTTTTTAAGTTCCGTTTTGTTCCAGCTTATTATGCCAAAAGAATATGTAAGGACAGGGATCGCATGGGTATTTATTGCTTTAATAGTATTTTTGGAGTGCAACTGAGTGTTTAAAATAGATTTTAGTCTGTGTTTAAATTGTTGTGTAAGTTTATTTTTTATTGCCTTATGTTTAATTTGCTTCGCTTGAATATATCCTAAGTATTTGTATGTTCCATGTTCATCTAAGGAATCTATGCTTTCACCTGACTGTGTGGTATATGAATGTTCGTATGTTTGACCTGCCCTGACTGAATTAATTTTACACTTATCAATTCCAAATTCCATTCCTATATCTCTCGAAAATGTATCTGTGACATTTGCGAGTTCATTCAAGTCCTCTGATGAAGAAGCGTACAATTTTATGTCATTCATGTAGAGCAGGTGGTTAATTTTACAGTTGTGTCTGTCCGTCCGTCTGTCATCTGTAACGTCATTCTAATTGAGTTTATATCCTGGCATTAGAGAATTTTATTTTGTTTGATAAGGGGTTTAAGGCAAGACAGAACCATAGTGGGCTAAGCGAGTCACCTTGGAATATGCCTCGTTGGATCTTGATGGGTTCTGTCTCAACAATTCCTTGGATTCATGTAAATGATTTGAGTGATGCATGATGTTATTATTTTATATATTGTTTGCAGGCATGTTATTGGTCTGTATTTTGCTGGGTTAGCACTGTCGTTACTGTCTTTTGGTATCATATACGTAATTCCTTCTGCTATGTATGTAGGCATCGTTGTTGGATTTTTAATAAAGGTGTTGATATAATTATATAGGTATGGGTGAGTGTATGTTAACTTTTTATACCAAAAGTTGTGAATGTAGTCATAACCGGGTGCTTTCCAGATGTGTAATTTTTGAAGGACGTCATGAAATGTATCTATCGGAACTTGTTCGAACTCCATTTGTTCAGTAATATTATGAAACGCCATTGATTAAGAGGTGTAGTTTTTAATCGACTTCGAAAAGGAGGAGGTTCTCAATTCGTCTGTATATTTGTTTTGTATGTTTGTTACGCGATATCTCCGGCAATTGGGGATCGATTTCGAAAATTTTGTTTTAATAGATATGGTTTGCCTCAGGGGTGGTCCCATATAAATGTTAATAACTTTGCTTGGGTAGTTTTCAGTTAGCTTCAATAATACGTATTTTTTTCCACTTAGTGTATATTGATTATGTTATAATAAGTTCCTGTCACTGTTATTTACATAGTAAGTAGTAGTATACGAATTTGTGTGGGGTAGGTACTACAACCAAAAAGTGAAAAATTAAAACTTATTAAAAATAAACACTATAAAGTGAAAAATAATTTAGTTTCAGAAGTCGGTTGCCGGAAAGAAAATACAAAATTAAAGTCACCGACTTCCGAAATTAAAGTAATTTTTCACTTTGCAGTGTTGTTTTTGGCAGTCGGTTGTGTTTTATTTGTAAAAAGTTTTTTGGGTAAGTAATCATAACAATATTAAGAGTCTCTTGAAGTTCATTAATTGAAGCAAGAGTGTTCAGAATGCAAATATTAGCAATGGCGCAATGTTTTTGATTTGAGCTAACAAATTAAATGTGGAATTACAATAAACAACAACCTATATCAAATAAAATTTATTACCATATAAACAATTTTATAACAATACTCTGAAATAATTTAATAGATATACTTAGGAACTATCGAAAAGAGACACCATTGGTAACTTTGTCCAGAAAGACCGGTATTGCGGAGAATCGCTTGCAAGACATTTTTCTTTTTCTCTTGTCTTCGGGGAGGAAGTTCCAGATGATCAGGTCTTCGTCCGCAGTCGCCGTTGCTGTGGGAAAGAATTACTTTTCTTTTTTACATCTCTTGACATTTCTCGGAACCCTGGGATCCTGGACTTTTGAAAGGCGTACGAGGGGCCGAAGCCAACTCACTGAGGCCCGTTAGACGTTTTAATGAAAAGAGGCACCAACCGACGATTATTCCTTTTCGCACTATGCAAGGGCACCCAAGGACAGCCCCCGGTTGGTGTAGGACTATTGCAGGATACGGAAACAAAGATATTGGACTATGGGTTTGGGTGACTAAAGTGAACTGGTTATCTAGGACTATGGAAAGACTGCCCCTGCCTGACCAATGTTTTATATAAATTACACAGATAAAATGGCAGGGGGTGACTTGCACACTCATAATAGGCCCCCGAAAACAGTCGCTAGCACATAGTGTCGTAGCGACAAGGGAGCAACATGTCCTGAGGTGCTTTTGAGGAGTGGAGAGGTATTCCAAGGCTATCAGGACAATCCCGGAATTACGGTCAAGATCCCTGCCAGCATCTTACTGGAATACCTCCTTCTTCCGAGTACATTTGCTCTTGCGAATCTCCACTCAAGCCAGCTAATAAAGGCAAGAAAGAGGTGGGAGCTCTGTTCCTCGTCACTGTTCGTTCCAGCCGGCCAATAAAGGCAAGCCAGAGGTGAGGAACAAGACTTCTCCCGGGAGATAGGGTCCGTGGGGTTGCTACTGCCCAACAGCTCGCCACGTGATTTCCTGCGGGTTTCTGAATCTCTCTTGGTCTGGGTCCCCAGCCTAGACCTGTTTGGGCAAAGTAAATTCTACCAGTCCAGACCTAGAGTCCAGGAGCGCGCAAGCCCCACCACGACATCAACGTGGAGATACGGCGGTGGGGTCATTATATTATCATTATTTATATATTTCAGAGAATCTCCATATAAGTTATATTATTATAAACACAAAACAACATACAAACATAGAATAATAGTGTGCTAGTAACAAAAATTGTACCTGAAATTATATTAATATTGTTAGTATACACGGCTACATATCAAGCTATATATTTCCAGTATAAGCTGATCGCGCATTGTATAGGATTTCCGTATAATGAGAGGTCAGCTTATACTGGAATACTGATATGTAGCCGTATGTACCTTTTTTTTTTTTTTTTTGTTTTCGGGGGGAAACCTTCAAAAGGCACCCGACCTCTGGGGATGGAGGTCGGGGAGTGTGGGATTTTTACCTCACTAAAACCACCCCGGTGATCACCATCAGCACATAGAGGGGGTCCCGGTTCCTCTTAAAAGACCAATTCCGGAACCCCCCCTGTGCAACGCCTGGAAAGCACATCCCTGGGGAGACTGTAAAGGGGCCTCCCCTGAGCCTCGCTATGCGCGGCAGCACGTGACCACTGTGCCGCCGTCTTCCCTGGGGTCACTCAGTGGGCGGACAGAGTCCCCACTCTGTGCGCCTGCGACCCCAAAGGTCCACCTACATAGCTTTGTAAGTGGGTTTCGGCGTATTAGGCGCCAAGGCGGTTGCCTCCCCGACGCCTTCTTCTCCGAGCAGGATCAGCCCTCTCCCGATCCCGCTCGGCGGCCTCCTTCTTGACCATCACGGTCTCACAGAAGGAGGCTACTTCCTTCCAATTCTCAGTCTCTGCCAGCATAGCCCTCACTACTGCCGGCAGAGACAGGTCTCGCCCAATCCTGGCAACCAGGACCCGCCGCTCGGAGGCCCACGCAGGGCACTCCTCGAGCGTGTGTTGTGCGGAATCTAGGCTACCTCCGCAGTGGTGGCAATTTGCCGTGGCCTCTCGCCCAATTCTGTTCAGGTACTCACCGAAGCAACCATGTCCGGTGAGCACCTGGGTGAGCCTGAAGGAGATGCGCTCCCCTCTTTTCAGCCAGGCTTCGAAGTGCGGCAGAACGGCTTCGACAACGCGCTTGCGCGAATATTGCGGCTGCTGTAGCCGCTCGCGCCACCGCTCGAGCGCGTGTCGCCGCTCCCGCCGCCTCAGCCTTACAAATGCGCTTCCTGGCACACTATTCCCGCTTTGGCGGATATCGCGAATCTGGTCGTAAACCTTCGCGTCCATATCCGCCAGGATGTCCAGCGGCGGAAAGCGTGCCAGGAGAGTTGCCGCCTCAAAGGATATCGTTCGATATCCTCGTGCGATACGAATGGCCATTTTCCGCTGCAGTCTATTGACTTTAGTCCTGCAGCGTCGGACGCCTGACAGTCTACCTGACCAAACAGGCGCCCCGTAAAGGACCATCGATCGCACGACACCCGCGTAGAGACGGCGAACTTCCTCCCGAGGTCCCCCGAGATTGGGCAGCAGTCTATGCAAAGCACCCACTGCCTTCTCGATCCGGGGAACCAGGCGCTCGAAGTGCTCTTCGAAGCCCCACCGACCGTCCAGGATAAGGCCAAGGTACTTAATATATCGGCCCACCTGAACTTGCGCATCTCCGACATGGACCAACGAGCTAGGTGGCTCTCTGCTCCTTGGCAGCTTATGGAACCATAACGCCTCAGTTTTCTGGGGCGCTATCTCCAGACCCAGCTCACGGATTGATGCCACGACTTTTGCCACCCCGAGCTCAGAAAGCTGGATGGTTTCCTCAAAGGTGTCCCCGCCGGCCAACACCAGAGTATCGTCTGCGTAGCAAACGATATTAACGCCGACGGGGAGATCGACACGCAGGACCACGTCGTATGCTAGGTTCCACAAGAGAGGACCTAGAACCGACCCCTGCGGAACCCCACACGTAATCTCCCTCCGCTGAACGCTACCGTCCCGGCCCACATAGCGAATGTGCCGGTCGCGTAGGTATGCTCCGACAATGCTTTGCAGGTATGGAGGCACTTCATGATGTACCAGTGCCTCCCGAATTGCACCCCAGGGTAAAGAGTTGAAGGCGTTGACGATATCCAAACTTATCGCCAACGCCACTCCACCCCGGGAAACCACCTGGTCCGACAGCGCGCGGACGCGAAGAATCGCATCTATGGTAGAACGCCGCTGCCGGAAGCCGTACTGGCTGTCAGCAAGGTCGGGACCAACTCGCGACAGGTGCTCGACCAGCCTTTCAGCAACCACTCTTTCAAAGAGCTTGGAAGACTCGTCAAGCAGGCATATGGGACGGTATGCAGAGGGAGACTCTGCGGCCCTGCCTTCCTTCTTCAATAAAACCAATCCAGCTTCCTTCCAACCGGAGGGGAACACGCCAGCACGGAGACAGCAATTAAATAACCGTCTCAGGCGGTCACCCAGAGCAGCCAGAGTTAGAACCCACGCCCGGCCAGGGATACCATCCGGACCTGGCGCGGTGTTGCGAGCCCCCAAGCGCTTCACGGCTCGGTCGAGCTCCCCTTCCGTCACCCCTAACTCGTCGGACCAGTCTGACAATGACGGGGGCGGCGAGGGACTGTCCCTGGCTACCGGAAAGAGTGTGGTAATGACTCTCTCCAGTAGATCCGGATCCATGGTCTCCGTGATGGGGGGGACCCATGGACGTAATTTGCCCAAGACCATCCTGTATGGTTTCCCCCACGGATCCCTGTCCAGCCCCTCGAGAAGCTCACTCCATGACCGAGACCTGGCATCCGCAATGGCGTGTTGAAGCGCCATAGTCGCTACTCGGTAAGCTCTATAAACTCTGGCTATCTCCTCCTCCGTAGCTCTCTGCTGCCTTCTGCGTCGGGTGCGCTGAAACTGGCGCCGGGTTCTAAGGCAGACAGTGCGCAATTGCGCGATGTCTTCCGACCACCAGTAAACCGCACCAGGAAGCTGGACGCACCTGACCCGGGGCATAGCAGCGTCGCAAATTGACGTCATTGTGTCCCGGAACCAGGTCGCCTCCTCTTCTGGATCGAGCGAGATCCCCTGGGATCCACCATCATCTGGCCACGCCGCGACGTTGGCAGCTGCGACGAGCAAATCTCGATTGAGCTGTTTGAGGGCCCAACGACGCGCCGGTGGACCTGAGCCTGGACGGTTCGGGCCGCCGGAAGGACGGGGTGCCACATCAAATACGATGTGGCGATGGTCAGAAAGAGTGACCATCTCCTCCGCTACTCTCCATTCCGACACCATGCGGGCTACAGAAGGAGTCGCCCATGAGAGATCCACGATTGACTCCCCCTGCCATCGAACGCATGTGGCAACGGACCCTCGATTTAATAGTCGAAGGTCAAGCGAAGCCGCCCAGTCCTGCACTATGTGTCCCCTCGGCCTATCCCGGGTATTACCCCATGCTCTGGAATGAGCATTAAAGTCACCCAAGACAAGCACTGGACGGGGTGAGCATTTGCTTCGAATACAGTTCGCAACCCCATCCAGGTATCCCTCAAATTGGGCGAGGGAAATGTTGGGAGACACGTAGCAACCCACTACGGCCAGATGTCCCCATTCGACTGCGACATATCCCTGCCCCCTATCGAGCAGGGAGCAGTGAGGCCCACTGCCTCCACCAGCCCAGTAAACGGCAACAGAGTCCAAAGTGTCCCGGAACCAACGAGGATGATCCCGGAGACCGTAGGGCTCTGCTACCACTGCCAAGGCAACCGACAACTCCGCAATAGTCTGCAGAAAAAGATTTTGCGCATTGCGGCAGTGGTTCAGGTTGCACTGGAGGACTTTCAGGGCTGGGAAGATGAAGTATCCATCTCCTCCAGTGTGCCCGCACCCAGTGGTGCCGGCGCCGATCTCTGCAATGTGGCCGGTTCAAGCGAGGCCTTCTTCTTGCGCGGAGCGCATTTCTTGCCTCCCAGCCTGTGGTCAGCTGGGCGACCTTGGTCCGCACACAGCGGACACCGCACAGTCGGCGACGTGCACTCTCTTGCTTTGTGGGGTCCTCCGCAAGAGTAACACTGAGTGCTCCGGTCAACCGCACTAGTACACTGGCGTCGGACGTGCCCGGGCTCGAGGCAACGGAAGCACATCATACGACGTGCCTCCAACACCTCCACCCTTACTGACGTCCATCCTATCCGCATGCGTTTGTTGGACGCCAGCTTCTTCACCGCCGCCAGTGGACCACGAACCCAGACGTGCCCCAGAGAAGTAGGCGGGCGTCGGATTTCCCCCACCTTTACGTCCCCGGAAAAACAACCACCCGCCTCGGCAATAGCTATCGCCACATCTGCTGGCGTGACAGCGTCGTCGAGGTCCATGATCCTCGCCTCAGCCATTTTCATCGGACGTGCAATTTGCACGTCATACTCGGCAAGGACCTCCCTCATACGGCTTGCGAGGCTGTCAGCCTTGGTGGAACAGTCTACACCAGAGATGGAAAGAACCATTCCGCCATCCGCAGCCCTTTTCTGGCCAACAGTATCGATGCCGAGATCGGCCAAACGAATCTGTTGCCTCGCTAGCGTCAGAACCTCTGCGAGAGTGGCGGATGATCCTTCCCTTACCGTGATGGTAATCGCTGCCGAAGCGGGAACACGAGGCAGTTTGACCGGCTGCTTTCTCCCCTTTAAAAGGGTAGTCGACGCGGATATAGCGGCTGGGGCACCAGCTGTGGCATTGCACTGGGGAGTCTTTGCCTTTTTTGCCACAGTCGACCAAGCGTCCGCCTCAACCGTTGACTCCGGGTTTAAGGTCTGTGCGGTTGCTGCAGGTACAGCGGGCAGCTCCACCACCGAAGCCACCGATTTCTCCTTCCCATTTTTGCCTTTTCCCTTTCCTTTTTTTTTTTTGTTTAAGTTAGGGATCGCACTGGGATCCTGCGTAACAGGCAATAGAGCCTCAGCCCTCTTTGCGTCAAATGCAAGAGGCGGACGAAGTGGCTTTTCTGGAGGCAACCTGCTCGCAATGGCAGCCAACTTGGCGTCCATCATACCCCCAATTTCTATTGCGATGGAACGCCGAAGCTGGGCCTCCGCTTCCGGTGCTAGTCCTGACACCGCTAAGGATCCATCAACGCTGGGGCCCACCTGCCCCTTACAAATGAGGCTAAGTTGCTCCGCCATTTGTGTCACCGTTGCTGTGAGGCTAGCGAGTTGCGAACGCAGGTCGGCGTTCTCTTTCTCCAGCCTCTCAATGATGGCCCCACCCGAAGCAAGCAGATCACTCTCCCCTGACGCCGCTCCCTCCGTTTCTGCCGCCTTCCGCGTTCGCTTTCGCTTACTTATTGGCGACGTCTTGGAGGCAAGCGAGATTTGCGAGCAGTCGGTACCACCGCTGTCGTTCACCATCCCACGCACTGGTGTAACCGGCCGCTTGAAGCGAGACCGGGTAACCCTCCCTTCTGACACTGGAAGTGCCTCTGCGACGCTCTGCGTCCGCTGTTTCGGTCCCTGAGATGCGGACGTGTTGGATACGTCCAACGACTCCACACCTCGGGGACGTGAGCCACCCTGGCTCTTTGCGTCGACTGACGGTTGATGGCGGTTGTTGCCCCCCCCAGAATACGAGGGGCAGACCGAACTAGGTTCGGTGAGGGATTCTCCGGCTGCGGAGCAACCGGTACCCTCCTGGGGTAATCGTTCTTTACAATTCGCCTTCATAGTTTTTCTTATTTTTTTTTAAGAGGTGAAGTCCTCTATCCTAATCTAAGTTTTTTTTTTTTTTTTTTTTTTTTTTTTTTTTTTTTTTTTTTTTTTTTTTTTTTTTTTTTTTTTTTTTCCTCCTCCCTGGCCTTTCTCAGCCTACGCCTGTACCGCCCTTGTTTTTCCACTGTGTCTTCTGCCCATCATATGGTCAGACGACACAGTGCAAAAGTCCCCCCCGTTCAGAAGTATGGCCACCAGGCCTACCCCAATGACGGACTGACCGTCCCCTCCCTAGCCCGGTTCCCTTCATCGACCAACAGGGATGATTGATGATTGGAACCGTGACCCTTCCCCGTTTGTTGAAGATTAGCCGCCGGCCCCAACTGTCCACCAAAAGCAGGTGGGCAATTGGAGCCGACGTTGCCCAGGGTGCGCCACGAGGAGGCTCTTCAACATGCACCCCAGCCGTATGTACCTATGCCTAACTCATGCCTATGACTGTCTTTATCCACGGATTATGGAAAGAACAGACAAAACGGGCAGCAATCGCATTCAGAATGCTGTTGCTGCTGCTTCGTACACGGTGCAGCAAGGAGTTTTCTTGCGCATGATGGCTTGAAAACCATCCGTACGCGCTTTAGCAAACATACCAGACGCGCTACAGCGCCACGGCAGCCCCAACAGCATCCTAAAAGTAAAAATTATACTGGGTGCGCAGGGCTGTGTAGGTTCGCTACGTATGTTTCACCCACAGGCTACTCGAGTAAAAAGACTGGCAGAATTCCTTAAAAAGTGTTATCTTCACCTCGTTGGTGCAATATGCGAACCTGCGAGCCTCTCACCGCTAAAAGACCTCTTTTTTTTGGTGGGAAATCATCAAATAACTTCTCCTGCTCTGGGCGGAGCCGGAGGGCGTGTCAGACTTTTACTGACTAAAACCGACCCGTGTTCCTTCAGTTGGCTATGCGCCAGGGTCACGGTAACTCTCGAACAATCCGCGACCCTGGCAGGCATCGGCCCTAGTGGACCACGTCATTAAGTGCTGACATCTTTTTGAGAAGCCCGTGGAACACAACGCGCCGTCGCCCCGGGCGACCGGGCCGGCGTCCTTACCGGACGCCGAGCTATCCATTGCTCGCTGTCCGTAAGCCCGGTCCTACGGTGGCAGGGAATCGGCTATCGATTCCCGATGCCTAAAGTGTCTCCTCCTGCGGCGACTAGGGGCGTGAGAGTGCAACGATTGCCTCGCCCTCACGCGCTAAAGTCCTGCGCTTCCTCTCCATGTCCTCGTCATCATTAAAGTCACTTGTTAGTTTGTGACCCAGATACTTAAACCTGTCCACTACTTTTAAAGCTGCACCGTATTGAGACCCGTATACTTTGTTTATAGAGGTATGAGGAACAGGGTGTAAAGTTCACTCATACCTACATAGCAAAGGGAGGATCCTCCGACAAGACGAGTGTCTCAACTGCCCGACGTTTGATGTCTGGACGTTGTATATATGCTATTTGCGCGGTAAACTCTGATTGTGCGATGCAGGATTTTGCGTGACGTCAGTGTGGCGCGTAGCTCGCATGTGGCGATGTTGATACCGCTACAAGTTCATTGTTTTATATTTTTTGGATGACAATCGAGCATGCGGCGCATCTGATGGTACGTGGTTACCGCCTAAGGACATCAGTCCCTCTCACAGAGAGGAGGGCAGGGTGTTAGCATTGGGAACATTATAGACTGATTAAACAAAGGCCAGGCCAAGGAAATACGCAACACCAGAGGCAACGCGGGTGCAAAGCTCATGGACCTGTAATTTTTCCGACACCCATACCCGTCAAACCGGATGAAAACTCGGCTTGGCGGCAGACATACTAGATATCGTGGTAATACCTACTTCCCAGGATTTCAATGTTAACGGATGTTGATGCAATACTATTATCATTCTTTAAATTATTCTCTGTTACCTGTACTGTCTTGTCTCCCATAAAGCAATGAATGACTAATTTGTATAAATTAACAACTTTTGTTCGCAATTATCACCTTTTAGATTATACATATTGAAGTGCGGTTCCCAATATTCCTAGTAGCTTTAAATAGCAAAAAATGTATCAGCCTCAACCTAACCGATATTCCTGGGAACGACGCCTTCATTACTTATGCCTATTTACCCGCTTGTGTACCAATCGTGCCATGAATTAAGATAGGCAGACATGTTCTAGAAATTAAACAGTTGTTATAAAACTAACGACACTTAACACCTTAAAAGGTTTAGTAAATTGGTTATTTTAATGTTACTCTTTAACTCGAAAAATGGTTAACTCACAAAGTAGACAATAATTATATACTGTCAAACGGGGTGCATAGGGATGCAGGGGTGAATCGAGAAGAAACTTTAAAAGGGATTTTAACATTAAAATAATATGCAGTTTGTTGCCAAAAAGGACTTTAATGTGTTTACTGTATTATAATTAATGATTAAGCGCCCTTGTTGGCAACAAACTGTATTATTTCAATGTTAAAATCCCTTTTAAAGTTTCGTCCCGATTCACCCCTGCATCCCTATTCGCCCCGTTTGACGGTATTATATCTAGGTAATTATACTCACACCTGTATTATATTTATAAACTATTGTCGCTCAGTTGTGTGTTTCTTTTGTCTCATTAATGTATGATAGTGTCAATAGATATAAGTCTCGTTTGTTTTTCTTTTCGACTGTTCATCTATATTGCGTATACTGTTTGGGCGCAGTAGGTGGCTACATTAATTGCAGCATTAGGCGTTGTTCAGATCATCAAGGGTGCAGGTGAACGGACAATTCTGGAGGTGATCAAGGTAGAGTTGAGAGTGGCGGTACGTAGGCTGAGTGCCAAAAATACCGCCCAGGACCCGACGGCTTACCTGAAAAAGCCTGAGTCTTGGCCTTGTAGGCTCTCGGGCCTTGACTAAGAGGGCTCCTAAGCGCATGCTTGGAGGGGGCCAGTTCCCACTTCATTGGAAGACGGGGAAACTGGTCCTCATTAAGAAGCCGGGGCACCTGCCGACTCTCCGTCCGCTCACCTGCCCATCGTGCTGCTCGACAAAGTGGGCAAGCGTTTTGAAAGAGTCATTGCAGACTGCGTCGTCGGGTGGCTGGTGCGGGTGGGGCCGGATTTGGCGGAGAGCCAGTTTGGTTTACACAGGGGGCGCTCTACGGTGAACGCCATCATGCGCCTGCGAGCCCTCACGAGAGGGGATGCTGTGGTCCGGGGTGGGGTCGTCTTGGCGGTGTCGAAATCGCCAATGCCTTCACTACCCTGCCCTGGAGTTGCATCAGGGAGGCACTCCAGTATCACCAGATGCTGACCTGCCTCTGTCGTGTGGTCGACGCCTATCTGACGGACAGGGCGGTCATCTATCCCGGTCACCAGGGAGAATGGAACCGGCGAGAGATGTCGTGCGGTGTCCTACGGGGATCGGTCTTGGGACCGCATCTGTGGGACATCAGATACGACTGGGTGCTGCACGCCGACCTCCCAATTGGCGTCAGCGTGGTGTGCTACGCTGACGATACGCTGGTCCTGGCGCAGGGGAAGTCGCACCAGGGGGCGGCCGAATTCATGACACGCGGGGTTGCGACAGTCGTCGAGAGGATCCGCCAATTGGGACTCGAGGTGGCCTTGCACAAGTCCGAGGCCATGTGTTTTCATGATCCTCGGAACGCGACACTGTCGGGTTTCCAAATAACGGTAGGAGGGGTTCACATCGGCGTCGAGTCGACAATGAAGTACCTGGGAGTCGTCCTTGACAGCCGGTGGAACTTCGTTGAGCATTTCCGACGTTTGGCTCCCAGACTGGAACAGGCCGGGACTGCCTTGAAGCGGCTCTTGCCCAATCTAGGGGGTCGAAACGCCTCCTGCCGGAGGCTCTACGCGGGGTCGTGCGGTCCATGGCCCTTTACGGGGCACCGGTGTGGGCGCGTTTATTGAAGCGTCAACTAGACCGCCGGTGAACACGTCCCTGAGGGTCATGGACATCCGGCTGGTCCGGGGATACCGCACGGTCTCCTGCGAGACCTTGAGCCTCCTTGCCGGATTGCCGCCTTGCGATCTGGAGGCAAAAGTCCTCGTGTACATTTGGGAGGAGGCGAAACGGCGGGGCGTAACTTCGCTGCCGCGAGAAATCGCAGCACAGCCGACAGAGCTCCAGCGGGATCACATGGCGGCATGGAGACTGCGACTGTCGCAACCCAGTGCTGGGCACGCCACAATTGCGACGGTAAGTCTCTTCTTTGAGGAGTGACTTGAGAGGTGCCACGGCGTCCTCTCCTTCCGCCTGACGCCGGTCCTCACCGGATATGGCTGATTCGGGAGGTTCCTGTTTCGGATAAGACGGGAGGAAACGCCCGGGTGTTACCATTGTGTGGATCGACCGGAGAACACGGTGGAGCATATGGTGGAGGTCTGCCCGGCTTGGGTGGTGCACCGCCGTGTCCACGTGGCGGCGATCTCTCGTGTTCAGTCCTGGTCCAGGCCATGGTACGGAGCGAGAGGGAATGGGAAGCCGTCACCTCCTTCTGCGGAGCAGTAATGCTCGCGAACGAGGAGGTGGAGCGCGTGAGGGTGAGGCAATCGTTGCGCCCTCACGCCCCTAGTCACCACAGGAGGAGCCACCCTGGGCGTCGGGAGTCGATAGCCGATTCCCGGCGCGCGACGTTCCGTGGGCGCAGGCTTGCAGACGGCGAGCAATGGGAAGCTCGCCGTCCGGTAAGGACCAGGCCCGGGTCGTCGACGCTTCGTGTCCCACGCGCGGCTCAAAGAGATGTCAGCACCATTAACGGGGTCCGATAGGGCCGATGCCTGCCGGGGTCGCAGATTGTTACCGCGGCCCTGGCGCACAGGCAACCGAAGGAACACGGGTGGATTATAGTCAGTAAGAGTCTGACACGCCCTCCCGCTCCGCCCGGAGCGGGAGAAGTCATTTATTTGATGATTTCCCAGCCAAAAAAAAAAGTGATCGGACAATTGGGACACTATCAGATGGGAGCCATTTGAGGAGCACTGCACTCGCACAAATTTTCAATTAGGTGGTTAATATTCACCTATCTTTAAACAGCATAAATAACATCAAATGACTAAGTAGTATAAGATTATGTGAGACTAATTTTCTCCTAACCAATAGTTTTTTTGACATAGAGTCAATACACGTTGACAAATTAATGGTTTTCTTTAACTAAAACCAAAACAACAAATAACCAGGGTAATTGTTAACAGAAAATGCAGAAAGTAAGGAAGGAAAGAGAAGACGCAATACTAGAGGACACGGTGGAGCATACGGTGGAGATCTGCCCGGCTTGGGCGGAGCACCGCCGTGTCCTCGTGGCGGCGATCGGCGGCGGCGACCTCTCGCGTCCGGCCCTGGTTCAGGCCATGGTACGGAGCGAGAGGGAATGGGAAGCCGTCACCTCCTTCTGCGAAGCAGTAATGCTCGCGAAGGAGGAGGCGGAGCGCGAGAGGGAGAGGCAATCACTGCGCCCTCGCGCCCCTAGTCGCCGCAGGAGGAGACACCCTGGGCGTCGGGAGTCGATTGCCGACTTCCGGCCACCGTAGGCGCGGGCTTGCGGACGGCGAGCAATGGGCAGCTCGCCGTCCGGTAAGGACCAGGCCCGGGTCGACGGCGCGTCGTTTTTCACGCGCGCCTCGAAGAGATGTCAGCAAAATTGACGGGGTCCGATAGGACCGATGCCTGCCGGGGCTGCGGATTGTTCGAAAGAGTTACCGTGGCCCTGGCGCACATGCAACTGAAGGAACACGGGTGGGTTTTAGTCAGTAAGAGTCTGACACGCCCTTCCGTTCCGCCCAGAGCGGGAGAGGTCATTTGATGATTTCCCACCCAAAAAAAAAAAAGACGCAATACTAGTCACTGATTATAATTACCGTTTCTAATTGCTCCATGCTTTTTTTTGTTAATCTTAGTAATCCTTTGTAGCTTTTTTACGTAGGCTAACCCAATGAGTACCATAATCTTACCTAGTTTGGTTCCGTCCGGACTGAACACCATGGTCCGCACTCGGTCGAGGCCCGTCCGACCCTCGCCCCACTGGTCCACCACGGTGTCCGGATCGCTCATCACCACCAATTGAGAGCATGTCTTAGGGGTCGTTGACTCCCTGTCTGTTCAACAACAAAGTAATTAAAAACCAAGGAATTTCTCTAGTCCCCCAGATGTGAACTGCCTATATGTTCGCTTCACACATACATTTCTGTTTTTGCGTATTTGTCATGTATGTGAAAACTGATATTCAGACGAAACTGGTATAATAGGAAACAAAAGACTTACTCCGAAGACGTTAATGATGAATCAGCAATCGACAACTACGAGTAATTACGTGTAGTGATACATAAAAGTACTTAGCTCTTTCGCGAAACTATAAATATCGTGCATTTTGTACTCTGGCCCGGAAACAGGTGTGACGTCGACAGTCTTAAGTGCTCGGTTTTTGGCTTTATTATCAACTAGCTGCTGCCCGCGGCTTCACCCGCGTGTACGTCGGAAATTATTCCACGGAAACGTGCTATCCGGACAAATAGCCTATGTTACTCCTTATAACATCAGCTATCTGCCAGTGAAAGTCCCGTCAAAATTGGTCCAGCTGTTTCGGAGATTAGGCTGAACAAACAGACAGACAGAAAATTTTAAAATTGATTTTTTGTTATAAGGTCTTAGAGGAGTATATATAGTTATAAGGACCTAGAGGAGTATATACTTTCATATGTATTTAGTAAAAAATTGTTATTTTGACATTACAAACAGACACTTCAATTTTATTTATTTGTATAGATTTGTGTAGATAGCAGATGAAAAATACTTCGCCGTAAAATCCACTCATTAGCTTTAGTTTTAATAATTAATTGGAGACGGTTATATTACCTAACTTTATAAAATCTTTTGCCTGCTACCATGTTACTTGGGACTTCGCTGCAAAATGTTTTTTACTTCCGAATCATCTTGCAAAACTTAGAAAATATGAAAACAATAGTTCTGGCGTTTTTTATTCCCATTGGTTACTCGCTGTTCACGTAGGAAAAAATAAACAATAAGTGACACTTTTCGAATAAAGTTGACGCCTGTCGACCAGCATCGTTATATAATAACATTTTAAAACTTGGGATGCACATTTCTAGTAAGACTTTAATTGGAATTAAACAGAGCTGTATAACAAGTGCTCCAGATCACTGTCTACGGAAAATGAGACAAATACAGTTGCATGTCACAATACAGTAGTTCCCTTAATTGCTGATTAATTTATCTGATAAAAATGATCTAAAAACACCTTTATTTCATTTCAGGATCTCTTCTTGCCATCGCAAACATCACTGTCTTGTGATCTCGGCCTTATATGTATGTGACGTTTGACATGCATTTGACATTTAATGTCGTGACATGACATACAGCCGACGATTGTTTGCACGTCCGCTTACACTTTTGTCGACAAATAATCGCATTAACGTCTTCTTGACATGTGTCGTACAAATATTTGACTTTTATTAAGATCAACGATTATGTCAGTCACTCAAATATTATATCTCTTAATTTATCTTAAAACAACTGAACGCAAAAATGTGCAATTAACGATAAAATAAGGTTATCCGTGTCGATCTGGGTTTGAAAATATTAATTAAATGAAGTCTTAAAATTCTTCCGCTACCATAATATGTTATTTGAGCACCGATGTGCTGAAATGCAAGAGATGTGATCAAAATTCGTTTTTTATCTCTACTATCAAGCCTTGGACTTGCAGTAGGAAATTTTGCCAATATCTAGTCAAAATATAACGAATGTATCCTATCCTAGGAGAACTAATCTATCTTCCTAAGTACCTGAAGATACAGTATTCTTCTCGTATGTGTCATTTACGCGTGGTTGATTACAATCATCTTCATTAAATTTCGTATCTATAATTATATCGGCATTTTCTGAGTAACATCCTATTAAGTAGTATATTACTCTGAAATTACCGATCTGCATTAAGCAATCAAGGTGATCAATATTTATGAATAACGGTTGTAAAAATACACTTAACGAAGAGTCACTTCTACTCCCCGTCATTGTTATATTTTTTTTGTACTGGACCATACCTGGCCCTGGGCCTGCAGTCTCGACATAGATACCGACAAAAATCGGTCGTTAAGTCCAATCGTTGTCAAATTTATTTAATAGATTTTCAACCTTATGATTTGGAAATAAAGTTGAAAATATATTAAAGGAATTTTCAACATTCCAACTCTTACTAACCTTTATTTTTACGAAAACAAGTTTTTAATGTTATAACCCAACTTTAAATACCCCCAAGACTCCTGTGCGTAAGCACAATGTTTTAGGTGCGTTACGTTGCGTACTATACGGTAGTACGCAACAGAGATTTTTCATAACAAAAATAAAATTCGTTTCCCAGCAATAATTTTTGTGCTATGTTACTTAGTTTGATGTACAATATGCGTAGTTGTCGGCATCGCGATGGGTCTTTTTACACCCTGTATGTATATGTCTTATCCGTACAAGAAGAAGATTTTACCCTGGCTGGTATATATTATTGAACACCAACCTGTATTCCACAGGCTGAGCACCAGCTCGCCTGTCCTCCTGCTGAACAGCATCGCGTCGAGGCTGTAGTGGTATCTGCCAAGGGTTCGATTCCGAACCTTGCCAGTGGGAGCGTCCCACAGCGCCACACGAGCGTGGAAGTTTGACGTTACCGCACCGATGCCGAGCAAGGCGCTGCGCCATGGATGCCAGGTTAGAGCCTGAAATAGATGCGTTATTTAAGACCTTCTACCACCGCACCTCTAGATAGGTTATTGTTCATTGATTTTTTAATGTAATGAGGTATTATGTCCTTCAGGATAAGTATAGGATTTTCCTAGTTTGAAGGACACTTACTCTTACTCACCTATATTAGCCATACCCATATACTAGGCTAAGCTTATTGGTAAATAAATGATTACTTAATTACTTACATATGTAGGTATGTAGATTCTGGGAGATGATTCCACAAAGAAGTTGGTTGACAAAAGTGTTTCAATTATGAATTTATGACACTGAAGCCGGTCCCAATGGTAACGAATGCATTAATTACCAAGTAATACTTAATTAATTTATTCTCCTTTTATTATTGCCTCAACGTCGGGCTTCAAGCCTTTACTACGTAGGTACAGTCACAGCCAAAATACTTTCGGGCTATTTTTGTCTGCTCAATCTGCCCAATGCACGATGGAATCAGCTTTACTGACTCAGCGTGATATATTATTGCGTCGTTATGTCAATACCGTAGAATAACATTCAGCGATATTCTTTACATGCTAGACTAAATAAAAAAAACGATTACCTAAAAACAGACAAAACCTGTAAATCGTAAGCATTGCTATCTAGAGTGGTATACGAAATAAGTTTTAAAGGCTATAGTCTTCATAAGCGGTATAAATTGACATGATCGCGTGTTGATTACAAAGCTTTTTCTACATGCAGAGCACGGATTAAGGAAAGTACTCACTGTGAGTATACAAATCGTCAAGATCGAGTGCAGAGTAACTTAGCAAAGGATCATAAGTCTTTTAGGGATTATATTAGTGCAAAAAAGAGATCCACTTAATGCAAAAAAAATATGAAAAAGGGGGTAGTTTCAGACCCAGAATGTGCGACTGAATTTGCAAAGTATTTCTATTCTGAGTATAATGAAGAGCCGGCGCGGCTTGACGTGAACGAAGCGGTAGGGGCGGGAGCACAAGCAGCGCGCATGTGCACATCCCACGACTGAGAGTCGATCAAGTTCGAGCTGCGCTTGCTTGACTCAAACCCAAGCGCTCAGCAGGCCCGGATGGTATTCTGGCATTTATTATGCGAGACGCTCTCTATTAGCAGAGCCGCTCGTACACATGTTTAACTAGTGCCTAGAAACATCGTACTTCCCAGAACGTTGGAAGGTCACCCGCGTAGTTCTTATACCAAAAAGGGGAGACGGAACAGTGGTCGTCGACACCAGCAAAGGTGTTTGTGTCTGCCATACAACGAGATGTGCAGGAGCAAGTAGCATCGCAACTGTCAGACGCCCAACACGGCTTCAGACCACGCGCGTAGCACGACACGCAATCTATTGAATGCTATGACGTACTTAGTTCCTCATATTGATGCAGGGGTGGATGTGGACACTGCCTACTTTGATTTTAAAAAGGCTTTTGACCTGGTGGATAACGATGTCTTATTATCAAAGTTAACGAAAGTTGCCTGCACACCTAAATGGCTCTAATTATGTGTGAGTTATATGAGGGACATGAAACAATATGTAGAGTACTGTAGATTCCAGTCGCAGCCTTATGTCACTAGGTCTGGAGTTAGTCAAGGTAGCAATTTAGGGCCGTTACAATTTATAATAATGATCAATGACTTGCCTGACGTAATAAGAGATGCCATGTGTCTGCTGCTGCTGGCATGTTGCTGCTGGCTATCGAGAACGAAGACGAATGTCACTGTCTTCAGCAAGACATTAATCGAGTAGTTGAGCGGAGTCAAAAGAATAAACTGCAATTCAATGTTACGAAATGTTCAGTTATAACATTCAATCGTGCAAGAGTACCACTCCACCACAAGTACAAAGTGGACGACGTGCCCATGAAAAGGGAGGAGGCAGTGCGAGTCCTTGGTTTTCGTATGGATACTCAATTGAGATTCCGGGAGCTTATTATCAATATCTGCAAAAAGGCATACAAGCGACTGGAATTTGTGCTTCGCAGAGGCGGCTCTGTCAGTCGCTTGTAACTTTCACAAATATTAAAGCCATTTAGGCATTGCAGAGGACGCTCTCATGAGGAGTCAGTTGCAGGGTAATGCGACAGTATGGGCATATTGGAGCGCATATAGAACAAATTTACGAGATACATGTACCTAAGGCGGTATGGAGTATAGAGTATATCCCTTTTACCCTTTGATGTATCCAGCCTTGTTTGTGTTAGGCATGGTGGGATACAACAAGTTGGAAACAAGGAGGGATCTAGCACTGGCGTCGTATATCCTTGGAGTATTCCGGGGTAACATAAATAATCTGGGTGCTACAGGGGATAGGCTTGTGTGTTCCAGATGGGTACGTGCAGCGTTGACGACGGCCCAGCTTGTTCGCGGTGCCGCGCGGTCGAACTAAACTGTTAGACGCGACACACCACACCCCCTGACGCGAACAATGCGCACACAAAATTTGGTTACCGACAGAATAGATCTTTTCTCATGTTCACTGAGCCAGTTCGAAAGGGTAACGTTACACTTGTTATGTTTTTAATTTGTAAATCTTGTATGGCATGAATATTAATATAGGTTGTAAATTATTTCATGAATTATTTATTAACTACACTACCGAATTGGCACTGTAGCCAATGTATGTAAATAAATAAAAAAAATGCGACACTGACAGACTCTGACAATTAAATTTTCAAAATATATACATATATAGAGTAGCAGGGATATCGATGCGCAACCTGTTACATTACAGGGGTACATTATAAGGGTTATTAAAAAAAAAAACTGTTCCATACATTTCGACCGCGTCGGTATTGCATTCTTCTATGAAACAGCAGATTTTTTTTGATAACCGACGACCAGTTTCTACGCTAGGGGGTCTAGAATCATGTGCTGAATTCGTGGTTTCAGTTTGCGCGTTGATGTCCCGCGCTGCCCTGTATACATTATGTACATTTCACAGAATGGTCAGACCATTAAAAATGTTTTATGTTGATGTCAACTCAACATTAGTCAAAGGTGTGTGCTATTTTGATCTTTATTATCGAGTTATCGAGCGATATATTATCGCTAAAGTACTATTGTTTACACTATGTTACGTTACAAACAATGATCTTTATAATCTTGAGATGTTTTTTCTGCTTTAATTCTAATTTTCTGTGTGTGACTTGGCTATCGCATTAGGTTAAGATCTGTAATGATAGTTTTAAGGCATTTAAATACATAAATAAATAAATATAGTTTTCTATGCTATAGTCTGCGTAGCTTCAAAGGTATTGTATCTCGACTTAATAAAAGAAAGAATTAAAAAAAACTGACGAAGGTTTAAAATACTTGACTGTAGATACACATGTATGTACCCACATACGGCTCGATTTTATGTAAAATTATTGCTGCTCGTTTATAAGGGAAAGGGTTTAAGGGTTTTTCGTTGTATTGTAAGGGAAATCAAACGAAACAATATACTTTCGCAAAAGTCACCTTGTGACTGTTCACACGGTGACTATTATACTATTGCAGTGGCCTACATACATACAGCATCAACATCCGACCACGACGCCGCGCGGCCACGCACTGAGGACCGTGACCGATAGCACGTTGCTCCAACTGCGGGTCGAGTTAGTGACTGAAGACGACGCCATTTTTTTTATTGAATGGCAACTCGTAGTTGTGACCTCTGAGGTCCTGGTTACTTAACCGATCTGTCCTGTGGGTGCCTTAAGATTTGACTCAAAAAGCCTCCAGCCAGGAGCGAAATTAAATACTAAAATTATATTTAAGTGACCGCACGCTAAGGGCACCGCCTGTGGGGTACGGACCTCGGCTTAGGGCGTCACTGAGAGAAGGCAGCAAGGTGAGACAGGCTAGATCGAAAACTTTAGAGTATTATTATTAAACGGGGGAATTTAAGGCTACAGGCTCAGCTACGACGCGGGCTGGGGCCTCATCGGACAAGGGAGACGACGCCCGCGGCGCTGCGCGTTTATATATGGAGACGCGTAAGAGCCGCGGACCCAAATACGAAAGGCGCAAGACTATTCTGATTGGTCCATTGTAAATTAGGTGTTTAGAGCGCATACCACTATGTACAATAGCTGAATACGTATATACCTTAGGAAAATAAAGAAATAATTATGGTAACACTATAAACTAGTTTCATTCCATTTACAAGACAGTACGAAGTTTCCCTAAACTATATTCCCTGAGCAAAAGGTTACCTTATAAGAAAATTTAAGTGTTAATTCCTTCTTACCCACACGGAACGGAGGAGGTATATGCGTTTGGGGTTAGTTACCTTTATAGTCCAGTCCGACTTCAGACTGGAGAACAGCTGGAGGCTGGGCCAGGTAAAGACCCAGACATCATCAGCGTTGACAGCGCTTGCCGTAACGTATCTTGCGTCGGGAGACACCCTAACGATGAGGATTGCGTTGCGCTTGGCCTGACGCCAGCTTATAGGCTTTGCGTTACGGGTGAAAGTGCTCAGCATACCTTGGGAACAGCCTCTGAAAAGGATTCTTTGGTTTAGTAAGCAACATAATTTCTTATCTAAGTAAATGACGTCGACATAGCGACTTAGTTGCGATAAAAGTGAAAATACGAAAAATCATCGGATTAGAAATACATATATAATTCTGACTGCCGGGGGTTAATTTTTTCGCAAATTCTGACGCTAAAAAGAAGAAAAAATCTTCTTCTTATTATTATTTTTAATTGATTAATTAAAAAAGTAATTAAACAATGAATTGGATTAATTTAATTGAATAATGAACTTTATATTATTTTTGCTTTTATATTTTTTTAACTTTATTTTTATTTTTTGGTGATGTTCTTCAGAAAGGTCAGGTGCGTAGTACTCGCAACCGCCGCGGCGTGCGCATATGACCAGCACGCGTAGCATGACCATCATAGAAAAGGGTTTTTTCGACGGAAGAATAGACAAAAATGACGTTCCGTGAAGACAGTACGACTGCAGCAAAGTAGAAAGAGTCAACTGCACTTTTTAAGAAATTCAGTAGTTTATTCACGTTATTCTTTTATTTTGCTTATATCTCGAAAATAGTGTGTCCTATCGCAAAAATAATGAAAATTTCGACCCCCTTTATGGAACCCTTAAATCACTAAAACTAAATATGTAGGTAATAATTTTTCACATTTTCCATACAAAAAGTGAAAAATTCCATTTTTCCATTCCATTTTTATACTTTGTGGCCGTCGAGTAAAAATTATTCTACTGTCTTTAGCATGGCGATTACAAAATCAAATTGTCTTAACTACCTTAGACAACTGTCAGTTGTCAGTGTGATTTTGACGTTTGGGATAGAAAACTTTCTTCTGAAATAGTCTACATATAAAAGGACCTAGACAACGATCGGTAGAAACGAAAGGCAAAATGACGGATTGTAGAATAATTTTTACGGTGCGATGTCAAAAATGGAGAAAAGAAATTTCACTTTGTATAGAAATAGCTATGTTTTGTTTTCCAAGAAATAGAAAGCGTCATGCTACGCCTGCAGATGTATGGACGTAAACGAGTCAAAAGGAGTATGTAAGGATCGTAGCAGGTGGCGTTCTGTGGTTTCTGCCAACCCTCATGGGAAGAAAGCGTGAGTTTAAGTATGTCTGTTTATTCTTTTTCTATGTAATATTATGTCGCCCCAAAAACTGGTCAAAAGCGCATCCCGATTAAAGAAACATTGCAACACACATACCAAAAACTAGCCGAACCTGAAAATAAAGAATTTCTAATACGAATGGTATTCATAACGGCTGTTACGTGATAAAAGAGTTTCCAGTAGGGCTCCAGTCCATGGCGGTGATGGAACAGTACTCAGTATTGACCGTCTCCTGGCATCTACAGCTGTTTTTCTCGATGCACTTGCTTTGCGCGTTGTCGTGCACTTCCACCCTTTTGACGTCGGTGCCCACCTGTGGAGCAACATCTTATCGTCACAAAATAATTAGTCTATAATGTTGCCACTGCTGGGACACGGGCGTCCTCTCTCTGCCATGTCAAGGATGCCTCTCTCTCGAGATTCATTCGTGACATAGTATGACGACATTGACGATACATCGTCGCTATGCTAACCTCTACGCGGAGGTGCTGTTGCCCGTTTTCTTGGTACAACTTAGCTTATGTTAAAAGATGGCGTAAATTCACCCTTGACTTTGATCATCGCATAATAAACTGGTTACTCGATGTCGTTTTGAATTTAAAGAGGGGAATAGTTGTTGCTAAGAATTAAATATAAAAGTTGATGTATTACATTCCACAGTGAAGTTAGTAGTTATTCAAAGCGGTGGCTTTTTAGTAAAGGTATCTTGACAGTCAGATGTCAAGTTTGAAGGACCATCAGCGTGTTTCGTTACCAGCAAACATGCCCTTTCTTTCTTTTTGTGGGTGCCATTTTCGTCTTAACCAGCTGAGGTATTATGATAATGATGTCTACAACCCTTTAATAATTAAAAATAATTGTTGATAGGTATAAATATCTAGTATGAATGCTGCTTCTATTCAGGACTAAAAACTTCAGAAGAAGTAACCCAGGTGTCAATTACCGAGACGAATGCTTGACAGATAGGAGTGATAGACATCAGATAGACTACTTAGTAAAAACGAAAAACTACTGGATGAACTTCTTCAGGAAACAGCACGGTTCTGACGAAATGTTTGGTGATTTTTAGGGTTCCGTACGTCCTAATGAAAAACGGAACCCTTATAGGATCACTATCTATCTGTCCTTCTGTCACAGCCAATTTTGCTTGGCATGTACTGGACTGATTATGTTGAAATTTGGTACACATGAATATCTGTGACCCAAACACGGACGTGTAACGTAAATAAATGAATATTGAATGTGGGGGCCACTCTTAAGGAGCAATCTAGAAAACTGTACCGTGTGACATATCAAATGAAAGGGCTTATTGTGAGGGTCTCAAATACATTTTTTGTATAATTTTAAAATAAACAGATTTGAAGTTATTTAAGAAAATATATGAATATTGACAATTCCCCCCTTATCTCCGAAACTACTGAGCGTAAAACTTTTGAAAAAAATTCAGATATTAGTTATTTATTTACAGATTACATGATAAAGATAAAGATAATTTATTTGTCAAACATGCGTTTACATAAACAGACATGCAAGGTATTGAATTAATAGATGTTGTGTACAGCCATGTTTTGCCAATAACGGCGTACAAATTTTTTAGATATAAATTACGTTTAATTGCATTTTATATGTAGTCATTCTAAATTTTATTACAGAATACAAAACAAATAAATAATAATTGATGTCAAGATAGTATAAGTCAAAATAGATTAAAATTATGTCTAAAATATTCATTATTATGCAGTCAAATAGAATCATGCAAAAGCCAATTGATTTAAGATTCACATTATTCAAATTATTCAATTGTTATTCTTAACCATGTATATTAGAGATCGGAATAGAAAAGTCCTTTTCATTTAAAAAGTCTATAACATTGTAATACTCGTACACTTTACTAACTAAAAAATATCTCAGCTTATTTTTGAAAAGTGACAAGGGCAGTTCTCTCCAATATTTTAGGTAATTTATTAAATATGATAGGAGCCATACAGAAGACACTTTTGCGCATGAGGGTTGTTCTCGCAGTATGAGAGCATGTCCTGCTGTTGTCGCGCCTATTACGTGGGACTACTTCATCTAATCGTTTAAATAGGTGTGGATTTGTTTTGACAAAAACAGCCACTCCTAAAATGTACAGACATGGCAAAGTAAGTATTTTATATTCTTTAAAGTAAGGCACGCAACTATCAGTAGGTTTAATTTTAAATATTGAACGAACGCATCTCTTTTGAGCCTTGAACACTGTGTCTTTTTCTGTTGAGTTGCCCCAAAAAATGACACCATAGCGTAGTAGAGATTCTGTTAAATCATAGTAGATTGTAAGTAATGCCTACACACTTATTATTGACGACAATGTGTGCAGGGCATAGGCAGATTTACTGATTTTCTTGCACAAGATTTCAATATGGGTTTTCCAATTCAGTTTTTTGTCAATGTGGCCCCTAAAAATTTTGTTGTTTCTACCTCTTCTATAGGCTGGTCATCATAGTGTATATTTAAATTACTCTTACTATTAATCCGTTGAATAAAATGTATTAATTTAGTTTTTGTCAGGTTAATTTTTCAGTTATTTTCATCTAGCCACTTTACCATTACATTTATAGAATCATTTATGTCACTTTCATAAGTATCAACACTTTTACAAGGTATCGTTATGGTGCTATTATCGGCAAATAGTGTCAGAGGTTGAGGGATGCCTTTCGGTAAATCATTAATATATAATATAAATAAAGGAGGCCCTAGAACACTTCTCTGTGGCACACCAAACGAAACTATACGTTCTGAGGATTGAAATATGAAAACCTATAATAAGTTTATTGTCCTAAAATAGCATGGTAAATCTTTAAAAAAATTGCGTACCAGCTTACATTTGCACTTGGAATGTATGGGAGAACATGTTTTTCAACTACAATGTCAAGATTGTTCTTGGGATCTGCGGGCACGGTAGTGCCCCCGCCAAAACGAGCCAAATACAAAAAGCAGAGGCACTACCTACCTTTTCTCGAACCGTCTCGTCGTATTTTCATAACCTCATAGCTTCGGCCTGGATAATGCTCTAGAGAGCTCAAGACAAAATGTAGTTAGCAGACTTTTATACTTTGGATTTTATTAATACCTAAAATTCGTCGATTTTGTCACTGACTGACTCACTCACTCACTCAAAACCTCAAGGATACTTACCGAAGTTCTAGAAAGTTGAAATTTGGTTTGCAGGCTATGATTTGCACACAAAAATAAAAATAAATTTGTAAGTTTCACCCTCCAACCCCCGTAGAGGAAGGTGCATGTCTGTATTTCTTACGGATAGTAGGTAAACCTACTTCCATGTGTTATGAAAGCTAGATTAGCATGTACATAAACCACAAAGAAGAAATCCTTTTTCGTTGGCTATGAAGAAAGTAACTGCTGGCGTTCAAGAAATACCTTTTTTATCCGACTATGCTAGAAGTTAGGGTTATGATTTTAACATGTTTGTGTAATATCAGTACAATTTCTCCGCTAAAGTAAAAATAAAGAGGGCACCCTACAAAAAGAAATGAAATCCCACCAAAAACATTCCATGTAAAGCAGGTTGCCAAGATTTACATAACGCTTTCACTGTTAAAAAGTTATTAGATCTTATGTTTAGCCAAGCCTCTAACTCTACAAAATAGACATCTTGGTCAAAATGTAATATGGCTTGGCCGTTCCATTGAACTATTGCATGACACAACATTAAAAACCAGTGACTTAATTTCTTACCCTAAGCCCATAGGAGTGTCTGTGCGATGGCCGCGAAACGGCCAAGCCGTACATTTTGACCAAGATGCTTAAATCTTGGTCAAAATGTACGGCTTGGCCGTTTGTTGAGTTAAGCCTTGTAGAGTTAAGGGCCTGGCTTTACATTAGATCTGATAACTTTTTAACAGTGAAAGCGTTATGTAAGTCTTGGCAACCTACTTTACATTAAATGTTTTTAATGGGTAACATATTCATCGTACATAACCCTCTCCACGCGAGTTCAATTCGCACTTATACTTGTCCGGTTTTTTCGTTAGAAGAACCTTTTAAGATATTTTATTAAGAGTCAAAGGCTTAATTAATATATTTTTTTGTCCCAATGGTTAATTCTACATAAATACATATTATCTTTATTAATATAATTTATGCAATGAAGAAGCTGCGCAGGCGCATTCACAAAAACGTTAAGATACCCCCCGCAGTTAAATGATCAAATACTAACAATGAGCAGCTTCCCTTGAGGGTCGAACTTGCAGCAATGTATCTCATAATCCGTGACCCCCTGGCTGATGAGGCTCTGTGACCTCCAGGACCACTTGTGATAGTTCCTGCCCAGTGCTGCCACCAGGATGTTGTCGTTCGACCAGTCAAGCAACTCAGGAACTGAAAAAAGTAATGTGGCAGGAATGAATGAAGCAAGCAAGAGCTAATTTCTCATTATTGGCAGAAAGATCTTTAGTTGAAAATGGACTCCACTGTTACAAATAAAACACCTCTTTATAGAAATCACAAATTTGGAAGTAAAAATATACAATCAAGTATGTGTACTTTTGTCAGTTAACCATAATTACATAATTTTAAAATACGAGTAAGTATAAGGCTAATTTTTTATTCGTTGCCAATCTTTCAGGGGTCAAATTATTTATGAATTTATACAACTTTTATTATACTATTGGACTGACTCTGAAGAACAACTACGGGGTAATTGCGTGACACACTAATAGTAGGAATGGCTTCCATTTTGTCGGTTCAACAATATTCATTGCGTTATTTACGTTGTTGAGCATACACATTTCTCGAACATATGAAACAATGGATTAGCTTCAAAATAATTCAGATTGTGATTGATAGTGTGTTATAGAATTAGGGTGCTATTGCCACATAGATGCAAGGATATGTATCATGTATAATAAAATATATTTCACTAATTCATAAGGACTGAAAAATTGCATCCAAAATGGTGTAATACGCCTAGTATTACACCATTTTAAAGTGGCAGGCTATGAAAAAAAAAAGTTGAAGATTTTTTTTAAATCTGTATCTTTAAAAACTAAATCAGGAATAAAAAATAAAAATAAGTACAATTTATTTTACATACATGCAGCGTAGCTATAAGTGGGCAGATCAAGTATGCTGTCAGCTGAAGACAGATAGCTCCTCTTCCTTGGAACACAGGGCCACAGCTGCATAGAATCTTCATCTCCTGGCTGAGATGGTTCAGATTTCGTCGGCTCCAAGCCGAAAGCCTCGTCTAAGTAGCTCGCGTATCTCTTCTGTTGTAGGTACTTTGTATACTGTTGGATATTAGGTACAAATAAAACCTGGGTAAACTAGAACTCAAAGTATTTATTTTAATTAAATCAATTACAGGAACTTTTCAATTGTCAAGGAGTAGGTCAGTCAGAAAGATGAAGCTAGTTGCCCATTCCAAGGCGTAGTAGGTACCTATGGAGAAGAACGGGCAAGAAACTCCATGGACAAGAAACTTTTGATAGTTTTAGGGTCTACGAAAAAGTAATCTTTTGCAATCGAACTGATTAACTTCGATATGTTTCTGTGGTTTAAGAGGCTGACAACAGCAAAAGCGCGGTCCTTGTCAGACTGCATAGAAAAGAAACCGAAGCGCGATGACACAACGCTGGTAATTTATTGTAAAATATGAAGCAATTATCTATTTACAATAAATCTAATGATTGGACTAAAAAATTAAAACACTATTAAGTTAATATGTTGCTTATAGAATAATCTGACATACAATCAGAATTATTGTAGTATGGTTTTTAATCATTAAAATAATTTCGTAGAGGTATCTTCGTGATTTTTTCTATTAGTGTGTTGAAAACATAATACAACTAATTTGATCAAATTAGTTGTATTATGTTTTCAACACACTATCTTACTAACATACAGTGTGAGTCTTCATAATGTGCACATATGAGGCAAACTAAGCTGAAAATGAAAAATATCAACAAAAACAAAACACAAAAACAAGGGTCTCTACTACTTGCTAAATTGTGGCACGTAGCTGTGTGCAAGGCCTTTCTTTAACAGTTGATAGGAAATGTTGTGATTGAGTTGTAAACATGGTATTTTTACTTTTAGAAAGCTGAAAAGATGGATAATAATTTAAATTAATAAAAAAGGGCAGGTAATCGGGGCTTTTATTGAGAAATTTTACAATTATTGTTAGAATTTATGAAAAAATATCGGATTTTTGTAAAAAAATCCCTTTATTTTTAATTGAGGGAATTTTTCATTTTAAGAGGACGCCCTATTACTTCCAGTCATTACTGAGTTTGTTTCATCGTGATAGATTGTTTAGTTTAAAAGTTATAATGATTTGTTTACACAGGGCTCAAAGTAGCGAACGAGAATTAAAAAAATGCTATATATGTTTTTTTTATTTATGTTTAATTTATTTAAGTATTTTTTCCGTCGATACAATTAAGCTTAGTTTTCATCATTTCACAATGTGTACAAATCGAAATGATGGAAACTAAGTTTAATTTTATCGACGAAAAAGTACTTAAATAAATTTTCTCACCCTGTATATTCTGAAGAATATCATATATTTTTCTGATTTTATTTACTGCAGTGTATCATAATATATTTTTAGGCATTATAAAACTTGCGTTTAGGTCCTGTAGTCCCATAAGTCCTGGAATAAACGTCGGTGGATTCTACCAAATAAAAGTATGCTAGTGACTCGGATATCTATACTATGCCAGTGACAACGCTCGAGTGAAACTTAAAATGCTGAGTGTTATAAAAGAAAATTATTTATTTAATTTATTTATTTATTGAGTAGTACACAAACATTTTATATATTTAAGTATGTGTGTGTGCGTGTAGTTTGTGTATTAATGTATGTTGTAGTATGTTTTTTTGTGTATGTAGTTTGTTGTGTTTGGTTTTTTTATATTTTAATCTTATATTTTAGTTGTTTTTTATTAAGTGATATGTATAGAATTAAAAGGATAGTGGACTGTTTATTCAAAGGCCTATTAATTTGAAATTACTGAAGGATAAAAACTACTAATGTTAACTCGGAAAAAGTGGCAAGTGCAAGCTAGCGCAAAATAATGTATTTATCTACTCTATTGGCAGCATTATTGTATGCAATATGAAATATATGAAAAAACCAGTATTTTTATTTATTAAGTATATAATTTTTTATTGCGATGTCAATAAGGGGATACTTCTTAATGCCTACCTAACGTAGAATGTATTTTCATACAGTTGGCAATTAAAATTATTTATTTTTAACTGCAAAAACAGTTGCAGAGGCAGAGTGTCGAACACAAAAACGTGTACTTTTGTTTGACTTACAAATTAATGAGGAATAATATTACTACCGACCAGAAAATCATTTGTCGGCAAAACATTACATCTTACATTAAAATTAAAGACAAAAAAATAAAAAAAGCATATAATTACTAAATAATTTTTATATCGACCAATTCATATTCTGTAGGCATCATCCATGTTTAATATTATCCTTTGTCGGTGCCATGAATGATATGTCAATGCAAACCATCAATATAAAAATGTAAAGGAAATATTAAATTATTAATGAAACAAAAAGAGGACGACTTTAGGCTCGTTCACACTGGCGCGACGCGACGCCCGACACATATCAAATCAAATCAAATTATTTATTTGTTTGCCAACATGGATAGGGTATAGATGTTATACATGTTTTGATAATGTTGTCCATGCTCTGCCGTCACTTGGCAATGCAAAATTTTACACATAAATTAACAATCTACTATCAAAATACCATGCTGAATGACAATAAATACACCGCACCAAAAAGGCACCGCGTGTCGCACGACGAGCGGCGCCTTTGTGTAGCGCTGTCGCGTCGCGCCTGTCTGTGAGAGCCTTTATGAGTAGGCTTATAAAAACTCAAAAAGGTGTGCCGACCGGTTTCTACACTTGCATAATTATTAGAGCTATCACTATTAACCTCACCACATCAAGTCAGTTGTCTAACGTCACAAGAAAGGGAAAAAGCACAATTTTTTCCACTCATTTATAAAACGGTTGGCTTAACGATTGGCTTTGGCTAAGTCGCAGATTCAATCCCGCACGGAACGTTCACACAGATTTTTATTAATTACAGGAAGGAGGTATTTTCAAAGCATTATCTTATTCTATGAAGTATATATTAGGGGAAAATAATTACTCTCACAGTTGCACGAAATAAGTGATCACCCAGATATCAGAAAAATAACTACAATACTGACTCGATTCCTTTTGTTTGTCATTTCCATCTTTTGTCACAGCTTCTGCAAAAATTTATAATGCCTACCTAGTACTCACGTCATTGCGTCAATCAAGTCAATCGTCAAATCGTAGAAGTCTCATATGAACTTCTGAAAAATTCTTAGGTGGAACAAATTTCCAAGTTTTGACGATTGATATGAAATTTACGATTATTATTCTGTAAATGTATCATTCCTACAGCCGCGAACTGCATTTTGATCAACATACGACGTAAAACAGAGCTGCAATTTGCAAAAACCACAGAAAATTTGAATTTGGCGGGCTACAGCTGAGGATCTCCCTTAAGTGATAGACACAGCATGCAAAAACAAAACATCATAATATCAAACAAAAATAAATAACAACATAAGTATAGAAATGACACATTTTAATTTTGTGTTTGTAAAATCTACTCATTTCCTATCTCGACATAGGTAGCGATAAAAATCCGTCGCTAAGTCTAATCGGTGTCAAATTTCTTTAATAGACTTTCAACCTTATACTTTGGAAATAAAGTTCAAAATCTATTAAAGAAATTTGACACCGATTAGACTTAGCGACGGATTTTTGTCGCTATCTAATGTCGAGACTGCAGGGCCTGGTCGTTATATGAAAGCAATATTAAAAGGTGCGATGTCTGAGCTAATCAAACAACATCAGAGGGCCTTGACAAATGGCATTCGCTTCGGAGCGATTCTATTTCTACAATCGCTTTTTCTTTCGCTAATGTTTCCATCATACGAATCGAAAACTAGCGATAACGCTTGTCAAAAAGTGCCACTTGGCTACGCATCTCTATGGAAGTAATCGTTCGACGCTGTCGAATCGTTTCATAGAATCGAATGATGTTAACATTGTCTAATAAATTTCTATTCGTTGACCTATGATCACTTGACATTTCCATAGCTTGTGTCAACCCCATACATTTTTTGGATTTTCTATTAGCGTCATTGCTAATAGAATGTTACTTTGTCTAGGCCCTCAGATGAGTTATCATGGGGCCTTATTTTTTTTTTTTGGGTGGGTGGTCATCAAATGACCTGTCTCGCTCTGGGCGGAGCGGAAGGGCGTGTCAGACTCTTACTGACTAAAACCCACCCGTGTTCCTTCAGTTGCCTGTGCGCCAGGGCCACGGTGACTCTTTCGAACAATCCGCAGCCCCGGCAGACACATACTGAGCCTGAACCGCTGATTATTTATCAAGTCTAGTAGTAGCCATGCCAGCCCTACTTTTACCTGGAATGCATTCTGAACTTCCGTGTTTTATGGAAAAAACATCGGATTTTGGATTCAAAGTTACGACCATGTAGGTACAATGTGAATAACATCCACCGGACTAGTAAGGTGATGATTGTTTCCGTTCCATTTGTCTCAGCAGGGGTCCCAGGTTCTTATAAAAAGCTCTCTGCATTAAATTTGCGTTTGTTTAATACGATCAATATATTAAACGAGTGTTTGTATGTCATGTTATGTTTATATGGAAGTTTAAATTGGATGTACAAATGTTATGTTATTAATTATAATTGTGTAAAAGTACGTCATGCCTGGTCAAGGATGTTCTAGACTGATGAGAAAGGTCGTAAGTGTGCTTTTCTCATTGTTCTAGAACATTTTATACAAAATATGACACCAATTTAAGGGTGGATGTGCAGGAAAATAATGAATTTACAGCTCTTGCAAAGTGTCAACATTTAGAATTCACTACCAAAATATTGCGTTTTTGTAAAGATCACCTACTTTGTTAAGTCACCCACGAGCCACGAGCCACCTGCCACAGACACAGATGGCAAGTCACATGCCAGCTCCAACATTCGAACAGTTCATACAGGCAGTGTGACCGCCACACGTAGATATTTTTTTCTGTTGATATTTACACGCTCAGTGAAAGATGGAAAAATAAAACACGTATAAATATTACGGGTTTAAATATGAAATTGTCGTTTTGTACTGAAAGATTCGATCATATTTTTTTTTCTAAGGTAAAATATATTTATTTAATCAAAGTATTTACCCTCACTGTCTATACATTTCTACCATCTCATGGGAAGGTAATTTATGCCTTTGCGGTAGAACTCTGGGGACCTGGACTCAACTAACCGTGTGAAGGCATTTTGTATTCCTTTCTGGGAAGAAATTTTTATTACCATGTAAGAAATTGTCCAAGTCGTGGAAAAAGTGGTAGTCAGTTGGAGCCAGGTCCGGCGAGTACGGAGGATGACGTATGGTTCCTAACTGTAGGTCCTGTCGTGTTAAAACGGTTTCTCGGGCAGTCTGAGGTGTTGCGTTATCATGGATCAATAGTGGTGAAGATCGGATGACGAGTCGGGGTTGTCACGCTGTGAATTTCGCCATCATTGTTGAAGTTCTGTACAGTAGACATCTGCTGTTATTGCTTGACCGGAGCTGCCAAAGCTGGTAGTGAATTACACCATGAGTTGACAACCAAATAGTTACCATCACTTTTCTATGGGTAAGCTTCGCTTTAGTGCATTGTTGCGGCTTTTGACCTGGAGCCAGCCATTGCATTGTTCGCTTGAGATTATCGCAAAGAATCCTCTTTTCATCACACGTCACAATTCGCCCCAAAATCCCCTTATTTCTGTACCGGTTCAATAAGCTAAGGCAAGCATCAACGCGCGCTTTTCTCTGCAGATCAGTCAAATCATGGGGCACCCATTTTTCACGCTTTTTATCTTACCTATTTCATGCAAATGGGAGTTGTGGGTATGCTAACATCAGACCGTGCCGCAAATTCCTTGGTAGTCTCATACGGATCGGCTTCCACCATCGTATTCAATTTATCAATAATTATTTACCTTCGTGGCTAGTCTTCTTCGGGGTTCATTCTTCATGTCGAAGTTCCCACTATGAAAACGATTAAACCAAAAACGCACGGTGCGTCATTAGCCGTATGGTCTCCAAACACAGCATTGATATTGCGAGCTGTTTCTGCTGCATTAGTTCCATGTCGAACTCGTATTAAAAAAATACTTTAATTTTCAATGTATCCATCTTTGCTTTATAACATGAATGAAAAAACAATTGAAAGTCAAACAATGAAATGGTGTATTTTTTAATTTGGTATGTTAGAAGTTATCGAGTGAAAAAAGCCTCACTCTGGAATTTCACACCATGCAGGTTTACTTTTAATCCAAAATGGCCAGTACTTTAAAATGGCAATTTCATATTTAAACCCACAGAATAGATAACAAAAAAAATTATAAACACAGACACAGAACAGATAAAAAACTCTTTATCTGTTCTGTTTTTAAACCCCTATTATTAACAGACAAAGTGGCGACAAATTTTCAGACAGCTAAAAGTGTGGGAAATAACTATGTTAATTAATATCACCATTACTTATCAGTAACTTAACCTGATTCTCCTCGGTTCGCTTGTCAATTTCACCTATCATTTTTAACACGATATTCTTGAACTTCACTTCTTTTTAAAATTCCTTTAGTTTGCATTTTATTGCAAGGGTGTAAAAAATATGGCGCAAGAATTGCCATTTTTCTAGACTTTAGATTCGATACTTTTTATTGGTATTCAGTATATTAACAAAGAAATTGCACTAATGTAGGGTTTTCATCCCTTCCCAGGGGCAGACGATAGCATATTCTAAATCTATAATGGTACTTATAACATACTTACAAAAATGTTGTCCTGTATTTTAAAAGGTATGTGTGTGACAAGTAGCAGGACTTACCCACACGTCATCAGTGCAAGATATGTGTGTGACAAGTAGCAGGACTCACCCCCACGTCATCAGTGCAAGGTATGTGTGTGACAAATAGCAGGACTCACCCCCACGTCATCAGTGCAAGGTATGTGTGTGACAAGTACCAGGACTCACCCCCACGTCATCAGTGCAAGGTATGTGTGTGACAAGTAGCAGGACTCACCCCCACGTCATCAGTGCAAGGTATGTGTGTGACAAGTAGCAGGACTCACCCCCACGTCATCAGTGCAAGGTATGTGTGTGACAAGTAGCAGGACTCACCCACACGTCATCAGTGCAAGGTATGTGTGTGACAAGTAGCAGGACTCACCCACACGTCATCAGTGCAAGGTATGTGTGTGACAAGTAGCAGGACTTACCCACACGTCATCAGTGCAAGGTATGTGTGTGACAAGTAGCAGGACTCACCCCCACGTCATCAGTGCAAGGTATGTGTGTGACAAATAGCAGGACTCACCCCCACGTCATCAGTGCAAGGTATGTGTGTGACAAGTACCAGGACTCACCCCCACGTCATCAGTGCAAGGTATGTGTGTGACAAGTAGCAGGACTCACCCCCACGTCATCAGTGCAAGGTATGTGTGTGACAAGTAGCAGGACTCACCCCCACGTCATCAGTGCAAGGTATGTGTGTGACAAGTAGCCGGACTCACCCACACGTCATCAGTGCAAGGTATGTGTGTGACAAGTAGCAGGACTCACCCACACGTCATCAGTGCTTGTCTCCCTGGCGCCCCAATTCATCTTCCTGCACAATTCCGGAAGCTGCTCCCGAGGTGCTATGAACCTGTCCACCCGGGGTCGCTGCCCATTCAACTGTAAACAAAAAGTTTTTTATACCAAACACCACGAGAGCGCTACTGCGAAACATAACTAGTTTTCTAGTAACATTACTCGAAATACTAAGAATTGTTGTAAAACATACATGGAATAGATAATGCTCTTTCCGCGGACGATCGCCCGTTTTCTGGGAATGTGCGCACTGGCTACGCGAGCTTCTCAGAAATTGACCACTGAAGTGCGCAACACTGTTAAACGAAGGTACGTTATTCCATTATTATTTATCAATTTTTATGTTTTGTCGGTAAACGATTAGGTCAGGTGAGAAGCTGCGAGAATGTAGGGGTTCCGAATAAAATATAATTTATTTGTAGAAAAATGTGTTTTTCTGGAAAAAATCAACAAAAAAAAAATAAAAAAAAATTAAGCAGTAAGGTAAATGATAACTAAGCAAATGCAGTCAATATTAAACTTCATGAAGTTGTTAATTTTGGATTTCTATGCTAATGAGCTGTGACAAATGCTTAATTCATAAATGCATTACATTCAGAATAATTACTCTTGAATGAATCCAACTACTCGTAAATTCGTCTGCCACCTTTCACGATGGTGGCAAACGAATTCAGTTGGGAAGTTGAATAAATTTATTAATAATGATTTTTCCGCCTTTCACGAGCGTTGGTGATCAATGCTCGTGCCTTCTCCGGATGAGAAGAGTACTTTGCCCTGCAGGGAGAGAGTAATAGACTGATATTATTAATATGAATAATCTTTTTTATACTTTTACGTATATCGGCGTTGTGCCGGATCTATGGGGTAGTACGGGCCGAAGCCAAGTGCTACCTCAGGAAATTGGTTAGATTATAATGAGATGTTGGTATGTTCGGATTTTGTGATAATTAGTATGAATCCATGAGACTGTTCGTGCAGTGGTTGCTAAACTCGTGTGTGAGGTGATAATTGCTGTTTCGTTGTCATTTTGCACAAATTTTCCTACAATCCTTATTTGATTTTTTCCAAATTATTTTATTTATTCCTGTACTTGCTCGTCTTCGTGGCAGTACCAACACTATCTTGAGTTTATTTGCAGATAGATGAGAGTATCCAATGCTGCGACATTGGATGATAAACTCCACACTGAATGAAACTTGTATGTCTACTAACATTAGTTTTTAAGACCATTGTTACTAACACTATTGGCGTAGCCTAAAATAAATGCTGTAATAATAATAATTATAACTGGTCAAAGGTTTGGTCGTCAAACTTCGGAAAGGTGCTCCAATGCCATAGCTGTCACCAAAGGTTTGGGCTGGGTGTTGATAAATTCATCAGTGAGTGAGTGAGTGAGTAAGAATTTTCTTTTTATATGTATGGATTCAATACCTACGTGCATTGTGCATACCGCCCTTGCTGGTCTGACAATAAAAATTTCATATTTTGTTTCAACTTTTTAAAGACAGCAATCTTCCTGGCATATAACATAAATAGCAAAAAAAAAATTGCAATAACTGAATAATTTCCAGTTAGCTGAATTTTCCACCCACTAAACGCTGACCTACCTACTTGCATGAAAACTATGTTAGGTCAACGCTGCCAATAGCTGATAACTAACATCAAGCTGGAATAATACAACATACAAATTAACCGAACCGGAAATCTCACGTTACCTGATGTGATTGGCTTACTGAAATAATAACAGACATACAATGAAGTTACTTGACAGTTTCTTAGCAAATTTTTTGTGTTGCCTAGCCTTTCAGAAAATCGTTGTAGATTGGGCTGAATGAATTCATTCAGCCTTTGCATATAAACTTTCAAGACGAGAATGATTTGATGCATTAATTGAAGGTTGAATGGTGAGATAATGTGATGATGATAGAAGGTTATGGTATGGAATAAGAAGACACGCTACACCCACTACCAATAACTTGGAATTAGAATAGAATATAATAGAATACTCTTTATATTTTTCTCTTTCTTTGTTTTCTTCTTTTTTTCTGTCTTTTATTTTCTAATTTTTTCCTTTAGAATTATAATAATAATAATAAATTTATTTATTGCAGAACCAGTCTATATGCATACATGAGAAATTAAAAATATTAAATAAATTTACACTAAATACGATTACAATTAAATAAAAATTAATAAAAATTATGATCATCATTTACACTCAAAATCTCTTTACAATATTTTACGTAATATTTTAAAATTATTGCCATTGGCAACATTATAGTACAATATTGTATCATAAATTGGCAGCACTGCTACCTCACCTCTCTTGAAAATTTCATCTTTGTAAAAGCACGTATTGTTTCTTGTAAAACCATCAAAAACTGATTAAATAAGCTGTGATTATATTCAAAACTTTTATTATACCTAAACAAAACTAGTTTGGTTGCAGAAAAAAAAGGAAGTAATGAAATTACATAGTAATATAGTCAATCGCTTCGGCGCGTAGACGATCAATTCGCGCATCAATTTGTATCAATCACGTAAATATTGACAATTGCAATTGATTGTTTCCGGGACCCTTTATACAAGGTTTGACAAAGCTGAAGTTTCAACATCATAACACTTCATTTTCGACACTGTGGACGATGATGGTGCTCCTTCAATATCTGCTATTGGAGGAGCACCATCATCGTCCACAGTCTGACTTTACCTACTGCTTTTTTTTGTTCGTGCCAAACTTCACGATCCTGTGCAAGTCTCATCTACGTTCTATCCACGTCAGTAAAAATGTTGTCAACCCAAGTCGCTGCTCTCGACGCGACGCGGACGGTGCCGCAGCAGGATGATGAGACTATTTTATACTAAAAATGGTCAAGCAGAAACTGATAGGTCATTGGCTGTTTTGTTAAGCTCAGTAAAATTGCGTTTTAGTAATATAAATTGTGCAAGCGTTGTGTTCAGTGTTCGTTAATTTTCTATAAAACTTACTTAAGATCTGACATTTTTATTTACTTGGATGTGGAATTAATTATCAATTTTGGAAACCTTTTTACTAACCCCGTTTTTGAATAAGTGATATTTATTCCATATGATTTAATAACGAAACGTTAGTATTCCTATTTGATTTATTTGAGCTGGGTGGCTTTTCACCATATCAAAAACAATATTATCTCCTTTATTTATATTTTGTATTTTGTTCAAAGTCGCACCCTAATTGTGTAACACACTTTCGATCACAATCTGAATCATTTTGAAGGATATTGCTAATCCACTGCTTTATATTTTCGAATATTGTCTGCTCAACAACGTGAATAACGCATTTTAATGTTAATGAACTGTCAAAATGAAAGCCATTGCTACTGTTAGTGTGTTATGCAACTACCCCGTTAGTCTAATGTTCTTGATGAAACATAACCAACGGCGAATGCCAAACGGATAGGCGCTTGCAGTTTTTTAACTGTTCCTTAATTAATTAATTATTTTCTTGCCTATTAAGACACTTAAGATAAGCGGGATGCGGCGTCTCCTTTGATCAAAACTACAAGACAGCTGAAGATGTTAGGGCTTGGACACATCACCACGGCGCGGCGCCGCTACCGTGAAACGGCACGATGTCGTACCGCGCCACGGCGCACCCGCTCGGCAGTTGATGTTTTGCTGTCGCTAAGTTCTTACGTGTTAGTGCAAAAAAATATGGCTGATAATACCCAGAGAATTGAGGACTATAAGGTCAAAAAAGTCTTACACTAACACGTAAGAACTTTACACGGCGCCGCGCGCCATGGCGCGTTACGACGTCGTGTCGTTTCACGGTGGCGGCGCCGCGCCGCACACTGGTCCCGAATGATAAAAAAGTGGACATTAAGAAATTTTTGACAGAAGGTCAACGGATTCGGCTGATTTTTTTTTTGTAGACAGCTGATGCAATTACAAATCACTTTTATAGATTGAGTTTTTGCCAAATAAGCCGTATTTTCAGAGAAAAAAAATATTAAAATATTTTTTGTATGAAAGAAATCCTAATTTTGTCTTTATCTTCCAAGATTCAAACGTATTCAAAATAAAACTTAAAGCAGCTTGTAGAGATGCTAATTGCTCACTACTTTGTCATAGACACTCTTCTGCGATTTTGTGCTCCTTTTGAGTTACATGCACTTTAAATATTTTTTGTATGAAAAAATCCTAATTTTGTCTTTATCTTCCAAGATTCAAACGTATTCAAAATAAAACTTAGCGCAGCTTGTAGAGGGGCTAATTTCTCACTACTTTGTCATAGACACTCAACTGCGATTTTGTGCTCCTTTTGAGTTACATGCACTTTAAATATTTTTTGTATGAAAAAATCCTAATTTTGTCTTTATCTTCCAAGATTCAAACGTATTCAAAATAAAACTTAGCGCAGCTTGTAGAGGGGCTAATTTCTCACTACTTTGTCATAGACACTCAACTGCGATTTTGTGCTCCTTTTGAGTTACATGCACTTTAAATATTTTTTGTATGAAAAAATCCTAATTTTGTCTTTATCTTCCAAGATTCAAACGTATTCAAAATAAAACTTAGCGCAGCTTGTAGAGGGGTTAATTGTTAACTGCGTTAAGCAATGACTCATTACCAAAAAATGCTTATAATCTGAATATGAGTCACACAATAAATTACCTGTACCTGAACATGTCTGTACACGTTTTGAGATATCCAAGTTGTTTATTTGATATATTTAAAATAAGACTTTTTTTAATAGAAAGACATTTATAAGAGTTACTTATTAATGAAGAAAATGTTATTACATCTTAGTCTATCTTTAACAAGATTATTTCCAATCCGCCTGAATTAATTTTTTAACTCTGAAAATACGGCTTATTTAACAAAAAATACATCTTTAAAAGTTACTTGTAATTGTATCAGCTGTCTACAAAAAACTAGTAAAGCTCATCCGACAACGAAAAATTTAAAGTGCCTGTAACTCAAAAGGAGCACAAAATCGCAGTTGAGTGTCTATGACAAAGTAGTGAGAAATTAGCCCCTCTACAAGCTGCGCTAAGTTTTATTTTGAATACGTTTGAATCTTGGAAGATAAAGACAAAATTAGGATTTTTTCATACAAAAAATATTTAAAGTGCATGTAACTCAAAAGGAGCACAAAATCGCAGAAGAGTGTCTATGACAAAGTAGTGAGCAATTAGCATCTCTACAAGCTGCTTTAAGTTTTATTTTGAATACGTTTGAATCTTGGAAGATAAAGACAAAATTAGGATTTCTTTCATACAAAAAATATTTCAATATTTTTTTTCTCTGAAAATACGGCTTATTTGGCAAAAACTCAATCTATAAAAGTGATTTGTAATTGCATCAGCTGTCTACAAAAAAAAAATCAGCCGAATCCGTTGACCTTCTGTCAAAAATTTCTTAATGTCCACTTTTTTATCATTCGGGACCAGTGTGCGCCGTGGTGATGTGTCCAAGCCCATAGTCAATATAATGCCTTTACTATCATTATTGCATTTAACACCCTATTTCACCTGTTTCGACGTTTACGTTTAATTAGAACTCAATTTGACTTTGTGAAAAGGTTCATTTTTAAAAGTCAATGTATTGTAAACCTTCAGTTACAAAAATAACATGGGGGTTGCCCCACAAGGATCTCTAAGGTCATTTGAATCAATACTTTTTCACACATAGTTGCTAATGCCAATCAGTTGCCGCAATCATTCGTAATACGGCTTGATTATTACCGCAGGAGGTACTATTTATGTATTTTTTATCATATATGAGCATCTCTGTTTTGTTATGAAAATATTTATCGTATTATTACTATGAGATGGTGCAAAAAGTCAGGTTATTGATGAAAAAATAAAAACTGCTTCCATTATAAATGACTAAGAACTAATTGTATCATTTACGTAAAGAGGTAGCTTTTAATTAAAAAGGTGTTAATTAATCAGAAGTTTTTATGGTATGTGAACAGAATTTTAAGTAGATTTACTGAGATGGGACTTCGTTATTCTTGAAATAACAAGCAAAAAACATTGTGAGAATTAAAAATACATAGCAAATTTGAATTTGAAATTTTATGAATGTAGGGCTTCCCCCGTTTTAACACACACACCCGTTTTTTACATAAGGGCAAAAATTTTAACTCCTAAATAATACATTTACTCATTAATCTATACAAGAATCTTAGTCCGATATTTATGTTCCAGGCAAACTAAAATATTTGAATGAATTACTATATAGAAATAAAAACAATAAAACAATGTTTTTGGCTGAAAAAGTCGGTTCAAAATAAATATCAATAGTTACCTAGATAAATATAACCGCGCCCTAATTGCGTAACACACTATCAATCACAATCTGAATCATTTTGAAGCCTATTTATTGCTAATCCATTGCTTCATATGTTCGAAAAATTTGTCAGCTCAACGACGTAAATAATGCAATGAATGTTGTTGAACTGTCAAAATGAAAGCCCTTCCTACTGATAATATGTTTCAAGAAGTGATCAAGATTCATCCAAATCCATTCAGCCGATGATGCGTAATTGATTAACAGACATCGTCACAAACTATCATATTGACAAGAGAATAAATGATTAATAACGTAAATTCAAGAAATAACTTATTTATAAATTGTGGAAAAAGCTCTCATTATATATAATCAAAGCAATTACCGGCAAGTAAAATGAAAATAGCAATTGCAAAAAATGATTACATACGTACTTTCTGGTTTCCGAATAAGTCTGAACACAGGTTTGAGTAGATATATTATCTAAAGCATGTGTCTACTTACAGATTTTTTACCAAAAGTTGATCTGTTCATCATAATTAACACAACTTCCAAAGAATATTTGGTTTATTCTATTGTTTTACAGTAAATTACTGTTTTACAGACATTTGTGACATAAATTGTAACTTTTGTATTAACTGACAAATGTATCTTATTTGTTTTAGTTATACCCGCAATTATTTATTTTCTAATATAGAATAATGTTGGCCAAGGTATTGTCTTATTCAGCCAAGTAAGAAACAGGGTTTTTTTTTCAGAATTAATTACATAACATGGTTATTGAAAATAATTTAAATTCTTTGTGAATTTATTGTAAAAAATAATATAAATAAATAAACCTCTGTCTTGAATTCTTAAGTAAGTAGGTAGTCAGACTTTTTTTAATTATTCATAGTCCACACTGACACTGGCTGGTTGATATTTCGAACCAGCTGGTATTCTATCATTCTTATTTCAACTCCACCCCTAAGAAGACCCACTGACCCTTATTTCTATGTTATTGATGACCAGCACTCTTATTGCATAACACACTTTCAGTCACAATCCGTGGGTTTTAAAGGATATTGCTAATCTATTGCTTCATAAATTTGAAAAATTGGTCCGTTCAACAACATAAATAACGCAATGAATGTGGCTGAAAAAATGAAAGGGATTCCGATGAATTGCCACTTTTTGTGTGTTACGCAATTACCTCGCTGCTCACCGAATCAAGAATCGAAGACAAGGTGACATTCGATTAGCGATGACGCTAGTAGAAAAGCCAAAAAAATTATAGGGTTGACATAAGCTATCGAAATGTCCCGTGATCTTAGATCAACGAATAAAAATTAGCTAGACAATGGTAACATCATTCGATTCTATGAAACGAATCGACAACGTCTAACGATTACTTCCATAGAGATGCGTAGTCAAGTGGCACTTTTTGACAGGCGTTATCGCTAGTTTTTCGATTCGTATGATGGAAACATTAACGAAAGCGATAGCGATTGTAGAAACAGAATCGCTTCGAAGCGAATGCCGTTTGTTAAGGCCCTCAGTACTTCTATCTTGTTAACTTGTTTCATCTCACTTTTGACGTTCGTTTACTGTAATTTCATAGTTATTTTGCCTCTGATTTTGCATTCCATCATCATTCTCCTGCCCTTATCTGGGTTCAGCGCAACATGTCTCTTACTTCCATACTTCTCTATAAGTCATGAGCTCGGTAGTCACCCCCCTTTCTAGCCATAATTATCATCTTCCACACAGTCCATTCATCGTTTCTTTGGTCTTCGCCTACTCTTATTACCATCCACATTCATACCGTCAAACGGGGTGAATTGCGATGCAGGGGTAAATCGAGACGAAACTTTAAAAGGGATTTTAACATTGAAATAATATAATTTGCTGTCAAAAAGGACTCTAATGTGTTAACTGTATTATAAATTAACGATTAAGTGCCTTTGTTGGCAACAAACTATATTATTTCAACGTTAAAATCCCTTTTAAAATTTCATCTCTATTCACCCCTGCGTCTCTATTCACCCCGTTTGATGGTACTCAAAACTTTCCTCACGACATTTTGACTTTGCATCACATTGATCTTTATTCTCGTTGATATAAGGTTGCTGTCAAATGTAAACTAACTGTGAGAGGACTGTAGATCCACACTAGTCGTCGAAGTATAGTTCGGTTGCCTATATTGTAACTGTTGGAAATTTTGCTGTTGTTAAAAGAAAAATTACGCCATACCAAAGTTATCGTCGGTAGTGAGTATGTGAGAAAATTAAATATAAAAAAAATTAGACAATTTTTGCTAAATAAAAGCTATATACATACATACATAAACTCACGCCTTCTTCCATGGGGGTAGGCAAAAACTACAGAACGCCACCTGCTACGATGCTTACATACTCCTTTTGCCTCGTTTACGTTCATACATCTGGTCATATACGCACGCCGCGCCAGTTGCGAGTACTATGCACATAACCTTTCTGAAGATCATCACCATAGGGTCATTATAAGATGTCCTCCTAGGGCGACTCATTGTAAAATAGACCAAAATAAAAGCTACAACTCGATAAACAAATATCTAAGTGATAAACTTATAAACGCATAACTAATCGAGACTTATAATTTTATTTGGTTTATTAATTATTATTAAATCTCTCAATAGATACCTGTTTATATTTTATATTAAAGCTATAAGCGTATCTCAGAAAATACCTACATAATTATTATAAGATAGTAGTTTGCTAAGTAATGGTAGAAATACATACATGGTAGTACAAAATAATGCTTCCTCTCTCCTAACTCATTTATTTCACTGTGCCTGACAGGGTCGATTATGATCTAATTATAAGTTTACCACCGAAGAATACCTATATGTGGAATGCAATATAAGTATTGAGTATGTTACTATAACAATAATGAATATGGTATGGTTGGTGGTGGTATGGAAAACACTTCCTCTCTCCTTAAACATCATCATTACATTTAGTTTCCTTGCTCTTGTTTCATGTTTATTATTGTATATATTATATGTAGATAAATATATGTTTTATGTATGTATGTATTTGTTGTATATGTAAATGGTACACCACTGACTACCTGCATTATTGTCTCTCCTTCTCCCTTGAATCCATCCAAAGGTTGTCTGTAAAAGATCGCTTTTAGCGATAAGACCGCCCATTGTGTCACCCTATGTAAAATGTCTACATTTATATCTGTAATTTTTATGGTGTACATAATAAAGAGTATTCTATTCTATTCTATTCTATGGTAATCGAGTTGATGGGTAGGGAGCTGTGGCGGCGCAGTGGTAACAGCCCCGACTCTAGAGTTGTAGTCCGTAAGTTCGAACCCAGTCAGGCGCTTTACTTTGTATTATTTATTTCATCACCACTGCTCTCCAAAATATGAAGGTAAACATCGTGAGGAAACCGGCATGACCTAGAACTAAAAATTCGAAGACATGTGATATCTTCCAACCAGCACTGGGCCCGCGTGGTGGATTACGGTCTACTCCCTCTCACAAAGAGGAGGCTTGTGTCCCAGCAGTGGGAACGTTATAGGCTGATTAAGTATGTATGTTATGTAAACCAGTTGATTACTTATCAAACGAGTCTGAATTGGAAGCGAATAATAATTATTATCCTAACTCCTAACTAATATTATAAATGCGAAAGTAAGTTTATTTGTTTGTTACGCTTTCACGCTAAAACGGCTGAATGGATTTGGATGAAATTTGGCACATAGGTAGACCATGACCTGGAGAAGGACATAAGTTTCCTTTCATCCTGGATCGCAGACGAAGCCGCGGGCAACAGCTAGTTAATAATAATTTCTTAGGCTACAAAACATTACTTATCTTGTGATGTTGAGACCGCAATATTATAAATTAATGTAGTTCTGTTCGGGGGCTTGACCTTTTATTGGGGCTAATCACGTTATCAGCTGGAATGTTGTACTTAACTATTTAATACAGGTCGGTGTTGAAATAGATGTCGAGTACCATACAAATAATAACATTGGCCTGTAACTGACGCACAGCGGCCACAGCACAAGAGAGATTAGCACAGAGAAAGGAGTAAACTATGATAGCCATATTAGTTAACTGTGTGTCATTCTTATGGCAAGGATTACTCACGATATCATTCGGCAAGCACGCTAAGCCGTTGGCCCCGGCTGACATTCGAAGATCTTTGGTAGTCGGAAGCCCAAAAGTCTGACAACCACTCTTACCAAGGGGTATTGCGGTACCCAGTTACAGGGCTGTGGAGGTCACATACGCAGTTGCACCATGTAAAATACTGGTGTTCAGCAGTATCCGGTTAGAGCGTAAGCTGATCCCAACATATTTAGGAAAACCCTAGGCAGATTGATTGACACACGATATTTCCCTTGGCTGTTAGTTAGTGGGGAAATTCAAACCCGAAACCTCATGCTCGAAAACAAGTTAACCTCGGTTGAACTCGATATTCAAATTACTAATTAATTACCAAATTTTTTTCGCCTAATCTAAACAATTGTCATACTTCTACTTACAATATCTTTCATTTGTTTCTGTTCAAAGATATTCATTGCATTCAATTAGGTGCTGTTCTGAGCACCTAATTATACTATAGAGGTATGAGGAACAGGGTGTAAAGTTCACTCATACTCTATGGAAAAGGGAGGATCCTCCGACCAGACGGGTGTTGTGTCTGGTGGGCAACTGCCCGACGGTTGATGTCGGGATGTTGTATATATGCTAGTTGCGCGGTAAACTCTGCTTGCGCGATGCAGGATTTAGCGTGACGTCAGTTTGACGCGTAGCTCGCATGTGGCGTTGTAGATGCCGCTACATCACTCCCTCCCGGAGACCGGAGGTCGATAGTGGGCTGAGTCTTGTATCTTGCGATGCTTGCCAGGGCCAGGTGAGGTTCCAGTGAGTCGGAACCGGGTGTCGCATAGTTCGCGGTGAGTCGGAACTGTCTGCGAAGATTCCCCAGTGAGTCGGGGTGGCGCTGCGTTATGCTCCAGTGCGTCGGATGTGGTACAGCGCCGGGTTGAGGCTGACTGCTGGCGTCGACCAGGAGAGGGTTTGAAGGCTCTGCTTGTGGACCGGCCGAGAGTGCAGTGTGCTGTGCCAAGGTTGCTGATGAGGCTGAGGGTGATGACCAGGTATGCGCGGTTGCTGCATGCTGGTGGTCAGGATACCCGTTGTAGCCGTGGGTGCTGGCTGGCTGTGTGACTCGCCGCTCGAAAGCTTGAAGGAAGTGATGATGACGTCACGCTGATGTACTTGCACGAAGGCTGCGCTGGCGTTCATTTTCGGGGTCACCAGTATAGAGGTATGAGGAACAGGGTGTAAAGCTCACTCATACTCTATGGAAAAGGGAGGATCCTCCGACCTGACGGGTGTTGTGTCTGGTGGGCAACTGCCCGACGGTTGATGTCGGGATGTTGTATATATGCTAGTTGCGCGGTAAACTCTGCTTGCGCGATGCAGGATTTTGCGTGACGTCAGTCTGACGCGTAGCTCGCATGTGGCGTTGTAGATGCTGCTACAATACAAACCCACCTAACCCCCTCCTTACCCACCTAATTATACCAATTTTTTACAAACCCACCAGAAGGCGGGTTTGTAAAAAATACTGTGTAACGAAAAGCAGCTATTTAGGCCAGCGGGGTAAGGTAATTGCGTAATACTCTAACAGTAAGAATAGCTATCATTTCATTTAATCATAGGTTTGAAAAAATCGTCTGCTCAACAACGAAATAACGCAATGAACTTGGCTGAACTGTCAGAATGGAAGGAACTGCGACAAATTGTTAGTTTATCTGTGTTACGCAATTATATACTCTGCTGAAAAAGAGCATTCTTTTCTTGATTATAATTTTATGTTATAAGCTCCAAAAGCATGAATAATTACATGATTATTGTGATACTCAAATTGGGAGTCGAAATTGTCTCTCCTAAATACAGATTCCTCAGTGATCTAGCTGGGAGGGCAGCGATTCACCCAGCAATTCGTTGTACCTACAACATATAATTATTTATTTATTTATTTTTTCAACTTAAATCTATCATGACAGGGGTAAATGATAAATGATAAATGATTTTATTTCTGTAAGTAGGTTTGTACAAACACTTTTACACGTCAATCATATTTTAAAACTAGATGAGGTCGGCGTTTCCTATCTGACTACTCTGAGAAGAAAGGCCGTAACAAACTCAGAGGTCACAGTCTCTTTTAAAGTCCAGACATAATCTTGGTCAGATCATGTGAAGACCATGTAGATTTGAGTCTGAAATGGTAATTTTGAGGAAAAAATACCACACAGAATGAGTGGGCCTGTCCAGTCAGTGCACGCATTTGTCAGTAATCGTGCAGCTCAACTCAAAACTTAAGGAGCTCAACGATTCGACGAACAATACCAAAGAAAGGACATTTGGGTAGGCCGCATAAATTACTCAAACTGCCAGACTTTGATTAAAACTAAACAAGAAAGAAAAAAAAAAAAACAATGATCTACATAGTCTTCACATTCACAATAATTAAAATAATATACTATTTTACAAAGTAAATATTCATGTCAATATATTTATAAAAATTCATCAATGTCAACAGGTATAAAAAATCCTGAAATAATCTTGGTCAGATCATTTGAGGACCATGTAAGATTGGTGTCTGAAATGGTCTTTTAAGGAAAGAACCATACAGATTTGAGTGGACCTGTCCAGTCAGTGCACGCATTTGTCAGTAATCGTGAAGCTCAACTCAGAACTTAAGGAGCTCAACCATTAGACGAACAATACCAAAGAAAGGACATTTGGGTAGGCCGCATAAAGCCTAATGTGAGGGTAACCTAATGTGATAGTGTACTTATCTAAAATCTCATCCTAAGTAATTATTAACTTATTATTATAATTAAATTTCAATAATGCATTTTTTCTGAATTCACTCAGAGAACAACAAAATAGGTCCAAGTCACTAGCTATGAGGTTGAGAGTGCGGAGTGCGCGCGTCAGTGGCGCTTCACTTAAAAGATTGGTGCTCGTGCGTGGCTCCGCCAGCAGCCGTGGCTGCCGTCGTCGCCACACGTACCTGTCCGGAACACATAAACCTATGTGCCCTAAAATGTCCGCATTATGTAACTTCCCTCTAAGTACTTTGAATATGTACGAGATGAGTGCGAGATTCCTCCTGACCCTCAGTTCGTTATATCCAGCCATACCCAAAATAAATAAAGTTGGGTACATAAGCGGGTACAATGGGTATACACCATACATACGCAAGTACAAGTACCTCACAAACTTGTTTTGTACTCTCTCCAGCATGAGCCTATATTTAGATTCATGTGGAGCCCAAATGACTGCGTTACATTCTAATTGACTTCTAATTAAAGCATTATATAAGGCGATAACCGCTTTAATGTTAGAAAAATCACGCACCATACGGAGCATAAAACCTAAATTACGATATGCTTTTCTGCAGCAGCTTGTGACGTGATCACGAAACGTTAGCCCTGTGTTGAATTTCACCCCTAAGTCCCTAACTTCCGTAGCCCTAGTCATTGGCAACCCGTCTTTACTGTAAGTATTTACAATAGGAGTACGCGCGAGAGAAAGTGATTGTTACGCACTTTGAGATGTTGAACTGCAAGACGTTGTTCTTGCTCCAGGTCACCACTCTGTCAATTAATAATGCATACTTTGTAAGTCCCTCATGTACTACATAACCTTTATGTACCTAAATAAAATTATATTGTATTAAAATTTTAGTATGGATAATTAATTAATTACTCCTAATGACTCTCAATGACTCCTGTCTGAAATAAAAGTTTTCTATTCTATTCTATTCTAATTTTCTAGCCCTGTTTACATAAATAAATAAAAAAGTGTGTGGTCGGCGGACCCCTGTCAGGAACTAAGGTCCCTACAGGGGTCTTACTTAGGAGTCCTTCCTTACTCGCACACACACACACACTCGTATACATATAATAAGAGATGTGTTTTCTGTGCGTCCCAAATAAAATGTTTTTGTTTCTTTTACTCTTTTTGTATTCATACATTAGCAAGGCACAAATGCAGACTTCTTCGTCGTATAGATGATTCCACATATCTAATGAGTTTCGACAAGAACTCGGCTACGTCGGCTATTAAAACCAGACTGCGGCCTGTAAATAAAACTTTGTCTGTTCAGGAATCGAAAATGGACTCCACGATTTGTAGTTGCGCTAGCTGGCTACAGCTAGACCTCCGAGGCAGTCATCGGCTTTTTATAAGGAAAGAAGACCATCTTTATGGAAAAGTTGTAAGTATGTAGGTAGGTACATATGTATGATATAATTTGTTAAACCATTGGCCGTTAAGAGGGCCCTTCCCGGTCCGTCTATCGTCAACGCAAGCATGATTGAAAAGCTTGTTGTTTCATCCAACGCAATGTTTGAAAAAGAAGTAAGAGTGAGAACGCGATAACATCGAACGAAATTGGTGCGCGGAGATTTCACAAAACTTGTTCAAAACAAATACGTGTTTTTGAAAAAGTCTTATAATTTTTTGGAAAAAGTATTTGTCATTTAGAATTTCCATTACATGTGGAAGGTTTCTATGAAGATGTTTTCTTTACTTTCACAATTTATGAGTATATTATGAACGGCCAAAGTTCAGGTAAATTTGTGCAAAAAAGCAGATTTTTGGAGGCTTACACTGAATTTGCTTCTCCAAATTTAGAGTTTTTGCTTACATACAAACCTAGATAAAGTGCACAAGATACCTATTAGTTCAAAAAATTTAATGTAAGATGTGTTACAACGCCATAATCAAGTACGAGCGTTTGTATGAAAAGTATGACGGGTTGGCCGCTCTTAAGTATGTTTCTTCATCGCACCAATAACATAGCTTCTCTTCGATATTCAATTGTTCTTGGCAATCAGCTTCCTGACAGAATAGATCTTGGAGGTTGAGTTGGTAGGTTGTGTATATCAGTTCTGAGAAACTGCTTTAAATTATGGAAAAACAATTGTTCTTGTATCAGTTGCACTTCTGCCATTGTAATTATACAATTCAATAATAATTATTATAAGATAATAAACACATTTTTTTATTTTTTATTATAATAATTCAACTCTAATCAAGAGTAGCAAAAACAACCGTAAATTCTCACCTAGCTGTTGACAGTTGAATAAAAAACTTAAAAATATTGCATCGATGTTTTTTTTAGTGTTGTGCAAACCGTTCAAAGATGTCGAATTAGTGATTAAGAAAACTTGAATCGTTTACCGCAAACTGTTCAGAAAGCGTGTTGGTAAGCGGTGAAATCGAGAAATAAATTCACCACCAACCAACAAAAGTCGGCATGCAAGCAACAAAGAAACACCTCAAGTTATCAACACGAAACATGCAATATTTATTGTTATCTGTGTAATAAATAACTTTATTAACACAAGACACGGGAGCGAAGTCAAAGACTTCACTTCACTTCACCCAGCACACGCACAATATAGATTAAAAACTGTTGGTTGAAGACAGCTGCCTAATTACATACCAATTTCTTTTGTTGCCAAGATAGAATTTGACATAATAATTATCGACATTTCCCTACACAACGAGCGATACTGACCTGCATAAAGGTGCCTACTTCATACTCAGATTCCCAACACTCTCCCACGCTAGTGACCATCGCAAACATTTGATTTCTGGGGAATGCCTGTCTTTGGAATGGGCATCTAGATTCATTTTTCTGACTGACAGACCCCTTGACATTCAAAAGTGCCTGTAATTGGTTTATTTTAAATAATTGCTTTGAGTTTGAGCTTGATCTTTCTAACCACAAAATCCGTAGTTTCGGCTGAAGTTACGGACGTTTCTTACTGCGTAACTCCTACGGGCATAAGATTACTTCGGGGCCCGAACTAAGAATGAATGTCAGAACGATTTGACAGTTATGTTTATTCCCGATGTGTTGTTACCCGTCCGAAAAAGTTAATTCCAATATATCGAACTACTTTCGGGCGGGCCCGTATTTTCGTGACAGACTTAGATAGTAGGCCCCCTGGGACAGGGGCAAGTAGTATAAAACCACATAAATAAATATGGACATTTATTAAACTATAAACTACGGGGTATAAGGTGCCACACGTCTATTCTATGGTACTGCTGCGAATTAATTGTCATAGGATCGCCTCACCTGACGAAGGATCTCGCCTCAGAAACAATCGGAACTTAGACTCGGACTTTAGACTTTGTGATATATGGCTGAATATCAAGATGGTATTAGAACACGCAGAGTTTCTGCAATGAAAAAAATTGTGTGTACCTGTCATTAAAAAATTTACGTTGCTGTTATAGGCTCGTTTACACAGGCGCGAGGCGACGCCCGACACAAAGGCACCGCGTGTCGCGCGACGAGTGGCGGCTTTGTGTAGCGCTGTCGCGTCGCGCCTGTCTGTTAGAGCCTTTAATCGTGGGACAAGATAGTTTACATCTGCATTTAGGTATAAGGTAGAAATAAATAATGGAACTGTTTAAATTCAATCATCACTTAAAAAAAGCACTAATTAGGTACGTATTTTTATGTTTTCGAATACTAATACCACGTATGTTTTAAGTTTGTCTGTAAGGTTGGAAATGCACTGGCAAATCCTTTGATGTCGTTGGATTCTGTTGACTGATACATCAACCGGATAATCTGTCTGTCACCAAGGCCTTCCGTATGGCAACCAAATGAGCCGTAAAGATGGAAAGCAGACTAAGGCTCACTTGCACCGCAAATCACTAAACACGTTTAGCGCTAAACGAGTTTACCTAAAACATAATTCTGTGTCTGTCAAATGTTTGAAGATGACAGAGACAGAATGATGTTTAAAACTCGTTTAGCACTAAACGTGTTTAGTGATTGGCGGTGCAAGTGGGTCTAAGTCGTACCTATGCCTGTTTTCTAACTTTTTATTTCTAATATTAACCAGCGAACCGCTACACATATGGTGACAAAAAATTATGACAAAACTTCGACATTATTGTGTTATAATTAACTTAATATTTTTTTAGTTTGAAAAGAAAACCACAGAATTCTAACTACACTATTCGAAACAAATCATAGTGATAAATAACAAAGCACAATTATATTCTGTAAATCTAGAGAGCAACGATGATTTACCAAGATACACGCAGAGCAGTGGTGGCCAAGTGGTAACGGCCGCGACTTTCGAGTTATAGGTCGTAGGTTCGAACCCAGACAGGCGCTTTACTTTGTGTAAATTATTTCATCACCACTGCTCTCAAAACGGTGAAGGAAAAACATTGTGAGTAAACCGGCATGTTCTTGAACCAAAAATTCGAAGACATGTGACATCTATCAACCCGCTCTGGGCCTGCGTGGTAGATTACGGCCCACTCCCTCTCAAAAAGAGGAGGCCTGTGTCCCAGCAGTGGGAACATTATTGGCTGATTATGGAGACTTCCCTCTGTAAATAATTAACCACTATTATTTTATGTTTGTGCCACGGTGTAGCTAAAGTTAGTACCTAAAACAATCATTTGGTATCTTGAATATGAATTACCAAAAAGGGGAAAAATTACAAAAATAAAGCATCTTGAACACTGCTTAACATTATCTATACATTCTTAATCTGCATGAAATTATATAAAGTTTGGCGTTTAATTATAAACGTTGCTTAAACTTAAGAGACGTTTAAACGTCAAAAATGTATAGTTAAACAGTTGCTTATTAATTTTAAGCAACGTTTATAAATAAACTCCATAATCTTGAACTGACATAGGTATAACTGTGACATCAATTAATTAATTTGATCCTTATAAATCCTAATGCATGAGCTCTTATTTGTTGTTGCCGTCTTTTTATTTAATTAAAATAATAGATAGATAAAAAGATAAAATGAAATATTTGCACACTTTAAGTAATGGTAGTGTAGCGGTATCTACCACTCCACATGCGAGCTACACATCACACTGACGTCACGCAAAATCCTGCATCGCGCAAGCAGGGTTTACCGCGCAACGAGTATATATACAACGTCCCGACATCAAACGTCGGGCTCCTGGCTGGAGGCTCTTTTAAGTAAAATCTTAAATGCACCCACAGGACAATTCGGTTAAGTAGCCAGGACCTCAGTGGTCAAAACTACGAGCTGCCATACTAAAAAAAAAAAAAAACAAACGTCGGGCAGTTGCCTAGCAGACACGACACCCGTCTGGTCGGAGGATCCTCCCTTTTCTATAGAGGATAAGTAAAGTTTATACCCTGTTCCTCATACCTCTATAGCAGAATATAAAGGGGCCATTGTAGTTTTAAGATCATACATTGTAAACCTACATTCTGGCAAATAAATGAATTTGATATTTTAATGAGCCAATGTCCATAGCAAGTAAACATTTAATATTCATTTTCTTTTATTTTGAAATTGTTTATTTATTTATTTTATTATATATGTACACACAGTACAAGATTTAATTTTTCTGTTTTTGTAATTGGATTAATATGTAACTCAAAGGTTAATTAATAATCCAGTCACAGTTACTTCCGTTTCTTGATGACATTTCGTAATTTAATGAAATTATATTAATTAACGAAACAAATGTACATTCGTTATTATAGATATTTTTCAATAAAATAATGAGTTGAAATTCTTCTGGAAGGTTATGTTTAAATATGATATGTGACGATTGATAAGGATCTAAGATCTGTTGATAAAATTATAGATATAGCAATGATAAAAGCTAATTAAGAAGTAGACAGAGGCGCATCAGTTGAAAAGGTTCGTTGCATATTTGTCATAATAATTGCTTTTTACCATCCATATTTGGTGGCCCTATTTATAGTACAGCAATTAATATTATTTATCATCGCTATACAGGCTGACTCAGAAAAAGCTAACTTTTGTAGATGCATAAAAAAATTATAAAATCATATATTTGTATATAGTTACACGTAAAATTACAAAATCAGAAACTGAACACATGGAAAAATTACTATTTTTTTTAAACATTATTCAAATGTCGTCCTTCGCGGCTCTGGCACTCTTGAAGCTGATCTCTAACATTCATTAAAATAATAATTGAAACGCGCCTCAGAATAACGTTATTTTCAAAAAGTTATTGTCCCATGTCTTCAGTTTCTGATTTTGTAATTTAACGTGTTTTGTAATTTGTAAATTTTTTAAGCATCTATAAAAGTTAGTTTTTCTGAGACAGCCTGTGTACTTAACTTTTTAACCGACTTCAAAAAAGGGAGTTTCTCAATTCGACTGTATTTCTTTTTTTTTGTGTGTGTTCTCTCGGAGCTTTTTTCTAGGTGAACCGATTTGGATGTTCTTTTTTATTTGAAAGCTGGTGCTTCTTATGTGGTCTCATATATATTTGATCAAGTTCTGAGTAGTCGTTTTTGAGTTATCCTTAATAATGCGTATTTTTTCCACTTAGTTTAAATTGATGATGTTTTAATAATTTCCTGTCACTGTTATTTACATATCAAGTAGTGGTATACGAATTTGTGTCGGGTAGGTAGTAACACAACTAAAAAGTGAAAATAATTTTTTTTTACAAAAACATCCGACTTCCAAAAAAAAAAACAAAAAAAAGTGAAAAATAGCTTTAATTTTGGAAGTCGGTGGCAAAAAACGAAAATACAAAACTAAAGACACCGACTTCCGAAATTAAAGTTATTTTTCATTATTTTTAGTGTTTCTTTTTGGAAGTCTTTTGTTTTTTTTTGTAAATAGTTTCTTCGTTTCTAAACTTTAGAAAACTAAACTCTATGCTTACCTCATAGCTGAGATAAGATTGTTTTAGTAACTCTATGAAAATGGACAGACTAGGACACTTAATTTTTTCTTACTGGCAACTATATTAATTTAATTGTGTTGCGGCGTGGCCTGACGCGCCTCCTAATGTCTTTTGACGCAATCTTGCAATGCAGCCCGTCGCGCCGCGCTTGTTTTTTTTTTTTTTTTTTTTTTTTTTTTTTTTTTTTTTTTTTTTTTTTTTTTTTGGAAGGGCAACTCGCACTTTTGACCACTGGGGGTCGTGGCTGCTTAACCGGTCTGTCCTGTGGTTGCCTTTCGGATTTTACTCTAAAAGGCCTCCAGCCAGGAGCGGAAAAATTTAAAACTAAAACTTAAATGATAGATGACCGCACGCTAAGGGCACCCCCTGTGGGGTACGGACCTCGGCTTAGGGCGTCATCGGGAGAGGGCAGCGCGATATTGGGGACGGGCTGGATCAAAGGGTTTATGGTATCATGATTATTAAACGGGGAGTTTAAAGCTACAGGCTCAGCTACGGCGCGGGCTGAGGCCTCATCGGACTGGGGACGGGGGGAACGGATGCGGGGGGGTCGTCGCGTGGGACCTCGTCGGCGAGGTCGGAACGATGGCGGTCTGTTTTTGTGCACTGTACTTGTGGCCCTACTGCTCTCCTGGAGGAGGGTTATGGGGTCATCGGGGTCGACTAGGACATGCCGGGGACGGCGGGTATGACTAATTCGGGAGGGGACATAACTGGCGGCCGCGACAACCAGAGGGTTGCGGTGAGTGGCGGCGGAGTCGAAGAAACGCTTGGATAGGCGTTTCATGAACTGACTGATGGTCGGGATTTTAAGATCGAGATGGAGACTTTCGTTCCGAACGAACCAAGGGGCACCGGTCGCCCTGCGGAGGAACCGGTTTTGGAGGGTCTGCATCCTATGGATGTGGTGGGGCTTCGCTTGTGCGAATACTACGCTCGCATAGGTCATGATGGGGCGAATGCACGCTGTGTAAATGCGCAATTTGCACCTAAGTGACAATTTGCTGCGTGCATTCAGGACGGAGTGGAGCCTACCGAGAGCGAAAGCGGCGCGCGAGCGCGCCTGCTTTATGTGCTCCGAGAAGGAGAGGTGCTGGTCTAGGACGACGCCCAAGTATTTGGCTCGCTTCTCCCAAGGGATAGGCTTGCCGTACATGGTCAGCGGACGGGGAAGGAGGGGTTTGAGTCGCGGTTTCGAAAAGAACACCGCTTGACTCTTATCGGGATTGACTTCGATTCTCCACTTCCTAAACCAGTCACCGAGCTGGTTGACTGAGGTTTGGAGAATGCGAGAGATCGAGTCGCGGCCGAAGCCGGTGTAGTATATGGCCGTATCGTCTGCGAACAGAGCCAACTGAGCCTTTCTACTTTTAGGGATATCGCTGGTGAATAGCGTGAAAATGAGGGGGGCGAGCACGGAGCCCTGAGGGACTCCGGCGCGGATTGGGCGGGGGGAGGATAGCGCTCCTTCGATGCGATAGCGAAACGTGCGATTCGACAAAAAGTCTCGTAAGATGAGCACGAGACGATCTGGCACTTTAAGTTTGTACAGCTTATATAATAAGCCGTCGTGCCAGACTTTGTCGAACGCTTTCGCTATATCGAAAAACACGGCACCGGTCAAAGAACCGCGTTGGAAACCGACGCTTATGTGTTCGATGATCCGGTGGACCTGTTGCACGCACGAGTGTTGGGTTCGAAAACCGAACTGCTCGTTGGGAATGAGGCCCTTCGTCTCGGCGTAGTCTCTGAGACGCTTATAAATAAGCCTCTCATAGATTTTGCCGAGGACGTTGAGCAGACTGATGGGGCGGTAGCTGGAGGGAGCGGACTTGGGCTTGCCTGGCTTGGGAATACCAATGACAGTGGCCTGTTTCCACGATTGGGGGAAGATGTTATTGCTCATGGCACCATTGAAGATGGTGGTCATGAGCATGATCAGATGAGCGGGGAGGAGCTGTATCACCCTATTGGTGATACCGTCCGAACCGGGGGCTTTGCGGGGCTTGAGACCCTTTATGAGATCGTGCACTTCGTCGGGAGTGACGGGAGGCAGAGGAAACTCGGGGTCTTCTACGGGGGGGAGGGAAGCTCTCCTTTCGACTTCGGCTTCCACCTCAGAGAGGTGGGCCTGGTCTACTGGTTGAGTGCTGGGCGAGCATTGGGCCTCTAGACTATCGGCGAGGCATTCGGCCTTGTCGGCATCGTCGAAGGCGACGGTGCCGTCAGGGCGGGTCAGGGGGGGCATGGGGGCTACTTCTCGGGATTTGAGTTTCCTCTGAAGCTCCCAGAATGCCAGGTGGGTGGGCTCTAGTTCGCTCAGCATCTTGTCCCAGCCCGCGTTACGTACTTCCGCCACGCGGTTCCTTACAGTTCGCTGCAAGTAGCGCATGTGGGTTCGGTTCGCGGAGCAGGGAAAGTTGCTGTACGCACGGACGGCCGCGTTCTTCTCGGTCAACAGCTCGCGTACATCGTCCGGCAATTTCCAGCGATAGTCATCTATCGCTGGAATTTCCCTTGAACAATCGTTCAGGACGGATTGTACGTGTTCTGTGAACGAGCCGATCGCGGCCGTCGTGTCTGCGACTGAGTCGAAGAGGTCGGGGATAGAGTCTAAGTGGGGGGACGTGTTGGCTTTCAGGCGTTCGCTTACTAACCTCCAGTCCGTTACCACTCTCGTGAGGGGGGGTTGGTCGGGGTCGGGGAGACCTATGCGAGGGGCTAGTCTCATTACGACTGGTCGGTGGTCAGAGTCTAGCTCTTGTAGCACTTCTATAGAGGCCAACCGTAGGTTGATATTCTTTAGGAGTGCTACATCGAGCACGTCAGGGGCGTGGTCAACGTTAGCGGGGAAGTGGGTGGGGGTCATCGGGGCGATGACGTCGAAGTTAAGAAGAGGACTGAGGTCGAACAAGTGTCTCCCTCGGGTAGAGATAACGGCACTATTCCATGCGGTGTGCTTGGCATTGAGATCGCCCGCTATGATAACGGAGTCACTCAAGCCGAGCAGGAGGGTCAGGTCGTCAGTCAGTAATTGAAAGTTCTCTGAGGTATTGGTGGGGGGGAGGTAAGCCGACACCAGAGTGATCGGCTGGTGACCCGTCATGCCTAGTCGACATATAGACACGCGCTTGTAATGCGTGCTAGGCTTAAGTTTCATCCCCACCTATTTACCCTAATTTGTCTCCTCAGTAGGTGCATAATCTACTAGGCAGTCGTATGATTGTTCCGTCAGCTTATAAAATAAACTTTTATTGGTAACATTTTTGATGTACAAAACAACTGCAAAAAAGTATGTGTGAAGTATTTCCGTTTTACATAAAATCTAAGTTATTTTCACAAGGAAATGCACACGAACAAAAACATCATAATCTGTCCTTAGTATTTTTTTAATACCAGTACGAGGTCGTTCTTTAATCACGTGAGATTCGAAAAGGAGGGGGTCGGGGCCAGAGAAAAATCATGATAAGGGGGATGTGACAATCACGTATATTTTTTAGTGCAACGACAAAATGTGTGATGTGTAAAATATTGTTTACCAATAATAAATCCGAGCTCTCTGGCCGGAGTTTTCGAATCTAATTATGTTTTTTTTTTATTTAAACAGATTCAAAGAATGTTTGATCTTTTCAATAATGACAAATACACATGATGCACGGGGAAGAGAGGCAGCCTTGAACCTCACGACGTATCACCAATAAGAAGGGGGGTATAAAAGTGCACTAAAAAAACTCACGTGATTAAAGGATGGCTCCTAGACGGCCAACCACCATAGACACAAAAAACGCGTGAGGTCGCAAAAAATGGCACTGCACTGATTTTTGTGATGTTGTTACTTTCTGGTTGGAACTCTTTTAGTTTTTGACTTATAAAGTTATAAGTTAATAATGTCTAAAAGGTGCATCCGATTTCGAGCTTTTTCGAACACCGCGCTATTAGCACAGCGTGGTTATTACGTAACACAGTAGAAATGGCTTTAATTTCGACAGTTCAACAACATTCATTGCTTTATTTACGTAGCTGAGCAGACACACTTTTTCCAACATATATAGAAATGGATTACCAATATCCTTCGAAATGATTCAGGTTGTGATTGATAGTGTGTTACGCAATTAGGGAGCAGCACCCTGATTACGTAACACACTATCTATCACAATCTGAATAATTTTGAAGCCTATTGCTAATCCATTTCTTCATATGTTCGAAAAATGTGTCTACTCGACAACGTAAATAACGCAATGAATGTTGTGGAACTGTCAAAATGAAACCCATTCCTATTGTTAGTGTGTTACGCAATTACCTCGCTCCACTGGTCTTTAGAAACTGCAAACTTGTTTTTACACCATTGGTATTTATCCTAACAAGATTTCATTTAACACTTTTATAAAATTAAAAACAGTGATTATTGGCGATAATTGTTTCAAGATGCCAAAATTCTATTAATCTTTAGAATACATTTTTTTTTGTATTTTTTTGTTTTTGAACCCCATACAATAAATAAAAGTTTATGATTTTACTTTACTGGTATTTTAATATTTTCTTGTTCCGAATGTTCGGCATTTGAACCGAATTGCGTCCGAATACCGAAGTTCAGTTCAACCGAATGTGAACCGAATTTCGACCCATTCCTAGAATAAAGATAAAACAAAAATGAAAAATGTGAATCAACGCTAAGACTCAACTACATGCCAACCCTTTTGGGGTATACGGCGAGGTGTTATGTTCTGTATTTAAATATTAATTTATTTCTTTGAACCGGTTGGTAACAAAAATTTTAAGAGCGCGGAATAAACAGTAATTATATTACGTTGCTCAAATCGCGTGCTTACAGACAGTAAATCAACGGTTCCTGCCGCTAGATCCGAGTCCGAGTCGTATTACAGATAACCTTATATATTATCTCTGTCTTCTGCCGTCACTCAAATACGTAATTAATCGTTCTGTCAGATAGTAAGATAGCATCAGTGATAGAAGCAATTAGTAATTAATAGACGTTTTTAATTTAATTTGATCTAATGTACAATTGTTGTCCGAATTAATGTGAACTCGCTGACTAATTGGTATGGTTTAGTTTTTATGAAGTAAATTGCAACTGCGAGTTTAATTGTTTATAACCAATTCCAGGTACCTATTAATTGATTGTTAATTGACCACTTAGTTACATTTTCTTGGTTTCCGCCACATTTAAAATTAGTCTTAATTGCTTGGCAAATTGAAAAAATATAAAAAATTAAAAGGTTTTCATTGTATCTCGGATCATGCATAACAGAAATTCAGATAGCTGCAGTAAATTATAGAATAGATTTTGCCCGCGGTTTCGCCCGCGTGGATGTCGGATATCGCTCCACGGGGACGTACTACCGGGATAAAAGTATCCTATGTCCTATCATATCCTAGTCATGGCCTATCCGAATGCCTTTCATCAAAATCCGTCCAGCCGTTAACGAGTGAAAAGGTAACAGATAGACATATAATAAATTGTAATAACTTTGACCCAGTGCAGCAGAGGACTGATTTGAATGGAATAAAGATTAAATGTTACCTCAAGATACGGACTATGACAATATTTCTAATCCCTTAAACCTTTTAAAAAGAAATACTACAGAATAATGTGTATAATTAGGCTCATTTGAATTTTAAAATCATCGTTTTACTTCCTTGGGGATGATTTTAGAAAAACGCTGTAAGACGTTATTCCTTATATCTTACTAAAATAATAAACTTGAATTTCCATAAGAAATGCGGGGTTTCCCATACAAACATTCATCCAACTTTCATTGATACTGTAGCGGCATCTACAAACGCCACATGCGAGCTACGCGTCATACTGACGTCACGCAAAATCCTGCATCACGCAAGCAGAGTTTACCGCGCAACTAGCATATATACAACATCCCGACATCAACCGTCGGGCAGTTGCCCACCAGACACAACACCCGTCTGGTCGGAGGATCCTCCCTTTTCTATAGAGTATGAGTGAACTTTACACCCTGTTCCTCATACCTCTATACTGGTGACCCCGAAAATGAACGTCAGCGCAGCCTTCGTGCATCTACTTCAGCGTGACGTCATCATCATCACTTCCGCAAGCTTTAGAGCGGCGAGTCACACAGCCAGCCAGCACCCACGGCTTCTACGGGTATCCTGACCACCAGCATGCAGCGACCGCGCCATACCTGGTCATCACCCTCAGCCTCATCAGCAACCTTGGCACAGCACACTGCACTCTCGGCCGGTCCACAAGTAGAGCCTTCAAACCCTCTCCTGGTCGACGCCAGCAGTCAGCCACAACTTGGCGCTGTACCACATCCGACGCACCGGAGCATAACGCAGCGCCACCCCGAATCACTGGGGAATCTTCGCAGACGGTTCCGACTCACCGCGAACTATGCGACAACCGGTTTCGATTCACTGGAACCTCACCTGGCCCTGGCAAGCATCGCAAGATACACGACTCAGCCCACTATCGACCTCCGGTCTCCGGGGGAGAGTGATGTAGCGGCATCTAAAATCGCCACATGCGAGCTACGCGTCATACTGACGTCACGCAAAATCCTGCATCGCGCAAGCAGAGTTTACCGCGAAACTAGCATATATACAACATCCCGACATATATCGTCGGGCAGTTGCCCACCAGACACAACACCCGTCTGGTCGGAGGATCCTGCCTTTTCCATAGAGAATGAGTGAGCTTTCCACCCTGTTCCTCATACCTCTATAATACCAAAAGTAGCCTATGTCCTTTAGGATGCCATCTATCTCCTTGCCAAATATGATAGAAATCAGTGGTTAAGGCATGAAAAGGTAACATACAGACCAACAGACAGACAGAGTTACTTTCGAATTTTATTATGTAGGGTGACTGGTAATTAGTGACCGATACTTAAACACATGATTGTACTCATCATAATGAACAGCTTTTACAAAGAAACGTTGCTTTTTAAATACACCAAGCGCGTGACCCCAATCACC